>CM060978.1:131115658-133583158 GCA_030765065.1 Deroplatys truncata
TACTACTGCTACTACTTCTACTATTACTACTACCAATACTACTACTGTTGATACTACTGCTACTACTTCTAGTACTACTACTTGATCTACTAGTAGTACTACTTGTACTACTAGTACTACCTATACTACTACTTTTGATACTACTGCTACTACGTCTACTTCTGGTACTACTTCTACTACTAGTACTGCCAATTCTCTACTGTTGATACTACTTTTCATACTACTTCTACTACTACTACTACTACTACTACTTCTACTATTACTACTACTAATACTACTTCTGTTGATATTGCTGCTACTAGTAGTACTGCTACTGCTACTTCTAGTACTACTGCTACTAGTACTAGCACCACTACTGTTGCTACTACTACTAGTGCTACTGCTGATGATACTACTGTTCATACTACTGCTACTACTACATCTACTATTACTACTACCAATACTACTACTGCTACTACTACTACTACTACTACTTCTAGTACTACTTCTACTACTAGTACTAGTACTGCTACTGTTGCTACTAGTGCTACTGCTGCTTTTGATACTACTAATTATACTACTGCTACTACCACTACTACTACTGCTACTACTAGTGCTACTGTTGCTGCTACCACTACTAGTACTACTACTACTACTACTGCTACTACTAGTGCTACTGTTGCTGCTACCAGTACTAGTACTGCTACTGTTACTACTACCAATACTACTACTGTTGGTACTACTGCTACTACCACTACTACTACTGCTATTAGTACTACTGCTACTACTACCTACTACTTACCACTTACTACTATAGCATCAATTAGACGCGCCTATTAACTATTGATGAAGAAACATGCCTCCGTTGGGTATTCCCAGTTCCAAACAGTGTCGCATTTATGTCATCCAGGAGCTTCTTGGATGAAATTCTTATCCCAAGAATCGAAGAAGGGTAAGAAACGTTCAAGAAACAGCATTTTGCTATGACAGGAATAAAATATTTAATTTAATTAAAACACAATAACGATATATAAACCAACTGCAAAAATGAGTAAAATGAGTTACAGATGTAGTTATGAAGCGATGTAAAGCAAATTAAATTACAAGCATATATAAATGGTTTAAATTTAAGTAAATATATCCGCCATCAATTTATGTAATCTGACTGTAGTAGAAAATTGATGCATATTAATTAAGCTGTGCACAATTTATTTATGTCTATAATAGTTCACTTTGCAGTTAACTGTCTTTACTGTAATTATCAACTGCTTTTTTAACAAACAATTAAAAAACCGTTATTACACTAACATTTGAATACTTAACCTTCCTACAAGAACTTGCACTTTGATCCATTTACCTATTTTCTTTTGTGCAAACAACTCAATGAAGTGGAATCAGACTGAAGAAAATGTAATATTGTAACTGGGATTCGCACCACATATCCTCGGTTTGCCGTGCCACATTCGAGTCACTTGGGGAATTTATTGTCGTTCGTGTGTTTTGCCGTGGAAGCTCAGTTGGTTACAGCAGCAGCACAGTAAACCGAAGATCCGTGGTTCAAATCCCGGCTACCGCATTGAAGTTTTCAGTTTACTTTTGCAACTTTAGTCTACGCAGGACAAGTGTAAAGTTAATTAACTCAATGAAGTATTGCCGTAGTCACCATATTACCATTTCGTGTAATTTGAATTTTGAAACTTTCACAAGAAGACAATCTGTATCCTTATGAGAGATATTCTACTAATGTGCCTATTTAGCATATTAACTGTCGAATATATTATCAAAACCTTTGTCAAATATCACATGCATGACCCCCACTGTTCGCTGTCGGTGCTGCGTGTGGTATGACTTCCTTCGAAGCCCAAAGGCGCCTTCGTAATTTCCTCCTACAGCAGGTACAAGAGGAGGGATGAGCACGTAACTGCTGACGTCGCAATGTCAACCCGAAAGCACTGAAGGTAACAAGTGTCAGAATAATACACTGCCACACTGTGTATAATTTAGGACCAAAAAGTAGATGTGAATTACTGGGCAGGAACAGAGGGTCTAGAAAAGCAGAGTTTAACTGTACTTTTTGAGTATACAAGAGTCAACCATGGTCTAATTTGCATGACTGCGTTAATCTATGAAGCACCTGGAAGTATGCGTTTGACTGTAAGTAACTACCTAGCAAGATGGCTTAGTGGTATCAATGAGGCTCGTATAGTGGAAACTAAACTTGAAGCCGTATGTGTGTTACGTTTTGACGTCGTCTCCAATATCTGCTGTTGATTCTACTGTTGGCTCCTACAGTGGTTGGCTATGAGATCTTTCTCTCAGAGTATGCGTGGGCGTAGTGTGAAAGGATAACACCCGTTTAAATTGACTGAGAAATTTAATGTGATCTAACACTTGAGCTATTGAAGCGAGTTGCCGACCGTTTGAAGATAAAGAATGAAACTGATTATGAATCGTAGCATTCGAAACTATAACAATTGAATTTTTATACCTGCTAACTTCACGGTTTGAAATAACTCTCCGTAATAAAAGAAACTAGAAGTGTAACTTGCCGTGAGTCGCTAAGATGCTTATCGGCAAAACCCCTTGTGGCTCCCGCTGAGCAACTGATAACCCAGCGCGGTCTTAGTTGCTACGGACAGCCAATCACTGCAAGCCCCTAAGGTTGTACACGAAAGAAAAGAAAGGACGCTAATTTTAGCAATACATGCTCTTTTATTACTTCAGCTCCGTCTACCTTAGAATTATTCCACCAAGCTTCGTTCTCGCAAGGGGTCAATCTTAAATTCCTAAATATGCGTGTTACCTTGTTGCTAAGCCGTATTCCCCGAATCTAAGAATTTAGTTTACTTTCACAGAATTTCTGTTACGTGGCTCTGTAAACGAACTGAACTTATAACTTTAAATGCATTCCAGGGATCTTTATACTCACGTATTCGCTTTTCATTATTATTAATGACTACTCGCTAATTGACTTTTTCTCCGGAAAAATCCTTTCAGCTCAAGATTATTACATTAAACATTGATTTAAATACAAAAATTATTTATTACATTTATTTCTCTACCTTACTATTATTTCTTTATTTTATTATTTATATCGTCCTATCAATAGTTACTGTATCAAACTCCTAATTCTGACAATGTGAATGGGATACGCCGTGATGTTCTCTACCAGAGGAGATGACCGCCGGGCTGATATATACGTAGTTTTCGCGACACCCAGAATTCATGCGTCATTAAATTAGAGATAACAATAATGTTAAGGGTACAAAGAAAACTCTTTTAGGGTGGTCACCATCACAGAAATTCGCAAACAGTATAGCAAGAAAATCTAACTCCATCTCTCTTAAAATAAACGAATTACTTTCAAAAGTTAAATGCGAACTGGCTTTTACAGCGGTCGCGAGAAGTTACACCTACAGCACAAGAGAGCAAATAAAAAGAAACGAAAGTAATAAAAAGATCTGACGAATTACACTCGCATAATTTTCTCTGCCAACTACTGTTTTTATATCTCGTTTGCAAACTATTCTCACAAAAGGTTGTGTTTTTACCTACTTCATGTTAATTTGGATAAACATCTGCAGAAACGGCTTCACTACACGTTCTTGTTGGTACAAGAGAGATGCACGAGGCTGAAGCGATAGCAGGTCGCTATATGCTGGCTCTGAAATTCTATACCTTTTGCATGTCATGGCGAGAAACAAATGAATGATAAGAGAGCACATAAAAGCTATAAAGTATTGCTAAATTCAAACCAAAATGGTTAATATCACAAACAGTTTGTTTCGTATACATTGTGTATTAATTAGATGTTCCTTTTTCGTGCAATAACTGTTTCTTATGATTTACTAGCAGTTATATCCAATTATACAAAATCCATTCAGAACAAAGAGGATACGCTACGACTAGCAGCGGAAAGGGACTTAGTACTTAAACCTAGCAGGTCTTTCGTATCTAGGCCCCTGACGGGGCGTCCCCGGGATAGAGGGATGAGGTGAGAGTAGACGACAGCCGGACCAGAAGACACGACAGACAGAGGGCAGGGTCCCTACCGTTTATAGATTTAAAGTCCCAGGATGGTAGTTGGTGCGGCCACCTCCCCTCCCCCCTCTGTGGGCTTACACATTCCCTGGGTGATCCGGGTCCCGAATATCGCCCTCTTTCCGGGTACGATGTTTTATTCAGAGCATCCTTTTCCCCTGCCATGCACACGCCGAGATCTCCCGCCGACACTTGCAACCCTGAAAGAGACCAAGCAGATTAAAAGTGAAATGAAATGAGAATGCAGGTGAAATGGAGGAAAAATAATTCGGGAAATGCAATTATCCTTCCCACCATTCGCCTAGCCACCCGAAAAAAACCCATGGGTCAGGAATCTGCGGGAATCTAATCCACGACCTCCCGAAAGCGGGACGCAGACGTTATCGCCTGAGCCATCCCGCTCGGTAGAACAAAGGATTCGCCAGCTATTCCCAAAAAAATGCAGTAGGCACATTTTATTAATCATATAAGTATCTAAAACACACGGTGTTTTAATACAAATCGTTCAGAGGAATTTTTGAATAAATCAAAAGAAAAAGAAACACTTTCCACGTGAGAGCTAGTTTAGGGTATCTCGGCATCTTTGAAGGACGCCGAGTTCAAACGGCAAGTTTGTTATTTATCCGAATTTCGTTTTCGAAATTTTCGGTTCACACCAGCATACATAGATATGTTTTCTTTTTCAAAAAAAATTGTTGGTTCAGGGAACCTTAAAACATGTATTTGCGGTAAAATCTCGATATGAAATGTTTGGATGGAATACAATATCTGCTCTACTCACGGTATGCGGTAAAGGAGTTTGTCAGTATGTTTCCTGATACAAAACTTTGAAGGTTACATATGCACATATGTGATGTACTGTATATGTGAATTATTATTTACCGGGTTATTGCTTACGGATTAATAAAACAATAAATACATCCGTATATTTAAGTCTCGTATTGTGACCATAGTGAGTTACAAAGAGTTAATGCACTTTGATCTTCGGATTCTACATTCTTTTCCTTTACTCACAGGCTGGGCTATGAGAGATTGCTCAGCCCTTTGCTCCATAGAGTTTATGCGCGTGTCATTAGTACCCATAAATGTTCACCGTGATTTAAATGAATGAGGCATGGCTAGATGTAACCCGATAGCCTTGGGCAACATAAAGAAAAACGCACGCAACGCAACTGCCACGAAGAATTAACCACTTTCCACCTCCCTACTCCATTATTAGTCACTGTAGCAAAGTACATAAACATGCTTTACAGACGACGAAATATCCTAAGTAGATTTAAACTGAGGTAAATATACTATACGTAAAGCTGCCGATCAAAAATGCTTATTTAGTTTAAAAATCAACCTAAGAAGCTAAGGGTGAAATCACGACCGAGATGGCTCTGCGGTATCGCGCGAGGCTCGCATTCGGGAGTTCTCGGGTTCGGTTTCTGATGGTCGCCCACTCTGAACATAGGGTTTTTTCCTGGTTACCAATGCCAATGCCGAGTGGTGTATTCTACCACATTTCTCCTTTCCCCCATTTCCTCTCATTTCAGCTACATTTCACGCTTCAGGTGTGCTTTTAGATCCTGCGGTGCTGGCAATGCTGGGCAGATGGCATGGATGCATGCGCGTTGGAAAGATTTCTCCTCGAGAACGCCATAGTGGGCTGTCCCGCCTGTTAGGGACGCTTTGTGGCCCTCTGGAATTCCTCGCGGGTGTTCGAACTGGAAATGTTAGGGAGTCCTGCGTGTCTCTGTAGGCCTCTGCCACGGACTTCAACGTTACACCTCCAGAACTCTGTTCACATTAAATGTTGCGCAGACACTTATATTTTGTGTGCAGTGACATAGTAGCCTTCCTTCATTTAGCAGCAGCCCTCACACCGGAACAATTAGATAAGCAGATGCCCTTTTTTGCCTCTCGTTAGAATGCAATTGCAAGCAAATCATGGGGTTGGACAGAGTACTTTAATAACCGTAGTTCGGAAGTGCACTTGTTTCAGTAGTGTTTTATTACGTTGACTTAGTAATGAAACAATACGAAAAGTTCTCCAGGGATATATCAGCACTTACAGTATTCAAAGCGATATGACGTCGGTTAGACACCTGTATCCGTACTAACGGAGGTCATTCTGATCACTTCCTTTAAGAAAATTTCCATTTGGTATACTCGTTTTTCCCGTAATGCACCAGATGTAGGAAACGAGCTGTAAAGAGAAAACAAAACTTTTTTTTGTACGTGGTAGTATAAAAATGATTTTCTTTTTGTACAATTCACTAAGGTTCGACACAGTTTTAATACACCCAGTGCAGTATTGGTATATGGAGGTGCAGCGAGAAAGTCGTACAGGAGATGATGAAGTTCGGTTTGAGGTAATATCAGGTGCCCTTAGGCAGTCTGGAGGGGAAGTCAGAGTTTATTAGAATTATCAATTAACGGCTTATATAATCTCTGTTTCATTATTTAGGCATGTTTGGATTGTACTAACGTATTTACACTACTATTCTCTCCAGAGACTAAATTTTTATTTAAATTGTACATTCACATTATTTTCCCTACTTATTCAGAGCCAAATGTTACTTCTGTATAATGTCGAAAGGTGCCGCAGTCCTCAAGGTGTTTTATAGAGCTGGATTCATCATTCTTTACCTTAAATTCAGACCCTGTAGATGAGCCAAAGGAAAACGTGCAAACAATGCATACAAATATACTCATGTGATAGGAATAATATCTGTGAAAACAGCTGTGCAAGAATTCCACCATAGTAGATCTACCAGAGTTCCACTGGAGGGGACATGTGATTTAACTCATTCCTTTGTTTTGGCACCGTGTCGCTGTAAAGCCCGACCACTCCAACACACGAAGTTGGAGGAAGAAAGGAGGATGACGCCGATTATCACAATGTGACATGACTGATATTTAGTAACCGAGAAAGATGCACTAGAGTAACTGTCTATATTTATTTAAGAAGTAAAGTTTTAAATCGCAGTTAAATATTTCTCAAACAGAAATGCATTTGAAAATAAAATTGCTAAGAAGGTTTTCATTATTACATAACTTAGCTAAAGTAGTCCATTGGCATACAAATTAAAGATAGACTAAGAAAGCAATAGGAATATGTCTTTCATCTTTCATAATTATGGGGAAAAGGAATTATTTACCTAACAGGAAAATGTGCACACTTTAAAGTGCTTTTTTATTAGGCCATGGGTATTTCACATGTTAACTTTATAAGATGAAACTTTGAGTATATCCCAGACAAGGCTCAAATATGCCTTAAAGAAAATTAACTGGCTGATTTTGTGATCTTAGTGGTTAGCATACTAGACTCAGAATCTAGTGATGCTGTTTTCGATTCCTAGAATGAGTATTGTTCTTCAGCGCGGAATAATCCCTGTCTTCCTTAGAGTCAACATGTATTGTTGGTGATTGTGTGTGATATAATGTTTATAAAGCAACACCAAAAGTAATAAAAACGCAAAGGTTAACACGAGTCAACAAGTAAACATCAGTTCCCAAAGTCATTAATTTTATTGTTTTAAAGGCAAAGCCGCCGATATAACCTCAGATGTATGAAAGTGACACATACACAAAACAAACAAAAAATGGAACTGAAAGCAAAAGTTACACATATATCAAAATTAATATTTAAGTTTTCCATTTTTACTTTCTCTACTACGTACAGTAAGTAGGTGAAGTACTACATTCCAACCAAAAATTTGATACCGAGAATTCACCGGAAATACATGGCCCCCTGAATAAAAAAAGAATAGATTTTTAGAAAAAGGTCCGTGGTATGTTTGTGAACAGCATAACTCAAAAACGAAAAGTCGGATAAATACCAAACTTGGCATTTAACTTCGATATTTTCCAAAGATGCGCCACGAAGATTTTTGACAAAATTTCCACACCCAAAACTACCCTTTACATGGAAAATTTTTCTAAATATTTTATTTTCTAAAAATTTCTCTAACGATGTTGACTAAAATATAATATATGAACTATATTTACATGGCAAATAAAATGTATATCTTGAATTTTCGGGGAATAGCCTATAAAATCCTCCTCATTTGAAAGAAATTTTGTAAATCTTGTGTAAGTGGTAAATGTTAAACGATAGACGGAAACATACCACATACAAATGCAGATCTCTTTAAAACACACAATTTATTTAGCATAAGTTGTTTCTGAGATATGCGTTATTAAAGGTTCGAATTGTTCACTTTTGGTCATTTTCTTGAAGTCCTTTCAACATTCGGCTGTATCAAGTCATGTTGATATATTCGATCAGATTTTTTCTTCGAGTTTTCCATTTTTCTTTCTCTACCACTTAGAAAATATTGTATTCCACCTTAAAATTCTGTATCGAGGCTTCACCGTAAAAACAAGTTTTATGGGCTACTGAATAAAACCAAAATAGTTCTAGGAAAAAGTGTGTGTGTGTAAACGTTATAGCTCAAAAACGAAATGTCAGATAGACATTTCATTGGTATTTAAGTTCAGCATTCTGTAAAGATGCGACACAAAGATTTTCAAGAAAATATTTCCTACCTATTACGAGGGGAAGGTATTGTAACTTTTTATTTTTCAAAAAAGGTCTTAACAGATTTTATAAAATACCATATATTTAAGATGCTTTCATTTTACATAAAACGTATATCTTCAATTTTCTGAGAATTTTCTATGAAGTCGTCTTCATTCTGAACCAATTGTGTCTACTTTTGTAAAACTGACAAATCATAAGAGGCAGACCAAAACCTATTGCACAAAAGAAAGGTACCCCTTATTGAAACACGATTTATACGAAATAATTTTTGTGGCATTAACCATTTCCGATATATTCTTTGTTGGTGGTATGTATTTTTTAAGTGCTTCATTCTTTATGTTACGCCATTCGTTTATTTCTCGTGAAATTTCAAAGCCACGACATCGCACCCACTTTTTAAGGATTTTTCTATCCCTTCAATCTCCTGCTTCCCCCTTGCACTCAGAAAATTTAATGAAACTGTAACTCCAAACATTTATCTCGATAAATATGAAATAGATGAAGATTGAGCTTTAGTACGGGTTCGAGTCCCGCCATGGGCATGGGTGTTTGTGTGTGTATGTGTGTTGTGTAATTGCAGTTATAAGCGTTAACAAAAACAGTAAAAACACAGTATCATAAACTGGGTAAAACAAGGGAACTAAAAAAATAAAAATCAGATGTGTTACACTCGCATGACTTTCTCTACTCTTGTACAAACTATTTTTACAAACGCTTATTCTTAATATGCTTCATGTTAATCGAGATATCGAGATGTTAATCTTATTGCTAATTTTCTTGTAGATGCAAGGGGAATTGGTAGGCTTTAAGCGATAGTCAAATATTTTAAGACCTGGTTGCTATGTGGAGTATTCCATTCTCTTTGCATTACCAGGACAAAAAAATCTGATGTGATACACTCACATGACTTTCTCTACTCCTGTACAAACTATTTTTACAAACGCTTATTCTCCATATGCTTCACGTTAATCTTATTGCTAATTTGCTTGTAGATGCAAGGGGAATTGCTAGGCTTTAAGCGATAGTCAAATATTTTAAGAGGCGGTTGCTATGTGGAGTATTCCGTTCTCTTTGCATTAGCAGGACAAAAAAAATGAATAACGAATTTGAGAAAAAAGTATAAGTATTGGAAAATTTAAGGGAATAACAAGCAATATCTCGAAAATGGTGCACCCAACAAAAAAAATGTATATGACATAAATTGTGTATTTTAACGCGATCTACATTTTTGTGTAGTAAAATTTTGTCTATCTCTTATGGTTTACCAGTTATACAAAAGTCGTTCACAATGAAGAATACTTTTGGAGACATTCCCAGAAAATTCGAGATATACATTTCATTTGTCATAAAAATATCTTAAACATATGATATTTTAATAAAAATCGTTAGAGCCATTTTTGAGAAAATTAAAATTTTCGAAAAATGTTGCATGTAAAGGGTAATCTGGGGTGGGGGGATTTTCCTGAAAACCTTCGTGTCGCATCTCCGGAAGATACTGAACCTAAATACCAAGTTTGGTGTTTATCCGACTGTTCGTTTGTGATTTATGCTGTTCACAGACACACGGACACACACACAGACACACACGGACATGTTTCCAAAACTGCTTTTTTTGGATTCAGGGGGTCCCAAAACATGTATTTCCGGTGAAATCTCGGTATCGAATTTTTGGGTGGAATACAATAGTTCCCCTACTTTCTATGTGTAGTAGAGAAAGTAATAGTGTACAGAAGAGATAGTGGGCAGAGAAAGCCATGTGTGCGTGTAATAGATGATTGTTTTTCCAGTTATTCTCTATTTTAGGTTTATGTAAAATAAGTAGCTATGTAGGTAGAACCTAAGAAGCCGAAAGCTCTAATTTTAGGGAAGATGCTGCTATGGTATTTCAAATTTCATACGGTATCACTATGCAAGAGTTATATCCAATTTTATTGTGGTTGTAATACTTTTAGCACCGGAAATACGGAAGCCATTTCATTGTGGTATATGCAGGAGGATTGAAGTAATCCGCTTAATATATTTGAGGCGGGTTCCATGGAGAAAAACAATAAATGTTAATTTTAACGGCCATAAAATTTATGTAATTTTATTAAATTGCAGTTTCCATTTTTTTATTTTTATATATGAATCCTAAAGTTATATATATTTAAGAGCTTTTAGGATAAGCTTACACCGCCTATAATTTGATGGGCCAGTAAAATTTGTAGTAAACACCGTATGCTGTGTAAAATAACGTCTATTGAAGCCACGAAACATTATGTCCGTACGCATAAAGTTTAAGATTGCTCATAACATCTCCACCAAGGCGTTTTTTATTTTTTCCCAGATGGCAAAGATTCGTCTACTTGAGAGGGTGGGGGAGTTGTACTTTATGCTGAAGGACTAATCAGAAATGAGGAGGCGAAGATGAATATTTCGCCCGTTCATTAAGGAAAAGATATATGCAATAGGGTCTGCCTAGTTAAAAAACCGTTAAAGGTCCAACCATAGTGCTAACTAGTAATAATACATGCAGTAATGAGTACGAGGGTCATTTGAACACCTCTGGGAATGAAGAACAAAATGATGTCTCAGAATTTTGAAATTATTATTATTTTGACTTTCTCTACTTAGTATGTACGTCGTAGAGAAGGTATTGCATTCCACCAAAAATTCGATACAGAGATTTCATCGGAAATACATGTTTTGAGGCCCCCTGAATACAAAAGAAAGTGTTTTTATAAAAAGGTTCGTGGTGTGTCTGTGGTCAGCATAATTCAAAAACGAAAAGTTGCATAAATATCAAACTTGGTAGATTTTCAAGAAAATACCCAAAAATAAAATGTATATCTCGAATTTTGTGGGACTAGCCCGTGAAGTCCTCTTCATTTGGGAGGAATTTTGTATAATACTATATAACTGGTTAAGCGATAGACGAAAACGTACTACACAAAAAAATGTAGATTTCTTTAAGACATACAATTTATTTCAAATAATGTTTTTGTAACATCAACCATTTCCAAGACATAAGTTATTAATGATTCGATTTGTTTAATATTTTGTCATTGTTGTTAAGTCCCATCGATTATTTCTCACCATTACAGGAAACAGTATAGAATTTATGTCAGCATATAGCATCCAGTTCTGTAACATTTGGCTATCGCTGGTCTCTTTGTATGCTAACGAAATGTATAATGTAGCTATTCCTACAAAGGTTTATTTGAATTCAAATGCAGCAGATAAAAAAGAAGTCTTAATAAGAATTGTTTGTATACCCACTAATAAAGATAGTGGGTAGAGAAAGTCGTGTGAATGCATCACATCAGATTTTTCAGCCTAGTCTCCCAGACATCAGTGCACTTATTCTCTACGGTTTTTATCCGGTATCGGAGGTGAGATTCCTCCAGACCTTCAAAATACGCCTCGACTGGATTTAAGTTTTTCATCGAATGAAAATTTAATTCTACCTTTCGGGAGCACGTGTAGGTCTCATGGAACTAAGTCAATGAGCAAGGTGGATGTGGTTGCAAATTATATCCCACTTCTTGATTTTCGCCATTGCAACAACACATGTGTGAGGGTAAACATTGTCTTGATGGAAGATGTTCGCCAAGCCCAGCCTTTTCTTGCATATTTTGCTCTTAAGTTTGTTCAGAAGATGGGTATAATACGCTCCAGTGATATATTTTCCAAGGGGAAGGTAATCAATTAGAAGTGCACACCTGCTACCCCAGAAAACCGACGCCATGTTATAACCGGCCGATTCCACATACTTTGGTGGTTCGATGCTTCCATGCATAGAGTGCTGCCCTGTTTCAGGTGTGTAGTAGTAACGTACCCATGTTTCATCATTTGTTACAAATCGATGAGTAAAGTCAATACGATCTCTTTGAAGTCGAGTCAGTCTTTGCTGAGAGGTTTACACTCTGAGTCGCTTTTGATTCGGAATAAGCAGTCGCGGCACCCATCTTGTAGATAATTTTTTCATGCGCAACTCTTTACTCAAAACGTGAAACACACATCCCCTGAAATGTCTAGAGCTTCAGCAATTTCGGACACCTTCATTCGACGATCATGCAGAACCATGTCGTGTACTTGAATCATTTTTGTTGTATTGTCGTAATCTTCTGCTACGTACGTCATTTTCCAAGTTTTCACAATGATGCAGTAATTTATATCACAAATTACTTAAATGTAAATAATGATTGTAATATGAATATGCATTTTTATGTGACATTGATTTGAGATATTTGTTTATTGTAATTATTGTTGAGAAGTAAGTTTTTAATGCCTTACTGAAACTGACAATAATAGCGCGCAATAATGCAGCGAGGGGTGAGCTGTTTATCATTATTGGAAACGAGGAAGTTACGTAATGTTGGCGCGTTTTTCTGTAGAAATTGCTGGAATATTTCCCTAGAGCATATGTATTCATAATTTTCATTGGATATTAAAATAGACGCTAATGTTGGCGCGTTTTATTAGCCAATTGCAGCTCAGTTATAATCTTTAGGCATATCGGGGAGTGGGAGTATAAATAGGGTAGGTTAGAGGTAAAGTCGGTCAGTTCATCAAAATTCTTTGTACACTACACGTCGCATTCCCATCAGTTCGTCGAAAGTATTTGTACGGCACACTTCGGATATCAATTTGCAGGTTACGCGTAACAGAGTTATGAAAATTCTCAAGTGTTATAAAGTTAATTATACAGAAAGTTGAAGTACGCGAATTAAAAAATATCAGTAATGAAGTTATTATAACAGTTTCAGTTTGGCGAGTGTTAAGATCAATGTATAAATGTGATAGTTAACGTGTTCGACAATAAATGTGTAAAACAAATTTCTTCATCAGTGTTATATTTAGATAAAAGATTCCTTTCCGTTTACACAACCTGTATAAAGAGAAGTGCTCGACCCAAAAGCGGAGGACAGTGAAACAGAATTAAATAAAAAAAATAAAATTAAAATTCTTTCAAACAAAAACTAATACTGCCGCAAATTGCTAACACCAGATGGAGCTACAAACCGAACAAATGAATGACGTCACAAGATGGCTTCAACACGTTGAGTAAACACAAATACACAAACATCAACAAATTAAGTAAACCACTATCAAATTGGCGCCCAGAACGTGGGGCAGAGTGACCAGGAAAGGAGTGAAATAACCAGGAAGGAGCAAAGGAATCAGGACGTGTAGAGAATGGAGTAGTAAAATGAACTACAAGACGCAGATTCCAGAAACAACTAGAGGAACGACAGACGATGCGGATGAGTGGACACAAAAACATCGAGACAACGCAGATTCATCATAATACAACGCAGAGGCGACATATACATCTAGGAGAGAGGGGCAGAAAGCTGGACATCAAAGCAACATCAGCAGATACCATCAGAAAGGTTAGAAACGTGTGATTTTTATTCTAAAAAAAAAGGTGTAAAAATTTAAATGTACCTTAGGAGCGGTAGGATAAAGAAAACAATGGCTATTAATAATACAGAAGAAATAATTATGGAGGGAGATAATGTAACAGTTAGCTGTAATTCAATACAGGTTACAGAAAATAGCTCAAACAATGTAGTATTTGAGGGAGGAAATGTTAGTGCAGAAAGTGAGAATAGAACAGCAGGAAATGTTAATATTGATGCTAGTATGATTATGGAAATGTTTAGAAATTTTGGTGAAAAATTAGATCAGATTAAGAGGGAATTAAGAGAAGATATTGATAGGAGTTTAGATCAGAATAAGAAAGAATTGAGGGAAGATATTGATAGGAGTTTGGATCAGAATAAGAACGAATTGAGGGAAGATATTGGTAAGAGTATTACAGATCAATTAAGGGAAGAAATTTGTAAGAAAAATGAGAAATTAGAAAAGAAAATAGATCAAAACAGGGAAGATATGCAAAAGAGTCATAGGGAATTAAGGGAAGATATTGGTAAAAGTTTAGAACAAAACAGGGAAGAAATTGAAAAGAAATTCATGTAGCTAGATAGTAGTATGATGAGAATGAGAAATGAAAATCAGGAAATGATAGCAAATGAAATAGGTGAAGTTTCAAAGAAAATGTTAGACATAAGCAGGGAAATATATAACCAAAAAAGTGAGGTTAATTATAAAATAGAGCATGTTGATGTAAAATGTACAGAGTTAGGTAGCCGAATAAGTAGCATTTCAAGTGAGTTAAAAGAGATGATGGAGGCTACAAATGCAGATTTAATTCAGGTGCAAGTTAATTTCAGAGGGGAAATCTCTGAAATTCAGAAGGAGTCAGAAACACAGAGAAATAAATTGTCTGAAGAAGTTAAAGATTTGTCTAAAGATTTGAATCAAAAGCTAACTTCTGAAATTAACAAACACCAAGCTGTTCAAAATGAGAATAATAAAAAATTGGAACAGACAATAGAAAATCTGCAAGGTACTGTAAATAGGTTAGAATTGAATTCAAGGGCAAATATATGTGATGTGAATGTATCAGATGTACAAAATAATGATAGAGGTAGTTCCTCAGGTATGACAAATAATGTGAGTGATGCGGCAGCTTCATCTATAGCTAATGCTGAAACTCAGAGTGCACAAGTGACACTAGAGAATTTAAATATGGGAGTAGGGAATTTGCAAAATTACAATCATATCTTAAGTGATTTTCCACTTCCAAAATTTAATGAAAACTCCAGTCCAGTACAGTTTATTGCAGACTTATCAGAGTATTTTCAAATTAAAAAGATACCTGAAGCATTAAAAATGATAGTTGTCAAAAGATGTTTGGACCAGAAAACTCTAGATTGGTTACAAATGGTATCAGGGGGTGAAATTTCATATGAATCCTTTAAGAGATTATTCATGAACAGATTTTGGAATGTTGCGGTACAGCACAGAATTCGAGCAATGCTTAGTCATGGTCAATTTGATCCACGAGAGGGAATATCAATGACTGATTACTTACTGAAACATGCAAGTCAGGTTAGGAACTTGTCACCTCCAATCAATGAGGAAGATTTTGTGAGTTTGCTCACAAGGCATTATCCTTTAAGGATACAAAATTACTTATTAATTGCAAAACCACGTAGCATCTATGAGATGACAGAATTAATGACAGCTTTGGAACAACAGGAAGAAGATATATCTCGAGAGAGGGAGCATAGATTTTTAGATGTGCGAGATAGACGAAATTACCAAGGTAGTTATCAGCAAAGTAGAGGACAAGACAGACGTCATGAAAATAATACCAGGCAACGGTATCAATAATACGTTCCACAATTTGAAAGATCGAGGATAGATGGGAGACCAGGTCGACAGGAACAAATAAATTATGTCAGGACAGAAAGATTGCCTGAAAGAGGGCAAAATTATGGAAGGCGGTACATTAGACAAAGGGGAAATTTCACTCACTGGAGGGAAAACAATAACCGGGAAAGATCTGAGGAACGGCAAGAAAATTATGTGCCAAGAGGACATAATTTCAGAAATCGAGGATTTCGAACTCGAGGAAGGGGAACTCAAAACAATGGTAGCGACAATGAGATAGATTTAGCTCCTGTTAGGAATGGCAGTCCCGTACGTGAACATGGAAGTAACCAGGAAAACTGTTAATAGACTCCTGTGCAGTAGGTTCTCAGGACGTCTTTAATAATTCAGTATCCATTACCAATACAAATAATATGTCTACACACACACACCCTGTAATAAAATTGCAGCAACAAAAGATAAGGGAGAAAATTTCGAGTCACCTCATGTTAGGATGGAAATTGCGAAGAAAGAGATCATTGCAACTATAGATTCTGGTTCGTCAGCTTCAATTTGCTCACAGAAATTTTACATAAATTTGATTAATGAAGGTAACAAAATTATGGCTCTTCCCACTAGTAATTTAGTTTGTCGTGTTGCAATCGGAAGAACGACACAGGTCATAAAAACACAAGCTCTACTTAACATACTTATCGGCGGAGAGAATTTTGAGGTTATGTTTCTAATTGTAAACCATCTGATTTGTGACATAATTATAGGATGTGACTTCCTACATGAATATGAAGCACGTATAGATTTTAAACATGAAGAGTTAAAAATAACAAAAGAAGATAGAGAACTAAAGGTACCTTTTATAAAAGAGAAAGTTTCTGTGATTGAGATGACAAAGGATGAGAAAAATCTTTGTGACCAAGAGTTTTTTGTACAAATAACAGAGACTGATACAAATAGTCAGATAAAGCAGGTAGTCACAGAATATGAAGGGAATACTACGCCATATTTTCAACAGCTAGTAGAAATGCCAGAGAAAGTAGAGAAATTTAAAATCCAAACAAAAGACGACCATGTGAGCGAGACAGACAACAGCTGGGAAGAGAAGAGAAATAAGGAAATAATACACAAGTGTGAAGAAGCTTATAATATTACGATAACGCAAAAACAAATCCTTCATGATGTTTTGATGAACAATAGTTCAGTATTTAGTAATATCCCAGGCAGATGTAATGTATATCAGCATACATTTCAAGTAGAAGACGTACCACCATATAGGCACAAGTATGACAATTTACCTATAAGTCTTCGGGACAAAGCTAGACAACTAATAAATAGCATGTTAGAAAATGGGATTATTGAGCAAAGTAATTCTCAGTATATAAATTCAATCTGCTGGAGTATTAAACGAGATGGTAGTTTGAGATTAACTTTAGACGGTAGATATGTCAACAAGTATATGAAGCCAGATCATTTTCAAAGTGAGGGAATTGAACAACTAATTACGAAACTTTCAAGAGGGAGATTTCTGACATCCATTGACCTCACTGCTTCATATTGGCAAGTGGAATTAGATCCACAAGTGCGTGATTACACTTCATTTCAATACTCGGGGATCCAGTATCGTTTTTGTGTAAATCCTTTTGGTTTAAAAAATTCAGGAAGTGGATTTTTGAGAGCCATTCACAGTATCTTTGGAAATTCTGCAGATGACTTTTTAATAAAGTATATTGACGACTTCCTAATCATTAATCAAACATTTGAAGAACACATGAATAATGTCCATTATGTGTTAAATAAAGTGCAACAACATGGTATGACTGTGAACATACTAAAATCAAAATTTTGTGTCAAGGAAATAAATTTTCTGGGTTATGTAGTGGATGAACGAGGTATAAGACCTGATCAGAAGAGAATAGAAGCAATAATGAAAATTCCATCACCAAGGAACGTAAAACAAATTAGGCGTCTCTTAGGGGTACTGAACTTTCAGAGTAAGTTCGTACCAAGATATTCGGCTGAAATAGAACCACTGCGGCAGCTACTCCGAAAGAACAATAAGTGGAGATGGACAGAGGATCATCAAAAATGTTTTGAGAGAGTAAAAGAACTCTTTGCGAAGTCCATATTGCTCGAGAGGCCCAGAGAAGATTTGGAATATGAGATTTATGTCGACGCATCAATGCAAGGATACGCCGGAATTTTAGGACAGCGAGACATCAACAATGACTTTCACGTCATTAGTACAGCTTCTAGAGGACTTACAAATATTGAGCGGAATTCTTCAGTGACTCAGCTAGAAATTGGAGCACTATATTTCTCATTAATTCGTTTTAAAACCTATATTTATCAGCAAAAGGTGAAAGTATATTCAGATCACATCAGCTTAACTTTCATACAACGGTGTAGATTATGCAGTGGAAAACTTGCTAGATAAATTCATGCAATATCTGCATTCGATATTGAGATTATACACATTCCTGGCAAAAATAATACCTTCAGTGATTTGCTATCAAGATTGAACTACAACCCACAAATTCCCGAAAATATTGAAAGGTCTCGAAATGAAGTCAAAATATTGACAATTGAAATTCCTTTAAGCAAAGAAATGATTAGAAAATTGAAAAATATAGGGGAAATTCAAAATGAGGACGCAAAATTATTAGAACTTAAAGAAAAGGCACCACTAATTGAAGAGGCAAAGAAAGAAATTGTAGCAATTCGGGATGGGACATTATACAAGAAGCATGGAAAAGAAATGCCTAGTTGGAAGGTAATGGTTCCGAAAAGCATGGAAAAGTAACTAATTAAGAATTTTCACGAAGGGTTAGCACACTCAGGGACGGACCGGACAACTTCTATGATTTTAGAAAATTTATACATATCCAAATTGCGTCAGAAAGTTCGGAAATTTATATCGTGCTGCAACCTGTGTCAGAAGGCAAAGCAAATAAATGCAGCATATGCATTTGAGACTAATTCGGTTATAAGGGATAAGCCGAGATGTGTAATTAGTATCGATATTCATGGTCCGATGCCTCCAAGTCAGTTTGGAAATAAATATATATTTGTCTGTTATGATATATTCAGCAAATATGTAAGAATTTACCCTTTGAGAAAACCTACAGGTTTAGCATGTTTGAATAGTCTACTCAAGTCATATGTGATAGAAGAAGGACCGATCCAATCTGTATTGAGCGATAATGCTTCGTACTTCACAGGAAAAAAATTTATAGATGGACTGAAAGAAAATGGCATTAAACAATATTTTTCGTCAAGATACAGACCGAACTCCAACCCAGTGGAGAGGGAAATTAAGGAAATTTCAAATTATTTAAGGGTGCTGTGTCATCGAAAACAAACCCAATGGTATGGATACGTGAATTTCGTTCAGAATCTACTAAATGAAACCGTAAACAATGTGACCGGATACAAACCATGTGAACTTAAGTTAGGAAAGAAGATCAATACAATGTGTAAGAAAATTCCAGAAGCCATTCCAGATGCGCACTCGATACCACCAACAGAAGAAGAGATGTTCCGAAAAGCATTCGAGAGAATGAAGAAAAAGGCCATAAAAAGAAAAATTAAACATGAAGAAAAGAAGAGAAAGGAATGGAGGATCAAAATAGGAGATTTAGTTTTGGTTAAAACCAAGAAATTGTCGGATAAAGCAAATAAACTTTATTGGCGAATGTTTCTCAAATACCATGGACCATATGAAGTTGTTGAAGTATATGGAACAAATACATATGAGTTATGTAATCCAACAACTCGAAAAAGCATTGGAAAGTTCCATATTGAGATGCTGAAACCATACAACAATGAAGATAAAGGTGAAACAGAAGACAAAGATGATAAATAGTAAATGCTGGATAGTTAAAGAGCAAATGCAGAGCATTGTATTGGAACGTAAGAGGGTTAATTATATATGTATGTCATAAGAAAGGAGAAATAAATTTTGGACATAACTAAATGTTTAAAATGAAAATAACATTTTATTAGTAACTGTAACAGCATTGGAAATAAAGCATGATGTTATATTAAAGTAAAAGTACGTAAATATAATTCCAAGAGTATTGTGAATATAAAGTACAAAACAACAAAAATGGGGTAAAATAATTAAAAAAAATACTTATGTAGCAAATAGAACATGTGAAACAGTGTCTAGATTTAAGAGATGTAAATATATTTGTGTAGAGGGTGAATATTTTAGTAAATATGTATAGTAATTACAAAAATTCTTAAATGCACAAATTTTTGTTAACAACTTAAGAAAGTAAGCAATTTTGTAACAGTAATTAAATAATTCAGGGTACAGTATTTGCTATAAAAAAATTTGTAATTCTAGATTAATGTTTAAACACATTAGACCAGAGCCAGTAAGTAGTGGCAAGATAAAGACAAAACATATGTCGTGTGTTAAATACGTGTGAAGTGTTAAGTGAAAGTGATAGCGTGTGTTCCAAGATTTAGGAGACTGAAAACCCAATTATAAAATTTCCAAACAAGTTGTAAATATTTATAATTATGTTTCTAGTGGGGCATATGATGCAGTAATTTATATCACAAATTACTTAAATGTAAATAATGATTGTAATATGAATATGCAATTTTATGTGGCATTGATTTGAGATATTTGTTTATTGTAATTATTGTTGAGAAGTAAGTTTTTAATGCCTTACTGAAACTGACAATAATAGCGCGCAATAATGCAGCGAGGGGTGAGCTGTTTATCATTATTGGAAACGAGGAAGTTACGTAATGTTGGCGCGTTTTTCTGTAGAAATTGCTGGAATATTTCCCTAGAGCATATGTATTCATAATTTTCATTGGATATTAAAATAGACGCTAATGTTGGCGCGTTTTATTAGCCAATTGCAGCTCAGTTATAATCTTTTGGCATATCGGTGTGAAGGAGTATAAATAGGGTAGGTTAGAGGTAATGTCGGTCAGTTCATCAAAATTCTTTGTACACTACACGTCGCATTCCCATCAGTTCGTCGAAAGTATTTGTACGGCACACTTCGGATATCAATTTGCAGGTAACGCGTAACAGAGTTATGAAAACTCTCAAGTGTTATAAAGTTAATTATACAGAAAGTTGAAGTACGCGAATTAAGAAATATCAGTAATGAAGTTATTATAACAGTTTCAGTTTGGCGAGTGTTAAGATCAATGTATAAATGTGATAGTTAACGTGTTCGACAATAAATGTGTAAAACAAATTTCTTCATCAGTGTTATACTTAGATAAAAGATTCCTTTCCGTTTACACAACCTGTATAAAGAGAAGTGCTCGACCCAAAAGCCGGAGGACAGTGAAACAGAATTAAATAAAAAAAATAAAATTAAAATTCTTTCAAACAAAAACTAATACTGCCGCAAATTGCTAACACCAGATGGAGCTACAAACCGAACAAATGAATGACGTCACAAGATGGCTTCAACACGTTGAGTAAACACAAATACACAAACATCAACAAATTAAGTAAACCACTATCAACAACCGCGTTTACACTCTGCGGTCTACTTAGAAATTGTTGGAAAAGTAATGGCGCAGGATCTCTAGAGTGTCATGTCGGTATGAATTTCTGTTGTATCCATACTCCTCCTTGCGAGGTACTGAATAACCGCACGATGCGATATTTGCCGTACTTCCTGTATACACACGTCTGCACTGTAACAAACAGCTATGCTTACTAGGATTTTTTAACAATCTCAGTGTGTATTACATAAACGTTTTTATGAATATGGTGGTTTGAAAACAAAGCTGCTTCGGAAACGCAATTTTAATATGTGGATATTCCGAGAAATTATCAAATGACCCTCATAATTTGTGGTCATGTCGAATAACAAACCTTTGAGTGCATGAAACTGACATAAATGTCAAAAGTGCGTTTTCCATTATAAGGGTTCCAAGTCGGGGAAGAGAAGAATTTAGATATTCCTTACGGCGAATTGCTATAGTAATGTTCACAATTTCCTGTTAGACATAACATAGGAATTCGCTTCTCTCGTTTTCATCAGGCACGAAGTAATTTGAGACTGTAAATTTCGTCTTTCGTTTGTTCAAGATTGAAGATAGATGCGCTGAAAATGGAAAACTGGAGAGCAACTGGATCGATTTAATTATTTCAAAACATACCATTTCTGTTAATTTCGTTGATTTTAAAGGAATCTGAGAAATATTTTGCAGTTTTTGCTAATGATTTTACTGTTACGCTATGTATCAAGAAAACGGCGGACAGACAGCTTTACAATACTCGTTTACTTCAGGTAATTTATTTTAAGATTGGTAAATGAGTTGTGTTCCTGACATCCTCGGTGTTCACATAGTGATAGATGTAGCAAAACAAGAGCGGTATACATTGTATCCAACAAAGAGCTTCTCCTTTGTTTGTGGAGAAGCAATGTTTATTGTTTACTACTGTACTGCCACCATATGAAACCCTTTGGTGGATAGCATACTAACTGCACAAGAAATAAAATTATTTTTTGCAATTTTGCGTGTATGAAGAAATTAGGAAACGTTGACCCAGATGATTCGAATCTATGTGAAACGTAATCGCAATCACAGACCCGTTGCGTGGTATACGACAGGTTGGTTTCGTTCTGCAATCACTGAAATTCAGTTAGGGGCCCTTCACAAGGAAAATTAGCCATTAACTAAACTACGTAAATATTAACCATAGGCTTAACACGTTATATTGAAATCCATATCGACAAACGGAAGCACAAACAGCAGTCAATCGAAAGAGTGCCTGAAACGGCTGAGCTACAATGGCGGCTTGCGAAGCGACCACCAACAGTTGAAACGGCAAATAGGAAAGGAAGCAGCCTCAGGAGCCTGAGACTATAAATGAATCTGTTTGGGGAAATTTCGGGACAGTTTTGGTAATGTGTGGTCAGGGAGAGATGCTGCAGGATGCGTGAGATATCGCGCCAAGAAGG
Source organism: Deroplatys truncata (assembly GCA_030765065.1). Lineage (NCBI taxonomy): Eukaryota > Metazoa > Arthropoda > Insecta > Mantodea > Mantidae > Deroplatys > Deroplatys truncata. The sequence continues at coordinate 131,138,378 of CM060978.1, forward strand.
GAATCAAGTCAGCTTTGTAATGTCAGCTTAGTATTGCAATTTATTCGACAGTTTTTGTCATGTGTGGTCAGGGAGAGATGCTGCAGGATGTGTGAGATATCGCGCCAAGACAGGGAATCCAAATAGTTTTAGCAACACACCTAAGATCCGCTACTCTTAAAGCGACAATAAGAATATTTAAACTTCAAGTCATATCCGCGCCATAGTTTAACAGCGGTGGACAGTATTTTACAGCGGCCATACCAGTTTTGTATACTACGAGTGTTAATTAAATAAAAAGAAACGGCAGTGTCATCTTTTCATAAACAAAGCAAGTCTATGTCTTCCTATATCACCACCCGAGATCTACGTTTTCCTTTACCGAGGATAAGTCCATGCTCCCATAGAATTTAAGAACAATTACTGAGGCTAGCCGAGGATAAATTGAAGAGAACCAACCCACTGAGAACTTCTGGAAGCAACGGGAGAAGCATCCAGGTAAGCCTAACAGCAACGGATGAGGAGGTGATCGCCGCAAACTGGCGCCCAACGTGGGGCTCGAAGGGAGGACCAGCTCGAAGGGAAGACCAGCTCGAAGGGAAGACCAACATAAACGGAGGACTAGAAAACAACGAATAGACGAAGAATCTTCAGAGGAAAGGGGCACAGCAGAACAAAATTACAACGCGAACTTCTAATCTACCTACGTGGGACAACAAAACAGCTGAGAACATCGCTTCTAGAACTTCACCAGGATTCGAACCCGGAACGCATCAGTTAACATTGAAAAAAAATACAGGTTAGAACTTTTATTCAAAAACAAACAAAAAGGCATGCAGAGTAGTGACTCAGTTTTGTGAACACATGTTATTGAGAGGGGGTAAAGTCATTACTAGGGAGGTAGAACTTGCTAACGGAACCATGAGTAGGTCAAGGGAAGATTTGAAAGAATTGAATGGGGAGGCTATTGTCAGCATAACAACAGATGGAGAAAATATGGGCGCAGCAGAAGTAGAAGTTAGGCTAGAAAGGCAATCACCGAATAAGCAGGTCATTGACGCAGGTCAAAACCAGCTGCTAATATTGCTTCAACAGTTGAGCGCAATAATAGATGAACGGGGTAAGATCTTCAATGAACATAGTAAAAAGTTAGAAAGCATAATAGATGAACGGGGTAAGATCTTAAGTGAATATAGTAAGAACGTAGAAAGAATCGGAAGTCAACTAGATAAGAATTTAGAAGGGGAATCAAATGGGCATAATAAGGACGTAGAAAGAATCGTAAGTAAGCAGAGTAAGGGCTTAGAAAGAATCGTAAGTGGACAAGATAAGAATGTAGAAGGTGAATCAAATGAGCATAATAAGGACTTAGAAAGAGTCGTAAGTAAGCAGAGTAATGACTTAGAAAGAATCGTAAGTGAACCAGATAAGAATCTAGAAGGGAAATCAAATGAGCATAATAAGGACTTAGAAAGAATCGCAAATGAGCAGAGTAAAGACTTAGAAAGAATCGTAAGTGAACAAGATAAGAATGTAGAAGGGCAGAGTAAAGACTTAGAAAGAATCGTAAGTGAACAAGATAAGAATGTAGAAGGGAAATCAAATGAGCATAATATGGACTTAGAAAGAATCGTAAGGGAACAAGATAAGAATGTAGAAGGGAAATCAAACGAGCAGAGTAAGGACTTAGAAAGAATCGTAAATGAGCAGAGTAAGGACTTAGAAAGAAAATTGAGTGAACAGAAAAAGGATTTCGAAGGGAAATTAAGTAAGCAGAATAAGGACTTAGAAAGAAACTTAAGTGAACAAGATAAGAATGTAGAGGGGAAATTAGTTGAGCTGATGAAGGGGAAGCTAATAGAAACACTTGAAGGGAAATTACTACAGATACTAGAAACTAAAGAGCCGAAAACACTAACGGGAGAAGAGACGTTAAAGAAAGCTTTTGAAAGAATGTTAAAAAGGGCGCAGAAAAGAAAGCAGGAATTTAAAACAAGGAAGCGAAAGAAAGGGTTGATCGAACTTGGAGAATTAGTATGGGTATAAAAAAAAATCCAGCATTCAAATTAAAAAGAAAAAAAAAAAAAGAAAAGAAAGACATAATATCATTGATCCTGACTCTACAGTGCCTGGAAAGGAGAGCTTTCACATGTGAATTAATGAATTATCGTAAGCAGTTGTGCAGAACATTTTTTTTTGCATTACTAAAGAGACTTGAGTATTAAATGCTCATTAGTGATAGTGAAGAAGAACAAGAAACACCTTTGCCATTAATATGTTTCAGTTTCTTTCTGCTTGAATAAGTTTGTCTTAAGGTTGAAACAGCTTTTATTGTCAGAATATTTATTATATTTTTTTTTATATTTAGCAATATTTGTAAATTATTAATTGGTTGGTATGCTAGCAATATGCTGACAGTTTTCTTTAAACATATAAATTAGTTTTATTAATTATAAAAAAAAAAGGTATCATAGAATGGAAAATTTATTTAAAGGTCCATACAGGGTGATTTACATTTGAGTTACAAGAAATAAAGAATTCCAAGATCGTAGGGAGATACCATAAACAGTTGCTCAAACCGTACAAATGTTTAGAGAATGAGAAGGGTGAAGAATGTAATGAAAATAGTCAGGTTAGTTTACTCGAAATGAGGTAGCAACCCTATGAACAAATAGTAAAGGTAATACACCCGATAAATAAGGAGGTAAAGAAATAAATAAATGCATAATAATTATGTATCAATATGTATGTAAATAGATTTAATTTTGGAACTTGATTTAGGTATTAGCGTATTTCTCTCCACCACAAGTTATTCGTGTGCGCGAAATGTATTGTGTAAGAATGTCTCTCGGAAACCTGTTTTTAAATGGTGAGAGGGGATCAACCATAACAAATGTGGAGTGAATGACCCAAATATAAACACCACTGGTGTGGCAGAACCCTTGTGAAGGAACCGGTATAGCGAAGGGTCTATGTCAACAAAACAAACGAACAAAGGCCATAATCAGAGGAATTATTCTGGAAAAGAAAATTGTATCAAGTGCTCAAAAAAAAATTTATTCTTTTCCAGAACAGGGCAATTTGAAACGGCAACTCTAGGCCGAGCCCAAGAACTATAATTACAGATAACTTATTAATTAACTTTTAGTGATGTTAAATCGTATTATGTAAATATCTTTTTCTCATACTGCTTGTATATTTTAAGAAGGGTGATTTAACATTATGTATCTATCTAGGTTATTAATATTAGTAGAGTTATAAATGGTTTAATGTGAATAATTTAAGCGCTATGTTAAAATACTGTCCACGAGGGAATGTTTTAGCTACAGGAATAGTGCTTTCGAAGGCAGAAAACCTAGTTTTATTACCTCTCTTCGGTCGCCGTGCTATTATTCCTACAGCGAGGGTGTAGAGCCTTTGTCCCATTATTTGATAATTCGCCGTGACCAAGTGAGTGAGACAGACAACCTTAACGGTAAATGTAGAAAAGCCGCGATTTATATTAAAATTGGACCAATGAAATCCCTGGAAGTTTATTCGAAATAGTTAGACGCGTCGAGTCGCGCTAAAAATGTACCAATACGAAAGGAAGCAGCCTCAGGAGCCTGAGACTATAAATGAATCTGTTTGGGGAAATTTCGGGACAGTTTTGGTAATGTGTGGTCAGGGAGAGATGCTGCAGGATGCGTGAGATATCGCGCCAAGAAGGGAATCAAGTCAGCTTTGTAATGTCAGCTTAGTATTGCAATTTATTCGACAGTTTTTGTCATGTGTGGTCAGGGAGAGATGCTGCAGGATGTGTGAGATATCGCGCCAAGACAGGGAATCCAAATAGTTTTAGCAACACACCTAAGATCCGCTACTCTTAAAGCGACAATAAGAATATTTAAACTTCAAGTCATATCCGCGCCATAGTTTAACAGCGGTGGACAGTATTTTACAGCGGCCATACCAGTTTTGTATACTACGAGTGTTAATTAAATAAAAAGAAACGGCAGTGTCATCTTTTCATAAACAAAGCAAGTCTATGTCTTCCTATATCACCACCCGAGATCTACGTTTTCCTTTACCGAGGATAAGTCCATGCTCCCATAGAATTTAAGAACAATTACTGAGGCTAGCCGAGGATAAATTGAAGAGAACCAACCCACTGAGAACTTCTGGAAGCAACGGGAGAAGCATCCAGGTAAGCCTAACAGCAACGGATGAGGAGGTGATCGCCGCACAGTACACACGACAAAAGAGGTTATGTAAAGATACCCGGTTAAATGACAAACTTAAAAAAAAAAGCCTATCATCATGCTTTTTTGCTGCGACGTTTATAGATATCCTAATGAATATTGGCCCCTTGAGCTTACACAGAAAGACCGCGAATCAACATAGCGATAGAAAATGTGATGGAAGATGGTAGAATGATCTCTTGATGAGGTGTATAGAGAATCCCTCTCTGATTGGCCAATGTATGTGTGTCATAGACATGAACTTGAAAGCTTGGACCTTACAAGCTTGTAAGGTTGTCTTTGATTCAATGTTTATTTTTATGTTTGTAATTCATTAGGAATTACGATATATACCATCTAATTTTTAAGTTTACGTTATACTCGAGTTTCATTTTGATTGTAAATAAGACCTAAGCGGCATGTAAACATTCAGCATAGACCGAACACTATCGGTGTCAGTACCAGGAGGTTGCTGCGTAGCAGTGAAAGGGTTAAGAACCATTTATTTAACTTTATTTATTGCTATTCAGAGACAAAGCTAATAACTTTAAGGTTCTGGTAAGTAACTGATCTGTTTTGACTTGAAGTAACAGATAATGCTGATTACATCCATGTTGTTGTGGCCCTATGGATACCATACTCCAGAAGTTATAATACTCTCTCTGGTGTACTGAAGTTGTATAGGCCTGTTTGGGTCAGCGAGCTGGCTGGCTTCATCATTCATGTTCACATTGCTGCACGCATGTGACACTCTCGCCATTCATAAAAACAACCGCAGTAGCCCCGTGCTGCTTTTCCCTAAAACGCTTACCTATGCTGACGCGGCCCATTAAAAATACACAGCCATAATCTTTTTTTCTCCTCTTTTTTATTTCACCCTGGCGAGCAGTTTACTGCCCGGATCCACATGCTCGCTCACCTGGTAGAACCAACCTCTCCCCTACCCCCGCACGCTGTCCCTGGCTACATATTTTCCCAACGGAAAATTAAAACCGTAACGCCACCGCCGCCGTGAAAATTATCGCCATTCTCTGTCGGTCGCTACCCTCATCGTCAGCCAATTTTCCACTGTGCCAGCAAAGCACTTTACAGACAGCTCCTTTATAAAACGTACCATCGTACCGCTAACTTAAGTACTCTTAGATGCTTGCTAGAAGAAATTACGATCTCAGATACTGTTATTGATCGATATTTCGTTCACTTTCGCTGTCGCTTACCAAGAAGGAAGTAGATATTGCATTCGACCTGAAACTTCCATAACGAGGTTTCACAGGGAATACGTGTTTAGAGAGACATTGAATTTAAAAAAAACATTTTGGAAAATGGTCGATTTATATGCGTGTGATAGAAATGTCAGAGTAATAAAACAACTCAATAAACTTTCATATTCAAGGAAATGCTTGCTAGAATTGTTAAATTCCACAACTCTCAATAAATTTTATTCAAATTTATTTTATAGGTTTTCCTGATATGTGTAGGTATATCAAAAGTTTAAATTTCAGTCCAATGTCTTCAAACTTTTCGAGATATTAATTTTCAAAAACTAGAATCCTTGGGGAAGATCCCCAAGGATGGATATTTTGAAACTGTTTAATTCTATATATAGGAATCTATTTTTAAGCATGTCCTCTTCAAAAACTAAACACTTCTTATATATTCCTTATGGTTTTCCAGATAAAAATATAACGAGAAAATTGAAAAGCTAAACATTAAAATATATTTTATTCCACATAAAATAATTATTAGTGAATAATGATCTCTACATATGCATTATTTACGCTTCCTTTTATTTTTTTCTGTGAGAAAAATATTTAAGTTTAAATCGGCATAAATTTTTATTTATCTGTGTAAAACATAAAGGTACTGATTATTTTATGCAGTATTTTACTCGTATTACTACTGACACATGTGATGTTCAATTTGGGTGACTAGAGTGCATTTTAAAATAACTACCGAAAACTCTGTGACTGTTGCACAGTTTGGTTTGTCTGTTTTCAAAATAACTTTTATAAAACTGCTAGGTTGATTTTTCCATCCTCATCTTATATTATAAAATAAAAAGAAAGTTATAATCACTGGATGACTAAAACAATCGTTCTGTACTTGCTGTACCTGTAATAATTTGGAATCATTAATAAAAGTAATTTCGTAAAATTCTTCGAACAAATGACAAACAGGGTGTTTTAGTACATATCACTCAATCCAAGTGACTAAGATCCTATTTCTTATAAGCTTGCCCCGCTGACATGTATTCTTCCGCGCTGCTTTTCCTTCTCCTTTCCCCTGATTGGCTAATGTACACCTTTGAATGACAATGTTCTAGTCCTGTACAATGCAAGGTCAAGCGATTGCATTTGTCATTCCGAGAGGCGGGTTTAAACCGAAGGATCCCACTATCTATTTGTTGGTAAGAATGTGCCTGCATTCGAGCTGCATTAACTCGGTTACGTAGGTAATTATATTTCATTCATATATGAAAATATAAATATGACAACTTTCTTCGTATATTAAGATAAATGATCATGTTAAACAAGGACGTTTTTTTATCGCACAACAACCTATTCTCGACAGTAGCCAACGAGAGGTGAGTATTACACTTGACAGTTAAGAGATACGGAGCAAAGTTATATGGAACAGGATTTAAGTGGCTCTAGTTTCTCTGCGAATCAGTAAAGTAGGTTGTTGCTTCAGGTATGGAAAGCCAATTTGAAGTACGAGTTGTATTGTAGTTCAACAGTTGGGGAGCCGAACTTGAAGTAGTTACAACCGCATGTATGGTACCCGGTCGCCTTCGCCCCAAATTTAAAAATATTAACTTTGTAATTTGACTGTTTCTTTAAATATTATATATTTATGTTTGCCTCGGCTGCGTCAGTATTATTGTTAGAGACATGGATTTCTTTGCAGGGAGTAGTGCGGCTAAGAATGTAGGCTTACACAGATTATAATTTTTACTTCACTACATTTATTAATCCTTGACACAATTTAAATAACACTTCACTGATATAGAGAGCTGTGAGATTGTTTTATTAATTACTGGCACTTTTTAACAGGTAAACTATTTTTGTCTCACACTGAATACATATTATATTTCTCGAGGACGCATCTCGCGTCCGGTTAGGAACGCTGTTTACAAGCAACTGACTTCTGAATTTGTACAATTTGCTCTATTTCAATTTCTGATTGGTTATTCTCATTCCAATAGAATACTTTTATTTAACTTAAGTTTTTTTTCTGGTCGTTGATTGGCTATTTATAAACTGTCTAAAAATTACATTATTGTTACTCCAATAATGCCTAGTAGCATTATTAAACTTTCTTACTCATTATTGCCTTAAGGTTACCTCATTGTTAACAACTTTTAACCTATTATTCTCACAGCTCCTACATTATTAAATTACCTAATACATTCACATAACATTATTGAACATGTATATAATAATATAAACATTAATATAATGACTGTTACATGCATTTTAGATATTGTACACATACTGCTTTAAGGCGGGCTGTTATTATATTTTATATTATATAAATTGATTGAAATACTGCCTCATCAGTTTGCAGCGAGAGTGAGCGGTATTTGCTAAGAAAAGTATTTGGCCTGGGCTGATGTATCTTCGTCCATCAAGGTCCATTTATAATGAAAACTTAAGCATTAACATAACGAGTAAAAATTGAACGTAAACCTAAAACGTTATGTCGTCATTCAGAATGACAAACGGAAACATAAACAGCAGCCGGTCACATAGAGCGTAACCGAGAGAGGTGGCACCGCGGTAACGTACGCGACTCCCATTCGGGAAGTCCCAGGTTCCATCCCCGGCGACCGTCACTCTGACTCATGGAGTTTCCGTGATTTTCCCGGGTCGGCAGGCGAATGCTGGAGTGGTTCATCTTCTACCACGTCTCTCTTGACGCTCATTTCCTGAGCCTATCATCTTCCTTGTCATGTGTTTCAGGGTTGTAGAATCAAGCGACGGTGCTTGGCGGGTTGCGGCCGGAACGTGGCTGTATGCCATGACGCCGTTTAGGGACTGCTCGGCTGGAACCCCCCTCTGGATGCTTTCGGGGAGCTTCTTCGGGGGACCCTGGAATCTTGGTGTCCAATAGAGTGGACTGGGGTGACGTTGGAGACGTCCAATCTGGAAACATTCGAGACGCTGCGCCCGTCGTCATCCGAATTCCCAAGAGCCTCTCCCCACATCCCTCCCTCTCGGGGTCACGGTAAAAGAACAAAGGACCGGCTGGCCTGCGAAGGGTGTTCTGCTTGACTTCGGAGACCCCCTCCGTTCGTCCGTACCGCATAGAGTGTAAAACAGCTGAGCTAATATGGCGGTCTGCACCACCACCACCACAATCTGTTTTACTGCAATTTTTATAGATATCTAAGCGATTCCTAGTCCATAATCAGAAGGCAGTTACCGACTGAATATATGACAACGGAAAATCTGATCTGAGATGGCAGACTGATCACGTGATGAAGTGTTTGGAGAATCGCTCTCTGATTGGCTAGTTTAACGTGGTCATGAACACGAAATCTTGGAGCTTGCAAACTTCTATGTTTACGTTATAAGTTTATGGCCATGTTTATATCAACGTGTACCACATTAATGCGTATATTAAGATAATGAAACAAGATTCTATGCCTACATTATACTTATGTCTTAAGTTTCGCTGCGAATGGCCCCTAACATTGCACTCGGGCTGATATGGCTTTCCACCGCCTCAGTCGGCAGTTTAGATGCTCCATTCCCTCTTCTCTCCCTTCCATATGGACGCATGAATTCGTAACGTAATGTTAACTACACTATATCTGCATACTTATTATGATTATTGCTCACTTATCTCGTGTTAAACTAATTTACATCCATCATCATTTAAGGAACGTCGTGTATCAGTTTCCATGAAGCTAATGATTGCCGGCCCTCAGGCCGAGGTCGCTGGAGTGTATAGCTTCGGCGCTCCGCCAAGCTGAGGGTCGCAGGTTCGATTCCCCCCATGGGCATGGTATTTGTGCTGTGTGTAATTTGTGTAATATCGGTAATGAGCGGCAAAAGTAGTAAAATACGGTAATGATAAACTGGGTAAACAAGGAAACTTTAAAAAAAAAATTACTGTATGTTACAAAACGACATCTCGGGTATTTGCCATTTCACATATGTGTCGCAAAAGCTCAATAGCTTAATTAAATCTGATTATCTGGAAATTTTCTAATCAGAGTTGCCCTCTATTCACATCTGGAAGCAGAGACCGTTCACAAGTCTCGTTATATATAATTATGTACCTGTAATCTAACGTAACGCATGTCTCGTGACTTTTGGAATTGTTACAAAATTACTCGAATGGTCGCGTTAGTACAACGCTGGAGCACTGTCATTTTGGAATTATACCTATACTGGGCCCATGGTAATTCTTTTTTCCTGCTTTTACATTGCCCAACACAATAATTAGTAAACTACTTTTGAGTGTGTTTAGTATATAATTGGATTACGGCGGAAGGATCCTAATATTACATAGTTTTCATACCAAATCGAACTGCTAGTTACTCCTGCTAGCTACCTCAATATTCCTAAGTTTTTCCCGGCATTGATCTTAACACCTCTGATTTAGAACGAATCTAGAAGTGAATCATAATTGCAAAACTGAATAGGCACGTATGGGACTTAAAGATGTGAATATGAACCAGGGAGTACATTAAACAAGAGCTAGTGGTGGATGTTATGGTTATTTTATTTCAGAAGCATAATAAACACACATTTTATACATATATGTATGTATACATAGGGCGATGGTGTATAACATGTCCCCAATATCATAAATATAAAGTTATAGACTTAATAGGCAGTTCTTAAATAAATGTAAATGATTTGTAACGACTGTAAATTAAAAATCCGATGTGGTAGAGTCACACAACCTTCTCTAGTCATTACAAATTTGCAGGCACGGCTTACATACTATGGCATTAATTAAAAAGTGATTAATGTATTCACGTTGCGTTATTCACAATATATTTTTGTGGAAAACGTTCCAGGGCACGGGGAAATAAAGTATGAAGTGATGGTGATGAGCTCTTGCGAAAAGAAAGAAGTGTAAACCTTCAAGAATCTTCCATACAGTTAGGTATAGTTTCGGAACTATAATCACACAGCACGGAATAGTTTCGAAAGACTAACACTATGAGCAAAATTATGACATACGTTATATAGTTTAATGAGCTGTTCGATTTTCCTGAAGTAAGTTTCTGTTTATCTCGGTTAATCACCTAGTTATACAATGTTATGAAAAATTCAATTAGAATTATGGACTATTCGCAGAGAATTCAATAAATACATCTTAATTTCTTCTCAAACCGTTACCACTGTTTTGAGATAATAAAAATAACAAAGGCAGTTTGGGATGGGAAGGAAATTTCGTGACAGTCTTCGAGTCGCATCCTTGAAAGAGGCTGACTTAAATACTAAGTATGGCATTTCTTCAACATTTCATCTTTGAGGTATGCTGTCGAGACAAACGCAAGAGTGCGGACCTTTTTCTAAGAATCTTATTATAGTAGAGTCAAACTATTCTCTCTGCTCTTTACAAGTTTACATGCATACCTTATATATTAAAGCGTTGTTTTAAAACTGGTTCTCCTATCCATGTTGCGCTACTCATAACACATTTTTGTCTAGAAATAATTCCAAATTAGCAGTCTCGTTATATACAGTGTGAGGAAACAACTTTAAGATATTTAATGAAAGAGGGAGTAACAAATTAAGAAGAAATTCATGGAGTAATATATCATTCCTCCATCACCATAATAACCAGCTGCTGTGAGGAAAAAGAAAGAAGAATTGGAAACTTTCAAATATCTTCCATGAGATGACGCATTGAAAAGCGTATCAATCATACATCTTGGGATATTAGAAAACGGCTAATGCTACGAAATGTATTTGACACAAGTCGTATTATTTTAACGAGCTCCACGGTTTTCTGTTAGCTGTTTTTCTTCCGGTGTTGAGTATTAGTGGTAGAAAACTCGGTCTGAATGGATTATTTAAGATACACATTTGATTTCTCATGCCAATACGTTAAATGTATATTTTAATTCAAATCGCTAAACCCATTTTTGGGAAAACAAAAAAAATAATGAAAAAATTTCGATGTAAAACGTAGTTTGGGATGCTGGTAATTCCATGAAAGTCTTCCCGTCTCATCCTTGGAAGATGCTGCGCTTAATATCAAGGAATCTTTTATACAGATATTCGCATCATATTCTGGTCGATGTGGAACCGGATATTTTATATACATATAAGGCAAGGTACCGTGTACCCTGAGACAAACGATAACAGTTCGGCGCATATCGACTCTTTCCACTGACTGCGTTCGATTGTTTTCATAAACAACAAGCGTGGAGCGGACAGCTACAAAAACTTTGTCTAAAAGTAGACGTGGAAGTAATAAACTGTCTATAGGGTCCTCAAAATAAGAATTTCAGAGACAAGAACAAGAGCAAAGAAGCGAAATTGCTTCTGTTCTGAAAGCTGAGGTTGGGGAATTCGTAAAAAGGATCCACAACCTAAAACTCCAGTACAGCACGGAATTGACATCCAAACTCGAACTGACTCGCACATTTCCTATAGAAATGTTTCAAATATAAACGCCCATCACTCGTTTTCTGTGGAATACATGCATATTATGATGCGAATATGATATTCAGTTCTGTACATGCGTTCCCAGAGCGATCCTATCTTTCGTAACCATAATTGTGGAAAGCTATGTTTCTTATGGTGGAACAAATCTATGTAGTGGACATGTCGCCACTTAGCGACGTTTAACGCTTATGCTTCATCACTTGCCTTTTTCATTAATAGTCTCTGTATATATTTCCATCGTATAAGAACGTAATGATTAAATCAACAACAAACAAACTAAAAACTTGTGTGCACTTCCCCAGTAAATGTACTTAATTCGTATAACTCCGTTTAAGGGGGTTCATTAAGGCCTATCTTGACAATGTTAAAATTGCCCATCTTCATGTTCCCTTTTCTTAATAATTAGTGTAGGAAGTAGAACTTTTTACCATATATTTTAAGCTCATAATGGGAGCATTTTTAAAACGGTTTGTCGGGGTTTGAAACATAATTTTTTAAATATTGTCCTGCATAAAAAAATTGAATATTTTAATCAATATTTTTTATTTTGAAACTAATAGCATAATTAATAAACCCTTGGTTAAAAACCTCGTATATACATATATAGGTAAAACTTTAATTCTTCTAATTATAAGTGCTGAGAAAAAGGAAATAAGTGTGAGAAATTGTAGTTTTCGGGGAATTGCTCTTAAAGTGGAATATCATTTATGATCATACCCTAATGCATTCCTGCACACAAGTTGGCTTCTACTCTTGTTGATACAGGTCCTCAAGCTTCCTTTTTGCTCTGTGGGTTGAATGCCTGGCCTTATTTCCTCTAACATTTTCTCTCCTGTGTTGATTCTTACTTGGTCCCAGGTTTACATCGCCGAGATATTTTCAATCCCAGCAACTTCATTATTGGTACTTAATAATGCTTCCCCTACTGAATGATGCTGTTGCTACCTCATAAACCCCAAACTGTAGGGTGTTCATCCCAATAAACACATTTTTTGGAAGACGAGTACAAATTACTTTATGTAATAATGCGTTAGTATTTTGTGATCCACCATGAAGGCAGAAGTTCTGGATCAGCTAAATCTTTAAATATTTGTTTGATCTCAATCATGCGGGGAGAAAGAAGATGAGGGTGTTCTCTATGATCATATTCTTTTTCATCTTCCCTTTGTTTTCAAATATTTGCACCAGGCTGCACCACAAAATCCATGTTGGGGCTGTTCATTTGATGAAAGCAGATGAAAATAAACAACTCAAACAGCTTTCCTCATACTATGAATATCTGTAACGTTTCTTCTGATTGCCAATCCATAATATGTTTGAAATTTAAGCATGTCACTGTGTACTCGCTTTGTACCGCCAAATGGTTTGCCATTGCTTAGAATTTTCCCACATAAACATCTTTTAAATTTCTTAGTCTTGTTCCCATTCTCTTTTGACCTATGCACTTTAACGTTTTAATGATTATGCCTTTCCCACAAGGCTGTTCAAACTAACAGCTTTGTAGGACTTTGTATTTCCATCTCTCAAATATCTTACAAACATACCTTACATTGTATTGTGCCACTGAGTGCTTGAAAATATCCTTGGCACCCTCAGCTTCGATCCTTCCACTTATCCCTTGGTAATTGGCAGTGCAATAATTTTTATGGATTGGTTGTAACTTATTTTTGTACCTGCAGAACATAGTCTTTATAACCAGTTCTACAACCTTACCTTTATATACACATGTGGATGTTGTCACTCCTATCTGTAAAGAAAATCCACGCTTTTAGTAGGTACTATCTACAGCAATAGTTGTGTCTGTGCTCCTTGAAATACATTCCACAGCTTCTTCAATAGCCTGTTCCATACTTTCCCTACATACATCTTCAACAGCAGAACATAATTTGTAAACTGGATTGGAGGTTTAGGTGGATTCATTTTTCCACAAACTTTTTGCTGCTAACTAAACGTGAGTTAATATCATGCAGCATCAGTGTTTTGTCTTGGTTATGGAATTCGTTTGTTTCTGAGTTCATAAAATCGTGCTTTCTGTCACACATTTTACAATTAAATGCCATTTTACCAAACAAAATATTTTGCATATTGTCGTCTGCCTCTCTTTAAATTATTTTACAAATACAGATGGGAGCTACTCGCTTGCAAGAGGCATCGGTAAATCAAACAAGAACTTCACATGCGAGGCTACGACGAGGGACGCAGCTAAAGAAAGAACCAAAAATAATTGCTATACCAACATAATACCTGGCTTACGGGAAGGGAAGGACACTACACTACCATAATTAATATAAAAAGAGAATGGGTGGATGGTTATTTATTATATAAAAATAGATGAAGTTAGATACTTACATTCCTTTACCCATTGTCTGCCGACGAGGACATCGTGCTTTAGCAGTTTCCCGTCTGTCTCACACGAAGCTTACTTGCTGACTGTTACAAAAACCCACGCCAAACTCGGGCGTCAGTAACGCTATCCCCTCCCTTGACACTCGGTTCCCCTGACTCACCCCTACTCACAGACAAACTGCCGTCTCTGACCTTGGTGCCCAGAGGGTCTTGTCATATTATCTGTGCACATGCCACATCTCCCCCTGGCCACCGAGATCGACGCCCTCGTCGACACAAGGCAAACCAATAGAAACAATAAAAGGACAAACAAAATGACATACATAATAAAAAAAGAATTAAACATGTGTGATGCACCAAAGTATAACAGAATAATATACATGTGTGAGAAGCACCCAGACGACAATGTTGCTTTTTGTTTGCTTTTGTTTTTAGATGGCTGGCTCGAGAATCTTGAGTGCTATCGAATAATATTGTTACTGCACTTATGCTTGAGCACCCCGCACACGCACACACACCACGCTGCCTCAGTTCACAGGCACACTACACTGCAACTGCTCTTGATGGTCCCTTGAAACTGTTTGTGGGTGATTTTATAAAGTGCCCACAACGACGATTTGTGCTGGTGTAGAATTATCACTGCAGGTCTCTGGTGATGACAACAGGGTGGGCAGTCGCTGGCTTGGACTGCCCCCCAAAATAGTGGCTCCTTATGCCACAGCAGTGTAGTGTCTGCCCAACAGCTTCCCTGTGGTGTTTCTTGACTTCTAGTGTGCCACGGGGATACTCCTGGATTCTCTCGAGCTCCGCCACAGAAAAATGCTACAACAAAACCACCAAACAATAAAAAGGGTGCTCCAACAAACAATCACACATAAAAAGAACGGTATGTCATGTACAATTAAATATTTGAAAGGTTGAAAAGTTTGCACTAAAATTCTTTTGACATGGGGCAAAGGAAGAGAAAAAATAAGTACAAATTGGCGTAAGAACTAGATTTTATAGAGAGTTGCCATCCAAAATTTAACTCACAATGCTTCAGAATCCAAATAAAACATTAAAACAGACTCAGAATACATTAACATGACAGAAAAAACATAACCTTATTTGGGATCCCAATATTAAAACTTAATGACCAGCTGGTATCACTAACAAAAGAAAATAAGTGCACTTACAAGACAATCACACATGACAATGAAATGAACTCATTCACACTGATCATGGCCCAAATTACACAAATCACTCACTTAGCTAGCTACTGAAAACTACTGTATGAATTACTACAAACTACATCCACAATACATCTCCAAACTACACCACGTGACATACTTTCAACTACTATTATCATACTCTGTCACTAATACAGTTTCTCGTCCACAGTACTAACTTCCTCATCTCATTATCATCATCAACTCAATCATAATCATCAGCATCATTACTTCAGTCATTAACATCTTTATCTCAACTTTCAATTTTCTCTTCAAAACAAAACATCTTCACTGACGTGTCTCATTTAACATGCTGTAAATTCAAAACATCTAACATAGGCATAACCTTCAAGAAATCACATTAATATTTCAGGCATGACACAAATAACATGACATTATACTGTTGCATCCCCATCCTCCGAATCAAAATTAAGCTGGAAAACAGTTGGTATTAAAATTTGCTATCTAAGATGGTAATAAACTTCTTGCATAAACAGAAAAAAAAATTATTCACATTACAATCACTTCCATCCATTTAATCTCTCGTGTGAATTCATCACACACGCTATACTGGGCACGTTACAGCAACACCAATAAGCAAAACCTCTGAAATCATCACATCACATCAACTTTCCTCCTGAAAAATCAACACATTCATGCACTTCAACTATCGGGGTTACTCTTTGGCACTTCCACCGAAGCTGACATCATATCATCTCATCTCTTCTCATCTCATCTCATCTCTCACATTAGCACCGTCGGGGTTACTCTTACGCACATCCACCGAGGCAAATCTCAACTCATATTTCTCACATCACCTCACACTACGCCATCGGGGTTACTCTTTGGCACTCCCACCGAGGCAAATCTCACATATATCACATATCCTCAAATACACACACTATTCATGCAACAATTTTCTGCAAATACAAATCACAGCATCAATATGAAACCCAAAATCAAATCGAGTCCAATCAAATCAAATCATATCAAATCAAATCGATTGCAACAAAACAACATCACATCATTACTCAAAACAATACTGTCACAGACCATTCCTGAAAATGAAAGCTCAATTAAGCACATAGTACACATGAAACACATTCCTGCAGCATAATACAACAAAACAAATGATTTGCAGTTCCCAAAACATAATTTAAAATTTAAGTTACACCCAAAATAATAATACACTTTTAATTTAGCAGACATTCATAGCACATATTCCTGAAAAGCAAAGCTTAATTAAGCATCACAAACGCAGACTTTACAGTCTATAAGGACCCACAGGATCATAGTAAGGGTAAAGGCGTGAAACATGAACACTCTGATGTTTGGTACGTGGAGCATGAGGTCGACCAATAAGGTAGGTAACGGGAGTGATCTGTCGGATAATTTCAAAAGGGCCAAAATATCTATGTAGCAACTTTGTACATTTACCTTTCTTCCTAATAGGAGTGAAAACTTTAACTAATTGACCTACATTATAAACCACATCCCTGTGTTTAGCATCAAATGCTTCTTTTTGCTTCACCTGCTGCTTTGTAATGTTAGCAACAGCAACCTCCCGTGCCTTCTGAATCTCTTGCAATGTCTGTCTCACAAAAAGGTCATTAGACGTATCTTGTAGCTGAACCTAGTTAGGTAAAGAAGGTTCTCGACCATATATCAAGAAAAAGGGTGAAAATTTAGTAGACTCTTGAACACTTGAGTTATACGAAAAGATAACATAGGGCAAAATTGAGTCCCAATTCTTCTGATTATTGTCCACAAAATGGCTGAGCATATTTAAGAGGGTTTGGTTAAATCTTTCAGTAAGTCCGTTGCAAGCTGGATGATAAGCACTGGTGAAATTGGAAGACACTGATAAAGATCTCAACAATTCTTGTGTCACCTCACTTAAGAAAACTGAGCCACGATCAGATAACAAGGCAGCAGGGGCTCCATGCTTACAGATGATGTTATGCAAAATAAATTTAGCAACTTGAGGGATTGTTGCTGAAGAAAGCGACGCAGACTCGACCCAGCGAGAAGCATACTCGGTCGCAACGACAACATATTTGTGTCCAGAATTTGAGCGTGGGAGAGGCCCAAGCAAATCAATACCCCACCGCTCGCCTACAGATGTAACCGGAATTGGTTGTAATAAGCCTGCTGGTTTCTGATTCTTCGGTCCTTTTCTTGTTTGACAGCTGGGACAGGTTCGGACAAAATGTTCAATATCTTTCTTCATACCAATCCAGTAATATCTGGAGTGAATTTTGGCAAATGTTTTTGAGAATCCTAAGTGGCCTGAAAGAGGATCATCGTGACATGAAGAAAAAATTTCATGTTTTAGAGCTTCTGGAATAATCAGCAGATGGAGAGGGCCAGTGGAGCCAGCATTTTTACGATAAAGAACACCTGATTTGAGTGTGTAGTTGGAAATTTGTCTCTGAAGCTTAGCAGGGGCCGACGGAGGATCATGAAGAGCATTAATAAGCTCAAGTAACCCAGTATCTTTCTTCTGGTGGTCAGCAACTTCAACTGATGACAGCAAACATGTGGGAAGTTCTTCAAGCTGTTCAAGATCACTTTCTGTAGGTTGTAACACAGGAAATCTAGATAGAGTATCAGCATCATGATGTTTCTTGCCAGATTTATAAGAAATGGTGTAATCAAACTCTTGCAATTTCAAACTCCATCGTGCCAAACGCCCAGTCAAATCTTTCAAATTATTTAAATAACAAAGGGAGTGATGATCAGATACAATATGAACCTTGTAGCCATAAACAAAACTGCGAAAATGGGTAATTCCAAACAGGATGGCTAACAATTCCAACTCAGGAACACTGTAATTACGTTCACATTTAGATAGTGTCCTCGAAGCATAGCTCACTGGTTTCAACACATTATCAATCTTTTGATACAACACTGAGGCAACCCCTAGTCCACTGGCATCAGAGTGTAGTTCGGTATAAGCACCAGGAGTATAGTGAGCTAAGACAGGGGCTGAAACTAATAAGTCCTTCAAATTTTGAAATGCAGTTTGCTGATCAGATCCCCAAATAAAACTTTGATTCTTCCTAGTCAACTGAATTAGTGGTTGAGCAATATTAGCATAGTCCTTGATAAATTTCCTGTAAAAATTAAACAATCCCAAAACTTTTCTCACATCTCGAACATTTTTAGAACGAGGCAAATTTTGAATGGAAACAACTTTATCAGAATCAGGGGAAATACCATCTTTAGAGACTTCAAATCCTAAGAGTTTGATCTTTTGCATGGCGAAGAAACATTTTTCTGGTTTAAGTTTAAACTTGTGGTGATCCAGACGTTGAAAAACAGCCTCAAGATTTTGTAACAACTCCTCAAAGGTTTTAGCAAAAACAACAATGTCATCCAGATATGCAATAGCCTTTTTAAAATTCAAATCGCCTAACAACTTGTCTGCGATGTAACTGAAAAACCTAGGGGCATTTGCCAACCCAAAACTCAAGCGTGTAAATTGATATTGACCCTGAAAAGTAACAAAAGAGGTGTATTTCTGGCTATCCTCTGCAATAGGTACCTGAAAGTATGCTGACAGTAAATCTAATGAGACAAACCATTTAGCCTCCCCCAAATAACTTAACAAATCATCTATCAATGGTAAAGGGAAAGAGGAGGTCTCTGTAACAGCATTCAATTTTCTATAGTCGACACAAAATCTCATGGAGCCATCTTTCTTTTTGACAAGTACTACAGGAGAAGCCCAGGAGGACTGTGATTCCTTGATAATTCCAGCATCTTGCATCTCTTTAACTTGCTCAGCAATAATTTCCTTTTGTTTATGAGGAACTCTATATGGTCTTTGCTTAATTGGCTTAGGGTCATTTACTGTGATATCAAATTCTGCAACATCCGTAGTACCAAGTTCTTGTAATGTTGTGGCAAAAAGATCACTATATTTCAATAATAAAGCATGTAAGTCAGCCTTTTGGGTTTCCAGGAGTTTACCATTAACATTAAAATTACAATTTGGAGCTGACAGAGGAATAACATCGGATGATAAAACAGAATTACTCTGGACGAGTGCCACATCGCTTTGGCTAAGACTGTATTTGCAAACAATGTTTGTGGAACTGAAGTATTATTGTGCACTGGAATAGTAAGTTCAGAGGCAGAATGACACAACAACGGTGGAATGGAAAGGTTCTTCTTTTGCATTATGTTAAGAGCGGGTTCAAACATAACCTCATTGCTAATGGCTGACAAAGGCTTAACTGATATATAGCATGTACACAGAGGTGGAATTTTAACATCATTCATAACTACCATTTTAACACCAGAATCTGCACAATCATTATCTTGGAGAGGGTTTACTGCCATATCAACAAAAGGTCCTTGTGTTAGGGTTATTGGTATACTGAACGCATCATTCTTAGAAGATTTCAGGGTTATCAGATTATGTGCATAGTCAATTATAACATCATGGGTCTGCAAAAAGTCATTGCCTAAAATTAAATCATGGGACAAATCTTTCACAACTAGTACATCCTCCTGAAAAAGAACATCATTAATATGGAAATCTAACACAGTATGGTAAGGCGCATCAAGTAACTTGTTTCCTGCAGTGCGGAGCATCATCTCTATAGGTTTTAATGTAGAATGGTCAAGAACATGTACAGCATTCACAATACTCACTGCGCTTCCTGTATCGAGCAAGACGGAGAGCTCTGTCTGGGCAATACGACCAGTAACTTGCAAGATCTGACCTGATAATGCAGACACATCCCGTTGAGGTGCAGCCATGCTGGTGGGCGGTGGTGGTGCTGCTACGTCTCGTCGTATGAGGCTCGGCGCCAGTCGTTTTTTGACTGCGGGAGGCGGCTCCGACAAAAGCGAGCCAGGTGGCCCTGCCTGTTGCATCTATAGCAGGTGACGGGTGGATCCCTCCGGTTGAAGTCAGATGACCGTGGAAGCTGTGAATGCTGTGAAGTTCTCTCCGAAGATGGTAACTGAAACTGGTTAACTCTGTTACATAACTGTTCCACACGATCAATCAGCTGATGCATAGGATCGATAGGTACGCCCACAAGAGAAGAAGCCTGAGAAGGCTGAGGAGAGGCTGGTAAAGTAACAGCAGGAACAGATGCATTATTAAATAGAACAGAGGGTGGCGTAACCGCTGCAGCCTGAGATTGAGCAGACACTAGATGTTCACGGTTCTGCATATAAAACTGTGCTTTGTCCACTCGTCGAATGATTTGTATTATCTCATCAACAGTTTGAGGATTTAATGGCAATAAAGATTGTACATACAAAGGTCTAAGACCTTTAAGCAAGTGTTTAATTTGTTCCAACTGCAACATAGCAGGGTTGACTTGGTCACATAAAGATAGCACGTCATAGATGTAACTAATAACAGGTTCATCATCCAACTGTACCCGCTGTCTGAGTTTCATTTCCAGAATATCACTCTGGTTTGTTATCTGAAATGCATTTAGAAATTGTGTAGACAAGAAAACCCAATCATGGTGAGGATGCCGATGGCGAAAAGTTTGAAACCATGATGCAGCAGTGTCTCGTAAATAGCATGGAAAGCATTTCAATTTCATTTCTTCTGACCAGCCATTAGCAGCAGCGACCATTTCAAAGTTCTGCAGAAATTCATGCGCCGACAACCTGCTGGAATTCTCAAAGAGGGGTCAATGACCGGGCGACACACAGCTGACTGCATTGTACTGGCCACGACAGGCGGATTAGACATCACTGATAACTGAGTAACAACAGGCGTACTAATACTGGACCTAGATTCCTCTTCACTGTGCTCGCTAACTGGAGCAATTGCCATATCAGGATTTCTGCGTAGTACGTCGCTTAGGCATGATTGCAGCACAAAAGATAACGCAACCAGTAAATAAACAGTATGACAAAGCGATACAGATTACACCAAACTAAACACTTATAGCATCACATGAATGTAAGTAGCAAGATCAGAACATAGCCAAATAAAACAGTTCCAGAAAGAATACAATTAAGCGCCCGCGGCGAAATATCAGAAAATTATACCAACACACGTCTACACAAGCATGACACGCAAGCCACTTGGACACAATACCAAGATTTTTAATCAGAATGAACACATGGAACAAAACAAAATGATAGCTTCAGTGAGAAACCTCGAACTGAAAGTTAAAAAAAACCACGTCACACCTACTGTGAACACCGCTAACATTATCTCAAAAAGAGCAGAATACAGACTTGCAATTTGTACGTAGCACACAAAAATTCCTTCTCTTTTTTTGTTTTCCTTTAAAACAAATGTATCTGACCTGATATACACACGCAAATAAACGCGCCAAAACACGTGCTGATAAAGACTGGTTTCACAAGCTAGAATTAGTGCTGAAATGCATGACCACGCGGGAATTAAATAACACACGTGCGTACATAAACGTTACACGAAAATGTCCCAGAAAAGTATAGTAAACAGCTAGAAATCACATCACTGGAATATAAAGTTATAAATTTCTAGAACCACTGCTAATAAGCACAGAAAACAATATTTTCACCTAGATGGCCAACACGTGACGAGCACATTTTCTAAGTTGCAAATATCTCACTCGTTTCACAACTCAACTTTCACAAAAATATATTTGAAAATAACCAGCACGAACCACTTAGCACAGCAATACAATTTAATGGAAATGAAGCCAAAATAGTAGGAAAATGGAGTCAGAAGTTTTAGCGTCACGCCGACAGACAATGGAAAAATGCAAAATTGAACTCAAAATTAAAATTTAGAAACGAGACTTTTAGAAATTATAGTAACAAAATTTAGAATAAGAGAATCACAAATTAAAGCATAAAAATCCTTACCCTTAAGCCGGAAACAAATTTAGATTTTTCGCGACCACGTGGAGGACCACAAACCGTTACATTTCAGAGGGAAAAAAATTTTACACTTTTAAATCTCACAACAAATTCAATTATGCCAACCAAAATACCCGGCGCCTCACACCAATTGTCGTCTGCCTCTCTTTAAATTATTTTACAAATACAGATGGGAGCTACTCGCTTGCAAGAGGCATCGGTAAATCAAACAAGAACTTCACATGCGAGGCTACGACGAGGGACGCAGCTAAAGAAAGAACCAAAAATAATTGCTATACCAACATAATACCTGGCTTACGGGAAGGGAAGGACACTACACTACCATAATTAATATAAAAAGAGAATGGATGGATGGTTATTTATTATATAAAAATAGATGAAGTTAGATACTTACATTCCTTTGCCCATTGTCTGCCGACGAGGACATCGTGCTTTAGCAGTTTCCCGTCTGTCTCACACGAAGCTTACTTGCTGACGGTTACAAAAACCTACGCCAAACTCGGGCGTCAGTAACGCTATCCCCTCCCTTGACACTCGGTTCCCCTGACTCACCCCTACTCACAGACAAACTGCCGTCTCTGACCTTGGTGCCCAGAGGGTCTTGTCACATTATCTGTGCACATGCCACAATATATATCATAATTTTACAAGTAAATTCATTTAATCCAACTTGTAATTAATATATGTTTACTATTCCATACTGAAAATCAATGCATTCATATGCCTTCAATATTTCATATTGCTCTAATAAAGGTTTCAACTTTTTATGGGATGAGATAGTCCAGAAGCATGAACTTCATTTATGTTCAGGTTAGGGGTAACATTCTGAACTTTATGGTTAACACATTTTGGCTTACCCACTTTTCTTCTTTTCCTAAAAACTTTAGTGCTTCTTGGCATGTCGTTATTTAAAAAATCTGATGTGTTACACTCACATGACTTTGTCTACTCTTGTATAATCTATTTTTACAAACGCCTATTCTCCATATGCTTCATATTAATCGAGATATCGAGATGTCAATCTTATTGGTAATTTTCTTGTAGATGCAAGGGAAACATGGTAGCTTTTAAGCGATAGTCAAATATTTTAACGCTGGTTGCTATGTGGCAAATTCCATTCTCTTTGCATGTCCAGAACATAAAAAAAATGATTAACGAATTTGAGAAGAAGTGTAAGTATTGAAAAATTTAAGGAAATAACAAGCAATATCTCGAAAACGGTTCACTCAACAAAAGAAATGTATATGACATAAGTTGTGTATTTTAATGCGATCTACATTTTTTGTGTAGTAAAATTTTGTCTATCTCTTATGGTTTACCAGTTATGCAAAAGTCGTTCACTATGAAGAATACTTTTGGAGACATTCCCATAAAATTCGAGATATACATTTCATTTGTCATGACATTATCTTAAACATATGATATTTTAATCAAAATCGTTAAGAGCCATTTTTGAGAAAATTAAAATTTTCGAAAAATCTTCCATGTAAAGGGTAGTCTGGGTTGGGGGGATTTTCTTGAAAACCTTCGTGTCGCATCTCTGGAAGATACGAGCCTAAATACCAAGTTTGGTGTTTATCCGACTGTTCGTTTTTGAGTTATGCTGTTCACAGACACACACACACAGACACACAGACACACACACACGGACATGTTTCCAAAAATGCTTTTTTTGGATTCAGGAGGTCTCAAAACATGTATTTCCGGTGAAATCTCGGTATCGAATTTTTGGGTGGAATGCAATACTTCCCCTACTTACTATACGTAGTAGAGAAAGTAAAAAAAAGCAAACAAAAAAAACAAACAGTAGGAACAGATAGCTCAACCACACAAAAACAACAGAATCATTACAAATCTGGTACCATGTGCTTCAATCGCAAAAAACTGTAAACAAATAGTTCCATGTTGAAGCAGGCTTACCAAGTGCTATCTAAATCAGAAGAGGGAAGAAATATCCCTTTATACTGAAGATTTCAGCCAGATATCTCTTACAGAAAGGATGTTGCAGCATAATAAAGTTTTTCAGTTTTACTTTCTCTACTAAGGGAAGTATTGTATTCCACCCAAAACTTAGATGTCGAAATTTCACCGCAAATGCATGTTTGAGATCCCCTGAATAAAAAAAAGCATTTTTAGAATAAGGTGCGTGTGTGTGTGTGTGTGTGTGTGTGTGTGTGTGTGTGTGTGTGTGTGTGTGTGTGTGTGTGCGCGCGCGCCTTGTGACTGTGAACAGCATAACTCAAAATTAAAAGTCTGATAAATACCAAACTAGTTATTTAGGTTCAATATTTTCGAAGATGCAACACCAAGATTTTCAAGAATATCCCGACACCTCACACTACCCTTTACATGTCAGAGATTTGGAAATTTTTTATTTTCTAAAAAATGGCTGTAACGATTTTGATTAAAATACCATATATTGAATATATTTACATTATAAATAAATATTTACGAATTTTCTGGGCATAGTCTCTGAAGTCCACTTTATATGGAGGAAATTTTGTATAATCTTGTTTAATTGTTAAACGTTAAGCTACTACACAAACGATATAAATACCTTTAAAACACAATTTATTTAAAATACTTTTTTATGGTATAAGCCGTTTCTGAGATATTAAGGTTTCGAACTGTTAATTTCGTGGTCAATCTCTTAAAGTCCTTTCAACATTCAGTTGTTCCTTACAATTGTATGTAAAGAGTGTGAAATTTTAAGGCTAGAATATAACGTCCAGTTCTAAAACATCGCTATTTTCTTATATCTGTAACGATGTGTAATGTAGTTATTTCTGCAAAGCTTTATTTGGATTAAAATGTAGTAGATAGAAATATAAGCTTACGTAAGACTAATTTGGTATATCCACTAATAAACGATAAAGGTTAGAGAAAACCATTAAATGTATCACATCAGATTTCTTTCTGTCACTTCACTGTCATTTTGACCCACGCAGCATATAAATAAAAGTATTAATATAGCATTAACTAATGTAAAACATAATAAGTGTTATATATAACTTTAATCGTCAAACTCCAAATAAAAAGCATAAATAAAGCACGATTTTGAAAATTTTGATATTTTTGGCTTAATGAACTCCCTGGAATACTTTTTACTTTTTCTATCACGTACAATTCGATACAGATATTTCACCGGAAGTACATGTTTTGAAGCCCCCTGATTAAAAAAAGGTTTTAAAAAAGGTCCGTGTGTATTTGTGTGTATCTGTGAACAGCATAACTAAAAAAAAACGAAAAGTCGGTTAAACGCCAAGCTTGTTATTTAGGTTCATAACCTTCTGAAGATGCGACACGAAGATTTTTAAGAAAATACCCCACCCCAGCTACCATTTACCGCGAACATTTTTTCGGAAATTTTTTATTTTCTAAAAATGGCTGTACACGATTTTCATTAAAATACCATATATTAAAGATATTTACATGACAAATAAAATATATTTTCTGTCCTTGAATTTAAAGTCCTCGTTCGAATTTTTTTTATAATATTGTATAACTAGTAAACGTTAAGCGATAGACGAAAACGTATTATACAAAAAATGTAGATCTCTTTAACACATCAATTTATTACAAATAATTGTTATGTGGCATCAGCCATTTCTGAGATATTCGTTATGAATGGTACGAATTGTTCATTACTTTGTCATTCTTGAAAGTCTTTTCAACATTTAGTTGTTTCTCGTGAATTTATGGAAACAGTGTGTAATTTAAGGCCTGCATATAGCGTCCAGTTCTTAAACATTTGACTATCGCTGTTTCCTTTATATTTATAAAAATTTGTAATGTAGCTTTTCTGCAAAGGTTTATTTGGATTAGAATGAAGTAGGTAGAAAAATCATTTATTATAAATTTAAACCCACTAATAAAGATAGAGGGTAGAGAAAGTCGTGTGAATTTATCATCAGATTTTTTTTCGCTTTCCCTATTGTGTATATAAAATGTGTGTCGCACTCGTTATTCTCTGTATCCTTTGTTTCACTTGCTATAATCCCTTATTTATATATCGCAGAGTTTAGGTAAAAATAATTGTTATTTAATTGTTCTATTTATACCCCACCTTTAACTGCAATGGTCATATCAACGGCCTTTCACCTTTGGAACACATTGTGTATCGGCAATTGTTGTCTCTGTACAGTTGTCGGATTTCTGTAAAAATGACACTTCTATTCAGGTCACATTACGTTACGCCAGGCATAGGAATTCCTAAATAGCTGATTCACCAGAAATTACCTCAAATTAAGCAATAAGTGCTTCGTTGCACGACAGTTCTAGAAACGAAACATTGTACTAGCACTAGGAGCGTGGGGGGACTTAGCACTTCCACCTAGGGAGATCTTTTGTGTCTAGTCCCCTAACGGGGACTTTCAGTATTTTTTGTCATTTAAATTCGGCTCTGGCAGAGACTAACCTCGTTCTTTCTAACAATTCAAGAGTGGCAAGTAATGAGAGAGCCCTGTTGAAACCATAACGCCACAATCTGTTGTAGGTAATGTTGAATCTGTCTGCAGTACTTGCTGAAGTTCAATATTTAACAAAAGAGGTGCAAAGTGTTTACATATGTCCAGTGTGAATCTTGTAGGAATCCAAAACGGCAGATTCTACATACACAACTGACAAATCTTGTAGCCGCCCTGTAAACCTCTTCTACCACTGAAATTCTTACGAAACTACTGTGTTTTCATGACCTGATTTCTACGTTTAAGCTGCGAACCGAATATCAACCAGTAATATCACCATCGGCATTCAAGCTTATGACTTATAAATTTAATTAATACGCATGTTCCACCAACACAGCGCATGCGCGGCACGTGCTTCGGCATTTATTGTCCCAATGTGTGATTTATGTCCTGGTCGTTTTCAATATTCTTTATGACAGATTTAGAGCAAGCGCGACATAGGGGCATTTATGTGGCGTTAGGGACTCCACGTGTTTTAAATGCGAATCGTAATCAATTATGTGTTTCAATGCAATACAAAATAGGAATTCTTCCTCAAAAGTTCATATATTGTTAAATTTTGACATTGGACATGATTGAATATACTTACTTTTGTTATTTCCTGCAACATACCGATTTACCTTTTCAGTTGTTTTACAGCTCCTTGAGGAATGTCAGGAATAGGGGGTCGATATCCGTCCAGAGAAGGTAATTCTTACAAACTCTGTAAACTATTATCTAGATGAAATTACAAAGTAAGTTACATTCACAAAACATGCCAGGAGCCATACATTTGTCTTTTTAATCTGGATAAAAAGACAATGTAGCGCTGAATTGAGATAAAACATGCGATGTCAAAATACTTGGAACTGTACCCTCGCTATAACGACAAGACAGATTTAAGAAACCTGAGCACAGAAATCACGCACTCTACCGAGTCATTCATGCTTAAGATAACATCCCGATCCCCTTATCATCATTACCATGCACAGTACTCAAGTGCAGATTAGGAGGAAGTAAAAATTGACCTGTGGCACTCGCCAAGATCGGATTCACAGTTTTTCAAGCAGATTGAACTGTAGTATAACATCAACCTTGCAAACCACATCATTATGATTAGGCTATTCAATAATCGCATCTTAGCTTGTCTTATACCAATTGCTGCCTTATAATAACATTGTGAGTTTATGGGCTAAAAAAATCAATATGGAATTCACGGCTAACATATAGTATTCCAGAAATGCCAAATGTTTCTTTGAAAGTCCTTGCTATCCAGGAAACGTGCATTATCCTAGGTAGAAGTCGGCCAGCTTTTTATCTTTCCCTGTCTCGATCATTGTAGAGTAGCATTGGTTCTCTGGCAGTGAACTGACACTTGTATATCAGCTCTACATGGTATGGTTCAGCATTGCGGTATTTCAATATCTTTTGAGTGCAATTAAACGACAGTAACACTATGTATGTTACATACGGCAACAGCGCATTCTTAAGAACCTTAAATGAAACACCTTATTTGTAAATAAATATTTTAAACGTTTTAATGCAACTTCTTTTCCCACATGCGACTGCGTAAATCACTGTTCGACAGAAATAACAACTTCGAATGTTGGTATAATTATCCTACATTGATATTATTTTACATTAAATATCTACCTGTAGTTCGTGTCTTAGAATTGAAAAAGTTAATGTTAGCTACTCAGGAGAATTCAAATATGATAGTAGTGATTCTTCAGTAGACAATTAACCGAAACTCAAAATGCAAAACGCAAGAAAACAAAAGTATTCTTCACCTCTACGTGTTTTATTTTAGCCTCAGGATTCAATAAATTATATTTAATTTGATAAATTGCAGGAAAGAAAACATCAATAGCTATTCTGATTTTATACATTATATCTGAGGAAGTCTACGAGTCGTGTAAAATTCTATTTTCGCGTTTTCAGTGGTGTCATACACTCATTGGTTGATAGCGGTTTAGGAATCGACGTATTTAAAACTTGTTCTGTAATAGGAATAGCAATCGATTTGATCACTTCAGGTTTTTGTCATTTCTATCATGGAATATGAATTTGGTTGGTGAAATTAATACGGCATTCAATCGACCCGGAATACATTTCGAGGTTAATTCTGAAGAATTTTCATTTTGGAAGAACCTAAAATAATCACAAAAAGCACAAATGTTATGTTACAAAGTATAGAAACCAATATTAGCGGATATCTTGGAAATGGCATATGCCATAAAAATAATTTTTAATAAACGGTGTTTTTTGTTTTGTTTTCTTTTGCAGTACGTTTAGACTAACTTACCTATTATACAAAATTATATAAAATTCCTACCGAATAAGGGAGACTTCACAGTTCTATAAAAGCCAATATGTATATTTTCTTTGCCATTTAAATATCTTAAACATATGGTATTTCAATAAATTGGGTCGTTAGAGCCATTTTTGAGAAAATAATAAATTTCGAAAAATGTTCCACGTAATTGGTAGTTTGGAGTTCGCGGATTTTATTTATTTATTTTTTATTAATCTTTTTGTCGCATCTTTGGAAGATGCTGAACTTAAATACCAGGTTTGGTACTTATCTGACTTTGCGCTTTTGACTTATGCTGTTCACAGATGCGCGCGGAGCTTTATCTAAAGATGAGTTGTTTTTGGGGGGGGCGTTCAGGTAGCCTCAAACATATAATTCCCGTAAATTTCGTCATCTAATTTTTTGGTGGAATACAATACTTCCTCTACTTATTGTTAGTAGCTATGCAGCTGGGAAAGTAAATCATGGAAAAAGAGGTGATTCTCTTTGAAGAATCAAAATTTTAGGGAAGGGTTCCCTTAAATCAGTCAGACTTTATTTTTACTGAATGAAGCCACGAATGTCGATCAAAGTAGTAGTTATCAATAGTTTTAGCTACTTATATTTTAGCAGATTATAGTGATGTTAATAACATTTAAATTATAGTGGAGTAATTACTAGGTTAATTCTTACTTTGTAAAGCGAACACCAGAATGAAACACATCTATATTCCGGTCATCGCAAGATTAGGCACATATTGGCATGAGTTTTGGCACTCATTAACGGCCGCCGTTTGCAACTGTTTGGGGGAAGATAGAAATAAGGGAAGGTGTCACCTATGTTATCAGGCGACAGCGCTGCTTCGGTACCCAACCAATCAGCATGATATAGTGCGGTTCCTATGGTAATCTTGGAAATTGTTAGAATGTGCTTGGGGTGGAGGATTTGCTTGAAAATCTTCTTATTGCATCTTTGCAAGTGTCTAATTTTTATGAAATGTGGTGTATTTCCATCTTGTTTTCCGGCATTGTTGTTAGCACACAAACAGAGTTACATGCTCGCGTGCATGTTACTCTTTCTAAATATATTATTTTTAGAAGAACTCAAAACTTATATTTTCGGTATATGATTGCTTTCTTTAGCACTTAGTTCTGGTAGATAAAGTATTGCATTCTAGCCAAAATTCTATACCGAGATCTCACCAAAAACGTAATTTTTAAGTTCTCTATTTTGAAAAAATAATTTTTGGAGGAAGGTCCGTGTGTGTTTGTGTGCCTGTGAATAGCATAACTAGAAACAAAAATCGGATGAATGCCAAATTTTATGCAAGCAGCATTTCCTGAGGATATGAAGATTTTCTAGAAAATCCTTCCACACGAAACAACCCTTTAACGGAATAAAAAATCATTACTTTTGATTCTCTCAAAACTGCCACTCTGTTTTAGATCATTCACATATGGATATACAACTTTATTTCGCAATAGCTTTATTTGTCATCACTTATAATAACCATATTCAAATATATAACAAAATAAAAATTGTGTTTCACGCAGTATCTCCGCGAGAAAAATATTTTAATGTCAATATACATAATGTAAAACTAAAGTAAATTACACTTTTTACTCTCAAAGAGGACCCATTTACTTGGCATTACTTTAATACAATCTGTTCAATCTCCATTCTTGTCCTAGCCGCCGAGTATGTATATATCTATAGCAAAGAGGAGTGCGTGCGTATCTGTTTACCTTTTCGCGCATGCAGTGGCGTCCTGTTTTGTATGCACAATTCTAGATTATTCACATATGAATATATAACTTTACGCAATAGTTTTACTCTACATAACTCATAAAAACCATATTTAAATGTATAATAAAGTAAAACCCTGTTTTGTACAATATCTCCACGAAAAAATATTTGTATTGACAATATCATAATGTAAAACTGAGGTAAATTTCACTTCTTATTCTCAAACAGGACACATTTACCTTCTAGACTTTATTGTAATATAATCTGTCCAATCTCCATTCTTGTCCGATACCTGGTTTAGCCGCTTAGGCACTAAATCACTTAGATGCTGGAAGAATTCTGGCTGTAAACCAAATGCTCCCACATATCATGACAAGTGTTCCAAGAGGGTGACAGGTATTTTTGTGCCTAGGCCACTAAATTAGTTATTGAACAAGAATGGAGATTGGAACGGATTATTAAAATAATGTCTAGTAAATGTGTCCTCTTTAAGAGTAAAAACTGTAATTTACTTCAGTTTTATATCATATTAAAAATACTTTTTCATGAGAATTTGTGCAAAACAGTATTTTATTTAGTTGAATGTTTGAATGGACAGATGATTTCTTTCAATAATATCTAGTAAATGTGTCCTCTGTGAGAGTAAAAAGTATAATGTATTTCAGTTTTACATTATGTTGGTATTAAATTTTTTCCGTTAAGATATTATGCAAAGCGGTATATTATTTAGTGGTCCGTTTGATATATAAGAGGTTATTGCACACATCTCTGAGCAGTTTGTTGTAAAATAAGCGAAAACGATGGAAGTCAACAATGAGTGATGCTTTAGACGTCATCCGCTGGTATGGCAGCACTATCGTGCATATGGCATAAAATGGTGAAAGTCCATGGAAGTCACTCCACTACTTATCAGCACAGCAGAATACGCCATACGCAACGTGTTAAGAGGATTGTTAGTTCCTTAAGATGTTTCCATCCGTATTCTGCGAAATCATGCTCTGACACAGGTAATTACAAGGCTTACGGGGCTCATCTCTAGTTTACTGCCATGATGTGCGAGAGGCAAGAAGCGGACGGTCAATGATGAGTAGATGGATATTCATGGACAAAGCCACATTTAATGTGAGTGGCCGAATCATCAAGTCAACTGCATTATTTGGGAAACCGAGGACCCACACGTCTCATACGATACCTTTCACATACCATACAGCACACTGAGTGTGCTGTTGTATCATGGCCACCATTTTGTATCCTATGCACAATAGTGCAGCCATGCCATGCGTATGAAGTCTGAAATATCACTCATTGTTAACTTCCATCCTTTCTGCTTATATTACAGCAAACTGCTCAGAGATGTGTGCATTACTCTCGTATACATAACGTTTTACTTTTCTCATATCTCAAACGGATCACCCTGTGTATTTAAATATGGTTATTATAAGTGATTACGAGTAAAGCTATTACTTAAAAGTATATGTTCATACGTGAGTAATCACGTAAAGCAGGACGCCACTGCATGGGTGAAAAGGTAAAGAGATACATGCACCTCCTGCTTACTATGCACACCCCACCTGTGAAGCCCAATAGAATGCCTCTCGAAGTTCGGTGACTGCATAAATGGAAGCGAGTGTACATGAATAATATAATGCATATCTTGGACTTTCGGGGAATAGCCTGTTTTTTTTTTTTTTTGTTATTTTCATTCGTATTGAATTTTATACCAATACATAAAACTGGTAAACTATAAAACATAAAAAAGTTCGTATACCACAATATTTGTATTCCTTTGACCACACAGTTTGTCAAATGATTTTTTTTTTTGGCATCTGCCATTTTGGACATATTTGATATTATATATTTGAATTGTTCAATACTTTGTACGTTTTTTAGGTGCTCTCATGATTCAGTTGTTTCTTGCGATGTCATTTAAAGGGCATGAACTTCAAACCCAGCACAGAGCGACGCACTTTTTATTTGACTATCGCTTCTGCTCCTGATAGAAACATATGCATTTGTAGGAACAGTTTGTGGAGACAAAAATATAAACGATTGGGTTACAAAGGTTATATGAATATAACATAAGATTTGTTTCCTCTGACAATTACAGGTAACCAGCAGAGAAAATAAAAACAGAGGTGTACATGTTCAATTGAATTTTCTTCACAAGGACAGCCTCCTTCCTAGGGAGAATAGGTTGCTTTAGAATATTTATCTGCTCTTTGTTCCTGTGTTTTATTTAATCGCATGAACAACATTGTGTGATTTTACGAGCTGCGTTGCATCACACCGAAATTGCTACTGATGTTTATCGTGAGCATGCTTTATTTTAGATCGTAATGTACATGATATTGTATGCGAGGGGAGCTGTGTGCCGACACGAT
The DNA here is from genome assembly GCA_030765065.1 of Deroplatys truncata. NCBI lineage: Eukaryota > Metazoa > Arthropoda > Insecta > Mantodea > Mantidae > Deroplatys > Deroplatys truncata. Next base: position 131,171,488 of record CM060978.1, read on the forward strand.
AGTAGCACCAGTAATCGATGATCCGCACTGCTGCACTGTTTTTGTGAACTGCGCATCGTGATAAATACGATCCCCCTAATCCGGCATGTAGAGGCACCTCATTGACAAGCTGCGTGGCTTTGAGGCGAATTAAAAGGGAAAGCTTTCATTGTCTTCGACGCGATGTTTGTAATGCATAGTGGTGTTTTATAAGGCACTAGTAGAACCCGCTCCTCCTTTCACCTTACTGCGTTAACTGCGGAGATCTCTCCCTCTCTTCTTCCCCCATTCACTTTCCAACTCACTGTGGAACGTACACTCGAATACGTGGCGGAATAAGAAACAATGTTTATTTTTGTAATGGAATATTAAAATTGTTCTATCCCGCCCGTGTTTCCCATACACAGAATGATAAAAGTTTCATAAAGCCAAGACAGTTAAAAATGTCGAGTCTTAAATCTTAATCACTTTTTAGATTTAATCACACGCACGCGTATACACTCACACCTTGGCAGAAAACGAGTGTACGGGGATATTTTAATTCCTCCCACACAGGCCGAAATACATTAATGTACTTTTGGTGGTACAAAGCAATTGAACATACCACTACACATTACCCACTTATTTGGAGGAGTTTTACAGCTTTATAAATCTGTGTATCACATACACAAAAAGAACATTAGTGTACGAAAATACGGTGTATAAGAACAATTTTCAGAATAAACAGGGATATATCGACTTTACGCATCCGTTTTGGTTTCGCTTCTTTGAATTGCTTTAAAATGAATACAAGTGTCATAAAATATACATTTTATTCAGTCTGTTGAGATACAACGGAATAACAATGTGAATAGTGTTTAATAATGAGTTATCGAATAAATAAATTAACGTTGAATGACAATAATAATTAGTCACGAAACTGTAGGCTGGACTAAGTAACGTTTGATCACACTCAGTTTGGTCACATGAGTTTTTGGAATAGTATCACAGACCTCTCTAGTAGAGTTTAGAAAGTTAAAATTGAGGTACACTATTTGGCTCAGCAGCCCTTGCAGCGCTGTATTTTTTTTTCAAAAAGTGCATTAACCTTTGGTTTGTTATCCATATTCAGTTCGTAGAATGACACGTATTTAATTTCCTCCTTCTTCACAACCATACCAGGCATTGGGCGCATGACCCATCCTGGATATGCTGTGATCCAGAGTTTGCTTGCTCTTCAACAGGCTACTGGCTCGAGACATTGGCTTGTAAGCCTTTGGGATGTAAGTTCTACAAGAGGAGGGTAATCCGTTAAAGAAGAGAAATGACATGTACATATAACGGACACGCAAACCAATGTCTTCAATCACTCAGATGTAAGTTTTCACTTCCCACCCTAGAACCGACCATTGTTCAATAGGTTAATGTTTGTGTCCAAAAATATATTTCAAGCTGGCAAGAGTGGTTCATTAAGGGACTAGTTTGGATATTAAATAATAATAAGATTGTGCCAATAGATACGAAAATGCTATAGAGGTCTCGGTGTATCGGCAGAACTCCATTGCACGTGTCATATTATGTTTTTAAAGACAGCTATAAATTACTTGTTCTGGGACGTTAATAAGCATTAAAACGTACTAAAAAGCATTTTTGACACAGATTTGTGACTATTTTTACCCATTAAGTTCGTAGGCTTTCATAGCCGGTAACGCAAGTAGGTAAGAATGACCGGGAATTTCTTTATCTAGTTATTTATTCCTTATGTATATTATGGAATCGGAGTCAACTGTTTCCATTATAATCGTTTTAGGAGCGCAAGTAAAACAACGAAAACTTGATATGAGTATTTAAACACTCACCATTTTGGGTGTTTTTTTTAATAAAGCTCTTGTCAGAAATATTATGATTATTATCTTTGCATAACATCCTCCGCAGAAGCTCAATAATAAGATCGGTATTTAAATTTGTTTACTTCGTGTCCTGTTAGGATCCTCCTTTTGGGAAGGTAAGCATATTCTTTAAGTGGAGTTTCAGGCGTGTTTCATACCAAGTTCCATTACAAGCGCTATGGTAGTTCTGTAGTGTAAACGCACACAACATATATTTGCATAGACAAATAAAAAATTAGAATGTTATTTTTTACTTCAGAGTACCCCATTACATTAACATCAGTAATTACTTACACAAAATCGAAAATTACTGGGAAAATGTCGGTTACAAATGTAGTTCATGCACACATATAATATAGTCCTATTATATGAATATTGATAAATAGGATAAAATAAAACAATGCCTAATTTTAAATCTCTACCTCATATTGGAAGAACTGCCTATTACTTTGATGATCCATGTTATTTCATGTGAGTCACTGGGAAAGAGCAGTAGCAAGATGGAGTTGCCGAAATCACTTGCGGACCAGAAAGTTTTAAAGCCTTGAGCTAAACCGCAGGGAAGCTTGGATTTAACCTTGTAGGATCAGAAAGCCTCCGATAACTTTGACACAGCCATGCCGTCAGCTGCTTGCTCTCAGACAGCCTTTTCATTAAAGTTGGCTGCTCAGAAATCCAGCGGGGTTCGCAACATGGCTAATGATACTTCTCTGTGCTCATAAGCAGAGTATCATATATACGTTATGTACAGTGTCGTGCATAAAAAGCGACCCGTTCCACATCGCCATTGTGTTTTTTCCTCCGTAAGGTTTACACCTTCAAGTAACAAACGTTTGACTCCACCCAGCCGGTATCAGTTCTCTATGCGACCGGCCTGTAAAACAATATAGGGATATAGAAACTAACCAATGAACGATGCTTGTAGTGTATGTGGAATGGGGGGGGGGTTAGGAGACCATCTCTGTAAAATAGTTTCTTTACGATTGCCACACAAGGAAAGACTAAACTAATTACGATATAATTCGTCCTTCTAGAGCAAGAGGGGAAGAATTATTTGCATGCGGGTTTAAATTACGGCATGTACATACCTGAGAGCTTTTATCAGCGACATGGAGACGAAGGTTATAGTTATTGCCGCTACTAAACGGCATTAAGAAAACCGGTAGTGTAGCATGAAAATATAAGGTTTAACTTTAATGCTACCCTTAGGCAGTTCGGTCATACTTCGGGGGAGGTAAAGTACTCTATCAATCTACTGGCTAAAATTAAGCTCGAAAGACCAGGTAGTCACGTTGATAGGGGTGGAGCTAGATTTTATCACTACCAACATAAACCACTCCGTTCGATTATGAGTCACATTTTATGCACGCAAGTATACACATATTAGCTCTTGAAATGCTGCAGTTGTTCGACAGCCCTCTACCCTAGATCTGAATAGAACGACAACGCTTAACGAGAATCATTTTGTATATTTGACACATGATGGTATTGTTATATATTTTGTTGAGAACTAGCACTAAGGCAACTTTTAACAGAGTCACTCAAACTAGAAATTGAACACTATAACACCCAGAGGAATAACTTTTTTTATAACTCTCAGTTCTTACCGCTCTTGTCTCTTGCGATAGAAATTATATGTGTATATAATAAGCAGAGACCTTGAATCGATTAATGTGATGCTGAATGATTTGAATGGATCGGAAATGGATTTGGCAGAACCAGAAGCTTCGCATGCAGCGGAGGGGAGAACTTTGAAATTTGTTATCAAAGAAGTCGAGGAAACAATACGACGTATATTTCTTTAATGATGCAAGGTAATAAAACGCAGCGGCTGTGTAAGTGATCATGTTGTCAGCACTGGTGCTATGGAGGTCAACGACAGACTGAAATGCATATGTCCGAATGTCTACTGCTATTGCCATGAACATTTCAGCTGGATGCTTTATAATCTAATATTCGGGGTAGTCTAAAAATAGTATAACAGTGATTTGATTTTATTCGTAGGATAAAACTTCACTTTAACACTTGTGTTACAAATAAGCATTAACTCACAAAATTATTTCAGTAGAGTTATGGTTTATTCTTATTCTAAGAACCAAATATTTTTGTAGTATAAAATAAATCATTAACCTAGAGAAAAGTCTTCATGCTCGCAATCAACATGATTGGAAAAATGCCTAGTGTGTAGACAGTCTTGGTTGCGTGTAAATGTTGCTCATTGCAAAGGCTATGATTACAAGTAGAAATAATCTATGCTGATAAAGAGAAAAGTTTGTCGTTTATGTGTACCTACATGCATAGGGTAATCTTTGAAATCACTAAACATATTTTTATAATGTGTTCACAATTAAATACCACTGTGCTTTCCGACAAACATAGGCTATAAGCAATTCTTAAATGGCTATGTAACCAAAATGGATTTGTAAGGCCTGTATACTAAAATACGATATGTTGCAGTCATTAACGGGAATTGCTTGTATCAAAGGCTTTGTCTTCTCATTAAAAATATCATGGGATAGAAAATAGTCTTTGCTGTTTTCGTTACCCCACAGAAAACGCATGCAAAAGAATATGTGATGTGATACATTCACGTCACTTTCTCTTCCCTCTATCGTTTATTAGTGGTTACACAAATTATTCTTGCTCAAGCTTATATTTCTATCTACATTTTTTTAATCTAAATAAGCTTTTGCAGAAATAGCAACATTACACATTTCGTTATAGTTATAAAGGGAACAGCGATAGCCAAATGTTTAAGAACTGGACGCTGTATGTTGGCCTTAAAATTCCAAACTGTTTCCATACTGAATGTTGAAAGGAATTTAAGAGAATGACCAAGAAATTTTAAATAATTGTGTTTTAAAGAGATCTACTTTTTTTGTGATACGTTTTCCTCTATCGCTTAACGTTTATCAGTTTTACAAGATTATACAAAATTCTCTCCGAATGAAGAGGTATTCCCCAATAATTCAAGATATACATTTGATTAGTCATGTAAATATCTAATATATGGTATTTTAATAAAAATCGTTAGAGCTATTTTTATAACGTAAAATTTTTTTAAATTTTCCATGTAAAGGCTAGTTTGGGATGGGGGACTTTGTTGAAAATCTTCGTGTCGCATCTTTCGAAGATATTGAACCTAAATACCAAGTTTGGTGTTTATCCGACTTTTCGTTTTTGAGTTTGTCACTCACAGATACACAAGCGCACACAGACATGTTTCCAAAAATGCTTTACTTGAATTCAGGATACCTCAAAACAGTATTTTCGGTGAAATCTCACTATCAAATTTTTGGGTGGAATGCAGTACTTCCCCTACTTACTATACGCAGTAGAGAAAGTAACAACTAATAACACAAAAGACGTGGATATTTCTTCCAGGCAATGTGCTTACATGGACACGATTTAGCAACTAAAAGAACAGAAGGCACAGCAAAACAAATAATTGGACCCTGCCTATAATCTTATGGTATTTGTATGCAATAATTGACATTTTATTCGAATACTGCAGATTTGTGTAGCATCAAAACAGCTGAGTAAGCTTTTATCTAATTATTCGGGATTGTTTAGCGAATATTTTTGTTCAGTTCTTTTGGCCTTTGATCAAGGACCATTTAGAAATTAAGTTGTCATATTTATTGCTTATTTTGATGATTAATAACTAATTTAATCGGGTAGGTCATGTCGGACAGTGAATAAACGAAATGACCCAAATGATTCTCAAATGGTCCGTAGAGTTTAGAGTTACTCGACGTTAGCCTTTTCCAGTAAGGGAAAACCCCGAAAAAACCCTTATCCAGGTAACTCGCCCAAACCGATATTCGAATTCAGGGCGTCTTGAAAGTGAGGCAGGCACGTTACCCAACGCTACAGGGATAAACCAATAGTGAAGTTTCTGGATACCAAAATATTTTAAAGCCCCTTATATAAGAATGTTTCCTTGTGTGTTCTCTGTGTGTTTTAATCAAGTTCATTACTAGTTTATGATATATATGAGAGAGAGAGAGAGAGAGAGAGTGAGAGTGAGAATTGTTTAAAGCTTAATATCAGGATCAACTCGATCGATATTTGCAAGAAACAACTAAGAAGATTATTTTTCCCAATGGTTACAGATTGTGCTGTTTCTAAAATGTTATAAGTTGCTGGCCTGGGAATTCGGAATCTGCATATTCACCATTTTCGGTCCTATTTGCCTGAACATTGATGCCATGTGCTATTATAAATATGGGACCAATGAGTAGGTAGAAAAGTTCAAAACTTCAACTACTGTGATGTGTCTAAAATTGATCCACCATTCTTATAATTATTTCACAGCTAAAAGATACTTAAAGGGAATACAGTATTTCCAGCATTTGGAACACTATCGTGGGGAGATAAAGGAAATGGGAAATAGTTCCGCAATACTCCCTACCGATTTTCATGATCAATAGATCATTATTATATAGGTTATCATGAGGGCCTTACAAAATTACAGTTATAAGGGACAAAGAGGATGGTTCACCATGCAATCACCTAGATTATTGTACAAAAATATTATAAAGGATACACTGAAGTGATAAGTGAAATTAATCGAATTTTAAAAGGCCACGCGCAACACTGGGTAAGCCAGCCAGAAGGTTATCAAATTTCACATTTAGCTTAGAACTAATGATCGATTTATCCATGTTTAACAGCGTATTTATTTCGTTGTGGGTTTTTTTTAAACACACTTAAGTATCGATTGTTTTTCTTAATATGCATTTGTTTTAAGTTAATATATAGATATATAAGTAGTTTCCAGGAAACAAAAGTTGTAAGCTGTTTTATGAAAGACCACTGTTCTATTCGCTATTTTTAGATGTAACAGCTTGCCATTTATTTCATTTAAAAAATTCTCTGAAAATGACAAGATCGCCATAATCTAAGCTTCGTTCTCTTTTTTTCAGGATAAACTCTAACTGCAGCAAAAATTTGAAGTTATTACCGTGAGTATGAAGCTTTGAAATTTTATCATACTTGTATAAGACACAGCTATTTTTAAAAAATAACGTATAGTTTAAATACAATTAAAGTTGTGCAGAAAGCTTTGTAGAAACTCTGAAATATGTCAACTTTTATTTCCAAAACGCGTTTTGTTTTGTAAATAACTACAAAGAATTTCTGCAACCATTTTTTGTGACTTATGGCTCACAAAATTTTTTTAAACTTTTCCTCGGATTATCTGAAGGCTACGTTTTGAAAAGGTACGTTTTGGAAACTCTCACTCATGTAGTTTGAACTGAAATTTTTTCGCATATCAAAAACATTGAATTTAGACAGACATTATTAAGAAAATTAATTTCCCCAACATTAAATGTTAAAACCCAATATTAAACCGTCAAATGCTGAAATTATACTGTATTTTCAATCTAGCATTGCAATACCCTGTACACATTCGTTTTGAATACTTTCTATTGTAACCGGTGAAGTCATGCTGGAACAAGCTTACTAATATCTTTAAAATGTTTTAAAATAAAAGATTTGACGTTTTTGAGCAGGTGATTATGTTTTCAATTCTAAATTTATTATGTGTTACTTTAAAATAGGACTTGCACATTGGCTACACCTAAGGCCCTTTTTCATTATTATATGTCATTATATTTCTTTTGGGTCTTTATACATCACTGGTTTCAAATTCACTACGGTACTTCCGAGATATTTTTAAAGAAAGTATGATTATTGGAAAGGAGTTCACTCAGCCTGAAGTGAGTGTGTGCGATGAAGAGAGCAAAGGTCAAGGCAGCTACCTCGGACTTAGGGCTGTAGGGATAGGAAGTTGAAACGAATTAAAACTTGAAATGCTATTTCGTCAAATGCTTACTTTTGCGCTCTATGATAGCAGAGAGAGAGAGAGAGAGAGAGAGAGAGAGAGAGAGAGAGAGAGAGAGACTAACAAACACAAATAGCTATTCTAAATGGAGAGTATTTTTGCGATTGTGCTAGGTTCAAAAAGAAAATAATATGCGTTAGGGATATGAAGCTGTTAAACGAAGTGTCTAGTCATTGTGCACATTATACCAGATGAATTAGCTACATTTGGTTTTGCAATTTCTGCAAATTACATTTGAATTCGAGCCTTCAGAACCTCACGAAACCGTGTTTAGAACACAAAAACAATAGAGTAAGTCTTTTCTATGCAAAACTTTGTCTGTATCACAACAGACGTTTGAATGAGCTATTCAAGTCATAAGAGAGGAATTTAATTAACACAAAGAAGCAGGTAGTAACATAAATCCAAACATATTCCACTTATGCTCAAAGTATACCGAAATACTATACCGGTAGGTATAGGTTATATAGTGGAGGGGGACACCTTGCGCAAGGAACCTTAGGTGGGTACAGACCGCAGACGACACACAGGCCACTGAGACGCGCGGAAGTCTTTAACAGTTCCAGGCCCGAAGACTCTTCCCAATGCTGGAACTGTCCAGAGAGGGTGATGAACGACCCGTCGACCAAGCAGCCCTCTAGCGTCCACGGGGATCACTCTTTCCTTTGAGCAAGCATCCGCGCCATCTATCCGGTATTGCCTTACAACACGAAACATAGAAGCATATCTTAAAGATGAGAAGGAAACGGAATGAAAGGGAATGTTGGAAAGTAAATCGTGGTAGATGAGAAACCACTTCAGCATTTGCCTAACGACCAGGGAAAATCATAAAAAAGCTAAAGGTTAGAGTTAGCTGTCGACGGGAATCGAACCTGGAACTCCTGAATCCGAGCCTCACACATTACCGCGGAGCCATCTTGCTTGATTAACTCTACACCTAAACAATTCAGTCTTAAAAGTGCATATGTGGGATTTTAGTGAAATAATGAATAACAAAACTATTATACTATCTCACTAAAGTGATTTCTTCACACTCAGCATCAGTTTCGTATTAAAGCATTTCAGTATCAAAAGCCACCCTAATACCTCTATTTTCAACAAACGATATGTGTATGCCAATGCCACAAATTGCCTTTTGCAAAACATACTGCAATACTTGTACTTTGGTTCTACCATTGCATAATTTTCTGTATCGCTCGGCTTTGACCGTTAAATGAAAAGTGATAAGGGCGAGAAGTTTTGTATGGAAAAGATTCATGGTTCGGTGGTGAAATACTTAGGTATACTTTAGAGCGTTCAGTTTCAATTGCACCTCTTTTAAGTGATAGATGTACACTTGGGAGCAGAAAAGATGGCTGTAATATGTAGCGCCCTCCTCTCCAAGCGTCATCTTTCTACCTCCTCTCTTCCAAAACCCTAGTCACTTGATTTACAAGTTGCCTACGCAATCCCGAAAGATAGGAATAATACTGCCAATGAGATTGCTAGCTGAGTGTCATTAAGCTAATATAATCATGATAGCATTAATAAAGGTGAAGATAATGCTATTTAACAACACTTTTTAATACTGGAGCCACATCAGTGTCATTATGCAGGAAACACGGCGGTGATAATAATAATAATAATAATAATAATAATAATAATAATAATAATAAATCCATTTCATAGCTTTTATAGCTTACTAAAGGTTCTATTTTCGTATCATTCAAGAATGGATAGGGCAGATGAAGTCCGAGAAGAAATATCCACTACTCTTTGAATAATAATAGTAATAATAATAATAATAATAATAATAATGTATTATTATGCTGTTGTTTTAATGTCTCTGAACCAAAGTATTAAAATTGACAAATAAATCGAAGTAAACCTTTTTACTCTTCGTTTCCATGTATACCACACAGGAAAGTTTTAATATAAACATGATGGCTCTGTGCATTTCATCATGCAAATTAGTCATTTTTCTCTCACCCCTCCCTCTAAAAGATTGAGTTGCTAATCACGTTACGTTCGGCTAGTTGTTTACAGGAATCAGGGTGGAATTTACTAAGTGAGGTTAGTTTCAAGCCAGTCATAGATACACGTAATTATGGCTGGTTGGAAACTTGTGTTAACTATATGTAGAAATCTTATGGAAGAAATCAGATTAGTGCCATCTAGGGGAATAATCAGCTTTTCTAGTAAGCATCTTTGTAATGCACAAATGAGGACTCGATACTAAGTATTCTATAAAATTACATTAGGTACTGCCATTATCGTAAACGAGTGAAAAAGGACCCTAAATAGAGAGGAGAAACGTAGAGACGGAATGAACTTCCTCTGTTGGATAACAGGTAACTGTGTTAGGGGAAAAAAAACATGACACATCAGGTGCACATATTCTATTAAATTTAATCTATAAATTGGAAGTAGAGAAAGTAGAATACCACGGATTCTCTCTCTTGAATTGAGCAGCCCTGATTCTTTGAAGGAAGAATAAATAAACCAAGAAAGGTGAGGTTGGAAGAGAGAGCAACTTTACACTTCAGTATCAATTGCAACAGCCGAACTCCTGTAGCAATAATAATTTTGCTGATGAGTAGACGTTATCGGGCATTGTTACACTTTCGCCAACGAATAAGCAGATCCTAAAGATAGTAAAAAGTCGACAAAAATGACCCTTGATAACCTATAGAGTTTGATAAGAAAAAGTGAGCAAACTCACGAGTTAAGAGGTGCATGTCAACACCTTTGTATACCAATATATCCAATTTGTTGGGTTGATGGGCCATGCCATACGTCACCCTGAAACGAGGACAAACAGTAATCTTGTTGCTGTTTGATTGATTGCTGGTTTACGTGGCAAAGATCGGTCCTACAGATATAAAACAGGGACAGGTATTTGCATAGAGTGGGAAAGTGAGAATAAAGGGTGTGCAAAGCAGAATCAAAATTCATTGCCATTCCCGAATATCTAACAAATATTCCGTGGAGAGAAAAAAAACACGTGTATGTTTGTACGTTCTTCTTTACTCACAAGTGTTTCTGTTGTGTTATCAAACGTGCATTAAAAGGAAACTGAATGTGTAACAGCCGCACTAATTTGACTTTAACAGAATTATTTTACTTCCTTTAAAAAGCTATTTTCTATCTTTGTTACTCACGATTGAAATGTTTAGCGGAAATGATTTCAAATTAGACAGTGGCCACCTGTTTAAAAGGAAAATGCGGGACCAAGATACAGCTGTTTACCTCCACGAGGTTTTTGTTTATCGTGAACTCGAGGTCCCTCCTCCAAAATATTAATCCTCAGCTTCAGCTTGCAGATGGCAACTAAACCAGACTTAAATCTGGAAAAGCCTAAAAATACAGCAATGATACTTCCGAAACGCCTAATGTCTACTTCACATAAACTGATTCTTTCGATGAACTGCGTGTTTGACCTGCAGTAAAATTGTTGTCTTTCTGTTATGGTTTCCATTATGTAAAAGTAAATGAAAGTGAGAAAACTTCACAGACTCTTAGTGGAAATTTCAAGATATACATTTTATTTGCCTTTCCGGTATCTGAAGCATATCGTACGACATTTAGTCAAAATCGTTAGGACAATTTTTGAGAAAATAAAAATTAATGAAAACACTTAAATGTAAACCTTTGCTCGGTCTGGAACAAATTTGAACGAAAACTTAATCTTGCACACTTAAAAAATAATGGCTTAAATATGAAATTTGTTATTTATCCAAGTTCTCACTTAAGCTATTAACAGGCAGAAAAGCACACAACTGCACAATTTTAAGTAAAAGAAACATTATATGCGTATATGATTCAGGGGATCTTAATTCATGCACTTTCGGTGAAATCCCGACATCGAATTTTTGGATGGAGCACATTATCTTCTATTTTAAAGAAGTCAACGCATTAGAAATATGGGCATAATATCTGTTTAAAAAAGTTGTTTTGAGTTTCCAAATAAAAGTTTGTTTATTTGATGCAGAATAACTCATTTTTTCTGTTAGAATATACAAACATTGAAGGGTTATAGTAATAAAAAATGAAACAATGGTTAAAGGAAGAAAATAAAATTGGACTATTGTTTATACTAATGGAAAACCTGCAGCAAAACTGTGTTATGTGTTATATTCATTTTAATCGAAAGCGCTGTCATAAAATTTAAACCTCTACAAAAAGTACAAGAGATGACAGAAGCGACAATCCTAAAGCTAAGCCGTCTGTTTCTAATGTTGCGTTAACTTTCATGTGTTGTAGTAGTTAAATGCTTCTGAACATTTCAACAGTAAAATTTTATAATGGAAGAATTTCTTGCTAAGCTCACCTCAAAAGGCATTTTCCTTAAAAAATACGATACGAAGGAAAAAGGCTTTATTCCTTTTTGTTTCATTTCAACCTTATTACGAGCTTTTATGCAATGAACTCCCTTCCTTTGTGCTGCGAAATAGTGCAAATACCCATGCAGGGATCATCCATACTAGTATTTTGACTAGTTTGAATGATCATTTTTAGTATTTTGGTAATTATCACAAAATGTATAGCTATGTGCATGTACAATGTAATTTAATATAATGGTTTGTATCCTTATGGAGTCGCGATATGACTAGCGTGTTCAAGCGACTTGAAACATTTAAATAAAAGAATACTTAAAATTCTGAGTGTTACATTCACATGATTTTCTCTAGCCTCTATCACTTAGTAGGTATACACACTATCCTTACTAAAGCTTATTTTCTATCTACTCCATTTTAATTCAAATAAACCTTTGCAGAAATATAGAATGAGACGACTGAAAAATTCAATCTACCTTTCCAACCCTGTCCAACACACGGCTTGTGTGGAAGAACAGTTAATTCCATTTGCAGAAATAGCTACATTGCACATCTCGTTAGATACAAAGAGAACAGCGATAGTTAAACGTTTAAGAAGTGGACGCTACACGCTGGTCTTAAAATTCCATACTGTTTCCATGCAATCGCGGGTAACAACTGAATTTTGAAGGCGCAGAACTAATGAACAATTCTAATCATTAATAACGGATATCTCCGAAATGGCTTATGCTACAAAAAAATTATTTGAAATAAATTGTGTGTTTTAAATAGATCTACATTTCTTGTGCAGTACGTTTTCGTCTGTCGCTTAACGTTTACTAGTTATACAAGATTATACAAAATTTCTTCCTAATGAAAAGGGTTTCAAAGGCATTTCCAGAAAATTAAAGTTATACATTTTATTTGTCAAGTAAATATCATTAATATATGGTATTTTCATCAAAATCGTTTTAGTCGTTTTTTAGAAAACTAAAAATTTCGAAAAATGTTCCATGTAAAGAGTAGTTTGGGGGATTTTCTCGAAAATCTTCGTGTGGCATCTTTAGAAAGTACAAAACCTAAATACCAAGTTTCGTGTTTATCCAATTTTGCGTTCTTAAGTTATGCTCTTAAAAGAAACACACACACACACACCCACATGGATCTTTTTCTAAAAATGCTTTTTTCTTTCTTTTTTTTCGATTCAGGGACCCCAAAACAAGTATTTTCGGTGAAATCTCGTTACCGATTTTTTTGGGTGGCGTGTAATACCTTATTTACGTACTCTGTACGCGCAGAGAAAATATAATGGAAATCGTAAAGTATAAGCCGTTGTTTATAAAACTGCACCAAAGACAAAAAGCTGATAAAGCAACAGCTGATACAGATCAAAGCTAATATTTTATAGTTTTTGGAAGATGCCTTTAGCTATTATGGTTGCACAACTTCTTACGCACAGTATTGAACTCGAATTACGGTATCTAGCTGCTCGCTGTTTTTCGCGCTAGTTTCCACGATCCTTGCTTACTTCTGCTTCTGTTTTCACCGAAGTCTCACAGACGAATGATTTTATGCTATCGAAATGAGAGAAATCCAATAGTTTGAGATCCGAGAAACATCTCCATTCAAGGATTAGGTACGAGACCCATTCATATTTTACGGGTCTTCCAACATCTCTACAGGCTTTCGATTTCCATTCTTTCATATTTTCCAGGTGATACTTCCAGTTATTCCTATAATCCTCTATTTTGTTTGTTACTATACTAAAATCCAGCTTCTTATGCAATATTTTAAGGTAGTACAGTCGAGCAAATGGAATCGTAGCGATATAATGCGGTTTATGTTGCTGAGAAAATACCAAACCGCCTGTCACGTCCAGTCCAGTCCCCACCACTTACCTGATTCTAGCACTCCACTTAATTTTTGTCTTACTCTCCCCTCCTTTTCTTTCCTTCACTCCTGAATCTGAAACCGACCTTCATAGGTTAATGTTTGAATGTCAGACTTTTGACATCAAACCAATACGAGACGGATTCATCCAGGGGCTGGTGTAGACCATCGTTGCGAAGCATGCTTTCCAAGCACTCAAGTGAAATTTTCCATATTCTTCCCCTTTCGGCGCTCACCTAGAACTGATCTTTGTCCATAGGCTAATTCGTGTGTGCCTAACTTGAACTCAAACCAATAAGAGCTTAGCTCATCCGGGCTGGAGTGGAGCACAATATAAGGAGAGTTTGCCAACATTAAATAAAGAAATACGCTATAAGAAACTAAAAACATGGCTTATTTCCGTGCACTTGACTATACAACATTTGAATATTTTAAACATTTCATTTCTGAGGACTAAACGTATTAAAATCTCTCTTTGTCAACGCCGAAAATTCTGATCCAGAACGTGAAGTTGGAATTTCCATTATTTTATACAGATGTAGTTGACTTTCTTTACAAGTTTTCTTTGTAAAATCTTTTTGATTTGACCACAATAATGGTCGCGTTTGTCATATCCATATGCAACGCTACACTCTAAGTGTAATGGAATACATTAGCTTGTTCTATACTCGCAGTGCACACAATTTTGTTCTTACTGGTCATTTGCCATTCGGCATCAACTTAATTTGTTTAACATAAGTTCTCAAAATATTTTTTTTCAGATTTATTGCGAATTTTACACGCCATTCTGTAGATCGCTTTTATTATTTTGAATAGCTGCTTGATCGCTAGTGTATATAGCAATGTACATGAATTAATGGCAACTCCTTGTTTGCAAACAATTTCCATTCCCTTATCATGTCAGTGTGTACACTAAACACGCTGATCTAAATATAAGCGTAAACCGTTCAATATTTTCTTGTTATGCCTGTAACATCGCAATTTCGGCATGTGGTTAATTAACAGTATTACGGTTCATAGATGGTATGCGCTTGGGTAGAAATGAACATTGTTTGCAATTACTGTACGTCGCGTCGTTTGAACGTTTATTTAATTGAATGTTTGGATAAAATAAGTTAAGTTAGCTCTTAATGTCTTCTATTAAATATTTAAAATAAAAAAAAATATTTTCATTGAACTTTTATATGTTTTTAAATGTATCTGAAAATATATGTTATGTTCTATGCTTTAGTTCTTTTATTCAATGTCCACATAAGGATTGAGACAGTATTATTAACACTTAAATGATTTTAGTCAAATTATATAGTATGTAAATTTAATAACAGCCCGCCTTGAAGCAATGTGTATATATAATAGTTTGTAAAATGTATGTAACAGTCATTGCATATGCTTATATTATTGTAAACATGTTCAATAATGTTATGTAAATGCATTACGTAATTTGATAATGTAGGAGCTGTGAGAAAAATAAGTTTAAATGCTACCAGTCATTATTAGAGCAGCAATAATGTAAACTTTGAAACAGTTTAAAAATAGTCAATCAACAACCCAAAAAGGTTTAGTTAAATGCAGGTATTCTATTGGAGTAGGATTAGCCAATCAGAGACTTGAAATACAGAAATTTACAAGTTTAGACGGTTGAAATCAATTCAGTTGTCTCCAAACAGTGCTCATAACCAGACGTGTTGGTTCCAGACAGCATTACTAAGCAGACGCAAAACGTGTCCTCAAGAAATGTTATACGTGTTTGTGTGAGACGAGAATAGTTTACGTGTTAAAAAGTGAAAATTAATCTCACAGCTCTCTGTATCAGTGAAGTGCTATTTAATTTGTGTCAAGGATTAATAAAAAGGAGTGAATTAAAACTTAAAATCTGTGTAAGCCTACATTCTTACTCGCATCACGCCCTGCCCAAGATATCCATGTCTCTAAAATAATACTCAGGCAGCCGAGGCAAACATAAATATTTAATACTTAAAGAAACAGTTTAATTAAAGTTAATATTTTTTTTAAACTTGGGGCAAAGGCCATCGGAAAGTACATTTGGGGCGAAGGCTACCGGGAACTGTTTACTATACGTGCGGTTGCAACTACTACAAGTTCGGCTCCCCAACAGTTAAAATATAGTAAACTCCTTCAATACAAACTACTTCAAACTGGCTTTCCATACGTAACAGCAACAACGTAAAGACAATAACTTCTTCAAATTGGCGCCCATGCGTGGAGCTAAATAAATAACGTAACAAACACTTTCTTCAAATTGGCTTCCATACGTGGGGCAAATAACGATACAACTCCTAAAATACTCCTTTCTCAAATTGGCGCCCAACATGGGGCTAATAAATAAATTACGTAACAAACAACCTTTCTCAGGATGATACGATTTATTTATTTAGAGTGCTTTAACTGCATGGTTATATCGCGATTTCCCATTGGGGTTACAAAGTTACAGTACATTAACCATACAATCTATTAGCAAGGGATATCACATAGAAGGTATTTACAAGAACAAATAGCAATACAAACAAAGGTACAGTTCTTTAACATTAATAAGGTAATATTGGTATGTATTAATAAGATTAACACATGCTAATAATTAGTAATTAGTTTAGCATTTGCAGTATTTGTACTCAAAGCTAGAACTTCTGATTAAATTTTATTATACAGTTGGATTGCTTGTAAGAAGTTTAGAATAGTGTTGGAGAACTGCGGTTGATCCAGGATTGTTGAGAGTTCGTTTGGCACTTCACATTTGGTTCGCTGTTCATTCTAGAAGCCGCAGATCGTAATGAGATGTTTTACTGTTAGCTGACAATTATTGCAGCGGTTACACATTGTTGGGTTTTCGCGCGACAGAAAGTGTGAGTGTGTGAATGCTGTATGTACAATACGCAGACGGGTCAAAACTTCTGGTTCCTAAGGTGTAAATGTTTGTTAAGGTAGTTGGAATCGGCGAGACGTGCACTTTATGTAATTTGCTGTTGGACAGGGCAAACCATTCTCATTCTTGTTTCCACTGTTGAACAAGTACACTTTGAATGGAACGTTGATTTCTTTAAATGTGAGAGATTTCGTCGTAAATGCACAATAGAGCTGCCGAGAATTAATAGCACCAGCAGAAGCAAATGTCCTCCCGTAATGTGGCCCTTCTACTAGCTTATCCCTAGAGAGAATTTTTTTCTCCCACGTAAGTCATTCCCATACTCTCATAAACACTGCTGCTGTTCAGCTAGATTTTCTTGGGTTGTCTTGTTCAGTGAGCGCGCGCACACATACGTGCGTTATGAGGATTGTCTTTGTATTATTCAGAGTTCTTTAAACCATACATTTCTGAGAAACATCAAATAGAGCTATTTGTATCGAATATATCCTGTATGGTTAGAGAATCTTAAAAAGGAAGACATAAAATAAATTAAATTGAGTTTTATTTATCGACGCTCTTAACTGCTATGGTTCCTAACGTCCCATTCTACATTGGGCGTGAAAGACCGGAAATGTTGCTCAAAGGCCTCTTTATCAGTCTTGAGGTTCATTCGCGTGCCGTAAATCTACGACACGGGACCACCGGCTTTGCTTCCCTTCCGAAGGAAGGAAGCAATGGTAAGGATTTTTACGCCCGAAAAAAATTCATCGCCCTCCGCCGGGCTTGAATCCGTGACCTCAGCAACTGGAGGCTAGACCTCGAAGGATGACAAGGAAGACAAAGAGACAGTCAGAGACAGTCAGTAATGGAAAATTCCAAGATAAATATGATAGACTGTGTACTCTTCACTGGCTTGCCGTTGCATAAAGAAGGCGGCCGATGCATCCTCAAACTACCTTTGTGTTTTATTGCACGTTACCCAAGTGACATGGAGTGTTTCTTTCATTATGCTGGAGCAAGTTCCCCGCTTACGTCTTAACGACAGTTTCTGCAATTACCGGCTTAAACCAGGATGCCGAAAGGAAATTAGTTTCTACAACTTCTACTCCATTATACCCTAACAGAAATGAATTACTTGCAGAACCAGCAATAAACTTCATTGACATGCCGAGACTCAAGCTTCAGTTCCTAACGACTTGTTTTATAGTCAGTATTAGTGTTCGCTTTTATTGACTTGTCTTTCAGAAAAACCTGCAGCGCTCATTCTCACCTCACTTCCCTATACGGAAGAAAACGCAAATTTACATGGAGGTTGTATCTGGTGGGATGCCTGTTTATACAATTTTTAACCGCTAAACCTAGAGGTAATTTTTTCAGGATGTTGGAACATACAACTATGTTATCTTAGTGTGGATATATCTATGTAACGGTTTGGAACTATGCGCTTTATACCGTTATTTTATACGTATTCATATTAATCAGCACCGTGAAGGATACTTATTGTTTCTAATTTTTAATGCATATTCTTAACGTTACTACTAAACATTTCTACGATAAAAGGTTTTAAAGCATTGAAACAGTGGAAAAACTTAATTGCTGAATAAATTGTTGCTACTAATTTCTGGTCATTACATTTTCCGAGCTGATTTTCAACTTACGTGAGTTACTGTTTAGTAGAAAATGGTTTTATGCTTTTAGAACACAAATAAAAAAATCTTATATGTTACACTCACATGACTTTCGCTACTCCTGTACAAACTATTTTTACAGACTCTTATTCTCCAACTATTTCATACTAATCGAGATAAACATTTGCAGAAACAATCTTTTGACATGCAAAGAAAATTACATTTTACACATAGCGACCAGTTCTAAAAATATTTGACTACCGCTTAAGGCGTACTATGTTCCCCTTGTTTTGTAATTGCAAGGGCAATATAGAAATACAGTAGCCTTTGAGCATAGACATATCTCTTAATAGCTGGTTGCTAGGTGCAGCACCATTCTTTTTGCCGCAGATTAATACTCTTTGCATATCCAAGACAAAAAAATGAATAACGAATTCCCATTTGAGAAAATGAGTATTGAAAAATTAATGGAATAACAAGCAACATCTCGAAAATGGTTCACTCAACAAAAAAAGTGTATATGACATAAATTGTGTATTTTAACGCGATCTACATTTTTGTGTGGTAAAATTTTGTCTATCTCTTATGGTTTACCAGTTATGCAAACGTCGTTCACAATGAAGAATACTTTTGGAGACATTACCAGAAAATCGAGATATAGGGTAATTCCGGGAGAGATGGACCACTGGTAGAGATGGACCAGTTAATTATTTCTCGAACCGGCCAGTAGAGAGAGTTAGTTGTAGTGTCGCCTGCTAATGGCAGATGTGAATGTGTGACAGTGTTGTTTTCGTCCTGATTTGTTGAAGCATTTCACTTTATATACCGCATAATTAAAATCAGGTATGTACATTTTTTTTCACTATTTATATAGTTAGGTAGTATACACAGTATTTGATATCATACTTTTACCAAAGTTTCTTAGGAAGTGTAAAACAAGTAAATGTACCCTCATGGCGTGTTCTGGGGACGCTGTCCCCAAGCGAAGCAAAATGACAGGCTGGTCCATCTCTCCCTGACAATCGGGAGAGTTGGACCAGGTCCTCACGGGAGAGATGGACCGTAGTTTTTATAACTTTAATGTTTATTCAATCCTTTTTTGGTAAAGCGTTAGTGGTTATAGTGTAATATATAAACAAACATTTTTCTGCTTATTGACTATTGACATAGATATATACATATACATGTATATATAGTGTGAGTATCGATAAATCGTTTATAAAAGGAGAAATAGAGATAGATGCCCTATTTATTATTATTATTATTATTATTATTATTATTATTATTATTATTATTATTATTTTCAGAGGAATGCCAACTACCTACAAAAGGAAACAGGGCTCTACAAGAGGATGTTGGAGTGTAGACCACTTACAGAAGGCTGTGGATGCAGTAAAAAAGCAACTTATGGGAATCAACGAAGCTGCTAGATATTTCAAATTATTTACCTTTGACAGATGCTTCAAGTTCCACACTGATCAGTCCTCAAACTTATGATTTCTTGGCAGTTCCTGGGACCTACTAAATGGAAAATAATTCCCCTAATGAAAGTCAGGTAGACAAGGAGACCCAAATACCAACACCAAGTAAACTCCTTAATGATATTTCCCCAATAGCAACTTTGAAGAAGAAAGCTACTCTAAGTGGTAATGCAGTAAGTGTTTCCAAGATACCGAATTCAAAGGAGAATGTTAACCCTTGGAAGTCTAAGAAGAGTAGAGCTAATGGAAAATCTAATGTGTCTAAAACTAAGAGGCCAAGAACCAGAAGAAGAGGTAGCGACAATTCTGATTCCGAAGAGTCCCTAAACGATGATGTTGTATGCAATGACAGTGACGGTGATCTTGAAGAGTGGAATGAAAATGAATGTGCTGGCTGCGGAGAGGACTACAACGCAACCAAAAGCAATGAAGACTGGATTCAATGCCCAATGTGTTCCATTGGCTTCATGAGAACTGCACCAAATACGGCATGAAGTGCGACTTATGTGGGAGGAGAGAGTAAATCTAAAAAACATATTCCAAAATGAACTCAGTAAAACAACAAATGTTTGTTCTACATGATAAATGATTTACAATATACCAATAAGCATTAATTACGAATGTATCATTTAATTCTCCTCCTATTTTATGCAGGTCCATCTCTCCCGTATACCATGGTCCATCTAACCCGAGTACTGCGGGTTAGATGGACCACTTGTGTAATTTTTTTGTTCATAATTCACAAATCTGTTAATACGTATTTTGGATGTATACAGCTATATATGGTTTATTGATGGCACCAAAATCATAAGGTACTACCACTTTAACCAATTTTATTAAAAATAAAAGAAATATGGGAAATTCAGAAAAGGGGGTCCATCTCTCCCGGAATTACCCTACATTTCATTTGTCATGAAAATATCTTAAACATATGATATTTTAATCAAATTCGTTAGAGCCATTTTTGAGAAAATTAAAATTTTCGAAAAATGTTCCATGTGAAGGGTAATCTGGGGTGGGGTGATTTCCTTCGAAACCTTCGTGTTTTAGACTGTCTGGAAGACACTGAATCTAAATACCAAGTTTGGTGTTTATCCGACTGTTCGTTTCTGAGTTATGCTATTCACAGACACACAGACAGACACACACACGGACATGTTTCCAAAAATGCTTTTTTTTATTCAGGGGGTCTCAAAACATATATTTCCGGCGAAATCTCGGTATCGAATTTTTGGGTGGAATACAATACCTACTTCCCCTACTTACTATACGTAGTAGAGAAAGTAAAAATTATGCTTATAACCTAATATTTATTGAAACGTAAATTTTTTCTGTGATGTAAATATAAAAGAACAGTGGATTTTGAGGTAACCTGACAAGATACTAGAAATCTGCATCAACTTAGCTGCCTGATGAGGTGTTAGGGCGGTAGAAGAAGATTAAATTATTTGTATCCTGCATCTAACGCACCTAAAATATGAACTTCTCTATTTTCGGTATTTGAGCATACCTCCGTTAACATATAAATATAATTTGTATGAATATCTGAAGAATGTTTATTAATGTGTAAACAATTGGCGAAGTTATGAGTGAATTATTTATCTATAGAAGATAAAACCTTGGCGCGATTTGTTTAGACTGTTTCACAAATGAATCGATGAGTTTAAAAATTAGAACTTATATATAAATAATTCCATCAAAACAAAAGTACTAAATGTAAGAAAATATAAGCAGAGCTACAGCCAGCTTCTGTAAGTAGATCCCTTTTCACAGCTTCTGTCAATAATTCTAAAATAAGTGCTGCATGTCACTGCGACAAACGACCTCGGAGATTCTGCTGCGAAATTCAGTAAGACGGTTCCTTTTTTTCTAAAAAAGGGAAAGTATACGACAATCTTACCTTCTCACCGAGTAAAAGGAGGCGCCACTGTGCATAATAGAAGAGGAAGTCTCAGTGTGTAGCCCGGTGCTGCGCGAATGTAAAGCAGAGGATACAACTGCATCAATACAATAATTTCAACTAGACGCAAAAAATTGGCTGGTGATCAAGGAAGTTAAAACCATTTGCGCTCTCCGCTGTGCAGATCGATAATCGATTTCTAACCAGGTCGAATGGTCTCCTCGACATCCTCTCTCGAGTGTTGTATGAGTGCTAGTCGAAGTAAGTTGTTATTGTGCATTCTGTGTTTGTTCAAAATGAACTTTGCGATACAAAGTCACGCTGACAGCAAGGTAGGAGGTGTTATTCGATTTTTGTATGCTTGAAAGGGGGAACCTGCAGAAATTTACCGTCAACTAAATAAAGTGTATGGTGACACAGTAATACACGAAAGAAATGCGAGAAAATAGTGTTAAATGTTCAACATTGGATGAACAAATGTGCATGACGAATCTCGATCCGGACGTCCGTCACTCATATTCATCAAAGACGATTTGAAGAATGAAGTGAAGAACAAAATTGTATCTACAAGACAAACGTGTAATCCTAGATGGGTTGCAGATTTGTTGCTCAAACATTTCTTGTTCTGTGCTTGGTAAAACTGTGTTCGAACATCTTGGCTTAATGGACTGGAGGCAGCCAACTGTGGACAAATATGACAAATGCTTAAAAAACGTAGGTGATAATTTGGAGAAATAAAGTAAGCTTCAGTTTCCTAAGTAACGTTTTATATATATATATATATATATATATATATATATGTGTGTATATATATATATATATATATATTATAAGCCAAATGTCGTTACTTTCTAGATTAGCCTCGTACAAATGGTACAAATGCCGCAAAACGTCGATAAATAGGTTTTATTTTTAAAAAGCTTTCTGTAAAGCAGTACATTAGAAACACATTTAGCTGGCAGAGGGTCGATTGTGGCGAGTTTATTTGACGTGTTACAAAGCAAAGTTATAGTGCTGTAGAGTCCTCTTGGAAAAGGCATTTAAAAACAAAGCAACGAACAGAAAAGCTTAGAACCGTCTCACATCGATCTCAATGCTTAATTCAGCTCTTCCCATTCCATTACTGCTGCTTGGAGTTTGCATCATGCTTCATGAGGATCTGCTTTGTGGTGCCGTTGTGGATTTTATACAAGCAGAACAAAAAGGGAATGCTACAAAGTAGCACATTTACCTGAATGTTTTACGTTCCAGAAAGAAATACGCTAGAAAATACATGCGAACCAAGGTGAGATTTCCAAAGAGTGAACAAAGTGATAATTCAGCTTTCTTCACTAAGATACCCGAGAAATATATATTTTAGACAGTTAACGCTAAAAGTAGAGCTTTTAACACCAGTCATTCATACTAGAAATTGAAGTGAATACAATTATTATATATTCCATTGTTACCATACTTGTTTCTTGCGATAAAAATTGTATGTATATTAGGCGGAGGTTTGTATCAATTAATATAACAGCGAATTATTTGCATGGCTCGGAAAATTAACATTTATGATAATGTTAATTGTAAAGATCTCGGTACAATTAATGGAGGAGGAAAATCATCCACGGTTGCTGAGGTTACATTGAAAATGTATTAGAGAAGAAAAGGAAGATGCTTCACAGATTCTTTCAATGAATTCCACTCTTTCCAATCCAAACAATGCAATCGATGAAGTTATCAATCTATCAATACCAATGCCACTTTCTCTGCACAAGGAATTGATATTACAAATTGTAACTGGTACAATCGCCATCAAAATTACCTCAAAGTAATAATAATAATAATAATATTAATAATAATAACAATAATAATACTAAATAAAATATATTTATAATAATTCACAATATTGTTGCATTTATTCTGTTGATGTATTTTTTTACACAACCTTCTTTATATTATAGAATGTTATGATTGTGTAAGTGAACATGTTGTCAGCACTGCTGCTATAAAGGTCAACAATAATGAAGCTCAAAGAACAACAGATAGCGCATGTCCGAATGTGTACTGCTATTTCCACACAAATTTTAACTAGCCATTTTATAATTTGATATTCAGGACTGTCTAAAAATATTATATGACAACAATGTTAAAAATTGTTTTATTTGTTGTTAAACTCGGTTTTTACCCTCGTTCCGGAAGCATTCCTACTCGCAAAATAAAACTCCACTTTTAACACTCGTATCAAACAATTCTTCATCTCTTTGCTTTCGGCAAATAAGCGCATTGTTAACACTTACTCGAGGGACCGTATAATTAGTGATTTCCAAATTGCCTTTCATTAATCCTATTAAATCTTTTTTAATTTATAATATGCATTTAAGAAAGCACTTCTTAGATGTTGAGTGTTTCTGTGATGTGATAAAAATGTAATCAGGGATATAGTGATGCTGGAGTGCAATCACATGGAGCCGGAAATCTTTAGGGAAAAGCATTGCATAGCCAGAAACCTATTTCACCTTGATTACTTCTTACTATACAGCAAATGCAAATATTTGTTGGTATTTCGCCAACGTTTCGCCCTTCATGTTGAGAGTTTGTTCTAGTCACTGATACCCAATACTTTTTCTTTTATTGCCTACTTACGGTTATGATACTATTTATTTATTTTGAGGGAGCTGATTGAGGTACCGCGGGACACGGTACCGGGTTCGCAGCTGGAAATCTGTGGGTGCTTAGTGTGTGATGGGGCGTGTAGATGTCATGATATGTCAAGCCCACCTACGTACTATACAGTAGGCATTATCTTATATGATTTGATTGCAGAATTAACATTACATATTTCGCTGAAGTTCCGAAACGTGGTGTGTTGCAGTATCTTGGTAAGAATGCGTAAGGAGGCTTTTGCGCAAATTAAATTACTGTTCGAGTACAAGAATAGATC
Source organism: Deroplatys truncata (assembly GCA_030765065.1). Classification (NCBI taxonomy): domain Eukaryota; kingdom Metazoa; phylum Arthropoda; class Insecta; order Mantodea; family Mantidae; genus Deroplatys; species Deroplatys truncata. Next base: position 131,196,166 of record CM060978.1, read on the forward strand.
TGTTGATCGGTAGTTGATCATTATATCTACATCACCTTACTTAAAAAAACTGTTTTGATGCATTCATTCGATTTTCTCTACGGATGTCAAACACCACATGTCTGTTATAATTATTGCACTATTCGTATAAAACGCGGTTCTTCGAAGCACTTGTTACTCAACATATATTTTTGCATAGGAATGATTTCAAATGAAGGAAGAAGTGCTTTGTTACAGCATGTGAAAACAGAAATTCAAAGGTTATTCGCAATGACAAACTTTAGCAACAGAAAGAAAATAAAACAACAAGAAGAATCGCAAACTTTCAGGCATGTCCATAGGTGACGTTCAGCATGAATATTTTCAAAATGGCTAAAACTGCGAGAAAAAAAATTCTGTGAGATAAATTGTGTGGTTTAATAATGTCTTCACTTTTCCTATAGCAAGTTATTTTAAGGTTTACTATAATTAAAAATTATACAACATTCAATAAAATAAAGGTGACTTTTCAGCTCTTCCCAGAAAATTCAAGATATAGATTTTCATTTACATGCAAATATATTAAAATGATGGTTATTTTAATCAAAATCATTATAGCCATTTTAATAAAATAAAATTTAAAGGCAAATTTTCCATGTGAAGGTTAGTTTGAGTTGAGGGGATTGACTTGAAAATCTTCGTGTCGCATCCTCGAAAGGTATTTAGCTTAAATACTTAATACTTTCAGTTAAAGTGTTGAAAGCTTCAGGCAATATAATGATAGCCAGCTAAACCCTAAATCTTTTAACAATGTAACTGTAACTCAATATAAAAATTAGAGACATTGAATTAATACATACCATACTTACTAACATTTTAGAAAATAGCAATGCTTATAAAATAAATGCACATTATTTTTACCAAACAACTAAATTGTCTTAAGAAAAGTTATTTATTAAACCAAGAATGTTTTTGATGGATTTCCTTGCAACACAAAGGACTCTTAAGGTTTTAAATCATCTAGGCATTGATTCTCTAATTTCCAATTGCTTTCTTCAACGGCTTGAGTAACGCGTTACTATAAATGGTAACGCTGAAATGCATTTTTACTTGTTTTTTTCTCAGAACTGTGCCATAATTTTTAAGGATTTCTGCTTAATTTTAATTAACATTTGTATTTAAAAACACCTTTATAGACTGACATTCTGTATATCGTATGTTAAGTTTAAGCTTAAACCTTTTTAACAGATTTCTTGGGTTTTTATTTCTTATATTATTTCTGTGTATCGTCTTAACCCTTCCCATTTTGTGCTACCCGTCCTTTGTGTGGGGAACAAGTAAACATGGATGAGGAAGGGAAAGGATGCAAGAGTTTGGAATTTAGACCACAGGTTGTAATCCTTTTTGACAGTTGAGAGTATACGAGTTTCTCTTCTCTCTCAGCCTGCTGAAACCAAAATAATGCTGCCGTCTTTGATAGGATTACACTGAAGCATAGCTCACTGAGGGCAGTCCCAAGGATCCGATTTTCTCTTCAACTTCGTGGTAAAACGTGATTTAAGCATAATTATGTGCGCTTTAACCTTCCGTGAGTACTGGCTTGCTTTCTAAACACTGTTTATGTAGCAGCAAATTGTATAATCAGTCATCAAAACATCAGGCGTTGAAATAGAGCTCATTTCAGAGCTAACAATAAAAATCAACTTCAAATAAAATAAACATTAATTCAAATCAGAACCTTGAAAAATTACACATATAGAGGATGTAAAAAACTGAACATTGGACATAATTACACCAAACATTACAAACTATATATATTATAATATATAACAACCTAATTGATGATATTCAAGCATTGTTGAAATAAAACAAATATTTCATTTATATAACGCGTTTTCTAATAAAGGAATACGTACGGCAAATCACTCATGAAGGTCAGCAGCAGTGCGTGCTCCCCTGATTCCACACTTGCAGAGTAAGGAAGATTGTACATATATAGAGTAATGTAGCGTACTTCTATCGTTTTAACCCCAAATAGAGACTACCTTCTTTCTGTTTTATGGTTGCAGGTTGGAGCATTTTCTAATGGGAAGTTTGAAAGAAACGGGCAATATGTAGAAAACCTAAAGCAATGCAGCTCTGTAATTCTATAGAGCTCTGTAGTTCTCTAGCAGCTCTTTGCTGAGAAAAACAAATAAATTGCTGGTGACTTCATAATAATTCTATTTACGGAACTGTTGGAGAATATTATAAACCTCGGTGTTTTCATATTTGTTTTGTAACTCTGCAATATCACAGTGAACAAATTAGGGGTAGTGATAAATAATAAATAAAATAAAATTACAACGTAAAAAAATTATAATTAGACTGAGGATTTATATCCAGTAACAATTCTAAAAGATGCAGGCAACTATGCACCAAGAGCCTTCAAAATATGCACTAAAGTGTTAAATGATGCATAGTTTTAAACGATAACGGTAAATGAAGGTACAATGTGAGAATAAATAGAAGACAAGAGATGAGGGTGGATAAGAAGTTATTCAAGTAATTTCAACGAGACATTTACTGTGAGGGAATTAGTTATGTTTACTCATAATTATATATTAACAAATTATTCTGTATATATTTCAAGAGTTTTTACCAGTATTTCTATTGTGAAGGAACGCTCTTTTGCAGTAAGTACGAACCTATAAGCTAGAAACGAATGTTCAACACAAGCTTGTAATTAGGGGCAAATCTGAAAAGAGGAACACCTCGAATCTCTTTGCTCCTTCAATAAGTATATCATTTTCTAATACGCCTTTATTCTTTGGCACAACAATTTTAATTTTGCGCTATATCTTTGCTTATTCCCAAAATTCAAGTACCATTAGACCTGACAACTATGGCAAGCTATATCTCATTTGAAGTGTCATAATAACGACAATGGTTAAAAACGCCTTCTGTGCTGCTTGGAAGAGGGGTTTAGAGTACCTATGAACTTTAGGGGGTGGAAGGGGTAAGGCTGAACAGCAGTTGCTACTATTCCCGTTTGTTAGTGAGAAAGTGAAGATGATATGAGGAACGGATAGTGTTTTTGCTAGAACCCTCTTGTGCTTTACGCTCTAATCTACTTCCGGTACACCAATTTCTTCTCAAGATGCTAGGCCACGTTTCGACATGAAATTATTTCTTACAAATTGTCCTGAAGATCATTATCAAATAAGCATTAGAGTAAGATTTCAGTACCCAAAGTTAAGACAAAGACATTTTGTTGTTAAAATTTGTACTATTGTTTATCTTTAAAATGTTCCCTTGTTTTCCCCTTTGTTGTTATTATTATTATTATTATTATTATTATTATTAATAATACTGTGTTTTCTCTGGTCTATTTTTCCGCGTTATGGCGCAGTTACTGTTAGACATACACAACACACACACAAATGAACTGCCCATGGCGGGACTCGGGTCCGCACCCTGGGCTTGGCGGAGCGTCGAAGGATAACAAGGGTTCCTGGACGAATGATATTACTAATTGTTTCAATACAAACTATAAATGACATTAATGTATTAGGAGTTCCAGTTCCTATGTTCCAGCGACCACAGCTACTAGGGCCGGCATGTTTATGTAATCCAAATGACAAAAGGCTTCCATTCTTTCACCACACTTTCATAAACTTCTTTCTCATTTCAAGAAATCGGTTAATTGTAAGTAATTTGAATGGAAAACATTAAAACAAATGGAGAAATATGCAGCTATATGCAAAATTAAATGAATATTTGTGTTTCCCTTTAAAACTCTCAGTACATGCAAAATATGCAAACTGTAATTGTTCTTATGTTGTTAATTTTTTCGTATAAGTATTTTTTAAATATGCTACTTCCATATAAGCATGCATTTAAGTGAAAACCCCCGTCTATTTATCGTACAAACTCATTTGAAGCAACTAATCCTCTGTGTAAAACTTTCAAAATAGCGCCCACTCTACAAAACTTCCCCTCACTTCAAAAATAGGCATAAGTGATAAGTAAGGCTCGTAAGTTGGAACATTGTGTGCCTAAGCGACTGGCATTGAATAACACCACCTCCTGCCAACACAGAGGTAGTCACTGAGCAAAGGCTGAGTAACACAAAGTGTTGGCTTTGTTTACGTTATATGTACTTGTAGCGCCAGTTGATCGCAAAAATTAAATTAAATTGAGTTTTATTTAACTACTGTGGGGGCGTGAAAGACCGGTAATTTTGCTCAGAGGCCTCTTTATCAGGCTTGAGGTTCTTTTACGTGCCGTAAATCTACGAAACGGGACCACCGGCTTTACTTCCCTTCCGAAGGGACCTCAGTTGATCGCAGGGCACACGGGTGATGACCATTATTGTTTATCTGCACTGTTAGGTTACTGCACATAAATACATCAGAATTAATCGGAAACTATTTACTTAGGTTCTATACATTTCGCCATAGTGAAGATAGCTCCGTTTACTGCTCAACACATGCTTAGCACCTTATGATCCCAGTCATCTTTGAAACGAGAAACATAAGCAGTCAGGTGTGCGAGAGCCATTGCGCTCCTGGTTTAATGGGATGGTAAATAGTAAATGCCAGAGTCAGGCTGACTTATCAGACGTGGGTGACTTATCAGAGTAGGCTTTGTATCTCACACCCATCACCCATTCCTCTTGCCACGCTAGTCCTTCATCAATAGTAACTTCACCTTTCCTCGTGCCTAACCTGCCCAAAACTTCTATTTCATAGCGACAGAACCGGGAGCAAGAAGAGACTTGCTAACAGACGTTACAGAGAACTCCGTTGCCTGATACGGTGTATGCGATAGGGCCAGTTTCTGGTACTCTGTGTATCAATTCCTTAGTTTTATGTTAATATAGTGTATGGGATAGTGGCACTTTCTGGTACTCTGTGCATCAATTCCTTAGTTTTATGTTTATATAGTTTATGCGATAGTAGCACTTTCTGGCACTCTGTGTATCAATTCCTTAGTTTTATGTTAATATAGTGTATGCGATAGTAGCACTTTCTGGCACTCTGTGTATCAATTCCTTAGTTTTATGTTTATATAGTTTATGCGATAGTGGCACTTTCTGGCACTCTTGTGTATCAATTCCTTAGTTTTATGTTAATATAGTGTATGGGATAGTGGCACTTTCTGGTACTCTGTGCATCAATTCCTTAGTTTTATGTTAATATAGTTTATGGGATAGTAGAACTTTCTGGCACTCTGTGTGTCAATTCCTTAGTTTTATGTTAATATAGTTTATGGGATAGTGGCACTTTCTGGCACTCTGTGTATCAATTCCTTAGTTTTATGTCAATATAGTTTATGGGATAGTGGCACTTTCTGGCACTCTGTGTATCAATTCCTTAGTTTTATGTTAATATAGGTTATGGGATAGTGGCACTTTCTGGTACTCTGTGTGTCAATTCCTTAGTTTTATGTTAATATAGTTTATGGGATAGTGGAACTTTCTGGTACTCTGTGTGTCAATTCCTTAGTTTTATGTTAATATAGTGTATGCGATAGTGGCACTTTCTGGTACTCTGTGTATCAATTCCTTAGCTTTATGTTAATATAGTTTATGGGATAGTGGCACTTTCTGGTACTCTGTGTGTCAATTCCTTAGTTTTATGTTAATATAGTTTTTGGGATAGTGGCACTTTCTGGTACTCTGTGTGTCAATTCCTTAGTTTTATGTTAATATAGTTTATGGGATAGTGGCACTTTCTGGTACTCTGTGTATCAATTCCTTAGTTTTATGTTAATATAGTGTATGTGATAGTCGCACTTTCTGGTACTCTGTGTATCAATTCCTTAGTTTTATGTTAATATAGTTTATGGGATAGTGGCACTTTCTGGTACTCTGTGTGTCAATTCCTTAGTTTTATGTTAATATAGTTTATGGGATAGTGGCACTTTCTGGTACTCTGTGTGTCAATTCCTTAGTTTTATGTTAATATTGTTTATGCGATAGTGTCACTTTCTGGTACTCTGTGTATCAATTCCTTAGTTTTATGTTAATATAGTGTATGCGATAGTGTCACTTTCTGGTACTCTGTGTATCAATTCCTTAGTTTTATGTTAATAAAGTGTATGCGATAGTGGCACTTTCTGGTACTCTGTGTATCAATTCCTTAGTTTTATGTTAATATAGTTTATGGGATACTGGCACTTTCTGGTACTCTGGGTGTCAATTCCTTAGTTTTATGTTAATATAGTTTATGGGATACTGGCACTTTCTGGTACTCTGTGTGTCAATTCCTTAGTTTTATGTTAATATAGTGTATGCAATAGTGTCACTTTCTGGTACTCTGTGTATCAATTCCTTAGTTTTATGTTAATATAGTTTATGGGATACTGGCACTTTCTGGTACTCTGTGTGTCAATTCCTTAGTTTTATGTTAATATAGTTTATGGGATACTGGCACTTTCTGGTACTCTGTGTGTCAATTCCTTAGTTTTATGTTAATATAGTTTATGGGATACTGGCACTTTCTGGTACTCTGTGTGTCAATTCCTTAGTTTTATGTTAATATAGTGTATGGGATAGTGGCACTTTCTGGTACTCTGTGTGTCAATTCCTTAGTTTTATGTTAATATAGTGTATGGAATAGTGGCACTTTCTGGTACTCTGTGCATCAATTCCTTAGTTTTATGTTAATATAGTTTATGGGATAGTGGAACTTTCTGGTACTCTGTGTGTCAATTCCTTAGTTTTATGTTAATATAGTTTATGGGATACTGGCACTTTCTGGTACTCTGTGTGTCAATTCCTTAGTTTTATGTTAATATTGTTTATGCGATAGTGGCACTTTCTGGTACTCTGTGTGTCAATTCCTTATTTTGTGCTGATATGGTGAATGCAATAGTAGGACTTTCCTCCACTATGTGTATCAGTTCCTTAGTTTTGTGCATATGATGCCACAATAATTTGCTATGCGGAAAAAAAAATCTGTATCCAAATGCATTTCCAGTAGGGAAACTGCAGAAATAGAATAATGTGTCAATATGAAAATTGCGTCGGTACTTCGCTGTTCATTACTATTGCCTACTTGATCAACAAGGCTTGTAGGTGGTTTAAAACTGAAATTGGAATTGGAGTTCCTCAACTGCTTTAGTTTGCGTGGAGATCGCACAATTCTTCAAGGATAAAGAATATCATACTCATGAGTGCTCACTATTCTATGTTCTCTCTGTATGTATATAACATATTTCTACTATGACATAACAATGAAGGACCCATGCACCATCATAAGGCAAAATCCCGATAAACATTGCCTTAATTACATATCAAATAGCACATTATTACAACCAAAAGCAATAATAGCATACATTTTCATTGTGCCTGCCCAATAATAAACAATAATTTCCGATTCTACAATAGATTTCCGGTGGGGGAGGGAAATTTCTTTAATGGACTATTCGTAATTCTCCAAGGGTACATATAATTTTTTCGTGCTCTAGGTTTTATTAACGTTGGTTTTTAATATTTTTACTATTAAACACACACTCATTCCCACATTCATACTTCAAACTCTATGTTAAATAAAAATTCCCCTCCCCGGCTAGAAATGTATTGTAGAATCGGTAATTATTGTTTATAATTGACAAGGCACAATTGAAATGTTTTCTATTCTTGCTTTCAATTGATTTTATATATATATATATATATATATATATATTATTTGATTTATAATGTAGTCAAACCTCCTTTTTTAATTTTATTCAGAATTGCGCCCTATATATCGCTGCAAAATATCTGCGAGCAAGCCACGGATTTATAGAGCCTTTCCATTTCTCATGATTTCCAAACAAATCAAGCGTAATGTTGTCTGTATTTTATACTCTCTGGTAACTAAATGTATGTTAACACAAACATAAATAAAACAACACTCATTTGTTACAGATGTGCAATTCAATTACGCAGGCAGTAAATGAAAATTATATATGTTTTATCTGTTAGCACAAGTGCATTATCTGTAAAAACGTGAAGCATTACTATGGCCAACATCTTTCTTCAATTCGTCCTTGTAAGTACAGCTGCGCAATTTGTATTCCTGTTTTAGTGTTACTCCATGTTTCTGCAATTCATTCACGTTTACACTATACGAAGAGTTTTAGCGAAAAACATTCAAAAGCCGCTTAATATGGATCCATATAAAATATAGTTTTAAATTGAAATAATTATCGTTTTTCCTTGCAGAATCTATTTAGGAACAATTGCTTATCCATAGTAAGTAGGGGAAATATTGTATTCTACCCAAAAATTCTTTGTCCGGATTTCACCGGAAATACATGTTGTGGGAATGTTGAATCTTTAAAAAGATAATAAAACACTTTTTATAAAAATGTTCCCGTGTACGCGTGTATGTTAATTAATTTTATATAACCTATAAACCGTAAGAGAGAGACAGGAGACTAAACAATAATGTAGTTCTCGTTAAAACAGGATGGGTTGCTGGGTTGTTTTCTCAGGCGATACGTATATGTGGATGGGTTATTAGCTGCCAAGATGTAGTCTCCGTTGCCCTCGGTTATAAGCTCTTATCTCGGGTGTGATCGTGCAGGTGAATGAATGGACGCTGATTATTGACATTTGGTAATGTCATAAAATGTTCAGCTGTGTTCCATACTTACTTTCACTGATAGTTTATATGGTTCGGCCAATAGGCGCTTTGCGACTCGTAATTCATGGAGTTTATCCTGAATCATCTCCAATATTTGAGCAAAAAATAATGCTAGATAGAAATGACTTGTAGAACAACAGAACCAGTAGGCGTAGCTTCGAGCTTTAACACCTGGTTAGGTTAAGGGGTAATCTTGCTGCTGGTCTCTCCCTTTGCTAGCTTACGCCGCTAAACCATACCAATGTTAAAGAACGAAATCCGCGAGGAAGACTTGTGGGTTGGCAAGAACGAATGTAATTCCGTGTTCCATATGAAGGGAACTTGTATATTTGCAGAAAAGACCTGAAGTGGAACTTAAACGGGGCGTAGGGTAGAGGAAATTGCGCGATTAAGTAGCCAAATCAAATGCAGAGGTAAAAGGGGGCATGCGAGTTTGATTTTATGTAAACTATAACACATTAATAGTTATCGTGCATTTGCAATTCCCTTTTAATCCCCAATAATTTGCTCAAATTAATTTTGGTAATATGGTACATTTAAAGCATACCGTTTGTCAATCACCCTAGCGTAAGAAACTGCATGAGGATTAATAAGCGTATATTACGAAATGTATTCACATAGGATATTTACCTACTGCGGAGCTACGCGAGGTTATGGTTTAATAGTCATGTGGTACATGTATTAGTTTATTTCATTACAAATGACGTTATCCCCGTTACGAAATATACTCACATTTTAAGGTTATGTACGTATTGCGAATTTGCGCGAGGTTATGATTTAATCATTCTTTAAGATTATGTGGTACATGGACATGGCTTTTCCCACCTTCTTCTTCCTCTCAGCGGCATGGCTTACGTATTGCCAACACTCTTATCCTGTAATACACGTTTGGCGTAATTTTAGCGACTTTTCACTCGCAAAGGTTGCCTTGTACCGTGACGTAACAAAGGGAGAGGCTGACCGCAAGATTACCGTATGCATTGGATTCAAATAATGAGTATAATATTAGAAACTGGGCATTTGCCACCTCTTACATCGTTATTTTCGCGGATTACACTAATAACTTTGAGTTGGCATTTTCTTCCGCGCAAGAACAGCATTAACAAAATGGAATAATTTACTAACATATCGCGATGATAACTGTCTTAAGATGAGTGAGATGGCGGGTTAGAGCTCTTCTGAATGTTTAAATCTCCTCTTAAAGCAACTGTAGGTCCTTTCCTAGGTTATTATTTTATAACACAGTACTATGAGGTTAGTGTGGAACTAAGGCCAAAATTTTTGTGGCATTTAGCATTTCTGAAATATTTTTTATTATTGGTTTGAATTTTCAAGTACTTTGTATATTTTTCAAGTCCTTTACGGAGCTATTACTTTCGCTACCACATATCTAGTAAGTAGAGTAAGTATTGCATTCCACCCAAAAAGTCTATCGGGATTTCACCTGAAATGCAAGCTTGGGTCCTCTGAATAAAAATATATTTTCTTTTAGAAAAAGGTGTTTGTGTGTGTGTGTGTGTGTGTGTGTGTGTGTGTGTGTGTGTTGAACGACATAACTCAATGAATGGTTCCTTAACCTAATAGGTAAGTTTTAGAGAAACTAAAGCAAAATTTTGAACTCGTATATCATTCCACTCAAAATTTTGATGCCGAGAATTCGCGGAAACACACATTATTTTAAGCTCCTGAAAAGAGCATTTTTAGAAAAAAAAAATCCGCATACGGTGTGTCTGCCTCTGTCTGTGCATCTATCTTTGGATAGCACAACTCAAAACCGAAAAGAAGTTGGTTATACACCAAACTTGATGTTTAAGTACGGGGTGCGACACGAAGATTTTCAAGAACATGTCCACACCCCAAACTATCTTTTTTAGATGGAAAATGTTTTGTTATGTTTTATTTTATCAAAAATGGCTCTCACGATTTTTTTAAATTAAAATACCGTGATGTGTTGAAGACATTTGCATTACGTAATTTATATCTTGAACGTTCTGCTTATAGCCTGTGAAGTCCTCTGCATTCTGAATGACTTCTGTATAATTGTAAATCCGTAAGAGATAGACAAAATCTTACTACACAAAAAATGTAGGATGCAATTCATGTTTTACGTTTTTTGGTGCTAACCATTTCCAAGATATTCTTTGTTATCGGTTTAAATTTTCAAATGCTTGAAACTTTTTTCAAGTGGTGAGTCGCTATTCGTTTTTCTCTCGTGATCATGCAAAGAGCATGGAATTTCAAAGCCAACGCATTGCGACCGGATTTTTAAAAATCTGACTATCGCTTTAGCCTACAATATCCTTCTTATACCTACAACAGAATTTGTAAATGTGTAATGTTTGTCTATTAACAAGAATCGGATAGAAGAATAAGCTTTTATAAGAGAAGTTTGTAAAAAAAAATGTATAGGGAAGGTTATGTTAATACAAGAAATCATTTTTTAAATTGCTAATGAATGTAAAACACTTTCATAACAAAGCATTACGAGTGAAATTTATTCATACAGTACAAGAAATAACTTCATAAACCAATTGACTAAATTTCTGCTTAAGATAAGTCAATGATTTTCTTTTGTTTACTTTTATTTATGGACGCTCTATAACCGCTATGGTCCTTAGCGTCCCATTTCATATTGGGCGTGAAAGACTGGTAATTTTGCTCAGAGGCCTCTATCAGCTTCAGATTCTTTTACGTGCCGTAAATCTACGACGCGGGAACACCAGCTTTACTTTCCTTCCGAAGGAAGCCATGCTAAGGATTTTTACGCCCGAAAAAATCCGTCGTCCTCTACCGGGTCTGAACCCGCGACCTCGGGAACTAGAGGCTAGCATGGTAACCACTACACCACAGAGGACGACACAAGGACCGCTCTTGGGAGGCGTTGGATCCTATGTGGGGCGGGGTCCCCGGTCTGCCTGTCCACTACTGCCGGGGAGTCTATATCTTGAGACTGTAGGGACCCTGTCATCGCTTTGCCTTCACTCCTGGTTCGGTTGCCCGATGTCTCCCTTCACCTTCTCCCTTCCGGGGGCAGGGGATCAGTAGCATCTGGAAAATGTCGTTCCTCTAGTTGATGCGCTCTGCTGCAGTGTTCTTGTCCTCGGCTATGGATGCTCGTCGGCTGCTGTATTTTACATTCCTAATCTTTTCCTATATACCTAATTCTTGGGTCTCAGGGTTATCGTAGGTGAGGCAAATTAAAATATACTGCATTTCCCTTAATAAATGTGGTTTATTATCAACTCAAATATTTATGGGCGGCTAGCTTTCCCATTATACCAATTCCCACTATTTGAATAAATTAGGAGGCTAAACTAACTGCACAGGTCTTCCCACCCATATGCACACACGTGCATTTGTCGTCCTGAGAGTAGCACTTTGTGTCGACGAGATTCTAGAAGAGAGTGAAAATCTGGGGCTTTGTTCCCTTTATATACCTGAGCCTAGTGACGCTTACCTCCGCGCCTCAAAAAGTAACAACATTTCTAGTTGGTCCTCAGACCGCGTTACCTTAACATGTATGAGAATATTCTACTCCAAAGTTTTGCGCATACGCGTACCAATGACCCGTCAGGTAGTGGATTCAATATCTCCGTCTCTTTCTTTTCTCTAGCCTCTTTCTATTTCTCCTTGCCGTTACCGGCTCCCTGTTCATTAGCTTGGTGAAAGGTGGGCTCTACCTAGAATTTGCTAGCTCACCCGTCTCTTACAATCTGCTTTGTACAATTCTTGGTTTTTAAATATTTCAACATATTCCTTGGTGAATTATATTATTGCTATGTACAATTCTTATATATATAGATATATATATATATATATATATATATATCTATATATATGTTATAACCCCATTCAATCTCGATATACCTTGCTTAATGGGATTTAACTTCATTCGATCAGTATGTCACTGATTGAAAAATTCGGGAGAATTACAACGGTTTGTTTTAGAGAGTAAGAAGCACAAGCACAAAAATATGAAAACCGACTCATTATATTCGCGTCTTTGCATCTGGTAGCTAAAGGCAAAACACTCAGACTCTCCTCTCGAGTGACGAGGCAGAACAAAGAGAGGGGAATGTCGTCCTCACCTCCATGAAGCTCAAGTTTGTTCCCTTTCTTGTCGCTCCAATTAGACCGCCTCTCCCTCGTGTCGTGGCAGAAAATTATCTTCCTATTGTGATAGTAGCTGGAGAGATGAACAGCTCCCCAAGTACTGCTGCGCGAGGTCTTGAGTCCTCTTTAAACACTTGTTAGTCGTCGGATTATGAGAACAAGGAGGATTGGCCTTCTTGTTTATTGTGCAGTTGTGCTCACCCATGTCTTACCAATTAATTCCATTTGGAAATCCTCTTTTAGAGCTTGCTACTTAATGCGTTTGAATATCAACAAGTATGAAGTACTGAGTCGAAACACTTTGGGAATTTCTCTGCAGAAATAAATGTACGTTAATCTAATCAATGATATATTTACCAATCTTTTCTTACGAAGGCAAATTTGTGGAAATAAGTCCATTTGAAGTGGAAAATTATATTCATTTTAAAATTCTAAACAGTCTGTTTCTTTTACAGTGGAAGTGTAAACCATTTAGATACATTTAACCAGACTAACAGTTTTATTCTAAATGATACCGTACGAATGAAGTAAAATACAATTCATGAAAGTAATGAATCGTACCTTAATGAACAAGAAATATTTATCAAAAAATGTTGGCTTTGTGCTTTCACACGATTTTCTCTAGCCATTACGAGCTCAAACATAGCCCTTTTAGATTATAGTATTTGCATAAAAAGTTATTCTTCTATATGCGTTTCGTTATTGCGGCGATCACCTCCTCATCCGTTGCTGTAGCTTACCTTGATGCTTCTCCCGTTGCTTCCAGAAGTTCTCAGCGTGTTGGTTCTTCAATTTATCCTCGGCTAGCTGCAGTAATTTTCCTTAAATTATATGGGAGCATGGACTTATCCTCGGTAAAGGAAAACGTAGATCTCGGGTGGTGATATAGGAAGACATAGACTTGCTTTGTTTATGAAAAGATGACACTGCCGTTTCTTTTTATTTAATTTAACACTCGTAGTATACAAAACTGGTATTGCCGCTGTAAAATACTGTCCACCGCTGTTAGACTATGGCGTGGATATGTCACGAAATATAACTATTCTTATTGTCGCTTTCAGAGTAGCGGATCTTAGGTGTGTTGCTAAAACTATTTTGATTCCCTGTTTTGGCGCGATATCTCACACATCCTGCAGCATCTCTCCCTGACCACACATGACATAAACTGCCGAATAAAATGCAATACTAAGCTGACATTACAAAGCTGACTTGATTCCCTTCTTGGCGCGATATCTCACGCATCCTGCAGCATCTCTCCCTGACCACACATTACCAAAACTGCCCCGAAATTTCCCCAAACAGATTCATTTATAGTCTCAGGCTCCTGAGGCTGCTTCCTTTCCTATTGGTCCATTTTTAGCGCGACTCGACGCGTCTAACTATTTCGAATAAACTTTCAGGGATCTCATTGGTCCAATTTTAATATAAATCGCGGCTTTTCCTACATTTACCGTTAAGGTTGTCTTTCTCACTCACTTGGTCACGGCGAATTATCAAATAATGGGACAAAGGCTCTACACCCTCGCTGTAGGAATAATAGCACAGCGACCGGAGAGAGGTAATAAAACTAGGTTTTCTGCCTTCGAAAGCACTATTCCTGTAGCTAAAACTTTCCCTCGTGGACAGTATTTTAACATAGCGCTTAAATTATTTACATTAAACCATTTATAACTCTACTAATATTAATAACCTAGATAGATACATAATGTTAAATCACCCTTCTTAAAATATACAAGCAGTATGAGAAAAAGATATTTACATAATACGATTTAACATCACTAAAAGTTAATTAATAAGTTATCTGTAATTATAGTTCTTGGGCTCGGCCTAGAGTTGCCGTTTCAAATTGCCCTGTTCTGGAAAAGAATAAATTTTTCAACACTTGATACAATTTTCTTTTACAGAATAATTCCTCTGATTATGGCCTTTGTTCGTTTGTTTTGTTGACAGAGACCCTTCGCTATACCTGCTCCTTCACAAGGGCTCTGACAAACCGGTGATGTTTATATTTGGGTCATTCACTCTACACTCTCCCTTTAAAAACAGGTTTCCGAGAGACATTCTTATGCACAATACATTTCCCGCACACGAATAACTTGTGACGCATACAAATACTCTAATACCCAATTTAAGTTCTAAAATTAAATCTATTTACATACATATTGGTACATAATTATTATGCCTTTATTTATTTCTTTACATCCTTATTTATCGGGTGTATTACCTTTACTATTTGTTCACAGGGGTGTTACCTCATTTCGAGTAAAACTAACCTGATTCTTTTCATTATATTCTTCACCCTTCTCATTCTCTAAACATTTGTACGGTTTGAGCAACTGTTTATGGTATCTCCCTACGATCTTGGAATTCTTTATTTCTTGTAACTCAAATGTATCCGAGCCAAAAATGTTAATCACCCGGTATGGACCTTTAAATAAATTTTCCATTCTATGATACCTTTTGTTCAGAATGCTAGACTTTTTCTTGTCCCGTACCAATACTAAGTTTCCCAATTTGATCAACCAGTGTTTTCGTTTCTTTTTCTTAAACTTTTCTTTTCTTTTCTGCGCCTTATTGGCCATTCTTTCAAAAGCTTTCTTAAACATCTCTTCTTCCGTTAGTGCTTTCGGATCTTTAGCTTCTAGTGTCTGTGGTAATTCCCCTTCAAGTGTTTCCATTAATTTCCCCTTCATCAGCTCGATGGGCTTATAACCGGTAGTAGGGCTCACACTTTCATTTAAAATACTTTCGATGCGCTGATAGTGATTTGCCCAATCACTGTGTTTTTTATTGGCCAAAATTCTCAAATAAACCGAAATGTCCCGTATTATTCTTTCGCAGGGATTGCTTTGTGGGTGGTATTTTGAGCAATGATACAACGTGATTTCGTTTTCTTTTAAGGTGTCTACAAATTTTCTGCTGGTAAATATTGAAGCATTATCACATAAAATTGCCTTCATCTTTCCAAATTGTGGAACATACGACTTCATTATCTTCCTTAGGCATGTTTCACTTGTAATCTTCCGGACTGGGTAAATTTTCACAAATTTTGAAAATACATGTATTAACACTATTATATACCTAAATCCAAATTTACTACGGGGCATCTCACCATGACAGTCCAAGGTCACTAACATTCCTGGTTTTTCTCTTAGTATTGAGTTTGTCTCGTATTCGTATTGTATATTCAGTGGCTTTGCTTTTTGACATTGTAAGCATGTCGAAATTATTCTCCTTACTTTATGGTGTAATTTTGGAATATACAGGTTTTCTTGGATCATTAAAGCGGTGCGTTCTGAGCCAGAATGTGCTAGAGCTTGATGGAACGTGCTTATGAGTTCATTCTCCATGTTCTTAGGTATATATGTCTTCCATTTCTGTATTTCACTGCCATGTAGTTTATATAACACGCCCCCTTTTAACCCTATGTTTCCCTTGATATTTTCATCTATTTCTGGGGCCTTTTTTATTAATTTATTTAACTTCTCATCTCGTCGCTGCTGGTCCCCTATTCCTTTTAATTCTTTTATCAATCCTTTACTCAAGGGTATTTCAATACTCATTAATGTTACTTCATTTTTAGGGCGTTCTATTCTCTCCGGTATTTCACTGTTGTTATGTAACCTAGACAGCAAATCGCTAAAAACATTTGTTTTTCCTGGAATGTGTTTCACCTCAACATCATACGAAAGAATCTCATGGATGTACCTAGATAATTTAGTACTCGTAAGCCGACAACGTTTCATAAATGAAAGACTCACATGATCTGTGTATATAATAACCTTCTGTAGATATATATATGATCTAAATTTCTGTAGTGCGTAATACACAGCACAGATCTCTAATTCGGTGACCGAAGCATTTTTCTCTATTTGACTTAAACCTCTTGAAGCGGTACTTATCACGTGCAGTTGATTTTCCTCATCTGATTGGGCTAGGACACACCCATATCCGTGACCTGAAGCATCCACGTAAATTACATATGGTAGGTTGTCCTTGGGTCTCTCTAGTAGAATTGATTTCGCAAATAGTTCTTTTATCTTTTCAAAAGCTTTCTGGTGTACCTCGTCCCATTTCCATCGCACTTTCTTTTTAAGTAATTCGCGCAAAGGCGCTATTTCTGCGGCGTACCTCAGGATAAATTTGCTTTGATAATTTAGCACTCCAAGAAAGGACCTAACCTGCTTAACACTCTTGGGCGCTGGTATTCTTCTCACAGCCGCTACTCTTTCTTCGTTTGGCTTCATTCCTCTATCATTAATTACATAGCCTAGAAATTCCACCTCACGGATGCAAAATTTGGATTTATTAATGTTCACCGTCATACCGTTTTCTCTCAGCTTTCTAAGCACATAATTCACATGTTTAATATGCTCATCAAAATTTTCATCAACTATTAGAAAATCGTCGATATATTGGATCAAAAATTCGTCGGCTGAGTCGCCAAATATTTTATCGATGGCTCTTAATAGTCCACTACATGACGTAAGCATACCAAAAGGCATTCTCAAAAATTCGAACTGTTTCCCAAAAAATAAAAAAGAAGTATACTTTCTAACATCCTCGTGAAGCTCAATCTGCCAGTATGACGCCGTTAAATCAATAGTGGAGAAATACTTGCCTTTGGTTATTTTTGACAGCAATTTTTCTACACTTTCGCTCCGAAATCTGTCTGGTTGTGTATATTTATTTATCCTTCGAGCATCTATTGTCATCCTAAGTTCGCCATTGCGTTTCGTCACCCAACATAATGGACTGCTGTACGGAGAATTTGACGTTTGTATTATTCGGTCTCTCAACATCTTATCGATCACCTGTTTGGCTCTCTCCCTTAATGCAATCGGAATATCCCGATACTTGTGTGTGAAGGGTGCAATATCTTGTACCTTAAAACTGTGTTTGTATGCTTTGCACTTGCCTGGGACGTCCGAAAATACCGCTTTGTTTTCTTGTAACATTCGCCTTAATAGATGCCTTTGTGTCTCTGTGAGGTTCTCGGCAAGGGTCACTTTCTCCTCTACTGCTTCTACCTGGCTGCCGGTATCTTGGAATTCTTTATTTTGGGCGTAACCATAATCTTTCTCATTGTGCTCCGTATACCCGTTGTAAAACCTGTCAGCGAACGCATGCATCTCATCGGTTTCTTCCCCTTGTACTATAGCAATTAATTTCTCACTCCTACCTGTTTGTAATAATTGTACGAAAAATCTTTCTTCGGCTATATCTTCTTCTCCTTGGGTTTTGTTATAAGTATCCTGCTTCATACCCTCTACAAAAGGGATTTCTAATGTTTTTCTGTTCTTCTCTATTTTCAAAACTTTATCAGCAAAATCAACCCTAGCTCTTAATTCAAACAAAACGTCACACCCAATCAAAATGTCACAAATCAAATTATTGATTACCAGAAAAATAAACTCAAAATTTTCTTCTCCTATTTTCATGTTCAACATTACTTGCATTTTTATTCGGGTAACCTCTTTGTTAACTGCTACCCGGCATACTGTGTTCCTTATGGGTAATGTCATTAGCTTAATTCCTTTATTTACCAGGTTCTGATATAACCTCAGGCTGCATACACTCACATTGGCTCCAGAGTCTATTAAAGCGTTATATTCTTCATCCAATAATACTACTTTTATGCTAGGGGAATCTGTCAGATCCTTTTCCGAGTGATTTTGAATAGTAGTTATCAGTTCTCCCAGTATAAATTCATTTTTGAGCCCTGTTTCACATTTTCTGTTTATTTGAGAATTTTGCGCGCTTAGAATCCGCTCCGAGCTCTTGAATGGATCCTGTCTTAGTTTTCCGGGTTATCGACACTATTTGGTGCTCCGCTAGTCTCTTCCACATTTCCCTCTCTCTGCATTTGCCTATAGTTTCCTCTGCTTCCTCTAAAATGTCCCCGGGAATGTCTCTCTCTCCTTTCGTTTCTTTCTGGATAATTTTCGTCATACCTTTCTCCTACATCACTTTCCCCTCGGTCAGAAAAATAATGTTCTCTGGATCTGTTTTCATTGTTTCTGCCTCTCCTATAATTAAAACGGCCACTATATCTTGGTCTGGTTTGTATAGCATTTATGTGATATTGGTTATCACCTTCCCTCCTGAAACGGTTATTTTGACAGTTTCTGTTCCCGGATTGAGGTACGTCGTTCCAGTATCTCTCTCTGGGGTTATAGTTCCCTCTCGCGTTTCCTCTCCAATTCGCATTCCTTGAATTATCCGGTAATGTTCGAACTGTATAGTTTTGTACGTGGTTCCTACTACTTGTCTCGAATGATGATACCAACTCAATCAATTCGGGAATAGAATTTGGCTTCGCAATGAGTAGGTAATGGTGTATACGTTCTGGATAATGTGGTACAATCATATTAATGAAATCCCTCTCGCTTATGGGTGGCTCGATTAGTCTACTACTCTGTGCTTTAGTTAGCAAATAATCTACCATGCTTAGGTTTCCGCGTTCATCGTACTTGCCATTAACTAGGATAGATCTCACCTGGTTCTGAGTATTAGTACTCCAGTACTTATTCAAAAATGCCCTTCTGAAATATTCAAAATTATTATTCTCCCCCAAAGTCAATCTTACCCATTGGAGAACCCTTTGACGTAAACCTTTACGAACGATTAACATCTTTAGCTCGTCCGGAATCTGCTTCAAACGGAAATACTCCTCAAGGTCATTTAGGTATTGTTTAGGATTATCAGCCGAATTTTCCTCGAAAGTAGGTACCCCTATCTCATTTAATAAATGGTAGTTTGCATTACTTGCATGGTTAGATGTACATTGGTGCCCTGAATTAAAATTATATGGGTCGGCAGCTGGACTTTGGCCTCCATTTACCTCCCTAAAAGTGGTGCTAGTTTCACTGGGTGAGCTATCATCACTCTGTCTCACACTTATCCCTAGTCTACCAATAGAGCGTTTTAACTCCTTTACACAATTTTCATGCTCTTCCACCCTCTTCACAATTTCATGATGATTTGAGAGCTGTTCAGTCATTTTTGACGAAAGTTCATTCATCTTTCCCTGATCCTTTTCTAACACTATTCTAAATTCTTTGAACTCCCTTTGAATGTTAGATTCTAAGGTACTTTGTTTTTTTTCTAAAGAAACATTTACAGCTCTTAAGTCATCATCCAATTGTTCCTTTATGGCTAAGCTGGTAACACTTAATTCTGTTTCTACATCCTTCCTTAGTTTTTCTACATCGTTTCTTAGACATAGTTGTCCTGCCTGAATTTCTTGCACTACCATCCCTTGCTGACTGAATTTGGAGTCCAATTGACTTTGTAATCGGATGACCTGTTCACCTAAATATTCCCTCATCTCCTGAGCTAATTCCCCTCTCATCTTCCTGTTTTCCTCTCTGACATATTCACCTATCTGTATACTCTGCTCATTTAATTTCCCTTCCAAATTTTTATTTTGTTCACTCAAATTTCTTTTTGACTCCTTACTCAGCTCATTTAATTTCCCTTCTAAATTGTTAATTTGTTCACTCAAATTTCTTTTTGACTCCTTACTCCGCTCATCTATCTTTGCGCTCAAATGTTGAAGCAATATTAGCAGCTGGTTTTGACCTGCGTCAATGACCTGCTCAATCGGTGATTGCCTTTCCCTAACTTCTACTTCAGCTGCACCCATATTTTCTCCATCTGTTGTTATGCTGACAATAGCCTCCCCATTCAGTTCTTCCAAATCTTCCCTTGACCTACTCATGGTTCCGTTAGCAAGTTCTACCTCCCTAGTAATGACTTTACCCCCTCTCAATAACATGTGTTCACAAAACTGAGTCACTACTCTGCATGCCTTTTTGTTTGTTTTTGAATAAAAGTTCTAACCTGTATTTTTTTTCAATGTTAACTGATGCGTTCCGGGTTCGAATCCTGGTGAAGTTCTAGAAGCGATGTTCTCAGCTGTTTTGTTGTCCCACGTAGGTAGACTAGAAGTTCGCGTTGTAATTTTTGTTCTGCTGTGCCCCTTTCCTCTGAAGATTCTTCGTCTGTTCGTTGTTTCCTAGTCCTCCGTTCGTGTCGTTCTTCCCTTCGAGCCGCACGTTATGGCGCCAGTTTGCGGCGATCACCTCCTCATCCGTTGCTGTAGCTTACCTTGATGCTTCTCCCGTTGCTTCCAGAAGTTCTCAGCGTGTTGGTTCTTCAATTTATCCTCGGCTAGCTGCAGTAATTTTCCTTAAATTATATGGGAGCATGGACTTATCCTCGGTAAAGGAAAACGTAGATCTCGGGTGGTGATATAGGAAGACATAGACTTGCTTTGTTTATGAAAAGATGACACTGCCGTTTCTTTTTATTTAATTTAACACTCGTAGTATACAAAACTGGTATTGCCGCTGTAAAATACTGTCCACCGCTGTTAGACTATGGCGTGGATATGTCACGAAATATAACTATTCTTATTGTCGCTTTCAGAGTAGCGGATCTTAGGTGTGTTGCTAAAACTATTTTGATTCCCTGTTTTGGCGCGATATCTCACACATCCTGCAGCATCTCTCCCTGACCACACATGACATAAACTGCCGAATAAAATGCAATACTAAGCTGACATTACAAAGCTGACTTGATTCCCTTCTTGGCGCGATATCTCACGCATCCTGCAGCATCTCTCCCTGACCACACATTACCAAAACTGCCCCGAAATTTCCCCAAACAGATTCATTTATAGTCTCAGGCTCCTGAGGCTGCTTCCTTTCCTATTGGTCCATTTTTAGCGCGACTCGACGCGTCTAACTATTTCGAATAAACTTTCAGGGATCTCATTGGTCCAATTTTAATATAAATCGCGGCTTTTCCTACATTTACCGTTAAGGTTGTCTTTCTCACTCACTTGGTCACGGCGAATTATCAAATAATGGGACAAAGGCTCTACACCCTCGCTGTAGGAATAATAGCACAGCGACCGGAGAGAGGTAATAAAACTAGGTTTTCTGCCTTCGAAAGCACTATTCCTGTAGCTAAAACTTTCCCTCGTGGACAGTATTTTAACATAGCGCTTAAATTATTTACATTAAACCATTTATAACTCTACTAATATTAATAACCTAGATAGATACATAATGTTAAATCACCCTTCTTAAAATATACAAGCAGTATGAGAAAAAGATATTTACATAATACGATTTAACATCACTAAAAGTTAATTAATAAGTTATCTGTAATTATAGTTCTTGGGCTCGGCCTAGAGTTGCCGTTTCATTATTCACGATATATTCCTGCCCAAAAATGATTTTGAGTTTAGTAAAAGATTGCTTATTTACATGCAACATGCCGAAATAACTCCATGTTTGCATAAGCAACATGGAGAACCAAATTAAGAAGTCGCAGTAACGAGCTATTTGCCAAGGTAGGAAACCCACATACGGAAGGTGACGTCTTCAGTCACCTGAGTCATGTACGTATGTTGCTTCTAACGTCCTCTGTTTACAATCTGGCATGCTTCGATCTTCGGATCACTGGCTGTTCAGTCGTTGCTGCAGAATCCTCTGTTTCTAATTTGGTATGCTTCGACTTTCACGTCACTTGCTGTTCAGCCGTTGCTGCAGACATATAGCATGGTTAAATGCACATCTGCCGAGAACCCGACAAGTTAATTGAGGTGAAGATGAATATAATGGTAGACTTGCGCAACGTCTATATGCAGAGCGTCTTCCATATCACCCCATCGTATATAATTGTTCCCAAGATTAGAGCAAGGACTGCGCGAAGCGGGTACCTTCAAGGTTAACAAGGCCGACTGCGGTATCAGTTACTGTGCTCACCGTTGTGTGGAAGTTCAGAAGTTTCATCGGCTTATTCTTTTTTACGAATGAAGCGCACTTCCACAGAGATGTTTGCAGCAATAAAAACAGTCACGTTTGGGATGAAGAAAATCTTTGTGCCAAACATTCTGGTGGATTTCAGCAACGGTTTGGCTTCAATGTATTGGCTGGTATCGTCGATGGTCGTCTGATAGGGCCGTACCATCTTCCCGGTTACCTAACGGATCTAAGGTAGTTGACCTTTCTGCAAGAAGTATTGGTGCAGTTCTTAGACGCTGCACTGCTGCTCATTTGTCATCAAATATTATGGCGCACCAGTACACATTTCCCATGACGTCCGACAATATCCCATATGGGTAAGGTGGATAAGTTGCGGTTGACCAACTCCTTGGCTTCCATGATCGCCGTATGTAATTCCTCTTGACGTTTTCGTAAGGGCAATTTGAAGATTCTTGTTTATGGGATTTCTGTATAGTCGGAGGGAGATCTAGCTACATGACTTCTGCCTGCAGCAGAAACGATTCAAATCACACCAGGAACTTTGAGCATGTTTATGGAAAGGCCCTTCGGAGGAACTGCAATCGAAATCTGGGTCGTCACATCGAGCAGCTCTTATAGTCCGCAGGAAAAGCGGAAGATTTTAACCTGGATATCTGACCTTATTATCCGTGTAGTATTAAAACTGTACGTCCCCGATCATGGCTTCCTATCAAACCAGATCTACTAAGACCCCTCTACAGGGGTGTATAATAGGAATACTGAATCATCCTATATTAACAAAAAGGTTCCCAATGAATACATTGAGAATGTTTATTAACACTTTTAAACCACCTTTAATAAATCTGGAAGAAAAAATAGCGCTTCAAAATCCAAAGAAGCTTGATGACTCCGCATTTTCCCTTTGCAGGCGGGTAGGAAAATCAGATTTGGCGGGTAAGTTCAGGTCTTCCGAGAGGTTGAATGCACCTCGTTTTTCTGATATTGCTGGACTACACGAACGATATTAGCTTTGCTAGTGGTGCTTAATTGCCAAGACATTTCATATGCAGCACAATGCTTAATGAAATGATGTAAAACTGAAAATGCGTGTTTATTTATGAATGAAACAATAAAGGAAAATAAACATTTTAACTTAAATGTTTGGTTATGATGCACTTTCTGTATCAGTCAATAGGTACAGTTCTTTATACCTATCAGACAAAAAAAGATAGGAGGCTAATCTAAGTATTCACTGATAACAAATACTAGGAAATTTCATATTTGATGTAATAAAACAAGTAAATGATTGGATTTAAAATTTTAATAAATTGAAATGAAACGATCCTTATAGCGAAGATATGAACCCGAGATATAGTAAGTGGAGAAAGTATTGCATTCCACCCAAAAATCTGATACCAAGATTTCACCGGAAACACAAATTTTGAGGCTCCTTTTAGAAAAATGTCCGTGTGCATAAACAGCATAACTCCAAAACGAAAAATCGGTTAAATACCAAAAATGTTTAAGTTCAGCGTCTTTTGAGGTTGCGACAAGTAGAATTTTCAAGAAAATTCCCTAACACACACTATTCTCTACGTGGAAAACAGTTCGCTATTTTTTATTTTCGCAAAAATGGCTCTTAAAATTTTTATTAAAATGCCATATGTTTAAGACACCTGTATTATAAATTAAATGTGTATACATATTGAATTTTTGCTGATAGTCCTTTGAATTCCTTTTAATTTTGGATGAAGTTAATATAACTTGTAAGCAGAAAGAGATAGACAAAAACTTACTACACAAAAAACATGTCTCGTTAAATTACTCAACTTGTGTCAAGTAAATTCCTTTTTGTTGCAGAAAACATTTCCGAGATATTCTTTATCATATTTGATTTGTCAAATAGTATATACTGTTTCCAACTGTTAAATCGCTATTAGATTTTTTTCTCATGGCCATGCAAAGCGAAAGGAATTTCAAAGCCATCAAACAGCAAGCCGCTTTTAAAAACATTGACTATGGCTCTGTGGACTCCCCTTGTACGCACAACGAAATGCGTAATAAAACTATTTCTGCAAGCGTTTATTCCGATTAACATGAAGTAGACAGAGGAATAAGCTTTCGTAAGAGTGGTTGTAGAAGAATGGGTGGAGAAAGTCGTGTGAATGTAACGATTTATTTTTGCTGAAACAAGCTTCTTTAGGCTAAAATGGTATTATAATTTGTCATTAATCTTTGAACAGAATCACTTCCTAAGAGAATGACATATTCCTGCCTCTCCCACCTTGTATTTAATTGCTTAGAAAGTTTATTTTCATGTAATGCATTACAGATTATTCATAGAATAGTCTTAACAAGCATAACTCGTAATTTTTGACTACCCTAGATCAATTCGAAATCACTCTTTGATAAGGAAAAACACTGCCATTCATAATTCAGTCTACATTTTTATGTCGGAGATCACGTTGAGAATGAGTTTAACTAATTTGTGTTGAATTTCATATGCTGAACAGTCTTAATAAGTACAACTGTTGATTTGTTATTGAATATTAATTTTGCTGATTTGTTTTCTGTGCTCCTATTCAGAGAAGCGAAAGCATCATACCCTACATATGGCAAACTCTAATGAAATCTGCAGATTTTTTTGGCGAACTTCCCTAAATATTCCATCCCGTTTGTTCCATTTTGAGCAGAGAGTTTGTCGCTGAATTGAAAGAATGGCCTTGCGGTTCTCCAAATGTAGGTCGCAACCACAAAGCCGTCTGCAGACAGAAGGTATGAAAAGCAGCAACTGTTGCGAAGCTCCATAACGCTGATTATTATTTCATGTTGTGTCGCAGCACAATCATTCAGAGTAATTTGTTGTCTGCCTTCATCACCCCACTCATTTCTCTGCTATTCTTTTGTACGTACTACCTCTCTCACCCTTTCTTCCATGCCAAGCAATTTCCTGGCCCATATTCTCTTTCCCACTTCCTCTTCACATACCTTTCAACATCTTGTGTTCTGTTCAGAGCAAGAGTGTATCACGCCATCTTCCTATATCCAAATGTTTCTTTGTGCCAGAGACAAAGAATAAACGGGTGTTCCATCCCACAAAGCCGTAAGACGTTTCACTTAACAGCGAGAGCCGTTTAACGCATGTTAGTAAGTTACACAGTACTTTCTTAAATCATTGTCATTTATTTTTTATGACTACCATAGGTTTATTCATCGATAAATTGCATATTGCATATCAACATATAGGAGACAGAGATGGCGGTCATCTGCTCGAAGGCAGGTCGTTTAGCCTTGACACTAAATACTCCTTGCAGAAGCTCATGAGGACATCTCGTGACTTGCTGCTTAGGGACAAAGAATGGCGGGTGGCCCTGGAGGGAGAGGGGGAGATAAACGTCGGAGAGAAGTAAGGTGGGAAAAAGAGAGGAAATTGCAGTTAACGCAACAACTTCAATGGAGCTTTTCATAAATAAGAAAATCCATGTTATTAAAAGTAATGAACTGGCGTATAATATTATGTGCTGAAACACAACCAGCAAACTGGGATTATTCTAGTGCTTAATTGTGCATTTAGACAGAATTATTAAAAAGGTAGGATACGGACCGAATGTGCAAGCATAGTGCATAGAACATGCATTCGGTTTCGGATTTAAACGATAAAAATATTAATTATCCCATTCCGTATTTATGTTTGTAACAGTTACGAATAGGATTACGAATTTTTGTAAGAGCGAATTTAAATTTTAAATATCACATTTTCACACGTAAAAGTTTTGTGTAGAAGCACTGCTATCAAGAGGAATACACAATTGAATCTCTTGGGGAACAGAAATAATGACGACACGGTGTACTTGAGACGTCTTTGCACCATTCCTATGAGTTCCTATGCACAATTCTCATTTGCATTTACACAATAACGGATAAACTAATACCACAACCACCATGCGAGATGACACGTAAATGCTTCTTCCCAACAGCTGCTACAAGTCTTTCGGAACAATGGGTGAAATGAGGACATTATGGCGAAAATGAACTCCAACATGCTGGTGGCTAAACATTTTACAGTACAGGAGGGAAACAAATATCAGATAGGTTGTCTCACCCAAGAAGAACCTAATCCAGACCTCATCACGTCTTTTGTACACTGCTTCGACTTTCTCTAGGTGTTAGCAAGTAATAATTCCAGTCTGACTCTCCGTGTCTATAAGAGAGCGTTCATATATTACGTCACGCTCTGAGGGAGAGGGAAGTAGTCGTTACGGAGCGTGACACTGGCGTAAGTGGGTCAATCCTTATATTTTTACTTTCTCTACTACGTATAGTAAGTAGGGGAAGTATTGCATTCCACCCAAAAATTCGATACCGAGATTTCACCGGAAATACATGTTTTGAGACCTCCTGAATCCAAAAAAAGCATTTTTGGAAACATGTCCGTGTGTGTGTCTGTGTGTGTGTGTGTCTGTGTGTGTGTGTGTCTGTGTGTGTGTGTGTGTGTCTGTGAACAGCATAACTCAAAAACGAACAGTCGGATAAACACCAAACTTGGTATTTAGGTTCAGTATCTTCCAGAGATGCGACACGAAGTTTTTCAAGAAAATCCCCCCACCCCAGACTACCCTTTACATGGAACATTTTTCGAAAATTTTAATTTTCTCAAAAATGGCTCTAACGATTTTGATTAAAATATCATATGTTTAAGATAATGTCATGAAAAATAAAATGTATATCTCGAATTTTCTGGGAATGTCTCCAAAAGTATTCTTCATTGTGAACGACTTTTGCATAACTGGTAAATCATAAGAGATAGACAAAATTTTACTGCACAAAAAATGTAGATCTCGTTAAAATACACAACTTATGTCATATACATTTCTTTTGCTGAGTGAACCGTTTTCGAGATATTGCTTGTTATTCCCTTAAATTTTCCAATACTTATACTTTTTCTCAAATTCGTTATTCATTTTTTTATGTCCTGGACTTGCAAAGAGAATGGAATGCACCGCATAGCAACCAGCGTTAAAATATTTGACCATCGCTTAAAAGCTACCATATTCCCCTTGCATCTACAAGAAAATTAGCAATAAGATTGACATCTCGATATCTCGATTAATATGAAGCATATGGAGAATAGGCGTTTGTAAAAATAGATTGTACAAGAGTAGAGAAAGTTATGTGAGTGTAACACATCAGATTTTTATTTCTTACAATGTAGATATGCTACATTATTAAGCCTTTTTCTATGTATAAAATCATGATAAGTGTTCAGAATTTCTTCTAATGCATATTTAGTTATAGCTAGTCAACTTTTTTTTTAAAAAGAAGCTTCCTATATGTATACTTAATTTGATATTTTAATCACTCTTTGCATGACAGAAAATGGTTAACGTCACAAGAATATTTGGCATAAATTGTGGGACTTGATGAGATTTAGATTTTTTCTACCTCTTACGGTTTACTAGCTATACAAAATCATTTAGAATGAAGAGGATTTCAAGGGTATTCACAGAAAATTCATTTTATTTGTCATGAAATTATCTTAAATATGTGATATTTTAATCAAAATGTGATATTTTTGAGAAAATAAAAAAAATAACGAAAATATTTCAATGTAAAGGGTATTTTGGGTTGAAGGGATTTTATTGAAAATCTTTGTGTCACATCCTTGGAAGACACTGAACTTAAATATTGCTTACACAGATAGGGACATTATTCTATAAATACTTTCTTTGTTGGGAATTGGGTAGCCTCAAAACGTGTATTTCCAGTGAAATATCATATCGAATTTTTGGGTGGAATGCAATGCTTTCTCACAGAGTAAGTAAAAACACATTAATTCTGTGAAAAAGAAACCTCACTTTCAAACTGATTAAAAATTAGTCGTTGGTTGCCAAAAAGGACTTGATGCAATTGCTAATGCTAATATGAAACCGTAATCGTCAAGACTACGATCTTTCCACGAACCAGGCTTCTTTGCTCAACAGTTTTATGCGTATAATTACAGCATGTTGTTAACATATGTAGATTTAATACGCGTGGTTTTTTCCAGAGAAATATGTAGATTTTAGTGCGGATAATAACAATGTTTTTTTAGCTAAGAATTGTGTGGTGTATTAGCACTGCGTTTGTTATCCAATGTGGGTTCGTTGAGCGATGAGATGCTTCTTGTTCTAGGGCTGTGGCTGTCAGAGAAGAATTTCCTCAGGTAGCAATAAATAATTACAGGTTTATGTGTTTGATTAAATCTTCGTATACTTCTACGCCTTTAGTTGATTTATTTACACGCAATTATAAACTGTTGTAGTTGAGTGGTTTATGTTTCTCGTGTTCCTAAATGAAATTTAAATTCTTCATAAGGGTTATTTAACATTGATACATATGCAAAATACGTACAAATGATATTTCAAACACATATGCAATGAAATAATTTACAAATACGCATACTAGAATATAAATATTGAACATATATGCATTCTAAATTCGTTAATTAGTATTCCTTTGATTTTAATTATGTTTTAAAGCTATTTAAGAACAAAATCACGTGGTTTCTCTCAGCTTTACAAGTTACAATCAAATACTGTTTTAATTTATTTTTCTTTCTTAATAAGGAATTTAAACATAACTAACCAAACACATCCATTATAGCTAAATTCCAGGTTTATGTGTTTACCTATATGGTTTTATTGTTTGCTTGTGTTTTATCAGGTGTTTTTTTTCCAGTAATGAAAAATGTGTTATTAAAGTATTTTATATTCCCTATATTAAGCCTTTAGTTTCAAATTCCCAGTTGTTGAATCAAAACTTTAAGTTTGTAAATTTCTTAACGTTAAGTACTACAAAAAGAGCGGACCTTTTTCTAAACTTCTGATTCATGGGGCCTCAAACTATTTCCGGTGAAATCTCGTAATCGAATGTTTTGGCGGAACACAGTACTTTCTATACTATTTGTTACAGTGAAAGTAAAAATCATTGAGAATGAATTTTACAGAACAGTAGTAATATTTGCTTTGGCAATTTTTTCAAGTTTTTGTATTATTTTTACAAATAATTTTTCTGAAACAGTTTTTGAGCCAGAGCTAAACTAATATGCACATTTATTCACTTTCCTAACAAGCTTTTCTTTTGGTTCAGAGGCGTCAAAACGCATAATTCGAGTGAAACAACAACAATAAAATATGCCTGCAGAAATGGGGGACGTGAATGCGCACCTGCCTCTTCCTATATGTGTGTCTCTCTCTCTCTCTCTCTCTCTCTCTCTCTCTCTCTCTCTGGGGTTCTGTGTATCTACGGCACAGTTTAAAAGTGAAACGTCGTAACAGATATTCAGAAAACGACATTGAGATTATCAACACTTACTGAAAAGTTGTGGATATGAAGCACAGCGTTGCTGTCGTAAATTATGGTCTAAAACCAATATTTTGTAATTTACTTTTAAGAGAAAATAAAATTTAATGAGACATTTCACCACATTGTTCAAGTTCA
Source organism: Deroplatys truncata (assembly GCA_030765065.1). NCBI lineage: Eukaryota > Metazoa > Arthropoda > Insecta > Mantodea > Mantidae > Deroplatys > Deroplatys truncata. The sequence continues at coordinate 131,226,092 of CM060978.1, forward strand.
CATTTATGTAAAGGAATAAAGACTATAAAACATTCATTTATTAACATGAAGTGAATACTGATCATCTTCATGGTGTAGTGGTTAACATACAAGTCGGTAGGTCATGAATTCAAACCCAGCGTAGGTTGGTGGATATTTTTCGAAAGTAAAACTCCTTAATGTGGAAAGGTGGAATCAGAGGATTCAAAAATTCAATGCCATAGTCGGGATTTGAACCACGGATCTCCCGCCTTCCGTCCCATTTCTCTAACCACTGAACTATTCTATGTTCATCAAAAGGTCAAAGTAAGCATAAACAAAACCTCGTGCGTTTTGACCGCAGCGCGCCTTCTTCACGGTTTGCTGGATGCTTCCGCCCTCTAAATAGTTCCTTGAAAATTGTTACTAAATACTAAGGTTTGAAGCTCACTTAATTTCATAAAGCACAACTATTGAGTACTAAGCATAGTTCAACTCAATATATTAAATGATAAATAAATTAATTTGTAACTAGCGTTACTCAATTTGTAACGACGCTGATTGGTTGCTGGAACTGGTTGGGGAAGGAGGAAAAAGCAAAACACTCAGTATGTATCAACATGGCGGAAATAACCGGTGTTGTTAAACATAAGCGCGGAAAGCCTTTACAAAGTGGTGAGAAGACAATAGTTTTGAACGTGTATAACAAGTTCTGCGAGAAATATCCAAACTTGCTATCAATGATGTGGTGAAATTAACATCTGAGTTTACTGGTGTGTCAATTTCAAGTGTTTACAGCGCACGCAAAGAAAAATCCACAGTTGGTGAGGTTAGAACTCCTGGCAAGAAGAGACCACATGCGAGACGAGTGCTGGATGTTGTTTGTGATGAGTTTGTGAGGTCAGCAATCCGCAGAAAAGTTCACCAGTTCTTTATTAACAATGAACCCCTTGAATGAACACCTTAAACAAAGTGCTGTTTGCAGTTAACTCTGATCCGGACCTCCCAAACTTAAAACGAACCTCCCTTCACAAGTTGCTCCTGGAGATAGGTTTCGAGTTTGTCAGCAGGAAAAGAAAAAGTATTATTGTGGACAGAGATGACATTATTTTATGGCGTAGAGATTTTCTCCGTAGAATAAAAGAACTGCAAAAAACGCGAAAAGTGTACTATTTGGATGAAACGTGGATAAATGAGGGACACACGACAAGCAAAGCATGGACAGACACCACTATAAAATCAAGAAAGCAGGCATTTCATGCGGGTTTAAGACGAATAGAGATGACGTAAGTAAATAGCAATTTCTGTTACTAGCGTACTGTATGTTATTTAGAGTGAATAAATATTCCTAGTGGTGAAAAACTCATATAATAGTTACCGTATGGGTAAATGTGTTCAATAAACTGAACATAATTAACTACTGATACCTGATGGAGGGTGAGCGTAACCTCATTTGGAGCGCACATGGCCGCGGAGTGATACAAACCGGTGATTTGTTTATGCCTACTTTATTCTTCTGGTGTACAGAGTTTACTATGGCACATGCCGGTAGGACATTAAATTCTCCAGCTGACTCGCTGATTTTCCTGGTAAACCACAGCAGATCTCAAATTGTTTTGAGATGACGTACCCCTAATGGCTATTTACAATGTTACAAGTACTTTAACTCCTGAGCTTCATTAGTTTAGTCTCTATCAGGTTCAAATCCACGCCTATGGCATTGAATTTTTCAGTTCTCTGATTCTACCGTTCGTACCTTGTCCTACGCACATGGCAGTGTGGAAGAACAATTTGGCTCCTCCTTAATATGGTTTTCCTGGGGAGAAATTAAAGCCCATGGTTCCGTGCAATTTTTATTAAAAGGTAAAAGGAATTACATAACCTAGGGAAAGGATCCTTATTAGAACTGTCGGCCATTGTCACACCCAATAAACGCTTCTTTTTCCTAGCGCTATCCATCCATCCAATCGGGCATCGAGCTAATCACACGTCACCGGGAGCTCTAGCGGCCGATCGCAGCCAGTAGTGTAAAGGTGACATTAGAAATTGAGCTCTCGTTATTTTATTAACATTTAAATAAAATAGAAGTATCAACGTTTGAAATCTTTGTCGCTGCATTGACATTTATCACAACGTTCTGTGACGTAGGGTAAAACGTATAATTATTGACACGTTAATTGCATGTTTGTCTCTTTGTATCCAGAACTTTATTTTCAACTTTTGAGGGTTTTTAGTTCCTATACTATCTTTAACTAGGTGTTAAATACACTCTTTGGCCAGTCGGACAACTTCAATTTTAGTTTATGGGTAAACAGTTTATTATGAACACAAAATTGTTAGAGAATCATAGTTATTGAAAGTCTTTATAGATAATGACACTTTTGACACATTTTTTTATATTAAAGGATTCAATTAAGACGTAGCCGAAAGCTACATTATTGTCTATTCAGAGTTTTTTGAGACAGCGATAGGCACAGGTAGAAAAACGGTTACGTCGCGACAAGATCGGCTTCGTCTGGAGGGACTTCTGGCATAAATCTCTTATCTCCCCTTTAAAGTGTTTCAAAAGAACCTGAATAGACAATAATATAAATTACACATGTTTATTATCTTCTTGTGTCATTTTGGATATCAATACTTATTAGTAACAAGTTAAACAAAAATGAAAATAAAGAAAACATAGTGTGTGACTGCGATTGGATAGATTAATACTAACAAATTTGTGCAACTATCACAAAAAACGCAAATAGTTGAACCTGATGTTGGCAGTTTTTGAAAATATCGGTCATGAAATAATCTTTCGCAGAAGTGACATTCTCTGGTATTGTTCCCTATATTTGCATACATTTCAAACGGTATCCTATGAGGATTTCTTCAAAGTTCTCTACTTGTTCCTTTTCTTTCGTCTGTCTTGGAGTTTTAGCTGCACGTTTTCTTGTGAAGAATTCAGCATTCTTGCAAACTTGACAAATGATTCGTTGGTCATCAGCAAATAGAAGATAATGCATGTAATGCTTTTTAGTCTTAATTTTCATCGGAAAATAAGAGTATCTGATGTGTTACATTCGCATGACTTTCTCTACCCTCTAATGTTTATTAATGGTTATACAAATTATTCTTATGAAAATTATTTTCCTATTTACTTCATTTTAAGGCAGATAAACCTTTCATTATGGATGCAAAGGGATAGTAATAGTCAGATGTTTAAGAACTTGACGATATACGCTGACCTTAAAACTCCATACTCTTTCCATGCATTGGCGATAAACAACTGAATGTCGACAGGACTTTAAAAGAATGACAAAGTGTTGAAAACTCAAACCATTAATAACGGGGGGCTTATGCCACAAAGAAAAAAAGAGGTTATGTGAAAAAAATTGTGTGTTTTAATGAAATCTATATTGTTTGTGAAACAGGTGTACATTTTAGTCTATCGCCTAACGTTTATCAGTTATGCAGAATTATATAAAGTTCCTTGTGAATGAAGAGGGCTTCACAGGTTATTCCCAGAAAATTCAAGATATACCTTTTATTTTCCATGTAAATATCTGTAATATATGGTATTTTACTTAAAATCATGAGTCATTTTTTCAGAAAATCAAACATTTTGGAAAAAAAAGTTGCATGTGAAGCGGAGTTGGAGTGGGGAGATTTTCTTGAAAACCTTCGTGTCGCATGTTTTGAAGATATTGAACTAGTGTGGTATTTATGGGGCTTTTCGTGTTTTAGTTATCAATACTGCTCACACACACACACACACACACACACACACACACACAAGCACCCCTTTTTCTGAAGATACCTTTTCTTTATTCAGGGGACTTCAAAACATTATTTCCGGTGACACCTCGGTATGGAATTTTCGGGATAATGCAACACCCTCTACTTACTATGTACGCGGTAGAGAAAGTAAACGTTGCTTTCGGAATGCTGCAGCCTATCTTGTTTGCTTGTGTTTACCTGACTTTCGGTGCAGTTTTTAGGTTTGCTATTCGTTGTTTGTTTCTGAACAGGTTTATTTACTTTTCGGTGCATTTTTAAGCTAGCTCACTTTTTTTCATTTTCTTTAGTTTTTCTCTTGTTTTGTTTCTTTCCAACTTTTCCTCTTTTAGTTCACACTTATTTTCTTGTTCTAGATTTTGTAATTTGTCTGATACAAGTAGAAAATGCATTCTTTATTCTTTAGGTACTTCTGTTTCCCTTGAGTGTGTCGGAGTACACAAAATATCCTGCAATGGAGATTCATTTTAATGAGTTTACGTTGCTGCAAAGTTATGAAATATATTATTGTTTAGCCAAATGCCATTTGAGTCTAACTGATTTATTATTTCTTTAACACTTGGGGTATTAGCTCGGTCTGTAACTGCATTAACTCCCTCTTCACGTATCAGATTCATTTCTGTTCTAGCTTTTCTTCCATCGGTAGCTGAATTTCCATCTCTCCAGTCTCGTTCACATGATTCGGTTGTGGTTCGGTCCACATTCTATATAATATCTATAATTCTTCATTTTCGCAAGATAATTCGTTCATATTTATGTTTCTAGATTCAAATTTCAGAAACTGATTTTCACCAATCATTTCCTTGAATATGGCGTCTATAAGTGCAGATTCAAAAGATCTCCCTCCTCATTTACATATAGGTATATGACAGAAAATTGAATTGTTTTCTTCTCTCAAACATTTTGATTAGTCAACAGCAATGCTATCCCGAGGATGCAGAAACCATTCTGTAGCGTTTAGGTCTCTGAGGCACGTTTTCTAAGACAGTTGCAAATAGTTTTGTGATGGATGCTCCCTTCACGATTCTAACGCAGCTGATCTCCATTCACACATGAACCACTGGATAGAAAGCAGCTGTATAACCGCTGGCTGCAGGAATGTTGTTGAATTTGAATATAAGGCGATTATAATTATCTGTAATTCTGAACAGAACTCACTCAGCTGGTATGTAAGGTGCATTTTGCGCCCATTCGCAAACACAATCGCTAGCAATTTTATGTTACCAGGAAATGGGTAAAATGCATTCCCATTCCATCCAAACATTATCACTGATCCCCCACACAGTTTGGAAGTGAGTTCACTATTTTTTGGAAGTTTTTTGTAGGTATAAATGGCCATTGGTGAAGCGGCTTTGTCTCCAATAGAGAAGCTAAATAGAACTGTAATAAATGACTTTGCTACCTCTGTTCAATTTCATACACTTTTTGCTTTCTCTACTAGTGTCTAATAGGTAGAGAAGGTATTGCATTCCACTATAAAATTCAAAACAGAGACTTCACCGGAAATACATGTTTTGAGACCCCCTGAATAAAAAAAACATTTTTAGAAACAGGTCCGTGTGTGTGGTCTGTCTGTGACTGTGTGTCTGAGAACAGCATAACTAAAAAACGAAAAGTCGGATCAACATCAAACTTGGTATTTTAGTTCAGTACCTTCCAAAGATGTGACAAAAATATTTTCATGAAAATTCTACCCTCCAACTGCCCTTTATATGGAACGCTTTTACGAATTTTTTTATTTTCTAAAAACTGGCTCTAACGATTTTGATTAATATATAACATATTAAGGATATTTACATGAAAAATAAAATGTATATCGAGTCTTCTCGGAATAGCCTTTAAAGTCCTCTTCATTTGGAAGGAGTTTTGCATAATCTTGTATAATTGGTAAATGTCAAAGCGATAGACGAAAACGTACTACACAAGAAGTGTACGTAAATCTCTTTAAAAAAAACAGTTTATTTCAAGTAACTTTTTTTGTGGCTCAGCCATTTTCGAGATATCCGTTATTAATGTCTCGAATTGTTCAATACTTAGCCATTCTTTTAAAGTCCTGTCAACAATCAGTTGTTTCTCGCGATTCCATTGGAACGGTATGGAATTTTAAGGCCAGCGCATAGCATCCAGTTCTTAAACATTTGACTATCGCTGTTCCCTTTGTAATTACGAAATGTATAATGTAGCTATTTCTGCAAACTTTTTTAGATTAAAACGAAGTAGATATAAAAATAAGCTTTAGTAAAAGTAGCTTGTATACCCACTAAGAAAGGATAGAGGATAGAGAAAGTCATGTGAAAGTATCGCATCAGATTTGTTTGCTCCTTCTTATGCCAGAACATTTATTGTCTTTGGAAAGCTGAAAATTTGTCTTATCTGCATTAAAAACCCGCGATATATCGTCGAGATTATTAATAAAATCCTCCATTTATATGTAGTTTCCTATTTCACAAAGCAATTTCCTAATATCACTAGCATACATATTTGGACGTGGATTCTGGTTTAAGAATTCCTGAACGCTGCTTTGAGTTCCCTCCTCCATTCTGCAAGGAAGTTCGTTCTTGGAGCAGTTTATGATTCCTATGTAGAAGAGTTATCATATAAGTTTGTTTGTCAGAAAGGAATGGCTTTTAGTAAGTGAAAGTAAGTTGGTTATGTGTGGTAATAAACTGGGTAAATACTATAATATGTACTTAGCAAGCGTTGAGTCTTTACCTTTGCTGAAAATTTGTGGTGGATGTGCACAGTGTTATTATCACTCGGAGTAAAAGTAAGCCATCGGTGGAACGCCGTATCTATCTAGCCTTGCCGTCTTAGACATGTTTCATTCTTCACGATTCGTATGGCAGCTTCCAAACGTTATAGCGATGTTATGAATTTACTCGTGTTAGTCATGGATCAAATTTATAGTGTAAAACGGATGCTGACAATACATTGTCAATGACATCCGTAACAGTAACTGTAATAAATAAAGCTTTCATCTTTAAAATCAACAATAGGACTTCCTGTGACAATATAGTTATGCCGTCAGGAACTGTTTTAAATGTATTTACTCAAAATGGCAAGACTGACATAGTGGTCAACAACAATGTACTATGTAGGATTAATATTGCTATTAAATGCAAATTAATTCTTACCTGAGGATATTTTTGTACACAGACCGAGTGCACTGCTAAAGCTTAAAGAAATGGCAAAATGAAAAGCTCATTGTTACAGAAACTATTAAAAGTTCAGAGATGAACCCCAATGTGTTTAAACTAACAAAATGAAACTAATGTCACGCTCTTAAGAAAAAAATTACCCTAAGAAAAGAAAAATCCCTCTTTTGTACCTTCAGTGAGAAGCATGTTATATCCAGAGTGATAAAGAAGTGTCGATAATCAAAAACAATACTTGTTACAGTGACTGATTAAAATGTGTAGCTCTCGTTACATTATAACAAGTCACAATCAAATTGAGAGTACCAACATTTGACATCTTTGTCGGTGCACAACATTCCGTGGCGTACTTTACTTTCCTTTTTCTCATTAAGATAATGCGTTCCATTAAGTGAGTGCATCCAAAGGCGCTTGTTTTCCTCATTCGTGTACGATTTCTTCAAAAATATACCACTATGGCATTGCAGCACCCTTGTCTTTCTTCTGAGGTACAGCAAATAGAAATGTTTTAGCATATATGAAAAGCAAGATACCCACTGCAAATTTCCTTCGGTACGAGCAAGAACGCTTTCAGCGAAAAGCTGTTGAAAAAAACAGCTTTGTCATATTGATCTGGGCCCAGCCTTGCTTTTGTTTACTGCTGTGTTTTCCCTTGTGCAGAGTTCAGTTCTGTAGCGAAAAGAATGCAACTAAAGTGGACTGCTGTATGTAATTAAAATTAATTAAAATCTTTGTCAGTTTTATACCGTGTTAGCTGTTCATTATAATATTTGGTAAAAGTGATCTTTCTTTCTACCTTCTCTCTTTTGGCTATGAGACTTGCATTTAATACCACGTGTTCAAATAGGAAAAAAGCTTTCTTAACCTTCCCTGCTACTTAGTACTTAGATGAAGTGTTACAGTTCTGCTCGAAAATACAATATCGAGATTTCATTGGAAAGGCATGTTTTTAAGGTACTCTGAGCGCAATAAAAGCATTTTTTATAAAATATCAATGTGTTCGTTTGTCTTTGAATAGCTTTACTGGAAAACATTAAGGCTTTTAAGTACTAAACTCGGTACTTAAGTCCAGTATTTTTCTGGAATGAAAACAGAAGTTTTTCTTGAAATATTCCAAATTCCAAACAATTCCTTGCGTGTTTTATTTTATCGGAAACAGCTCTAAAGATTTGAGTAATTGAATGTAATGTATCTTAGATTGAGGCAGTATTTTTAACACTTAAATAATTTCAGTCTAATTATATAATATGTAAATTCAATAACAGCCCGCCTTAAAGTAATATGTGTATGTAACAATATATAAAAAATCTGATGTGTTACACTCGCATGACTTTTTCTACTCTTGTACAAACTATTTTTACAAACTCTTATTCTCCATCTATTTCATATTAATCGAGATAAACATATGCAGAAACGATCTTTTGACATGCAAAGAGAATACATTTTACACATAGGGACCGGTTCTAAAAATATTTGACTATCGCTTAAGGCGTACTATGTTCCCCTTGTTTTGTAATTGCAAGGGCAATATAGAAATACAGTAGCCTTTAAGCACATACATATCTCTTAATAGCTGGTTGCTAGGTGCAGCACCATTCCCTTTCCCACAGATTAATACTCTTTGCATATCCAAGACATAAAAATGAATAACGAATTCCCATTTGAGAAAATAAGTATTGAAAAATTTAAGGGAATAACAAGTAATATCTCGAAAATGGTTCACTCAACAAAAAAAATGTATATGACATAAATTGTGTATTTTAACGCGATCTACATTTTTTGTGTAGTAACATTTTGTCTATGTCTTATAGTTTACCAGTTATGCAAAAGTCGTTCACAACGAAGAATACTTTTGGAGACATTCCCAGAAAATTCAAGATATACATTTTATTTGTTATAAAAATATCTTAAACCTATGATATTTTAATCAAAATCGTTATAGCCATTTTTGAGAAAATTAAATTTTTCGAAAAATCTTCCATGTAAAGGGTAATCTGGGGTGGGGGGATTTTCTTGAAAACCTTCGTGTCGCATCTCTGGAAGATACTGAACCTAAATACCAAGTTTGGTGTTTATCCGACTGTTCATTTTTGAGTTATGCTGTACACAGACACACACAGACACACACACACACACACACACAGACACATACACGGACATGTTTCCAAAAATGCCTTTTTTGGTTTCTGGGGGTCTCAAAACATGTATTTCCGGTGAAATCTCGGTATCGAATTGTTGGGTGGAATACAATACTTCCCCTACTTACTATACGTAGTAGAGAAAGTAAAAAATGAATAACGAATACCCATTTGAGAAAATAAGTATTGAAAAGATATATCTCGGAAATGGTTCACTCAACAAAAAAAATGTATATGACATAAATTGTGTATTTTAACGCGAACTACATTTTTTGTGTAGTAAAAGTTTGTCTATCTGTTATGGTTTACCAGTTATGCAAAAGTCGTTCACAATGAAGAATACTTTTGGAGACATTCCCAGAAAATTGAAGATATACATTCTATTTGTCATGAAAATATCTTAAACATATGATATTTTAATCAAAATCGTTAGAGCCATTTTTGAGAAAATTAAAATTTTCGAAAAATGTTCCATGTAAAGGGTAATCTGGGGTGTGGGATTTTCTTGAAAACGTTCGTGTCGCATCTCTGGAAGATACTGAATCTAAATACTAAGTTTGGTGTTTATCCGAATGTTATGCTGTTCACACACACACACACGGACATGTTTCCAAAAATCCTTTTTTTGGATTCAGGGGTCTCAAAACATATATTTCCGGTGAAATCTCGGTATCGAATTTTTGGGTGAAATACAATACTTCCCCTACTTACTTTAGGTAGTAGAGAAAGTAAAAATGTATGTAACAGTCGTTGTATATGTTTATATTATTGTATCCATATGTAATAATGTTATGTGAATATATTACGTAATTTAATAATGTAAGAGCTGTGAGAATAATAGGTTAAAGGTTGCTAACAATGAGGTAACTTGAGGCAATAATGAATTACAAAGTTTAAATGTTGCTTGTGATTCTTGGAAGCAATAATGCAATTTTAGTGACACTTTATAAAAATAGCCAATCAAGAACCAGAAAAAGCTTTAGTTAAATGAAGGTATTCTATTGGATTAGGAATAGCCAATCATAGACTTGAAATACAGAAATTTACAAGTTTAGGCAGTTGAAATCAATTCAGTTGGTTGCAGACAGCGTTACTAACCAGACGTAAAAAGTGTCCTCAAGAGATTTAATACGTATTCGTGTGAGATGAAAAATAGTTTACGTGTTAAAAAGTGCAAATAATTAATAAAAGAATCTTACAGCTCTCTATCAGTGAAGTGTTATATAAATCGTAGCAAGCATTAATAAAAGGAATGAAGTAAAATTATAATCTGTGTAAGCATACATTCTTAGTCGCACCACAACCCTGCTAAGAGAAACGTGTCTCTAACAATAATACTGACGCAGCCGAGGCAAACATAAATATATAATATTTAAATAAACAGTTAAATTACAAAGTTAATATTTTTTTAAACTTGGGGCAAAGGCCACTTGAAAGTACATTTGGGGCGAAGGCTACCGGAAACTGTTTACTATACGTGCGGTTGTAACTACTACAAGTTCGGCTCCCCAACAGTTGAAATATAATACAACTCCTTCAATACGACTTACTTCAAATTGACGCCCAAAGCGTGTTGCAAACAAGTTACAAAAAAATAACATCTTCAAGATGTTAATATGACAAATTATATATCTTCAATTTTCTGAGAATAGACTTTGAATTCTTACTTTTTATTGAATTTTGTCTAACCAAAATCGACAAAAAAGTTGAATTAGCAATTTTCGAGATGTTCCTTGTCGTATTCTTACATTTTTTTCCACATTGATGTGCATCATCATATGGAACGTTATGGTACTGTGCATGCTTTTTACTTTCTCTACTACGTATAGTAAGTAGGGGAAGTATTGCATTCCACTAAGAAATTCGATACCGATAATTTCACCGGAAATACATATTTTGAGACCTCCTGAATCCAAAAAAAGTATTTTTGGAAACATGTCCGTGTGTGTGTCTGTGTGTCTGTCTGTGTGTGTGTCTGTGAACAGCATAACTCAGAAACTAACAGTCGGATAAACACCAAACTTGGTATTTAGGTTTAGTATCTTCCAGAGATGCGACACGAGGGTTTTCAAGAAAATATCCCCACCCCAGATTGCCCTTTACATGGAACGTTTTTCGAAAATTTTAATTTTCTCAAAAATGGCCAACCGTTTTTTGATTAAAATATCATATATTCTAGATATTTTCATGACAAATAAACTGTATATCTCGAATTTTCTGGGAATGTCTCCAAAAGTATCCTTCAATGTGAACGACTTTTGAATAACTGGTAAACCATAAAATATAGACAAAATTTTACTACACAAAAAAATGTAGATCGCATTAAAATACGCAATTTATGTCATATACATTTTCTTGTTTAGTGAACCATTTTCGAGATATTGCTTGTTATTCCCTTAAATTTTCCAATACTTATACTTTTCTCAAATGGGAATTCGTTGTTCATTTTTTTTGTCCTGGTAATACAAAGAGAATGGAATACTCCACATAGCAACCACCTCTTAATATATTTGACTATCGCTTAAAGCCTAGCAATTCCCCTTGCATCTACAAAAAAATTAGCAATAAGATTAAAATCTCGATATCTCGATTAACATGAAGCATATGGAGAATAAGTATTTGTAAAAATAGATTTACAAGAGTAAAGAAAGTCACGTGAGTGTAACACATCAGCTTTTTTCTTTTCTTTCACAGTGTATTAGTAACAAATCTGGATTTTATTTCCACTTGTTGCAGGCAGCTAATATTATATTTATTAATTCGAAAACATTTATAACTGGAAATTTATCGTGAAAAATGAATGTTAATAGAAACATAATCCTATGTGAAAAGTCAATAAATACCACATTTCATTCTTGAATCAGACTGTATTTAAAAAAGTATGTTTTGAGAAACTCTTTCCCTCTCAAAAGAAGCTTTACATCGAAAAGTTATTACTATTATTATCTTCTTAAAATTACACTAACGATTTTGAGTAAAACATTTAAACGACCAATAAAATGCATTTATTAGATTTACTCTGTGCTGTTTAATTTCTATTTAATTTTATGTAACCTGGAACCATAAGATGTAACTAATAACTTATTACAGAGAAAATGAAATAAATCGTTAGAGATCATTAAAATATACATTTTGTGTCAAAAGACATTCTCCGTAGCATTATGCGTTTCTAAAAATGTTTACATTTTCTCAAACTAAAATGTATCATAATTTAAACATATCTGAAAGTGTCCGGTTTCGCTTATTCTCCTCAAAAATTCCATAGTAACCAAAGTTCTTATATACTACTAGGAGCGAATTTCGGTTTCCTTATTCTGCATGTATCGAAGTCCGTATTGCTTAATGTGAAACTAAGTCTAAGGAAACATTTTTATGATAATAATCGAATACAAGAGTAACTTTTCGCAAATAGAAGTATACGAGATATTTAGAAGTTACTAATGAGTGAACTCTGATTGTTATGTGTATTTTAAAATATCCTGTATTCTTAGTGCTTAAAATCCTTTCAGGTGACGAAACTGAAGTTGACCCCTGAGGTTGTGCCTTAATAGCACGGCAGAGATGAAGGCAAATATGAGAGTGGCAATTTGAAGAGACCTAAGAGTTTTTAGGACTAAATCTCCTTTAAATCTGCCGAACGAAGCTTGTATACGTTTACGACAGTGAGAAACTGAACACGTAAACTCTAATCCAAAAAATATCCTCTCTGACAAAGCTTACAGCAACAATTTCCAAGGATTAGGAACAAGGAGTCATTTGGCTCAAATGGTAAACTTTCTCTTTACACTCTGCAATTGTAATGAAGCAAAAGATAACATCTGAACACGCAAAGCTACGTAACGTTTTATGCTTTGTTATAAATTATAACGCTAGGCCACGGTCACTGTGACTCTCCCAGTTAGTTTCGAGAGTGCTTAAAATTTTGAACAAACACCGTGTTTATACATTTGTTGCATACAGGCACTTTTACAGCTTGGCGGTAAAAAATGCGAAAAGTTTGGGCGTGAAGGTGCACTTGAGGCCCTTCACGAGGACATACCTTCATTTTCCTCTGTGATAAATGACTAAAGTTGCCATTCAAGTTTCAGAGAATTTCCATGCTGTATAATACCCCATTGTCTTCCCTTCCTGTAGTTTTCTCTCAGGAAACATTTCCTTGGAAAAAGTCTCGCTAAAGACTTTCTTTGTGGTCTGCTTACTAGGTGGTCTGTTCCAGTGAATATCGTAGCGCCTTTTAAGTTAGCATCCTGTTTTCAGAAGTTTTCTTCCTAGGCTGCAATGCCCAAACTACAGTGACAGCGTTTGGCGGTACGTTTAACCTTTCTTCTGTTATTGCCGAAATTATTAGTCGGATTATCGTCCAGAGATCATCTCTGGGACGTACTGTCCGCTAAACGATCTTTTTATGAACTGACCCCAGTAATTGACTTGGATTTTGAATATTAATACGAAGATTTTCTTGAAAACCATCCCGCCTCACATCCCTCTATTACATAGAACATGTTTGGTTATTTTTAATTTTAAAAAAATGACTAGTATACACACGTTTTAAGATATGTGTATAACAAAATGTATAACTTCAATTCTCTGCGAACAGCCTTCTAAATCCTCTTCATTCTGAATGAGTCTTGTGTAGTTTTGTTTTACTGATAAGCCATTAAACATGAGAAAAGGCTTATGACACATCAAAAGTAAATCTTGTTAAAACAGACAACTTATGCCAAATAAAGTTTTTGTGTCAGCCAATTTCGAGATATTCGCTGTTATTGGTTTGAATTTTCAAATAATTTTAAGTTTTATATCGCCATTCCTTTGTTTCTAGTGGTCATGCAAAGAGGAATTTTCAAGCCAGCATATAGCCATAAACGTTTTAAAGATTTGACTATCGCTTCAGCCTCCTGACCCCCTTTGTACGCACAACGAAATGTGCAATGAAACTAATTCAACAAACATTTATCTCGTTTAACATGAATTAGCTATAAAAGATTTATGAGATCCTTTATGGAGAAATATGTAGAGAAAGTCATGCTAATGGAACATGTCAGATTTTTCTTTACTATATTTTGTGTACACAGACCAGTCAATGTCTGGTTCGTATTGGTTTTATAGGCTTTTTTTTCTCAAATCGATGCCTTGGGTCTAGATATCCTCAAAAGGTATCCGTAAAAGGCCAAAAACGTTTCTGACTTGTTTTGTTTTTGTATTAATTAGATGACTTTTAACCAGGCCCTGACAGTGATCGGGTAATGTGTGTGTGTGTTATGGTCATCTTCCGTGATGTAGTGGTTACCATGCTAGCATATAGTTCCCGAGGTCGCGGGTTCAAACCTGGCGAAGGGCGATGGATTTTTTTCACGCGTATAAATCCTTAGCATGGCTTCCTTCGGAAGGGAAGTAAAGCCGGTGGTCCGGTGTCGTACATTTACATTTTAAACCATTTTACAAGGGATGGCATCAAAAAATGACACTCTGCATTTGCAGAACCACCGGTACGACAGCAGGTAAAAGCGAACAGAACAATTGGGGTTCTTTTCTTCCCCGTTAGGCACTTTTATCCAATAGTGATTTTAGCAATCACCAGGTAGCCATTCAAGAACACATTTTCTTGCTTTGGTTGACAACGGAGTATACTCTTTCGTGTTTACTGGATTTTAACATGGTGGACAGCGCTATTTCTAGGGTGCATAATGATCAAAACCAGCTCCCTCCATCTTCCTTTGTGTACACTCTTTTTTGTTACTACATACCAGGATGTAGGATATGTTATCGGAGGGCGACACCTTGCGTACTGCAACCATTTTGAATTGTTATGGCTACGCCCCGGCGAGGCAGGGGTGAGGTGAAGAAGCCGCAGGAGGTCCCAAGTCCGCAGGCAGACAGGCTCACAGATATGCGCAGAACTGCCTATAATTTCTAGTTTGAATACCCGCGCGCCAGTAGCGAGGGACCCCAAGAGTGTTACGCAGCGACCCTAACAGGCGGAACAGCTCATTCTGTCGTTCACGGAGTGAAATACTTCCAACGCGCATGCATCCATGCCATCTTCCCGGCACCACAAGCACCGTAGGACCTGAAAGCACGTCCGAAATTTGAAATGGAGATGAAATGAGAGGAAATTGGAGAAAACAGTAATCGGGGTAGAATACACCACTCCCCGGCATTCGCCTTTGCAACCAGGGAAAAACCACGTAAACCCCCATAGTCAGAGAGGGCGGACAGCGTTAATCGAACCAGGGACCTCCCGAATGAGGGCTACAGACGTTACCGCCTGAGCCATCACGCTCGGTACTACTTAACAGCTCTGGAACTTCCATAAAATCCAGTTTGTTTGCAACGAACAACCCAAGTAACTTCCATGTAAACCTACAGTGTGGAGGAACATCATGGCTGAGGAAGCTGATGAAACAGACAGATTGTGACGAAATGTAGAGGAATTTATGGGAGATGTTCAATTTCACCAGGCCGTTTAAATTTCAATGTACTCCAGAGAGGAAGCCAGTAGATTCTTGCTCCTTGAAAAAGCTTCTAGAATAGAGGAGAAGAAGGCGTCAGCGCCATACAGTGTACTGACAAACAGCAAAAGGGAGGCGGCAATGACAGAAGAAGGGAAGAAAGAAGAAGAAATTGTGGAAGAAGACGCACAATTGCCTCCTCCTCTCTAATCCCTGGAGCGTCGCCTTGTATAAAACTCGGTAAATCACCACACAAAAGCACAATGTCAGTGTTCTTTTCTCCCACAACTTCAGTGGTCTGTTCCCTATGGGTTGCTTCCATAGGAAATTTAATTGTGATGTTTGTGAAACAATGGCACATGTCTGTTTTACTATTGGTTGCCACGATGCAGCGATGCATTGTCCATGTCTGTTTCGGGGATTATTTTGTCACTGACAACAGAAATCTCGTTTGGCTATCGTTCCACATCTCTCCGTTTCTTTCGCTCCCTCTCAACTCCTTCCTCTTCGCGTAATTTTTGAAAATCAGTGACAGAACTATTTTTCGTAAGGCAATGGGTATTGTAACAAGAATACTATATGCTGAATGCTTGAAGTTTGGAGAACCAACCAAGAAAGCTAAATCTGATTTGATACAATCACAAGACCTTAAGCACTGGTCAGTTGTGATATTTTTTATACAATAATTAAAGCTGTTCTTACAGTTACTTCTTGCTAGTCATGATAAACATTGGCAGAAATTTCGATTTTTTCCTTCTCTAGCACCTAGGTAGTTGAAGTTTCACCCAAAAATAAGATATTGAGATTTCACCAGAAATATGTGTTTTAAGCCCCCCTGAATACAAAAAGCACGTTTAGAAAATGTTCCGTGAATGTGAGTATATCTATGAACAGCACAACTCGAAAATAAAAAGTTGAGTAAATATGGAACTTGATATTAAACTTCATGATGTTCCAAGGATGCGACACCAATATTTTCAAGAACATACCTCCTCTTCCAAACTGCTCTTTACATAGAATGTTTTCGTTATTTCCTCAAAATGGTTCCGGTGATATTTAATAAAATACCACTTGTTTAAGATGTGTGTGTGTGACTAATGAAATGTATATCTTACATTTTCTACAAATAGCCTATGAAGTTCTCTTTATTCTGAATAAATGTTGTATATTTTGTGGAGTCGTAAACCATAAGGAAGAGACAAGACCTTACTGCACAAAAATTTTGATCTCCTTGAAATATAATTTTGTATAGTATTTTTGTGGCATTGACCTTTTTAGAGATATTCGTTGTTATTCGTTTGAATTTTTAAATACCTTTGAATGGGTGCTAAAATCGTTATTTGTTTCTCCTAGTCAAAATTAAAAAATTGGAATTTAATGTTAAAAAATTGGTCCGCTTTTTGCCGTGGTATCACAACATTAAAACGAGTAACGCCTATCATTCCAGCGCTGTATTGCTCTTGTACCTACAACGGACTTATTTCTGCAAAAATTCATCCGGATTAGCAGGAAGTAAATTAAATAATAAGCTTTAGTGGCAAAGAAAGTCATTTGAATACATCAGAAATTTATTTTATTATATACTCCATTAACAACCGTCATACATTCTTTTCAAAACGGTCCACATGTGTGTTTTCATCCAATTCTTCTGAAATTTCACATGTACATTTCGAAAAGTTAAGCAATTAAAGTTGTCATAGATTTGTTATGTAGCGAAAAGTTCTTGGACTATTTATTACCTTCTCTACTACGTATAGTAAGTAGGGGAAGTATTGTATTCCACCCAAAAATTCGATACCGAGGTTTCACCGGAAATATATGTTTTGAGACCCCCTGAATCCAAAAAAAAAGCATTTTTGGAAACATGTCCGTGTGTGTGTGTCTGTGAACAACATAACTCAGAAACGAACAGTCGATTAACACCAAACTTGGTATTTAGGTTCAGTATGCGAAACGAATGTTTTCAAGAAAATCCCCCCACCCCAGATTACCCTTTACATGGAACATTTTTCAAAAATTTTAATTTTCTCAAAAATGGCTCTAACGATTTTGATTAAAATATCGCATGTTTAAGATATTTTCATGATAAATAAAATGTATATCATGAATTTTCTGGGAATGTCTCCAAAAGTATTCTTCATTGTGAACGACTTTTGCATAACTGGTAAACCATAAGAGATAGACAAAATTTTACAACACCAAAATGTATTTCGCGTTAAAATACACAATTTATGTCATATACATTTTTTTTGTTGAGTTAACCATTTTCGAGATATTGCTTGTTATTCCCTTAAATTTTTCAATACTTATTTTCTCAAATGAGAATTCGTTATTCATTTTTTGTCTTGGATATGCAAAGAGTATTAATCTGTGGCAAAGAGAATGGTGCTGCACATAGCAACCAGCTATTAAGAGTAATGTCTATGCTTAAAGGCTACTGTATTTTTATATTGTCCTTATAAATATATATTCCCCTTACATCTAGAAGAAAATTAGCAATAAGATAGAGTCTGCAAATGTTTATCTCGATTAACATGAAGTAGATGGAGAATAAGCGTTTGTAAAAATAGTTTGTACAAGAGTAGAGAAAGTCATGTGAGTGTAACACATCGGACTTTTTTAAAATAAATTAAGCTATAAAATGAATATTTACAACGATTACTTAAAATTTGATTTATTTTGAACCAAAACTTTCCTCAAAATATAAGTATAAGAGAAGTTTGTGCGCAATGATCAGAAAAGTCGCATGGATATATAAAATAAATACTATTTTTAAAATCTCACGCAGCATAAAACTTGACATATGAGAGTAAAATTCAACGTTGAAGCTCCATAACATGAAAATTAATTCAGGTAGGACAAACAAGCAGGATTAAATTTTTAGACAAGTTGAATGAAAAATGAAAATATCACTTTTAGTAATGCATTCTCCTAAGGTGGTGAACAATATTTGTATACATTGTAATAGCTATCTGTATTTCGTAAATTGTTCTTTATATTATTATATAATTATTGATTTTAAAAAAAAGACATCTGGTTTAGAACGACTTTGACATTTAGGTTTCCTAACCTCATCCTCCCACAAGATAGAAAAGCAAAGAATGTGATGACATCAGTGGACAAGAGAAATTCCAGGACCAACTGGGGTTATTTACACAAAAAATGTTAATTTTCAATTTAAAATATACTTCTTGAAAACCAATTGGAAACCTGCATCATTTACTACTCAGGACTTCGGTTTTAAAAGTGTAAAATTGCGGATAAACTTAGGATAAAAATTATGAAACTGAAATAAATGCATTAATAAATAAAACAATCTAATATTAGATTATAAACTCCAGAAAAGTTATTAAAATCAACAGTAAAATCTGCAGGAAATCTTTAACACAACTGAAAGCTTCTTTTTATAATAGTATACAAAATGCCGTCAACGAGTTTTCATAGTGCATAATAGATGTTGAAGATTACTGATAGGAATCTGTCCCATAGCAATCCTGGGTACATCGTATATAGTTTTCGGGCGTAAAAACCCTTAGCACGGCTCCCTTCGGGAGGAAAGTGCGTCGGTGGTCCCGTGTCGTATATTTACGGCACGCAAAAGAACTCAAGCCTGATAAAGACGCCTCTGAGAAAAAATTTCTGTCTTTTCACGTCCAATATAGAATTGACGCTAAGTCCCATAGAAGTTATAGTGTGTCCATAAGTAAAACTTATTTTTTGTCTCGATTAGAGGGTTAAGGGTATGCTGGGCGCTACTAGCAGTCAGAGAAGACGAGGAGGGGATGCAATTTTCTGCTTAAACCTGTCAATGTTCCCAGTTGGGAAGGTTAAATGATTTCAAATTTCGAGTATACTGAAATAAAAATTTAATATTTAATTTTTATAACATCAATTCACCACTTTTAATAATCATTAATTTTATAGAAAATCATCGATTATGCTAAAATGGCTGAATCCCCTTCCATAAATGTATATTTCTCTAATTACCCCTAGTTCTTATTTTTAACAAAAAGTACAAACATAATAGATGTAAGAAAATCTATTTCTGTTTATTTATACTGTGTGGGCCTAAACTTATAACAATGTTCCCAAATGGGAACATTGGCGGTTCGAATATATTATTTATACAGGATGCTGAAAATAACTAATAGAATAAAACTTGAGAGGAGTGTACATTTCCCATTGTTAGGAGGCAGTATTTTCTATCATTTAACTTACAATGGTTATAAATCACATGCGTCTAATTGGCTATAAACGGATGTTAGCTTCAATTGTTACTTTTATACGTTATAGTTGTTAGTGTTTCTTTATCTTTGAATTGATAGGAGGCCATCGAAAATGTTTCTCACATTAGAACAAGCTGTTGAATATCTCAATGAAGTTTTGGATGATAATAACCAGTCATTGAAAATGAAGTTGATATTTGTCAGTTGCCCCCGGAAGAAACAGGAGATATTAGCAATAAAGAGCACATTGATGACAATACTTTAGAAAGAGTTGTTCCTTCATATGTGTGCTGTTATGTAGCTCAAAGGTTAAAATTGTATCATACAACAAAAATGATATAGCTCAATTATTTTGTTTGCTTATAAACATTGTAGAAGCTGATTACCATATAATACCGTACCGATAGAAGATATATATATATATATATATATATATATATATATATATATATTGGTCAGCAGCTGAACATGTCACTGTTTCAATTGTTCCAACGGTAACGTCAAGACAGAAGTTGGTGTTATAAAGAGATATTTCCACGTCATGGACAATACTCAGTTCAAACAAGACGAAGAACTTTGGAAAATTTCATCAATTTATGAAGAAATAAATACAAAATTACTTACGGCTTACTTTTCCTCCAAGTGACAAATATATAAAACTGAGCACGGTCGACCACCAGTTTTGAGCAACGGTGAAGAGTCAACGCTTGTTAAGTACATATTGCAGTATTTACCCAGGGGTTTATTGCCACAGATAACCAACTTATTTTCGGGTTCAAGTGACGGTTACCCTAATTTCATGAAAATGTATCAAGGTAAAGAAACTGATGAATACAATGCTCCACTTGGAAGCAGAGTGATAAATACTCTGTTGAACGTGGTCGCCAATCTTCTGCAAGTCGAGATATTCTTCGATAATTTCTTTACCTCATACTCTTTGCTGATAGAGTTGAAGATCAAGGGGTTCAAAGCAATCGGTACAGTAAGACAAGGAAGAACAGGTAAATGCCCTTTGTTCCTTGCAAAGGAAATGAAAAAGGAGAATTCAACTACCAGTGTTTTGTTGATACCTACATGTGTAGATGAAATGGTGTAATTTGGTCACCTTAGCTCTAATTAGCAAACACACCTACCATTAGGAATAAGAAAAAGGTACTCTCCCCAAATGAAGAAGATTGATGCCCTGAACCTCACATTGTAGGTCAATACAACTAAGGAATGGATGGTGTTGATATCTTAGACAGGTTTATCCAGCTATAGACCTCAACTTCGAAGCAAAGCATGATGGCGGAATTCATTCTCCAATGCTCTGAACGGAGCAGTAGTTGCAGTCTGGAAAATGCACACAGAACTTCATGGAAAGAATTAAATAATCACTTGGATTTCCGAAGAGAAGTAGCTACCGCCCTTATTTGCAAAAATTCACGAGCAGCTTCAAGACTAGAACCAAGAGTTGAGATTCCCAAAGACACTGAAGAAAGCTGATGGTCAGATTTGGTTGAGGCTCAACAAGGAAAGTCTGCAAAAAGAATTCACGACTGAAATGTCATGAATGTATAAGGAATATGTATTTAGACTGTTTTCCAGGTCTTATCAACAGTTTAGTGCTTGGATGATTTTGGGCAGTGAGATTTTTCTTGTGAGAATGATTATTTTGATGAAAAATGTGTTTTATACATGTTTAGTTGTATTATGCTATTTACATTGATAAATTGGTGTGTTCAATGTCAGTAATAGAACTCTGTAATACAATTTCTCGCGAACTGCCAATGTTCCCAATTGGGAACACACTAATTTTTGTGGACAAAAAATAAAAAAAATGTCAAAGAACTTCCATAAAGCTCGTGATTTAACACCAAATAGACAAATAGTTTTAATTTTTAAACCCAAAGACAATTCCGCGTAAAGAAGGTTAAAGCAAATTAGCAGAGATCTGAAGAGGCTGATATTCGGGAAGGGGCCGTAAACAAAGCTAAATGTATGCTTTTGGGGGTGTTGGCACCTTATTTTTATGCTACTGTACACCATAATTCAGTTAATGTGTTGTATTTACTTTCTTCATTGTTCTTTTCGTAATATAAGGGGAAAAATAATGCATTGTAATAGATTTTGCCGTTGTTTTGTGTTTTGTTTTTATTTAAGCTGCTATACTTGCCTATGTTTATCTTTATGCAGTGGTGATTTCTCGTGAGGGTCTTTTCTCTTTCTTTCTGTTTTATTTCGTTTTTCCCTTGCTTTCTTTATTATCTGTGTCTGTGGGACACATGTGATTGTCAAGGATCAATTTCTGTGCTTAAATGCACTCATTCATTCTTTTCTGTAAAAAAAGGATACTCAGTCAAATGAGTAAGAAAAAGAGCAATAGATTTATTCTTGTGCTTGTCTTCTCTCCATATTTCAGTGCTTACGCAAGACGTTGGATTTTTTATCCTGTAGAAGAGTTGATTGAACGAAGTATAACTGATGATTTGTAATGTGTCAACGCTGTCACAGTAAAAGGATAGCTCCCGGATTTTACAATTCTGTAGCTGCTTCCTGCTGTCTCAAAGATATAGTGTCATGAAAGAGAATCGAAGAAGCCAGACGAGCATTTACGTCGTCCTGGTGACAATGCTACATATATCCCATGTTATAAAGTATGATGTCTATTCAAGGCGCAGCCAAGCAGTAAATGCGGTGTATTAGATGCATCGAATAGAGGTTTCCTAAAATATGCTGCAGTGTTATTGGGATGCTTCTTTCGTTCTTTCTTTCTTTGTTTCTTGTTACTTTCCCCATCACGTACCTAGTAAGTAAAGCAGGTATTGCATTCCGCCCGTAAATTCGCTACCAAGACCACCGGAAATACACGTTTTGATACTCCCTGAATAAATAAAAACATAACACTTTTAGAAAAGGCTCGCTCTTGCGGGTACTCAGCGCGCGCGTGTGTGTATGTGTGTGTCTGTGAACAGCGTAAAGTTGGTTCTATTTAGGTTCAACGTCTTCCAAGGATGCGACACGAACATTTTCAAGGAAATCTCCGCAACCCAAACTACCCTTTACATGGAAAATGTTTTGTTACTTTTGATTTTCCAAAAAAATGGCTCTAATGATTATTTATTAAAATACCAAATGTGTAAGACAATTGCATGACAAATATAGTTACTTCTTGAATTTTCTGCGAGTAACACGTGAAGTCCGCTTCATTCTGAACGATCTCTGCATAACTGGTAAACCGTAACAGTTAAAAGTAATATTACTGCACAAAAATGTAGATCCCGTTTTAAGCACGCAGTTTAGGCCAAATAAATGTTTTGCGAGGTTAACCATTTTGAAGATATTCCTTGTTATGAGTTCAAATTTCAAATATTTATATATTTTTCAAATGAAAAGTCGCTATTTATTTTTTTCCTGTGGCATGGAAGGAGCGCCATCAAAACCATTAAATAGCGGCCCGCTTTTCAAAACTCTGACTATTGCTTTAATCTACCTTATCATTTTACTTATAATGAACGTATAAAAGTGTGCTGAAAGTTTATCTCGATTAACAAGAAGCAGACAGAAGAACCATTTTGCAACAATTGTTGATGGAAAAAGTCATGCGAGTGGACTTAATCATGTGTTTTAAAGTGCTGTTACAATTCAGTTATTTCTTGCGATGTCATTGAAAGAGCACTTATCGATTAGCTGTTAAACACCTGATTATTGACTATTCGGTTTCTTATACCTTGTATCGGGAGATCAGGGCTCAAATATTGTGAGCTAACCAATCTGACTGGGGTTTATTCGTGGTTTCCCTCAGTACTAAGGTAAATACCGGATTGGATATATAATACCACGACCCAAAGTTGCACCTAAGTCTAAAAACAATGACAAAAATGAAACTAAATAGTAATAGCGAATGCTCTGCCATCTGACCACAGATAATAAAAGTAGGTAGAATGGACGGCACCATAGTACCATCTGCCCGGCACGTGTAGAAGCAAGGATACAGTTGTCTAACACTAAGGTCTCTGCGGACACGCGACGAAGCAAGGTGGTACGGTACAGGGATGAGACCTAGATGGTTAACTGTCCGCCACACGCCGATCTAAGAAGTATATCCTAACACTTCCGTCGCGATATGACCGCTTAGTTAAAGCGACGTAAAATAGAGAGAAAAAATAATTTACTTCGATTATAATGAAGTAGATAGAAAAATAAGCTTTCGTAAGAATATTTTATAGAAACTATGTAAAAATAAACGATAGTGAGTAGAGAAATCTACGTGAATGTAAAACATCAGACTTTATTTTTCAAAGGCACCTTACGTTGAAAACAGTACAATAGTGGTTTTGCATCTGAAGAAGTGCGAAATATGTGCATTAATAGACAGTAAAATGTGATGGAACTGACAACACTGTTAGCTCGTTTATACGGAAATAGGATGGTCTGACTTTTTCCCGCTTGTTATCCATTGTAACATATCACTTCCTTTGCTGAATCTTATGCTATTGAACGAGTTAATCTTTGTGTGCGTGGGTGAATGCTGTGCGCGTAACATTTCTCGAAATCTGCTAAATTTCATCATGTACTTGTGCACTCGCATTTTGGCATTCGAAATCTGCTCGAGGGATTTTGAAGAAATTTCACTAAAGTGTGTGTGTGTGTGTGTGTGTGTGTGTGTGTGTGTGTGTGTGTGTGTGTGTACTTGTGCGCTCGCGCTCCGACATTCGAAATCTGCTCGAGGGTTTTTGAAGAAATTTTATTGAAAGTGTGTGTGTGTGTGTGTGTGTGTGTGTGTGTGTGTGTGTGTGTGTGTGTGTGTGTGTACTTGTGCGCTCGCGCTCCGACATTCGAAATCTGCTCGAGGGTTTTTTAAGAAATGTTATTGAAAGTGTGTGTGTGTGTGTGTGTGTGTGTGTGTGTGTCAGCGCTTGCACGCTTGTACTTGTGCGCTCGCTCTGGCATTCGAAATCCGCTCGATGAATTTTAAACAAATTCCACGGAAAGTGTGTGCACTCTCACTCCGGCATTCGAAATTTGTTTGATGGGTTTTAAGAAATTCAACCGAATCGGATTTTCGAGGATGAGAAATTGATCTAGATAGGTCCCATGTCCATGAAAATTAATTCTCACACTTTCTTACTTTCTCTACCACTTTCCTATAGTAAGTTTAGGGAGTATTGTATTCAACATAACATTTGAAATCGGGATTTCACGGGAAATTGAATACTCCTGAATGCAGGAAAAAAGAAAATTAGAAAAAGGCAAATGCCAGTGTTTGAAATACAGAGAGAGAGAGAGAGAGAACAACAAACATGTCTAAAAAACGAAATGTTCGGGAAATGCCAAAATTGATATTTAAGTTTAGCAAAAGAATGCAATGTGAAAGATTTCAAGAAAATACCCACCACAAACTTCCCTTGACATGGAACATTTTTCATGTTTCTTATTTTATGAAGAAACTACTAACGAATTTGATTAAAATACCACATGTATTGGATATTTGCACTAAGAATAAATTGTATTTATCTTGAATTTTTCGTGTATTGCCTATGCAGTCCTCTTTATTCTGAATGCATGTTTTATACTTTTGTTAACTGGTAAACCGTTAGATAGACAAAACTTATTATACAAAACCTTACATGTTAAAACATCTAGTTCATGTTAAATGCAGTAAAAATTGTGTAATCATAAAAATATTATTGCAATAGATATAACTAAAGCAATTACTCCAAATTTATTAGGAATAGTAGGTAAAATTGTTTTAAATAGCAGATCAGTTTGAAATTTCAAGTTATGCTGTTCAAAAACGACAACTATCATAGGGCAAAGTGTTAATTCCAGCAGAAAGAAATGAGAATTTGTCCAAGCCTCAAAAGTAAGAAAAGTTTAAATCCTACAATAATAGAAATCTGATGCGATGCATTCACATGACTTTCTCTACCCTCTATCGTGTATTCATGGGTATAGAAACTAGTCTCACTAAAGCTTATTTTTATACCTACTTCATTTTAATACAAATAAACTTTTGCAGAAATAGGCACATTGCACATCTCGTTATAGATACAAAGAGAACAGCGATAGTCAAATGTTTAACAACTGGACACTATACGCTGGCCTTAAAATTACATATTGTTTCAATGGAATCTCGAGAAATAACTGAATGTTGGTAGGACTTTAAAATAATGACAAATGTATTGAACAATTCAAACCAATAAAATCGGATATCTCGGGAATGGCTGTTTGCTGTTTTAGTCAAAATCGTTAGTCATGTTTGAGACACTCAAAATTTTCCAATACTTTTTCTTGTAGTTTGGGGTGAGGGGATTGTCTTGAAAATATTCGTGTCAAATGTTTGGAAGATACTGAACTTCGGTATTTATCGAACATTTCGTTTTGCGTTATGTTGATTTCAGACATACACAAATACGGACCTTTATTTTTTAAAAGCTTCTTTTTTAGTGAGGGGTCTCAATGCAGCTATTTACAGGGAAATCTTGATATCGTTTTTGGGTTAAATGCAATACATTCTCTTCTACCAAGTAATGTAGTAGGTGAAGTAAAAATTTGCATTCTGACCAACTAAAAGTAACTGCAAAAGAGACTCCCGAACATTAGTTGAGTTAAAGAAAGCAGAGCGGCACGTTCGTTAAATTCATGTTTCTGAGGAAGTGATAGATACCAAAAGAGCGATAAGTTTTAAGTGGCCCTTACTGCTTGATACTTAAAACATTCTTACTCATATTTGATTCATTTTTGTTCGTGAGTATTATAGTCATAGAAACATTTCTCAAATGTGCAGTGCTGGTATCATTATCTGTTTATTTTAATCAATCTTCAGTTTACAATCTCTTCCAAGTCCTGGAGTTTTTTTCGTGTTATTAAAGACGACCCAATGCTTTTCAGTATAATGAATGTAGCATTCCGCCTCTGGTTATTCAGCTAAACTGGAGCTCGAATACGAGGTTGCCTGGGACCATGCCGAGGTAGCCGCCGAGTAAGCATTAGTTGTAGGGAGGTTTCCTTCCTCCTGTACGTTCATCTCGAAGAGTAAACCCAGGCTAACTCACGGCCGCATGTCACGCTGCCGCAGCACACACCCCAAATTTGCGGTTCCTTACTGCTGCAGTAAATGGCTGATATCTCGAGCTAGCATTTACCAAGAAGGTACCGCCTACAAAATTCTGGCTTTAAGCCAGAAGAGCAAAGGTCATGCAGCACATTTTAATCCCTAGATCCAGGTGCAGAGCAGCTCTTAGCACGTGTCACATACTATTTAATACTGAGGTAAACGAAGTCGTGCGTTAATTCTATTCGCAATGAAAAAGTGAGCGCAATCGGTAAGACATTTGCAGGTACAACCTATTGAAGATATATATTTTTGGAAGATCCTGTTCTTATACTCCTTCCCAGTGGTGACAATCCAAGGGGTTAAAACACATGTGTGAGAAATAACATGCACTTCAATGTTGCCACTATATTGCCACTTTATTATTTTGCTTTGTTAAATATCAGTACAGTGTGGCTTTTACTTTCTCAGTCACTTACCTATGACAGATTGAGGAAATACGATACACCATCGCAAAATTCCCTTTCGAGATTTTTTGAAAACAAACGTTTTGAGGTACCAAAAAGAATTACTAGAAAAAGGTTTGCGCGCGTGTATGAAAAGTTGGATGCATGCCAAACTACTTCTTTAACTGATTACCGTCTTCTTTGTAGGACTTACACCCTTAAGGACTTACAAGCCAATGCCTTGGGTCAGTAGCCTGTTGAAGATCAAAGCATATCCAGCCCAATGCCTGGTATGGTGGCGAAGAAAAAGGAAATGAAATGTAGTGATGAAAGGGATGATAGGAGATCTCGCGGATCAAATTATCCAACTCAGCATTCGCCTAGCAACCGGGAAAACCTAATACCAAACTTGATATTTAATTTCAGCAAACTTACAAGACAAAGATTTTCACCGAAGGGTCCATCCCCCCCCCGTCTCAAACATCCATTTACGAGGAAAACATTTGTTTGTATCTAATTTCTAACTTCAAAATTTTGATTGAAAGTTACATGTTTTAGGTTTTTACCTGACAAATAAAATAAACATCTTAAATATTATATCAGTAGTCTGTGAATTTCTCTTTTTTCTGGCGGAATTTTGCATGATTTTTATAACTGAGAATCCATAAGAGACAGTTAAAACTTACCATAGGAAGCATTTAATATTGAAGTATGTAATTTATACAATAATTTTTTAAATATCTGTTATTTCATATTTTAAGATTATACCGAACTAAAGACATTGATCGCTGCCCATAAAAGTTTGAAACTCTTCTTTTTTCTTTTCTTTTCTTTTTCGCATGATTTCATGCCAAATAATGAATGCTGATATAAAAAGCTGACACCGTTTCCGAATACTAGCATTGAGATTCCATTCTTTGCATGACATCACGCGAAACAAAAGATTGATGCTTTAGCACGTCAAAAAGTAAAAGTAATGGGCAATTGAAATCAATACAAACGAGTATCTCGAAAATGGTTAATGCCACCAAAATATTTGACATACATTATTGTTTTAAGCACATGTTTTCCGGTGTAGTGAGCTTTTGTCTCCCTCTTGTTGTTTACCGGTTGCACAAAATTTAGACCAGAGTGGTGTATTTATTGGGCTTAAACATTTTACATATTGAGGTTCATACATCGCACCTGTCAGATAGATCGCACATAGTTATATATAGGTAGTACATTGTAGCCCACATGTTTCGCTATATTTATCACACTTAAATTCAAATAATGGTATTTTATAAGAATTGGAGAAAAGCAGAGAAACCAACAACAGAAAGCAAAATAGAAGGTGAAGAGACAAAATTCATTCAGAACCCCAAGAAGTTGACAGGCTATTTGATACAACATTAATAATATTAATTTTATTAGTCATGCATACATCTTAAACTTATGGAATTTAAAAGCTGTTAAGAGTCATATTGTCAGGTAGTTAAAAAAAAAAGAAAACGAAAAACTTCCACGTAACGCACATCTTGGAGTGGTGGGGGATTTTCTTCGTGTCCCATCCTTGCAGCAAGAACTTAAATTACCAATTTTAGTATTTTATGTCATATTTAACTACAATAAATAGGTACTATAGAAATTAAAAAGTAAACAGCAGTGAATTATTTTTATTAAACTATTTTTACCAATGTTTTTTCTTCTTTTGAGGGGAAAAATCTGGAAAATGCAGATATGCATGCCATACCGCACATTGTCCGTAACTAACAACAAGCAGCAAAAAACTGGAGAAAAATTCCTCTCATGACACGTTTGCTGCCGCGTTCTAAATTTTTCGGGCGTAGGAGTTTTTAACATGAGGGGCATGAACATAACGGCTTGCAGTGCTAGCGACAAGGGTGTGATGGATGATGGGTGCAGCAGTTGCCATCTAATTAATAATACACCCAGGTTTTAACATGACGATACTTCAAGATGCAACATCTGCCTCTTGACCGATGATTGATCCTGAAGCAGCAGGTGTTTGCACTTCTCGTGTTACAAAAATGATTTTATACAACGCTGTGACATCGCTTCGTCTACACAAAAGGCAAATAGCTCTGTTCGATAAATACTATTCAGCTCTTCTGTTTCTAAATTTGGTGTTTTATATTCCTTAAGTTTATTTTGCCTTTTTCTGTACGTTTTCTACCACTTACGTACGATAAGTAGAGGAAGTACCCTACTGTGCTTAAGATTTTGATATTGAACTGTGAAAATCGATAATTTTTTTCAAAATAATTCAATTCTTAAATTTGTAAAATATAACCAGAAGTCTAAAAAGTAGGCTGAAGCTTCTTGACTTAGTATAATTATTATAATGGGTTTTTTCATTGTAAATATACCTATACATTGAAACTAATAAAATAGTTTTTCACTGGAAATGTTAATTTTTCTCACGTTATCCCATTGTTTTTAAAATTTCTCAAACACCCTTTGACCTATGGTTTAAAATCACTACAGTCTTCTACGTGTAATTTTTTATAATATTTCATTATTCTCTTTAATATTGCTTAAATAGGAAAGTTTGCACAAATTTTCCAATTTAAAACAACACTATTTTTACTTCGGAAATTAAATACAGCAATACTTTATTATTTTAAAGTCGTTAAGATATGAATAACGATACCATACCAGTGTATGAAATTGTAGGCATGGTTTTCGTTTTGAGGTAGAGATTTGCTTCTTTATTTTGATATGACTTAAAAGTAGCTTAACCAATCAAGATTCTTTTTTGAATTGAAGTATGTTATTTTTGCTTTCTCTAGCATCTACTGAGTAGGTCGGGAAAATATTGCATTCTAATAAAAAATTCTATATTGAGATTTCACTGGCAATAAATATTTTCGGGTCCTCTGAATAAAAAAAAACATTTTAAAAATATGTGTATCTGTGTCTGTCTGAATAGAATAATTCGACGAAATATAGGATAAATACCAAACTTGGTATTCAGGTTTATTATCATACGAAGATATGACAAAGATTTTCAGGAAAATCCCTCACTCCAACTACATTTCACATGGAATATTTTGTCGTTACTTTTGAGTTTCATTAAGACGAATGAAATGTATATCTTAAATTTTCTGGGAATAGACTGTGAAGTCCTCTTCATTAGGAATGTGCTTTACATAATTTTGTATAACTGATAAACCATACGAGATAGATTAAACTTACAATACTTAAGATTTAGATCTCTTTAAAACATGAAATTTAATCCAATTAATTGATTTTTTAATCTGTCATTTCTGAAATATCCGTTGTTATTGTTTTGAATTATTTAAGGCTTATTTTACGAATAATTTGGGGAATAGCTATGAAAGTAAATAATATTTGGAAGAGGAAGTTTTTCCATATATTCAAGTGTAGATTATGCATACCAGCTTAGGAAACCGCATAGTAAAAATCTGATGTGTTACATACACATGACTTCCTCTACCCACTCTTCTACGAACTGTTCTTATTCTTCTACATGCTTCATTTTAGATAAAAATTAGCAGAAGTGGTTTTATTACATGGATTAAGCAATTGTCAAATCTTTTAAAGCGTAAAGCCTTTGAAGACCATCTCCATGAGAAAAACGAATAGGTCTTTTAACACTTGACAATGAAGGCACACAATTAGGAATATAGTTATTTGTCAAACGTTGTGTGTTTTAACGAGATGTCCACTTTTTGTGCAGTAATTTTTTGTAACTAATTTTTGAGAAAATAGAAAATAACGAAAAGTGTTCCAAGCAGAAAATCTTCGTTCCGCATCCCTGGAAGATATTGAACTTAAATACAAATCTTAGTTTGTATTAAAATTTGGGTTATACTGTTCATACACAAACATATGGAGTTTTACTAAAAATGATATTTTTTTTATTCAGGGGTATCTAAACATTTATTTTCGGTGAAATCCCGATACGAAGTTTTGTATGGAATCAATACTTCCTCTACTTACTATAGGAAAGCAGTAGAGAAAATACAAATGTGTAAAAGAGGGGATTATATTATTACGGGCATAAAATCACTTATATTTTTATTATGATTTTGTAACTTCGTGTTTTTCAAACCTCGAAGAGCTATAACCTTTCTTTTATCAAATGATAGCGTCATAATATATGCTTTGTTAACTTGTAGTACATATGTTGTCTTTCATAAATCGTCTTAGTTAGCTGTAATTGCCTAGGCTTCTGCAGAAATTGATGGTTTGGTTGGTTAAAATGCTGCGTGTATTACTTTAATGTTTACACCCATTTCTTATGTCGTTTATATGTACAATACAGGGTGTATACAAATGATTATATGGGCTTTATATTTGTTTCTCTGAGGTATATAATATAATTTTGTATCATAAGTTAAATTGAAATTAACTGTGGAAATTTGAATTCTGCATGAGCGAAATAAACAAAACATGATAACCCGCGTGCAAAACTTTTGGAATTCGCAAAAAATAATTCAGTGGCTACAGTTCAGCAGCATTTTGGCGAAGATTTGGTTTTAACACCCCTTCTGGTAACGGCATTCGTGGATGGTACAGTCAGATCTCTTTGTAAATGGAAGAGCTCCGGACGAGCGCATATGTAAGTCAGAATAGCTTTCGCGCGCAGTGCTAAAGAATCTGTACGGCTGGCGAGTCGAGAACTAGCAATCCCAACAATAACAGCATGTAACGTATTTAGAAAACATTCACCGCTTTCTGCAGACCTGCCTGAGTGGAGAGGGTGGATTATTGGAGACTAGACATGGTGGCGTAAATGTGGCAAGATATACTACCGGCTGGATGTAGGTACGCTCTGTCACAAATGGATTCCATGTTGAGCACTCATAATTTGTGCCACGGTAACTTCCACAGTTTTTCGCCAATATATGCTATGATTCAAAATTACATTTTATACCACAGAGAAAAACAAAGTTTAAAACCTCTATGATCATTTGTGTACATCCTGTACATTAAAAGGCAGCTGCGACATACTACGTTACGTCGCTGTTTCTGTTATTCAAGTGAAAGTCAACTGTGTATATTGTGTGTACTCTAACGGACAAGCGATGAACTAATGAGTACGATAAGAAAGGCACTGGGGCACAGTAGATGTCTCAAGGGGGTATGTTGTTTTAGCTGACCTTATTCCCGGAACGGGAGCCATGAGAGGCTCTCAACTCGCCCCAGGGAAGGCGGCACTTAGCATCGCATCGCAACGCCTTATGTCGCCTTCGGTGTAGAATCCTCTAAGTGCCATCAGCTATTCTTCTTATAAGTTTTTTCATTACCAAATTACTCATCCGCAGTAAACATAGATTCATGTGCATATGCAAGGCTTGATGCTGTATGATGAATGGCCCCTACGAGTGATGATTCTGTGTATGTAAAGAGACGATTGAAAAATGCTATTACCTTTTTAGTACATGAATTCTTGTACAAGCAGAAAAATAACGGTTTCCATACATTTCATGGCATTATATTTCAAATATGCAACGAATAAAGTAAGCTTTACTAAAGTATATGATAGATCAGGACTAATCATTTGCAACAGCGGCTGATAAACTGACCACACCAAGCCCACACTTTTATAGTTATCTCTTGCCCGCTCGCTGTCAGATGCGTATCTTAATATTCCATATAACACCACCATAAACTTGTCATTATTTTATTGAATATTTAAATAAATATTTGTTCCTTCCGT
This sequence comes from Deroplatys truncata, assembly GCA_030765065.1. Classification (NCBI taxonomy): domain Eukaryota; kingdom Metazoa; phylum Arthropoda; class Insecta; order Mantodea; family Mantidae; genus Deroplatys; species Deroplatys truncata. The sequence continues at coordinate 131,258,972 of CM060978.1, forward strand.
TTATTAAATATAAGAATGGGTACCTTATTGCATTTGTTCTCACGAAATGCTTCCATAATCACTTGTACTCTTTATATCTGATAGTTATAAATTACTGCCTCTATTTAGCTTTTATATTTGGATAAGGCATCTTAGAAGTCTAATTTTTTTCTGGTAAAATCTTTACGTCGAATTTCTAGACCGAGTACGCTAATTCTACCGCAAATAAATAATAGAGGGAATAAAATGGATTTTTGGTTCTTTAATGGGGTACATACACCTAACACCTGTAAATACTGTAAATTTTGAATTCTGTTTTGTCTATATTATATTTAGCTACGTCACTGAAGTTTTTGACATACAGAACACATTTATTTCTTTATCCTAAAACTATTTTACATTGGAATACGTTCACTGTAGTGCTTTTTAAAAAAGAACTATGCAAATTGTGGTTGTTCATCATGCAGCCATAGAGCACTTTCCTCATAACTCAGGTTTTCTGAACTCCATTGTGAGCTTTGTATTATACTGATGGAGTTCATGTTTACAATAGTGTGTTCTTTTAATCAAATGTACAAACACATATTTATTTAAATAGTTTCCTTGAAGTGAAAATATCTTATTGCGGTAGCTTTTTATTTCTAATTCTTTATAAAGAGTTTATCAAGAGACGAAAGATTCTGTAACTTTTAAGGATATAAATAAATAGAAAATAAATGATCGTATATGCAGTAGTTCGAGTTATCAATAAAACGATATCCCAACTTGTGAAAAAGATGAATAAAAATTACAAAAATAATCAAACTGTATTTTACTAATGTCAAATAAATATGTCTTTTCAAGAAATACATCTATATTGACTAATAACTTTCTAATTTTACTCAATCCTCTTAATTCCCTTTAATGTTGGTCACATTTTTGCTTAAGTATATGTTACCCCTTAGGCGGCGAGGTGGCCGAGTAGTTAGACTGCTCGCCTCTCACTAAGGCGGGTTCGATCCCAGAGACCGCATGTGGGACTTGTGGAAAAAGCGACGTCTGGGTGGTTTTTCTCAGAGTTCTCCGGTTTTCCCGCCATTCATTCCATAAAGAGCTCCATCATCACCTTCTCTTTTATTCGCTTCACTATCATTTCATATCATCTACTTCCTCTCTTTCACACCAGGCATCGGGCTGATTACCCATCCTGGATATTCTATCTGTTCCGAAGTGTCTCCTCGACAGCCAGGCACTCGCTTGTAAGTCCTATATACGAGGAGGGTCAACAGAGAATGAAGATGAAGATATGTTGCCCCTTAACTTCCTAAAGAACCAGTTTAAAAACTACAGAAAAATAAAAATAATTTTTCTTAAATGTCACCTTTCTAACCCGAGTTACATATACATTTCAAATTATCAACAATCAGTATCAGTTTCTGCTTTAATTACAAGCATATAACTTCAAAATTTGACAGTGCACTGGGGAAGTACTTAGGACTTTTATTAAGGTTAAGGTAATAGCCTATTTCCATTTGGCCAATTTTACTGAATGGTGAAAATGAGTTATTTTTATATTCGTAAGCATTTGCGCTTGCAACTTCACTCCACCCCATCAAGCAGAGTGCCTGTTCCCCCTCATTGGACTGTTGGTTCACCCGGAAGCTAATTCTGTACACAGTGCTCCCTTCCTTCTGGCATTACTGTGAGCAAAGGATCGGTTTCCTAGTTGTACACAAAGCCAAATTTAAAATCCATAGAGGATTAACGACCGTCTGTAGAGGCCATCAGCCGGCCGTGTCTTAAGGACCCCTCTCCCTTAAGTCTTGCTCGAAGTTAATAATGAAGTAATACTGGAACGATTTGGAGGGCATGAGGTAATGAATGCAACTTCCTTACCAGAGCTTACCAGTTAATGCTTTAACGTGATGTAAAATAGCTCTTACGAAATGTTATTTAGAATGTGAACTCTGAAAATGTTTGAATTAGTTCCTTTTAGAACCAAAGACAGAAGAGATGTTTCTCCCTGACTAGCAAATTCATCTACTTTACTGCTATACTGTTGTGTGATGGGCTATTCTCTTTTCTCTTCACTCGCCTCTTTCTCTCTATTGAACTGCTTAATGTTGACGCTAAGATTGTCTTCCACGTTTCGTACACAATTTACCAATGTTGGTCAGTAATTCGGTAATATTTTGTGTTTTAATCGATCCAAGTCATCTCTCTTCAAGCTGGTCGATATTTAAGCTTTAATTCCATCTTTTTTAAATTTTAAGGATATCTGTTATTTAACACGCAGTCTTTCGGCTAGAAAAATGAACTTATTAAAATTTCTTTTGTATTGTTTGATATAACCCTTTTAGCTTCTGAGGTCATATCGGGAGCCTTGACTTTATAAACGAATTACTGGCGGTGTTTTTATTCTCTGAACTGTGAGTTTTCTTAATGTTTGTTTTTTATTGATTTTTACGCTGAACACACTCGTATTCACTCTACTATACTATCAAACTTTGCGGAGTATAGAGAATGATTTTGGATGAAGAAAACTTTCCCGTCTCAACCGAGAGTCGAACTCGGGACCTCAGGGTTGAGAAGTCAGAACGCTTCCACTCGATCACAGAGGTAGTCGCCACGAATTCGTTTAAGTTAACGCTTTTACTCACTATACAGCCTTCTTATATTAAGTAGAGGATGTACTTTATTCTTAACTCTCAAAAAACTTTTTAGGGAAAGTTGTGTGTGTTTTGAGATAGAAAGAGAAATCTCTGTGACGTCAGCAAACAAGTCTCTCCTTTCTCCTGCTCTTGGCTAGGAATTCAGGTGAAACAAGCAGAACGGTGAAGTATTTAACGCAGGACTAACGGGGTAAGGGGAATGTATATTGTGTTTTAATCTACCTGGTAGTAAGACACAAATCCTGCTTTTCCCTTCCCTCCGCACGCACACTTTGCCCATGAATTCACTATACATACGTCACAAGACTGCGATATGTCGCTCGTTGTTCAGTTTGATGGCTCTGCAGTAACTCTTCTTTACCAGAAGTGCCAGAACGATCTGATCTCCCTGTTACGATATTGTCAGTGTTACCATACTGTCAATCAATTAATTTCTTTTCTGCTCTGTGACAGGTAATTCTCAGCAAACTCAGCATTTTCTACTCTTGCTACTTTTCAATTTTTTTCTTTATCCCCATATATGAAACATTTACTTCAGTATTGTTTATTATGTTATCTTTTCCTATTCTAAGCATTTTGGGTATACATTATTACTTTCAGAGCGCCTGTAAATAAGCAATGTCCCAGTAATTTACTTTACTCTTTCTAAACAGTTTCAGCTCTGTTCTTCATTCACCTACTCTTTTCAAAACAGCTTTATTATTTAAACTGTCTATACATTTCTCACGCTCCAGTTTTCTTCATATGTACATTTTAAATGCATCTCTCCTGACTTCCTCGCAGAGTACAAATTTCCCCCTACAGTGCCCCATTTCATAAATAACGCGCTATTCTTGTCGTCCTCCGTGGTGTAGTGGTTACCATACTAGCCTGTAGTTTCCGGTGGAGGGCAATGGGTTTTTTCGGGCGTAAAAATCCTTAGCATGGCTTCCTTCGGAAGGAAAGTAAAGCCGGTGATCTCTTGTCGTAGATTTACGGCACGTAAAAGAACCTCAAGCCTGATAAAGAGGCCTCTGAGCAAAATTTCCGGTCTTTCACGCCCAATATAGAATGGGACGCTAAGGATCACAGCAGCTGAAGAGCGTCCAGAAATAAAACTCAGATTTAGATACTCACACCACGGATATACAAAGCTTTATATTACACAAGAGAAGGCGGACATTTCTAGCAGGCGAATGCATTCCTTGAAGAAGCGCTTGTTAACATGAATGAATGGAAATGCCGAAAGTTGTGCTTAGAGAGTTGGGTGGTTGTTGCGCGGGCCTTGTTAGCTGTTGCACTCGTTAGCGCTTCATCCCCTTCTCCTTTCCGAGTGTCAAGTGCACCCTGCTCCCGTCTTAAAGCATCATTACTGCCCAGCTGGCGTCTTCTTCACAAGACAAAAGCACCACTTGCATGGGTCCAAGAGCTCTGATCACACAAAGTCTCTTGCATGTTTATTTACATAACCGTCTTTCATGTGCTGCTTATGTACTATGTAGGAACACAACCCTTCAGCGAATGCGCAGCAGGACCTTGCTAGAAGCAGTGAGGCACATTTCTGGTGACACAATATAGCTCTGATAGGGCAATTCATTAACTTGTAACTTGGACCCTGCAAGTTCAAGCAATAGTAACGAAAATAAATCTGATCTGATACTGTGAACAGTCATCTCACCGAGTGGCGCGATGTAAACAAATTAAAAGGTCAGCCTATTCTCAATCCCTTGGTTCGAAGAGTAACAAGTGGGTTGACTTATCTTACCTTAATGCTTCAAGCGCAGTGGTGGAGAGTTAATATAGAAGTGAAGGTTTAGGAGCCATGTTTATCATTAAACACATGATACCTACGATTTATTTCAAACAATGCAGAATATATTATAAATGTATACCCTTTGGTAACTTGTAGAATCAGCGGATTTGTACAGCATGCATAAATATATAACATTATAGGAGCTTCAACCGTTTAAACGAAAATGCACTTAAGACGTATTTAGCACTCTCAAAACTTCATTTAATAAAAGTGTAAATATTATATTTAAAATAAACATACATTTGAATGTTGTTTTAAGTATGTAATAGATGTTCAGATCTATATGTGTATGTATACCTACAGAATATTAAATTTTTTTTATGTATGTAAAGTATTGTCGGAAATCACTCGACTGAATTTTGATAATTCTTTGTTCCTACCGACGGATATTGGCTATAAAACAGCTTCAAATTCCAACTTCTAAGTAACCAAAGACTAAAAAGGAATTACAAAGCCTAGAATACGACATATTGAAGTCATAAAACAGCAGGCTAATGAAGAAGATTTTGACTTTTCGATGGGGATGCCAACGAGTAGAAAAAGTGCTTGTTACTACCAGAAAATGCAAATAAATTAAGCAAGGCAAAGTCCGCGGATATTTGAATTAATCATAGTACCTCCATTATTTTGAATACTTTGAAGTCATTCTGTGGTCCATTAAATCCAAGTTTAAAAATCTGTAAGAACTTACCAATTTCTTCTGAATAAAATTCATTCTTTATTTGCCTACAATAATGCAAATTTTCTCATATAAAATGTAAGCGTTTTTATCCGAAAAACGTGTTAATATATTGCCGCGTACCGTCTTTGTAAGTGGTGTGATGATTTGGTGAGACGCGTACCTGTTGGAAGCTCTGAAGGTCTAGTGGTGCTCGTTGCTCACCTCCGTAGTGATAACTCTGGGATAATCTTCTCATTCCAGTTTGTGTGTGTAACTGGTATTATTGTGGGTGTAGAGTAAGAAAGTGTACGGAATTGTTTTAATACGCTCCGGTAACTCAGGGAGGCACTTTGCTCTGGCAGGGAGTGGGAAGACACGGAGGTATGTTGAATAACTAGTACACTGTTCTTTAATTTTGATATATATATATATATATACTACCTCTAATATATATTAAAAACATTTCTTGTTGTCTACACACAAAAAGATGAATATGTTTATACATGTGTATAGTCTAATGAAGCTTGCCTGTGAGTCGTAGTGAACTTTAACGTGTATGTATGTCTATTGTCAAGATGTTTGTGCAGCACTATTTACACACGTCTGCCACTAAGAGTAACAAGCCACGAACTGAGTTGTTTTAGTAAGAGTGTTGTAGCGTTGTTTCTATGTTTCAATTTAAACTTGTAGCTTAACTATGATTGGCTTTATGGATGACGTGTCCCTCTATATACCCAATAACAGCAATGTTCTTCCATATTTATTTGTTTGTTGACTAAACTGCCGCCCTGCTTTCCCGAGAGGGTGGCTTATTATTAGAGATAGCCGCAAGATCTTGACTTGTTCCCTTTGTACTTAGATTTCTCTCCCACACCATTGTGTGTTTCTGACAAACAAGTGTCGTGTCTCGCCCTCACGACTCACATGGCATGACTTACTTCTATGACATCTTAAACTTATACAAAAAAATGTAGCATTACAAATATATTACATTGTTACAGTGCATTAACCATGGTAGTTCGGCTTTATTAATTAACATTTTAATTAAGACCTAATAGTAAATAAATAAATATATATAATAATTCTCGTTACAATATTTTGATTTTATTTGTCCTCAAATTGTTTTATTTGAAGTGAATTAATTATAGTTGAAATTAGTACATATATGTACCATATTTACATATTTTACAGCTTCTGCAGTAGGTTAAATATAACATTAGCTCATTGTAAGATGTTTCAAAAAAGCACCGACGTAACCTAAAGTATGTCTTTTCACTTTATGATAATAATCTGTTCGCTTAATTTCTGTAGTAGAAGAATTTTGCTAAACATTAAACATGTTTTGTGATGTTCCAGGTGCGTTGAACCAGAGCAGCACACCACCATGGGCAGCTGACACCTCAACATCTCACGGCCACACTGTTAACTCCTTTCTGTGAGAGAGCGGGGTGCAAAAGAAAGGGAGTGTTACAGAGAAGCAGAGTTAGAAATTGCAGTTTGGTGCACCAGAACACAGTTGTGCAATATGGGCATCCTGCTAAGAAGACGCTCCCTGCTTCTTAAGGTAAGGTTTGGTCATTCTTACTATAATATATTTATTTCTAAACAGTTCTTCTTTGGGAAGGTATCATCAGAGTGAAAAATCAGTGCCATAACCGGGATTTCAGCCACGGATCTTCGACTTCATAGTTAGCGACTTGTCTTGTTCAATACGATTTCCGTCAGTGCTCCTGTATATTTTACAGCCTTGGGCTGATTGTGCTACCTGTATATTTTAAAGCCAATTAACTATGTTTACACTCTTTAACAAGCAATACAGTCGATAACAGATACGAGTGGTTTCAAATTCTTCTGGTTTTAAAAACATTTACCTAAAAAAAAATATCTCCTGAGAGCCAAGGCTTCATAGGAGCATGCGTATAATGTGCTGAGCCGTTTCTTTGTTGCACAGTCTGCAATGTAAGTTACTCAGAAACACTTCCTTCGTGTTAAAATACGTTTTCACAGGAGTATCAGCTAAGGCGGCAACCACAGAATCCAGTGTTACAATATCTCGGGTAACGTCGGAAGACTTTAGGCTTGTGCGGAGAGCAGTATTGTCGTGCTGACACAAGGAGTGGTTAACTCTCCGCGGGAATAAGCTTAGAGTAGTGAAGGACATTCGGATAAGCTTGGTAACTTTCTCTCGTGTATCTCAATGTGAGGAGGTGATTTTGGCTCGGTTGCGTATTGGGCATTGCAGTTTTATGCACAGTTATCTTTTTAAGGGTGATCCTGCTCCTATTTGTCGGTCCGTCCGTGTTGCTAGGGTGTATTGCTCTAGCAGGTTTCGGGACTCTCTGCAACTGCCGGCCAGTCTTGCAGAGGTCTTAGCGGATGATAAGCAAGCGGTTGATAGGATTTTTAATTTTGTGTCAAAGATAAATTTCCAAATGCGCATTTAGTCATGTTGATAGCAGGTGTTTCATACTTATCGGTTTAGTTGTATATATATTAGGGCGCCAATGGCCCTAATCATCATTCACAGGAGTAATGGTTAATTGTGAAGCGTGGGATTTAAATTACTTACGAATATTGTAAGTCGCCATTGAGATCTCAAAATGAATTTGAGGACATCTTGTGGTTTACCGGAATAAAATGGGAGTCATTTGGGGAATCTAATGTCGTTTTGGCATGTTGTCACAATACCTTAGCTGGTTAGAGCAGCAGCACCTAAAGATCCGTGTTTAAATCCCAGCTATGAAATTGAATTGTTGTCTTATCGTACCTTTCCAACTTTAGCGTACACACGGGATGTATGTACAGCTTAGATAAGTATACCACATGTTCACAAACATACTCCGTTATTATTAATTATTATGCTATCATTGCAACGTGTATTACGACGTAAAATCCTAATTATATTACAAATAAGGGCTCTATGAAGTTCTATTGAATGTATTGGAAATTGTATTTGCTGTTGAAAACAGCAAATGCCCGAGGGAAAAAAAATTAATATTGGTTTCATTTGAACGCTTCAACTTGATATTTGCTGCATTGGAATTGGCACATGGAGTTTACAATGTCTGCGAAGTAAGCACTGTTTGTTACTTTCTGTACCTGAAGCAGAGAAAGTATTGTATTCTACCTAAAAATTCGATAGAGATTTCATCGGAAATACACGGCTTTGAGGTCTCCTGAATAAAAATGAGAATTGTTAAAAAAACTGAAAACCAATGCCACATCAAGCTTAGTTGAAGCAATTTGTATGTTTTAAAGAGATCTACATTTTTTGTGTCATGAGTTCTGTCTATCTCTTTCGATTTACCAGGTACACAAAATTATTCACAATTCATTCCGAATGAAAAGGACTTAACAGGCTATTTCCAGAAAATTCAAGATATACATTTTATTTGCCATGTAAATATCTTTAAAACCTGTCATTTTAATTAAAATCGTTACAGGCATTTTTCATGCAAAGCTAGTTTGGGGGGGGGTTGTTTGTTTGTTTTGTTTTTCTTTTGTTTAGCCTCGAGTCGCATCTGTGATAGAATAAATACCAAGTTTGGTATTTATCGAACATTTTGTTTTTGAGTTACTCTGTTCATATACATTTTTTTCTAAAAATGCTTTTTCTTGTTCAGGTGGCCTCAAAACATGTATTTGCTTTAAAATCTTAACATCGCATATTTTTATGATATGTAATACTTTCTTTACCTGCTAGGCAAGTGGTAGAGAAAGTAAAATTTTGATCTGATACCTCATATGACTTTCTCGTGGAATTTCGCATAAGTTATATATATATGGTAAACCATAGAATATGGACAAAAACTTACTGCAGAAATCAATGTTTATAGCATTAACCATTTCCAAGATATTCGTTGTTACTGGTTTGTTTTTAAATACCTTATACCTTTTTGAAGTGTTATATTTGTTTGTTTCTGGTGGTCATGCAAAGAGCGGAATTTCAAAGCTACCCGCTTTTTAGACTATTTGCTCTCTTTTACCTGCAATTAAATGTGCAATTAAATAATCTCTGTAACGGTTTATTTCGAGTAACATGAAGCAGAAAGCAAAATAAGCTTTTGCAAGAATAATGTGTCGAAAAATGGTAGAGAAAGTAACATTAAATCTGTAAAAATTTCATTTTGTAATGTCGCCGGTTTAAGCATTATTAGGTTCAACTTCAAGATTGTTTAATGAGGTAGTAAGCGAAGACTATTTCGCTTTAGACACATCAAATCCACAATGACAGGTGTCACTTGTTTCCTCTAGGTGGTGCTGCTCATTTTCACGGCGTGGTTCACTGTGGCGTTCCTCCTCTACACAGAGCAGAGAAGTCCGGGAATGGAAAGCAATTCTATCGTAAGGAATGGCGGTGGCGATGTGGGAAATCTGGCTCCGGCCGCGGCTGACAGTGGTGGTGCAATGCCTGTAGCGGCAGCCTTATCGCGGAAGACCCCCGAGTCCAACTTGGCCAAGGACACAGGAGCGGCGATAGTGCCCGCGGGACCTGCTGAGGATAAAAACAACAAAGATCAAGCTGGAGCTGCGGGAGGTCCTGAAGGTGGCGAGGGTGGAGTTCTGGTACCTCCGCGAGATCCAGAGGAAGACGCTGCCGCGATAGCCAACCATGGAGAAATGGGAAAGCCTGTGGTTCTTCCCACCAACATGAGTGCCGAAGTAAAGAAACTAGTGGATGAAGGCTGGCAAAAGAACGCTTTTAACCAGTACGTCAGTGATCTCATCTCTGTTCACAGAAAACTTCCGGACCCAAGGGATCAGTGGTGAGTACATTCTTAATTTACTTAGCGAAGCATGCGTTATCGACTAGCACTGGTTTATCCAATATCACAGATGTAAGCAGTCCGAGCTCTTGGGGTAATGTTTGACATAGGTACGTTAGTTGTATTATTTGGAGTTATGATCTTAAGCTTATAAGAAATCCACCTGCAAGTAGGCACTGTTCTTGTGCTAAGCAGAAATAGATAACTTAACCCTTTGTCCATTGTCTCCTCACGTTTCCCAAGACTTAGCGTTGCATAATGCCAATGTAAACAGGTGAAGCACACAAGGAAAGGAATTGGAGATGTTTATTAAAGCATTTTTCATGTGAGTAGAAAGGTACCTTCATATAAACCTGTATGAAAACAACATAATGAAGGCTTACATTATGGTCATTGCACTTGTTGCTGGGTAAAACTAGCTTATATCCCTATTCAGTGGATGTGCTGAAACATTTTAGTATTCTCCTCATATAATATTTGTATTTTTTCGGAATGAAAATATGTTCATACGTTATGTGCCATTGTGGAATGGTGCCGAACAAAAACTAGATAGTGACTTTAATGGATACACACGTTAAATCTTTCTGCACTTGCATAAAAACGTAACTGAATTATTAGGCACAGCAATTCTCCATATGTGACGCTTCTCATATAAAAATTTTGAGGTTTCAGCAGACAAAGAATTCAACCGGAGAATAAATCGTGCTATCGAAACTGCGGCAGTCGTCCGATTGTTGATACAAAATGTAATTACTTTGTGTTGATGTTGCATAGCAGGTAATGTGTCATTCTGTAATCTTGTCAATTAATGCTGGATTACTTGTCTCCGTGATCCCTGGTTGTTCTTCCTTGGCTAGCTAGCTTTGTCGTACCTGAGCGTGATTATGTATCGAAATCTCAGAGCAACGAGATGAGAGGCAATATATAAAATAGTCATATATTGATTGATACAGTATTTCCACTGTGACATTAAGCATACTGTTCACAGTTGCACTTGTCTTATTTATAACAATTGAAGACGACACTTCCATTGTTATATTGAAATTGTTACTCATAATGCGCAAACACATATTCACCGTTTTAGTTCACATTTCACGGGTTCCCGAAATGTATGGTTTCGCGAGAATTTGCGAACAAAGGCACGTTGAACACTTGTGTAATATACATCATATAACAATATATATATATATATTTATATATATTATATAAGATGTACAGGATGTTTCAAACATAGACGGTATAAATTCAGGTATGTATTCCCCATAAGTAGACAATAAAAGAAGTCCATTACATGTGTCCGAAAATGCTTGGTTTCTGAGTTAATGGCCTTCAAAACAGTGATATTCACCGGAACGTTTTCCTTTGAGGTAGTTGCTGTGGCAGAAGATATAAACAGGACACTCTAACAGTTCATTGCGAGGCGAAGGGCACATCGAGTGTCGTGTTTGGTGTTCGACTGAGCGACATGTACTCAGATCAAATGCTGGCAGAAATGCACTTTATGTACGGTAAGGCGGACGGCAATGCTGCGCTGGCTCGTCGTTTGTACCAAGAGAGTTACCCACAGCGAAATCGATCCAGATCGGAAGACATTTGAACATCTTCATCGCCCTCTGTGCGTTCATGGGAAGTTTACATCTGATTTGGAGAGGTGGCGACCAAGATCTACAATTCCAGATACAGAGGAGGAAATTCTGGTTTCTGTGCACACGACTCCTATCAGTTCACGAAAGTTGGCGTTGCAAGTGAATGTTCCTCATACGACTGTCTGGAGATAATCCATCATTATTATCATTTGTAACATGTGCAAGCCCTGTCACCAGCAGATTACCGTGCTCGTTTGATGTTTGCCAGTGCTTCGGTCAGCAGTGTGTTACAAATCCGAACTTTCTGCCTTAATGTTATTTACAGATGAAGCACAGTTCACGCGAAATAGCATTACAACGTTTCACATTCAGCATGTATGGGCATATGAAAACTCACATGCAATTGTACCATCTCATCACCAAGTGTGGTTTACTCTCAACACGTGGGCTGGTATCATTGGTGATGGGTTAGTTGGACCCCATGTACTTGTAAACAGATTTACGGGACTGGCGTACACAAACTTCCTGGAGAACACCATATCTCATTTGTATGAAGACACTCCATTGAGCATTCGTCAACAAGCTCACTTCTTGCATGATAGCGCTCTTGCACACTTCAGTCGTACTACCGCCGGTACATTGATCGAGGATTCCTGATCGATGGATAGGTAGAGATGGCCCAATTCCTTGGTTACCACGTTCACCTGATTTGAACCCTGTCGATTTCTACTTGTGGGGCCATTTAAAAGCATTGGTGTATTCCTCTCCGGTGCCTGACATAGAATCCCTTCAGAATCGAATTGTGACAGGTTATGAGGAAATATGCAATACTCCTGGAATTAGGAGTGGAGTTCGCTTAGCCATAAGACGTCGATGTGAGCAGGTGGACACTTTGAACGTCTCTGTAAAGAAAACTACCTTTGGTAAGAAATGAGTTCCGGTGAATATATCTGTTTTGAAGGCTATAATTCAGAAACCAAGCATTTCCGGACACATGTCGCAATGGACTGTTTTATTATCTGCATACGGCGAATGCATCCCTGAAATTATGTATTCTATTTTTTAAATATCCTATACATACACACACCCACAGGGATGCCAAGCGCTGTACTTAGCGAAACGTCGCAATCTACGATGCCGTCTAGACACGGCCTACAAGCCCAGATAGTAGTACTTCAATTATTAGTCATGACGTCGGCCGTGAAATTCTCAGTATGTACAATAATTTACTTGTCTACATATGTATTATTTACATCATGCATTTTAATAATTGAATTACCATAATTTATTTGATGACAAATAACGCCTCAAAACCTAACTCCGCATGATTTGCCTTAGGAAATCTGAATGACCTCAAAACCAGGATGTCATAAAAACAGGTAACTTTACCTCCTTAAACTCCCTCTTACGATACAGAGTAATCTTTCTGGATAATTCTGTGTATTGTAATAAAGCATTTTTGTTACAAAAAAGAGGGTGTACGAATTCTTTGTGTTGTGGGGCCTTGTCATTCCTATAGGCCCTTATTAAAGAATTCATAAAATTCCCTCTCTCTTACTGGAGAGTGTACAATATTCACTTTTAAGCTGTCTTGTAGATAATTTAATTGCTTTACAACTTATTCTGCATCGCTACCATACTAGGTACGCAGGTGGTTTGCACATGCCAGCAAATAGTTTAAAACTGTTCTATAAAGGAGTTATTGTTCTGCAATAATGTTTTACAGCAACATCCCATGTTATATAAACCATTAGGCAACCAAAAATCATGAACTCTTCTAGAAGAAATTATTTTTTGGAGGAATATTTAATATATTACATAACACACAAATGCTTAACTTACCTAAGCAAGTTGGCTATAACTTGTGTTTTCATCATGAATGACAAGGTGGTTTAAATGGTGATGGTTAACAACATTATTTCTCCCTTTTTTAACTACTGAAAAAAGCCAAAACAAAAAACAAAACATGTTTCTAATGATGATGAATGCGTCTTTTCATTGCATGTGTTAGTGTAGACTCACAGTCATGTTGTTCGGCGTGTTCAGCGTTCTCTAGCTTTGCTCACTCTGGGATCTTCCGAATAAAGGCAAGCAACAAATGTATTTACACAAAATTGTCGATTTGGAGTGACATCCTCAGTAATTTTCTATATTAACAAAACAAGCCGTGTTTTTCTACAACTCGTGAACCACAATCAGAAATGAAAGTCGGTTAGAGAGCCAGTTTGTAGAAGATATTAAAGGAATGAAACAGCATGAAACAATCTCAAAATTGATTTCTTCTTACAAAAAAATGAAAATAGTATGGAGTTTCAGAAACCTCACCAACTCAAATAAATGTTATCATAGTCAATCCCAAGAAAAGTTACAAATTCATCTGATGAAACTCGTAACCTTGAAATTGATTTTAGTACACTATTCCACGAATAGAATGTAACATGTAAATAATGAGTGGTTTCTTTATGTTTAAAATCAAATCACCATTGGCTAGCCGTCAGATCACGGCATGTTAAATTAATGAACAATCAATAATATTGTGTGAATTGCCGGTGTGTCGCAGAAGTTCCTTTACATTCTCGTAAATCTGCTGATAAAAAATACCATCGGTTTGGGCCGGGTTTGAACCCGCGACCTTGAGAACAGAAGGCCAGCGCCTAACTAACTGAGTCAACCACACCGACAGTGAGTAATCGAAAACCAATCTACCAACAGCGGTAATGAGAAAAATTAAGAAAAGTTAGAATCAGAAGCAACACACTTTTTTCAAGAGCATAATGTATTTGGAAGTTGGTACAATTTGAATGTACAGCAATTACAATACAGATTTGAAAGTTGAAGGAATCTGCTGGTTTTCGGTAATGTAAACTGCGTTGTAGTAAGATTTCGTAAATACTCCAGGATTGATGAATAATGCTATAGATTTAATTGCACATGCGTTGGCGTGACCTGTTACTATTATTAACCTGAATTCCAATCTGAATCGGATTTGATACTGCTATCGAAATGGATGACGTACCTATTAATCACTGCATATTATTAGGGTTCGTATCGAGCTGACGTTTTATCCCACGAATTCGCATTCTTGCAACGCAATTATAACATAAACCACCCTGGTTGGTCGATATCCGAGCATTGCTAAACGTCATTGGTAAATATCGAATAGGCGGAGTATGAATGGAATAGTCATTTCAAATACATCGGTTTTGCGATTGGTGCAAATGCTATGAGACCTATCATCATACCGTATCTTATGATGCAACTACTCCTAAATCATATTTTTATGAAATTTAATTCTTGGCAGCATTGAGTTTGTATAGGTCATAGTCGAAATATCTAAATATATCTAGTTAATAATTGTGAAAAATGAAATATTTAAATATCGCGTAAGCATGAAACCCGTTAAATCATTTAATATAGAGTCAACTGAAAAATTAAACGCCACAGCCGGGATTTGAACACGGTTCTCCCGTTCTCCGTGCGGTTGCTCTAACCATTGAGCTACTGTGACAACATGCCGGTGGGGCATTGAATTCCTCAATTGACTCAAGTTGTTTTCCCAGACATACCTACCAAGGCATCTCCCTCGAGATGACAAACTTAGCGGCGACCTGCTTATTGCAAGTACTTCAGTGCTGGGTGCTTATATATGTGTTCAAATCCCGGCTGTGGCGTTGAATTTTTCAGTTGACTCTATATTAAAAACTTGCCTAAGACCAGGCTAAGGTCTATTAAAAGTATAATTAATTTATATAATAATAACAACAAAACCGTTAAATCATTTGTAAATACAACACTTTCCTTTAAATTCACCCAAAATAAATTGTTGTGTACTTAAGAAAGTGAAATATATGCATCAATAAACAATACAAATCATTTACTTAAATAACGGAAAAATCACATTTAGTTTCTCTACCACGTACCGAATAGGTAGAGGAAGTATTGTCTTCCATCCAAATTCGATACCAAGAATTCGCCACAAAAACTTGTTTTGAAGCCTCCTAAATTCCGAAAAAGCCACTTTTATATCTGTGAACAGCTAACTCAAAAACGAAATTCGTATAAATACCAAACTTGATATTTAAGTTCAGTATCTTCCTAAGATGCGAAGATTTTCTAGAAAATCCCCCACTGCAGACTAGCTTTATATCGCACATTTTTTATTATTTATGAGGTAATTAAAAATGGCGATGCGTTTTTTTATTAACATGCCGCATATTTAAGATATGTACATGACAAGATGTGCACCTTGATTTCTCTTCGAGTAGCTTTGGATTGCTCTTCATACAGAATGAATTTTGTATAATTTTGCATAAATGGTAAATCCTAAAACAGGCTGTTCGCCTGAGTCAGAATACTCGTGCATACGCAGCCAATACTGCGAAGGTCATAACTTCAATGGGCGAAGGTCACAACGTAAGAAATGGGAGGTACACTCCTGATCCTACTCAGCTGGATACAGTAGTTGGGTGAGTCCATTATCTCCCGGAAGGGGTTTTGGGTTAGTTGCAGTGGAACGGCCGATACGTATCTCAGGTATTCATGTTGCACCGCGCTAGGGGAATACTGCGATCTTTTCTCCCGTCCCTCTCCATCCTTCTCCTCGTTTGCGTTTTTGCATGGTCAGGTCGAAAATCATACTATACAGCAGCATTATACAACACATCATTCAACTGTGACCACAGCCGCCCGCAGTGCCGAGCTGTATTGCATGCTGCAGGCAGACTCCTGCGAATCTTGAGTACTCGGCTGCTCTCTGGGGCGCACCCAAGCTGGAACAGCCTGCCACAAGAGATATACAAAAATCATTCCACAAAAGAATGTAGATCTCTACAAAACGCACAGTTTACTTCAAGTACCCTTTTTGTAGCATTAACATTTCCGATGTTATTGATTTGAATGGAAAGAGTATGGAATTTCAAAGCCAGCGTATAGCGACGAGCTTTTAAATATTTGTCTATCGCTTCGGTTTCCTGTATTCCCTTTGTACCTTCAACAGAATGTGTCGTGCAACTACTTCTGCAAACGTTAACCTAGAGTAGATATAAAAATAAAGCTTTAGTAACAATTGATTGCAGAAGAGATAAAAAAAATAAACCTCAGTGGATAGAGATTGTAACAATTCCGAAGTTTTCTCCTATGGCGCACAAACGTTTGTACTTGAAGCGCTGTTATTTTATTTCCGCACAAATAATAGTAGGTATATGCATGCTTTCTTATTCCGAAGAAAAGTAATATGTTGCTTTTATTTATACTTATGTGTTTTCTTCCATCGGAATTATTTAGCTGGATGGGTCAACTATTTAGGTAAATGGATAGTGCCAATAATCGTTCAAATCCTGAAATACTTATCGAAGTTCATAATAAGCGTTTAGCGTGTTATTGCTTATAGTAGTATAGTTTTAGCCACATGCATTATAAACTAATATACTGTAAGGGCTAATTTACTTTATTATAGTTTTCTGAAGTGATGTTTGCTATGGAAGTACAGTAAAAAGTAACAACGCACTAAGGGGATGTCCACATAGCCGTTTTCAGTCCGCTGTCTAGTTCAACCGTAACTTTCTTTCTCTTCCTTAAGGCCAAAGATTTTAGTTAATAAATACTTTTTCGATAAGAGTGTATTTTTATCCACTCCTTTCTCATGCATGGGAATTTGAAATTCCTACATTCCGTGCGTTTTGAATTGTTACTGCAGATATTAATGAAATGTATTTAATCCGTCAACTATATATATATATACATATATATATTATTCCAGATATAATAATATTTGATAGTTGGATTTTACCATTTAAATTTTACCGCATTTACTTCGCTGTATTTGTATAATCTACTTACGATTTAATTAATGTTGCATTTAAATATAACTCTTTCGTTGCAAGCAGCCATCTCACCTTCGATTGTTGACTGACTTGATCAACATTACCAGACGTAACTAATCGATCACGAATTCCCTGGCTGGCGCGTTCGATTTTGATACTGCTTTTGAACAGCTGACAGTGATTCATTTTATTTTCACGCCAGCATTTCTGTTGAGTCACTGTCGTCGAGAAAATAGTACTATTTAATACGCGTGTGTTAAGTCCTTTGCAGTAACTCGGAAGTGAAAATACTCGAATTCGCCTCGTATTTTCAAACTTCTTCCTCCTTTCTACAAAGATGCACTTGCCGCACTTGCATCACAACACAGTGTTGATCACTTACCAGAAAACATTTTTTATTGGTATCACCTTTTATCTGATATGGCTTATCCTCGTACCTTAATGCTTATGCGTTCCTCGTACATTCTAATAGTTTAACAGGTCCTTGTATGATAATTAAGATGTTCCATAAAGAATACGATCTATTTTTTGGCAATAAAATTAACTATTTATTTAGAAATCACGGATTGTTATTTTTATTTTAGTGCACATTATTCTTATTTGCATTAAACGCGTAGCTTTCAAGGAGGGTCCTGTATAAATCTTAGGTCTTGTAAGTAGGCCATTCAGCAGAAGGAAGCGCAAAGAAATTGAAACGAGGTGCCTTTCAACTTCACCAGTAAGAACCTGTTCAGAACATGGAAAGAAGAAACAGCACGTATGTGTCTGGTGCAAATGTGAAGCGAATTCTCAGTTCTCCCCGATTTGAGGGACGTCGTAAAGTCTAGAGTGAAACTTTTATGTGTTCGGATCACCAGAGAGGAAAGGGCAAATGAAAGGGAAGGAGCTTTGAAGTACTTGACACATCTAATGACCGAGGCGGCGCCTTTCTTCTTGTTGTTGGTATGGGTTAATGAGTTTCAGTGCTTATGACCGCAAAAGAAAGTCAAGTTCGGGATGCTGTACTGTCGGATCCTCGTTCAAAGTTAGCAAACGATTAGCGTACCCATCTGCTCCTCCAATGAAAGTCATTTGGAAATCAACTACTGCAGTAGGAACATCCAAGCGAAACGGCATATAAGCAAAACTAAGGCATTCGGAGCAAAGTGGTTTAACCTTAAGTCTCCAAATTAAAATTTCAGGCACAGAGAACGTGCCCCTAAACTATCACATGGCCAGTGTCCCGAAGGTTAAATAATATATGTTAGACCAACTACGTCTCTCTTGTGCAAAACCCTCTAGACTGACTCAGTGGCATTCTCTAACGGTAAGTATGCGACGTTAACATTTGCAAGCAAGACTGCGCGCTCATCAACTATTGTATTTCAAGAGGGAGATGGTATTATGGACATGGATGGAATAGGAATGTGGTTTAATCTTCAGAAGTTTACGGCAATTATCGTTATATACTACAGATCATCAAGATAACATCAGAACACACTGTTAACACGTGCGGTATGTCAGCATTAGGAACAGTATAAAGACAGCGAGGTTATCGTGATCAAACTATGTATCATTTGGAGTACAGATTACCGTCTGGTTCTACCCATAACGCATGAAATACACGTACCTATAGGACGCATTCCGCGAGCTGTGCATTTGTGATGTTATAAATATGACATTAGGCTGCCTCTGTAGTCGAGTGGTCAGCATTATAGCTTCTCAACCCAGAGGTCCCCGGTTCGGTTCTCAGCTGGGGTGGGGGAATTTTTCTTTAATTAGAACTATTCCTTACCCTTTTGAGTCTAGAAGTAGGAATACGGGAGTGAATTTAAGTGTGTTTTGTCAATGAAAACCAGTAAAAACAAATAGTTTACAAAATTTACAGTCAACGATTTAGTTGTTTCCAGAATCGCAGACCTGATATGACCACTTAAAGGCGGGTATACAAATGAAAACACAAAAAAAAACCTATTCCAATTAACATTCAGTAATACCACTACTGTTTTTGTCGCAGATTCTTTGCATAAGAAATTAAATTAATTTTAAAAGTGAATACGTTTTTGTAATAAATAAGTTAGAAGCACAAGCGAATGAATGAGTGTATTTATTTTTATCACTTACATAGATCCCTATCAATGTTCGGGTCCACAGACGTACATCCTGTTATGATACACAGAATAATAAGTAAGATAAAAAAACGACAAAAATAGAAGAGAAAAAATTACCGGTACAAGAGAACACCATTGCACGAAAAAGTATGTCAAACTTATGCAAATGTGGTATCTTACACATAAACTACTCGCTAAACAACGGTGAACTATATTACGAAATATTAATCTGACCTGTTATAGAAAATAAATAACAGGATAAACAAATAAACATATCACACTAACAATAATCGAAAAAATGACAAAAATGACAAAGCACCACACTAATGTTTAGCCACTAATATAGCGTCCACTCTCCATTCGAGGCGGTAAAGCATCACGGTAAATATTTCTTCCTCCATACCACTATAGCACGACTCTCTCTCCTCGCAAATGGGGCAGCTTCTCGTATCATTTTAATCAGCAATTTTTATCATACGCCATGCACCCAGTCTAAGCCACACGAGCCCCTATCTAATATGACAGTTGAATGTGGACATCGACCGTCTTATCAAATTTTTAAATTTGAGCATTGTTTAAAATATACATTTAAGAGTTATCATTGCTTAGAAAACGCTGACACAAATAGTAGCGATATTGAATCCATTTTGTTGTATTGAATCGAGTTGTAGTAAATAGTGTGACTCTGTGTACTCTTTCTCTAGTAGAGTCAGACTCGACGGGTCGACTCGTAGCAAGTATGGGATTGAATCTTCTCGCTCTACGGTAGCCTAGCTCGCGCACCTATAGAAAGATAACGGCATTTGCAGTTCAGTCTTAACGTCATTTAGGATGGGAATGGCACTGTGTGAAACTGTCTGTTGATTATGTTTACGTGTGTAGTTATCATGGTGTATATTACAGATCAGCATGTGTTTATTGTCTTAGGTTTTGTTGGGATGGAGAGACGTGTGGACTGTCAGTTTGAATTTATACAGAAATTCCCTAGTGTCACGTTCCTAACGTCTAAAATCTGTAGGTTATTAGAGCAATTTAAACAGACCGAGTCCGTGTTTGGGGGGGGGAGAGAAACATAGAGCAGTTCTAGAAGAAGTCGAAGAAAATGGCTGCCTGACATTGCATGTTTTTGATTAAAGAATAATTGGCACACCTACTCGCTCTGCAGTCCATGTGATTTATACCTTTGGGGGAATGCTTAAAGATAAAGTTTAAGCAACAAATCGCCCATACGCTGGACAAGTGATAAGACAGTATCAGACATGCGTTCTCCAATATTTCGGCAGCAGAAAGTCGTCGAGTGCTCAATAATGTGTTCAACAGGTACCAAGCTGTTATAACTTGTAGGAGGAATAATTTTGAACACCTTCTGTTACAAACGGTAAAACATTCATAATTTTTTTTGTTTGCATCCTTAGCATTATCTAAGGGAGAAACAGCCGATTGGTCCGCCACTACTGCGCGAACGGATTGTTATAGCAGCACCGTGGGAGCGGCTGGCTGTTAGTCGCGTCATTTAAATGTAACGCAGTATCCTTAAATGAATATCTTTGCACTAAGATCACGCAGCAACTGAACTAGTTCCACGTAGTCACTGGTGATTTCACCAAAATAACGTGCGGCACTGCTCGTACACCGCATGACATTCGTTTTGAAAGGGTTATAAAGAGAAGCTCTTAGCACTTATTCGTGTCTATTATCTGAAGAGAAACTATACAAATTAGATAATGGATTTAAAGTTAGCAGCTTTTATTCGATCGATACAGCTTCTTAATTGGAGTATGTAATTCAGTTTTATCATTAACAGTGATATACCCCTATTTTGGTTTCAATTAGGGGTAATAAATAAAGATATTGAATATGTAAGCTGTTGTCCTCATTAGCTCCATTTTAAAGATCTCCTGGCGAAACGTAATGACAGTTTCTAACTTTGTTCCAGGTACCAGTGTTACGCTTAGGAATTACTTGTACGGTTTTACAGTCATAAGGGTTTAATATCACAAGAAAGTTTATATGTAATATATGAGGAAGTTCTTTGAATAATGTCCCTCTGGGCGTGTTAGGAGAGAATTGGAATCATTGTTTGTAGTTTGTCTCCAGTTAAGGGTTCCATGCAACTGGATCGTAAGGTGCTAGTGGACCAGCCTGTAGATATACCCTCAATATTGAGAAGATCAATAAGTCTGGTTCTACTAGAACACTTGCCTCACATTCTATAGATCTCGATATAACCGAGACTCTCGCCTGCTCGCGACCTCCATCTTCCCCAATCACCCCATCCATCCGTATTCCGCTAGCTGCCTCCTGACGTATCCAATCTTGCGAAGAGAAGGTTCCCCGGACACACTACACATCTTGACAACCGTGACTGAGTGCGCAGCTCTGCTTTCAAAGATCCTTTCCTCGCATTTCTTCTTTCTTAAAATCATTTCAAAGAAATACCCTGCATTCTGATCGGGTACAAAGTGAGCCAAAGCAATTGCACGGCTGTTTCACATGGGCTGAAGGTCGTCGTTCCTTCACGTATTATGCTTGTTACAAGTCCAACTGGTCCTCCTTGGCTGTACTTTTTGTTTGTGTTTGTAAATTCTCTGTGTTAAAGAATTACTCTTCTTTCTCATTACGTCTTCGTACTATTTTTCCCTATTGGTTTTAATGGGACATTAAATGACTGTTTCGCTTGCGTTAAATTTTCCTAGTTTATAAACAATGTTTTCTCCAATTATTTAAATATCACAATAAAATGTACTGTAAATGTATATTTATACTTTATATGCTCACAAATTTATATTCAATAGTCTCATTTCTTTTAACAAGTGAAAGCAACTTCTTAAAGTCGACTATAAAATATAATAACAGTTTCACAATTTTGATCATATTAAAATGTTTACAACCTAAATATGAGGCTTACCTCAACTAATGTAGATCCTCTTATTGCAAAATGTTCATAACTGCACCAAAAACATTCAAAGTTCCATCATTTAAGTTTTCTGAGAAAATGGGTCATGATATAATTTTATTTTTTCAGAATTTGCAATTTAAACAATAATTGGAGGTAAGTATCAGAAGAAGTGCAAAGGAGATCACACTAAAATTGTCAATATATGCATTATATTGCGAAACAGTTTTAAGGTTTCAGAACTGCAATTGGCTATCTAGCAAACAACATAGCCGAATATTATGTATTACAAATGAAAGAAACTTAAAGATTTGTAATTGGAGGTTTGCATACCTCTTGTGATACTGCCATGATACTTGTACTCCAAGAGCTAGGCTTCAATCCAGCTCAAATGATTCCAGTGCACCATCCACTAACAGAAGTGCTATTGCCGTTATTCTTTCTTGAACTTAAACCTAATATTGATAATGGGGAAAATATTTCATAAATGGTCTTTTATAATGCGGTGGTAAAAATTGAACCACCCAAACCTAAACGTCACGTAATTCAGTGCCTAATTTCCAAGCCTATGGACATAACAAAAGCTATTGGTTGTGTTAGGTGTGAGGGCATGCACCCCACAACAATATACACTAAAAGTCTTATAGCTCCTGCCATCTGTGTGAAATGCAAAAGAGATCACAGCGAATTCCGGAGGTTGTCCTAAGCATAAGGCGAATTTAACTGTACACCTTATGCAAGTGATGTGAGACTGTACACACCTAATAAAGTTTAACACGTACGCTCTATGCAATTGGTGTGAAACCCTACACACCTAATAACAACATTTATCAGGAACCTCAGCCAACAGCCCAACAACAAAGCGCGCAACCTTCCAACAGAACCTGCTATGAATTTACCCCAATAAAACAGCAACAACATAACTTGCAACCTAATTATGCCAATGCTATGAAGCAAAACTATCCAGCAATGCCTGATAACAATAACCTAACATATCCTGGACAAAATAGATTCACTGACCTCCATTATACTTACCTTCATCAACACTTTACAGCAAGAGTTATAGCAAGTGCTGCTCAAAACAAAATAAACTTGTGCAAGTCAATAAAATGTTAATGCAATGATGCAATATCTTCATCTCAGAAAATACAAGCAGGAGTCCCCCAAGGTGGAGTATTGGCTTCATTTCTAGATCTTGTATTCACCCTGATAGTTTGCAGACGATGTAGCTATCCTTAGTAAAGATTCCGATGTCACAGCAGCTAAGGAACTACAAGCATACACAAATAAAGTTGATGAGTTGTGCAAAAATTGGAGGCTGGAAATGAATCCAAAGAAATAAAGCTAGTGACATACACCTAAAAAATCTGATGTGTTATACACTCACATGACTTTCTCTACTCTTGTATAAACTATTTTTACAAACGCTTATTCTTCATCTACATCATGTTAAACGAGATAAACATTTGCAGACTCTATCTTATTGCTAATTTTCTTCTAGATGTAAGGAGAATATATATTTACAACGGCAATATAGAAATACAGTAGCCTTTAAGCATAGACATTACTCTTAATAGCTGGTTGCTAGGCGCAGCACCATTCCCTTTGCCACAGATTAATACTTTTTGCATATCCAAGACAAAAAATGAATAACGAATTCCCATTTGAGAAAATATGTATTGAAAAATTTAAGGGAATAACAAGCAATATCTCGAAAGTTGTTCACTCAACCAAAAAAATGTATATGACATAAATTGTATATTTTAACGCGATCTACATTTTTGTGTAGTAAACTTTTGTCTATCTCTTATGGTTTACCAGTTATGCAAAAGTCGTTCACAATGAAGAATACTTTTGGAGACTTCCCAGAAAATTCAAGATATACATTTTATTTGTCATGAAAATATCTTAAACATATGATATTTTAATCAAAATCGTTAGAGCCATTTTTGAGAAAATTAAAATTTTCGAAAAATGCTCCATGTAAAGGGTAATCTGGGGTGGGGGGATTTTCTTGAAAACCTTCGTGTCGCATCTCTGGAAGATACTGAACCTAAATACCAAGTTTGGTGTTTATCCGACTCTTCGTTTCTGAGTTATGCTGTTCACAGACATACACACACACACACACACACACAAAGACACAGACACGGACATGTTTCCAAAAATGCTTTTTTTGGACTCAGGATGTCTCAAAACATATATTTCCGGTGAAATCTCGGTATCGAATTTTTGGGTGGAATACAATACTTCGTGTACTTACTATACGTAGTAGAGAAAGTAAAAATAAATACTGTCAGTTGTGCAATTAATATTCATAAATGAGACATGTACCACAATCTAAAGCAGTGAAATACCTTGGATTAACTCTTGTTGCAAAATTAACTTAGAATGGAGATATTTCTGACCTCAAGAAAAAACTTAGACAGTAAATTCATCACTTAAAATTCCTGACATGGGATAATTCACTTTTACCATTATCTTAAAGAGGTTGATCTACTTCTCGCTGATGAGATTCGTCTGGATGTATTGTTCAATCTGGACACTCCAAAACTCAAGCCAACAGAATACAAATTCCACCAAATCGCGTCTTTCGCCTCGATACATTCGCAATAACACTTTATAAAGACCTTACGCCGACAGTAGATACCACCCTGGAGTCCTGCTACACACGCCTCTTCACTTCTTCAGTGAACATGAAAATTAAATACTAATATAGATACCTAGGCATATGCCACAGGAGCGAGCACGACGAAGACTGAAGCGAAACGGACATACAGGCCTCCTAACATTAAATTTCATCTCACACGATTTAACCTGGGTTGCAACCTCACCCACATGTCTGCAATTCTTGCGAATAGTCTCCATGAGCAAAACTAACAATACTGCAACGTATAAGAAGTTTTAATAAATAATTTAAAAAAAGAATGCAATGGAGTGTCTCTAAACTTTAAAACAATTTGGAGTCTTCTGCAGGCATTTTCAGATATTTAAAATTTTAAGGGAACAAAACGCGTGACATGAATCATAACATAAAGGTTGCAACGAGATAATTAGAATCATATTAAATATACTTACAATCAACCAAAGTGAAATGAATACTTCAAATTTGATCGTTAAAGACCAAATATTTTATATAAAAAGCTAGAAATGTACTTGTACAGAAATTTTGCGGTTTAATCTGCCTTTAACAATTAGGCCATTAATTAAAAGTACAATGTGCAGTATGATATTCTGGAATAATTGAGAACACCTTAACTTGGATGTTTATTTCTGCTGCATTTTTACTTTCTCTACTACGTATAGTAAGTAGGGGAAGTATTGCATTCCACCCAAAAATTCGATACCGAGATTTCACCGGAAATACATGTTTTGAGACCTCCTGAATCCAAAAAAAGCATTTTTGGAAACATGTCCGTGTGTGTGTCTGTGTGTGTGTGTGTGTGTGTGTGTGTGTGTGTGTCTGTGAACAGCATAACTCAAAAACGAACAGTCGGATACGCACCAAACTTGGTATTTAAGTTCAGTATCTTCCAGAGATGCGACACGAAGGTTTTTAAGAAAATCCCCCCACTCCAGACTACCCTCTACATGGAAGATTTTTCGAAAATTTTAATTTTCTCAAAAATGGCTCTAACGATTTTGATGAAAATATCATATGTTTAAGATAATGTCATGAGAAATGAAATGTATATCTCCAATTTTCTGGGAATGTCTCCAAAAGTATTCTTCATTGTGAACGACTTTTGCATAACTGGTAAACCATAAGAGATAGACAAAATTTTACTACACAAAAAATGTAGATCGCGTTAAAATACACAACTTATGTCATATACATTTCTTTTGTTGAGTGAACCGTTTTCGAGATATTGCTTGTTATTTCCTTAAATTTTCCAATACTTATACTTTTTCTCAAATTCGTTATTCATTTTTTTTATGTCCTGGACATGCAAAGAGAATGGAATGCGCCACATAGCAACCAGCGTTAAAATATTTGACTATCGCTTAAAAGCTAGCATATTCCCCTTGCATCTACAAGAAAATTAGCAATAAGTTTGACATCTCGATATCTCGATTAACATGAAGCATATGGAGAATAGGCGTTTGTAAAAATAGGGTGTACAAGAGTAGAGAAAGTCATGTGAGTGTAACACATCAGATTTTTTAAAGTAGACGTCCGCGAAAAATTTAACATTGACAGATTTAAAACTCCTTTATAAAAATTTATGTAGATGTACAGAAAATGCGTGCAAAATGCGCCCGCAATATGCGAATATTTCTAAGTGCAGCGATTTTCGATATAACAATATTTTACGGTTTTTGGAATAAAATTTTTTGCTATTTAAAATTCCCCGTGGTATTAAAAAGTATAATTTTCGTGAAACTTTAAAACGTTCAATCCCCTTAATACAGGCACTTGCAGAGGTATTTTTCTGTAAGAGAAAACATTTTTTTTTAATTTGCTTGTTTCTTTCCACGCGTTCAGCTGCTATAGGTTAAATTAGTTTTCAAAAATCTTACAAAATAGTACAGTTATTTCAAAACCTGTTTTAATACCTTGAATTTAGTTGTAACATTTTCAGTATCTAAATGACAAAAAAATGCAAGAAAAACAAAGTTTAATGTCTCAACACGTATATCTCCACCTTTAAACTACAATAGATGTTACTGTAAACTATAACAAATTGTAACAATGTTTGGTAAGTCTCCAAGCATTTGGATAAAATTTAATGATTTTCAGTGCAATATCCGAACAACATTACGTTGAGCGGTCTAGGCACATCCAGAGTATGCACTGCATCCTTTACAAAGACAGGGTATTATTAGCGAGATACAGAATAAACAGCGTGACTCGCGTAAACGCTGGCAGTGTGCCAGCCATCTCTCCCAGTCGAACAGGATGACAGTTTGTGTACATATAGGTTTTGGTTGTAGGCCTGGTCTCGTATTACTTTGTGAGAAACTTAATGGCATATTCTAGAATTTAATAATGAATAAATTAATAAATAATATTGCAAGCAAAGCACAATGATACAAGGTAAAATTAATGTTTATGCTTGCTATTGATGAAACGTTTACAAGATATATAAGTAAAACACTGCTATCTTACATCAGTTCCAATCGCGAATAGTTTAACACGAAGCTGCAAGCAATGATAAAGTGGATATTAACAAAAAGTTCACGCGATCACTGAAGCTTAACTTTTGCGTAAATTATTAGCGAATCAAAGTGCACTTACCTTTAAATATGCGCATTCTCGTCAGTTCAGTTCATACTGAAAACCGGAGTCATAACATTTTGCAAAACACACTTCATCTGTCGTTAATAACTGATAGGTGATTTCTGGGTCCTGACACAGTAGGCGTTAAGAAATCATGTCCATAATTTCAAGTTCCTATCATTTCTCAGGTTCGCAACTGCAAGGTCATTGTGCACTAACGATTTTGATTAAAACGCCATAAACTAAAGCTAAACCCCACGGCGCAATGGCCCATGCAGGGCCTTGGCCTGCCAACCCGACTGCCGGCTTCACGCTCACATAAGCGCGGCAGAGGTGGGTAATGACACCGATACGGAGAGGAGATGTGACCAGCATCACGCTCCCCCCAGCAGGAATATTGGCTCTCGTACCGGGGTCGCTGCCTATCGCAGCTCCTCACTTTCCTCAGATGCTGAATGGGCACCGGTCCTATACCCGGGACTTAAATATTCACCCCACGGGTGGAACCCGAACGCATTTCGTAGTCGGAAACTAGAGCACCACGCTTCAGCTCACTGCGCCATGGCGCAGGACGATTAAAATATTATATCTTCAAGACTAATAAAATGTTTACATTGGATTATCTGTGAAGTCCACTTCATTTGGAATTGAGTTTGGTATAATTTTGTGTAACGCTTATTGTTATGTAGTTATCTTTAAAACACAGTTTATTCAAAAACAAAGTATTGCACCTTCAGATATCTCCGAGATATTCGTAGTTATTGGTTTGAATTATTCAACACGTTTATCGTTTTCTGAAGTGCTGTCACTATTTTGTTGTTTGCTTCAATGTCATGGAGAAATTGAACGCCAACGTATAGGGAGGGACCTATATTTTAAAGCTTTGACTAAGGCTCCTTATCACTCTTGTAACTACAATGAAATAATCAAAACGTTTCCGCAAACGTTTATCAAGATAATAGTTTGGTGGCGAAAGTCCTAATAATGGAACACAACATTTTTTTTGTTTATTGTTGTGATATCGAATGAGGGGAAATTTTTACTCCCGATTCAAAAATTCAATATTAGAATTTCATCGGAAATACACTTCATGATGTGTCCTGACTCTGTGTTAGTGGATTAAAGATAGAGAGAGGAAGGGAGGGACAAACAGACAGACATATAACATAAATATAACCTAATGTGTTACAGTCACATGGCTATCTTTTATGCAAATTTTGTGCTTGATCTACAGACTACGCTTACAAAAGATTATTTTTGTATCTTCTTCCTATTAATCGGGATAAACAATAGAAATTCCACACTGGCATAACGTGACGAGAAACAAAATAATGGTGACTTAGTATTTCAAACAGTGCACGATAAAGGTGCTGTAAAAATTAAAACTAAAAGCAACCAAAATCTCGGAAATGAGATCTACACCCCTTAGCAAGTTTTTGTTTGTATCCTACAGTTTCCCAGTTATACATAACTATAAACAATTTAATCAGGACGAAGAGAACTGCACAGGTTTTAGTGTAAATCAATATATTGTTCTTGTTAAAATCTCAAATATGTGATGCTTTAATCAGAATTGTTAGCGTCGTTTAAAAAATTATTTTTTTTATTGTAATGGGCAGTTTTAGATTGGCTAAATTTCGTAAAAATCTTTGTATCGCATCCTTGGAAGATACTGGACTTAAATAACATTTGCCACTTTGGATTTTGAATTATCTATTCACACACAGATACAAACTCACTCACTCTCTCTCTCTCTCTCTCTCTCTCTCTCTCTCTCTCACACACACACACACACACACACACACACGCAGAACTTCATCTAAAATGTTGTTTTTGGGGTTCTTCTACCTACTATAAATAAGGGTAAAGAAAGTTCCTTTTCATAGTGTTTAATGTCCATTCTTGCATCATCGCAGGTGTAATGCATGAAATGAATAAGTTGGAAAAGAAGTTTGGGAAAGAAACTTTCCCGGAATTTTCCAGTTATGATGACTGAGGAAGACTGGAAAAACCCTTATTCCTGATGGTATTTAAACCGCTTATGAGCCCATGCCTTAACGACCTCGACCACCTGTGTTGGTATAGAGAAACTAAGAAAAAATTTCGGATAATTCTCAAATGTCATACTTAAATCTTTCTAGGAATAATCAAGTCAAACAAGCGTTTAATGGGAAATTGTTATATTTTACTATCTCAAAAATTACCCTGACGATTTTTATTTAATTATCTTATGTCTGAAGTGTTGGAATGATGAATAAAATGTGTATTTTTCAATCTCTGTAAATAACCTTCGAAGACATTTATATGGCGACTGTGGTGAAGCGCGCGCGCACACACACACAGAGAGAGAGAGAGAGAGAGAGAGAGAGAGAGAGAGAGAGAGAGAGAGATTTTCAATAATGTAGATCTCGCTAAGGTAAAAAGACTTGTTAAATAAGATTTAACGCGAAATTGTCATTTCTATCTTAGTTCACTCTTTTTAAATATATTTTGAAATATAAAGCGGTAGATTTAGTACAAAATTTACGATCTGCGTGTTAAGCAGCTGAGTGATGTCTCGGCCCTGCAAATGTGTATATCATAAAATTATTGATCAATCTAAACAACTTTGGTTGAATATGGATTGTGATTAACAGAAATTGGATTAAAAAAAGGATTTATACGAATTATTTGTAGAAAAGCACGAAAATGTATGGCACTGAGTAGAGAAAGTCGTGTAAATGCAACAAATATTGTTTCTACATCTTATTCTTATTTAGACATCCCAAGTATTAGGCCAGCAGGATCTGTTCCGAGCCTCAATTCCATCTCTTTTCCATCTTAACCACACCTCTCCTTCCCACTGGCCTATACTGATATGCTGACTTTGGTATGGTTTGAGACAGTAACTATGGTTATATATGCCATGTATATAATAATGTGAATTATAATGTGAAATAGTATTAATAAGCAAAATACTTGTTATATAAATAGAAGTTTTATGTATGTGCAACTGTTAAACTGGAGCTGTGAAACCCTTGTTAAAAGCCGACAAACATATCTTTGTGTTAGAATTAGGGCCCAGGCAAAAAGGACTTGTAAGCGAAAGTCATAAAAGCCAGACCTTGAATCTTTGTGAAATAGGCGACAAGCGAACAAACATATTTTTGTAGAGAGGTCACATGTTTGCAAACAACGAACAATAGCTGGGTAAGTCTTCTAGAAGGTTCCAAGCTGAACGAAGACAGACAATGAGATTTTAAGGAAGAATATGTTTAAAATGTTTAAGTGGAGCAAAGTTAGTTGTAGTGTCCCCATCAGCCAAGGGCGGTTGCGTATAAAGTGCTGCGATGTGAATAACATACATGTAAGCTCTCAGAAGCAGGCGTTATTAGTTACTTCTCATAATGTAGTAGGAACGTTGAAATGTTATCAATTTAAAAGTCCATAGAAACGTGTGAGCACGTATACAATACTTGATTGCTCAGCGACCGCAAGTTTGGCGCACGAACGTGGTAGGGCTCGACCGTTCTACAGCTCCAACTAACTTAAGTAACTGTGTAGATTATTACTAAGACAGTAAATGGGTGTGCCATTAAAGCATAGTGTTCTTCATTAACGTAATCTATTGTTAGAGTTATTACTTATTACCTTACCTCCCGTATCACACCCTGCAAAGTTAAACAAGCTCTACCAAAAACCCAAATAACAGCAGCCGTGGCAAGAAATAAAAATAACACTTTAAGAGTAACAACGAAAACACAAGATAATTATCAGTATCACCATAGTTCATATATTAATTCATATATTAATATATCGGAAATACTGCGAGTTATGCTCTCCCACCACGAGTATACCGCAGCTTTTGTCATCCATTCTAAATAGGTATTCCCTCCACTTTTGCTTATACTCGAATGTATTTAGGGTCAACTCCTCCCTAATAGTCTGATTAGGAATATGATGCTAAGAGTAACTCCCATAGCGATCTCAAAAATCTCATGTGATAAGCCTCAGGCCTTTTCTCATCCTCTTTTTAATATCCAGGTTTCGGAACCAAACATTATCGTTGGTTTGGCAATTATTTTATGTAGTGTTAATTTTATATTCTTGATATAACTTTTCCAGAAGTTCTCCCTATTAATCCATTTATTTTATTTTATATATTTAATTTTCCAACTATTATTCCTATTACACAACGGGACGGCACGTTCCTTCCTATGTAAATGTTCCAACCTGTTCTGCTATTTTTCCATTACAATCTTAATCCTAAATGGTTCTTTTCCTTTTTATATTAAAATAAAAATTTGCTTATCAATTTGAATGATGGTATTCCAGGAAGGTATAGCATTCATAAGGTGTTAACGCAATACACATGTTTTGTTTTCATCACGTCCTCTTAAAGCAGCGGGTGCTGTATGGAATCTATTTAACGGTAGGCAATAAGAAGGAAGCTGGTTGGATGGACATTCCGGAGGTACTTGCTCGGTAGTGAAAAACGGAGATAGCAGATGATCAACATCCAGTGGAGTTCCGAACCGAGGGTGCTTCATGTATATAAAGGAGATTAGTTGCAATTCACCGGGTAGCACACTCTGCCAGCGGGGCTTCATGATCTGCAGTGCAATAGTGGCACAAGAAACATCAGGAGTAGCGGTTTGAGTTTGTTTACCTTTCACAATGACATCTGTATTTCAGACGGTTGAAAATAAAACAGAGGTTATATGACACACCAGTCAGTGGCTCAATGTGATATAAACGTTTGGGAATAGGAGTGCACATGTCATTCAACAGATAAAAACAAATTAGGTTCCCTAAAGAGAGAATTTATTCCTAGAGCAAACATCATTCTACAAAACATGTAGGTGGCAGTAGTAATCTTGAATTCTAGAGTAAATACTGCGTTTCCATACAGCAACAAAAGTGAATGCATAATTTAAAACATCACAGGGAAAACTACATTCCTCTAACACAAAATCTGAGGCTTAATTTGTTTGTATTGAATGTCTACACCGTTGCAACGATTTAGACCAATCTTTGCACAGGTAACCAGTGAAAAAGACGAAAGAGACCCTAATTTGGAATTTCACACTTCGGCAGGCAAAATCCTTCTTTTCTATTTTATTTTTGTTTGCATTAAAATGAGAACATAGGTAAACACGAGAGAGCTGAAAATCGAAATACTAGTCCTCCTCTCTCTTCTCCTCCTCCTCCTCCTCCTCCTCCTCCTCTTCTTCTTCTTCTTCTTCTTCTCTGTCTGTTGGTATTGGAATAAAATAATATAAAGCATTCATCATAATCCTATGCTTTATTTACCATAGGTAATAACCGATTTGCACACTTTTTAACAATTTCTGACTACAAGTTTTATTTCTGTCACATTAAAAGATTCTAGTTACCAATTTTATTTCTCTGTCACTTTAAAAGATATTTCGATAATACTCTGTCATTACACTGCTTTATTAAATTCATACATGTTAATTTTGAATACGCCGCACATTTTAAAAGTTGAACGTTTTGTGCAATTTTCGAACATTTACAAACCTCATAAAATGAAAAAAAAACGAAATCATCAAAGCACCTGAATCGTATTATTACTTGTTTTTTGCATACATAAAAATGTATGCAAAAACCTTTTCCTACTAATTGGCAGCTAGAAGTTTTAAAGATTGTGGAATATATTCTATTCTCGGTGTAACGAGACATTATGGTATTCAAATATTGCTAGAGTAGAAATAATAAATAAGTCGAAGTCAATATCGATAGATACATTTAGTGATTATACTCCGATGTTCGGATATTATAATTTCTCAATAAAGTATACAATTATGTATACATATTCTTTGCTATTTTATTCCAATATATAACACCCTGCTCTCCCCCCCCCTCTCTCTCTCTCTCTCTAAGAATGATCGAAAACATACGAGTAGCAATCTATCTCAACGAGGTAACGGCTGAAAAAATAACTAATCTTTCATGTATCTATTCATATTTTAATGTTTATTACTACACATCAAAAACCACAGCACAACTAAACAGTCTCAAGTTCAAGAAGTGCAGATTTTTCAAACATAGGCTCCCTCTTTAAGACACGCTATGTGTGCTATTCTATTGTTTATGCTGAATACGGGCTTTAAACATAAATCTCACAATATCTTTTCATTTTGATTTCGCAAAACTGTTTATTGTTTATATTTGTTATAGTTTGTAAATAAAATCGCGTATGCAACTTGTGGAATGCGAGATGTTTTTATAGTGATGAAATTGTTATGTATGAAAGCCTTCCCACTCGTGAAACTTCAGTCGCAAGTTGCTTAAATAATTATTTATTATTAATTATTATTTATTAGTAATTTCTTAATCGTAACAGCATGACATGTAATGAACAGAGAGAAGGAAACGGAGGTTGTGAAGACAAGTGTGGGAGAGAGGGTGGAAAATGAGAAAGAGGGAAAAATAGAAATAATTGGAGAAGCTGGAGGGAAGGAGAAATAAAAGACTAAGATATAGGGAGGTGGGGAGAGAGAGAGAAAGAAAGGAACTGAGAGGCAATTAGAAAGGGAAAGAATAAACTCCGTATGTAACGTACTAACGTCAGCAGAACTCCGTGTTCTAACAGTAAAATATACATTATAAAAAATAATAAATCGTGTGGCACTACAGCAAGCAAAGACACTGGACCTGCCAATCCAACTGCCGGCCTCACGCCCACTTACGCACGGCAGAGGTGGGTGATTATACGGCAAAATTATGCGTAAGATACAGAGTATTTTGAAAATTTCTTATAAATGACAATATAAGGCTTTAAGAGTATTAAATATAGTTTGTACAAATGTTCTGGGAGGGATATTGTTATTATTTATTTTATTCTATGTATATCCCATCTTTAACATATACGGTGATAATGACAGCTTTGGCTTTAGAGGAATTGCTCATCGGCAATGGTGTTCACTCCATTACAATTGTAATCATCTTTGGGTATGTTACCTTGGGTTTTCTTTATAAGCATTAAATTCACACTCGCACACATACACATTTACACTCTCACTTATACTTCCAGACCCTAGGGAGGATGGGGAATAATCCTGGCTAAAGAAAAGTTCCCGTCCTCCAGCCAGAAATCGAACCCGAGACCTCTGATTTGGAAGCTAGTATGCTAACCACCAGGCCATAGACACTGTTAGGGATATTATTGTTTTAAAACATCCTTGGTTCCCAAATAATAACTACCGCACAGACTAGTCTACTGAATTGATGTACATATTCGTTATTCAAATACGGCATACATGGTCCACTATATCGTTTCTCATTTAGAGAATTGTTTCTTAAGGTCCCCTTTAGTATCCACACTGAATTGATTTGATTTTTTGAATTATATTAATTGATGTAAGTAATTAATAGTTAATTGTATTGCAGTATTGTTATAATTAATAGTAATTGTAGTTAATTTGATTAGAAGCTTACAAAATGAAAGTCCTTTATAACTTTTCAGTTCTCAAACTGCCAACTCTCCAATGAATGTGGCAGCTCCTACATTGAATTTTATAGGCTTCATAAAACTATGTAGTTGGTTACCAATATTGATCAAAATTGTGGAAAATAATAATGGAGTTTTCATCTGAAGAACCGAGTTCGAATTGCCTGAATAAAGTTTTCTCACCCCCCCCCGTGGAACTCAGCCCATTTAAGTATGAACTTCAAGTATTCACTCGTCCTTGATTATGTGATCTCTATGGTTACAGGATGCTAAATTTGAAAAGATAACATTATAAGGTAATAACCTGGTGTGTAGCGTCCAGGGCTAGAAATACCTGCTAGTAGGGTTAAACACAATGTTTACAGCTTTTACTAAATGTAACACGTTTTAATATTTCTGATAAAAAGAAAGTCGTCTTCTGTAAATTATTTTAAAAACATTGGGCAAAATAGTCCTCCGTTGGTTTATCTTGGATTAAAGAAGAGGAGTAATTATATACATTTTAGTCCAAATTTAAGGGTCCTGGTAGTTCTCATTTTCCTTTGAAATGCAAAGAACCCACATTTCCATCCCATTATGGTGCAGCTATGAAGAACCCTTCGCGTACTAAAATTCTTGAAAATTTTAATCTCTCTTTTAGCAGAAGGGCTTCTAGGACACACAATAAAAACATGTTTCGTTTTGCATTAAGCTACCAGTGGTCGGAAAACAACATTTGTAACGGTTGTTTCTTCCCCTTATATACCTAAATGTAGGCTCAGCCCTAAAATGAAAATGTATGCATATCCTAAAGAGAAAATAGGCTTCATTTTGCATGAAGTTACTCCTCTGCGTCTGACTAGACACTTGATTATAAGCTTATAGTTGTTGAACTGAAGTATCAAATCAAAAGTGGAACAGCTCTAGTTTCATAGAAGTAAACAACATAGAAATGCACTAATATTGAAATGACAAGAAATACACTCTTGTAAATGTATTGTCTTTGATATAGGATTGTTTATATTTTAAACATATTTATACTATTTCCATCTCAATTATTTTCCGAGCGAGCTGATCTTGACAGCATTTAAAGTCTTATACTGCAAAATGTCATTGTATAATAAGTGTTGATGGCATTTTCCCACAACATGATGCATTTCAGGGTGCTCTTTTGGTATATTATTCATAGTGAAAGCATCCCTGTGCGTATAAATGAACCTAATAGAGATGCTATTCTTTAACGATTTGAATTCATTTTCTAAACTTATAAACTTGCTTTCATTTCTTTAAAAATCCGATACACATGCTCAAAGGGCCTCTCTAACGTAACAAATTTACATACAGGGTTATTCAAAAAGAAGGAACAGACTTTAAATATTTATTTCTAATGAACGACAATAGACGGCGACACATGCGATACATCACTGAATAGAGAAAAGTTCAACATTGTACTTTATGTGTTCAAAATGAGCACCATTTGTTATGCGAGGACGACCAGTGCTTTTCCGTTTGCATACGCAACCATCTTCTACGAATTTATTGTATCAATTGTACAGTTTTTATGACGAGGCGGCTCTAAATCTATATATCGGATATACATTATAGTATTCACATTAAAGGTGATTCTGCTATCCACGTGTAATGCATTTTAGCTTAGGAATGATTTAAAATTAGGCAATTAGTGCTTAGTTACAGAAATTGTTTGGGAACAGCTTAGCAGAGGAAAAGAAAAAACGAAGAATCACAAATTTTCAAGCATGTTTGTCTGTCGGTTTAGTATTCCGTAAATATTGTAAACATGCAACTTGGAACATTTTCCAGGCTACTCACAAAAAATTCAAGATATGTATTTTATTGGTCATACCAATACCTAAACACATGATATTTCGATCAAAAGGTTATTTAGATTTAAACTAATTAATATCCGGAAAACTGTAAAGGATAATTTAGAATAGGACAGGATAGGACTATAAGAGGAAGGGGACTTGGTACCTCGATCTACGCAGATATTTTGTACCTCGGCCCCTGATGGGGTGTCCCCAGGAGGGAGGGCGGTCAGACTAGGAGGCACTACTGGGCCCCTACCATTTACAGATTTGAATTCCCCAGGTGGTGACTGGTGCAGCTGGCTCTCCTCTCCCTATGGACTTACAAATCCCCTGGGGTCCCGAGACCCGGAGACCGCTCGAAGTCCGAAGACAAAGGTTTACTCAGAGCATCCTTTTCCCCTGGAATGCACACGCCGAGACCTCCCGCCGACACTTGCAATCCTGAAAGAAACCAAGCAGATTAAAGATGAGGTGAAATGAGAATGGAGATGAAATGGAGGGACAGGAAATTCTGAGGAAGTAATTATCCTTCCCAGCATTCACCTGGCAACCTCGGGAAACCCCGAAAAAACCATGGTTCAGGAAGTTCGGCCACGGGAATGGAACCCACGACCTCCCGAATGCGAGCCGAAGATATTACCGCTTTAGGCATCCGCTCGGTAAAGGATAGTTTACTTGAAAACCTTAGTGTTACCTCCTTGGAAGATTCTGGAATTAAATA
This sequence comes from Deroplatys truncata, assembly GCA_030765065.1. Classification (NCBI taxonomy): domain Eukaryota; kingdom Metazoa; phylum Arthropoda; class Insecta; order Mantodea; family Mantidae; genus Deroplatys; species Deroplatys truncata. Next base: position 131,296,418 of record CM060978.1, read on the forward strand.
CCAAGTTCGGCATGAATTTTCGTTTTTGGTCTAATGCTATTTACAGGCATACACATACAGCGCAGAACTTTTCTAAAGTTGCAATTGTTGGGTGTAGTGGGCCTCAAAATCAGCATTTCTTGTAAAATCTCGGTCTCGAATTTTTGAGGAAGGTGATCAATTAAAAATTAAGAACACTAATAGCTCTGCATTGTACACTTAAGTAGTTTTCTTAGCCCATTTGTAATATTTTTGCCTGTGTATATTATAAACTAAAAGAATAACAAACGTTTTACTGGTAACTTTAGTAGTTTTAGTTTTCTCTCCGGCTAACCCGGAGTTAACCATTATTAACATTTAGGAACCGCACACGGGATGCGTGGCGGCAGGACGCGCATACAACCTCCTTATCAACAAGTTTTATCGGGATATCTGATTTATTCTAGAAGTTTTGTGTAAACGTTTAGTAACAGAAAAGCTTTTATCAGTATAACGCTATGTGACAAGTGTAATCGTTTTTAATTTTAAAGTTCACTGAATGTTTAACTAATTTTTAAGTTTACTTTGTTTACCGTTAGCTTTGCTCTAGTAAAGGAAATATTACATTCAAGCGGGGAGTTTAAATCAATATTTTTTAAAATCAAAATCGTTTAATCCGTTTTTGGGAAAATAAAAGTAATATCTTTTGTTTCATAAAACGGTATTCTTGAGTTTGATGAATTTTCTAAAACTTCTCCCCTTTTATCCTTGGATGAATGCTGAACTGAAGTATGGAATGTGATACTTATCGGACTTTTCGTTTTTAATGTACACTGCCTCTATCTCGCACCTTTTCAGTATTAATATATTGTGACGCAGCGGCTATGTCACAAGGTTATCGGGAGGTCGGCGCCGAGCGGTCCGAGTAAACAATAATGGCCGCTCGCCAGCGTAAACACCGGTCAGTTATTGGCAGATAAACAAGAACCTTCTGGAAGCTTTATCTCCCCCCTCTTCCAGAAAGTGTGTCGGAATAACTCTAAAGCGTTCGAGAATGAATCCGCTGACTATATAAGCGAGCGTTCTCCGCAGTCCAGTCAGTTTTACCTTCTATATCGCACAGGTAAAGCCGCATTTGTGGCTAGGTACTGTGACGATCACATTCCGCCCAGGTGAACCTGGGCGACCTGCACCCGATTTCTGGAGTCCAGTCAGTCGCGAGTCGAATGGCGACAGTAGAGTGAGTCGCGTCAGAGAGTCGGTGAGCGAGCGATTCATCGACTGCGTTTCTGAATCGACTCAAGAGCGCTCTTCGAGCGAGTTGCGACGGCTGTTGCAACGTGCAGCGAGTGCTACGGAGCGAGAGACTGGAGGTCTTGTGTTCGACTCCCGTGTGAAGCAACCGTCCGGCATGAAGAGGCTATGTCACGAAGAAGTGAAGTGGAGAATTGAACTAGTTCACCTTAGTGAAGTGGTACTGTCAACAAGTGAACTCCCAGTGAAGGTGAATTACAAGAAACTTAGAATAGTGACAGTGAGAACTGAGAGAAGTGACAGACGGAAAAACTGGACAAAACCACAGTATATCCCCCCTCCATCTCATATACCTATATCACATACAAACGCACACACGCACAGGAGTGTTCTAATATTATTCAGGAGGTCCCGAAACTTGCATTTCCAATGAAATCTTGATAATGAAACTTTGAGTAGAATACAGTGCGCTTCTTCTACCACCGAAGTAAATTTCTCATATTAACTAAACCGAGGAAAAGAATGGGATTTATCGCTATTTATTTGCTTAAAGACTTGACTTAAGATTGGGCTGTAACATTAAAGCCAATACTGCACAGACCTATGTATTAGTGTCCATTATAAACTTAAGCAGCAACTCCACCGTAGGCTTGCATCTACGCAGGGAAGAAACATGGCAGCTTAGGAAGATTTATGTCCATTATCATCGGGCTAAAAGTTTTGTGAGAAGTTGCGCGAAAAATCCCAAGAGGTTTAATCCTCGACCTCTCATTTAGAGCTGTTCAACCTTTGTTTGGCCGAAAGCCAACAAGTAATGAAACTTGTGTCCAGGGACACAGCATCCAGGTTATCCATCCTGTTCGCCGTTATCCCGATATTTCTGTGAAATACACTCTTTCGCATCTACCTGATGCTAACACTCCCACCACTTTTTCTATCCATAACACATTTACATATGTGTATAAGTTATGTATTGGAATAAAAAGTGATTCTTATATTCCACGTTACGTTATTCACGATGCAGCATTTATCAAACATTTCGTTTTTGAGCTATGTCGTTCACAGACCGCGCGCGCGCGCGCGCGCGCACACACACACACACACACACACAAGGATATTTTATTAATGTGTCCTTTTATTTAGTAAATCTCAAAACACGCATTTCTGGTGAAATATCGATATCAAATTTTTGGGTGGAATGCAATACCTTTTCTATCTACTAGACACGTGGTAGAGAAAGTAAAAACGAAATAAGATTTATACTTAACTTCAGTTGCTTCCAAAAAGAGGGTTTTTCAAGAAAATTTCCCCACCCCAATTACCCTTTATGGAAACGTATTCGTTATTTTTTATTTTCTCAACAATGGCTCTAACGACTTAAAATGGTATTAATTAAGACATTTATATGTCAGATAATATGTATATCTTGAACTTTCTTCTTCATTTGGAAGGAATTTCATATAATTTTGAATAACTGGTGAAGCATAAAGATATATTAAAGCGTACCACACATAAATGTAGATATCTTTAAAACACGTAATTTATTTCAAATAACGTGTATGCTATTGGTTAGACTTTGTCGTCTTTTGAAGTGTTGTCATCGTTTAGTTGTTCCTCGCGATGTCGTGGAAAGAGTATGGGATTTCAAACGCAGCTTATAGCGACTATCGCTTCGCTCTCCTGAATCCCTCTTGATTGTACCTCTAACGAAATATGTAATGAAACTGCTTCTGCGAACGTTTATCTCGAATAACATGAAGTAGCAATAAAAATCAGCTTCTGCAGGAATAGCTTTTAGAATAAAAGTAAACAATAGTAGATAGAGAAAGTCATGTGAATGTAACACAGATTTTTCCGTTCACTATTCCTTCCAGTGCATTCCTTAGCAATCTCATGTAAAGTCCCAGCTAATCACTTTTCGTGCTGCTGATCAGTTTCAGTATAGTACCTCCCTCAGCCACTGTCTTACACACTTGGTTGGTTATCTATCTGTCCATTTCCAGCGCTTCATTCTTCCGTATGTATGTATTTCAAATCCTTCCAATCGTTTTCCTTACTTCGTCGTACCAACAAAATTTCCACATAGAAATAAAACTGTGAATTAATATTGTATATTTGCATATTTATGTGTAATACAATTTATACATGTTAATAATATTATTGAGGCTGTAAATTACCAAAGGTTATCAAAAAATAGTTTTTCCTTCTGGAGAGTCATTTCAACATGAAAGTGAAGTAAGAAATTACAAATAATAATGCTGCTTGTAAGACATTTTAAGAAACTTATTTCTAATAGTTACGTTCATAAATCCGAACCATTTAAAATTTTCCTGTAGCTACAAATAATGCGTTGAGAGGAAAACGATAATAACTAATGAACTCGCACATCCTTCCAAAATCTAGAAATGAAAGGAATCAGGAAAGAAATTAGAAGAGAAAGGAAGAATTGAATTCTTCTTCCACGCTCCACGCGCAGACTTTGGCGGCTTTCTCAAGCAAACAATTAAGTAATGAATTGTCAGTTGGGCGTCTCAAATGCACAAATTCATGCGTCGGGAATGGTGGTAGGGAGAACTTTGCGTAACCTGGAGAAGGGAAAGGAAATGATACTCAGTATACAGGATGTTTCAGAACCTCTGCGATAAACTCTGAGGAGAGGGGAACATTTTCTGTCAAGCTACCACCATCCTCCAACGCACCATTACGGAGTTATTCACTCCTGTTTGAAGCGTATCCGGTAGGATAGGTTTGAGAGGCACAGCCAGTACACTTTGAGTCTCTGTTTACAACTGAATCCAGTGACATCGCCTCTTTCGTGTCCCTTACGTCTGGTTAGGTTTGGTAGGTCTGAGATGCAGAGCCCAATTTGACTCAGTGTTTATGAACATCTCCCGCATACCACCTCCAGAAAGTACAGGGATTGGGGCCGAATGATCGCACCTCGGTTTCAGTTTGTCCAGTGGTTTCTGCAACGAAGTATCGCAGATCCTACATTTCCCACGCACGACTTGTTTACCGATGAGGATACGAGAAGGATACTTCAACAACAAGAGCAACAAGAACATCTGGAATGTTGAGAACACTCGTGCAGCGTTTATCAGACATCACCAACAAAAGTATTCCGTAAACATCTGGGCTGGAATCGTTAATGATCACCTGCTGAGACCTTTCGTTTTGCCACCCCGTTTGAGTTAAATTGGGCTGTGCGTTTCAGACCTGAAATTGAAATTGAGTTTTATTTATGGACGCTCTTTAACTACTATGGTCCTTAGCGTCCCATTCTATATTGGGCGTGAAAGACCGCTAATTTTCTCAGAGTTCTCTTTATCAGGCTTGAGATTCCTTTACGTGCCGTAAATCTACAACACGGGACCACCGGCTTTACTTCCCTTCTGAAGGAAGCCATACTAAGGCTTATTACGCCCGAAAAAATCCATCGCCCTCCGCCGGGTTTGAACCCGCGACCTTGGAAACTAAAAGCTGGCACGGTACCACTAGTCCACCTAGGACGACAGCGTTTCAGACCTACCAAACCTAACCAGACGTAAGGAACAAGAAAGAGGCGATGTCACTTGATTCAGTGATTGTAAACAGAGAGTCAAAGTGTTCTGGTTGTGCCTCTGAAACCTATCCTACCGGATACGCTTCAAACAGGAGTGAATAACTCCGTAACGATGCGTCGGAGGAGGGTGGTTGCTTGACAAAAGATATTTTCCTCTGCAAGCTCTATCATTCCTGAGTTTGTCGCAGAGGTCCTGAAACATCCTGTAGAGGTCTGCACGGGCTCCGACCAAGCCCTCGGGCCTAGGCCGGGCGGGTCGGTTTCGGGCTCGGGCCGTGTTCAGGCTTGAAAATAAAGACGAACAAAGTGTATCACATTCAGTATATGCATTTTATTTGCATCATGCAAGTATCTTAAATATATGATAATTTAATCAAAATCATTAGAAACATTTTTATAAAATTAAAAAAAAACAACTCTTTTCTGTAAAGAGAAAATAAAGATAAAAAATATTAATTTATCATGCCTCTTGGCCTGCGATGTTGAGATACCCGGAATAGCAGAATTGTCACAGAATGCGCACATCCATAGCGGTACATAGTAATACTAGTAATAATAAATAAATCCTCGCTTCGGCCAATTGCGAATAACGCTATAACAGCACTGCAGCTGCAAACTCCGCCTTCCTGGTCACACACACCCAGGACATCCCAGTTAGAGTGTTGTAATAGTGGTTGCATGAGATAAATAAGGCCGCTTACTACATAGGGGTTCCAGGACCTCAGCCGCCATTATTTCTGTAAAAAGTGCTCTTCGTTTGGTCCCAAAGAACTGAGTTTAACCCTACCAGGATCCCAGCAGCGAAATAATTCCATTTACCAGTACGGTAAATCGAACTCAAGTCCCTTCGCACCGCAGGTAGAAGCGTTTCGTGAATAATAACAGTGAATAACTGCAATATAATTTTATTTAAAGCAAAATTAGAGAATCGGGGCCGGGCCGGGTGGTACATATAACCTATTCTCGGGCTCGGTTGAGATCGGGCCGGGTCGGGTTTAAGAATTTCGGCTCGTTTAGACACAATATCCTCATTTACCTTAGTTCTTTGTCGTCACTATCCGCCAGAGTAGAACCTTCCAATTGCTTACTGTGCAAAGGGCATGAGGAGCAGGTTCTTGGAGTTCGGGAAGGAAATAAATAACGTATTTGGGTTGTGATGTAGACACGTAAACTGTGTTCTTGTTCTGTATGCCTGACTTAGAACATGTACCAGTGATCACTATTGACATCTCTAATGAGAGAATCAATCTGGAAAATTTGTTTGATAAGGAAATGAGTTGAATTTGAGTATATATACGTCCTTTACATGGTCACTTAGGGGTTTAATTGTGTCATCGCTGTGTAATGTGTGTAGTTATAGTTATCAGGAAGCAGAGGAGGATTTCGGTACTTAAGCGCACATGAAGGGGTATTGTGCTTCTGTAAAGTTACAGGAGGAAAGGGTAAAGCCCTGGCAGGCTCGGACGCAGGCGGGGTCTCTAATGTCTCTAGATATTACACCCCCCTCACATGGACCTGTCACACACCGAGCTCCAGGGCTGACGTTACACAAAGCAAACTCGAACTCAAACATACGCCTCCCGGCCGTCCACTCGCCTGATCGTTCTACCGTGATACATAATCATGAAATTACATGCCAGGAAAATTCTCATTATATAATTCACCCCATCATTCACCTGCTAACCGAGGAAAATATAAAAAAAGCTAACCAAGGTCAGAGTGGTCCGCCCAATGGGAATCGAACCCGGGACCTACCGAACACGAGCGTCACACGTTACGGTGGAGCCATCTCGCTCGGTTAGTAATGTGTGAATGCAATAAAAATGGGCAATTTTCCCCTTTATGGGGATAAATGGTCTCCTTAGTTGTAGTAGATAAGAACGGTTTGAAATTTGTTAACGTTGAACAAATCAGACAGACTTCTTATTATAACTGAATTCCCATGGCAGTTGTATGGTACTTGAATGAATCAATGCATTTTATTAAATGCCGTCAATGTTCATTAACAAGAATTAAAACAAAACACAAGTGAGATGTGTCCATGGTTACGTCCTCAACGTCTAAAAAAATGTCACAGTCGTTTTGGATGTGTGACACTGTTGCAGTAACGCCAGAAGGGGTGTGTTTCACAGCCGATAAGGGTTGACGGATTCCACACTGCCCCCATCCTCTCGTTTGCATGTTGTGTGCGCGTAGTTTTCTCGGTCAACAAAGTCCGAGTGCAGGCCGTTTCCTCCTCGTGACCCGATTGTAAAACAGGAACAGATACAGGTATACGTACACTGAGCTGTGCATTTCAGTGATGCAGTAGCTGATATAGTTTTCCTGTAAATCCAGTGTAGAGGCGCATTAAATCTTTCTAGTAATGTCACTGTTCTTTGTGATAATATCACCTGTTTGTGTGATGTTCAATGTAAATTAATGCAGCTTTGCGTCAATTTGTAGCCATTCTAGATCCTGAATTATGTGAATAAAATAAAACATATTAAGTCTGTGGTTAAACTGTGTGGTCCCTGGCATACTAAACATTTCACTACTTCATTACTTTCCCATCGCTTGCTGAAGTTAGGGGAAGTGTTGCATACTATCCCAGATTTCACTGGAAATAAAGGTTTTAAGGTCCATCGAGCACCAAAAATACTACTTATATTATATAATTAGTTACAAAAATGGACTTTTATTAGCCAGCAGGTGTAGTTAGAATACGACCTCTAAGAATATTCTAACACCAACGGTTAAAAAAGTTATTTTTTAAGTTGTTTAATACGAAATTTTGCTACAGATCCTGTGGACATTTCCTTTTCAAGCTGAAAACCCTAAGGGCACTGAAATTATGCTTCAGTGACTATTTTTTAAACTTCACGTTTAAAAGCACACTCCAGGGGAAAAAAGTATTGGAATATTTCAAATTGTAGGATGTAAAGGTATGCGCCACTTAAACGTTGGCAATATGTAGTCTGCCGCGGACTAAACTCGTCTCGTGGACTTGGTTAATACAGCGATTTTAAAATAACACTTTTATTGCTCTTTACCGCCACAATGTTTATTTCTTGGTCGGATTCCAGTACAACAAAGTATTGAATTACGTTTACGCAAAGCTATTACCTATTATGGTATATTTAAAGCCATTAATATCGCTTACTAGGTGACCCAGAAAGTTGAATACGTAAGAGGCGCGGATGGTGTTCTGAATACTGAATGGTACACGAAGCGCGTCGAAACAGGCCTTTTTGTTTAATTACTCTCCGCTTTCCGGTTTAGGGCATTCTCTAAATGCTGGCGCCTTATTCTTTCTACCATTGCCTACGTGTAATTCTGACTAATTCTCAGAATCTCTATCTGTATTTACCTGAACTTATCTACTAAAAGCTTTCCATAGAGCCCTTACCTTGCACTTGGCTAATAGCCTATCCTGGCCTGAGTCACTAATTACTTCCCGTTACCAACATGTTAATAGTTCATTCGTTACCAATTCTTACACAAAGTATTGCATGAAGTTTTAAATAAGAATTATTATACAAATATTCAAATTGCTGCAATCATACCGTGCATCGTTATTAATATTAATAAATTCCCTGTCCTGTTACTATTATTATTCTGCGTTGCTATTTCTTATTAATTGCATGCACACATATTTACTTTATTTATTACTGAATATTAATTACTAACGGATTCTAACTATACTGTCTCAAGTAAGATAAAACTTCACAAAAACATACTGTTATAGAACAATATGCTTTCTTATGACGTCGCATTAATAAAATATTGGTGGTTATAAAAATAAACTTATATTTGAGTTAAATATTTATGAAAGGGCTTAAAATATAGAACCTGAATTTGTGAGAAAGTAAAAAAAAAAAAAAAAGAAATCCATTTAAGTCCTCAGAACATAAAAAGTATATATCACATGAGGTTTCCACTGTATATAATTACTTTTACAAGCTCGTTGTTTTTTTATTATTTTCCTTTCAGTTTTACATTTCGTTTTGAAAATCTCAGATTTAGCTACTTTCATAAGTTAATCTTACAATCATGGAAGACATTTAATAAAAACTAAATCCTAGTAGCTGCACACTTTGTATAATACCAGTGTCAGTCTTTCCACATCATTGTACTACATTGTGTTAATGTTTTCAATGTTCTTGTGTTATTTTAGTCTGTTTGCTTTGTCGGATACTGAATAATCCGTTTGTTGAATACTTTGTGCAGAGCAAATGTAATGCAGAAACTTCTTAATGTCTTGCTTTATTTTCGCATTTATTGGCACTTTCTACATAGGTTCTACATTTTCTAGAGTAAGATTCAAAGACTTGTATGATGTATGAGAAGCACACACTAAGCCTTTGAAGACCGCCAATGAATTCGGATAACTGTGCCTTTCTTGGATCTATCACAGTGGAATTGCATAAAGTTGGAAATTGTGAGGTCTTGCTTCTGGCTTCGAGTAAAAGCTTTACCCTGGCTTTCCAATGACAAGCATTGTTTTGGTAATGCTTTGGTCACAATGAATTGAAGTCTAGTATATTATCAGAGGTTATCATACTGGCAGTGAATTTACCTGAATGCCTGCAGATGTAATCAGTGCACAGGTTTCCATGAGTTCATAAAATCTAGCTTTGTTTTTAATCACTCTCTTCACCACTCCAAAATCAGACCAGAAGCAACATAAGAGTGACCACGTATCTGTGAATAATTTTTTCAAACCTGTTATAATCTGTTAGTGATAAGCAGAGCCTTGACATGCAATGGTTCTTGTTCTGGCCTCCAAAAGCATCGTTGTGGAGGTGGAGCTTTTTTTTCTAACTCCCTGACCATATCGCGAAGGATCTGGTGGATAGCTCTTAGAGCGATATGTGATTGACAGTTGTTAGTCTTCTAGGTCTCATCCCTGTAGCCACCCGCTCCGTCACGTGTCACAGAGACCCTAGCGCATAGCTGCCGAACCTTCTGCTTCGTGCCGTGCAGACAGCATTAGGGTGCCGTCCAGTCCAACCCCCACTCCCATATAAAGGCGGGCAGTTAGCCTTCTAGGTCTCATCCCTGTAACAATGTGCTTCATGCCGTGCAGATGGCATTAGAGTGCCGTCCAGTCCAACTGCCGCTCCCATATAAAGGCGGACAGTTAGCCTTCTAGGTCTCATCCCTGCAACCACCCGCTCTGTCACGTCTCACAGAGACCCTAGCGCATAGCTACCGAATCTTCTGCTTCGTGCCGTGCAGACAACATTAGGGTGCCGTCCAGTCCAACTGCCGCTCCCATATAAAGGCGGGCAGTTAGCCTTCTAGGTCTCATCCCTGTACCCACCCGCTCCGTCACGTGTCACAGAGACCCTAGCGCATAGCTACCGAATCTTCTGCTTCGTGCCGTGCAGACAGCATTAGGGTGCCGTCCAGTCCAACTGCCGCTCCCATATAAAGGCGGGCAGTTAGCCTTGTAGGTCTCATCCCTGTACCCACCCGCTCCGTCACGTGTCACAGAGACCCTAGCGCATAGCTACCGAATCTTCTGCTTCGTGCCGTGCAGACAGCATTAGGGTGCCGTCCAGTCCAACCCCCACTCCCATAAAAAAGGCGGGCAGTTAGCCTTCTAGGTCTCATCCCTGTAACAATGTGCTTCATGCCGTGCAGATGGCATTAGAGTGCCGTCCAGTCCAACTGCCGCTCCCATATAAAGGCGGACAGTTAGCCTTCTAGGTCTCATCCCTGCAACCACCCGCTCTGTCACGTCTCACAGAGACCCTAGCGCATAGCTACCGAATCTTCTGCTTCGTGCCGTGCAGACAACATTAGGGTGCCGTCCAGTCCAACTGCCGCTCCCATATAAAGGCGGGCAGTTAGCCTTCTAGGTCTCATCCCTGTACCCACCCGCTCCGTCACGTGTCACAGAGACCCTAGCGCATAGCTACCGAATCTTCTGCTTCGTGCCGTGCAGACAGCATTAGGGTGCCGTCCAGTCCAACTGCCGCTCCCATATAAAGGCGGGCAGTTAGCCTTCTAGGTCTCATCCCTGTACCCACCCGCTCCGTCACGTGTCACAGAGACCCTAGCGCATAGCTACCGAATCTTCTGCTTCGTGCCGTGCAGACAGCATTAGGGTGCCGTCCAGTCCAACTGCCGCTCCCATATAAAGGCGGGCAGTTAGCCTTCTAGGTCTCATCCCTGTACCCACCCGCTCCGTCACGTGTCACAGAGACCCTAGCGCATAGCTACCGAATCTTCTGCTTCGTGCCGTGCAGACAGCATTAGGGTGCCGTCCAGTCCAACTGCCGCTCCCATATAAAGGCGGGCAGTTAGCCTTCTAGGTCTCATCCCTGTAACAATCTGCTTCATGCCGTGGCATTAGGGTGCCGTCCAGTCTAACCGCCGCCCCCACACAGAAAGGCGGACAGTTAGCCTTCTAGGTCTTATCCCTGGAAAATGCCATCTTGCTTCGTCACGTGCCCACAGAGACCCCCAACTGCTTACATTGTCTGTAGATAGATGGCATAGCATTCGCTATTACCACTTATTTTTCTTTTTACTATTGTTTTAGACTTAAGGTGGAACTTTGGGTCGTGGTATTAAATATCCAATCCAGTATTTACCTTGGCGACTGAGGAAAACCACGAAAAAACCTCAGACCGATTGGTAGGCCCACGGGATTTGAACCCGGGACCTCCCGAATGCGAGCCACAGACTTTACCGCCTGAGCCCGGAGATCTTTAACACTTGGAGAAACGTTTTCCTGTATGTACGTATTGAGAAATGAACAAATTTCATTCGGCTCTTCGTTTGCCTTACCCTCATGATACAGAAAGAAATTGGCCTCATCTGTTTTAAAGTTATGATTGGCAAAGGGGAATACACAAAGTTGGCGATAGTAAAACAACTTTACCGGAATGGTAGCCAGGAAATGCTTTGCATGAAGTCAAATGTTAACCCTAAAACACGATCACTACTTTTACACATGCGTTGGGTTTCTTTCATACTATTGTAGATCTCGTTACTCCTCCTTTCGTGAACAGCAACTGAACCGAGGCTACACGCTTGGCGCAATCATTTAGGTTTGTATTTTTTATCTTGACTTTCAGTTGCTCACATTCACCAGAGGTATCAATCTGTGGCCTACCAAATTGCAGACGAAGGTTTCTTTGAACATCTTATAGTAAAACGAGTATTTTACTTTTGAGTCAGGATATTTCACTTTGAACAAATTATGCATCTTTATATGCGTTGTGCATCAGAATATTTAATTTCCTTGGATGAGTATGGCTGGCTTTGGCAGGAAATGAATATAGGTGGTCTTTGATTTGCAAAACATCAAAATCTATTGATGTTTTATTGCCTTGTAACCCCCTCAAATCTTCGGGAGATTTTCCATGTAGTAAGAATGCTTGTAATCTCTTTGCTCTCATTGCAATTATTAATATAACTGAATAAACGATTTCTTTCACTCGTCTTTCGTCAACCAGTACGTGAAAATGGAACCATGCTAGCCTGTAGTTCCCGGGGACGCGGGTTCAAACCCGGCGGAGGGCGATGGATTTTTTCGGGCGTAAAAATCCTTAGCATGGCTTCCTTCGGAAGGGAAGTAAAGCCGGTGGTACCTCAAGCCTGATAAAGAGGTCTCTGAGCAAAATTACCGGTCTTTCACACCTAGTATATAATGGGACGCTAAGGACCACAGCAGTTATATAGCGTCCATAAATAAATAATAAAAAAACGCTCCAATCAGCCCTGTAGGAATATATCTTGTTCATTACTGGATGAAAATGAATGAACAGAATCCAGTAGTCTTCCTTTCTGTACAATAACAATAGTATCATAGCATTTCTTGGCACATGTAAAACAAAGAAAATGACATTTTTACATCGTCCGTGTCCCTTATAGTAAAGTGCATATTAATGACGTACTAGATGAAATTATTGAAGGGGAAGGTAGGCTTTGCGTATCGTACTGGAAATATAATACGTGTTGTGTTTACAATGTAAATTCATAAGATTAGTATTAGTGTGTGTAGAAATAGGCTACTTGCTGATGAAAAATTAGTTTTCTGCTTTACAACAGTTCCCTTGCAGTTGACAAGCGCTTTTCCTTGCAGTCGTGCTTTTTTAATTTGATCACATTTATATTCTATATTTTTCACGCCTTTCATTACGTTTTTTGTTGTGTTTATCCTCAGTAATTTCCACCACATTTGCTTCAAACTCCATTGTTCGCATTAGTGTTAAAAAAAAAGCATCAAATATGCTCCTAAGTATCACCACCTTAAAAGTGCCATAGTAAGACAGTTCTAGCACTGTAAGGCAAATGAGCTTATCATTGTGACTGTCCGTGCTGCCATTTTTAGTTATGAACGGACTTAGTCAGTTGACTAGTGCCCTCTCACAAATCAAGTAGAAATACAGATCAGTAAATCTTGTTCTGTTCATTAGATAGTGTCCTTTCATAACTGAAGCATGCGTCTTCATCTAGAGATGTAATTCTGTATGTAAATCATTTCATGGAAAAAGTTGACTTATGCCCTTTCATAAATAAGCGACTCATTTATGAATGTCTAGTACAGAATTTTAATTTCCACTAACAGTCAAACAGATGGAAGTCGAATTAAAGGACTTGCACGATAACATAAATGGCAACGCTAAGAAGAAGAAGAAGAAGAAGAAGAAGAAGAAGAAGAAGAAAGACAGAAAGAAAACAAAATCGCACATTGACGCAATCGTGTGGAAGCGATAAAACACGAAAGGTAAAAGTGACAGGTTAGGCACTTGTGGTTAGTTCAAATATAAGGATTTCTGCTACACTTAATATTGAGTGGTATACTCACGATTAGCATGAAGTGAATAACAGCAACGTTTTATACGAATGGTTTATGAAATCATCATGAAACTTAAAATGAGTAACGAATGATGTATTACTGTGAGGCATGCGCTTGCTGTTTTAAATATCTTTCTCATGTTTTACAAGTTTCAAATAAGACACTGGATTACTTCGCCATCATTTTTCGAAAACCTGCTAAGACTTTAATTATAGATAATAGAATTCCTGTACAGGATAATTATAGATAATGGAATTTATTCCTGTACTGCAGGATAATTATAGATAATAGAATTCCTGTGCTATAGGAAGAGAGATAATAAGTTTTAAATGTTCGCGCGAAATATTTTCGTATAGGGAGAACTGATGTTTATAGTAAAGAACTTTGTGTCCAACTAGCAGAACCCACAGCTCTGCTCGCATTAAAGCGTTAGATAGATTCTTCTGTTTCTCTCTCCCATTTTCTCGGTCTTTCTCCCTCCCCTTACTCTTACCCTACATCTTATCTTTCTCCCTCACCATCGTCTTCATCCATCTTTTTCTTTCTGGGCAACTTATAAGCATGTAATGTATTGAAAACTCTTTTTCTGGAGTGCTAACAAAAATTAAAACACGAGTAAAAGCACATAAATTTGTGGCACAATTTGTGTGCGTGTTGTGTGTTAGGCACCTCATACTGTTTTTTGTCGTAACCGGTTTACGTGCACCAACAAAAGTTACTAAACATTGTCATGACTCCTTAAATATTCGTCCTGTCTAATTTTTTAAATAAAAAACATATCAGAAATATTATGCTTACAAACTTTGGTTACGTAGCATGTTTAAAAGCTTAAAAATTAGCGACACATTTGAATATTTTAATTTTGGCACCATTGGAATCCTACTTTGGGAAAAGTAATTGAGGTACCATATAGTCTACTTTCTAAGTTGGATCTAAGCTACATTATATAACAAGTTTCATAACAATCGGCTTGGTCATTCTTGCATGAAAATATAGGGCATACACACACACGCACGCACACACACACACACACACATATATATATATATATACGGTTTCTGTTTTCAGGTAGTCAATTATATTTGTGTAAGTATAAATTATTCATCCAAAATCGAAAATTACCAGCAAAGTTTTAGTTACGGTTCTATTTTATGTACAGGTTTGTTAACTTGAAACACTGAATACGAGAATTACAACAACTTTCGAAAGTGTCACGTCATTTTCATTCCTACCACTTGCCGACAGCAGTTTTAATCGTGAACAAAGGCCACGAAAGTTTGGGCTCAAAATTGAATAAGATAGTTAAATTGTAAGAAGTTGCCAAGTCCCGCATTTATTTCATGATTAACTCCGTTAAAGTGTTTTGCATTTGGATAGTATTGTGTTATGTAGATACAATTTTAATTTGTATTTCGTAACTGGAATAGGATTATAGAATTCAATTTTATAAAATTTGACCTTGACTAAATAATGAATATAATTTGAATTAGGTGTGAATTAAGTGTTTATTTTGACACTGTGTCCATCAAATCAATTTATTCCGTTCTATCATTTTATGTGTATATGTTTTATTAATCTGGAAGATTTTAAAGTATTCTAATAGTTTTCTTTTATATATGAGAAGCCATATGGAATGAGTTAACATGTTTTTGAAGAGGGATTCACTTACACCTTTGTTGATACCTATTGGTTTACAGTGCATAGTAGTCTTTGTGTTTATCAGTGTACAGAAAAAGTGCAGCTGGTGTCAGTTTGCCATTAAAAACAGGATGACTATTCAGGTGAGCGGTCCTGTACATTCCAGCTGTAATGACATGCCGTGTTTGTGTTTGTATTATTACTGTGCAGAGTTGGTCCTCCTGGATCGGAAATTAACATGAGATAGAGAGGGTCATGCCTGATTGGCTTTCCATTCAATCGTTTCGTATGGAGTGTGCTACGTAGTTTTCGACAGGCAATACTTCTGAAGATGTCTTCATGCGTGCCTTTTACTCTTGTGGCTGTACATTTACCTAACACCTTTAAAAAATAATTTCCGGCCTACATAAGAGCTGATTGTGGGCTGAAGAGGAAGTAGGAACGGAACATCACTCATGCAACATTCGATTCTGTTTTCTGCCTTTATATTATCGCCGACCAACCAACTAACTCGTACGTGAGAAGCACTGTATAAGGAAAGTTAGAATATAAAACAGTACATAAAGAAAAAGATGTTAAGGATCAGAGTTAATTACGTAAATTGCAAAGAAGGTAAATAAATAAATAAATGACTAAATATTTGTGCTTGTATAAGTTCACACCATAAGTGAAATACGAAAGTGTAAATATTAAAGTGAAGGTGAAAAATCCTAATTATTTACTTTATACAAACTTGACATGACAATTTTGATTTAATATATATAATATTATTTGTAATACTCATATAACCAATAAAATAGTTTTCTTACTTAAATACTAGAGAGCAACAGAAGATAGACAAATCTTAACTCGCCAAACAATACAACATACAATTGAAGTTAAATAAATTCTATGATAGCTGAAGCTCATTCAAAATATTTTCTCATTTATGGTTGGATTTTAGGCCCCATATTTTAAGTTGGTTCTCCATTATTTTGTTTGTTGTGAGCCATGGCTGGCTTATATCAACTATTTTTAGTACTAATTGACTTTTGTTTCATTTCAAACGTGCAGCGATGTTTGTCACAACTTCCAGAGAAATCCGTGTAAGTATATTTTAGTTAGTAACGTAATTGAAGTTCGCTTTCTAAGACTATTCTACCCAATTCTGATTTACAGTTCTGTTGTCTTAATGAGAATATCTGTTGTGATTATCATGAATTGCATTAAAATAGTACTTTATTTGAGTCGTCTCTAGAGTCACTTGGAGATATTCCCTTGAGTGTCAAACACGAGTGAACGAGTGTACCTGTGGATTCACGATTTTTTCCCTTCATGAGTAAGTTGTGTAATACTCTTCGTATTTTTTTAATATTAGTATCATCCATCAGTAATGAATATATTAAATAATTTTGTAAATAAATATTTAGGGTTATTGGTACCCCAAGGTTGCTAATTCATACAAATTTAAATTCCAGTTATCACAGATTTTTTTCAGTATATAATAGAAAATTAATTCTCATGATTCTGTGTGCCTAGCTTTCCAAAAGATAATTTTCAGAAAATGAAAATAGAGTCTCATGTAAAATGCCTCGCACTTTGGATGTTTAAAACGCTTAAACTTTTAATTTAGCCTAGTATTCCTCGAATATGTATTAAATTTTGTGTAATTTACTTTTTTCAAAGAAAGCTTTAAAGTATCATTCATGTATTAAATTATTAAAATCCTACATTAAGGCTTTACTTTCAAGAAAAGGCTATTTTGATCTCTTTAAACTTTCAAAAAAGGTATATTCAACATTTTAAAGTAAGTGAAAAGAATTGCATCATGAGGTGAATTTTAAGGAGACGAAAACTAAGAAAATAAGCCTACGATATAATGTAGTTTTAGTTAATTTTTAAAACATAAAGCAATTTTGAAAAGCATGTTAAGTAATGAAGGGAATATTCAACCGTTTCTAAAATATATATTGATGTTTTTCAGAAAATATATATAAAATAAGGTACAGATATAGAAGCACTTTAGATTATTTGTTTAAATCCTTTATAACTTCTTTAGACATATCGAAGGCTTTGAATCGACAAACCAACAGATGGGTTTTTTTAACTTTGCGGTACCTATTGTGCCATATAATTGCATTATTATAGATTAATTGTCATATGATTATATGAAAGGCACATGTGCTCAGAGTTTTGCCCAACTGGAATCCGAAAAATCTTGTTTATGTACGAATTGGTCTTTATGTAACCAGTAAAACACGCGCGCGCGCGCACACACACACACACACACACACACACACACACCTACACACACACACAAGTACACTGACAGAGATTAGGAACACCGGGAAACCTTCTTGTTTACAGAAATACTTCTCGAGCCCAGCCTCGAACACGGTACCCCTCACACAGCTGGCAGGTTCTTTACGACTGAGCTACAGGGTGATAGTGTTATTGCTCGCTGGACTGTGGGTTTACCTTAACGTTTGTTGTATCAGTTTTTTACTATTAAACGCATTCACACTTCTACATACATTCATGGTTCCAGACTCTGCGGGGAATAGGGAATATTTCTGCTTAGAGAAAAGTTCCGTGCCCAGCCGGGAATCGAACCCAGAACCCCTGGATTGAGAAGTCAGAGCGCTGAACACTCAATCGCAGAGGCGGATACGTGCTTCGCATGTTTCTCTTTATGTTTAGTTTAATTGTAAGAATTAGCTGCAATTAAATGTTAATCTGTTTTGTGCTATTAACATTACCAAAAGTGATAAGAATCTTTGTCTCGTTACAGCAGCTATTTCTCAGAAAGAAGGATTCTTAAACTCTCGTCCTTCACCCTCTCTGACATTATACTTCAGCAGCTCATTTTATTTCTGCAGTACACTTATACAAAGGCGAAAAACTTGTTCTCCGGTTAAGAGATTTGAGAGACATAAAATTACCAATGCAACAGGTTCAGCTCCATCTTAAATAAACAAGAGAGTCACAAGCTTCTCAACGCTGAGTTTCATTATTTCTCTCTAAGCAGCGAAACAGAAAAAAAGCAAAGATATGGCGTGGATGTCTAGTGCAGCATACGAAAGAGTTTCATGAGATAGACATGACACAAGAGAAATTCTAGTAAGAAAAACATATAAAAAAGATAAAGAGCACTACATTCTCCCCGAAGTAACCTGTATCTGTCTTCATTTGTCACGAGTTTCCCTCAATGCTCGTGCCATTCATCATTTTTCAGCAACATTGTGGTAGATGTGGCCGACTAGTCTAATATTTCATCTCCGTTAGAACGCGACACCCACATGTTACCACCAAGTAAGAAGGTGATAAATTACACAGCGTGTAAATGCCACATAAGCTCTTCTTTTTACATGTGCCTAAAATCTAGGTTCCTTCACCTGCGAGGATCTTCAGTGATCATTATATTAAATGGCATTTAATTCCTCAGACTCTATTATATATTCTATAATGACCGAGACTTGCTACAATAATATATGAAAATATGTAACGTTTAAATGTAATGCAACACCGTTAGTATACTCTTCGGCCTATGACTCGTCTAAGAAATAATTTACCGCATACAGGTGTACATTGTTTCAGCCTACAAATTGCCCTGTATCTAGGTAACTGCAAAGCTGCATTTTGAACCAATGGCAACCTGTGGTGAGTAATGGTAGATTATGATACAAGTGTTAAAAGTAGGATTTTATTTTGCGAGTAGGGATGTTTGCGAAAAAAGGCCCTTTCGTAATTCTAAGGGAAAAATAACACTGCTTTTAGCACGTGTGACATATACTTTGTAGACAGCGCTCGAAGTTGTAAAATATCAGTAAAACTAAGAGAAATCACGTTTAGAACGAGATCAACTCGTATGTATAGCGAGATTCTTGAAGCAAGAGAAATAACGCTAAAAACGAGACCAACTCTTGTGCGTGTTAGATGATTCGCTAGCAGTCATTTTCAGTGAAATTATTTTCAAGATGTTTTGCCATACACCAGTCAATGAAGCGATTAAATGCTACATATATTGCTTTATGGATTTTTGGGTAAGTAGTTCCAGTGTTATCCTTTCTGCTGCTTCTGTAATTTCACCTGGCTTTTCCATTTCTGTTTCTTTTAAATTCATAATTGCCGACATTTAATCCGTATGTAGATTATGCTAGATAAAAGAATTACGTTTTAGGTCAAAGAAAGCACAAGGTTGCTAATATAAGGTATGCTTAACTCCACAACGAATGGCGATAAATTGAAGTATAAAGATTCGTATTGATATAATTGTATAATGGATAATGCGACCGCAATGAGGATTTAATCATGTAAAAAAGCATAATGAAAAATAAAAACCTAATCAAAACAAGTCGAGTTACTAAACTTGTGCAAATACAAAGGGTAATTGCTATGTGATTGGACTTGAAACCAAAGTTTGTCACAGTGGAGTGGTATAAAAATGTTAATGCACTAGTGCGATAATGTAAAGCTTTCGGTTGGTGTGCACGATGTTAAAAGTTCTACTTTTTGGTCATGTTGTGTAAAAAAACAATTAAACACATTTACATGGGAAGTATATTTGTTTATTCGTTACTGCCATATAAACTACTGTTTGTTTCGTCGTTTTTAGCAACCTAAATACTGCTTTTAATTACAGTAGTGAGTTAGAACGCTTTAATCCATTACCGCAATCATGTTATACTGTTTCTGAATCTAGATTTCATAGTATTGTATAAAGGACAAACATTCCTAATAACGATTGTAACTCAAGAATTACAATCATATATTTATCCCAATGTTTTATATCATACTTACCATCCAATAGCCGCATTTTCATTTGCACATGGCTTCTTAACATAGAATGATATGACCTCAATGACGATGTTTTGCATTTGCCTATCTTTTCTGAAAGATGCACTAGAGGAATATCTTCGTTAATTACCTCCGCATTCCTTCGTTTTCTCCACAGAAAATTACTTGTTTTCTTTATCATATAGAAGATCATACTTTTTAGAGACCAGTGAATTGCCTGCACCCTGAGGATCCATTAGAAAGTCTTCAGGAGTATTTCTCTATTTTCCGTATACATTTCACTTTAATTTTATACCATCTGCCATCAACTTCAGCTTATTTACATACATCCATTATCTCCAACACAACCAGTGTTGGTACCATCACCAACGATAAATCTACATATTTAATTAAAATACTCTGATTTACGTTTTAGTGGCGGATAAGATATTCTGTGCCACACAAAATTTAAATATGCGATATTTGAACTCTTAGGAAAATTGCCACCCTCGGCAATCCTCGTTAAATTTTTCACTCATTATTGAAATATTATAAATGCATTTTTCATTTTGAGTTAGGGTTTTTGGATTAGCGTAAACATAAATTTGGTTATGCTTAAAATAAACTATATCACCTTTAATTTTCGCCATTATTTTGCTTATTGCTTTACTTAATTTCTCTTCGACGGTTGATTGATTTGGTGTGTTTGCTTTCTGTAGAGGCTCTTCCTCTCGCCAAGGGGTAGGGTCTTGCATTTCAGTGCATGGCTGTCCAAGTCGCCTTCTCTGTAGGGGAACGTAATATGTGTCTACCTAGCGCTGGAGTGTCATTGTGCTTTCGTACGTTTCCAGATGAACTATTTCTATTCTAAAATACGAAGTACAGCTTTTCTGACGGCATGATAACTCTAGATTTTTCGGGCTACCAATCAGGTATATGGTTAGTTTAAAATTTATATTTCTGAAGTGTTCATCATCTTGGACTATTAAATACAGTTTCTTTGTTAGGCTTCGCTGAAGTACAGATGGAATTCGTTTGAAAACATGGATTTATTCTAATGCATAATACATATGAAGTACCTGTGTCATTCATTATTGTTGATCAGTAATGAACATTAGAAAGCAATGGTTAAGATTAGCTTTCCATTACAGTATAGTCTTCCACAGTAACTCCGTGCATGTCATAATACACCTTCCATTCTGCTGGAGGAGACCGAACGTCGTCAGCAGCTTAGTTTTCTCAAGTAGAGTCAAATGACTTCATTATTGTTACTTTGATCTCGCAAGCTCTCCATTTACGAAGCCAAGTCAATATCACAACCCCTGAACAACAGGAGCGCAATAGCAGCTGTATGATAGCGAACATTTTCTTGTAGTACATTTCCACGGCGCTTTCGAAGGTCACCATCCTGAACGACTTTTCTTTCTCTGCTGCTTACCTACAGTAACTGGAGGAAGTAGAACTTCCATACCGATATTTCATCATAAATGCACGTTTGGAGACTCCCTGAATAAAAGTAGAATAAAAACAAGCATTTTACTTTCTCTGCCACGTACATAGTAGTAGAGAAGGTATCGCATTCCAACCAAAAATTCGATACCGAGATTTCACCGGAAATACATGCTTTGAGACCCCCCTGAATAAAAAAAATTCATTTTTAGAGAAAAGGTCCGTGTGTCTGTTTATCTGTGTCTCCGTGAACAGCATAACTCAAAAATGAAAATTTGGATAAATATCAAACAGGGTATTTAGGTTGAGTATCTTTTAAAGATGCGATACGAAGATTTTCAAGAAAATGCCCCACGCCAGACTACCCTTTACATGGAATATCTTTCGAAATTTTGACTGTAACGATTTTATTAAAATATCACATGTAAGATATGCTCATGAAAAATGAAATGTATATCTTGAATGTTCTAGGAATGACGCCAAACACTCTCTTCATTCTGAATGACTTTTGCATAACTGGTAAACTGTAGGAGATAGACGAAATGTTACTGCACAAACAATGTAGATCTCGTTAAAACGCACAATTTACGTCACATCGGTTTTTTGGGGTGTGAACCATTTCCGAGGTATTCGTTGTTATTTGTTTGAATTTTCCAATACTTATATATCTTTTTTTTAATGGGAATTCGTTATTAGTACTTTTAATGTCCTGGGCATGCGAAGAGAACGAAATGTTCTACATTGTGTCGGTATCCCGTTGAGTTTATTGTTGTGTTCAAACAATGGGTCTAAATTGTAGTATTTATTATTAGGTTAATTATGCAGCATTGTGTTGGATACCAAACAAAATATTTGCTCGACTCTAATTAATATTGGTGTAATTAATTGTTGAGCCTGAAAGATACCAGTTTTGTGCCTTCTAATTTAGTTGCTGCATTGAAGTTCTATCTTCTTCTCAGGTCCTCGGCTGCTGATTAATAATTAACAATGAGCGTGAGATTGGTTTTAGAGATCTCTAGGGAGTGTGTCGTAAGAAGACAACTAAATGAAGACACTAAACCTTTTTCACAAGAAGCTGAAAGGAGAAGTAAATAAAACCACGTGACAAGACAGCACTTCATTGGCTGGTGGGCAAACTACAAACTTTCCTGCTTATAATCTCGTTCCTTCCTCTACAAAAAAGAACAGTTCGGTTCAGATCGTAACATTCTCGTGTAGAGAAATTTAAAAAAACATTAGTTTCTGCAAATGTTTATCTCGATTAACATGAAGTAGGTGGAGAATAAGCGTTTGTAAAAATAGTTTGTACAAGAGTAGAGGAAGTTATGTGAGTGCAACGCATCAAATTTTTTAGAAAAGCATCTGTGACTATCTGTGAACAGCATAATTCAAAAATGAAACTCGATTAAACACCAAACTCCGCATTTAAGTGCAGCGTTTTCCAAGAATGCGACAGGAAGATTATCAAGAAAATCTCTTCACACCAAACTTCACTTTAAATGGAAAAAATAGCATTACTTCTTATTTTCTCAAAAATGGATCTAACGATTTTGATTAAAATACCATATGTTTAAGATTATTACATCACAAATAAAATGTGCATCTTGAATTTTCTGAGAATAGCCTGAATGGCTTTTATATGATTGGTAAACTGCAATAGATAGACTAAATCTTGCTACACAAGAAAGAATGTAGATGTCGTGAAATCACACGATTTATGTTAAAGTTGTTTGTAGCTTTAACCATTTCCGAGATGGTCTTTGTTATTGGTTTGAATTTTCAAATACTTAATACATTTCTCAAGTGTAAATCACTTTTGTGTTCGTACTAAGAGAATGGCATTTCCGAGATCTCACATAGTGATCGGCATTGAAAGGATTTACTATCCCTTTAGTTTGTCGTATTCTTCTTATGCCTACAGGGCCTACAGTGAAATGTGTAATGAAGATTTATCTGTATTAACAAGAAGTAGATAGAAGAATAAGCTTTTGTAAGAATATTTTATAGAAGAAGGAGTGGAAAAGTCATGTGAATGGAACACAGAGTATTTTCGATGAGCTAACGTAGATGATCATACTGTAACAAGCCATGTTAGCTGTCGCCTCCTCTGTGATTACATCAAACTGCAGTTATATGGCCAGTTTCTTGAGAAATTGTATCTATTTCATAGGGTTTTTAATAAAATGTTATTTGTATTTCACTGCTAATGCCAACGGGCAGCCTGGCTACAGAAACATAACATAATGGTCGGTGAAGTGCAGCACTATCCTTGATTGTAGCATAAGTGGTTTTGAATCAAAATATGCAGTTACTGATTAATTTATTGCTGATAAATATTTATGGCACCATCCTGATATTTAGTAACGATGATCCAAAGTTTATAGGTTGAAAAGCATAAAGCGCATTAAGGAAAAGTGCTGAACATTCGTTAGGGAACAATTGAACCTCCGTTGTGAGTAGATAAATTTGCAACAGGTGTATTTTTTGAACATACTTAGGTTAGAACATGAATAGTTCATTCGGGTAGCTAAAATTCCAAACTGCTGTATGGTGATTCCTAAAAGAGCATATAAATGCTGCTACTTAACCTTCTCTACATAAGTGGTTTTGAACCTCGAATGTCTTTACAGGGTTTCATAAATTGCAGTTGAAACGCAATTTTTCACGCCTGACGTTCTAGTGATCTATTGTTGGCCTTGAATGTAAACATCAATCAAGCCCAGAGCCATGACATACATTTGTGCAATAAAGAACCAAGCGCAGAAGCAAAGAACTTAAAAAACCACTCCAAATGGATTACTCCCTTATACTCAGCTCAAACATTGCTCTTTCTAGCAGTTGTATTCATGTATGTGTATATTTTGGAGTAAATCTTAGGCCTGCACTCTAATCAACTTCGATTTTTAGGTTTATGCAGGATATATGTTATGGGAATACACCTGTAGGAATGATGACAAGGATGAAGAAAAATCTAATTATTACAATCACATGAATTTCCCTATAGACTATCATTTACTTTTATATAGCTGCTATAAACCATTAATTATTATTTTTCTACCTAATTCATGTCAAGATAAATCTTTGAGGAAACAGCTTCATTACACATTTCTATGTGGATACTAGGTATATAGAGGAAATCGAATCGATAGTCTCATGCTTAAAATCAGACATATACACTGGCCTTAAATTCCCATAGTCTTTCCTTGGTATCGCGAGAAACAACTGAATAGCAATAACATTTTAACAAAATGACCAAGCATTAAAAACTTCAAACAAATCCTAACGGCTATCTCGGAAATGCTTGATGCCACAAAAATAGTTGTTTGAAATAAATTCCTGTGTTAAAGATATATACGTTTTAGTGAAGTATGTTGTTGTTTATGTATTATGGTTTAACCATTATACAGAGTTCCTCCCGAATGAAGAGGACTTCACAGGCATTCCCAGAAGAATCAAAATGTGCGTTTCATTTGTTCTGTAAATATCTTACATATATGGTGTTTTAATCGAAATTAGAGCCATTTTGGACAAAATCGAAAATGTCGGAAAGTCCAACACGAAAAGTCGTTTAAATACCAGTTTGTATTAAGTTTAGCGCCTTCCAACTATGCGTCACGAACATTTTCAAGAAATTACCCCATTCCAAGCTACCCTTTACATGGAAAATGTTTCGATATGTTTGATTTTCTTTAAAATATTCCAACGATTTTGGTTAAAATACCTATGTTTAGCAGATTTACATGACAAATCAAATTTATTTCTTTAATTTTCTTCGATTAGGCTTGAAGTGTTTTTCATTCTGAAATACTTTTGTATAATTAGTAAACTGTAAACAATTTTACTACTTAAAAATGTAGATCTCGTTAAAGCACACTATATATGTCAAAATACATTTTTCTGGCGTTAAACATTTTCGAGATATTCTTAGTTATTGGTATGAATTTTCAAATAGTTTTTTCCTTTCTCGGCTGTAAATCGCTTTTCTCTTTTATTTTGTTTCGTATTCATCCAAAGAGAACGGCATCGCATAGCGACCGGCTTTGAAAAAAATTCATTATCTCTTTGGCTTCTGTATTCTTATAACGTCAACGAAATGCGTAAATGTGTTGTCAAGGCTTATCTGTATTAACAAGAAGGGAATACAAGAATGAGCTTTTGTAAGAATAGTTTGTTCAAAGGTGGGTCATGTGGAAACAAAACATCATATTCTTTATAGAGTGATTTAATAGCCTAAATTTCTAATCATTATTGTAGGTATTATAGCTTAAGCTGCGTCTTAAATCCTACAATTCAAAGCCATCACAGCCTTCCTCTTCAGAAATCTGTCATACTTTCAGTTTAAAATAAATATCCACGGTTTCTTTGTCCCTCGTTTTCCAGGAGTCACCACCCAAAGATTATCAAACAAATTTAGTAATACTTTTAATATTATTTCCTTTGTTTTCCAGTGAACCTTGACTAACCTAACTCTTTAATTCTCTTGCAATTCCGATTGTTGATAGGCCAGCGCGAGCATCAAGACATAAGGTTTGATTTTTTTTCTCATTACCCTGCGCTTTTTATGGGCCTCAGCAAATACTTTAAATGCGATATCTAATATCTACGCCATCTGGAGAGTTAATTTACTGCTCTGTCTCTTTTTCCCCTTCGAGGCGACACAGCAAACTCCAGAAACTTCGTGATAATAGTTCGCCGGCCTGCGTGACAAGGACAGGAGTAAGATGGATCACCACAGTAAGTTCTACTGCTATGGGAATACAAGATGAATTTTAACTTCCCTCCCTTTACATCTTACTCTACCATCTCCAAGTACGTGCATCTTATTGCCCCTGCCACCCCTCGGTAGAAGGGTCATAGATACTGAGTCTCCTTCTATCACAATTAACGTTGGTGGGAATGGGGCAATTTTGCGTATAAGGGAAGCCAGTGGAATCAAGAACGGCCTATGCTTACATTCATGACTTGAACAGCCTACGAACTGAAAAACAAACAGTTCGATAAATACCCAACTTGCTAGTTAGTATCTTCCAAAGTCAAGAAAATCCGTCCACTCCTAAGTAACCCTTTACATGAACTTTTTTTCATAGTTTTTATTTTCTCAAAAATGGCTCAAACGATTTTGACTAAAATTCTTATATTTAAGATCTTTACATGGCATATAAAATGTATATCCTGAATTTACTGGGAATAGCTTGTGAACTCCTCTTCATTCGAAAGGAATTTTGTGTAATGGGTATACACAAAAAGGTAGAACTCTTTGAAACACACAATTTGTTTCAAATATTTTAAAATAAAGAGAGTTGGAGGTTGTTACACTACATCACTAAAATGTATGTAGTGTAACTGAATCTTTTAGTGCTGTAGTGTAACAACCTCTAACACTTTTTATTTTAAATTATGACACATCACTGTTACTAGCTTATCAATCTTCAAAATTAATTAATTGTTTCAAATAACCTTTTTATGTGGCATTCCGAGCTATCCACTATTATTGGTTTGATTTTTTCAACACTTTTGTCATTTTCTTAAAGTGCTGTGGCTATCAGTTGCCTCTGGCAATGGCACAGAAAGACCAGCACATACCACTAGCTTTTAAACATCTGACTAGTCGATTCTGTTTCCTGTATCCCTCTTGTACAGCCACGAGGAAATAATTGAGCGCTGGAATCTTTCATTGTCGCTTCGGCCTCACGGAAGTACACGAAGTTAACAGCTTGGTTCACACGTGCTATGCGTTATGCTACCAACCAGACTTATTACGTGTATTACGCTATAATATAAAATAACAACCAGGGAACAATTAAAAGAGCCATGCTTCGCTAACATGCGCAGTAAATACTCTCACACTAAACCAAACCTTGAGAGTTGAACTATCAGTTACAGTTCTGTGTAAACAGAGTAAGGGTTTCTCCGTGGCAGAAGTGGCTCAGCGCCAACGTTCTGCGTTTGAAGCCTGATGTGCTACTCGGGAATACGTTCGAATCCAGTAACCCTCATATTTTGTTCATATTAGCACGTTTTAAATCCATGTAGATTATGTTCTATAATACAAAATTCACTCTATGATGTGTGAAGTATTTATTGGTTATCGCAAACTAAAAAATAAAGAAAAACATAGCGACCTGATCTCTGGTTGCTTTTAAATATAACAGAAAGTTAACAAAACAAGAAAAAAGGAAAAACAAAACAAACTCTAATACTTTGTGTTGTCCCCGTTATTTTCTATAACTGCCCTCAGTCTTCGGGGCATGGAATCCACCAGCGTTTTAAAATAATTGACGTCTTTTTCTGTCGATGTTCAACTGTCTGTCATATCACACAGAGTGGTGCAGCATTAGTCAATCTGGGAGCTCGAGAAAGCCTCTGCTTTACTTTTGTCCAAGCATGTCTATTGGGTTCAAATCTGCTGAAGGTATCTGCTCTGAGACACCCGTGTACTCCGAAAACCACTTTTGAACCTTGGCTGACTTGTGGATCGAATGGTTATCCTGTTGGAATGTAATAATAGCTTCAGGATAACCTCTCGGGCAGATCGGAGCAGACATGTTCTAGAAGTTCAGAATAGGTTTCCCCATTCAGCTTTTCATGAACACGTTCCAGTATACCTGCCCTTTCCCGAGATATTCATGCCCACAAGCTGTAACGCTCGTTCGAGCACTCCTTGCACGAGTAGCCAGATAGCGTCCGGCGCCTGTAAACAAACACAGTAGAATTGGCACTTGCAGTGCAGAACGTATCTTCGCTCCAATCGAAGTTCTCATACTGTACAACAAATGCCAACCTGTCAATATTGTGGGCTTTGGTTAGCTCTTCCTTTATTGCTGCACATCTACGCCAAATTCTGACATCTTTACAATGGTTGATAACCGTCCGTATACTACCCGGATATAAAGACTAAGCCTTGTGTTCAACGGCCGTTATAAACGGATCTGTTTCTACCTCTGCCAGGAGAGACCTGTCTTCATTCTCTGAGCGAATGTATTCTTCCTTGCAGCAACCTTACCATTTTCTCGATACACCTCCTCGCAGTGGACTGTTGTGACGACAAATGCTACCTGCTCTGGTGACCGTACAGTCCTGTGAAACCAAGATGAGAACTGCAGCACGTTTATCAACGACCGCTGCCTTGCTCAAGTATGAATGGATGCGCCGTTGTAAGGTACTAGTAACGATTGGCGGCTTCTTTCGGTGATGAATGGAACTAAGCACAAGAGTGTGACAAACATATAAAGAAAGGAATGTATCTGTATACATCTTAACGTTCAATTTATAAAAAATATTGTCGAAAATCTATATTAGTTTAAATTGAGAATGCGAAGTGGGATTCGAAGATGGAAGAAAGAAAATAAACGGGAACACAAAGTATACGTCATCACCCAGACTTGAACTTAGGATTGCCAGTGCCCAAAGCGCGTGCGTTACCTCTGAGCTATATATGCTTGGACTTCTAAGGGTCTGTTGCCACATCATATATGGGCTATAACAGCAACCATGGTTTTAATAGTAACATGGTTTATTTATCGTATTCAGGGCACTTTAAAGGCTTACGATTCAGGTCATTGGTTGTTTCGGTCGAATGGATTTTGGTGGCTCCTCCTCTTTGTAAATATCAATGAGCATAGCTTCAGACAGAAATACTTTTGTGTTCTGTTGACGCATTGGCTAACGAAGAATGGGAGTGTAGCACTAGCTAGATAAGATAGATTTATTTTCTCCATATATTTAGATACATACATAATTCATTCAAATTTTCTTGCTACTACTAACAACCAGCATAAAAGCAACTGGTATCCAGCTGCTTAACTAGCAAAACTTACTACTAGACTAAAACCTATTGCACTGGTATCCAGCGGTTACTTACTAAACTCCAATACTATATTTCCTTCATTTACTTTTTATTTATTAAAATCATCCACCTTTTTAAATTCATATATATAGTTATTTAATAACACATTTATTTTATAATTTAATTTTCCTTTTCTACTATCTGGATGCTAATGCATTAATTAAGCTATTCTAGGAGTTGCTTGAGTTAGGATCATATACACTTAACACTCTGTGTATATGTACCCTTCATTTTACTATATACATTTTCCAAAACTAGCAATTTAAATTACTCTCCTTATCTATAATTTACCTATAGTGTAGCACTAGGTGCCACACCGCAACTCTTCCTTTATCAGGAACAAATACAAATGTGAGACGTGGTTCGACACAACCTACTTTGTGTTTGACAAACGATAACGCATGCCATAGAAACTGTTAATAAAGTTTAGCTGCATGCTGGAAATATCGACTTGTGTGAACCGCGCTGCAATACGAAGTGCGACTTAGAAATATTCTGCTCTCAGAGTGCACACAACCATTTTTTCCATCTGTAATGAAACTATTTCTGCAAAGGTTTATTTCCATTAAAGATAGAAATACTGTTTCCGCATATAACAAAGAGCCTTCTTGCTTAACTTGAATTCATTCCTAAAAAAATGTGTTTATCTTGAGTAAAGTAAGGCGAATACAGAAATCGCCTTTTATTTGAAGATAAATACCAAGTAATCTTTAAATACCAAGTTTGGTATTTAACCGACTTTTCGTTTTTGAGATATCCAGTTCGCAGGCACAGCTATATACACAAACATGGACCTTTTTCTAAAAATATTTCATTTTTACTTTCTCTAACATGCACATAGTAGCTAGAGAAGGTATTGCATTCCACCCAAAAATTCGATACCTAAGTTTCAACGGAAATACATATTTTGAGGCCCCTGAATCTAAAAAAAAGTATTTTTAGAAAAAGGTCCGTGTGTGTGTCTATATCTGTGAACAGCATAATTCAAAAATAAAAAGTCGGATAAATACCAAACTTGGTATTTAGGTTCAGTACGTTTCAAAGATGCAACACGAAGGTTTTAAAGAAAATCCCTCCACTTTAACTACCCTTTACATGGAACATTTTTCAAAATATTTTATTTTCTAAAACTGGCTAACGATTTTGATTAAAATACTATATATTAAAAATATTTAAATTATAAATAAAATGTCTATCTTGAATTTTCAAGGAATAGCCTTCGAAGTCCTCTTCATTCGGGAGAAATTTTGTATAACCTTGTATAACTGATAAATTTTAACCGATAGACGAAAACGTACTACACAGAAATGTAGATATCAATAAAACACACAACTTGTTTAAAATAAGTCCTTTCAACATTCAGTTGTTTCTCGCGATTGCATGGAAACAGTATGGAATTTTAAGGCCAGCATACAGCGTCCTGTTCTTAAACATTTGACTATCGCTGTTCTCTTTATATCTGTAACGAAATGTGTAATGTAGCTATTTATGCAAAGTATTATTTGGATTAAAACGTAGTAGATATAAAAATAAACCTTAGTAAGAATAGTTTGTATACTCACTAACAAACAATAGAGGGTAGAGAAAGTCATGTGAATGCATCACATCAGATTTCTTTTTATTCAGGAGTCTCGAAACATTTATTTCCGCTGTAATATCGGTATCAAATTTGTGGGTGGAATGCAATACTTCTACTTAATATAGGTGTTTAAGATCTTTACATTACTAATGAAATGTATATCTTTAATTTTCTGCGAATGGTCTTGAAGTCTTCTTCCTTGTGAAGAAATCTTTTATAGTGTTATGTAAATGGTAAAACATAAGAGATGGACAAAAATCTTGCTTTTCAAAACTGTAGAGCTCATTGAAATCTATAATTTATGACAATAACGGTTTCTGTAGTATGAACTATTTT
Source organism: Deroplatys truncata (assembly GCA_030765065.1). Taxonomy (NCBI): domain Eukaryota; kingdom Metazoa; phylum Arthropoda; class Insecta; order Mantodea; family Mantidae; genus Deroplatys; species Deroplatys truncata. The sequence continues at coordinate 131,327,592 of CM060978.1, forward strand.
CGAAAAATTCATGGTTCTATAAGTTTTCTTAGGTGAAAAATCATGCGGCATCTGTTCTATCTCTGGCATTACTTTTTCCCACATGGGTTCTTTAGTAACAAATATGCGCGGTTGAGTTGATTCTCTGTACTGTACATGCAAGAAAACTTTTAATTTAGAAAGTTGTGTGAAACATGCATTACGAGTAAAGCAATGGAATGGAATAATCTCTTTACCATATGAATGCTATAATATACAAAACATATTTAGAGTTATAGTGGGTGAAAATTTTGTGTGAGTGACATTTCTTCTTTTTGTTGTTGTTGTTGTTGTTGTTTAATGGGTGGTATTGGGTGGGGAACATTCCTGAAAATCCTCTCCATACACGCTTAATCGAGTATAATAGAAGATGACATTGGTATTTATCAGAAAGTTTATAATTAGTTATGTTGATCACAGATTGCATTCGCTTTTCTCTCTCTCTCTCTCTCTCTCTCTTTCTCTCCTTCTTTCTTTCTCTCTTTCTTTCTCTCTCACTTGCGCTTATCGTTTTCTAGTTTTTTCTCTGTAATTCAGGAAAACGTGCCTTTAGTTGAAATCAAGATATCGAGGCTTTGCATCGAATTATTACTTCCGCTACTATAGGTAAATGATACAGAAAGTAGGGAAAGGTTGCTAGGTTCTGCCAAAAGTACATAGATGGAACAATCTCCGCAGGCTGGTTTGCACAGATATCCGTTTTGCAGCCTCGGTTCGCTTGGCGTGTGATATAAGATTACGGCCACCACTAGGGGGATGTAAACGACATCTAGAGGAAGAACGTAAACCGGAGAAATAGTTTTGTTCAATAGTGCACAACCGGATAGATTATGGCTGAGCCAGTTCTCTAATACCTACAGCCGTTGCGCTCCGTTCCTCTGAAGCTCCTCTCTGGGGCGCTTAGGACTCTTAATGGCATTAGTCTCTTAACCCCTCTTCCTCAAGGGATAATCCGTCGATTTATATCAAATAAAGACAAAGTGAAAAAATCATATATGTATAGTTACGCTTAAAAATACATAGACAATAGCAAATAAATCCGCGCTAATATTATAAAGTTAGAAGCTTTACGTGCGTGCGTCTGAAATGAGTGAGTGAGTGAGTGAGTGAGTGAGTGAGTGAGAAGCGGAAATCTTAAAATCATTCAATTGACTTCGATAATTCGTAAGCTATTGAGGGCCCCTGTTCTTCCCAACGGATATTGACGATAAGGCAGATTCTAATTTCAATTTCTAAATATCCAAATGACCTAAAGGATTTATAAACCCTGGATATAAGTATACAAACATTTGGAGTTTAAAAGAACATTTTCCAGAAAATCTCCACCCCAAACTAGCGCATACATAAGAATATTTTCTTTGGTTTTTAGTTTCTCAAAAGTGACTTTAACAGTTTTGAGTAAAGAACTGCCTCGAGTGGTCAGCGTACCGAATTCTCAATTTAGAGGTCACAGGTTCAATTTCGGACCGGGCAGTGGAATTTTTCTTTAACCGGAATCGTTCCCTATCCCCGGCGGAGCCTTAGAATTAAGGATGTGGGAGGGAAATTGACTGCCGTTGAGAAACCTACTGTTCGAGTAATAACACTATCCGTTGTTTCTCAGGTCAGGACTCCCGATATCCATTGAACTTAAAGGGGCTATACCAATGAAAGAACAAATATATTAAAATACTATTAAGATATTCGTATGACCAAACAAAATGTGTATCTTGAATTTTCTACGAATAACATGTGAAGACACCTTCATTAAAAATGCATTATATATACTTTTGTATAACCAGTACGTTCGCCTCCCACCAAGGCGGCCCGATCCCAAGGGCCCGATGTGGGACTTGTGGTGGACGAGGCGGCGTCTGGGCGGGTTTTTTCCGGTTTCCGCCGCCATTCATTTCAACAATTGCTCCTTTCGTCCTTTTCGCCTTCATTTCATATCAGCTTCTTCCTCACTCTCATACCTGGCTACAGCCGATCCCTCGTTCCGGGTTCTTATTCTCTGATTCAATGTTCATCTGCTCCTGTACAGGCCTCTGGCCCTAGGCACGGCTGTAAGTCCTAGGGGGTGTAAGCCTTACATATGAAATTAAGTAAGCAAGTATATAACTGGTATAGCTTAAGAAATAGACTAAACCGACTACAGAAGAAAGTAAATATCGTTAAAGCAGTGATATTTATTTAGCCTCTCATGATGTGCAAAGAGAATGTTATTTCAAAGCCAGCATTTAACAAACTTGCTTTTTAAAGATTTGACTAGCTTTAGCATTCTGTAGCTCTCTTGTACGTACACCGAAGTGTTAAAGAAAGTATTTCCGCAAATATTTGTATCCATTGACATGAAGTAGGTTGAATATATTTTGTAAGAATAATTTGTAGAAGAGATATATAAGCAAGCGATAGTGAACGGAAAAAGTCAAGTAAATGTAATTTATGAGATTTTTCTGACTTATACCTTCCCTGCCTGACTGAGTCGATTTCCATGCCTATAATGTTTACATTTCAGCACTTGAAAACGAAGATCGTCATTCTTTAGACCCTTTGTATGTATAGTTATAAATAATCTCGTTTTACCTTTTTCTTTAGTTTTAGATGCATCTATTTTTAACTACACGAAGACGCGCATGTAAGCCTCTTAAATATCTTGAGCCAAAGCTGTTACCAACTAAATGTGCCTTATTCACGCATCACTATCAGTAGGATCCTTTTTTGTTTTTGGTTTGTTTGAGGATTTGGGCCCCTGTAGGACCATAGACGACCTACTAACTTACTATCATTATATTCGCAAAACAATTGAAATATAGAAATCACTAACATTGACCCTCGCATCAAAGCTTTTTCCTTGAGAACCTGAGACTTTTCGCTTCATAAAAATTATTTTAAAAGTTTCACAAGGTGAGTTTCTTTCACTAGCTTATTGTCTTTTAATCTCAACGATAAGGTATAATTTTCCAAACTTAGAAAGGGGGATTACGATGAGGTTTCATGGCATTTTGCATTCATCTGAACCTCCGGCCTGATGCTATCTTGCTATATCCTAGCTACCATAAGGCTATGTGCTGCCAGAATTGAGAAAATAGTATATGCTTTACAACTTGTCAAGAGATAATATGCGGCAGTAATATTCATTTTATTACATGCAAAGACATTTTTTCTATGCTCTGCTACTCATTATTTGCTCCTGCTTTCTATTTTCACTTTGCATTACGCAAAACGGGGTAACTAGCAAACACTACGGAGAGTCCTGTAAAGGCGCGCAGGCGGCTTGGCAGTGTTCCATCTTATGTACTGGGTACATTACATTTTAAAATACTCATAAAAGTCAAGCACCAGTTGAGTTCTACTTAAAAGAAATTCCCTCATTACCCACAGGTATAAAATATATTATTCAAAGTCGTACCTATACGAATACAAGGAGATGCGTACAGTAGGAGGCCCATGTACTATTTTCTCTATGTTACTCGCAACATAAATTCGCTGAAGAAACATCTCGGCGAGTTGTTTAATCCGCTTATGTCTGACCTCCCTGTGTTTGTGAAAATTTTAAGCAGTCCTTGATATTTCCAAAAACAATTTTTACCTCTCGTTCATCATAACGTTATACTACAAACTTCGCAACAAAAGTAAGAACGAGAAACAGTGTCTACTTGGCCATTCAGAAAATTACAACAGTGGCTCAGTTGCGAAGGAGAAACGCGCATTTTCTTCCAATTGAATTCTTAACAGCTATCGCTTTTCGCTTTACTGCCTCGAGTGAAAAATGTGTACGACCTTAATGTTCCTCAAACGATGGTACTACAGTACAAATTATAGTGTTATTTTATCTCTCAAGTAGCTGGGAGAGCAATAAAAAGAAACGTTTCTCATATGGACGATGTTACCAGTAAAGAAGCCACCGTGATAAAATTGCAACACGATTATCCTGCATCAAATTGTGTTTTTATTTCCCTGGGGCCATGTGTCTACGCAACGTAAGAGCCATCAATAGGCACATTAAGGAGTCTTCTGAAAATATATTGAGGATATAAACCGCGCTATAACCGATGCGTTTATAGTTACAAGCTGTGGGTGCAAAGCGTCATTTCTTGCTATTTCAAAACTGAAATTAGGTATATGATCATATGATAAAGGGGATAGATACTATGCTGTCTCTATTTGCGGTTCATGTTCATGTGTGTCTCAATACCAATGAAAATGAGATTCATTTTACCATACTACTGTATCTGGTGAACGGACGCATCGAACAAGCAGCTATGTACGTTTGAAAGCGGCCTCTGTCTTCTGTTACTGGTAGAAGTCACGTTATTCATACATATGCCACACTACTTACATTGTTCAGAACCGCGTAACCATTCGTCCTCTGATTATAAGGAAATAAACTGCAGAAATTTTGGACGAGCTATGTGATTGCACTGTGCTGCCATAGTTTCCTCTTGAAGACTCACTAGTTCGCTCGCTTTCTTATCACACAACGACAGCGTTGTTGATAGTGTTTCGACGCGTTACAATATGTTACTCGAGACATTTAGCAATAGCACTGGATTGGTGCCGCTATTATCGTGTTTGCATTCAAGTATCTACTCACTATACAGAACAGGAATTGTTGCTGCGTTGGCCGCAAGTAAACAAAGTAGTACTTGTGAGTCTTGTCTGTGAGCATATGTTGACTTTATGAATCTATATGATTCAGTTCTCCTAAATGTATAGTGACTGTAACTTTCTGTTGACACGCACAGAGTGAGCCAAAAGACTCCGAACCGCCTGCACGGTGTTTTTCCTATCCGCGTCCTCGGCGCTTGTTTCCGTCTGTCGCTATCATAGAAAGGCGCAGATGAAACCATACAACATTTTTAAAACTACTTTTAAAGTCTTTATTTACCAACTTTACGAAAGGAGATGCTGAAACTGGCCACTGTCGTTGTCCATACATTTTTGGCACCTCTTTGGGAAACTATCCATCGCTCGCCGTAGTTCACGCTGAGAAATTTCCTGGCGGATATTTTGTTTTAATTCTTTCAGATTGTGTGGGTTTGTCTTGTACACTTTATGTTTTACGTTACCTCGTAGGGGTATTTTATGAACAATATTACCGGCTGCGCGGTGTTTTTCTACTGGGCGTGTGGAAATATGATAAAAACATCATAACGTACTGCTGCTATAAACAAAGTCACGCTGTTGTGGTTTTTCTGTGCAGTGTGAAGTGCAGTTTTGAGTGACGATGTAGTTCAGTTATTACGAGTTATTTATTATTTTGTCTTCTACTTAGTCACAAAGTTTATTATGGCTCAGTATATATTTTCTACTGCACAGTATGTATTTATTTATGATTCGTATGTGTTTACTCGATCAGCTCGCCAAGTAAAAGTACGATTTGCAGAAAGGTTTCGAGGTTAAAAGTTCCAGGCCATACAACAATCCATGAGCTTTACAGTAAATTTCAGGCCACAGGAAGTGTTCAGGCTAAGAAATCTAAAAGACGGCGTTCGGTTCTTACCCAAAAGCAGACGATATCGGTCATCGTTTGGAAAATTCCCTTTAAAATTTCCATGAGGAATAGTTTCCTAAAGAGGTGCCAAAAATGTATGGACAACGACGGTGGACAGTTTCAGTATTTCCTTTCGTAATGTTGGTAAGTTTTAAAAATGTTGTATGGTTTCATCCGCGCCTTTCTATGATCGCGGCAGACGGCAATGAGCGCCGAGGACGCGGACAGGAAAAACACCGCGCAGGCGGTTCGGAGTCTTTTGGCTCACCCTGTATATACCTAATCCTCTAAGGTACGTTAAACAGTTGCATACTTATATCTCGGTTCCGTAATTTATACATGTGATACATACAAACTTATCAAATCGTTTGTCGAGTAATATGATATAATATGTCCGTTGGAACATGACAGATGGGTTCTGATACAGCACGAATTAAAATTTATGAGCACAGAGATGTAAATCGTGGAAGGTATAGGTCGATATCACTGTGGGAGTAGTTCTGCATAATCGTTTAGCAGCTCTTTAACTCTGTGTTAACATATTTACCGATATTATATTAGAGCTAAGGATCCTGAGTGGGCCCACTGCGACATTGGAGATGGCGATCCCCATGAAACCCTAGGGCCAGGCAGTGAGGTATGAAATCGCCTCTCAAAGAGGTGATGCGACTCTGTCCCGAGACCATAACGCAGCGCCAGGAGGTTTTTATTTTTGTTTATTTATTATTCAACTGCATGCCCCATTACCTTGGTAAAATTACAAGCATACTTTACATTACGCTTATACAGTTGTTTCACACAATTTAACATTGATAATTACAAATTGTTGTACACAATTTTAACAATGATAATTACAATAAGCTATATGTTATTAATTTATATTAAATCATTATTTTTATACTTGCTACAATTATGTTATTCTAGATATTCGCGGATTTAACAAATTTTCAGAAACTTCTTAAATATTGGGGTATTAACTCTTGGTTATTGACAGGCTCCTGCTATTATTTCTTGTATGAGAATAGACCTTTGGTATTCTGTGTTATCACATTCGTAAATCAGATGATTGACTAACTGTTCTGTTCTGATGCATGTACAGTCCGGATCTTCATGATAAGGAAAATCGATGTAAATATGATTTGTATCCAGCACCACGCGGGTACACATGACATCCCTCAGAGAATGTGATATACGCAAATGTGCTCCTGTTCGTGATGCTAGTCCCCACAGGCGTCAAGAGGTGCCAAGTTATTGCTCCGCGGTGGACAGCCAAGATGCTCGCTTGCTCAGACCTGTCCGTGAAACAGCGTGTTAGCAGATCGGAAAGGCTAATCGACGGTAAAACAGTGACATTGCGCTGGACATCCAAATGAATCGGTATAAAGATCCCTAAAACATACTTTTGATTTCAACGGAAATACTATAAGAACTACTTTTTCAGTTTGAGAATGATATAATGTTCATGGCATCGCGCCTTCATTCCTAATAATTCGAAATGTTTAAGTACCACAAAGTGGAGTGACTTTGCTGAAATCCATTTTTTAAATTTCTCACATATTTTAAACATACTTCACTGCTGACATAACTTTTGTGAACTTTAGAAATAGGTGGTAAATTTTAAAAAAGAAATTTTGTTTCCTATCTTAGAAAATATTTTAGTTTACATAGCTACCCTGTCAGTAGAAAATTTATGGATTGCATTCTTATGCAAGACATTTCTAATAACATGTGAACATATAAGTAAACATTATATACAACACTACACGAAATTATGATTCTGCGTCTGTTTTTTCTGTGTTTTAACAATGTGTTTATAAAATAAATAATTATTATTACCAGGCATAGGATTCTTAAGCAGCTGGATTTAAGTTATCTATCGCCAAACCACTGTAGGCGCAAAGAACGTAAACAACTGCACCAACGAGTCACTGGCGGACAGGTAAGCACGTTCTAACGAGTGCTGATCTGCAAACACAAACAGACTGTAGAAATTATGGGTGTTCTTTGTAACTGCGAACTGCACTGCGGAAAGTCCAGTAGCAGTAAAACTTTATTTCGTTTCATTCTGACTTTAATGCTTAGAACTTTCTATGTGTGATTATTACTTTCCATAACAGCAAATTAGAATGGTTTACTAAAATGCAGAAACCTATTCCTAAACTGCTGAAATAATCGACATCTTTGTTTGAGTAATCAAATTTATGTTGTTTTATTAATTTAGTATAATAAAATTGTACCGACACATTGTTGTAACAAACATTACTTTTGTTTTTAAAGTCTAATTGACATAAGTTCTCATAACATTGCTATTATTACAATAAAAATAATAACAATATTTATAAATTATAAAGTTACTAATAATGTCTGTTTTCCTTTGTAACACATGCTTAAATAAAAGTAATTTTTCAGAATCATCTCGGATGTATCTTCATTCCCCATGCTTGCCATTCACCCAGGAACTGGGAGGGTACGGTGCCCGCTAACTGCTCTAAATCGTTACACGCTACAGTCGTTCAGGGACCCCGAAAACTTGCCAAAAACCTATTTCTTCTACTTTAAGTAAATCTTTCAAGACACAATAATTATTAAAGACAAAAATAATAAAAATTTAATGAATAAGGAAGTTTGTATTTATATTTAAACCTGATATACATTCATTGTTATGTTTCTTGGCCATTGGCTTTCTGAAGATGAAATCTAGTTTTCTTTATGGACGCTCTTTTAACTGTTATGGTACTTAGCATCTCATTCTATATTGGGCGTGAAAGACCGGAAATTTTGTTCAGAGGCCTCTTTATCAGCCTTGAAGTTCTTTTTCGTGCCGTAAATCTACGACACGGGACCACCGGCTTTACTTCCCTTCCGAATGAAGCCATGCTAAGGATTTTTACACCCAAAAAAATCCATCGCCCTTCACTGGGTTTGAACCTGTCTCACCCTTTGGGTATGAGGAGTAATTTATTTTCGAGAAAATGAGCACATTCTGTTTACTGATTCTAAAAGAGGGGAATTGAACTAATTTTGGAAAAACAAATCTCAGCGGTTTACGGTGGCAGTAAAATGTTAACTATTTTTAGAAATTAAAAAAAGAGTGCATGAAACTTTTTGGCATAACCTGCTTGTGTAATCATTCAAGCTTAGAGAACAATAAATTGAAATCAAAACAATTTGGGGTATATAAACAACAAAGTATATACGGGATTTTGAGTATTGGAACTTAACGGTTGATAACCTGAAACAAACTTTTCCTTCTGACGTCCCTGTCAGACTGAGCGATGGAAATTTCAAGACTAACTAGTAAGTCGGAATACGCCAATTAATTGACTCTTAGATTGTGTGTTCGATAATCGGTTTTAAGAAGGTTTTTGCCAGGTTTTACGGATCTCTGGATCACTGTGAATGCGTGCTCAAAACTGAACTACCTGGCAGTTGATGAAGCCCTTCTAAAAATAGCAAGCACGCTAACGTTCATCACACCTTCAAACCTTGTTTAGGCCAACACAGGAGTGGGATTGGAAATTTTGTAGGAATTTATTATGGAAATTTTGAATAAAGAAAAATAAAACATCCATCATTCGTCTAATTGACTATAGGAAATTGCCGAAAAGCCATAACCATGCTAGTCAGGTCTCAGGATTCCAACTGAATATCTCCCGAATGTGATTTACAAATGCTACAGCTTGAGAAATTTCACTCAGTTCTGCATACTATGTACTTAAACTGAAGCACTCCAAAGATAGATGTGATGCTGTGGTCGTGTCCAAATATGACATCAAGAATTGGTAAAAGAAAAGATGTCGGTCAAAATTAACGGAAAAATATTCTCCGTCTTACTCTTCAGAAATAGCATAAAGACAAGAGGACAAAGGACGGAAATGCGTATGTAATAGTTATTGTCGCTTATTGTTCCTTTTTTCTCTGAAACGTTTATGTCCAGATTTGGTACCTTTCCACAATATACTCCTTAATTGCAAAACTTGCAGTAAACTGGTTTCAAAAGAGCAACCTTCGGGTGCCTTTCCTCCTAAAGCTCATAATTTTTCATTGCCCATAGCTCATACATGAAGCTCACAGAAATAGGCTTACTTGTGAAGAGGCGTCGAATTATTTGTGGAGACGGCAGAGGAAGAGGAAATAGACATGTCCTCTGGGAGGTCTTGGACGGGCTGAACATGACTCTTACATCTTGCCCCCTCCAGTCCCATAGCCATGTCAGAGAACATTGCGTGCTTCAGCTGGAAATCAATGGCTGGGGCAGATTAAGGTTCACTTGTAAGGCCGCATTTCGTTATTCCTCAACCTTAAGACCTTCTGCGACGGATTGAAAGGGTATATCATTCTCTTCTTCTACTGTTGGTCATAGCACGCCTTGTCGAGAAAATATACTCGATCTCTAATAAGACTGGGCAATCATATGGCATCAGCATGAAGCAAAAGAAAATGAGAAAACTCTTGAGATAAATTATATCTTTAGAAGGAAAGAAATGCGTTCCTCAAGAGAGACAACAAAAATTGAAACTATGGAAACTTTTCTCTAAACTAAGAAACTTGGAAAAATAACGACACAAAAATATTGCTCATTTAATTAAGGTTTAAATGTTTACTTTCTCTGTTACATCTTATTTTGAAAAGAGGAAACATTGTATTCTACCTAAAATTTTGATATTGAGATAGACGTTTTGAGGCCCTGGAATAATACAAGTAGGCATGTGTATATGTGTGAACAGCATAACTTAAAAATCTGATGTGTTACACTCACATGACTTTCTCTACTCTTGTACAAACTATTTTTAAAAACTCTTATTCTCCATCTATTTCATATTAATCGAGATAAACATTTGCAGAAACGATCTTTTGACATGCAAAGAGAATTACATTTTACACATAGCGACCAGTTCTAAAAATATTTGACTATCGCTTAAGGCGTACTATGTTCCCCTTGTTTTGTATTTGCAAGAGCAATATAAGCACATACATATCTCTTAATAGCTGGTTGCTATGTGCAGCACCATTCCCTTTCCCACAGATTAATACTCTTTGCATATCCAAGACAAAAAAATGAATAACGAATTCCCATTTAAAAAATCTGATGTGTTACACTCACATAACTTTCTCTACTCTTGTACAAACTATTTTTACAAACGCTTATTCTCCATATGCTTCATGTTAATCGAGATATCGAGATGTCAATCTTATTGCTAATTTTCTTGTAGATGCAAGGGGAATATGGTAGGTTTTAAGCGACACTCAAATATTTTAAGCGCTGGTTGCTATGTGGCGCATTCCATTCTCTTTGCATGTACAGGACATAAAAAAATCTGATGTGTTACACTCACATGACTATCTCTACTCTTGTACAATCTAATTTTACAAACGCTTATTCTCCATATGGTTCATGTTAATCGAGATATCGAGATGTCAATCTTATTGGTAATTTTCTTGTAGATGCAAGGGAAATATGGTAGCTTTTAAGCGATAGTCAAATATTTTAACGCTGGTTGCTATGTGGCGCATTCCATTCTCTTTGCATGTCCAGGACATAAAAAAATGAATAACGAATGTGAGAAAAAGTATAAGTATTGTAAAATTTAAGGAAATAACAAGCAATATCTCGAAAACGGTTCACTCAACAAAAGAAATGTATATGACATAAGTTGTGTATTTTAACGCGATCTACATTTTTTGTGTAGTAAAATTTTGTCTATCTCTTATGGTTTACCAGTTATGCAAAAGTCGTTCACAATGAAGAATACTTTTGGAGACATTCCCAGAAAATTCGAGATATACATTTCATTTCTCATGACATTATCTTAAACATATGATATTTTAATCAAAATCGTTAGAGCCATTTTTGAGAAAATTAAAATTTTCGAAAAATCTTCCATGTAAAGGGTAGTCTGGGGTGGGGGGATTTTCTTGAAAACCTTCGTGTCGCATCTCTGGAAGATACTGAACCTAAATACCAAGTTTGGTGCTTATCCGACTGTTCGTTTTTGAGTTATGCTGTTCACAGACACACACACAGACACACAGACACACACACAGACACACACACGGACATGTTTCCAAAAATGCTTTTTTTGGATTCAGGAGGTCTCAAAACATGTATTTCCGGTGAAATCTCGGTATCGAATTTTTGGGTGGAATGCAATACTTCCCCTACTTACTATACGTAGTAGAGAAAGTAAAAATAAGTATCGAAAAATTTAAGGGAATAACAAGTAATATCTCGAAAACGGTTCACTCAAGAAAAAAAATGTATATCACATAAATTGTGTATTTTAACGCGATCTACATTTTTTGTGTAGTAAAATTTTGTCTATCTCTTATGGTTTACCAGTTATGCAAAAGTCGTTCACAATAAAGAATACTTTTGGAGACATTCCCAGGAAATTCAAGATATACATTTTATTTGTCATATAAATATCTTAAACATATGATAGTTTAATCAAAATCGTTAGAGCCATTTTTGAGAAAATTAAAATTTTCGAAAAATCTTCCATGTAAAGGGTAGTCTGGGGTGGGGGATTTTCTTGAAAACCTTCGTGTCGCATCTCTGGAAGATACTGAACCTAAATACCAAGTTTGGTGTTTATCCGACGGTTCGTTTCTGAGTTATGCTGTTCACAGACACACACACGGACATGTTTCCAAAAATGCTTTTTTTGGATTCAGGGGGTCTCAAAACATGTATTTCCGGTGAAATCTCGGTATCGAATTTTTGGGTGGAATACAATACTTCCCCTACTTACTACACGTAATAGAGAAAGTAAAAACACAGTGTCAAAAACGGTATTCAAGTTCGTCTTCCAAGGATGTGATACGAATATTTTCAAGAAAACCCCCACCCACAAACACCTTTTATATGTAAAAGCAATTCGCTGTTTTTCTTATTCATTTTCTCAAAAACAGCTGTAATGATTTGGATTAGTATGCCAGTTGTTTAATATATTTGCGTGACAAATAAAATGTACATTTTAAATTTTCTGCGACATTTATGAGTTGTGTATAATTTTGTACAACTTGGAAACCCAAAGAGTTAGACAAAGATAATAAAAATCTAGATTTCGCTACAATACACAATTAATATAAAATAAAATTGTTGTGTCTATAGCCATTTCCAATTATCTGTTGCTCTTGGTTACAACTTACCAATACTTTATAACGTTTGGAAGTGCTAAGTCGCCATTAGTTTGTTTCTGGTAGCCATGCAAAGAGTGGAATTTCAAAGCCGCTATATAGCGATCCACTTTCTAAACATTTGACAATCGCTTCAGTCTCATGTTTTCCCTTGTACCCACAACAATATGCATAATTGAACTGTTCATGTAAATGTTTATCTCTATTAACGTGAAATAGATATAGTGTAAGCTTTGGTATGCATAGTTCGTAGAGGAGAGGGAAAGTCATGTGAACGTTAACACATGATTTTTTTTTAAATAAATGCACTGACTTTATTTCAGCAGCTTAAACCTTTAACTCACACTCCCTCCTTGTTCTCCCTGATAATGTGCTACATAACATTCATTTGATGACCCGAGAACCGCGTAGAGAATTTTGAATACCAGGGTGGACCTTTGTAAACTTTTCATCCCGGTAATGGACTTCATCTAGCTTGAATGAGGTAATCACATTTACTCCGTTTTGCTGAAGATTTTAAGAACTTTAGGCTATCAACTTTAAAGTTAAATTTAGGGATGAGCGTTAAGAGGGCCATTCTAAAACTTGCTCTTTCAAGATATACCTTTACACCTATAACAAATTGTAGCACCAGTATCCCTGGTAATTTTCGTTCTAACTGATAATATGTTAAATGTCAAGTCGAACAATTAAATTTTCTAAATTTTAATTTTTATTTATATGAATGTTATCATTTCTCTCAATAATGTTGAAGTCGGTCGCTATGGAATTTGGTATTTAATATACATTAGTTCGCTCTAAGAAAATACACAGATAATTACCTTCCATAAAACAGATTTCTAAAAGCATCGTGTAAAAATCAAAATATATTACTAATTATATAACTTGTTATTCGTAAGAAAAAGACAAAAACTTACCAAAAATGTATATCTGATTAAAACAACAATTTCTGCTATAACATTCTTTTGGGGCATTAGCCATTTACAAGATATTGTTTATTATTTTTTAAATTGTTAAGTACGTCATAATTTTTCAAGTGCTAAGTTGCTATTAGTTTTTTTATTTATATATCATGTTCATGCAAAAAAAGCACACCCCCCAAAAAGAACAAAACAAAAGAAAACGGTATTTCAAAGCCTTCACATAGCCACCCGCTTTTAAAAGATTTAGCCTAATTTATTCCTGTTCCACTTAGAAACAATTATGTAATAAAAAAATTCCTTCAAATAACTCGACTAAAATGAAACAGATAACAGAAAAAGCTTAAGCTTTTGTAGGATAGTTTGTGGAAGACTTAAGTTTGGGTAGAGAAGGCCATGTGAATGTAAACGTCAGAATTTTTTTTATTTAAAGCATCTGCCTGACAGTACAGGTGACCTAAAGGTTCTAGAATATATAAAGTGAATAAACCATAATAATTAAAAGAGAATAAATTATAGACACAAAGAGGTTTAACTAAACAGTTACACCTAATTAAGCAATAATAATACTAATATTAACAGAAGCAAAATGTAAATTTTTAACGTTTAAAATTTCGAGTAAAAATGATTATTTAATATCGAATCCTTTTAAAATTTGGATGCAAATGTTCTCAAGTTGTTTGATGTGCACACCAAACAGTTTTAGGCAGTCGCTGGTAAATATATGACAGCAACCACAAGCCCCGAAAAGAAAACCTTTTATCTCTCATACATTTGTAGGTATACTATATCTGTCACTGGGGTGAGAAAATTAAATTGAGCTTTATTTATGGACGCTCGTTAACTGCTGTGGTTGTTAGCGTCCCATTCTATATTGGGCGTGAAAGACCGGAAATTCCTTATCAATTCCTTGAGATTCTCTTACACGCCGTAAGTCTACGACACGGACCACCGGCTTTACTTCCCTTCCGAAGGAAACCATGTTAATTATTTTTACGCCCGAAAAAATCCATCGCCTCCGCCGAGTTTGAACCCGCGACTTTGGGACCTAGAGGCTAGCATTGTACCCCTAGACACGGATGACGACTCTCACTCAGTGAGGAACGCATGGTATAATATCACTCCGCCTTCCTATGTCTATAAGCCTTATACGTAAGGTAATGGAATTGTCATTTCGAAGCCACCGCAGGAAATGTAGACGAGGGACAAGTTTTGTGTTTTAATTTATTCTTCCCTTATGGTTGCTTAGTTATTTAGGAAATATTAAATCTTTGGAACTTTTTAATTTTCGAGAGATTTTCACTATTATTTAAATAACCCTTCATATATATTTACACAACAAACGCTAATAAGTTCACTAGTTAAATTCGCCTTTAAGTTTCTCCGCCGCTGGAGTAGAGAAGCTATTTATTTCACACAATACTCAAATTGGATTTTTGAGAAAAATACTGTTCAGAAATGTATTAAAAAACAAACTCAGTTTTAAAAATGGATCTCGCTCGCGCATTTTTCAAAAAAGAACAAGTATACATTTTTCACGAAGTTCTACCAACCGAAACTATCATTTATGACGAAAGCGGTTTGCTATTTTTCTATAAGAACAGTCCTAACGATTTAGATTGAAGTATATTTTTGAGTTACTGTGATGCAGTAATTTGTATCACAAATTACTTAAATGTAAATAATGATTGTAATATGAATATGCATTTTTATGTGACATTGATTTGAGATGTTTCTTGACTAATTATTGTTGATAAGTAAGTTTATATGACCTTACTGAAACTGTAAATAATAGCGCGCAATAATGCAGCGAGGGGGGTGAGCTGTTTATCATTATTGGAAACGAGGAAGTTACGTAATGTTGGCGCGTTTTTTCCGTTGAGAATCTTCTGGAATATTTCCCTAGAGCATATGTATTCATAATTTTCATTGGATATTAAAATAGACGCTAATGTTGGCGCGTTTTATTAGCCAATAGTAACTCAGTTATAATCTTTAGGCATATTGGGGAGTGGGTGTATAAAAAGCCAAGTCAGAGGTAGATCGCGTTCAGTTCATCAAAAATCTGTGTACACTACACGTCGTCTTCAGTCAGTCGTCCAGTTCATCAAAAATCTGTGTACACTACACGTCGTCTTCAGTCAGTCAATTCGTCGAAAGTATTTGTACGGCAAACGTCGGGTATCGATTCACAATTTACGCGCAGCAGAATTATGAATAATCTAAAGTGTTGTAAGGTTAATTATACAAAAAGTTGAAGTACGTGGATTAAAAGAATTATCAGTAAGAAGTTATTGTAACAGTTTCAGTTTGGCGAGTGTTAAGATCAATGTATAAATGTGATAGTTAACGTGTTCGACAATAAATGTGTAAAACAAATTTCTTCATCAGCGTTATATTTGGATAAAAGATTCCTTTCCGTTTACACAACCCTGATCAAGAGACATGTTCGACCGAGAAATAATAGCTAGCCGGAGGACAGTAAACCAAAATTAATTAAGATAACAATATCGTTCTTTCAAACGAACACGAACACTGCTGCAAATTGCTAACACCAGATGGAGCTACAAACCGAACAAATGAATGACGTCACAAGATGGCTTCACATGAAGTAAACACAGAAATGCACAAACATTTATAAGTAAAACTACTACAATTGATAGGATAAACTGAATTTATGTAATTCGAATTTTCTGTAAATCCTTCATTCAGATTTAATTTTGTACAATCACAGAGCGGTCAGAGCTGTTGTTGGAACAAACCTATATGTTATGTGAGGGTATTAATGTTGGTAGTTGGAAGATGTTTCATTTTTATCTGCCGCACGTATAAAAGACAATTTGTCGCGGTCACTTCGTGTTATCTTTTACTGAGCGCCTATTATTGTATTTAATTTTGGGTTCACTGTCCTCCGGCTAGCTATGATCTCTCGGTCAAGCACTTATCTTATATAGGTGTGTAAACGGAAAGGAGTTTTTATCCAAAGATAACACTGATGAAAGAATTTGTTTTACACTTTTTATTGTCTTAACGCATTATTCACTTTCACCTATTAATCGTGACACTCGCCAAACTGAAACTGTTATAATAACTTATTTACTGCACATTATTAATTCGCGTACTCCAACATTTTGTGTAATTAACTTTACGACACTTGAGATTTTTCATAACTTTGCTACGCGTAACCTGCGAATCGATAAACTATGGTATGTATTCACCATGACTGTTTCTGTTGAACTCGGCGACGTGTAATGCACAAATGTTTCCGATGGACTGGACGAATTTGACTCTGACTTAGCCCTTTTTATACTCCCACACCCCGATATGCCCAAAGATTATAACCGAGCTGCTATTGGTTAATAAAACGCGCCAACATTAGCGTCTATTTTTATATCCAATGAAAATCACGAAAACATATGCTCTGGGGAAAAATGTTCCAGCATATTCTAAGAAAAACGCGCCACTCTGACGTCATTTGCTCGTCTCTAATAATGATAAACAGCTCACCCCCTCGCTACATTATTGCACGCTATTATTGTCAGTTTCAGTAAGGCCGTATAAACCCACTTCTCGACAATGCTTATAATCAACAAACATCTCAAATCAATGTCACACAAAAATGCATATTCACACTACAATCACTCTGACATTTACATAATTTGTGATACAGATTACTGCGTCAATTAAACCAATTACATATATTTTGATTTCCGCCATCACTCCACGCAGCTATGTGTGTTATTTTGGAAGCACTGTGAATTATGAGAGCGGAGGAGAAAGGGACAACCATAACTGAGGAATATAAAACGAGTGAAAGTGCTAGTTGCGCTAGTCAATGACTCTTTTATCACACCGGAATTAACTCATATAATATAGAGTATACAACAGAGGGGGACAACTCGCATAATGCGACGTATGTGAGATCCATTGCGGCAATCGCCTCTCAGGAGGAAGGCATGGAGTGAAGGAACCGCAGCAGGCTACAGGCCACAGAGACTGTAGATTTCTCTAACGGTTCCTGGCTCGAAGACTCGTCTTACTCTTGCAACTGCCCAGAGAGGGCATGAAAGACCCGTCCAATCAAGCAGCCCTCTATCGTCCACGGGAATATTCTTTATTTAGAACAAGCATCCGCTCTATCTATTCGGCACCGCCACACACCACCAAACCTGGAAGCACACCTGAAACATGAGAAGGAAATGGAATAAAAGGGAATCGATGGGAATCGATGAAAAGAAAATCCTGCTAGATGAGAAACCACTCCAACGTGTGCCTGCCGACTAGGGAAAACTACGAAAAGCTAAGGTCAGTGTGGGCGGTCGACGGAAATGGGACCCAGGACCTCCAAAACTGTGTTACCGGGGAGCCAACTCGCTGGGTAACGCATTGTAGTATAGTGGAACTACCAGTGCGCATGTTTTCCCGTTTTCCTTACAGCGATCCTTATATACGAATTTCCAGGGATTAAAACATTTTAAAAGATAAAATGAGCTTTAGTTTAGGATGTACAATTTAATGGATCTACAGTTTCAGAATGGCGACGTTTGTCCGTTCCCGTTTGTAGAAAAACAAAATGCAATCTTTGAAAACGGGAGACAGGAACGTAAAGGACGAGGAGTCAGAAGTGAAGGGATAATGAGATTAACACTGGGAATGAAAAGTAAAATCACACAAAGGACGAAGAATTGAATTTCCCTTTCTTGACGTTCCCCTTTTACTTCACGAAGTTATAGCTTAGGGCCAACTGCTTCTGTGTTGTGTAAATTCAGGACTAAGAGAAGAGCTGCACCGATTTACACGAAACGCTCCGTTTTGCTTCTTTGTAGATTGACAGTTGTAATCATTCTGGTTTCTACCGGACGAGCAATCCTTTGCGCGCCAGTTTACATTGCCTTGGGCTTTTAGAAAATTCTGCGTTACGGTCAGCGATGCCGGAACGCCACGGAACGGAGGCGGAAATCTATTAAGATGGTTTTCCCATCACCTGTGAACAGTCAAGTCATCAAGTAGAGTCCTCCGTAGACAGACATTCTCGATGTTAAGTCTTACTGTTCCTCAGACGCGAAATTTTGCTGGAATCGAGCAGTGGTCCTCATCCGACAAACCCCAGATTTTTTATATTTGATGGAAAGACTCTTAACTATTTTGACCCAAAATGCTCCTACCTTTCTCCTGACCCGGTCCAACAATACGCAGGTAAATGAGAACACGGTTTCAGTCTGCTGCATTCCTAAAATATTCTCATTAGCTGGTACTCTTGTAGTGTTTCAACAATTGAAAGAGTTTTGATGATCTTTGATTTATAGTTTTTTACTTTCTTTATCACATACATAGTAGTTAGAGAAGGTATTGCATTCCACTCAAAAATTCGATACCGAGATTTCATGTAATAGATGAAATACATGTTTTGAGGCCCCCTAAAGACAAAAAAGCATTTTCAGAAAGAGATCCGTGTGTGCGGTCTGTGAACACCCTAATTTAGAAACGAAAAGCAAGAAAACACCAAACTTGGTATTTAGATTCAGTAGCTTATAAAGATGAGACACGAAGATTTTCTAGAAAATCCCCTCCCACCCCAAACCACCCTTTACATGGTATATTTTTCGAAACTTTTTCTTTTCTAAAAAATTTCTGTTTCGATTTTGGTTAAAATACCACGCATTAATGACATTTACACGAAAAATAAAATATCTTGAATTTTCTGGGAATATCCTTTGAAGTCCTCTTCATTCGGAAGGAATTTTGTATAATCTTGTATAACTTGTAAACGTTAACAGATAGACAAAATGAACTACACAAGAATGGTAGATCTCTTTAAAATGCACAATTTATTTCAAATAGCTTTCTGTGGCATTAGCCGTTTCCGAGATATCCGTTATTAATGGTTCCAATTGTTCATTAGTTGGCCATTCTTTAAAGTCCTTTCAACATTAAATTGTTTCTCGCGATTGCATGGAAACAGTATGGAATTTTAAGGCCAGCATATAGCGTCCAGTTCTTAAACATTTGACTATCGCTGTTCCCTTTGTATCTATAACAAAATGTGTAATGTAGCTATTTCTACAGAGGTTTATTTGGATTTAAATGAAATGGATAGAAAAATATGCTTTAGTAAGAATAGTTTGTATACTCACTAATAAGCAATAGAGGGTAGAGAAAATGACTTGAAGTGACATCAGAGTTTTTGATAGTGG
Organism: Deroplatys truncata; assembly: GCA_030765065.1. Lineage (NCBI taxonomy): Eukaryota > Metazoa > Arthropoda > Insecta > Mantodea > Mantidae > Deroplatys > Deroplatys truncata. The sequence continues at coordinate 131,347,340 of CM060978.1, forward strand.
CTTTCATTGTTGATGGTTTTCTTGTTTCCATAAAGGAGAAGTGCCACCACTACGTGCGCTGTGGAGGATTAGGATACCATTAAGAACGCAGGAATCACATTTAAACAAACTAGAAATACATTTGATCATCAGTAGATTCGGTAGCATAAATGGCCATATTCCAACAATAGAAAACCTATTTAGATATGTGAGGAACCGAAAAACAAAAATGACTTAGCAAGAGTAAATTATACCCTAACCCTCTGGCTGTCATTTTGTCTTTTAGTAAATAGTACAAAACAGTATTGCATGTTCTTCCTCAATAATAGCAACCGTAATTTGAACTTTCTGTACGCTTATCTGTAGCAGAGGAAGTATTGTGTTCCATCCAAACATTCGATATCGATATTTCAACCAAAATACATGCTTTGAGGCGCTCTGAATTTTAAAAAAAGGGAAAAGGTCCGTGTGAATAGAGTAACTCAAAAACGTTAAGTAAATACAAAATTTCGCATTTCAGTTAAGTACATTCCAAAGATACGACAAGAACGTTTTGAGGAAAATTCCCCCATGCCAAACTACCCTTTAGATGGAAAATTGTTAGTTTTGATTTTTTCAAAAATGACTAACGATTTTGAATAAGGCACCATATATTTAAGAAATATACATGACAAATAAAATGTATGTCTTAATCTTTCTGGGAATAGTCTGTGAAGCGAAATTCTCTTCATTCAGAAAACATTTTGTGTAACTTTGTAAAAATGCTATAAGAGATGCACTAAACACTAGTATACACAAAATGCGGATCTCATTTAAATACATTATTTATTTATTTTTTTAATTTTTATTTAGTTATTTATTTTTGTGTATCATCGGTCATTTCCAAGACACCCGTTGTTATTGATTTGAATATTTTAATAGTTTGTCATTTTTTGAGGTGTTCATCATTCGGTTGTTTCTAGCGATGCAGTGGGAAAGTATGAAATGTCAAAGCCATCATACCGACACGAGTATCCGAGAAGGTTAAGGCACGGACTCGTGAACAGGAGGTCTGCGGTTCAAATTGCGCCAGGATCGTCCTCCCTTACTGAGATTATTTTCGGGTTTTTTTTCTCAGTCCTCATAATCGGAAAATGACGGGTAGGTACGCTAAACTTATGCCTAAACTTCCTTCCCAAATTTCATTTCTCAAATTTCATTTCATGTATCACCTGTGCTCGCCCACTGCCTGCGGTATACAATATGCAGAGGTGAAAATTATCTAAAAAATCTGATGTGTTACACTCACATGACTTTCTCTACTCTTGTACAAACTATTTTTACAAACGCTTATTCTCCATCTACTTCACGTTAATCGAGATAAATATTTGCAGAGTCTATCTTATTGCTAATTTTCTTGTAGATGTAAGGGGAATATATATATTTACAAGGTCAATATAGAAAAACGGTAGCCTTTAAGCACATACATATCTCTTAATAGCTGGTTGCTAGGTGCAGCACCATTCCCTTTCCCACAGATTAATACTCTTTGCAATTACAAGACAAAAAATGAATAACGAATTCCCATTTGAGAAAACAAGTATTCAAAAATTTAAGGGAATAACAAGCAATATCTCGAAAATGGTTCACTCAACAAAAAAAATGTATATGACATAAATTGTATATTTTAACGCGATCTACATTTTTTGTGTAGTAAAATTTTGTCTATCTCTTATACATTACCAGTTATGCAAAAGTCGTTCACAATGAAGAATACTTTTGGAGACATTCCCAGAAAATTCAAGATATACATTTTATTTGTCATAAAAATATCTTAAAGATATGATATTTTAATCAAAATCGTTACAGCCATTTTTGAGAAAATTAAAATTTTCGAAAAATGTACCATGTAAAAGGTAATCTGGGGTGGGGGGATTTTCTTGAAAACTTTCGTGTCGCATCCCTGGAAGATACTGAACCTAAATACCAAGTTTGGTGTTTATCCGACTGTTCGTTTCTGAGTTATGCTGTTCACAGACACACACACACACACACGGACATGTTTCCAAAAATGCTTTTTTTGGATTCAGGGGTCTCAAAACATATATTTCCGGTGAAATTTCGGTATCGAATTTTTGGGTGGAATACAATACTTCCCCTACTTACTACACGTAGTAGAGAAAGTAAAAATCTTGTGTTGCATTCACGTGACTTACTCTGCTCACTCTTCTGCAAACTATCCTTTGTAGGTTATTATTCTGTCTACTTCTTGTTAAACCAGATAAACTTTCAATTCACATTACCACATTTTGCTGTAGGATATAGAACATAGAGCGATAGTCAAAATTTTAAATAGTGTGTCGCTATGTGATAGTTTTGAAATTCTATGCTCTTTGCATACCTGGAGAAAAAAATACAGTTACGGCTTCCCATTTGAGAAAAGTTTAAGTATTTGCTTTTTTAACGAGATCTACATTTTTTGCGTAGTAAGATTTGTCTATCTCTTACGGTTTATCAATTATGCAAAAACGATTGTAAATGAATTTCCAGAAAATTCGAGATATACATTTTATTTGGCATGCAAATTATCTTAAACGATGTTTTAATCAAAATCGTTAGAGCCATTTTTGAGAAAATAAACATTTTTGAAAAAGTTTCCATATATAGAGTAGTTTGGGTTGGGAGGATTTTCTTGAAAATCTTTATCGCATCTTTGGAAGATACAGAACTTAAATATCAAGTTTGGTATTTGTCGGACTCTTCGTGTTTTGAGTTATACTGTTCACAGACACACACGTGCACGCGCGAATCTTTCTCTAAAAATGGTCTTCCGGGTTCAGGGGACCTCAAAACATGTACTTTCGGTGAAATTACGTGATCGAATTTTTAGATGGAATGTAATATTACTTAGGTTAAGTACGTAGTAGAAAAATAAAAAGGCATCATTTAGCGACCCGATTTTGAACATTTATACTGTCGCTTCGGTTTCGTGCATACAAGTTGTATCTATAATGAAATGTATAACATAACTATTTCTGCAAAAGTTTATTTAAATTAATACGAAATCAATTAAAAAATAAGGTTTTCTAAGAATAGTTTGTAAAAGGTATACAAAATAAACAATAGCACGTAGATAAAGTTATCTGAATGTAACATCACATTTTTAAAATTAGTGATTTTGCATTTTTTATTCACCAGCATTCACCTCTATGGAGAAAAATAAGTACTCCTCAATCTCTCTTCTCCTACGCTTGTATCACTGTTGGGTGTATTATACTCATAGATACATCATCATCATCATCATCATCGACAGTGTACCTGAGGTAGGTCTTCGTCGTTGTCGATACAGCTCGTTCACTTAAACCCTTTAATTACACTTTAATTGTTATTAACCCAGAAATTTTCGATTTTATAAACATTACAAGCCCTGTAAGCTGTACGGATAGGATGTAGAGGGATTGAAGCCCATAAGGGAAGAAGAGGGAGGAGAAGGAGAGAGAGGCGAAAAGGGAGATGGACCGATAAAGGCGGAGAATGACAATCAAGGACGAAGAAAAAGAAAGATGGGGTAGAAGTGAGAGATGTAAAGAGAGAAGAATCTCCGCATTTACTGCAATAACACGAACAAAGTTGCTAGTACAGGAATAAAACTGCAACGGAAATTTGTGTGATAATTTTCGATTTTGGATGACGGACATAATGGGTTACCTTGAAACAATTTTTCTTTGTATGCTTTTCAATTTTAGAATGGTCAAGTCGTTTAGTATGGACCTTGATGTATAATATAACATATATCCCACTTAGAAAAAAGCTGTATCTTAGTTACTTTCTCCAGTTCACTCGTATGCGTTGGTCAGGCGTGTACCAGCTTTCTGCTAAGTGCATTATTGGGAAACATGTGATGCACTGCACTTATTTCCTTTGTTTTGCACTATAGTTCTCATATCAAGTTCAGTCTGTTACGCAGAGTATACATTACATCTACAGCCATAGTACTGTATGTAGAATTTAATGCACGTCTATTTAATTTACTGGTGTTATTCACCAACACGTTTACAGACGAAACTGCTGCAAATCAATTCATACTATATCCTTAGGTAACCACAAATTCACATAACCTAAAGCTCGCGTAAATACCAATACCTTTCCGAATTTAGTAAGATCAGAATGGTCATCCCTGAAGCACCAGCCCTCAAAGGTAGTATGCAGACAACCGTGCGTAAACTATTTTGTTAAAATAAATTCATTTTAATAGGAAGATTATAGTTCCCATACGTAGAAGTGGAAATATTTGGAGAAAAAGGGAGAAATATGTAATTCGGTTTTAAAGATCGACCTGGTTTGTCTGTTACTCTCGTGTTAAAACAAAGTAGTCAAGCTAACCCAATCCTCTCTAAGAAAACAGACTTAATATTAAACAACTCAGCAAGGTTAAACGGTCGTGAAACATGAGCACTCACGCTTGTGTTTTAGATGAACGTGCCTGTAAATTAATTTTAATAGTCAACTTTCTTCTTAGGTAATAAGACATTTTACAAAGTGGTTAACTGCATGAGATCTAAGGGTTACCCACAGTCGAAGAAGTAATTCAAATAGAATGAGCATTTTCCGATATATAGTTGACAAACTTTGCATTCAGTATATATGGCAGCTGCTTTACTAATTTATCTTTGGAACAGTTTTAAAATTACTGGAATATGATTTAGTTGCTGAGGAGCACCTATGAGCGTCGCTACGGCGTCCCCTGTACTTACAGGAACCGCTGCACGTATGAAGCTTAAATTTTGATATAAAGAACTTTTGTTGGCACATTTAGCATTTGGAAAGGATATTTTATATGGAGAGTCTCTAAAAATAAAATAGTAGGTGAACTGCTGAACAGGCGTGGAGTAGAGAAAAAGATATACAAATTATTTAGTTGAAATTAACATGAAATTCAGCATAAGTTTTTATAGGGAGTGTCAGTTGTAGAGTTATATATAAAGTGTTATAAGAAATTTGTCAACATGTTTCAAATAAAACTTACGGGGATTTTATATAGGGAGCTATGAGCAAATTCCTTACTTTCTTTCCACTACGACTCACAGCTGGCAACTTTAAGTGTTCATTTTAATGAACTTGTAGTACGGAGTTCGCTTAATTTAAGCAGACTGCTTCGTGGATTAAAGTTGTCTTGTGCAACTTGGTTTGCTAATTCCTCTAAATATGGGCGGATGGACGGACGTACGGAGTCAAAATTATTATAGTTGTTATAGAAACACGTTTTGCATGCGTCACTGAGCATACATATATATTTAAAATACAAGAGTTAAATAAAAATAAAGAAAGATAAATTGTCTCTGATGAACTGAAGAACTTTGATCTGGTTTCGCCTAATTGAGCCAGGAAATTACTCGTTTTGCTAGTTCCTCTGATCAGGTAGTAGATACAAATATAGCAATTTGAGTTAAATTCCACATTTTTAATTTTCTTTTCTCGATGATTCGTAACAAAGAAAGGGAACCAAACTTTCATATATCTTTTTTATGTGTCTCCTCTTTATAGTATTCATTACATGGATTCTATATCACCGAATTAAATATGACACTTCTTCAACAAGGTTCTAACGAGACACGATTCTGTTCCGTTTTCTCTTACCAAGTATCATTATCGTAGCTTCCAGAGAAGAGAGCATTCACGCCTTCCAATGTCTTTAGGCAAATGACGTCGAATAATATGAAAGTTGGTAGTTCATCGGATAATGGGACCGTGATAGTGAATTTCGCTCTGTTCCATTTGCCTCTCACGCTGAAACGTGATGCTTTCACGCCGGTCGTAAGATACACCCTTTAGTGCTGCATTTTTCAGGCGCAAAGCCTCCATTTTCCTGCTAGAGGCAGGTACTGAAAGCCACAAATGCATAGCTTATATGCTTAACATAATCCAATAATTTGCAGGCGGCATGTTTTGAATACGCAAGGACTTCAGTTTTCTGCATTAGGCACTTTACTGCAGCAGCAAACAGTTCCTTATGCTGACGTGAGAATATTCCCAATTACCTTATTTAATAAAAACGTGTTAAACCAAAGCAATAAATTAAAATGTAGCATTTTCCGCATTTATCTAAACTAGAATCTACCTATCGCTCATCACTTAGTCTATGACTGTCTTGGAATATGTTTTCCAGACAAACGTAGAGCGAGGGGAGGAACAGAAGTAAGTTACGTGCACCATTAAAACGCAACAAATAAAAATATTTATATCAAGCTTTTCTGCTAAGTGGATTGCAAAAGAATTCTAAAATTACTGTCGCCGTTGAACGTGGTGTTGCAGACTTTTGTAACATACCTGGTAGAACCTAATTGATTTCAAAGGAAAAGGTATCAAGAAGGGTATTATCGTATATGGATGTATTTGTCAATTTATAGTACATTAGTACATACTAATTTCGATAATTAATGCTAATAATAATAATAATAATAATAATAATAATAATAAATCATATTAATCTTGCAATATTGGTTCTTGTACCTATATCCCCATATCAGAAAAGTCGTTAAAACGATGTTCTATTAATGTCAACTTCATTGTTGTTACATGATTAACTCCACTTGCCTAGCAAGAACATAGCTTATTGACAGTGTTATTCTCCACCTATCTTATGGAATGACATAATCACCTTGTTAATCAAGCGGCTGGAATTACGCAGGAGAGCAAGTAGAGCCGCTTGAAGGCGGCTGACTGCGAAATTAAATTGGTTTGTTCCATACTGTATTATCAAACGTTTTTGTATCCAAGTGTACAACAGAATGCGTTAGTTTGTGGTGGATATGATGGATCCCGTTGCGTATCTTTAGAAATAACACAAAAAGTGGGTTAATTTTTTGAGACTGCTTTTACAAATTACACATATATTATCAATTCAAATTGACAAAAATTGTATATATTCACTGCGTGCCTGCTACGACTAGCCAAAACAACTAGATATCAATTATTAGGAAGCGCTCTATCTACACCCCTCTTAATTTTGTGTGGCTTCAATCATAAATCATTAGATTATTTACTTCAAACTCCTACATGGGCATTCTCACAAAATGTGTTCTGTAAATGTAAATTTCATAAAAAGTTGTTTTAAAGTTTGTAACCCTTTTGTTAAATTGTTTCAAACTCCCTAAAAATCATTGCTTTGGCTTATCCCAATCAATGTTTTCAGAATTATGTGGTACTCTGTGTTTAAAACCACGTCAGTTATTACTTATTAAAATTGTTGTATTTTAATTGGAATTTTAAAGGTAAGCGTTATTATGCTGACACATACATAACTGCCCTGGAAGGTACGTATTGGGTTATTTTTATTTCCTCTACCACGTACATAGTAGGTAGATAAGGTATTGCATTCCATCCACAAATTCAATACCGATATTTCACAGGAAATACAGGTTTTGAGGCCCCCCTGAATTCAAAAGCAATCATTTTAAAAAGGTGTGTGTGTTTCGTAAATAGCATAACTCAAAAAAGAATGCGTAAGACTCCCGCGCGTTAGAAGTGAAAATGTTAATGCATTTTATTATTTCATGATTAGGAAATGGCTAAGTGGAATTTGATCGAAGAAAATCTGTCTTAATTAAATGAAATGCTTATTTTATTCATCAATTCCATTAATTCATACTCTAAGAAAGAAATTATAGTTTTACGATAGCAAGTATGATACAAATAATTTAGACCGTAAATTTTCTAAATAACGCGAGAGTACTGCATCGATTATAGGTTGTAGACTGAGCTATGTCATTGCTCAATTTTAACTTGGATTTTTCACCCAAAAATCTTATCAATAGTTGAGTTTCGTCTAAGTAGATGTTGAAATCCTACTCAGAATCATTGGCATTTCGTCCAGATCTTTTTCCAACAATGACAATGACAAAGAATATAACTGTGAAAGGATTGTTATACCGGCCAGAATAATAGTCTAAATGACACTATACACGATCACTTTATAAAAAATTACTTTATTGAAAGTAGGAAGCTCGTAATTCAATAATATTGCAATGTGTTCAGCTAATGTATAGTATAATATGCAAGTGTATACTGGTTCCCTATGCTACGTATTAACACAGTACACGCCACCACGCATGCGCGTAGACTATGTATGACGTAAGCGACGATGAGAATATAGTTGATTCTCCCCCTCCTTCTCTCAACTGCCGATTGGGGTCTCTCGATCATGCCAACTCATGCACTTCACTTTTCGTCTGATCCATGCTGGAATCATAGTAAAAGTGTAGGAGTGCGTATGCTGGGCGGAGTTATGCGAGTGAAGGTAACGTCACCTTGCTTGCAAACATACTTGGTAACAATGCATTATTAGTTTTTTATGCGTTTACAATGTTACAGAAACTGGATTGATAGCTTTATCGCTGTTGTGAGCTCCAATTTTAAAATTAGTCATTGTGTAGTGTATGGGTGTAATAATTACTGTATGAAGACAACGCAAAAATGGCATATATTATAGATGCTTCTCATTTCCGAAAGATAAACTGATTCCTAAATATGGGAACATTGTTGCCTAAGGCAGGACCCCTTCCTAAATTACCTAACTTGACGCTCTATAATTAGCAACAGAAGTATATTGCATAATTACTTTACAACGTCATATTTAGGGATATTGTTTAATTTCGGCTACATCTCGGAATAGTTTTGTGTTTGAGTTTTGTCAAAGTAATAATACTTCTGATCTTTGAAAAGAAAGAAAACAATGCTTACTGCCTGTGAAATAAATCAGGAAAAAGGCGCGGATTCATTGCAAATAGAGCTTTGTGCAATGGCAGAAATTGTTTAAAGGAATCTGAAATCACATGGTATAGAAGCCCAAAAACATAAAAAATGTACCAGAAACTGTGAAATATTGGCAAAAAAGTGAATACCTCAGGAGGGGCTTAAATATATTGCGCGTTACACAGCATTTAAACACATTAATCAGTATCCCGAATTAGAAATATACGAGTTAAAACGTAAACGTTTATTAGAATAAGAGATTTAATAAAACAATAAAAACATCCAATAGACCACAAAGAAAATGAAAGAGATTGCTTAAGGGTACCCATATGTAGAATTTCTAAAATCAGTTTCAGTACGATTCATTTAAGAGTTTAGTATAGCATTTGGGGTTTTAATGCATATCAAATGTCATGATCTGTTCAAGTTGGTTCGCGAGATAGACTTTTATTAATTTTTTTATAGTATTTTACGGTTTTGGAAAAAAAATGCTCTATACATTGCAATTATATTAATTAAAAATAATGTTTTATAGTATATGAATAAAGTATAGAGATGAAAGTTAAATTAATTATTCTACTAGTTTGGGAGAAAAAATTAAATATAATCTTCAATTTTTAGCTTAAACACTTACATAAGATTGGCATTATTGTTTAATTACTCCACAATTAGGCATTTTAACAAAAAAATCTTGCTCATAATTATGAATATTGTTATTTATGAGGAAGTATAACAAATGTCATACATGTATACCGAAAGCTGCATTATGTGGAATAATTTTAAAATATCCAAAATTTGAAGGAAAAAAAACAGTTTAAAACTACGACGCTACATAATGTTGTTTATGGTCTATAATCTGTTTAAAAACATTTATTATATGCGCAGGCCCTCCGTCGTCTACTCCTCTGCACTTACGTTAGTTATTTGAAAATTCTTGCGGCTTATTTGAATGGTTTGTTCACTTTAACGTGCGCAAAACATATTTTTGACCACAATTTTATAGGAACCTGAGTTTACAGGCATTTAAATGTGCGTCTTCCATGGTTTAAACGACTATATGGCTATAAAAACTGCATAGGGGTAAATTGCTCTTACGGGATCCCCGACAGCGATGGAAGTGATGTCTTATATGTCCTACAGATGTCAGTCACTCTGTGTTATTCTCTAGCTCTAACACAATGCTGGCAACATATGAATAACTAATGCCGCCAAAGCCGGTAAGATACTCAGCCTCAAGGCGTAGCCGAGGGATTAAGTGCCCTCAGCCTCAAAGCGTAGCCGAAGGATGGTTTTTAGAAGAGGATGTGTAGCAGGTGGCCGCAACTGCGAAGCGACGACAGGGCGTAGCCGAGGGCTCTTCCGCGTCTAAAACTCGAATGATTCACGTTTGCAGAAATTCCTTATTTCGCGGATTTCACTTCTTATTTAGGTTGGCACTTCCCATTTAGCGTCTGTTTTAGCGGGAAGAGGGCTACGTTTGTGTTTATATCGCAATTTTCCTATAAAAGTAAAACACCTAAAAGGGGCGGGCAGGTGGGCACCAGGTATTGGCGAGATCACATATACTTATTTCCTCACTCTTAAGGTAATTTTTTCCATTCCTTCTTGCTTTTTTCAGCGTTTTCAACGGGGACCCCATAAGAGCAAAATAGCCCTGTATAAAACTAAATTAAAATGTTTGTTGCATTTAATAACACAAAATCCATATTTATTATTTTTAGCATTTTTTACCTAATTTTCATCGATGAATACGCTTAAGGGCAGTTTGGAAGGAGGAAGCACATGGTAAACCTGCTAGTTACTTCATATGAAACGTTACTATTTATCTTGTGTTCTATAAAGGAAAGTATTATTGCCATTGTAACCAAAATGCAATTAATTTTACTGTATTCAGTTTATTTGTAGTGTTGTTTTAATTTCTAAATATTCATGTTTATTATAATTATACAGCTGTTGTCTGAAATGATGTATTGCATGAGTAAATATATACAAGCGTCTTAGAATAAGAGTAGTTCTGCTTCAGCTTACAGTAAAAATTAGTGATTTATTTGGATTTATACGCTAAACATTATTACCTGTGCTTCATGTTCTTTCCATTTGTTCTTTGTATTAGAAATTAGCTAAATGAAGCATTCAGGCTTTCACGTTATAACTGGGTTATTGTCCTCGCCACGGTCATCAGTAAACTCGCAGCCTTGTTCCACACGTTGTAGTCAAGGTGACGTCACTGCGCAGACCGAACGGAAAATAGGCAGCATTTATCCCACACATTTACTGTGATTCCACCATGGTCTGTCTGATCCAGCGCAGTTTACCCTACCGCGCCTAAAGAAGTTTCACTTCAGAAAGTCGGATAAACACCAAACTTGGTATTTAGGTTCAGTGCCTTCTGAAGATGCGACACGAAGATTTTTCAAGAAAATCCCCCACCCCAAATTACTCTTTACATGGAACATTTTTTGAAATATTTTAGTTTCTAAAAATGGCTAACAGTTTTGATTAAAATACCATGTATTAATGTTATTTACATGATAAATAAAATGTAGATGTGAACTTTTCTGGGAATAGCCTTTGAAGTCCTCTTCATTCGGAAGGAATTTTGTATAATCTTCTATAACAGGTAAGCGTTAAGCGATAGAAGAAAACGCACTACACAAGAAATGTAGATTTCTTTAAAACACACAATTTACTTCAAATAACTTTTTTAAGGGTTCGAATTGTTCATTTGGTCATTCTTTAAAGTCCGTTCAACATTCAGTTGGTTTCTCGCGATTGCATGGAACTATGGTATTGTAAGGCCAGCATATAGCGTCCAGTTCTTAAACATTTGACTATCGCTGTTCCTTTTGTATCTATAACGAAATGTGTAATGTAGCTATTTCTGCAAAGGTTTATTTGAATTAAAGTGAAGTAGATAGAAAAATAAGCTTCAGTAAGAATAGTTTGTATATTCACTAATAAGCGATAGAGGGTGCAGAAAGTTATGTGAATGTAACAAATCAGATTTTTTCCCGCTCTTTTTCTTAGCATAACTGTCAAACTAGTTTAGTGCTGGCCACAATATGTTGAACAGTCCCTAATGTTAAGCGTTCTTCAGAAATGTTTTTAAAATCATTTAAAATGTTTCCTCTTCAGCTTGCAATTACTGAATTTTTTTGAAAAATATCCACATATAAAATGTTTTCTAAGTATTTAAAGTGGTAGGCAAGTTCTTTTCATGCTTATGGTCATGTGCTTTTGGCCAAACGATATCCGTTGCTTTTCTTCTAGAATGAATTTCAGGTTTTAGTGCTTCAAAAATACATTACACCTATTGGCTCTTCATTTTGTCCTTGATTGTACTTTAAAATGCCTAACTACGCGTAGAAACGCATACGTGCTCCCTGTTTTTTCGGCATTTGAGGTTCTTGCGCTTGGTATTCACTGAATTAATATGACAAAAATAGTGAAGACGTAAGATTTCAGATTTACTACAAATGTTCAAGTTTGATGCAAAAGTGGCGCGTACTACTTATTCTTTGTGCACTAATCACAGTCAACTATGAAACCTAGGAACTAGGCATAAACGAATTAAAACGCATATAATGCAATCATTTCTTGAAATGGGCAAAAGAAAATTTAGAAAGTTTACATTAGTTTTCAGCGCACATTTAAGGAATCTGCTCTAGTTTAATATGTTCACTTGAAAAACTTTGATAATTATTGTAATTTTTAGAAAACATGAGATTAAGACGATGATTAAGAACTATTAAAGATAGCGATTTTACAACAATGCAGTAATTAATTATGTAGGTATCAGTTGATGGTTAAATATTCGGAATTTTGATAAAACTTATCTAAGACAAATTTTGCTTTAAAGTTTCACATGGTTTCCCATTGCAAGATGTGTGGCTTAACTCTGATTCTTATGCTTTACGTAAGTCATTAAATTTACAATTTTATGTTGAAATACCTCTACTGTGGTTTTAGTAGTTTGACTTATATTTGTTAAAATTCGACTCAATTACGGAATATCATCAGATAAGAGTGGACCTTTGATAGTCATATTTAATTCTTATGAAGCAGTATTGTAAGTATTAGACGTTACAGGTTAGAAAAAATATATTTATATCTTAGGAACTTAAATTTTGCATTCTATTCTTTATTTTTTATAAATAGCATAATGGTGGTTGTAGGCCTATGAAAAGACACTACGGCTACTAAATGAGATTGGCTGGACTTGTACACAACAGACGCAATAACGACTGCAGATTGTAAGCAGCCAAATTACCAACTCAGACACATAGTGACAAGATATGCAATGCACGGGTTTCATCACAAACTCTGCCGAAACCAAAGATTCCACCAACCAGAAGAAGAATGCGTGTGCAACAAACACTGCGAAAGATACCATGCGCAAAGTTGCAAAGAAAGGACATCAACAATAAGACTAGGGCAAGAATAAACTATATATATCACTATGCACATTGTGCGCTTTTCTCTCTTATATATAATGGTGGTTGTGTTTGTTAAAATATTTCCAATCATAATAAGTTTTACTTTCTCTATACTAATCTGCAGTAAGTTGAAGAAGCATTGCATTCCACACAAAAATTCGATATCAGATTTCACTGGAAATACACGTTTTGTGGTCCGCTGTATACAACAAAGTTTTAAAAAGGTCCTGTGTGAGTGTGCCTATGAATGGCAAGACTAAAAAACGAAAAGTCGGTTAAATGCAAAGCTTAGGTTCAGCGTCTTTCAAGAACGGAGCGCGAAGAGTTTCAAGAAGAAACCCCACCCAAAACTACGCTCTACATGGAAACATATTCTTTATTTTTGATTTACCCAAAAATTGCTCAAACGATTTTGGTTAAAATGACGTAAGTTTCAGATATTTCCACGACAAATAAAATATATATCGTGAATTTTCTGGGAACTGAATTTCTCTTCATTCTGAATGACTTTTGTATCATCAGTAAACCATAAGGGATAGACAAAATATTGCTGCACAAAAATGTAGATCTCGTTAAAGCTCACAATTTGTATCAAATTTTTTGTCTCCTTAACCATTTCTGAGGTATTCTTTGTTTGGTTTGAATTTTCAATTTTTTTTCAAGTGACAAGTCGCTTCTCGTTTTTCCTCGTGGTCATGTAAGAACATGGAATTTCAAAGTCATCACATAACGATCCACTTTTCAGAACGCTGACTGTCGCTTTAGCCTACTGTATACTACTTATACGAGTTCGTAGCTACAACGAAATAATATATAATTGTATAATGAAGGTTTATCTGTATTAATAAAAACAGTAGAAGAATAAGCTTTTGTAAGAATGCTTTGTAGAAGAATATTATGTCATGTAAATGCAACACATCAGAATTTTTCAGTGGATAATACTCTCGACTGCAGTTTAATAATTAATTATGCAAGGTATTACACAGAAAAACTGCACCAAATTTGCATGCTTATATTTGAGAATAATAATGCTTGCTGGATTCTGTTTGTTGACTTTATAGCTCAGAACTGCTGGTGTTAGTTCAGAAGGTCTCCGTAAAAAGGTTTCCTACATCCCAGTTTGCTCCACTTATATCCCTCGTACTAATTAAAATAACCGTTAGAAAGAAGGTTAGAAGTTAGAAAAGGGCAAAAGTTGTATTTCCTTTTCATTACATTGCTTTACGCGGAAAGCTTGCAGCTTTTGTGGCGCCAGTTTCATTTGAAGGCGGCACAGTTTTCACTTTATGCCTTCTGCGGCTCTGACGAAACGAGCCAGGATAAAGGAGGAAGGTGGAACGGGTGAAAAGAGGACGAAAATAGAATGATAGCTGGCATGGATTGAAAGGGGGAAGAAGTGATGGGGGAGAGAAAAAGTTTTCAGTTGGAAATCGAAACTCTTTGAGTAACGATCCTCGTATAGACAGGCGCGTTGGTGAACTGATCTCTGCAATCACACTACCTTCCTTCAGTCCACCTTTCTGTTTTCTATCACACTTCAATCCGCAGCTTCTCAAAATAATATCTTGCGCCGTACATTTGTCACTGAAGCGAATGTCCAGGTTCTAGATCACATGTCGGAAGAAAATGACAAGGGATTCACGTAAGTCTCGGAGAAGCTATTATTGCCGTAATAGGAATAGCAACGTATTACTAACCGGAGATGCTCTGCTTAATCCTGTTGATTTATTACCTCTCTCTCACTAAGACGCATTTGTTCATATGGCATTGTCTAAATCGACGATTAAACTTTCTTTGACGTTCTAATAACAAGGCAATGCACATGTTAAAAACAGCTTAAAAGCCGTGTTGTTTATTTGAGTTACTTGAGAATTGAACGTTTGAATGAAAAGTTTCAGTGTACTATTTGTTTGAAATATATTAATTCTTTGTTCTTGGTTTAATAAATCATACGTGAATTAAAAATGCTATATGAGTCAATGGTTACGCTCTACTTAAAAGTTTATTTTGGCTTTAACCCACTATTATAATAAGAAAACCACATCGTGTTTCTTTTTTAAATGCAATTAAGCTTGCGAGAAAAAAAATTAGTCATGTATATGTTACTATGCGAATAGTTTGAAATAGCTATGAAACAACCAATAAGAATAAATTAAATAGGAACTTCAAAAAACGAACTTGCGAGCTCATTTAGTAGTAATTTTTAAACTTTTATTAAAAATTAAAAGGTAATTGATCAGGAATTGTGATGCGTAGAGTATTTTAAGCAAGGAAAAATCCCGAGAAAAAAGTTTAGAGAAAAAGGACTTTTAAAATTGGAATGAAGTTTAAATTATAGCGGAAGTAGCATAGTACGCTGATTGGATAACCATGCAAAAACATTAAACATGCTGGTTTGAGAGAACGCAGCCTATTACGTCCTGAAATTCCACACTACTTGATCTAATGAATAATTTATATAGAACTAACACATTTTCTTGTTTACTTATTTGGCTGGAAGTTCACCTAATGCCCCGAGTTTAACGTCAAATTTAGGGGAATATTTTGAGAGATGTTTTTTTTCGATATTTCCAATACTGGCACTGGTAAACAAGTTCCATCTATGGTGAGTGAAAATAAGCAAACATCGTTCATCTAGACTGGCCACGATTGTTGACCGCACGACTGGAGCGATCACCCAAGTCATTAAGTCGTTTGTCGCAGCAGACCACGTACACCTACTCATTGTGTCAAGGGCTGCGAAGGGGCTGCCATGACATGGTTCCATTTATGCGACTGTGTGAACTTACAGAATTCACGCTATTGGCTCCTACTAAATCCACATGTCATTCATGAAGCACTAGTTAAAGTTGGGGTTTGGTGCGCAATACCCGACAGAGAATATGGGACCCGTTTTCTTATTTTTTGCCCTGTGGTTTGGTGCGCAACACCCGACAGAGAATATGGGACCCGTTTTCTTATTTTTTGCCCTGTGGTTTGGTGCGCAACACCCGACAGAGAATATGGGACCCGTTTTCTTATTTTTTGCCCCTAGCATATTGTGGACTCTGCACAGTACCCACAGATTTCCATGGAGTTTGTTGCATAACATGGTAGTACACGCCATACATCAAACCAATTGATGACTTTAATGGAGAGTTTCTTTGACTACTGAATAATCTCTGAGATCTCCTGTTTGATGACGAACTTCTTCCAGTGGAATTATTTAAAAGACAGAGTTTAGTCCCACCTCTCAGATATTGGGCGATATGAAGCGCGACATTACACAGGAGAATATGCTACTACAACACAGTCCTCCACGAGCGAGCCACGTGTTGACATGTTAAGGCAGGATATTTTCCTCGTGTTAGCGAACGGGATAGCTCAGATAGTAACGCGTGTGGCCCGCATTCGGGAGGTGGCGAGTTTGATTCCTGCGGCTGACCTTCCTGATCCATGGGTTTTTTCGGCGGTTTCTCCGGGTCGCTAGGCGAATGCTGCGAAGGTTCATTACATCTCCCAAATTTCCTGTTTCTCTTTCACCTGTATTCTCATTTCACTCCACCTTTCGTCTGCTTAGCTGTTTCAAGGTTGAAAGTGTCGGTGGGAGTCACTGCATTACATGGCAGGGGAAAGGATGCTCTATGTAACGCTTCCCCGCCCCGGAATGGGGACTGTCTCCGAGTCCCGGGATCCCAGTGGGATGTGCAAACCTGCGAGGGGGGAAGAGGAGCCGGTTGTACCAGCTGCCATCTGGGAAGTTTTAATCTGGAAACGGTAGGGGCCCTGGCGTCTTCCCTGTCGTGCCTGCTGCCCGGCCACCATCTGTCTTCTCTCACCTCAACCCTATCTGCCGGGACACCCCGTCAGGGGCTTCAGACACAGGTCGAGGTGCTAAGTCCCCATCCGCATTTAGTCTTAATCCTTCCTCGTTTTCTATAGAAGTTACTAAGCTACCAAAGCTACTCTATATCTGAAATGTAGTTTGTTTTGAAATAAACAAATAAGCAAATGTGTTAGTTCTAAATAAATCACTCTGTAGAATTACAAACGGCATGGCCACATGCTCAGACATTTTCGTAACACCTTTCACACTGCCTACTGTGGTTAAATTCCTGCTGTCGACTTCTGTTTGTAAGTCTAGCTTATCCGCTTGACTGTTTCTTCGGCAACCAACAGCTGTAGTTGGATTTGCGCTTACAAGCACACCTGTTCTTATTGAAAATTGTGAATAACGTTCACCGATTGCCTTGCTGTTTGGCGCATGCGGAAGTGTCTTTGAACTGTAATAGTAGACAGTGTAAGTGTGCAACCCTTTCCACCACTTCACAATTGTTACATGGTTGCCCAATCAGCGTATTCCACTACACTCGTTACAATTGTAAGTAAACTTGGTGAGTTTTATTTTCGATCACTGTTGGTTTCTTTACTCTAAGACAAATGGCTTACTAATAATATGGCAATGAAATTAGAGAGATCATTTATAGCAGCCCTGTATTATGTTTAATATGATTCAGTCGTGAAAAAACACACAATTATGTAACAGCGTGGATTTCAAGTTTTCCACAGTATTTTACATTTGGGGTCTCTTATTTAACCCCAATTATGTGATATATTAAATGAACCAACCCTACTAAAACTTTGTCATATGGGATGCGTGACAAAATGAGCTTTTACTTGTTTTAAAATGCTTTTATGGTTTCACAGAACTAAATTACTTCTTAAAAACTGAGTTAAATATTGAAAAAAAAGCTATTCATTTACGGGAAATAGAAACACAACTATATTTATAACATTTTCTATGATATTTAAAGTTAAAAAATATATAATGTGTTATGAACATTTCTATATATTTCGTAGCTATAACAAAAAAAAAAGTTTATAAAATCATTCCAAAAACGCATCCCGTAGAGCAATTTGAATACGCAATACATTTACACAAAAATCTGATGTATTACATTCACATGATTTTCCCTATCCTCTATCATCTATTAATGACTAAACACTATCTTACGAGAGCTTATTTTTATAACTACATCACTTTAATCGAGATAAACTTTTGCAGAAATACCTACATTACCTATACATTTCGTTATAAATACAAAGGCAACAGCGACATTCAAGAACTGGAAGCTATGCGCTGGCCTTAAAATTCTATATTCTTTCTATGCTATCGCGAAAAACAACTGAATGTCGCCACGACTGTAAAAGTATAACAAAGAATTGAAGAATTCAAACCATTAATAACGGACATCTGAAATGGCTGATGCCACAAAAAATGTATTTAAAAAAAGTGTGTTTTTTAAAAATCACACGTTAAGATCACACATTTCTTGTGTGATACGTTTTCGTCTATCCCTTAAAGTTACCAGCTATACAAGATTACACAAAATTCCTTGCGGACGAAGACTTCACAGATATGCATTTTATTTGTCATGTAAATATCATTGTTATATGACATTTTAATCAAAATTGTTAGAGTCATTTGTGAGAAAATAAAAAATTCTAAAAAATGTTCTGTGCAAAAGGTAGTTGGGCTGTGGAGATTTTCTTAAAAATATTCGTGTCACATTTTTGGAAGATTCTTAATCTAAATGCCAAGTTTTGTATTTAACCAACTTTTCATTTTTGAGTTATGCGGCTCAAACACAACCCCCACACACATGGACCTTTTTTTGAAAATAAATTTTTAAATCAGGGGCCTCAAAACATGTATTTCGGGTTAAATCCGGTATCGAAATTTTGGATGGAATGCAACGTCTTCTCTATCTGCTATGTACATGTTAGAGAAAGTAATAACAGTCAAATTAATAATTAAAACTAAATTCGTTCATGTCTCTTTTACAGTTAAATGGGATATCTATAATGTAAAATAATCTGGATTCTTTTTGTTAACTCCTACCCAATTTATCTTAGAAGTGTACGTTCACTAAGCCTGCATGATGTTCGTAACAAACTCTCTAATGGCATGACTAAAATGGGAGAAAAGTTGTCAGCACTGCATTCCTGATCTGTTTAAATATGCCCCTTCCTAGACAGTTTCCCAATACTGAAAAACCGTATAACCTATGTTTTTCTTAATGTTGTTCTGCGCCATGGCATAGCAGGTTGGAGCGTGGTGCTCCGGTAGCGGGCAACGAAATTCGTGTAGGTTCGAATCCATCAGTGGGGGTGTGGGTTTCCCAGCCCAAGTATAGGACCGGTGCTCACTCAGCAGTTGATTGCATTTGAGGATCTGCGATAGGTAGTAGTCTGTAGGTCACAAAAATCAAACATTCCGGCTTGGTGAAGCATGATGCTGACCACATCCTCACCCCCTTTTGGCTGAATGATCGTCCACCTATGCCATGGGCATGTAGGCGCCAAATCGGCAGCCGAGTTAATAGGCTAGGCCCACAAGGGTTGACGTGTCATAGATTGTCCCTTAACCGTGGAGAATTATCAAATTCTAGAAAAATGTGTAAATGAGTGAATCAGGTGAATCCTTAAGGCCTCTTTATTTAATAATAAAACCTCCATATGTTTCGGGTTACCATGACTCAACATTTATACATAACCGCTAAGAATGGGGTGTATGGTAAAGCCTAAGATCAGGGAGTACTTCTTTATAAATTTCAGCACAAACGGGGCGACATTGGGAGCGAAGCGTTAAAAATTACAAAATTATCCGGCCATAATGAACCCATCCCAAGAATTTAGAGAATTTCTATTACACAAACTAAAAGAGAAGAGTCTATAGTTTTTAAAAGATCAACGCATTTCAAACTAACATTGTGAAGTTTATTATTAATGCAAAGTTATAAAACAGACATAAGTTAACCTCTTATTTCAATGAGGACGGTTAACCCGCCCCATGTTGGCCCGCTTTCTGCCCATGTTCCAAACAGAAAGAATGCTGTGTGCACTTCAATATCTATGTATTAGCTCCGCCCATAAACTCTATCACTACCGGCACAAGCTGCCAACATGTGAATAACTAGCTATTGCAAGTGTACCAAAATTATCCCCTAAAACATACTAAATGCCACAATATATATCTCATGTATTACATTCACATAACTTTCTCTACCATCTATCGTTTATTATGGGTATGCAAATTATTATTATTATTACAAAATTAATTGTTCTGCCGTGTGTTGGACAAGGTTGGAAAGGTAGAATCAGATGACCGAAAAACTCAATGCCGTCGCAGGTATTTGAATCGGATCTCCCTGTTTCCGTCCGGTTGCTCTAATCACTGAGCTACCATGGCAACATGTCGGTACGGCAGTAAATTCTCCACTTATTTGCATTTTTGCTGGTAAACAACACAAGGAGATCTAAAATTGTATTGAGATGACAAACCCCCATGGCGACTTACAATGCTGTAAGTATTTAAGTCCCGGGCTTCATAGTTTCAAGCACTATTAGGTCAATTAATGGAAGTAATTGTTCTTCCACACAAGCTGTATACTGGACACGGTTAGAAAGAAAGGTCTCAAAACATGTATTCCGGTGAAATCTCGGTATCGAGTTTTTGGATGGGTGCAATACCTTCTCTATCTACTATGTACGTGGTAGAGAAAGAAAAATAGTGAAAACTTCTGTTATGAAGAGCTCCTATCTCCATAACCTCCTGTTTTAAAAGCGGCTGGTATGACATATAGCCTGGTACTGCCGAGAAGAAATACTTTCAGTTGTAAATTACAAACATCGGCGGAGTGTTTTTGGGAGCACTATAGATATATATTTCTCTCTTCGGTATTATCTCTATTTAGTAAAGACTTTTATCACCAATGGTAAAATTAAAGTATACTCTGAAGAGAAGCAGAGAAATTGAAACATTTACCAATAGAGCTAAAAGTTAGGAAGATTTTTAATACAATATCAAATGAATATATGGAGAAAGCAGGAAAACATTTAGGAAAAATTAGGTTAAAGTGGTTAAAAGAAACGTGAAGCAAATTGGAGAAGATACCGAAAAAGGGTAACAAGGCAAAAAAAGTGAATAGTGGAAAATTATACTTCTCCATTACATATATACAGAATGTTAGATATAAGCGGAAGATAAATAATAAGCAACTCTATTGTATTAAAAACATTGTATAAACTGTATGTAAGTACATAGTAGACAATAAATCATTCAAATACTGCATGAAGAGAAGTAAAGGGAAACTAGTTAATAAATCTATTAAAATCATTCTCAGAAAGTAGTAGAATAAAATTTATTTGTTGGTTTTGGGGCTAACTGTATACTTCACTACACTAATGAGGACTTGGAATAATATTTCAAATAAGCTTCAGATACTTATCATTATAAACGAATTCATCTTATTTTCCCACTGTTTTGCCCTGTCTTCTTTTGCTCCGTGACTCGTGTTTGGGATAGAATACACAGACTGCATATGACAAGAATACTAGCAACAGATAATTGCAATCTTAATATAACTGTCTTTTCCAAAATATCCGTGGCATAATATCGTGATCTTGTAAACTATTTTTAGTTCTTTAGTCATTTTAGGTTTTAAGTTAGTGTCTTTTGTCTCGCAACTATTTTATGCGTTTAATGTTACTTATATGTTCAAATTTTGATATGCACAGCAAATGAATAGAATACATTCACTATTTATTTGCTACAGTTCCCCTAAAACCTATAAGTTTTTAGAAATATCTCTCCATAAACTACCGTTAATTTTGTATCCATTTAAATCAAAGTCTGTGTCAACAAAAGTTCTCCAAACTCTCATTCGTTAAATTACCCATCTGGGCGATTAACGAATGAGGTATTTTTACGATCAGTCCGAAAAAACAAAAAGGAAATTCGTGAGGCTAAGAAAACGCACCAATGTATGGAAACAACCATGGACCATGGAGAATGTGTAAATGACGGCGTAAAAAAGGAGCACTAAACGGGATGTTGGTGCGTCACTAATGAGGGTGTAACGAGGTCGACGTTTCGCCCTAATGAAGCTGAGTCAGGAAGCAAGACGTCGCTCCAGCAATCAGGTCCAGTTTATCCCTTGCTAGAAAATGACGTTTGTCTTCGGAGAGTTTCTGCTTCATTTGAAGATATCTGTCTCGTAAAGAATCGGTGATCATAGACGGATTTAGCTTCACGGTTCTATACGAAACCAGAACACATTTAAAATAAAGAAAGCACAGTTGTACATTATGAGTCATTTATCTTCGGATAAGTCTTAACATCTCATACACAGTTTTATTATAGGCGTCTTCAACCCATCTGCCTTCCCTCAAAGGGAGCAATTTATTTATAACTCTTCAGAACGAAATGCCATAAGCCACGGAGTTTACCTGCTCGCACTAATTAAATGGATTTGGTTAGCTTTTGCTTGGAACTCAGGTTACATAACTCAGCGTTTCTCGGTTTTAATCCATTGATCATTTAATTAATTTCATTTACTTCCTCTGCATTCCTTGTGAAACTATTGTATAATGATGGAGAATAGCTTTACAGTGAAACCTACCCTTATCTCTGTAATTGTATTTGTAAATAAGCTGCAGTTTTAATAACCTAATAACAAACAAAAACATCCTGATATTTAGGGAAGTGGATATTAAATATGGGTGGATATCGACAGCCTTAAGAATTCTCCAAAGTTTTTGTTTAGCATGCACATAAATATCTTTTAGCGATGAACTATTGGAATGATGGAGTAGTTTTATATAAATAAGAGTTGATTAAATTTTAAACGTTTATGTCTTTTCTTTGGTGCCATAGTTATTTAATTACACTAAAGCTCCACAGTTTCCCACACCCAAACCATGACATAAATATTCATCGAAATAGAGGATGAAGCTGGTAAATATGAAGATTTTCCACCCCTGGCTCGCAGTTTCAACATTTTGAAAATGGCACACATTCCGCAGTTGTTAATCATAAATATAGATTGAGAACTTTCTGATGTACTGAACACAAATGTATCTCTTTATATCATTTATTAGCGCACACTGGCAATAAACTTAATTACAGCACACAGAGGAAGTATTGTAAGACTTTATTAGGGATATTAAAGGGTTTTGGGCCCCAGAAAATCTACTAGCTAGTTTTTGGATCTAAAAGTACATTCACTCAGATGTTTTAAAATTAACCTCTACATTTATCTCCTATATTTGAAT
The DNA here is from genome assembly GCA_030765065.1 of Deroplatys truncata. NCBI lineage: Eukaryota > Metazoa > Arthropoda > Insecta > Mantodea > Mantidae > Deroplatys > Deroplatys truncata. The sequence goes on from CM060978.1 coordinate 131,370,580, forward strand.
AAAGTGTATTTAATGGTTCCAATGTATTTGTATTCTAATGCACGGGCTTTGTAAAACCCTTCTAATATTTTATTAATTTAGGAATGAAAATAGTAAGCTGTCTTACACTCTTTGGCCATAGGGATCGCCAGTATTTCTAAATAGTGAAAGAATTATCAGAATCAATATAATGGTTTCTGATATTATCGTGTTCTTACACGCGAATTTTCTGTCATAGTAATATTAGTATAGATAACATTAATACAGGAACGATTTTAAATACGTTTTATTAACATATTATGTTATTATTATACCGTTTAAACTTAATACCACACAGTATCGAAACAAGTTTATGTTTTTGTAACTAAAGGGTATAGAGTTCACTGTTGGTGATTATTAGGATTTTAATCTAATGATTATAGTAGTACTTTCTAATGGGACAAAACATGCGAAACAAATTCATGTTGTGGCGGACGCCTTTGGCTTCTTGCGCTGCCTTTGCGGGGCGTGGTTTCGGCGCCCGTGTGTTTGGTTTGTAAGGGTCGGGGGGGAGTCTTTCAGCTTATCAAGTGTCCGGAACTCCTATCTATCACGAGTAGAAATCTCGAGCATTCCGCTCCCTTCTGGCCTCGTATCATCTTCTAGAAGACGCCGTTCGGATATACGTATAAGAAAGGCTGACCGCTGGCTGTGGGTTGGATTCAGTTCTTTTGAGTTGTTTCCTCAGCATGTTTGCAGCGTGCGGGCAAATAGCAGTTGTCTATGCAAGGAGAGATAGTCCTGAATTCGACATGTCAGCGAGCGGCTGGAAAAGAGAAGAGACTGATTTGTGCGCCTGTGAAATGAAGGTTGGTGCAGTGACTAGAGAAAGTGACCAAATAGTGACTGAAGGAAGAGCGGACTAATTCACCCATATCCATCAACCAACAGATTACAGAGGAGCATCTCATAGGGTCATACAAATTATGTAAAAGCAACTCTCACTATACTGTACAAACAACTCCAGAAAATGTTAATATTAAACGCATACGTCATCTCCTACTCCAACATATCAGGCAACCAAGGAACACACAATTTCAGAGAAAACATTTCACATAATGGCGGAAGACATCCATGTTCATCCATAAACTTCCCTACAGAGTAGTTGGAATTTTGTATGGGCAGATTTTTAATTTCCATATTACTAGGTGATAGTAGTTAACCCTCTCTGATGACGTAACTCAATACCAATTTATGCATTCTTCGATAAATTTTGAAATATTCCTTACTGACACTTTACCTGAACTTCATCTCTAGGAAAACAGGATACGTGTCAATAGCATCTCTGATTCAGAAATACTCTTGGTCCTAAATTTATCAGTCTAAACTTAGAGATTGCCTATTTGGTAGTTTATGTACGTTCCTCAAAAGGTAAGAAAGAATTTACTGGGTGTCAACAACGTTCGTTTACTGTACTTTAAGGATGTAGGAGAGGTAAACATAAGCGTCTTTATTATGTGAATAGGCTTTGGTGGGTGAACCGTTTTTCTGTTAGGTGCTTAGGTTCTCGACTTGCGCGGGGTTAAAAATAAAATTGAGTTTTATTTATGGACAGACTTTAACTACTGTGGTTCTTAGCGTCCCATTCTATATTGGGCGTGAAAGACTGGAAATTTTGCTAGAGGCCTCTTTATCAGGCTTGAGGTTCTTTTACGTGCCGTAAATCTACGATACGGGCACCGGCTTTACTTCCCTTCCGAAGGAAGCTATACGACTAGGGATTTTTACGCCCGAAAAAAATCCATCGTCTCCGCCGTGTTTGAACCCGCGACCTCGGAAACCAGAGGCTGCATGGTACTCCTAGTCACGGAGGAGGCGCGTGGTGTTACGAAAGTTCGTTTACAGCGTTTCAGAGGTGATAGAGGTGGTGGAAACAAACATGTGTCACGAGACAGAGGCTTTTCAGACTTGTCATTTAGACGTTTCGAATTGGTTTTCGGACTCCCGTTACTCGTCTGCTACGAGATGTGAGCAAATGTTAGGGAATGTTCAAATGTCTACCGTTTAAACGATTGCACAATTGATGCCTGCATACATTTGACTGTCTGATACGCGGGAATCGCTCCGCATTCAGTTACATGGAAGACAGTTTGAACATCATCTCTAAATAACATTTGTTTACATCGACTGTATGTTACTAACAAGAGTTCGAAAACCAACTCGTAACAGCGCTTACAAATATGAAGCGTTTAAATGACAAGTCTGAAAAGTTTTTGTCACTTGCAGCAACACATATTTATTTTCGTGCTTTTGTAGCACCAAGTAATTGAGTGACCTGTCCTCTAAGGCCATCTATAGGAAAAAACAAAAACACGCCTCCTCTGTCATCCTTAAAACGCTGCAAATGTTAGCTCACTTATATGAATGTATATGAAAAACATTACATGCTAGTAAAAGTTTGCCGATATAATTTTTCTCAACAGGATGAATGTCTAAGGAATAATGCGAATATTTCGTTATACTATTCCCAGTTAATGTTTGATACATAATAATTTTAGATATTATACTGCATTACAAATATAAAGGACAGGAACAGGTATAATTTTGCGAGTCAATGTGGAGAAAGTGTGTCATAGCTGCAAGGTTTAATTAAAACATTGTTGTAAAGACTAATTAATCACTAAATATTTCCAAACTCTACTTGTAACAGAACGTTTAGAGGTAAATTAACGAAGTGTCGACGCTAAAATCGTAATGTTTATCTTTTTTATAATTTTATTATGTACAACTGCCCTGAAGGTGAAATATAAAGACAGGCGTCAAATCTCAAAAGAATGTTTATCTGAACGCAAAGGGAAATTAAATTTTCCAAGTAAAATGTGGTGTAGAAATATACGTAATTTGAAACTCTTCTAGTTGAAAGTAATTGAGTTACATATTAAATGGGAAGAATTATGCCTGCATCCTCCTGTGAAAAAAGATACGTCTCCAATGCTTGAAAGCATGACTTTGCTTGGTGGTCATATTTTTAACAATTTATACCCTAAGACAAAAAACATGAGCAGACTCTCGAAACTTAAATTTGTCGAAGTGCAAATCTTTCCCATAGCCGGCTCACAATGGTGTCTCGGGAAGCGTGCCTTTAGCTTCATTCTAATGTCACATTTCATATTGCTGAATATGTGCTGACAGCCGAGTGGTTATAAGCTGGTATGTTGTTATTAGACCTACCGGGGTTCAAATTCCGTACTATTTTATTTTTTGTGCAAAGCATTGTGCAACACAATGCTTACTACGTATATTGCAACATAATTTCCATTTGCTAAGACTTCGACTTCAAGGCATTTATGCTCACACATAAAAGCTGAAACAAACTAAATATGAAATTAATAAACATATTCCTAAATGAAAAAGTAAAAAAAATAGAAATTAACATAGTATCTTGCGTGTAAACCCCCTGCTTCTATTACTGTCTCATTCTACGGGACATGGATGATATCAAATATATAGTCAAATTTTCTCGAGAGGATATTTCCTCCCAAGCATCTGTATTTGATCCCACAAAACTGTTTTTGTCTTGAGTTGTTTCGCAGGCCAATTACATTCCAGAACTTTCTTCACCTCTGCCCACAAGTTTTCAATAGGATTCAAATCGGTGAGTAAGGAGGCAAATCAATCACTGTGATGTCTTACCTGTTTGAAACCTACTGATTGTGTGGACAGGGTAGTTATCCTGCTGGAATTCAATCATTCCATCGGGATAGATAGTCCTTACAGAAGGAACCATGATATTTTCAGTATGTCTATATATTGGTGGCTATTTAATGTGCCATCAAGCTGCCAGAACACACCTAGACCATCTCGTGACATCCAACTCCATCACGACATAGATACGCGATTGGCGATCCATTTGTGGCACGTATTTTGCGTCGTAACGTTTTCCTCTGAGACGGTAGAGTATTAACTTCCCCCAATTTGTAGATAAAAATGCCACCTCGTCTGTGAATATAACCCTATTCCAATTATGGTTGGTATTTTCTTCTACAAATGCGAGGCGACATAATCTGTGATCATCTGTAAGACGCTACTACTTAGCTGCCAATGAAGCAAGGAGACCGCTATAGTCGAACAAAGCAAGGCTGTGCGGTTCGTCCCAGGGAAATTAGAATTATTGTAGACGCATGCTAGAAGGGATTGCTGTTTGCCTCTTGTAGAAGTGTAGTGTCGTCCTGCTGAGCAGTGAACAAACGTTTCTCATCCCAACCAGGTCAACAACAAACGATCCCTTCCCTGGATAACCGCACTCACCTCGTAGCCGTAGGGACTTCAAGCGCTCTTGCAGCCTGAGATAGAGAGTATCCAGCAACGTTCACTAACGTAAGGAGAGATATTTCCTGGTAGCTTCGTCTTCATGTGTGCGCTCAGCCACAGAAACAGTCAGTATGATTGCTAGCATATCATGCAGAACTTCAAGGTGTCGTCCTCCGTGCTAGCCTCTGGTTCCGAGGTTGTGGGCTCAAACCCGGCGGAGTGTGCTGGCATTTTTTCGGGCGTAAAATCTTTCTATGGCTTCCTTCGGAAGGTAAGTAAAGCCGGTGGTCCCGTGTAGATTTACGGCACATAAAACAACTCAAGCCTGATGAAGAGGCCTCTGAGCAATGTTTCCTGTCTTTCACGCCCAATATAGAATGGTAGGCTAAGGACCACAGCAGTTAAAGAGCGTCCAGAAATAAAGTTCAATTTAGGAGGGCCGTCCAGAAAGTATCAGTCTATTGTATTGTATTGAAAATATTAGTGGGCGGGGCTAGAGGCGCCATTTTGGTGTCAGAACGTTCCTACATTCAGTACACATCCAGCTGTGATAGCGTGTGGACTGTGCCTCCCTTACTTTGCTCTTTGTAACGCGTTAAAATATGCGCTTTAATAAAAAATGCCACCACTTGTGAGCTGCGGTGTGTGATTACGTTTTTGTTGGAAAAAAAAGCTACAACCGGATTGAAATATGTTGACAACTTTGTGATGTGTTGTTTTTTCACGACAAAGTACCCGAGGGCTCTTGGATGATTTTGGACGGGAGATTTCGATCATCCACCATACAGCCCGGATTTGGCGCGGAGCGACTCCACTTCTTCCCAGCAATGAAGAAATGGCTCGCCTACACAACGCTTTGATACTGACGCCATACTGCATGCTGGTGTAAAGCAGTGCTTGAAATCGCAGGCGGCAGATTTCTACAGACAGTATTGAAAAAGGTGTGCCACGGTATAAGTGCCTTAATTTGAATGACGTATATTATTATGTATAAAATAGGTTAAGAATGTATCTTTCAAATGCATATAATAAACTTTGTTTTTATTTTATTTTGTTAGTTTTTTATTTCAAAACGTCTGTTACTTTCTGGACCTCTCTCTAATCTGAAACTCCAAGGCTATGAGGTGGCATGATCACGCCATCGTCATGCACGGTTGAAGAATGAGAAAGAGTTTCCACGTCCATTTTTAAGTCAATTAAATATTTGGTTTAGTTTTTCACTTTAGCATTCTTACTAATATGGCATTTATTTTGAAAACGAAAAGAGTAATTTGTTTGTATTTTTATGCATAAATGTCTTAAAATTAATATCTTATGAATGGAAAACATACGGCATTGACATACATTTAACAAATTAAAATTTAAATAATAAGAAATGATACACCAAGGATTCGAACCCAGGTTGTTCTAATTACGAGATATATGCGTTTCAGCGCTCGGTTGCCATAAATACAACCCAACTGTCAGGCATCTTTCTACTTATCGCATAGCTTTGAAGTGAATGCAGCGTCAGCGAATGCTTCCGAAGTTTTCCGAATCGAACCCCCTCTCTGGCTGTTGCTATTTATTTTGTCCTAGGCTGTACATGGAGCTCTGTTCCAATGCTTGAAAGCATAACTTCGCTTGGTGGTCTGATTTTGAAAAATGCACATATACTTTTATGCACGGAATGGTTATTTTATGTCGCCGTATGTAACATGCTACAACCGCTATTGTAGAAGTAACGATAGTATACTAGAAATGTATAAACTGGAGGGAAATCATTACTGCAGGTATCACTATTACAAACCCTTGCTGCTTGTTTTCCGCTCAAGTGAAACAAATAGCTTACATTTTCCATTAACCAAACCACTGCATTTTATCCTGCAACTAAATTCTACATGCCTCGAAAATTTTATGAATAAAAATACAATGCATACAAGAGAAAACCAATTTAATAATGCAACCTTAATTAAAATCTGTTTATCAGTTTTAAGCTCCCAGTAACAGCGGACATACTTTCCGAAGAATTTATAATAATAGAAAGAACTTCTTTGGACCCCTTTAGCTGTTTCTCAGAGAGATGTATATCCATTTATTAACATATGTTTGTTTGGTGATGGTGACAATCGTTATTAAGTAATTTGAATGGCTCTAAGATATATTCCTCGATAACGTAGTGTTTGGTAGATGTGGGAGACATAAATTATATCGTATTCTTGAGTTACGTGGGGCATTTTGTGTTTTCATGGTGTGCATGCCTGTTTCGGATCATGTAGGAGAATGTACAGAGATGGATATGAGAGACTTATAAACTGTTAAGAAGTGCTGTATTTTAATGGTTTATATGACTTGCCTCTACCTCGACGGTATAGTCGCATAAATGGTGATAGGTTATAAATGTCAGTAATTGGTTATGTATAACGGACGCATTCAATATCTTTGAGCATCAATCTAAATTTGACCCATATAGTAAAAAAAAAAAACGTAGTGATACATTCATACGACTTTCTCTACTAATGACAAACTCATATATCCGTTGTACATTATTCAGGGAGAGCCAAAAGACTACGAACCGGCTGCGCGGTGTTTTCCTATCCGCGTCCTCGGCGCTCGTTGCCGTCTGCCGCTATCATAGAAAGGCGCGAATAAAACCATACAACATTTTTAAAACTACTTTTAAAGGCTTTACTTAATAACTTTATAAAAGTGTGTTTGAGGACAGAATTATTAGTAGCAATTTGTGGTCCCCTCGGCCCCCCGACCTAACCCCCTGCGATTTCTATCTCTGGGGTAACTTAAAACAACGTGTACAAGATAAACCCACAAAAAAAAAATATCCGCCAGGAAATAACCAGCATTTATCAACGTGAACTACGGCGAGTGATGGATAGAGGTGCCAAAAATGTATGGACAACGACGTTGGCCAGTTTCAGCACTCCTTTCATATAGTTGGTAAGTAAATCCTTTAAAAGTAGTTTTAGAAATGTTGTATGGTTTTATTCGCGCCTTTCTATGATAGCGGCAGACGGCAACGAGCGCCGAGGACGCGGATAGGAAAAACACCGCGCAGCCGGTTAGTAGTATTTTGGCTCATTATCTATCCATGTTACGTTACTCACGATATATTTTTACCTACGAATTATTTCAAATTAAGCGAGAAGGTTTCAATATGCGGAAACAGCATTGAAATGCATATTCGCGGTAACAAGCTCTTACGATGGAAAGAAGAAGGGACGAAGAAAGCAAGAATCGCAAAGTTCACTGAATATTCAAAGAAAATTCAAGATATACGTTTTATTTATCATATAAATGTATTAAATATATGATTTTAGTTAAAATCCTTAAAGCCCTTTTGAGAAAATTAACATTAAGGAAAAACATTCCATGTGGAGGGAGTTTCCTGAAAATTTTCAGTCGCATTCTTGAATATGCTGAATTTAAATACCACATTTGGATCTTACCGACTTTTCGTTTTTTAATTATGGTATACACGACGCATGCAGGACCCTTTTCTTAAAGCCCTTGGACATAATTTATAGCTTTACTTAAATAAAAAAGTATTGATAGCCATAAAACGGCTGAACGACGTGTTATTGAAAGGATTCATATTGCAGTATCTCGTTAACTATCTGTACTACAATCGTGCAATAAAGCAAAAGAAAAGCATCACTGTCATTCTAATATCACATGTTTTATTTCTTACAATTAACTGGTTTTTTTCTGTTTGAAAAAAAATGAAACTTTCAGCTAGATGTACACTTTATGAAGACGGTAAAATCTTTTTGTGTATCACATTTTTTAACAAAAAGCTCTTCGGATTTTATAAATCTTTATGATGTTAGTTGTATAAATTTTGACCAGTATACCTAGCTCATAGTCGTGGGTCAGAAGGTTTTAAGTGGAACGTACTACACACACAAACACAACACAAGCAAACAGATTCTAAATGATATGATATTTATGGCTTCAGAGTAGCCATTTATCAGTATCAACAATTATTTATATAGAATATAAATTCAGAGAAAGTGTTGGTGTTATTCTATATACAAAATTTGGATCATTGTTCACACCAAATCAAGGGAAAGCTTGTAAATTTAATATTTTTCCGGGAATGCTTACTTTTTACTTTCTTTACTACGTATAGTAAGTAGGGGAAGTATTGTATTCCATCCAAAAATTCGATACCGAGACTTCACCGGAAATACATGTTTTGAGACCCCCTGAATCCAAAAAAAGCCTTTTTAGAAACATGTCCGCGTGTGTATCTGTGTATCTGTGAACAGCATAACTCAGAAACGAACAGTCGGATAAACACCAAACTTGGTATTTAGGTTCAGTATCTTCCAGAGATGCGACACAAAGGTTTTCAAGAAAATCCCCCGACCCCAGATTACCCTTTACATGGAACATTTATCGAAAATTTTAATTTCCTCAAAAATGGCTGTAACGATTTTGATTAAAATATCATATGTTTAAGATATTTTCATGACAAATGAAATGAATATCTCGAATTTTCTGGGAATGCCTCCAAAAGTATTCTTCATTGTGAACGACTTTTGCATAACTGGTAAACCATAAGAGATAAACAAAATTTTACTACACAAAAAATGTATATCGCGTTAAAATACACAATTTATGTCATATACATTTTTGTTGTTGAGTGAACCATTTTTGAGATACTGCTTGTTATTCCCTTAAATTATCCAATACTTATATTTTTTCTCAAATTCGTTATTCATTTTTTTATCTCCTGGACATGCAAAGAGAATGGAATGCGCCACATAGCAACCAGCTCTTAAAAGATTTAACTATCGCTTATAACCTACTATATTCCCCTTGCATCTACAAGAAAATTAGCAATAAGATTGACATCTCGATATCTCGATTAACATGAAGCATATGGGGAATAAGGGTTTGTAAAAATAGTTTGTACAAGAGTAGAGAAAGTCATGTAAGTGTAATATATCAGACTTTTTTAATTATTGCTGAAAGTTTACCTTCAAAGGTCTCCGACTGGAATAAGTTCAATTTTGTTTCAAATGCTAATCGAGTAATATCATCGATACAGGTTAATATGCGGATGCACTCATTGTATCCTGGATAGTGATATGTTACCATATAGACTTGCATTTATCATTTGTATACAATTTTGTAGTTAGCCCATCAGTGGTGCCGTGTACACTTGTCCTGATATAGTTCAACGTGCACCGGCTGTTATCTATCATGACAAATGAATAGGTTGGCGAGGACTGGTTCCATAGCCTTCACGGTCACCCAACCTCAGTCCTTGATTTTTATGTTGCCTCATGTGAAACAATTATTTTACGAGGGTAATCCAGGAAGTGACGACCGTTTGCGCATTCATGCTGCGCAGACCGCTGTCAAGTTTCTGTCCGAGTTCGAACGGTTTCCTCGACATCTTTTCTGAGTGTTATGTAAGTTCCACAAATTGTTATTGTGCCTGCTGTGATTGTTCAAAACGAACTGTGTGAAACAAAGTGCCGACAACTGGGGGCTGAGAAAGTGTTGCATTTTTTGAATGCTCGGATGTTGAAACCTGCAGATATTTACAGTCATCTGAAGGAAATGTATGATGAGAAAAGTAATGAACGAAAGAAATCTGAGAAAGTGGTGTTAAACATTCAACAAAGGTGAAAGACGAAACTCGACTCGGGCGACCGTCACTCAAATGATTTGAAAAATCAAGCGAACAACAAAATCGCACAAGATAGACATTTAACCCAGATGAATTCCAGATTCCTTTCCTAAATATTTCTCTTGGTGACATTATGTCGGAACATCTTGACTTAATGGACTGGCGAAAGCCGACTACAACGTGGGAATTGTAAAGCTCATGGTCAGATGTGACAGTTTTAAATAACGGAGGTGATTTTATAGAGAAACAAAGTAAGCAGCAATTTTATAAACGATGTATTTTTTTCAATAAACCTTTTTTTTCTGGATGAGTATATTAATGCGAAACGTTCGTTATTTCCTGGTTGACTCGTATATTGTGGAAATCCCAAATGCAAAGACAGTTTATCAGCATGACATGGAAACCGACAAAGTCGTTGAACAACTTTTGGGATCTTTCAAAAGATCTGATATGACGGGTTGTGAAGATTTTCTATGCGTGTCTGACATGAGGACATTTTGAAGATTTCTTATAAGATGAACATTTCAAAAAAGAAATGTGTCATTGTAAAACGTTCTTTCAATAACAACTAAAAACCTTAATCGTTTCTGCACATATGCCATTTACTCTTGTGTTGGTTCGAGGAACCCGCTCCCAACTTTTCTCCAATTATTAATATTACTTGTACAATCGTAATGGGTACAGAAAATCAGATGACTGTTTCACGTCAGATTTCTTTTACCTTACTGGATCATCATGCGAAGTGATGATTGTAAAAAGAACCAATATTGGGCTACATCTTATGTCTTCGAAAGTTAGCAAGAAACCAGAGTTATGGGTGAATTTAATAGGACTGGCTTTGAAAGTAGGCATGCGAGATGCAACATATAGTACAGAATTATTATTTCCTGCTTTTCTAAAATTTAAAAAAGGTAGACATGCTTATGTTCTTAAGCAGATAATTTGTACACGTCCAATTATGGTATGATAATGGAAACAAACGTGATAATCGTTTTGAAATGATGATGATGAACCTGTGGTACTGGTTGGATTCAGAAGCCAGCTGACGTACCTTCTGTTGAAGATGAAAGAGAAAATGGAAAGCAAACATTTCTGTGGTTAATTGGTTGAATATAATTCAATTTTAGGTGGACAAATAAAAAAGCATGAAATGAAAACGACCTGTTTAACATTGTTTTCCGTACAAAATTGAAGTTGAAATTTGCCTGCTGCGTGTGCCAGAGGGTATTTTTACATTGGCTCATAGAAGGCTCTGCAAAGCCCGGGCGGACATTGAAAACTGTATTAAGTGTGTCTTGTAAACAACATGTCGTTGGAAACTTCAAAAGCAGGCATCTCCTTCTTTGCACATTGAAAATATGCTTTATTGCAAGTGGCAGCGGACTGTTCACTGGTTAATAATCGGTTTTAGAGCTATTTGCACATTTTCTATGTTTTGTTGCTTTAGCTCTCTGCTAGTTACATTTTGTTTAAATCGCATCATTTTGGAGTTTGAAGCCAATACGCGACAATCAAAAGATGCAACCTTGACTTAGCATATATTATGTGTGCTACAACGTTTGAGGTGGTACACACACACGACGTTTTCTACACATTAGTTTCCACGATATCCATTATACATGCGAAGCGTGTGTTTAAAGTAAGTACCGTTTTAATATTTTGCCGCTGCAGTCGCGACCTTGATCACTTCCTGCATTTGATAGGAAGCTAGACGCAACTGTGAGCGGTCGTCCCTTTGTGTTTTCGTGATGCTAGAGCGTTTCGAAATATTCAAAACAATCAAACGACGTGCCGACTGTAAAGTCAGATCTTTGGTTCGCTTTTTGAATGCGAGAAATGTTACGTCAGCAAACATTCATCGCCAATTTTATGAGGTTTATGGTGAAACAATAATGAGTGCCGGATAGTTAGGAAGTAGGTTAGACACCCATCCAAGCAAACTGAAGATCTGATCGCATCGTTTGTTTGGCAACAATTCGACCACCCTCCCTACAGTCCGGATTTGGCACCAAACGATTTTATCTGAAGAAATTCCTCGGTGGAAAACATTTCAACGATGATGTTGTGAAACAGAAAGTGAGGACTTTTCTTTCATCACAGGCGGCATCATTCTTTGACGAAGGCATACAAAAATTATTGGTTTCCCGTTACGACAAATGCCTGTATAACGGCGATGACTATATGGAGAAGTAGTGTAAGGTATGAATGATAATAAAATATTTGGACAGTCATGTTCTGTTATTTCTTAAAAAATTATCGCTACTTTAAAAAGTCGTTTCGTATATTATACTCTTCATTTGAAATATGATTCTTCTATCCTCTTTGCCGTAACTGTGATCAATTTCATCAATTTGAAATAATTTCAAATTAGACAATTGCGGAAACGAAGCTGCTCCTCCATTCTTTTGCTTTATTCTGGTAAGTCATATCGGACGATTAATGAAATGACGCTCGATCGAGCCCGGGGTCCATGGAGTTTAGAGTTGCCTGACATTTGTCTTCTCATGATTCGAACTCCTCTTGAATGTGAGGCAGACATGCTAACCCCACTCCACAGAGGCAGACATCGAGGTATTGTAATTAAGGTATTTCAATTGTTAGATTTTATTAGATAAAACATTTCTTGAATGTTAATTTTTATCATAATTAGAAATAGGAATGTAGATGATGAAATAGCTTGAATAAGAAAATATTAAAGTGAGGCTTCGGTTGAAAATAAGTTTTTTCCGGAAGAAAGAAGAGGAATGAAGGAGAGTAAGTTAATTTATCGTTTTTCTTTGTTATGAGCTGATGTGAAGACAAAACAGAATCGCAAAAGTTGAAATGTTTGTGCATAGCGATACACATGGCTATGGCTATATTATAAACAGTGTATTTGATACAGGTTGCATATTTTAATAGTTTCTCTAGTTCTGCATTGTAAGTTTTAATCTATCTGTTATGTTTTCCCAGATATATCAAATTGTATAAAATTTAATGACTTTACAGGATATTCCCCAAAACGTTCAATATGTGTATGTTATTTGTCATCTCAATATATAAAAGTGTAACCCAAGTCTTTATAACCGCTTTGGAGAAAATAAAAAATAAGACTGCGTTTCCATGTATAAAGGGAACTTTTGGGGTGGGACAATTTCTTAAAAATCTTCATCTTATACCCTTGAATATTTCTGGATCTAAACACAAAAGTTTGCTATTTATTAAACTTTTCTATTTTGAATTATCCTGTTCAGACTATACGGGTTATTTTTATAAAATTCTTTACCTAAGTTCATATAACCTAAAAACGTGTGTTTTCTTAAATCGAGACACCTCATTTTTAATGGAATAAAATACTTCCTCTGCCTATCATAATTGATAAAGAAAGTAAACATTTTTTTTATTTCACAGTTTCTGAGGGGTATGCGTGAAGGATGATAGCGAGAACGATTCAGACGTAACCCTTTCAGATCCCATGTTCATCGCAAGCGTTAACTTCAAAATTAGCTTATCATAAAACAAAGTAAACTTTTAACTTTCATCGGTTGTCCTTCTTTACTAATACATACTTGGAAATACATAATAATGCAATACAGTATTCGTAAAAGGTTTTGAGTGTTATAACTGTGCCTAAATATAGGGATTTCTTCGTACCGTTGGAGCTAACTAGGAGAGAAACATTTTCTATTTGATCAAGTTTCTTTGAAATAGAATTTTCCAGACTCCTAAACACTTTGGATACGGGAACAATATGTTTTATATTTTTGATTACTACAAATAACTTGTAACAATTGTTTTTAATCCGTTGTTGGTTTTATTTTAATTCAATCTTCTGTATTCTGATATTTCATAAATGTATTATATAAATGTTGCTTGTGTTCTTTACCGTGGGTTTGTCTTGCTTGATTAAAATTAGTTAACACAGGCAGAGTTGGAAAACGTTAGATTTTTTCATGTAGGCATCATCTGCATAGTTGGGATCATTTTTATTAGATAACTGCAGGGTCTGTAATTTTGTGGGAGGATTTCCACCAGTAATTTGTTAGAAAATCGAATTTTAAAACACAGGCTCATGTTGTGGATTTATTACCTATTTTCACCAAAAAACAAGCAAGTGTATAATAACAAGGATACTTCTCCTCTGAGATTGTAGTGGCCAAAGCTAGTTGCGGCATTGTGGTGTTTTGTTAGCGTAAAGGAGCGGAGAATAAAGTTGTTAAACGAACGAGAGACGAGACACTGAAAGGATTTGTCTCGCCTTGGGAGCTCTGAATTTCCTGACAGGAGCAGTGGACTCTGAAAGTAACTACTAGCCGCTCCCATTCACACTTCTCCAGAAAGTCACATCTCTTTATGTGTTAACTTTATTTTGTCATTGTAAGTGTAACTCATAGTAACTACAACCTCTCATAGGACCAAAATGGGAGTTTCTGCTTTCAAATAAATTATCGATTTATTTTCTACAGAGGAGTGATATTTTTTCTCAATCTCTGGAAATACAGTACCTAATATATACATTAAATAATTATTTAAAAATACAGAAGTATGAGATCATGATATTCATGGCCATTTGAACCGGCTATAATCAACTGTAAGCAAGTGCACGTTATTTTACGCACACTTACTTCACGCACTAGTGCTAAACTTTTTGGCTTTATACGCTACCACCGGTGTGTGAAATTACATTTCACGCATTTTTAGCCAATTTAAACATCGTTACAGAAAATAATGATACCTTGATAGTTTGTTTCAGATTTCCTTGTAAAATCAATATTATTTCAATGTTTTAAACCTTACTCTTTACTAGTAGTAAGGGAGTAGTAAAGAATTTTGGGTGTTTACATTCACGTGACTTTCGTTAGCTTCTGTCGTTTGTTCTTATACATCTTCCACAAGCTCTTCTTACAGTAGCGTATTCATGTCTCTACCACGTACCTAGTAGATAGGAGTATTACATTCCACCCAAAAATTCGATACTGAGTTTCCTGAATCTAAAAGAAAGCTTTTAGAAAAGGTCCACGTCTGTGACGCTGTGAACAGCGTAACTCAAAAAAGTATCGAATAATTACCAAACTTGTTATTTAAGTTCATTGCCTCCCAAACATGCGAGATGATTTTTTTTCTCTCTTTACACGGTATAGTTTTCGTTATTTTTTATTTACACAAAAATGGCTCTAATGATTTTGATAAAATACCGTATATTTAAGATATTTACATGACATATAAACTGCATATCTTGAATTTTCTAGGAATAGCCTGTGAAGTCCTCTTCATTCGGAAAGAATTGTGTACACATAACTGGTAAACCATAAGAGATAGACAGAAACTCAATACATAAAAATGCAGATCTGTTTAAAGCACACAATTTATTTTAAATACATGTTTTGTGATATCGCTACTTCCTTTATTATTCCTTTCAAATTTTCAATACTTGTCATGTTTTGAAGTGCTGTTACCATCTAGTTATTGCTCGCGATGTCATGAAGAGAGTATAGAAATTTAAGTCCAACACATAGCGACTCTCATATATGCATTTGACCACTAAACTGAGTTTTGTTTATTCACGCTCTTTAACTGCTGTGGTCCTTAGCGTTCCATTCTATATTGGGCGTGAAAGATCGGAAATTTTGATCAGAGACCTCTTTATCAGGCTTGAGGTTCATTTTCGTGCCGTAAATCTACGACAAGGGACCACCGGCTTTACTTCCCTTCCGAATGAAGCCATACTAAGGATTTTTACGCCCGAAAAAGTCCATCGCCCTCCGCCGGGTTTGAACCCGCGACCTCGGGAGCTAGAGCCTAGCATGGTAACCATGGACGACATAAGCATTTGACTATCATGTCTTCTGCACCTATAACGAAATATGTAATGAAACAATTTCTGCAAACAATTAGGTTAATATAAAGTAGATAGAAAAATAAAAGTTGTTCTAACAATAAATTGCAAGAGATAATAAAGCATATGTCATTTGTAGATCTTAAAACTTGCATTGCCGGTGAATCTTAATATCAAGCTTTAGAGTCGAATGCATACTTAGCTCTTCCTTAGGCACTTAAGTTAATTGGCCTAAACAAAGGAGCATGTTTTCCTAGAATGTAGTTTGGTTACCAAAGACAAATTAACATACATGCGTTACGTATTATGCCATTTATACAAAGGGCGATTTTTGTAGCCACTTGAACTTATTCACATGTTTTTACTTCTTACGATGGAAAGAGAAATAGAGAAAAAAAGAACGCAAAAACTCGTCTCTCTTATGGTTTCCGAGTTTTACAAAATTATAAGAAATGGAAGGTACTTCATAGAATATTCACAGAAAATACAGGATAGTTTTTATAGTTTATTTCTCATGTCAATCATATATTATTTTGACCAAAATCGTTACTCGCTTTTGTCAAAATAAAAGACAACCATATCGTATTTAAATAATTTGGGGTGGGGCAAGGGGATTTCTAGAAAATATTCATGTAGTACCCTTGGAAGTATGATATTTATGTCTTTTTTTTTTAGTTACGCTGTTCTCACACATACGCGCGCGGATGTTTTTAGTAGACCTCAAGACATGTATTTCCGGTGAGAACACAATACCTCTACTAATTACTATAATTAGGTGGTACAGAAGGTAGAAATTAACTTTGTTTGTCTATCAGAATACTTAAACACTTGAACATGGAGTTTTAAGCATTCAAAGGAAACAGGAAGTCATATCGAATACTATGACGTGTGTTTCACCTCCAGCTGTTTTCTCTCCCATTTATAAACTACATATATGTGCTGAAAATGTTTATCACTGTTCTAGTATGAATAGTATATGGAATACAAAGCCAGTACAGTATCTCTGTTGCCTTTAGATACGGGTATACGTGACACGATTATTTCATATAGACTGCGTGCTCTTTTAGTGTGTATACCCATATGACAGCCAGTTATTATTAGCAACGAGGTCATCGCCGACGTGACTTTGTCACGGTGACAAGTTGAAAAGTGTATGAAGTGAACCATACATTTCTGACTGCTCCAGCTGATTGTTATATGTTATACATTAAATTAACTGACATGCTCCATTCCACTGCTTTAATAAAGCGCCACTTCACAAAGGTTGACAGACATTTGCATTTGGACTCATTCCTATGCACATAATTACGAGCTGCTGAAGTGCTACATTTTTTAAGTCCTAAGTTAGGAGTGCATCAGTGAAATGAGGACTTGTTGAAGAATTAGATTATTCTTATTGCTTGATTACAGGTTTTGTAATAATCATATAGGGAGCTTTTTGGAGTGGTTCACTAAAGCTCAGAGCTGCCAGAGAAGGGAAATATCCACGCTTTTCGTGAAAATTCCACTCGAGTTTCGCCAAAAAAAAGTCTACCTCTCTTACAATAACATAAGATTACAATTAGGTAGAGGTAATATACATAATTTTCAAAGTCAGGACTAAGATTAGCATAGCAATCACTGCTCGGTCTCTACAATGTCGCAAAAATATAAAATTCTAAAATTACTTGGTTAATTGCGAAAATATTAGCAAAATATGCGTCGATTCCACAGAGTTGTCCAATTTAAGTTTATAGCCACCTATATTTGTTGCAGCCAAACAGTAGAAATGTTTATTTAATATTGGTACGTTGATCACAGTGTTGGTAACCATGTTACCAAATGCTTATCCGCTAACAAAAAGAAAAAAGAAAAAAAAGACGATACTACAAAATTAAAATTGTTATTATATCGTATTTTGTGGATCTAATGCGTACCTTTTTGGTCCAAATACAGTAGATATTCAAAGTTGTGGTGCGCATTAGATTCCAGTGCAAAATCGTTCCGTAGTTCACCGGTAACTGCATCCTATCTTACGTCACAAAACATTGAAGTTCATTCTTGACTTCGCAATACATTATTGTCATTCTCGACTTCATTAGGTACATTTACCATTGGTCTATTATAGCAATAATTATCCGAATGCGAATATTGAATTACTAGGTGGCCAGGAAATGGAGGGCAGATATACATCTTATGATGCTACTTTCAAGCGCAAAGCAACTCTGCATGCCGACAAAACTGGTAACAAAAGGTAGGAAGAGAGTAACGGAGAGCAACGTTCGCTTAAAGTGGCAGCAGAAATTGGCATTATTTGCAACTAAAACTAGCAGAAAGGTACTTGTAATACCGGTAGTGTAACTGTTCAGTTCAAATGTTTACGTAGCATAGATATTTCATGTTGTAACATTCAAGCAAAGCCGTTTCAATTCAAACTAATTTATTTAAGTGTAGTCAATGCGTAGAATGCCACAAATTATTCATTACAAAATATTCCTTGAAATACAACTATCATTATAAGCAGCAGTCAGAACAAAAGTACAGCAGATAATTACTAGAAAAGTTAAATGCCGTGCCCATTCTAGAATGCGTTGAAGCTAAGTATTCTGCCAGAGTAATGAATGCTTTGTACTACAAGTAAAGTAAAAGGAAATGAAGTAAATGAAACTAGTAATTCTTGCTGCCCAGAAAGCACTGGATATATTTCACATTCAAATATGAGAAATGTTAATAAATTACAATTGAAGTACATTAAGTAGTTTTGCCTTGTCCTTCTCACACAATGTTCGCCATTTGAATACAATTTAGCACGTGCTGATATTTAAATATGAACTGGCTTCAAAAAATTTAACTGCCGCTCCACACACCAAAAAAGAATTTTGAAACTTACTTACGCCGAAAGAATGTATATAATAATTTAGACAAGGCCAAAAAGTGTGGAGACGGCCGCTCCTAGACACAAGGTCAAGAAGTCCTCCACTCGTCGCCGAGAAGTCATATTCTTTATTCTTGGTAGGAGCGTGTCGCTCGAGGGGCACCGGGAAGTTGAAGTGTTATATTTGTTAGTAGTTGGAAGATGCTTCATGTTTATCTGCACAACGTATGGAAGCCAATTTGTCGCGGTCATTTCGTGTTATCTATTGCTGAGCGCCTGTTATTGTTTTATTATTTTGCATTTTGGGTTCATTGTGCTCCGGCTAGCTATTATTATTATTATTATTATTATTATAATTATTATTCAGTCGAGCAAATCTCTTAAACAGGGTGTGTAAACGGAAAGGATTTGTTACTCACAGATAACACTGATAAAAGAATTTGTTTTTACACTTTTATTACCGTCACAATTAATTAAGTTCACTTATTGACTCTTGATACACGCCAGACTGAAACTGTTATATTTTCTAATATCACTATAATCACTTATTTACTGCACATTATTAATTCGCGTGTTTCACATTTATAACAAACTTTAAGACGCGAGAGATTCTGTAGAATTGCGTAACGTGTACTTTACGTATGCTTCCGCGACGTATAACTCACGAATACTTATGTTGAACTGATCGACGTATTACACGCGAATGCTTCTGTTGGACTGACGAAATCAGCCTCTGACTTTAGTTTTTTATACTCCCACACCCCGATATGCCTAAAGATTATAACCGAGCTGCTATTGGTTAATAAAACGCGCCAACATTAGCGTCTATTTTTATATCCAATGAAAAATTACGAAAACATATGCTCTAGGGAAAATATTCCCGCTATTTCTAAGAAAAGCGCGCCAATCTGACGTCATTTGTTTGTCTCTTCTAATTGATAAACAACTCACCCCCTCACTACATTGTTGCTCGCTCTTATTGTCAGTTTCAGTGAGGCCGTGTAAACTTATTTCCTAACAATGCATATAATTAACAAACATTTCAAATCAATGTCATACAATAATGCTTATTTACACTACAATCACTCTGGCATTTACATTATTGTGATACAAATTACTGCCACAAAGTTCAGCTGACGATGACGTCGACACTGCTTGAGCGCTATCTACGCTGGCGGAGAAGACGCAACCTGGCGAGTGCTGTTGGTATCTGGTGCAGCCGGTTATTGGCTTGTTACTCGGGCTGCCGATCTGGTTACGAGCAGGGGCCGAAAATTGTAGTCCATCATTCCAAAGTCATTAAGTAATTGCGGCCATCTCTGCTAGAACAGCTACTCCTTAGAATAACAGCCATAATTTGCTCGATGTTCACTTAGTGGGTAGTGAAAATTTTTAAACGCTGTCACTAAACAATAGGCTACTTATAAATACCAGGTATGTTCTGAAACGTTATGCACAAACCCACTGTTGTACAAAATAAATTTATGTAAATTTATCCTATCATTGGTGAGCATTACAGTTGCCAACCAACTCTTTTTTTCTTCTTCTTCATTACTTTATTTTCAAAATTGGGGTGCGCATTAGATTCAATGCCGCATTAGATTCGTGTAGATAAGTATTATTTTGTTCTGTTGAATGTGTTATATTGGATTATATTGGATTTATTTTGTGTATGTGTTTTAATAATGAGCATCGTTTAAGAAAACGTCCATGGTGACGTGGTATAGTGCTAAGAGATTCTTCAACAATAAGATCCAGAATACGAATGATGGTACAAAATACTCGTGAAAGAAATGCTATTCCCTTAGTCCTCAACACTATTCAAAATGAAATCCATATTGTGTAGTGGAAATTTACTCACAAAGTTGTATTTTATGTTATGTGCAATTAAATATATCTATGAACATTATCGATAATAATGTTTCTACTTCAACATTTTGTCTTTTTTTTATTTACCAGAAAAACATTTACAACCCGTATTTTGCCAGGGGCATGTCACAGGATATTGTTAACTCAAGGAGAGGGTTACAAGCCTGTTAGATTTTACCAGTTGGGAGGGGGAAGCAATTGATACATTATGCAGCTCAGATCGGAGTGTGAGGAAAAGGTACAAGGGGAGGGGGAGGGTTAGTGGCTTGGGGGCGGATATCTCTTTGTTTTATAAACAATAGCTTGTGCTTGTGAACAAGTTATTTTCTTCTGTTTTGTTTATGTGATTTGTGTTAGTTTCTCTGTTTTTTTTCTTTTCAATTCTTATAAAGTATCACTAACTTTAAAGTACAGTGTAATGAATATAGACTGAAACATATGGAATGCTACGGTCTATCTGGCCCGTGCGATGTATGAGTTTGAAAGTGTAAACTGTTGACAATAAATACACCACTCTACTCTATACAATTGTTATACTATTTGACTTTAAAGACTGCTACTCTTGAGGTGAATGGAAGATGCTGCTGATTAAGTTCATAACTCGAACAGTGTTGATGTGATTCTTCAGTAGTTTTAGGCCGGGGTTGCGAGCGAGGTTAAAACCTTTGGTCGATCCATTGAGAATATTGAACATTCTATCATCAGATAAGCTGCTTGTGGCGGCATTTCCGGCCATTTACATAGGTGTGATGTTGCTTTGTTTATCTAGAGGTGTGAATGAAAAGCACCACGATTAGTCAAGAATTGTGTATGTAAATTTGGCCCTAGCAATAATAAGAGCTAATGGGAGATTGTAGAGATAAATAGTTTTGTTGGGATGCTATTTCTGTGTTGGCATACACTATGTGATCAAAAGTATCCGGACACCCCACAAACATACGCTTTTCATGTTAAGTGCATTGTGCTGCCACCTACTGCCTGGTACTCATTATCCGCGACCTCAGTAGTCATTAGACATCGTGAAACAGCAGAATGGGACGCTCCGTGGAGCTCACGGACTTCGAACGTGGTCAGGTAATTGGGTGTCACTTTCGTCAGAAGTCTGTACGCGAGATTTCCACACTCCTAAACATCCCTAGGACCACTGTTCCTGATGTGATAGTGAAGTGGAAACGTGAAGGAACATGTACAGCACAAAAGCGTACAGGCCGACCTCGTCTGTTGACTGACAGAGACCGCCGACATTTGAAGAGGGTCGTAAAGAGTAATAGGCAGGCATCTATCCAGACCATCACACAGGAATTCCAAACTGCATCAGGATCCACTCCAAGTACTATGACAGTTAGGCGTGAGGTGAGAAACCTTGGATGCCATGGTCGAGCGGCTGCTCATAAGCCACACATCACGCAGGAAAATGCCAAACGACGCCTTGCTTAGTGTAAGCAGCGTCAACATTACACGATTGAACAGTGTCAAAACGTTGTGTGGAGTGACGAATCACGGTACATAATGTGGCGATCCGATGGCAGGGTGTGGGTATGGCGAATGCCCGGTGAACGTCATCTGCCAGCGTATGTAGTGCCAACAGTGAAATTCGAAGGTGGTGGTGTTATAGTGTGGTTGTGATTTTCCTGGAGGGGACTTGCACCCCTTGTTGTTTTGCGTGGCACGATCACAGCGCAGACCTACATTGATATTTTAAGCACCTTCTTGCTTCCCACTTTTGAAGAGCAATTCGGGGAAGACGATTGCATCTTTCAACACGATCGAGCACCTATTCATATTGCACGGGCTGTGGCGGAGTGGTTACAGACAATGACATACCTGTAATGGACTGGCCTGCACAGAGTCATGACTTGAATCCTATAAAACCCTTTGGGATGTTTGGAACGCCGACTTCGTGCCAGGCCTACCGACCTACATCGATACCTATCCTCAGTTCCGCACTCCGTGAAGAATGGGCTGTTATTCCCCAAGAAACCTTTCAGCACCTGATTGAAAGTATACCTGCGAGAGTGAACGCTGTCATCAAGGCTAAGGTGGGGCCAATACCATATTAACTTCCAGCATTACCGATGGAGTGCGCCACGAACTTGTACGTCATTTTCAGCCAGGTGTCCCGATACTTTTGATCACGTAGTGTATGTCGCGTTCCAAATATTTGTGTAGTGTTTTAGCAGCAGTTCCTTTGCTCTAAACATAGGGATTGAGATAGAGTCAATAGTGGTTCTGGAGCTTACTGCTGTCTTGGCCAGATAATCAGCTCTTTCATTACCTCGGATTCCTGATGTCTCCTGACCCAGTGAAATGTGAGATGGATTTCCTTCTTGAGAGTTATGACATTATTTCTGGTGAGATTTGCAACTGGATGAATTGTTCTTTTGCTTGCAACAGCATATAATGCGGCTTTGGAATCTATATGAATTGCGTACGACTTATTTGATTTGTTTTGGTGTTGAATCCATTTAACAGCCATTTTGATACCCAGAAGTTCAGCTTGGAATACAGAACATTCAGTTTTTAATCTACGCACTGCGGCGAAGACCTCTTTTGAGTTTTCTTCAATGGCTACTCCAGTACCAACAAGGTTTTCTGTTTTCGATCCATCTGTGAATATTTTCATCTCGGCCTAGTCAATCTGCCTGTCTAGTCTATTTTTATATGATTGTCTTTCAGATGAATTCCGCTGTATCGATTACTGCGTTGGTTGGCAGCGCTTTTCTTACAGTCTTTATGTCCTCACATAGATACATGCCTTGATAAACTGGCATTACTCCGGAATTTGCTTTAATAGCTTCATTGGATACTGTTTTGTAGGCTTCGGGGGTGGAAATTAAGAAGGTTCTCAGAATCCGCTTTAATTAGACACTGACTCTCTTGGATAAAGAGAGGCTCCATCATAATGCAGCATAATTGACAGCTGGTTATATATATATATATATATATATATATATATATATATATGGTTTGGTTATATGTTAGGAGTTAATGGAAGGATATACCCCAAGTTGCTTTGGAGCAGCGGATAAGGTTGTTACGATGGTGTTGTAGTTTCTGATCTAAGAATTCAATGTGAGGAAACCAGTCTATTTTGTTGTCATCACTACTCGCAAGTGTTTCATTTTTGAGATCACATTTATGCGCCAAATGACTACTGTGGGATGAATTTTATATTCTTCTCTTTTTCGAACATACTTTGGCATCATTGCTATTTTATCTTTTGCTGCTTTTAATTTTTGTGCTTTACACCAGTCATCGGCTATTTACAGTACATTCTGTGGTGTTGAGAATGCATTTGAGTAAGATGAACGGCGAGAATGACCATTGTCATCACCATAGGTTACAATATGCAGATCAGGTACTTCAGAAAGTTACTCAATTAAAGCACTAATGATGATATTCCACAACGTGAGGCCGGCGATCTATTCCTGGGGAAAGCCTTTGGTAACCTGTTTAGATCTGTAAATACTTCCCAGGCTGAAGTCGGCGGTACGATTTTGGAGGAAATCCTTGATAATGCAGTAAATGTTAGAAGGGCAATGTAAGTACCACAGTCGGTCTAGAAGAGGCCTTATCGAAGGCTCCAGCTATGTCTAAAGCACGGAGGCAGCAGTTTAGCCGTTGTTGTCTATTGTGTTGGACGTACTCTGGCAGCATTTAAGGCGTCCACAGTGGATTTTCCTACTGTAAATCCATACTACTGATGTAACATCTCATTAGATTCCAAGTGCTAGTTGAGCCTATCAGTGGTTATTTTTTCAAAGCATTTTCCTGGGACTGATATCAGGCTAATAGCCCGGATAGCTTGTTGGTTGATTGCGTTTCTTGTCCGCTTGTGGGTTGCTATTACTCTGGCACTTTTCCATGTCTTAGAAAAACAGCCAAGCTTTAGATATTTGTTAAATAGCGTCATCTAAAAATCTGGTATGCTTTTGTGTATTATTTTAATAATGGCAACCTCAATACGCCGGCTCCTGGGCATTTTCTGTCATTAAGATTAGCTATGTCGTTCAGGAGGATTTAATAAACAAACCAAACATAAAAGAACACCTGGAAAATGAAATTAATAGTATATGGTAAGCATTGGACGAAATAAAAAGTAGCTGTTTCCCGGCTTTCATGCCAACAAACAAATTCATACCCTGTTGGTCTACTGAGCTCTAAACATGCTCAGAAAACAAGTTAGCGCAGCAAAACGAAGATTTAAACGATGTAAAAGCGATGTTCCTTATTCTCTACCGGTTCTCTCTTGTTCTGAAAATAATGCATCACGAAGTTCAAATAGGTGCTGAGCAGCATGTGTTGTAAGAGGAATTTCTGTCGTATGCCTCTCCCTGTTGATATCGCTAATAATATTTGTTTTACTTGTGGTAACTCCAGATCTTCTAAGATGTTACAAGCGGAATTGCAAACAATTTACCACAAATTGCAGAATTAGGTGTAGCCAACAACCCAAGCAGCCGATATTCTCTGTCAATGCATGTGTTCTAGGAGGTACAATGCATATTTTATTCTGATTCTCTGAAAGGTATTCGAATTTGATACATACAATTTTAGCGTTATGCCATGCAGAAAATAGCACCTTCGAATTTGTAAAATAACCTTACAGTACAATGATTAATCCACAGTAGCAACAGTACCGGTAACTATTTCATCTCAGTGAAAACCAGCCTAATTAGGCCAGAAAATCTCGCGCATTATTATGCTCATATAAATAATCATTTATAGACAGCAATTAATACGAAGGCAGTGATCGAGGGCATATGTCACATTGTGTTTTTATTCGGCAGAATGTACATTTCCCTTTGACATGCATAATCACTCGGATGCCATGCGTGGCCAGTACACAGCTTAGCGAGTAAGCCATGCACAAATGAATTAGTTTCATCATTGTCATGCTCGTGTGAGCAAAGCTCCATTGAGTGTATCACACACAAATAACCATGCGTCACTGAGACTGTTCATTTGCAGCGGTGCATAATGTTGAGCCAGTACTCTGCCGTAACGAGTCCTTTATTCAGCAAATGGCGAGAAAATATACTCCCTTTCAACAAAATGTTAATGGTAACAGATAGCTTTCCTACACATGATATCCGAAAAAGTACTCTGATTATTGACGTACAACGATAAACGCTTCACGAACATATCTATTAATATTTTATATTAGTAATCTTTAAAATGATTTAGGAAAGAATAATTGTCAAAATTTATCTGCATAACGTTCGGTTAGAACAAAATTAACATAAAACATCACACGTGTTACATTCACATAAATTTCTCTGCCGAGTGTTGTTTATTTTTATATACCTTCCACAAATTATTCTTACAAAGCTTATTTTTCTATCTTCTGCATATTCAAATATATTGCAGACATAGTTTCAGGGCATGTTTCTCTATGGGTACAAGGGGATAAAAGGTACAAGGTAAAAGACGGTCTCTATATGAGGGCCTTAAAATTCCATACTCTTTCCATGATATTGCAAGATATAAATGAATGATGACCACTTAGAAAAACTGAAGTTTTACATTCACATGATTTTTCTACCCATTAGCATTTATTGTAATTACCTTCTACAAACTATTTTTTGGATAACGTATTTTTCTATCTACTTCATGTTAATCGAGATAATCTTTTCAAATATAGTTTCATCATATATTTCGTTGTGGGTATAAGGATGATAGAGGAAACCGTATCAATAGTCAGATGTTTACAAGCCAGTCGTTATATGTTTGCCTTTAAATAATACACTCTTTCCATGACATCACAAGAAACAACTGAATAGTAATAGAACTTTAAAAAAGTTACAAGGTATTTGAAATAAATTGTGTGTTTTAAAAAGATTTCCAGTTTTTCTTCTATATCTTATAGTTTACTCGTTGAGGCATTATTTATGGTCTAATAAATAAACAACAATTAATTATATTCGAACTGCCTCATAAATATTTCATATGAGAAAAGTATCCGAGTCTATTATGTATGTATACGAAGACTATGTCATTAAAAAATCTGATGTGTTACACTCACATGACTTTCTCTACTCTTGTACGAACTATTTTTACAAACGCTTATTCTCCATATGCTTCATGTTAATCGAGATGTTAATCTTATTGCGAATTTTTTTGTAGATGCAAGGGTAATATGGTAGTATTTAAGCGATAGACAAATCTTTTAAGAGCTGGTTGCTATGTGGCGCATTCCATTCTCTTTGTATGTCTAGGACATAAAAAAAATGAATAACGAATCCCCAATTGAGAAAAAGTATTGAAAAATTTAAGGGAATAACAAGCAATATCTCGAAAATGGCTCACTCAATAACAAAAAATGTATATGACATAAATTGTGTAATTTAACGCGATCTACATTTTTTTGTAGTAAAATTTTGTCTATCTCTTATGGTTTACCGGTTATGTAAAAGTCGTTCACAATGAAGAATACTTTTGGAGACATTCCCAGTAAATTCGAGATATATACATTTCATTTGTCATAAAAATGTCTTAAACATATGATATTTTAATTAAAATCGTTAGAGCCATTTTTGAGAAAATTAAAATTTTCGAAAAATGTGCCATGTAAAGAGTAATCTGGGGTGGGGGATTTTCTTGAAAACCTTCGAGTCGCATTTCTGGAAGATACTGAACCTAAATACCAAGTTTGGTGTTTATCCGACTGTTCGTTTCTGAGTTATGCTGTTTACAGACACACACACACACACACACACACACACACACACACACACACAGACACACACGGACATGTTTCCAAAAATGCTTTTTTTGAATTCAGGGGGTCTCAAAACATGTATTTCCGGTGAAATCTTGGTATCGAATTTTTGGGTGGAATACAATACTTCCCCTACTTACTATACGTAATAGAGAAAGTAAAAAGAGAAAACGGAAGTAAGGAGGAAAAAGGTTCCATGTAATTATTAAATCTAATGCAACAATTATTAAGGTTTATTACTTTGTAGTTTTCCATAGACGTACGAAACTTCCACTGAAAGATGTCCGAGAGCATGTCGGCACTAATTAAATTCGAGCCAGGGACACGTAATGGAACGATTTCTATTGTTCCCCAAGCTAAGGTTATTATTGTCACCCACGCTAGACAGCAAGAATATTTTGCAAATTTCCAGTAGCGTTAGGTAACATGAGTAACGTAGGACCAAGATTTTGTAAGACGTGTATGTTCAAATTTCTAGAAGAATTTCTATGCATATGTAAATAGCCAATAAGAATTAAGAGGGTGATATGTTCGCGCGAAGCCGGAAGTATCTATTGTCTGGGGAAAGCTTCTTTTCTTTTTTTATTTAAGTATTTATTTAAGGTCGCAGAACTCAATGGTAAAGCTTTTGCTAGAGTCAGTTTGTTAAAAGATACTGAAATGTGTCTCCGCGTCACGTCGCGTCAATAATAATGAAGAAACCCCCTCAAAAAAAAACACGCTTTGTAAATGAGCAGTATTTCATTCAAATTCAGTACTAGATTAAGATCAAATGTCAGATTGTTTCTAACAGTTCTTTGAGTAGCGAATTCTCTTGATCATATTTCGGGAAACAGCAAAGTGCAATTTAAAATCCTAAGTGAAAACATTCCGCGCTTTGTAAATTGTTTCTTTGTCAACAGTGGAAGTATTATAAAGATTTATGTATGGGTTATTGTAATCAGTGTATTGTATGGTGAAGAAGACATTAAAATTCACGGCTTATTAAAATAAGCAATACTGTCATTCGTGTTGTTTTTCCTCTCATTGACCTGAGATCTCCATTACCAATCCATGCTCTACCAGAAGAAATAAGAAAGTAGCCGGCGACGAGCAAGCGAACTAGGGATAGCACATTTTCTTCCCTACATAATTCAATATCGCCTTAAGGATAGAGCTACAAGCCTAATGGGTATTGGCCAACTATCATCTCTTAGTGGTGCGGCCTCACACCTTGCCTCAAACTAGCCTGGAGTTCCTTGGAAAAAGGGCTACCCGGCGATGTGGTGCGAGTGAACATTCTAAGCGATGACCATGTGGTCATTCTCCACCTTGTTGCGGAAACCAAGACATCCTAAATTCTCCTCTATGCACAACCTACAGTAGACTGCTGCAGCGGCCAGAATAAACCAACACTTTCAATAAAAGTATGATTGAGTATAAAAATAACTCTTTCCTAAAGTGCATATTGGAACCGTCGTTTTAAGGGGCCATTCAAGGCCGGGTGCCATTAGGGCCGAGAAAAATGGCTGCCTTTATAGGACGCTCTGAATGCATAAGTAACTTGCCGGCGGATTATAGGAATATTACAGCTATAACCAGGCCGTTAGAGTGTGATGTACGAGTACTCGCTGCTTTACATACGCAGTGAAGTCTATTTAGGTCTATAGAGGAGGGATACATTCACTGCTAACGCGGTACAAGTCCTCTTTCTGTAAGCAAAGGAGACATTTCGTGGGTGCAGGGTGCAGCTTTGTTTCGTCGTGGTCTTGCTGCTCCCGTTCTACTGTTAATTTCCTTAGTGATTGTGTAGAGAATGGCAAATAAGTAGTCTGTCCCATTCGTTCTGTCCCGGTGCGTGCAACATTATCGATTCCGTCTGTTGTACGCTGTCATGCTTTAGTATTGCGGCTTGGCTACTTCCACCAAAGCCTCGGGAATTGATCTATTCTGAAGGCGGACATATTCCCAAGTCCAAGAGCGAAACAAAGTACAGTGTGTTTTGTTAACTTTTTACTTTCTCTACTAATACCTAGAAGCAAGAACAACTATTGTGTTCAACCCAAAAGTTCGATATATCCAGAAAATTAACCGAAAATACATTTTTTATGTCCACTAACCCCTCAAATAATTAGAGCGCACGCTTGTATGTGCATGTAAACACCATACATAGCCCCAAAACTAATAATCGGATAAATGCCAAATTTCATATTTGCGTCAGACACTGTTTAAGTATGCTTTCATTTTCTGAAAAATTACTACAACGATTTTGATTAAAAAACCATATGTTTATGATACTCGCGTGACAATTATAGTGTATGTCTTGAATTTTCTGCTACGTCTGAATGTATTTTGCGTAAACTCGTAAATTACAGGGGATACACAAATACTTGCTACAAGAAAAATGTAGAGCTTTTTGAAGCAAAAAATTTACTTCAAAATAAATGATGCATCATTAATAATTTCCGAAATATTCCTGCTACATCTTAAGTTTTCCCAAGTTGAGTTTTCGTGCGGCTTCTTTAAAGCGTCTTCCTTTTCCTTTCTTTACCGCTTGTTAAGTAGGTGGAGAAAGTATTACATTCCATCCAAAATTCTGATGTGAAATTTCACCTAAAATATGTCTTGAAAACTCCCTGAATCAGTATAAAAATTCTGATGTAATACATTCAAAGGACTTTCTCTAACCTCCATAGTTGATTAGTGAGTAAACAGACCATTCTTACTACAGCTTATTTTTCTATCTACTACACTTCCAAATAAATTGTTGTAGAAATAGCCACATTACACATTTATATAGATAAAAATTTATATAGAGAACAGCGGTAGTCAAATGTTTAAGATCTGGACGCTATATGCTGGCCTTAAAATCCCATGCTGTCTCCATGCAATCGCGAGAAACACCTGTGTGTTGACGGGACTTATAGAATGGCCGAGTAATGAACAATTTTAACCATTAATAACAGATATCTCAGAAAGGGCTTATACCAAAAAAACTTATTTGAAATAAATTGTGTGTTTTAAAGAGATCTACATATTTTTCTGTAATACGTTTTCGTCAATCGCTTAACCTTTACCAGTTATACGAGATTGTACAAAACTCCTACCGAATGAAGAGGACTTCGTAGGCTATTCCCAGAAAATTCAAGATATACATTTTATATGCCATGAAAGTATCTTTCATATACAGTATTTTAATTAAGATCGTTAGATCCATTTTTAGAAAATAAAACATTCCGAAAAATGATCCGTGTAAAGGAAAATTTCGGGTGGGAGGATTTTCTTGAAAATCTTCGTGTCGCATCTTTGGGAGGTTCTGAACCTAAATGCCAGGTTTAGTATTTATACAGGTTTAGTGTTATCGTGTGTTTACAGACGTACATGCGGACATTTTCTAAAAATGCTGATTTTGGGTTCGGGGGGGGAGGGCTCAAAGCATGTATTTCCGGTGAAATCTAGGTATTCAATTTTGGCTGGAATGCAATACCCTCTCTACATACTGTATACGTGGTAATGAAAGTAAAAAACAGAATTTTTAGAAAAAGGTGTGTATGAACAGCATAACTCGAAAAGCAAATGGTTAAATAAAAAACTTTGTATTTAAGTTCAGCATCTTCCAGTAATCAGACACAAAAGGATTTTCAAGAAAATCTCCCCCAAGTTGCCCTTTAAACTGCGCTTGTTTTTCATTTTCTCACAGATGTCTACCAGTTCTAAGATACCATACGTTTAAGATATTTGCGTAAAAAATAAACTTATATTTTTAATTTTCTGCGAATAATCTGTGAAGTCTTCTCCACTGGATCGGTGTTGTTTGGTTTTGTATAACTGTAGCTTGTAAACCTTAAATATACAAAGTTTGCTACGCAAAAAATGTAGATCTCCTTAAAATACAGAATTTATGTTTATCTTTTGTGACATTTATGATTTACGAGGTATTCATTCTTATTGGATTGAATTGTCAAATACTTACATATTTGCAAGTGTTAATTAGGTATTAGTTTTTTCCTCGGAGGTCATGTAAGGAAAGGAAATTTAAAAGCCCTCACATTGCGACCCTTTTTTAAGTACTGACTATCGCTTAAGCCTGTGTATTTCTCTTATAACTACAGCGAATTGTGTAATAAAAGCAAAAATGTATCTCAATAGAAAAAGTGGTTAG
Organism: Deroplatys truncata; assembly: GCA_030765065.1. NCBI lineage: Eukaryota > Metazoa > Arthropoda > Insecta > Mantodea > Mantidae > Deroplatys > Deroplatys truncata. The sequence goes on from CM060978.1 coordinate 131,401,887, forward strand.
AAGAATAGATTTTAGAAGAATACTCATGTGACTATTCTTTTGGTATGGGTTTAATAGCCACAAAACGTGACTTACGATATGGGAAGTTTTGTTTTGTTTTCCCGTACAGTAAATGCAATCACGTCCAATTGCTTAAGTTGGAATTATTTCTGAGTACGGTAACCGGTGTAGAAGACTATTTTCTGTGAATATTAGAATATATAAGGGATTATGTGAAGTTATTATGGGTAGTGAATGTTGTGCAAATGCGACACATTACGCTTTTTAGCATTAAGTGTATGGTGTTTTCAAATCACAATAAAACCATTACTGTCATCCCTTTAATGTTTTCTTTATAATTTTAAGTTTCACAATTAATTAATTAGTAATAACAATTGTTACTATAATCATAATTATTTTTTATTTTAAATTCAAGTTGTGTTTTTCAATACCAAAGAATCAAGGTTAATCATGGTCTGATAGAGGAAAACAGCACTTCATCCAATCTGTTGGTTACAGCTGCGTTACCAGCATCGGATTTTACCAGTTCGCATTTCTAAAACTGAGGTTTTTATTTATAGACACTCTTAAACTGCTCTGACTCTTAGTCTTATTCAATGTTGGGTGTGAGAGACCGGAAATTTTGCTCAGAGGCCACTTAATCAGAGTTGAGGTTCTTCTACGTGCCGTAAATCTACAACACGGGACATAGGGCTTTATTTCCTTAAGCGTGCTAAGGATTTTTAAGCCCGATAGAAACCATCGCCCGCGGCCAGGTTTGAACCTGAGACCTCGGGAACTAGAGGCTAGCATGGTACCACTAGACCACGGAGGACACGTTCGCATTTGGGCCGTTACATCTCTTCTTAGTAAAGTGGTGGTAGATCCAAGCCTCAGTATTAGCATCATAAAAGCTTAATTTCGCGACCCTTCTGTAGGATTGCAATCTAAAACGCCCCATTCATCCCGATAATTCTCATGATGCAAGTTCAAAAAAGTGAATATACGCAAGGAAATGTGTGGCTACAGGATTAAGTTGTGGAGTGATGTATATCTCTAATGTAGGCGCATGCATTTGTAGATTTTTACAAATATAAATGATCGGAAACGCTAATTTCCCATGGACACAGATAGACACATTTATATTTCTTTAGTTCAGACTGACGCGTTTTGAGGGTGTTAAAATATTTATGCTTCCTATATCTCAATTGTTGGCGTATTATTGACTGAAACCTATTTGTTATTTTTTACTTTCTCTTTGTCATTTAGGTCCTAAGGTAGAAACTATTGAATTACTGTGATTTGCATTCAAAATACTCGTTTTCTTTAGATCCTCTGAATCCGGAGAAAGGAAAAGAAAAAGTAAAAAAGTAAGAGTATGTATGCACACGCGTGTTTGTGTGATCAGCGTAGCTCAAAGATTCTTAATGTTAAATTAATATTAAATGTTATACCTAAGTCGCCATCTCAGGATACAAAATATGAATTTAAAAAAACGTCTGATATGTTACACTCACATGACTTTCTCTACTCTTGTAAAACTATTTTTACAAACGCTTATTCTCCATCTACTTCATGTTAATCGAGATAAACGTTTGCAGACTCTATCTTATTGCTAATTTTCTTGTAAGTGTAAGGGGAATATGGCAGGCTTTAAGCGATAGTCAAATCTTTTAAGCGCTGGTTGCTATGTGGAGCGTTCCATTCTCTTTGCATGTCCAGGACATAAAAAAAAATAAATAAAGCATTTTTGGAAACATGTCCATGTGTATGTCTTGTGTGTCTGTCTGTCTGTCTGTCTGTGAACAGCATAACTCAAAAACGAAAAGTCGGATAAACACCAAACTTGGTATTTAGGTTCAATAGGTTCCAGGGATGCGACATAAAAGTTTTCAATAAAATACCCCCACCCCAAACCACCCCTTACATGGAACATTTTTCGAAAATTTTTATTTTCTTAAAAACGGCTCTAACGATTTTGATTAAAGTATCATATGTTTAAGACATTTTTATGGCAAATAAAATGTACATCTTGAATTTTCTGGGGATGTCACCAAAAGTCCTCTTCCTTCTGAACGACTTTTGCATAACTGGTAAACCGTAAGAGCGAGACAAAAGTATACTACATAGAATTTGTAGATCTCGTTAAAACACGCAATATATGTCATATACATTTTTTTTGTAAAGTGAACCATTTTCGAGATATTCCTTGTTATTTCTTTGAATTTTCCAATACTTACACTTTTTCTCAACTGACAATTCGTTCTTTTTTTTTATGTTCTTGACATGCAAACGGAATTACATTTTACACATAGCGACCAGTTCTAAAAATATTTGACTATCGCTTAAGGCCTACTATGTTCCCCTTGTTTTGTATTTGCAAGGGCAATATAGAAATACAGTAGCTTTTAAGCATAGACATATCTCTTAATAGCTGCTTCCTATGTGCAGCACCATTCTCTTTGCCACAGATTAATACTCTTTGCATATTCAAGACAAAAAAAATGAATAACGAATTCCTATTTGGGAAAATATAAGTATTCGAAAATTTAAGGGAATAACAAGCAATATCTAGAAAATAGTTCACTCAAAAAAAATGTATATGACATAATTGTGTATTTTAACGCGATCTACATTTTTTGTGTAGTAAAATTTTGTCTATCTCTTATGGTTTACCAGTTATGCAAAACGTTCACAATTAAGAATACTTTTGGAGACATTCCCAGAAAACTCAGAACTCGGCATAACTCAGAAACGAACAGTCGGATAAACACCAAACTTGGTATTTAGGTTCAGTATCTTCCAGAGATGCGACACGAAGGCTTATAAGAAAATCCCCCTACCCCAGATCACCCTTACATGGAACATTTTTCGAAAATTTTAATTTTCTCAAAAATGACTCTAACGATTTTGATTAAAACGTCATATATTTAAGATACTTTCATGACAAATAAAATGTATATCTTGAAAACGTATAGATTACGTTTGAGGAAAATGCTCCGCCCATCATTGCGTTTTCTGGTAGTGACCATTGATGTTGCCTTTATCCCATATATTTTATACCTATATACCTGTGTTTTGAGCATTACTTAAGCCTGGGATATGAAATAAGGATTCATTGAATTAAATGCGGTGTTCGGTATTTTTAAAACTCTTTCCAAATAGTTGAGGAAATAATTGCAAATACAATCTTTTTTTCTCTTGGGATCTGTTAAGCTCGTGAACTGCTGTTTGTGCGATTTGTTGCTCTTTGGTATATCGCCACTAATCCAGTCTCTCTCTATATCTGTGAAATAAATTGTTGGGAGCAAAGAAATGTGACATCAATGAAGCAGAATGATTAAAATTAAAGCAATCTGTCATTTGTTGACATCAACTAAAGCTTGACTTGTATCTATTTTATGTGGTTAATTGAAATTTAAAAGCCAATTGGGATGCGGAGTTATATCTTATTAAAAGTCAAATGTCCCACCGAGATACTTTAGTTCGGCCTACAAGATAAATTGAAACTTTCTAAAAATGTATGTGGATAAAAAGCAACCATTATTAATTGAAAATTTTACAATATTTTCCATCAGAACGTATAAAAGCACTTACTGCGATGTGTTAGTGATGAACAATTTTCCGCAGATGTCACACATGAGAAGCTTCGGCTGGGACCATTATTTCGAAAATCCCCTTGCGGAGGCGCAAGAGTGTCCGATATCGTAACTCTATTAAAACGTACACCACTCGCCCATTACCGCGCAAATATGGATCCCCGTCGGAGGGTGAAATGTATGCAGTGGACATGAAAATGGGCTCGGAAACTGTAATAAGCGAATATTATCCTATAGCTGTATGCTTGAAGCAAATATGTGGCCGTATGCACCCAAATAATACCTTTTTAATACTCTTGTTCTGAAAAGAAAATTTGCAATGTGTCTTATGTTACAAATTAACTCTAACAGAAGTCCGGGAACTAAAACGGACTTGAAGCATCGCTTTTAGGGTATCATATCTCAGAGTAATTGAGATCTTCTTGTAGGCTAATTGGGATACATGGATCGGATGTGAAAAACTTAACTGTGCACGTATATCTCGATGCTGAGTTAGGGTATAGACACATAAAACCTTAAATTCGTGGATTGAGTCCTGACCATAACATTTAATTTCTTTAAACTTGATTCTAATTTTCAAATACAGTTTAATATTTAAGCAGGCAGAAGGGTTTTAGTAAGTAAATCAAGTTAGAATTGCACCGAGGGTTGGTGGCGACTGTGAACTTGCAGTGATCCCCGTAAACAAAGATGATGAACAGTTGAAGGCACTACACCCTGCTTCGAAAGAAGGTAAATCAGGGTCAATGAGTATTAGAAGAAAGAAATCAATGCATGATTAACTATCGATAGTGTGCAATTAGTTTATGAAAGTTACGAAACAAGCATTTAAAATGCTGTTCACTTTTTAAAGCAATGTCCACTCTTATTAGTGTGTGACAGAGATACTGGAAAAACACTAATCTGATCTGAGGAGGTTGAAGGTCCACTTTCCTCATTGTTCCTCTCCAATAATGTAATATGTCCTTGTGTTTGAGTGAATTACAGTGTTGTTTAAAACTCTTTTGAGCTGCATGTTACATCTGATGGCTCCACCATTTGTGACGAAGTGTTCCCTGTCACATTTCGTCACAAATGATGCTAATTTTATGTATAAACTTTTCTTTGCTTTAGGCGTATTGACAAGTTCTCCACTGGTGTATATTATACTGGAAATAAATGGAACAGTAGGAACAAAACCGGCTTTCGGGGAGGGAAGGACTGTGTCTGTCACAGTACCTGACGGCCTATATACTCTATGAGATAACAGGATTGTTCTTTTTACTTACTAAACCCCTCTTCCTGATAATTAATTTAAACTGTGTCTCAATGGAATAGGAAGCTAATGATGTTCAGTTCAGATACGTGTTAAAATTGGCTTCTGCCGTTTATATTACTCAACTAAATCAAAGTAATTGGAGCAAATGTATTTTATTGTTGTAAACATGTAATCCGTTTTATATGTTTGCATTAGTGTAAAATGTAATCTTGAGTTGATGAAAATTAAACCGTAAACTCTTTTATAGGAATGGTTTCTACTTTATTTTATTCTTGGTGTAGTTGTTCAGTTCATTTGGTTTATGAATGGAGTATTAAAATAATAATCCCGTGGCGCTCCAGCCCTGAAGGGCCTAGACTACCGGCCTCACGCCCAAGTACGCACGGCATAGATAGGTGTTCATCCAACTAATACGGGGAAGTGGCTGGGATCGCTGCCAATCGCTCCTCACTTTCCTCACGATGCTGAGTGGGCATCGGTCCTATATCCGGGACTTAAATCCGAACCCTCATGGGTGGAATCGAACCCAGGCGCATTACGTGTCCGGAAACCACGCTCTATCCAGTGCGCCACCGCGCAGGACTTAAGTTAAATTGAGTTTTATTTATGGACGCTCTTTAACTACTATGGTCCTTAGCGTCCCATTCTATATTTGGGCGTGAAAGACTGGTAATTTTGCTCAGCGGCCTCTTTATCAGGCTTGAGGTTCTTTTACGTGCCGTAAATCTACGACACGGGACCACCGGCTTTACTTCCCTTCCAAAGGAGCCATGCCAAGGATTTTTACGCCTGAAAAAATCCATCGCCCTCCGCCGGGTTTGAACCCGCGACCTTGGGAACTAGAGGCTAGCACGGTACCACTAGTCCACGGAGGAAGACGCAGAGCTTAAGAATAGCATATTTGACTATAATGTATGTGTTTATCTTCAGAATTTGTATGCGTTCATCTGTTAATTCCTCTGCATCTCAAACGTAATTGCAGGAAGGCGTAAACTGTTCTATCAGTTATGTCGTTAACAATAGTATTTAAGCAATTAAAGACAGGACGAACCAAAATAATAATATTCTTCATTCCAGCGCGTTTGAGGGTTTGTGCATCACTCTTCACAACCATGCTCAAAAGTTTATAGGCTTTACACTGAAGCCCTAGAAGCCCTCAAATTCTGAGGGTAACAAAATGCCCTCGCCCTGACATCGTTGCTTTATAGAGCAGATCAGGCTCTATCATATGCGCTTTTGGATCAGAACTGAATTCCATTTTAACACTAAAGGAATGCTTTATAGACGCAAATGGCATCGCACGGTTACAATGGAGCTTGAAACAACGTTCAGCATATGATGGGTGCCTTGGAGATTGACGTTATTGTTTTCTGCCGCTCATATCGGAATACATCAAAATTTAATTTTGGGCTGCTCTGCCTCGGGGAGGACGCGTGATGATAAATCTACAATAGTGTGAGAGATGTCAGCAGTAATGCGCACTTCCCATATGAGGCCATCGGTTTTCACGATCGTTTTTATTATTTTCTCGAAGTAGCGAGGTGGTCAGGAAAGCACAGTAGATTTGATTTTATAGCTTGACTTTCTGCACATACACCTACATAGCAAATTGAAATAGCTAGCTATAGGATTATTAACCGTTATACAAATGTAAATAGACATTTTAGACAAATTGAAATGCAATGTTTCATACCTCTTTTAATGGGTATTTTATTTCCTTAAATACTTATAAGTAAAATGTGATACTCGGTTTTAATACAGTATGAAAAGAACAACCATAATTACGAACTATGTAATAATTAAAAATTTGTGTAATGCATTAATATGTATATTTGGCACGTGTTATATAGAGTAGAATAAGCCATACCCTTCATACCCAAGATTTAAAATATTCGCACGCCTAGAAGCGTAAGGACGTGTTAAAATAAGTTTTGAATGAAGGTTACAAATGAGATAATAGGAATTAATTATTAATTTTTATTTATTTGCTTTTGATTGTAGTTTAACGTCCTTTGATTAAATTAGGTCATATCGGACGGTGAATGAACGAAATTGTTAACACGATGCTCAAATGGGCCCGAGGTCCCTAGAGCTTAGAGTTACCCGACATCCGTCTTCTCGGAATAAGGGAAAACCCCGAAAAACCCTTATCAGGCTAGGTCACCCTAACCAGGTTTGAACTCAAGACCTCTTGAATATGAGGTAGACATGTTACCTCCACACTACGGAGGTGTGCTAATTCGTTATTGTTTGCAAATTGGAAAACCGGTAGTGCCATATTTAAGAATTACGCGTAGGTGTTGCATTTTGCATTACTTATTAACTTTTAAAAAAATGTTGAAGGCTTCATTTAATTTCTCTACCACCTAATTTTAGGTAGACAAAGTATTGTGTTCCACCCAAAAAGTGCTGATAGCCTTTTCAGACCCCTAAACAACTAGAAAGCCGTTTTAGAAAAAGGTGTGTTTGTATGCGTGTGTATGGGTCTGTGGAAAGTAGGATAAATACCAAACTTTGTGTTTAAATTCAGCCTCTCGAAGGATAGGACACGAAGATTTTCAACAAAAACTGTCCACTTCAAACTATCCTATACATGAAAAAGGTTTCTTATTTTTGATTTTCTCAAAAATGGCGTAAAGGATTTCTATTAAAATAAATGCCTAAAATGTATACATGCTTAATAAAATGCATCATATAATTTTTTGTAATTAGCCCGTGAGTCCTCTTCATTCTGTATTAATTTTCTATATAACTAGTAAACTATAAGGGATACACAGAAACTTACTAAATATAAAATGTAGATCTCTTTAAAACACCCAATTTATTTCAAATAACTTTATGGTTCATCAGCCATTTTCGAGATATCACTGTTATTGATTTAAATTTTCAATGCCTTCATACTTCTTGAAGTGCTCTCATCATTCAATTGTTTCTCTCGACGTTATGTAAAGAGTATGGTATTTCAAAACAAGCATAATTTAGAGACCCAAGATTTGACTATCGCTTGACCTTTTTGCATTCCTTTTGTACCTATAACGAGACGTGGAATGAAACTATTTCTCCAAATGTTTATCTCAATTAACATGACATAAATAGAAAAATATGCACCTGTAGTAGTAGTTTGTAGAGGATATATAAAAATAAACGATAGGTTCCAGAAAAAGTAGTGTGAAAATAGCACATAAGATTTTGCTTCCTTTCTCAAGCTGGCAAAAATGTAAATATGCCTTTAAGGGCGCATGAATTATATTGAAAAGTACAGCCACACACTAACACTGACACAAGAGTGCAGTTTAACGTAGCGGAAACTTCCTGAAATTAACTTATGCATTAACTTTTTGTAGATCTAAATACTTCATAACAACCAGTATTTAATATCTGAATAAATTGTGCAAAAACATAGATAACCTTAACACATTATATTATTGCGAGATATCATTTATCTAAAAAATTAAGGATTATGGAAGTAACATGGTAGGTTTAAATTTCCAAACAAAGCAGTACTAACAATCCGGTCGAGTACCTATTACATGTGCACATATAAAACTTAAGGTGCTAGTGCTAGAGGAAAGATCACGCGTTGCTAATCAGTGATGGATTGGATCGTAATGCCACGACAGGTTACAAGAGTTAAATGTATTAGGAAATGTTGAATGGACATGTCCGGATATCAAAAAACTATCAAGAATACATCTGTCATCTTTAGTGTTTTCTCTTTCGTGTAGGCAATTTGTCTTGTTTGTGACTATGGGCGTCTGCAAATCTGAGGGTTGTCGAGGTAGAAACACCGCAGTTCCCATTGGTGCATAGGTTCAACAATTAAAGCAAACAAATGAGGCTGTAAAATCAGTAGTTTAATTCTTGAGCTAAAACCCACTAATATGTCAGAGGACAGCATCTTAAGGAGGCGCATTACAGGATGTGTTTTTAATTTAGTGTTTCAGTATTTTATTCGGTTACTACCAGCAATCTTATTCATGGCACATTTCATACCAATATAACTTCATCGATGAGGTGATCAGTGAATTAATGCGAAGATCTTGCGTTTATCCTACAGGTTTTCAGAGATTTTTCCCAAGATATCGATTTGGTACAGGTTCCATCGGGAATTGCCCAAAAGTATTGTCAAGAAGATAATGTTCATCCTATGAACGTTTTTATTGCAATGCTTATGCTTTCAGTTACAGAAGCTTAAGCCACAAGGCCTAAGCTTACATTATCCTATCATTTAAACAAAAAAAAAATTTAAGAAGAAAAAAATATAGCATTTCACGCTTTTAAGTAGATAACAGGATACCTGTCTCTTTATTACAATTTAACACCATCGTAATGGCTATATAAAGTGCAGTAATGCATGAAAATTCAGAAATTACATATCGTCTAAAAGTACAAAATCAATTACATAACATTTAATAATTTCAAGCGATGCGCGAAATGACGCAGAACATTGCCACTTAATTACACACACATTAGATAGCATTTTGTGGATTTAAATATGAAATCTCACCATGTGATCATTTATTACATAATTAGCATGTGTTTGCATTATAATGGATCAGAACGTCGCCAAAAGGCAGCAAATGAAGAACAGCATTACAACAACGTTCCTGGTTTCTTCTGTGAAATTTTGAGGTTACACAAGCCACAAAGTAACTACTTCTATTTCCAGATATCGTGGTTCTTTTACAGTTTTTCTACAACATACTTATAGTACTTATATCAAATAATTCGATATCGACATTTCTCGGGAAATAGATCGTTTGAGATCCACTGAACCCAATAGAAGATTTTTTAGGAAAAGGTGTGTGTGTGTGTGTGTGTGTGTGTGTGTGTTTGTGAACAGTACAACTCAGAAACAAAAATTTGCATAAATACCAAACTTAGTATTTAACTACATTTTCTAAGGATATGAAACAGATATTTTCAAGAAAACTTCAACCAAAATTTTGTTGTTGTGGGGGCCGCAGTGGTTTCATTTCCGGCTCTCGTACTGAGGGCCCGGGGTTCGATTTCCGGCTCCGAAGTGGCAATTTTAAGTCGGCTGTATCCACTTCTTCACATCTGGCTTGCTCATGTGAAGTATCCCCAAATGCCCAACGTGGTTCGGAGTCCACGGTAAAAGCTGTAGGTCCTCTCATCCCACCGGCATCTGCATCATCACCCTACCTTGGATTCTACCCGCTGGATACCTCCACCTCAGAAATGAGGTCATCGCTTGGTGGAATGAGGTTCCCCCGAAAGTCATAGGCCATATGGTGAGCGATGGAAACGACTACGATATTTTTCCTTGTTTTATTTTCTCAAAAATGTCTCTGATGATTGTGATTAAAATATGTCTTAGACACTCTCAAGACTAATGAAATGTAATATATATATATATATATATATATATATATATATATATTTAATTTCCTGTGAATAGCCTATGGCGTCCCCCTTCATTCTAAATGAATTTTGTATATGGTTGTACAAGCGATATGAGATATGCATAAAATTAGTGCACGAAAAATGTGCATGTGGTTAAAACACACAATTTAGGCCAAATACATTTTTACGGCGTTAACCAATCCCAAGATACTTGTTGCTATTAGTTTCAGTTTTCAAATACTTTATATATATATATATATATATATTTTTTTTTTTTTTTTTGAAGTTCTTATTCACGATTCTTTTGTTTCTCCTGGTCATGCAAAGAGCATGGAATTTGATAACCAGCATATAGTGACCGCTTTTAAAGATTTTACAGTCACTTCACTCTCCTGTATCCCCTTGTACCTAGAATGAAACTATTTCTGCAAAACATTATCAATTAATATGAAGTATATAGCAAAAAATGCTTTTTTATTCAGGGGTCTCAAAACATGTATTTGCAGTGAAATCTCGGTATTGAAATTTTAGGTGAAATGCAATACTACTTCTGCCTACTAAGTAGGTCTTGGAAGAGAAAGCAATAAGCCTTTATGAAATAGTTTGTGTAAGAGTATGTAGAAAAGTGATGTGAATGTAATACATGAGATTGTTTCTGTATATTTATTATACAAAATTGTTTTTTAGGCTTTGAACGACTTTACTATCGTCTATTACTAGCCTTCTCTCCTGAATTATCCTATCAGCAATATTCACAGCTTCAAGCTACTAAACTGAAATTTCTTCAACCTCTACTATATACACAAGCCTTAATGTGGTTAAGAATGAAGAAATACGAAACACCCTTCAGCATACAGCAGTTAACCATAAAATAGATCAACATTAGACATCCAAACATATTAAGCTCTTTCTTCCCTTTCTTTTTTATCTTCGGTTACCGCGCAGTCAGTAATACGACTTGCACTAACTGCTGCCACAATCAGAACAACCTAAACACTTTGCCATTTCCACGATGCGGTGGTATTGTGTTTGCGCTATATTTCAGAGTACTCCTGTTTCTTTTTGGTTGGGGCGAGTTTGTCTGGGTAAGATTCTTTTGAAAATGTTCCATTGTGAAACGGAATGTTTTGAAAACGGTTAATACTAACAAAATAAATTGACACGAATTGTGTATGTTATAATAGGCTCTACATGTTTCCTTCTGTAAGGTTTTTCCTTATTTCTTATGTTTCTACTTTTCCTGAAAGCGAAAAATGACCAACATTGTGCCATGTAAAGGTTCTTTTTGGTGATCAAAGTTATGGAGCATATTTACCTTGTATTCCTAAAAGATGCATTCTTTCAACTTTTCGATTCTGTGTGCGACTACCGGTTCTCAACGGGCGCCTTGGGTTGAGGTTGTATCAACACGATTATTTGTATAGACTTCCCGATATCAAAATTTTTACTGGACTGCCTTACTTGTTCTACCTTAAGTGCAGAGAAAATCAGAGCACTGGGAGAGAGGTAAAATCATTGTTAGGAGACCAAATACGTTGTGTTACTTTTGCCGTTCCCGCTAATTAAATATTTATTGGTTAAATATTGATTGCGTATCAAAGAAACTTTCCAACTCAATGATTTGGAAGATATAATTATTTTTCACTATTTGAAAACAATCTAAATTTATATTTTAATAAAAAAATAGACATTCTTTTAAAATCTGCTGGATTAATTTCTTTTTTTAACAATTTCAATGTGTTTTATGGTTTAAGAATAATTAAAATTAATTGATTCTGCTGGGAACACTCTTTTCACTCAAAAATAAGCAAAACTGTCTATTATATGCTCTTAATACCATTTATATATTGTGCCTTTGTCCAATTTTTAACTTTCATCTCACTGGCTTCTCACTGTCACTTCACTGATCTAATTCAATTTTCCCCGACACTTCAGTTTCCTTCGTGACATAGCCACGTAATGAAATATGCGCGAATCAGCCTCTGCTTTCGATGGTTCACTCGCTGTGGAGTCGAATAAAGACCTCTCTAAGCTCTTGCCGTAGCAGCACTCACTGCACATCACAGCAGTCGTCAGAAACTCGCTCGGAGAACAGCACTTTTTGTCGCACCGGAAACGCACTCACTAATTCTCCTACTCATTAACTGAATCGCGAGAACGCTCGCTTATGTAGCCAATAGAATTATTCACAGAGTTTCATAAACTTCCAGAAGTTTCTGGTTATCTGCCTTTCTGATGCTTACGTCAGGCGGTGGCGCTCCCGCGTCTGCTTATCTCTGTTGATGTCTCCGACTGCCCGGCTCCGACCTCCATTTAACCTTGGGCTATTGCCGTTGCGTCACAATATTCTCCATTGAACTATGAACGTTGCTTTCTTTTGTTTTTAGGTATTTATCTTCAATATAGTTTACAGTGACAATCTCATGAAAAGTGTGTTGCTGGTAACATTAATAAAGCTTCTTTTATGCTTAGTGTACCTCTAAATTCTGTTGACTTAAAAGCCCTTTAATTGGTGTATTATGATATGTACATTATCATCTTAGTTATGGTGCATTTTATGGGAAGATCACTTGTATGCAAAGCAGATTCTTACTTTATAATAAAGCTCATTAGTTATTTGTGGTACCGTATCTTTATCTCATTGCAAACTACTTGTTATTAAAGCTTATAACTTTACCAGCAGGTGTTACGCATATCCAAAACAATATTAATAGATACATTGGGTGTTCTAATATTCAGAACCTATTGATTCGTAATAGGTCTAAATTGTATATTTAATAAATGTACATATTCGAGAACTCAAAATAACTTAAGTAGCATTAAGTTTATTTAAACACCTGCCTAAGAAAATTAGGTATTAAATTATATTTCTTTTAAATCTATTCTCCTGGCTAATCTTCTTTATAGTGTCCACGAATTTTATGACTTGTATCTTTAACGTGTATCTTATTTGTGGCGTTGCTATACATTTATTGTAAATATCCTTGGCAATAAAGTATATTCTATTCAGTTCTATACTTAAGTTTATGTATATATATGTGTGTGTATATAATAATATACTGAGCATTGTATTAGTTTAAAAGTTAATGTGTTTTTTGCACGCAAGAACAGGTGAACTGCAGTTTCTAAAACAGAAGAACATAAAAACATAGCAAAAGTAGGATCATAATGGGCATCTATGCCATTTTATACAACTTTCATTTATGTCGGTATAATATGTGCGTCTTTTGTAAACTGTTAACACCTTTAGCACTGAGTGTTCATCTTAAGAAGGCTGTTGTTTCTGTGACACCTTATAGACAGCGCATCGTATGTGGCACAAAATACTTGCTACTGGGATGCAGCGTATCATTTGACACATCATAGCAGCATCTGCCGTTATTCCCCAGGATTCGGCGCGGAGGGCGAGAGAAGTGGCATTGATTAGAGTAATTAGCTCAAGGATTGCCCCGGGGGGACTGACTGGGAGGAGCCAGCTCTTCCTCTCGGTTTACCCAGAAATTGCTACTGTGGTGACGATCAACTTGCTTTGCGTGCCATATTGTCAGCAGATAGAAAATCCGATATTAGCACCAGCTCCTATCTTTCCCTATTCATATTGTGTACAGTGCTGATGATTTTGGGAAATAAGAAATGCTGAATCCCGTTAAATGTATAAGAACTACTTAGAGACTATTTTCTTTAAAACACACTCAAATAAGAGCTTTAACTCCAGAAGATAACAAAGCTAGCTTCCATGTCTGTGGCTCTGGAACTGCTAACTTAGTTAAATCTATACATATAATAAATCTATAACCAAAACTATCCTGGTAATTTTCTCTATTGAATAAATATCGTTTAATAGCGTTTTGAAATGTGTGTATGTGTGGAGGAAGAGAGATATTCAAAACCAAAGTCGGATACGCCCTAAATTTCATATTTGAGTGAGCATACGCTGTGAGCATACCAGACGAAAATTTTCCAGCAAATTATTCCATACTAAACCTCCAGCGTTTCGTTATTTCTAATTGTCAAAATGGCTGTAAGAATTATCATTTAAATACCATAAGTTTTAAGATATTTTCATGGCTAATGGAACATATATCCATATGTATTTCCTCTGGATAAATTTTATATAATTTCGTATAGCTGGTAAAGCATAAAAGAGTGGGGAATTCATTAAAATACGGAGGGTTGTCCCACTTAAGCTCGGACGATTTTGCTTATGTATTTTCATGGCGAGATTCCCTTTTAATGTGATTTCCACGGGCTTTAATTATGGCTCTGCAGCGCAATTTCCATTGAAGAGGGCTGCGTCTAAGAACAGGAAGGGGGATGTTAGCCCACTGCTCCTGGCAGACTTTCCAGAATCCTTCAATTGTGGTGGGGTGCCGAGAAGCAAGGCGCTGTTTCAGCAGACCAAATCTGCAAAAATCCATTGGCGAGGCATTGGTAACTTGACAGAGATCTTTTTAAATGGTATCACATTGACACCTGTTCCCATAGCTTTCCAGTGGTAGTAATGCTGGGAAGACCGAGAAATGTGACTGGATGCTTTATCCATGTGCATACAAACATTTGAGCCATCCTCACCGTACAACCGACGAATATCTTCATCAAAAGTTGGGTGCAAAACATTCCTTTGATAGTAGGCTGCATTAATTTTTTACATTGTTGGCAACTCTGTGAATGTGAGTTTCCCCTGAGAGCAATAACCTGCAACCACCATGAATTCCTTGGAAAACTTTTCCTTGTTCTCCCGAATAAAGTTAGAGCTCCCTTTTAGCCCACTTGATGGTAATAAATGGCTCGGAGTTTTTTGTGTCTCCTAGATAAACTCATACTTCATCTAAAGAAACCATCCATTGTCACTTTCATTCTGCCAGGTGGTGTTCATAGAGTTTTCTTGCATTGGTGAAGCGTTCTCTGATGTGCCGCTCTTTCAAGGCATGTCCACGTGCTTTATGTCGCCGTTCTAGACCCAAATTGTTGTGTATTATCCGATAGATGGCCTTTTGGATATTCCAATGCGGCTGGAAATGCTGATTTGGGTTATTGGGTTATCTTGAGTCATTGTTGCAGGCACCTTGGCTACTACTGCTTTAGGTCGTGTTGGTTGTGACCTTTTTCTTGCTATTTTTTTCACACAGAGCCTCGGATGGGAATCCATTTTATGCAGTTGTGTTATATGCCCCACACACGACTTACTTATGGTAAGACCGTTTTGTTTGCACTTTTCCACTACGCTGTAACCGGCATCGGAAAGCCCAACAATGTACCCCTGCCACAAGTCAGTGATTGTTGAAGCCATTACGATTAAACTTTGCCTCAGACTGCCCCAGCAGACAGCTGGCACTGGCAGTGAGCTGATGCAATAATAAGTATAAGCAGTTTGACCAACGACAGAGTGGGAGGTTGATTCAAAGTCCTCCGAGCTTAAGTGGGCAACCCTCTGTATACACTTTTTTGGTTCAAATAATTTCTTTTTTAGAATTTTCGAAATGGTTTGTTTTACAAGTGTATACTTAAGTTTTCCCAGAATTAAATGTCATTTGGCATCTATAAATCATCTTACGCGATTCTTAGTTTTCCCACATGTGTCTATAATTAACAAAACTACAAAAGGGAACAGTTGTGTGAATGTGGGTTCCATTTCCTTTATTTTTTAAAAAACTTGTGTAGCCCCTTTAACTTTTGTGGCCATTTTGGGAGTATTGGACACAAGTGATGGTGTTTGTACATAACCGGTGACTAAAGATTTTTAACGGCGATTTTGTTCACTTTCGCTATGAAACTTACTCACTCTGCAAAGGGTAGGGTATTATTTTAACTAATGAAAAATTCTGTGCCCCAAACGGGAATAGAATGCGAGACCTTTGGGTTGAGATATCAGAACGCTAATAACTCGATCGCAGAGGCAGTCAGTTTGTTTTGTTTTCCATATTGCGCATGTAACCAACTCCACGT
The DNA here is from genome assembly GCA_030765065.1 of Deroplatys truncata. Lineage (NCBI taxonomy): Eukaryota > Metazoa > Arthropoda > Insecta > Mantodea > Mantidae > Deroplatys > Deroplatys truncata. Next base: position 131,418,036 of record CM060978.1, read on the forward strand.
TTGGATTCTTTCTATTCAAAGATGTATCGTGAGTAAAATAACGTGAATAGAAGAAACAAGTTTTATATGAGCACTATAATACATAATATAATATGTAGACAATGTTTTCTAGTGCAATTAAATATCAATTTTTTTTTGGATCGAATGGAAAATAAAAACGACGTTTAAGAATATGTGTTGGTGGGTTGCTCGCGACTCTATTTGCACAATTCACCTAAGAACTAAAAAGTAGTGTAAACACAAAATGTAGCAGTAATGAGTTTTATTTATGGACGCTCTTTTTCTACTAGTTCTTAGCGTTCCATTCTATATTGGGCGTGCAAGACCAGAAAGTTTGCTCAGAGGCCTTTTTATCAGGCTTGAAGTTCTTTTAATGTGCATCTACGACACGGTAGATGCACATCTACCACCGGCTTTACTAACCTTCCGATGGAGTTTTTTTTTCAATTTTATTTATGGACGCTCTTTAGCTACTATGGTCCTTAGCGTCCCATTCTATATTGGGAGCGAAAGATCGGTAATTTTGCTCAGAGGCATCTTTATCAGGCTTGAGGTTCTTTTACGTGCCGTAAATCTACGACACGGGACCACCCTTCCGATGGAAGCCATACTAAAGATTTTTACGCCCGAAAAATCCATCGCCCTCCGCCAGGTATGAACTCGCGATTTTGGGAAATAGAGGCTAGCATGGTAACCATTGACCACGGAGGACGACAAAATATAGCATTGTAGTATGTACTAGTAGGTTATGATATGAGTGCGCTTGGAGGAGGGCGCCAGTGCTTTTGTTGACAGTCCTAACGTCATCAAGACTAGAGATCAGAGGGGAGTGAAGGGCAAGGGGATAGGGGAATGCGCAATTACACAATGAAAACAGTACTACATTTTGCAGGCCTCAGCCTCGCTAGTATATGCAACTCAGAACTTCGGATGTTTTATTTACCCGACTGTCCTTCCGATACGCCGCAAACTTGTACCGTAACGTTTAGTTCCTCTTCCGATCGCACGCACTCATATCTTGGCCGACATTATCCGTAGATGTAAGCCAAAGAGTTATCCTATCCAACAAACTTTTAACTTTTAAATACCTCCGTTATTTTTCATTTTCCACTGTCCCTCTCTAAGGATTTTGATTGAAGTGCTGCGATTTTTATGAAATTGCTAAACTAATTTGAGTTTTCCATAATTTTGGTTAAGCTGTTTCATTTTTGAGGTATTTTGTATATCTCGGAATCCGCAATAGATGGACAAACGCTTACCATTTACAGCTTACAGGCTGCACTAGAGTTATAACTTAGTCTTCCGCTCATCTTGTTGAATGAAACGGACTCGATATCACTAAAGTACTTAACTTACTTCTTTACTTTTGAGGTCTTCTTCACTTTTCAGTAGTTACCCTGTATTCCCATTTGCCATTCTTCCCAATCAAGCCAGTCATCCTCCTCCGGACATCGATCACTCGTCAATATATGGTCATCTCCAGGTTATTCTTGGCCTGGCCCTCTTCTTCTACCATGAGGTGACCATTCTAAAATAGCCTTAGGTCACCCATTATCCTCCATCATTCTAACATATCCATACCATTGAAGAGCTCGTCTTTCGGTTCTTTCCACCACTGTCTCCTCAAGAAAGGAAAATTATTCCTATCCTTCATATAAATTCGAATTGTATGTAAATGGTGTCATATCCTAAATAAATACCCAGACCTTCATTTAACCTAGTTTTTATGATTTTAAATAGGAGATTACATGGCGACAATTGCAAAACTCAAATTTTTTTGTATTTTGTGCAGTCTTATAAATTAGAATTTCTCTCTTAATTTGATAAGATATATTTTAACATTGTGGGCATAGTACTTCATTTGAAATGTGTTTTTAAAAACGTTGCACCCTCGTCATTTTGTACGTATGCTGGAGTCTCCCACCACTTCACAGGAAGAGTAATACCTCCTATACTCTTTGGAATACAGCTCATCTATCGAGGTCTCTACTGGTTAGTAACAGTTCTAAGCATGGCAGCTTCCGTGTGTCTAAACCACATGATTTCTTTCCTTGCAAATATAGGCGAGTTATTTTCTCAATGTTTACTTCAAACAGTTTTTTCTGTGAATGCCATTTTTGTATATAAATGATCCGTTTTCTCAGGAACTACTGAAGATAGCTAAATGACATAATATTATAATGCTTGTAAAATCTTAATGTTGTTGATCTACTTTGGTGTTAATAAGATGGTTGGTTATTTTTAAAAGAAAATAATTACTCATAAATGTTAATAAAATATATATAATTGAGAAAAGCTCCTATCGTCTTGTATAAAAGTAAATCAGTGGACTTTAAGGGTGTGTATCGGCATTGTTTAAAAGTTAAAGTGTGATTTCACAAACGGTTTGAGATAGTGGATAATGAATTAGCAAATTTGAATTGGCAGGATAGGGTTTTTAGTTTACCGTGTATTGAAACTAGCATGTTTTCTCTTTCCTACAAATTTTAAAGCGCTCTTGCAACATTCTAGGCAAGCATTGAGTTGATAGAATGCGTGCTTCTCTAAGAGAGATAAATGTTGCAAATACGACAACGACTGCACATGTAAATGTGGATGTTTGTTCATCAGATGGTGCCTAGCAGCACAGTGGCTGATGACCCTTTCCGCCAGCTATTCATTCGTAGCAACACGAGCATGAGCGCAAGCAATCTGTGTTTCCTTATTGGATGAGCAAATTCCAGCCCCACGCCAAGTTTGCAGAGTTAATCTCTCCCTTGCCTGCAGTTCTCCTCTCTTCCTCCCTTTATTCTCCTCTCTGTTACTTCTTGCCGTGGCATTCAATTTTGTGAGCCACGGTTAGCGCCGAGTGATTACCTGAAATCCTTGTACCAGTATTTGTTGTATAAGATTGATCCCCATGTTCTGCTGCTTGAGAAAAAGTGTTTTCTCATAAGGGAGGTAACAAAGAATCTTTGTACGTTCTGTAGCACACCCACTTGGTGAAGTAATTCTTAACTTTTACGTGGAACATTCTCAGAAAGTTATAAGGACTACTACTGCTACAGAAAAAACGTATGCTGTATTCGCATGATTTACTCTATCCACTATCGTCTATTTTTGTATCTCCTCTAAAACTATTCTCACAAAAGCTTATTTTTCAATATAACTCACTTTAATCGAGATAAACATTTGCAGAAATGCTTCATCACAAATATGCTGGAGGATGTAACGATAGGCAGGTCGTTATATGCTGACCGAAATTCCATACGCTTTGCATAACATCACGAGAAACAAACAAACAGTGACCTATCAATTAAAAAACTATAGAAGGATAGAAGAATTTAAACCAATACCTATGAATATCTCGGAAATGGTTAACCCCCAAAAAAAGTTATTTGACCTAAATTGTGTCTTACTTGCACTTCTTGTCCTCTCTTATGGTTTACCAGTTATATTAAAATAATTTAGAACGAACAAACTTCACGGCCTATTCGCAAAAATTCATAATGTAAGTTTACTAGTTATGCAATGTGTTAAATATAAGTTACTTTAATGAAAAGTTTTAAGTCATTTTTGAGAAAGGAAAAATGAAAACATTTGCACGTAAAGAGTAGTTTGAGGCAGGGATTTCTTTTTTTTTGAAAATCTTGATGCATTCTTTCTGTTTCTTTATAGGTATGAACTTCTCGTAAATCACTGCATATACCTGTTTAAAATATTTTATACAATGCAAAATTAGCGCAAAGTTTTCATGTGATGTTAAGTGATATTTATAACAGTATTTTGAGCTGTAGGTGCACTGTTGAAGACTTTAACAATAAAACCACAATTGGAGCTGTTCAGCGCAAATTGTTTATATCCGTTAAAAATATAAACGTTGTACAACAACATTTGTGCTATTGAGTTGGCTGCACAGTTCTGCAGGTATCTGCACGATTAATGAATTGGAAAATACCTCTCCCTGAATGTTTCTGAGCTAAGAGGTTTGCTTCTTTGTTCAGCGGATCTCGTATGCCAGTCACTTAACATAACACTATATATAGAAGAAACCTATTAATGTGAAATCCGTGAACCTTGAATGCCCAAATGTAGGTGCAACCTGTCCAGCATTTTCTTTCAGCATGGATCACAACTGATTAATGATTTAGTGTATCCAACTGAGTGCGTATTCACTAACGTGACGCGAAAAATCTGCATTAATTTAGAGGTCACCTGGTATTATAGAGTTCAAAGAAAATATGTCAACATTAAAATTCCTACCAACTTCTGGATAGTATGTGGTAAGCCCTCTACACTTTTTAGTATTTATTTCCGTCGCAGAATGACGACTCCAGAAACTACCGCTGAGAACACTTACGGCCTTATTTTTGAGAATTATTAATTAATAACAACATTAATGAAAAATTAGATGCATCTAGATGCTGGATATTGAATTTAAGGCAGCATATAGATAGGGAAGGATGAGAATGTGTAACACTTGATAGTCTATTGCAATCCAGTTACGTACTGTTTGTATAATTCACTATACAGGGTGGACCATTTAAGTTGAGTATGTACAGTATCTCCAAAATAAGCGTTGTAGAAAGAAATGTCTTCAAATAAAAGTTGCTTGATATTATGGGGGAAACTAGTTGCCCTTAGTCGTTTTTTGTATGAAGGACGTTATGATGGTCATTTTAGGGTCAAGTTAATTTTTTTAAATGGGAATCTACATTTATTATGTTCTTTTCTCATTAGAAAATGGTTTATAAAAACTGTTTATTTTGCGGTGAGGGGTAAGGAAACAAAATAAAAAAATTGGTTCCCAATTACGAAACATAACGACCCTCAAATAACCATCCATGGATGGTCCAACCATTCATTGCGCTCTTCGTACACAGCCATTCAGAGTTTTCGTTGTTATTTACGTTAGTGTAAGAACAATTGCAAAGTGCTTTATATAAATGTTGTTTAGTTCTGTATGAGGAGTGAGAAAACAACATAAAAAGGTAGATTCTCATTTTAACAAATTAAATTACCCTAAAATGACCATCACAACGTCCTCCAAACAAAACACAACTAATGACATTTATTTTCCGCCATAATATCAAGCAACTTTTATTCAAGACATTTCTTCCTACAACTCTTAGTTGTGGAGATATTGTACAGTCTCAACTTAAATGATCCACCCTGTATATACATATGTCGGTATTATATACACGCCTTGCTAGGAAAGGCACTACATACTTCTTTTCATATTCCAGGAATTTTATGCTGGTTAATGGAATTTTAGTATATCTAGCATTTTATGCGGTGTGTATTTTCATATTCCAGGAATTTTATGCCGGTTAATTGAATTTTAGTATGACTTGCATTGTGAGGAGGTGTATTGTTGTAATCTTTTCGAAATAGTTTTGTTGCATTTGATTATACCTCATCTTTATCATAACTAGTAAAAAGCTAAAATGAAGCTAAAGCCGTTTCCATGTATGAAGAGATACATATGTGCATTAAACTGAACGCAGCGCAAACGTAATTATCTTTATGGAATTCTATTCCATACTCGTGGCTTCATCTTTGTCGATAAATTCCCTGTCGCTATGTGCTGATGAATTATACTGACAGGATGGAACTACAACAAATGATGTGTTTTCCTCGCTGAATCCGTTACACATTGATTAATATTTGACCTATCTTAGAACATAGACGTATATTTCAACCTAAGATGACAATGTCCAATACTTGCATATATAGGCATGCTCTAGCAAAATAAGTTTCATTATCACTTCCTTCTGTTGCTGAATATGTATGCCGTGATAGAGTTATGATGGTTTTAAAACCACAGTTATGTTGATAGAACAGCATTGTTATCTATTTCATTGCATAGAATTGTTGTTTATATAATTTAAACTTTCTGCTAAAACAGTTTTATATATGACCGCTATATATACCGCTACTCGCGATTTTTCAATAGAGGAATTCGCGAGCTACAAGTATAAGTAATTAATGTGACGAAAACTTGATAGTAAAGATAGTTAAGCTAATACAGAGACAAAATATATACATTTATGAAACGAGATTCCAATACGAATTCTATCTTAAAAATACATCGCTGCATGAAAAGCTCACGTGGATGACCATGCAATGCATGTTAGTGGGTAGTATATATACCTATGGCGTCAGCGTTTCACCTAACGGACTCTTTGTTCTCCTGGCATTATTAGGTATGTGCTTGGCACGGTTGGAAATGGCTCTTGGAATTACTGAACAATGTAGGCGCTTCCCTCTGCTGGTTTATGGCCATAACTACATCGATTGGATTTCCGTGACTTTTATTTGTGACGTAGCTCAAAAAGCAACTCATAAAAAATCAACTAGCGTGATATTGAATAAACTGCAGAATGAAATTCAGAGTTCCCAAGGGCAAAAAGCAATAGGCTTCGCTCTGATTGGTAATTCAAATAGCAAATTTTGTGTGTAGTCTTCAGTTTTACTTATTCATTCACAGCTGCTGTTTTGATTTTGTGCATGTCTAGTACTGCTGTTGGTGTGTAACCTGATTCCGCAGTACAGTCATTAAGAAGACAGATTAAAGGAAAATCTATCATTTGTGTCTTAGGAAATTACGCACGTTGTTGTCTAAGGGTATATAAACTTGATTCAGTAATTAAGGTATTAACACTGGTGTTAGATATGTAAAAAAGGGGGGGAAATGTGACGTGATACATTCACGTGTTTATTTTTATAAACATTCTACAAATTATTCTTGTATAAGTTTATTCCTCTATCTGTTTAAAATAATTTCCATAAACAGTTTCATTACACATTTAATTCAATGTACAAAGGTAATAGTGACTATCAAATATTTACAAACTGGTTGCTATATACGGGCCTTAAAATTCTACGACATTGCGAGAAACATCTGAAGGTTAACAGTACTTTAAATAATGCATATTGGAAAATTCAAACCAATAACAAGGGATATCTCCGAAATGGCCAACCCCAAAAAAATTTATTTGGAACAAATTATGTATTTTAAAGAGATCTACATTTTTACGTCCGTGTCATGTCTGTTACGGTTTACAAAATTGTATAACTTTCCTCCAAATGAGGAGAGCTTCAGAGGCTATTCCCAGAAAATTCAAGCTAACATTTTATTTATCATATAAATTTCTTAAAGATATGATATTTTAACTAAAATACTTAGACCATTTCTGATAAAATCCGAAATTTTGAAAAACGTTGCGTGAAAGATGGAGAGACTTTCTTTAATATCTTTCTGTCCGATCTTTGGAAAATTCTGTACATATCATTTGGTGGCAAAGAAAGTAATGTAAATACAGATTCTAAAGTAAAAAGCTTGCGGTAATCAGTATAGTTTACACCAGGGACCCATTACTCCTAAAGTAAATGGAACAGAATTAGGATGTAGCACTGACTAACTGGCTATCAAAAGGATTATCCCAAAAGATAGTCGAACAAGGTTCTTCTTAAGAGTAGACACAGAGCAAAAATGGTAAAAACATGACTATTGCTGCATTTAATAATGCAAAGTTCCAACAGTCTCCTTTTAATTTTCATTACCGAGCAGCATGAAAATTTCCTTTAAAAGTGTAACAACCAGTGAAGACTGACAGTCACATAAACGTCTTAAGAGTTAATGAAAGCAGTATTTAATATTTCCTTCAATTTTATCGTTAGAAGAATATCGGGAATCATTGCCGAGAACTGGTTTTTATTACAACATACACTCATACACATACAGCAGCACTATTAAATGTGATTTATTTATGTTTGATAAGAAAATTGTTTGATTCATAAAAAAGAAAATTAAACAGCAAAACCGAGCGGGATGTCTCAGGCGCTAATGTTTGTGGGCCGCAATCGGGAGGTCAGAGTTCAAACCCTCGGTGCCGACCATCTAACCGAAGGTTTTTTCGCGGTTTTCCTCGGTCACTAAGCAAATGCTTGGTTGGATAATTTGTTCTGTGAATTTTCCTACCATCTCTTTCATTATCACACTTCCTTTCCTTCTTCACCCCCATACCAGGCATTGGACTGATCACCCATCCTACACATGCTATGATTCAGAGTTTGCTTGCTCCTCTACTGAACCAAGGCTTTAGCTTGTAAGTCCTTGGGGGTGTAAGCCCTCCAAAGAGCAGGGTAATCAGTGAAAGGAGAAGAATTAAACATGGAAACTAAATAGTTCGTATAAAAACGAACACTTTTCTGTATCACAGTTATATTTGTGCAGGTATAAGCAGAAAAGGAATCAAAATAAGGGATTGATTAATTTTATAAAAAGCTTTATTATAGTTATATATGCGTTTTAAAATATTAAAAATATTAAAAGCTGTAAACATTATTTCAAGAATCGTAAATCATTTTACAGTTACAGATTAGTGTGTAAGATTCCATAGCTCTAAGTTATAATTGGATAATATTTATCATCTTCAACCTTCAGTTTTCTTTGAAAACTGTTCGAGGGCTAACATTTCTCACTTCTCTTCTCACGTGTTAGTTGGCTCAAAGTAATACAGGACATGCCTAATTCTATTTTTAATAAAGCAACTTCTAAATATTTTAAATAATTTATGTGCCTTTAAAGTAATATTTTCACGGTTATCATTGTTATTTATCATTAATCGTAGCGCAAGATAAAATTTAGTACATCCTCCTCATGGTCGTTGGCATTTAAAAATTTAATATGCCTGTTTCTGGCTTAAACTTTTATTTGCTGAAAATTCAGACAATTTTGGTAAACAATAGACGATTGGCACTTTCTTTTCAGCTCTTCAATAACGGAGAGACGCGCTTCATTACCTCGTTCATTCTCATCCAAATATCATCACTAACGACTTTGTTCTTGCTCATGACATCTTCTATATAGAAACATTTGTGGCAGAAGGATTGGATTTCTGTTAAATGGGCTAATAATTAATGTCTATGCTGTTCAAAAAAAATTATATCATGGATTATAATTTATACCAGATAAATGTTTCAAAAGTCAACGGAAATTCTATGGAAAATGGTAGCAAAGGTTATTTAGGCGGAGGCTGAAATACATTAACCAAGTAACGGAACTTTTCTGGTAATTTTAGACTTTGCATGAATAATCAGTCACTATGGGGACTACCGCGTATATCGCCTATTTCAGTGCCGCAAGGCCAGGCAGTGGACGATGATGCTCGGTGTATTACGAGTGATGTGCTTTGAGGAGTGAAAGGTTTCTTCCCTGGCAGCTTCTGTCCGAACCTCTCCTTATAGATCTGGGAGCTTTGAAGGACCACTCTGCTGGGTGCACCATCTAGAAACCCTAGGGACCCTACGTGAACTGTTCCTGCCGCTATCAGATCTGAGCGCTTTTTGTAATCCTTCACCTCATCCCTTCCTTCTGGAAGCCAAAGAGTCGCAATAGAACTACTGGCCACTTCATCCACAGTCTATATTTATACGCAAACTTGTAACAACTAAAGCGATGTAAGTCATGCTTTAAAAACTAAATTCTTGTGTTTAATATATATATATATATATATATACTTGTTCCATTCATATGCCAGGTTTAAGATCTTGGATCATATCGGCTGCTTTGACACTGATATTTTGTTAATCGCTAGGTTAACTATTCTGTTAAATATTAGATCTTAAATATTAGATCACCTTTCATCTTTCTGACTGCTGAGAGGATAGGAAATAATATTGGCTAAAAAGAGTTTTCCCACTCTAGCTGGCTGGAATTTAACCAAGGGTGTCTGGATATGGTACACACAAGATTAGAGAGGCATCTGATGCTGGTGTTTATTTGTATCCAGTTACTCAACAAAATATTAAAGCATTGTTCTTGCAACCTTTTACTTGTAATATGTAGATGAAATATTGTATTCTATTCAAGCATTTTGTACCCATATTTCATTGGAATACGTGTTTTAAGATTCCCTGAATCAAGAAAGGCATTCTTTGAAAAATTACACGTGTGTGGGGGGTTTCTGCATGTATGTGAGTCTGTGATAAACATAACTCACAAACGAAAAGTCGGTTAAATACGAACGTGGTATTTAAGTTCAGCGTCTTCCAGGGACACGACAGAGAAAATTTTCAGGAAAATACCCCACCATAAACTACCCTTTACATGGAAAAATTTTCTTTATTTTTTATTTTCCAAAACTGGCTCTAATGATTTTGATCGAAATATCAAATGTTTAAGATATTTGCATGACACATAAAATGAAAATCTTGAATGTTCTGGAAATAACCTTTATTATTATTATTATTATTTTAAATTGCTCATTAAACTAAAAAAATTAAGTTTTCAACAAAATAGCGAAACACAGAGGAATGCTCACTTTCGTGCTAAAATATTTGAACTCTTGCCTCACGACTAATGTCTTTGATATAGATTATCAATGAATTACGTGGTGAGATTTGTTTTGCGCTCAAGGACCAAGCACGTCTCGGGAATAAAACTACGATACTAACAATTTTGAGTTGTTTGATTAACCAGGAGTTAAATATCCCTATAGGTTTTGTTTTCTCTGGCAGGCCACATCTTGTGGCTTTCTCAGCACTTTACTGGCGTGCTTTGTCGGCTCGGCAGATAAAGACGCTGGGTTCCGGCAATTAAACCGAAGTGCAATATCACCTATAATTATGTTATGACCCAACACCGTCAGACCTCCCACTCAACTCGCTTTCTCTTTCGCTCTCCTCCTCTCTTGAGTACTTCCCTCCAACTTCTCCCTCCTAGCACCTGCAAAGTTCGGTGGCAAAGTTCTCATCCCCTTTGCACTGTGTTCTAACTAGGACGTAATGAAATTATAGTGGCAGACCGAAAGCTCCATTAGGCAAGGCGAAGGACTTAGTATACAACAGACACTGTAACATAAAATGAGAAATACGTGTTCTTAAAAGTTCTACAAGTCAGATCCACAAATTAAAAAAAATAGTGCTTAATGCTATGACTTTAACACTGCAGTCATTATTCTTATATAAATCTTCTGAAGGGTGCGAATAATTTAAAACTGACCCAAGATCCATCAAAAAACAAATTATTATCCTCTAAATATGCATCAGCCCTTTTTTCATAATTATCTACTGCTAATGTGCTGAAGTGGCACCGCAGAAATTTTTAAACCTCGTATAAAATAAGTAATTCTTTGAATTTAAAATATTTCTTTCTCCTCCAATTTTCTGATTTTAGTACCTTTTGGATGTCCATAAAAGTTTTGCATGTGATAAAAATTTTGTTCAAAATTGTCATAATTTTTTTTATCAAACCTCTTTAAACTTTTAACAGGGAAACTAAATATTGCACGTTATTTTTCTGTAGTGTTTATGATTAACGCACGTTAGTGGTACGCATAATTAGCAGTATAAATAAGAACAAAATCATGTTTACAGTTTAATATGTTTGTCTAAGAAACTAAAATCTAAAAGTGCTGCATACAATATTTTTCTGTTAAAAATTAAATTAAGTTGTTTTATGGACGCTCTTTAACTGCTATGCTGCTTAGCGTTCCATTCTATATTGGGCGTGAAAGACACGGGACCACAGGCTTTGCTTCCCTTCCGAAGGAAACCATGCTAAAGATTTTTACGCCTGAAAAAATCCATTGCCCATCCATGGGTTGGAGATATTTCATTGAAGCTTGTTAGGTATTCTGCTTTTCTCATTATTAATCTCTGGTGTAACGTTTAACAGCGTATATTAGTATTTGCAGAATTTAGAAATTGCAGCTATAGCTAACCTAAAGGAAATTTTAAGATCCAGCGCCGATATTAAAATGAGTATTGCGACAGAGCCATTTTGTTCGCAACGCTGAAACTTATTTTGGTACAATATTTCTGTGTGCTGGAATACAGTTATAGCTGTTTAGACACCGGGCCTAGAGTTAGATATTTTATTTAAATTTTTTCTTCTTCTTCTTCTTCTTCTTCTTCTTCTTCTTCTTCTTCTTCTACGGATTACCCTCCACTTTGTGGAACTTACTGCCCCAAGGGCTTGCAAGCCAATGCTAATTTAAAGTAATGCTTTATAAATAAAATGCTGTAACACATTTATGAATAATTATTCTTCAATAGTTCCAGCTTTAAAAGCCGCAATAAAGTTTTCAAAAGCAGTTGTTGTCTTTTCCCTAGCAATAAACATGTCCAGGAAAATATAATGTCGATGAAAACTTGATTAAGTGTGAACTTGAAAGGTAGAATCACACTTTTTTTGGTCTGATTCTACCTTTTAACCCTTATCCTACACACGGCTCTTATGTGAAAGAAAATTAATTATCATTAGGTGTAAAGTTTTTAAACCTCACTTATTTTTTCAGTGATAAATTCAGAATCTCGACAGCAAAAACGTAGCAACAGTGGGCTATTTAAGCAAATATGAAGTTTCCTCCATCCAAACGTTAAAACCAGGAACTCCTAGGCCATATGGTGATAGTGCTATAATTGTGTAATGAATCATCCAGCTTAATCAGTGGAATTTGTGTTTCGCCATTAACGGAATTAGTTTCTAGGCTTCATATGCTGGTACTTGTGCTTTATGTGCCAGCTTTTATGTCGTAAAAACATAAACGCTTTAAAATGCTTCTCTTTTCTTTCCCCTTCCAATTTCCTCAGTGTCCGTTGCTTTCCTAGCTACTAATAGGTGTTTGCAGTTTATGTCACTCAGTAACTACAATTAGGATAAGTATGAACTTTATGGTAACTTGCTCATACTAAGTATGTAGGAATGATTTTGATTATTAAGCTACGAAGTAGCGTAACTTTTAAATGTTTTCCACAGTTTTAATTATTGTAATTCTGATAAAACTTTAAGTCTACGGTTTTATAATATCTGATCCACTGACAGATATTCTTAGGAATGTCTCAAATTAATACCGCTTTAAATTTAATGCTACACTGAGTTCATTATCTGGAAAATTGTTTTAATATTTTAGAAATGCGGAACCCTCAAGTTCATTGCCCCTGCTTTTATTTTTTCAGCATTTTTCCAAAAGGTTTTTAAATGACATTTCAAACATAAGACCTTCATGATAGGACATTTAAGACTAAACATGCCTGTTGACAACCTTCAACCCCCATTTTATTCATACAATTTAGAAGAGTTCAAATACATCGCTTTTTAAAGGGTTTCGCTCTTTCTTAAGAAGAACCTTTTAATACTTTTAACAGCAGGGATATGTTGAAATGTAGCCTGTGGAGATGCCTGAAGCAGGAGGAGTACCTCAGGCTCTACAACCACTGTTAGGTACCGGTTGCTGTTCAACGTTCCCTCAATTCTTAGGAGGCGAGATTGGTTGTTGTAACCAGTGGCGCCCCAAACCATCACACTTGGTGTTTGTCCAATATGCCGCTCAACAATGCAGCTCTCCAGGTTGCGCTCACCACGGTACCGCCGGACACGTATGCGGTCATCACTGTAGGACACGTTGAAGCGGGACTCGTCCGAAAAGACTACATTTTGCCACTCAGCACCCCAGTGACGGTGTTCACGTGCCCATTGCAGTCGGAGGAGCTTGTGGTTTCTGGACAATGGAAGCCGATGTAATGGCATACATGCAACCAGTCCAACCTGCAGCAGACGGCGACGAACCATTGATGCAGACAAGTTCACATCTGTTGTAGTACTCCAGCGTCGAGTCACCACTGTGGATGAAGCTGTACGGTCCGTTATGGCGTGCAGACAAGTTGACGGTCATCCCGTGCTGTGGTCATGTTCCGTGATCCAGTACCCATTCTTCGCTGCGTGCGACCTTCATCTATCCACTGCTTCCACACACACATCACTGTCGTAGCAGCCTGCCCTGTACGAGCCGAAATGTCACGGTATGACAAACCCGCTTCCCGGAGACCGATCATTCTGCCCCGTTCGAACTCGCTCACATGCCGATATGGCTGCCTTTGACGTCGATGAGGCATACTGGCACTCCCTATATTTTTTCCACCTTGTTTGACAGTTCTGCACTGACTACACTGGGCGCAACACTGACCTTGTCGGACCGACACGAGAGGGCTCTGCTCGCCTACGTGTATCACATCTCACTGCAAACCTAATCATTTATTGCTTGCACAGTCTACTACACTTCCACCAAGTTTGGAGTTATTCGGGAAATTCTTTCTTGGTGTTGCAATTTTCACAAACGGCAGTGTAGTTCGCCTATTCTAAACCTAAACTCAGCACGTTCCATTAATATAGTACGCCAGAGCAGGCAGGCAACCTCTCTTTCTCCTGAGATCAGTACATTGCATAGGCAACTTCTCTTACTCCTGAGCTCAACAGATTGCATAAAATAGTACTGCAGAGGAGGCAGGCAACTTCTCTTACTTCTGAACTTAGCAGGTTGCATAAAATAGTACACCAGAACAGGCAGGTAACTGTTCTTGCACGCCAGAGCAGGCAGGAAACTTATCTTACTGCTAAGCTCATCAGGTTGCATAAGCTAGTGCGCCGAAGCAGGTAGGTAACTTCTCTTACTTCAGAACTCAACAAGTTGCGTAAAATTGTACTCCAAGGTAGACAGGCAACTTCTTTTACACTTTAGTTTAGCTCGTTGCATAGCACTGAAGAATAAGCGCTAAATTACCTCGTCATAGTCGGTAGGGAAATTACTTTATTTTGCTCAAATATTCTACATAGAAATTTCACCCGAGATACATGTTCTAAGGTCCCCTGAGTAACTTAAAAAAAATCATTTCTCTGCTGTTTACGTATAGTAAGTAGAGTAAGTAGGTATTGTATTCCACCCAAAAATTATATTTCAAGATTTCACCCCAAATATAACTAAAATATTAAAAGGCGGCAAAATAGAAATCTTGGTATTTATGTCCAGATCTTCAAGAATACGACACGAAGATTTATAAGAAAATCCTCCCACTTCGAAGTGCCCATTTATGCAACATTTTCGTTAGTTTTAATTTTCTGAAAAAATGACTTAAAAACTTTTATTAAAATATCACATGTTTAAAAAATTTACACCAGAGATAAAATTTACATATTTAATTTTTTGATATGTAATCTGTAAAATCCTCTACATTTTGAATGAATTTTGCATGACTTGTAAAAGATAGGAGAAAGACTTACTACACAAAAATGAAGATCTCGTTAAAACATACAAGTTATATAAATTTATTGTAACAGACTTTTTCTGTGGTCCAGCTGTCAGTGCTCTGGCTTCTTAACCCAGAGTACCTGAATTCAACTCCTGGGGCATGAGGATTTTTCGTTACTTACAATCTTTCCCTAACCTCCGCAATCTGAAAGTATATACTTTGGATTAAACGTGAGTGGATTTAATGTTAAAATGATTGTAAACCAATTTAAAGAAACCTACAAACAACGAATTGTTTCTCAAGTTAAAGCCTCCGATATGACCATAGAAGTGAAAGAGAGCTATACACTAAACAAAAATAAATAAATGAAAAAATAAATGAAAAAGTATATAATAAAAATATCTTTTTTGCGGCGTTTACCTTGTCCAAGATATTCTTTGTTATAAGTATGAATTTTGAAATAGTTTATGGCTTCAAAGTTCTAAGTCGTGCGTTTTTTTGCTTTCTCTACTACTTATGTATGTTAAGTAGCGGAAAATTCGTTATCGAGATTTCACTGCAAAAACAAGTTTTAAGATCCCTGAATAAAAAGGTAATTTTATCTACGCGTACCTACCAGGCAGAGGAAGTATTGTGTTCTTCCCAAACATTCTGTACCAATATTTCAGCGCAAATATAAGTTATGGGGCTCCTGAATCTAAATAACATTTTTAGAAAAACGTCCGCGCGCGCGTGTATCTGTGAGCAGCATAACTCAAAAACGAAATGACTCATAAATATACCAAACTTTGTATTTAAGTTCAGTATGTTCCAAATTTGTGACACGATGATAAAAAAGAATCCCCCAATCTACTTTTAACATGGAATATTTTTATAACATATTATTTTCTCAAAAATCGCTTTATAGATTTTGATTACAATTCTACAAATTTATGATATTTAAATTAGAAGTAAAATTATATATTTAAATTTTCTGGCAATAGCCTATGAAGGCTGTTCATACGGAAAGAGTTTTATATACATATCTACTTTTGTTTAGCCGGTAAACATAAGGAATAGCATAAAACTACTACAACAAAATGTAGATCTCTTTAAGACACACCGTTTATTTAAAATAAGTTGTATTGTTGAGTCAACCTTTTTCGACATGCTAGTTGTTATTGATTTGAATGTTTCAGTACCTCGTCATTTTTTGAAGTGCTGTCACCATTCGGCTGTTTCTCGCAATGTTATAGAAAGAGCGACCCGGTTTTAAACATTTGATTATCGCTTCGATTTCTTATATACCATTTGTGCTTACAACGATGTGTAATGAAACTAATTCCGCAAACATTTATTTCCAAAACATGAAGTAGATAAAATAAAATGTAAGAAAATTTATAGTAACTACGTACAAAAAATGATAATGGGTAGAGAAACAAATGTGAATGCCTGTCTATAAGATAGCTCAAAAACAAAATTTGGTATAAATACTACACTTGGCATGGAATTTCTGAACTTCTAAAGTAGCGAACGAATATTTTCAAGAAAATACCTCTACCCAAACTATGCTTTACATGAATAATGTTATCTTATTTTCTATTTTCTCAAAGATGGTTATAATGATCTGGATTTAAACTCCATATGAGAAATAAAATATATATCTGGAATTTCCTGAGAACAGCCTCTGTAGACCTCCTCATCCCAATTTCTACAGATTTGCATAACTAGTGAATGGCCAGATACTACACCAAAAATGTAGTTGTGGTTAAAAACTTAATTTATGTGAAATAATTTTTGTGGCATTTACCATTTCCGAGTTATCAATTGTATTGGTTTGTATTTTCAAATGCTTAATAATTTTTTGAAGGGCTAAATCGCTATTCATAATTTTTTTCTCGTAATTGGAATGTCGAAATTCACCCCATTGAGATACGTCTACATTCTGACGAGGGAGACCTTTCTGATGGAAGATCCTTACTACGAACTATTACTCCTTGCAACAAAGGCCTACAGAGAGCTGATGGCAGAAAACCTGAGGAAAAGAAGTGAGGTCGAGGAGGACTTCTAGTAAACAAGCAATAGACAGGAGTTGTGCGGAACGGAATGAAAACATGAGGAGCGTTATAGCGTGACCTACCGTACTTGGTTTCCACCATAAAGTATGCTACAAAAATATTTTTCAAGCAATTACCGATAAGTGTGTTTGCAAATTCTTTGAACTAAAATGTGATAAATACCGCGTGCTGAACTGCAACAAGTGTCTAAAAATAGTGGCAAAACTTAGTGCTGAAAGCTAAAGTTATGTTCATTCTGCACACTTTTGCGCACTTAACTTATTATTATTATGATCATCATCATCTCTAGATCATGCAAACGGTGAATTTAAGTCATCACATAGCAACCCTTTTTTTATAGGTTTGACTATCACTTCAACCTGCTGTATCCCTCTTTTACCTTCAACGAGATGTGTAATAAAAGCACTTCTAAAAGAATGAGCTTTTGTAAGAACAGTTTGTAGAAGAGGATAAACCTAATGAATTTAACACCCCATATTTTTTATTGTATCATTTTAAAATCTCCCTTTAACTTCTATGGTCAATTTGGGGGCTTTGGTTTGAGAAAGAACTGAAGACGTTATTAGCCGTTGAACTTTAGGTTTTAATTTGTTCTTCCCTTTCATACAAATTACAATGAGAATGAAGAGGACTTCACAGCCTACAAAATATTCAGGTTATACATTTATTCATTTCAGTATCCAAACGCATTATATTGTAATAAAAATTGTTAGATTTCTTTTGGCGAAAATAAAATAAGGAAAGCTTTTCCACATAAAGGATAGTCTGGCTGCTGGAATCTTATAAAAAGATTCGTGTTGTATTCTTGAAAGAAACTTGACATCAAGTTTAGCATTCATCAGATTTTTTTTATTTTGCTGTTTAACACATTGAAGCAACACACATGCACCCAAGCTTTCGAGGCCAAATTTTTGGGAGGAATACAATACTTCTACCTGCCATAGGTAGGTGAAGAGAAAATAAAATAGTATACATTTATTGTGGTGCTTTTTGAAGTAGAAAATAGTAGAAATTAAATGCAGTATAGCCAGCAAGGATAAAGCTGTAAGAAGATGCAACCTATTCTTGTGTAATGGTAAGGGGTAGTTAGAGAGCATCAAATGATAGAATTTTTTTCTGCTATTATTCTTGGTCTGCAACAAAAATGTTTTAATTTTAGTAATGGATTTAGTTGTAATCAAACATTTCGTGGTCTAAAGTGCATTTTTTATTTAATGTGTTGTAAGAAAAAAGCAAGCTGGGAAAGTGCTTGATATAAAAGTCCTTTGAAAATAAAAAACTGTTAATTGCATAATGTATAGAAGTTCTACTGAGATTTCAGTTTGTGAGAGTGCTTCACAGTACACAGCGAATAATAACAAGAGACGAACTTATTTTTACAGGTGCAAAGAACCTGGTCGTTATATGAAGACTCTACCACCGACGTCCGTTATTATCTGTTTCCACAACGAAGCCTGGTCCGTGCTCTTGCGGACTGTACATTCCGTTATCGACAGATCACCGCCACATCTCCTCAAAGAGATCATTCTCGTCGACGATTTCTCCGATATGCGTAAGTACATTCTGTTTAACCTATTGTTATTGTTAACAGACCCATTAAAGTACATTTTTCTTGAACTAGATGAAAGAGAAGTTTTAGCGACTGTTATTCTTACAGCAATGCGTTTGGAAACCAATTCATTGTCGCACATACAAGGAAACGTGATTCAACTATCCAAATTTAGTCTAAACACTCCCAATGTGAAATACCAGTTATCAAAAAACACCTTAAAGTGTGGTTAACTAGTAAGTAATTAAAATCTCCATTACAAGTAGCGTTTAAGGTACAATATCTTGGAATTATTGATATCATTTTGACATTTATCAGGGTACGTAAATCAGATGAAGTTCGATGCATTATATTGGCGTGAAAGGGTATTCGGCATAGAAAGATAAAATACGTATTTCCAATTCTGGCCGCGGGATTGATTAAAAGTTCTGAAATCTGTTTGACTATTGGAAAAATTATTGAAGAAAGTTTTGTACGACATCAACAAACGGGACATATGGATTTAAATGATTCATTCATTTATCCAGCCTGCATTGTTGTATAAAACGCGAATTTCGTCAATAAAAATTAATTTCACAAGAAATGTGTGTTTTAGGTGTATGAGCAACTTAATCGATGAAATACACTAGCAAGCTGGCAAGCGCACGCACACACACAACTATATTGCAACACTATAAATGATTATAGTTTCACTTAATCATTCGGTGTATTTATTTTCACCTTATCTCTGTCTTACGTTTTCAATAAACCCTTTAACACAACAATACAATATTCTCGTATAAGAAGTTATAAAGACGTTTGTTTTAAATTTTAAAAGAATTTGTTTCCTACTTGAAGGTAAATTATTATATGTCGTAATGAATAATACAATTTTAATTAAGGATGGGTTAAAATAATTATGAATATAATTATTTCTCTTTATTCTGTTTACATATATTTAAGTATTGATGAAGAAAAGAATTCTTCATATCAGAGATTCATTCTGTTTGATCATCACTGCAGTTCCCTGGAGATACGACACTGATCTTAGCAAGTATCGTAAACCATTCTTGAGCATATCGTTACGCTGATGACCTGATAGCACTATGAGAAATAAACTTCCACATCGAAAACTACAAAGGACAGAAACATGGAATGACAGCCAGCACGCCCGGAGAAAAATTTTATTGGAAAGCTCTAACAAACCATGTAGGCGAGGTTACAGCGCCCTTTAGTATTGCATCGTATATAGAAAGTTCATTCGTGAAAAACTACGTGATTAAACAGATCATTTTCATACATGCGGCGCAAGTTTTAATTAGGTTCGGTAGAAGTAGATTTTGGAATTTTACGTGCAGCCCGTCGCCTTAAAAGATAAGTTCTGGCTAATCGGACTCCTTTGGCTCAAATTCAATTCATTATTCTTGGTCAGGGAACTGCGGTCGAGTAGCTGGTATCAGCGTTAATTGACAATGAATAATGCATTGATGTGGATACCTGGACGCTACTCTTAGCTATAACTAACTCTGGCAAGCTAATGTCTCATTAAGAGAATTTGCATGTCAATCAAGAGAATATTGCCTTATGTAATTCTCCCGTATGGGGCATGGGAATAAGCCAAATAAACTGGCACGTTGCAAAATTGTTCTAACGAGCAGAAGCTACATAGTAATGCACGTACATCCCTTTTACTTTACACATTAAAATAACATAAACTGGAGAACATTTCAAACTAAACAGCTGTCTTGTGAGCGGAAAGGAATAGATTTGTATCACAAACTAATAAATGTTCTTACCTTTACTTCAATCTTGATTTAAATATTAGGTATTCCTAGTTATCATTTGTTCCGTGTAGTATTTTCAAACAACCGAATTGACTTCACTTTCAGCATTATATAGGGTTATTAAAAAAAACGAACAAACTTTAAATATTTATTTCAAATGAAGGAAAATAGATGGCGACACATGCGATACCTCACTGTATAGATTTAAGCTCACAATTTTATTTTGTGTGCTCAAAATGAGCACAATTTGTTATGCGAGGACGACCAGTGCTTTTCCATTTGCATACGCAACCATCTTCTACGAATTAATTGTATCAATTGTAAATTTTTATAACAAGGCGGCTCGTTGTTGAACTTACAACAAAATGCACGCTGCAATGAAACAATGAATTCACTCTTTGCATAATGCAGCGCACACAACTATTTTTCCTGTGGCGTCGCCATTTTATCGTCAACAAACACAGCACCGCTGTAGTCACTGAATGGAACTAATAGGTATGGCTTAAAACTTTGAACTTTCCTCTATTCATGATGTGTCGAATGTGTCGCTATCTACTGTTGTTCATTAAAAATAAATATTTCAAGTCTGTTCCTTCAATTTGAATAACCCTGTATATGTACCGTTGGATTTGGGCACATTTTTGGAGGAGAATGTTACAATCAAACTTTTAAGCAGTTCGTATAACTGTTCTGTTAATTTTATGATCTTGGAAGTTGTGTGAATCTCAAGATATGAGTGTTTCCAGGGGAATTCTAATTCTGTGTTGTATCAGCAGTTGTCAACTGCTTACTGCTTGTCAACGTATATTTTAGGGTGCTCTCCGTATACGATAATGTTGTGCCGATTTCAATAAATTTATAATCTGATGATAGATTTTGATTTTCAAACTCTGGAATATACAGAATTTCAATTTCGTTCTTGCTGTTCCCCTAAAACCGTTCATTTTTAGAAACCTGCGTATACATTTACCTTAACTTTTTAACGATTTCAAACAATTACATCGTGTGGAGAAACGTTATTGAGAATCTTAAATATACTGTTAATTTTCTCAGAAAGCCTTAATGGAAATAAAAAAACTGTATTCATCGGCTTTTAATGTTAAATTTTGTTACCACAGAGATAATGGGCGGCCAGGTAAAGTTTCGGTCGGATGAGAGTGGGAGCAATATGCAGCGTAGTTGCATCAAAGCTGCACTCCCTAACTTCACTACCGCTCATTTTTACTTTCCCTACCACGTACATAGTAGGTAGAGAAGGTATTATATTCCACCCAAAAATTCGATACTGAGATTTTACCGGAAATAATGTTTTTACCCCTGAATCCAAAAGAGCATTTTTAGAAAAAGGTCCGCGCGTGTGTGTGTGTGTGTGTGTCTATGAACAATATAACTCAAAAATGAAAAGATAAACACCAAACTTGTTATTTAGATTCAGTACCTTCCAAAGATGAAACAAAAAACATTTTCAGGAAAATTCCCTTACCCCAAATTACCCCAAATTTACATGGCGTATTTTTCGAAATTTATTTTCTAAAAGATGACTAACGATTTTGATCAAAATACTATATACTAAAGATATTTACATTACAAATAGAATGTATATCTTGAATTTTCTGGGAATAACCTTTGAAATCCACTTCATTCGTAAGAAATTTTGTACAATCTTGTATAATTGATAAACGTTAAGCGATGGACCAACATATACTACAGAAAAAAATGTAGATCTCTTTAAAAACTCAGTTTATTTCAAATTACTTTTTTGTGGCATCAGTCATTTCCGAGATATCCGTTATTAATGATTCGAATTGTTCAATACTTTGTCATTCTTTGCAAGTCCTTCAATATTCAATTGTTTTTCGAATTGCACACAAAGAGCATGGAATTTTAAGGCCAGTACAATAATGTACAGTTCTTAAACATTTGAATATCGCATTCCTATTTCTATTTATAACGAAATGTGTAATGCAGTTATTTTCGGAAAGTTTTATCTGGATTAAAATGAAGAAGAATATAGGAGCATAAACTTTAGTAAGAATAATTTGTATATCTCACCAATAAGCGCTAGAGGGTAGAGAAAGTCATGTGAATGTAACACATCACATTGTTATGACAAGCAATGTAATTTATTGCCTATTGAGATGTGCTCATGCATGGAAGAATCGGGATGTATAGCTCCTTCTGTGAGAACTAATGTTAGATATGCCTAATACCTTGTGTATCTTAGCTTTAATGAGAGGAGACTGAAGGGACTGTACGGCTGTTGTTTTTCAACACCCATTTAAAGTTGAATAAAACTGTAAATACTATGTCTACAAGAACCAAAGATTGAGGTTCTTTAAATATTACGGTTTATATGGCGGTAACGCTTTTTTCTGATGAGAAAATATTGCAGTACTCATGTACCGTTTATCTTTCTTTTATAAGCTATTCTCACAAAAACATATTTTCTATTCTACTTAATCAGAATAAACGTTTGCATAAATAGATTTATTACATATTTCATTATAGATACAAGAGAGATGCAGAGGGATGAAGCGATACTTAAATCTTTAAAAAGCAGGTCGCTATAAGCTGGCTTTGAAATTACGTACCTTTTGCATGAAATGACGACATGGAGCTTATAAAAATGTATGATAAGTATTGCAAAACTCAAACCGATAACAGCTAATATCTCGAAGTTGTTAATGCCACCAATATTTGTAATGAAGTTTCTATAATTTTCGTGGATTTTATCCATCTCTTGTTACTTACCCGTTACCCAAAATTAGACAAAATTCGTCCAGAACGAAGAGAACTCACGAAATCCTTTGAATTTTTTGAAAATAAAAGATAAACTGATCATTTTCCATGTAGAAGGTAGTTCTGGTTGAAGGGGAATCCTTAAATATCTAAATGTCGCATCTTAATACAAATCTTGGTGTTTATCCGACTTTATTTTCTCTGCCGCGTACCTATAGTAGGTAGTAGGAGGCAACAGTTGACATCCGTACATATGTGAATATAATTTTGTCCCCCCCTTTTTTTAGAGAATTAATAGACAGGGAGCGTGATTTTGCCTTTTTTCAACAAGACTCTGCAACAGCTTATACGGCCAATATTTCGTTGAGAACAATTGAAAGAGCGTTTGAGGACAGAATTATTAGTAGAGATTTGTGGCCCTTCGGTCCCCTGGCCTAATCCCCTGCGATTTCTATCTCTGGGGTAACTTAAAACAAAGTGTACAAGACAAACCCACACACCCTGGAAGAATTAAAACAAAATATCCGCTAGGAAATTTCTCAACGTGAACTACGGCGAGTGATGGATAGTTTCCTAAAGAGGTGCCAAAAATGTATGGACAACGACGGTGGCCAGTTTCAGCATCTCCTTTCATAAAGTCGGCAAGTAAAGCCTTTAAAAGTAGTTTTAAAATGTTGTATGGTTTCATCCGCGTCTTTCGATGGTAGCGGTAGTCGGCAACGAGCGCCGAGGACACGAACAAGAAAAACACCGTGCAGCCGGTTCGTAGTTTTTTGGCTCTCTGTATATTTAGTAGACGTCGGCGGTGTTACAATGCTGGGTGAGATAGAATTATAATCGACTATATAGAGGCTTTAGTTACAAAGCTATATTAAGTAATTAATGCTGTTTAGCGAAGCAAAACTGCGACATTTTAATTGGTGTGTGGTCAGATGGAGTCAACTGCGGCATAAAGTGATTGCGAACAAAGTCGGTCACGTGATGGCCGATATTTCGAAGCAGGGAAAAGTCTATCTCGTGTTTCAGTGAAGAATCACATATTTCACATCTACCTTCATGGCATCTACGTTCACGGTAAGGTCAGCGGGATAGAGAGATCGCCTATCATTTATCAAGAGGAAGCTGCTCGTCGGGTTGGTGGCAATCGGCAAGCGAGAAGATCGATTATAGTATTTTTCACGAGGGTAAGACAGACCAACTGGGCAGATACACGGGCGGATGGAATGGCATACATGGCGTAGTCACCCCAAAGAAAGAACCGGGTAATATTCGCTCTAAATTTCCTTACGGTAGTAACAGTTATATCATGGTGGAATGCAACCAAAGTTAGTGAAAAGGTGCAAAAATGCAATGTTTTCATTAATATTCATTTATATACATTTTATAACTTTAATGTTAGAATTCTATTTAAAAAGTTTCTAAATGTTAATGTATTATTCATGTTTTATTTAGTTCTGTGTGATGTTAAAATTCCATGATATAAGATTAGAATGCATAATTAATTTGTTAATTGAATGAGGGCATATTTTTAGTAATTAAATGTCAACAAACCCTATAAATTAATATACATAGATAGCGATAAAGTGGGACAAGTAATTCTAGAAACAAACTATAGAATGCAAATGTTGACACTGTAATATGAATTACTTGAAAATATTTCCAATTGAAGATGGACGGAATAATGATAAAGGGTGTGGGTCTGTTGAAGGAATTGAACTTATGCAAAATATATACATTATATCATTTGATTCATTCTGTTTATAATTATACTCTTGCCTTTAATAAATAAGTGTAGGAAAATGTATGTGTATTTTTGGATGGTGCAACATTCATGGTTCCTGATCCCAAGTATTGTGAGGGGGGGTTAAGATAGTAAAGTGATGATTGATGCGTGCTTTAAGTACATAAATATCCATACACGGCCTCAGTATAGTAACGGTGTATAGTTGGGTATTAAGGTACCAGAGGTTCTAGGTTACAAGTCAAACATAGTATTCCTGCGGGCATGTAACAATGTAGCAGGGGGTAGGAGTGTAATAAGATAAATCTTTCCGGAAATAACTGCATTACACATTTCGTTATAAGATACAAAGGGAATAAAGTCAAATATTTTAGAACTGTACGCTATACGCTGGCCTTAAAATTAATTAGTTTCCATGCAATCGCGAAAAACAATTGAAAATCGACAGAACTTTAAAATAATTCGAACAATTAAAAGAACAATTGAACCTTTAATAGTGAATATCTCAGAAATTGCTGATGCCACAAAAGGTTATTTGAAATAAATTGTGTGTTTTAAAGAGATCTATATTTTTTTGTGTACTACATTTGTGTACTATCGCTTAACGTTTACCAGTTATACAAGATTATATAAAATTCCTTCGGAATGAAGAGGACTCCCCAGGCTATTCCCAGAAAACTTAAAATATGCATGCAATGTAAATATCTTTAGTATATAGCATTTTAATCAAAATCGTTAGAACGAGTTTTTAGAAAATAACAAATTTCAAAATTTTTCCATGTAACTGTTATTTAGGGGTGGGGGATTTACTTTAAAATCCTCGTGTCGCATCATTGGAAGGTACTGAACGTATATACCAGAATTGTTTTTCTAAAAATCTGATGTGTTACTGATGTGTTACATTGGCATGATTTTCTCTACCCTCTATTGCTTATTAGTGGATATACAAACTATTTTACCAAAGCTTATTTTTCTATCTACTCCATTTTAATCCAAATAAACCTTTGCAGAAATAGCTACATTACGCATTTCGTTAAAGATACAAAGGGAAGATCAAATATTTAAGAGCTGGAGGCTATACGCTGCCCTAAAATTCTATATTCTTTCCATGACATCGCTAGAAACAAGCGAATGTTGAAAGGACTTTAAAGAATGACCAAGTAAATAACAATTCGAACCATTAATAATGGATATTTCGGAAATGGCTTATGCCATAAAAAAGCTATTTGAAACACATTCTGTGTTTTAAAGGTATCTACATTTCTTGTGTAGTAGTTTACAAGATTATACAAAATAGCTTCTGAACGAAGAGACTTCAAAGGATTTTCAAGATATACATTTTATGTTATGTAAATATTTTGAATATATGATACTTCAATCAAAATCCTTGGAGCCATTTTTTAGAAAATAAAAGATTTCGAAAAATGTTCCGTGAAAAGGGTAGTTTAGGGTAGTGGGACTATCTTTAAAATCTTCGTGTTTGGTGTTTATCCGACTTTTCGTTTTAAAGTTATGCTGTTCACAGACACGCAACACACACGCCCACATACATAGACACACACACGACCTTTTCCTAAAGATGTTTTTTTTATTGAAGGGGCCTCAAAACATGTATTTCAGGTGACATCTCGATATCGAATTTTTGGGTTGAATGCAATACCTTCTCTACCTACTATGTACGTGTTAGAGAAAGAAAAAAATCTGATGTGTTAGTTTTAGATGACCTTTTCCTCTAGTGATTAATAGTGGGTGTAAAAATGATTCTTATGAAAGTTTATTTTCCTATCTTCTTCATTTTAATCGAAATAAAAGTTTCCCGAAACAGCTGCATTACACATTCGTTACAGATATAAATGGAATAGCGATAGTCAAATGTTAAAGAAGTGGACGTTATGTACTGGGCTTAAGATTCTTTGCGTGCAATGCGCGAAACAACTGAATATCGAAAGGATTTAAAAAGAATGACAAAGTATTGAACAACTGGAACTATTAATAACGGGCATCTCGAAAATAGCTGATGCCACAAAAAAGTTTTTTGAAATAAATTGTATGTTTTAAAGAGATCTTCAGTTATTGTACTACGTTTTAGTCTATCGCTTAACGTTTACGAGTTATACAAGATTATACAAAATTTCTTCCGAATGAAGTGGGTTTCACAGGCTATTCCCAGAAAATTCAAGATACACATTTTATCCATAATGTAAATATCGTTAATATACAGTATTTTAATCAAAACGTTTAGAGCCATTTTTTAGAAAGTCAAAATCTTCAATATAATGGGTAGTCGGGTGGGGGAATTTTCTTTAAAATTTTCGTGTCGCGTCTGTGGAAGGTACTGAACCTAAATACGAAGTTCGATATTTATCCGACTTTACGTTTTTGAGTTATGCTGATCACACACACACACACACACACACACACACACACACACACACACGGGCATTTGTCTAAAAAAATGCTGTTTTGGATTCAGGGTGCCTCAAAGCATGTATTTCCGGTGAAGTATAGGTATCGAATTTTTTGGTGGAATACAATATCTTCTCTACCTACTATGTACGTTGTAGAGAAAGTATAAAATGTAATGTTCATTTAAATACGTACGTAATTATGTCAGATGAATTTGTTCGTAGGCTTAGCTGTTTTCAAAATATTTCATGTTGCAAGTTTAGACCTTTTCCAGCAAACTTCCAAACGTGACACAAAAACATTCTTGAAAGTACTAATTCTTCCATTTTTACTCCTTTCTTTTTGTTTCCATTGCTCCCATTTGTTGAAACCTTCTTGCTTAATTTTAAACACCCACACACATACAATTCGCCGGTGACAAAAATCATACTTTTCAGTCTCATAACCCTACTTAAATGCTTCAACCAGCATGAATATTTAATTTAAATTTTCGTAAATTTTTTTTATAAAAAATATCCCAATAAAATATTACGCACAAAATCCTAAAAATTAACAACAGTTTGTCACCTAGTAGCAATTGATTTAAAGAAAAGTCTAGCACATAATGTTCGCAGTTTATTTTTAAAAATCTAATGGCTTTATTTTTTTATGAAAATGTATATTGTTACAGTAAAAAAAAGCAACTCTATTAGGTTCAATGCAGTTATTTTTTTTCTCATAAATTGCAGGATAAGCTGAACATAAATTCACAACGCAAGAATCGCTTATTTCGAATAATGGTTTATAAAGCTACTAAAATGAACATTTGTAGGATAGGGAACTTTCAGCTCTCCTAATGATATGGAGGGCAAAAGCAACAAATATTAACTTTAGTAATTGAATGTTTTGGTTGTTGGTCAGCTAAGTTTGAAGCAATTTGAAGGAAAGGTATGGGAATCATAGCCTAACCCCTGGAGGGACAAGGTTTCTGCTCATGTCACTGCATTAAAGGAAAAACGCAGACTCGGTCCTTTCTCCGTCTCACAAGGAAATGGAACAAAGATGTTGGGAGAGAGAAGAAAGTCGGTGCTGACGCTTCATTGGGACGCGCTTTCATGTCGGATTGCAGCCCTCGGCGGCGCGGCGGCGTCTTGATATTCATACTGGTAGCGTCACATGCCTCCATTTCGCGAGTAATCCTCTTTTAATTAAAAGCACAGACAGACAGACAGGATTGGCGGAAGGAAGAACTGACGCAATGGTTTCTCTTGGGATGTGTTCCAAATCTGGGATTGCCATCAGCGGCGTGCGGATGATATTCTGATCATTTTCTTACATTCCCCCTTTTTTTAAAACTGTAATCTTCGATTGCACGAGGAACAGAGAAACAGCGACTGCATTTGTGACAGTAGAAATATTCTCTTATAACTCCGCTGCTTATGAGAAGAACTACGGCAGGTATCGCATTGTATTAGAAATTACATCCTTCGTGATTTGGAGTTAAGTCTAAAATCTGTATAAAAATGCTAACTATTTATAAATCCCTACCTATGGTAAAATTATAAACCACAAGCACAATCATAGATAACTAAAAAAACAATATTTTGAAAGCTCAAAGAACACTGGCTTCTCGTGGTTTAGAGAACCTGATCAGGGCTATCTTATTTACCGGGTCGTCACTGAAGCACCATGCTTGCTGTTGGCATCTCGGTATAAGAGGTTGATAGACATTAGCGCGGTGAGTAAGCATGCTTTATGGAAGAATGTTCGACAACGAGAAGTCTATTTAAAACTGATTGCATTTGTGTGGTATGATGCCCCTTTCTAAGTGTAGGTATTGTCTGAAATTATAAAATGTTATGAGATCATAGCAATTTGCACGCAATCTGTGTCACTACTTAACATTTTGTAAAGGAAGTCCGTTATAAATGTACTATACGTAAAGCTAACATTAGTTACCGGGCATAGGAATTTCTAAACATTAAAGTCAGGACGAAAGAAAATAAGGTTGAACTGTCAGTGGACTACCTAGGCAGAGAGGTGGCAGGACCATTCCCCCAGCCCTCGTAGAGTCTTTTGGCGTTTGCAGGTAGCACTCGGACCGGTTTTTACCTGTGACCCTTGGCCTCTTGTTTTGCGTTATTTGTAGTGATAATGGTTTGAGTGTAGATAGTTCAGAGCCAATTTCTTAAGAATTCCTAAGCCTGTTAATTACCATGGTTCCTAGGCATAGTGCGCATTAACTGGTGCTAATCAACGAAAAATGCACACTTGTTAGGAATTTGTAAACTAAATTAACATAGATTTATTATCTATCTTATAGAAATGCATGATCATTAACCTTACAGTTATTTGTAATTCCGAAATGTCTAAAACTAGCATTCAATAGCTGCATTTTCCTGACAGATTACCCATTTGAAGAATGACAATATTCCTTAAAAGTGCAGCATTTGTTAGTTGCCATGTGCGTTCATGAAAATTCGATTGACTCTAATTTAGATGTCATGTTCATGGTTACCTGCGCAGCTATTTGTTCTTAAAGCGTAATTTCATCGGTTAATTTAAGTTAATGAACCTCTGTTATAAAACGATTACCTAGGTTATTTAGCGAGTAAAATGAAACAGGCAGGGTGTTTAATCTGGTGTACATTACGCACCATGAAATATAAATATGCCAAATACATTATTATAAACCTGATTTCGGAATTTGACGTATTGTTTATTCTGCAGTGTAAAGTGATATAACGAGAAATGGTACAAGAATATTGGCAGTCTATATTTAAACATATTACATGTATTATGTTACTGTTCTTCGTCTCTTACATTCAGTGATGAACTTGTATTTCAGCGGCTGTAATGAAACATCGGAGAAAATTAATTGGAATTAGTTTAAACAAGTATAAATAGTCTTGAGAAATGTTCAAATGCGTTTTCGTCCCTTGTTATTGCGACACCCACCGAGCGGAAAGTTTTCTCATTCCCAAAACTTCGTGTAAAATGTAGCGCCTATCGAGTTCTTTGCAATGTATTGCGTACCTCAAATCCGTATCGTTGCTCACGGCATTGTGGATTTTTGTCACAATCTCGTCGGTCGTAGCGATTTTGAGACGCCCTGAGCGTTCTTCATTTTGAATGGATGTATGACAACGCTTAAATTCATCAGTCCAAAAACGATAGGGGAATATCCTTTAATATAGAATCCAACTCCTTTCTATTCCTGTTGGGGTTAAACCCTTCAAAATTAAATACTGTTTCTTTTTCTTCTTTAACGAATTATCCTTCTCTTTGTACCACTTACATCCTAAGGACTTACAAACCAATACCTTGGGTCAGTAGCCTGTCAAGGAGCAAGCAAACTATATCATAGCATATCCAAGATGGGCGATCATTCCAATGCCTAGTGTGGTGGTGAAGAAAGATATGAAATGTAGTGATGAAAGGGATGATAGGAGAATTCGCGGATCAAATTATTCAAGCCAGCATACCCCTAACGACCGAGAAAAAACCTTTGGTCAGATTGGTCGGCCCCGTGACCTCCCAAATCGGACCTCAGGCGTTTCCGCTTGAGTCATCCCCCAGTTGAAGTACTTTTTCACAGCTCGTAATTCAGTTTTATCCATCTTGTATTAACACTTTGTTTACACGATAGTCACATACATTACACTTACGCCTCTGAAACTTTACATCTAAAGGATGATACTTAACACAACAATAGTAATTAGGCCATCTTCACGAAATCTCTGATTCAGGCCAAGAACTCCTAAAATGTCCCTCGTAACTGCCTAAAAGCCACTTCTACAAAAACAAGTCCAAATTGCGATCACTGGGGTGACCTTCGTGAGGGCAGAGTGTTTAACTACAACCCTAGGTCGTTTGAAAAGATGCTTTTCTCACAAGTAGTATTTTTGCTTCTGGAAAGATAAAACATATTCTAAAAAGTAAATAAGATATTGCTACAAATATAATCTGTCAAGTTTTGGATTTCACTTACAAGCTCTAGTTTAAAAAGGTTTGGGTTTATATGACCAAGCACTGCGACCTCAAAGATCTATTGCGCATCCCGCCTTTCATCAGTTAAGTGGTCTGTTGCTCGTTATGAACTTAACCAGAACTAACCAGACAGTTCACTCTGTTAACTGAGGCATTCGATAGTTCATCTATTTTTTGGAAAGTGATTGCCAAAAAATACTTGCTCTTTGATTCGCAAGAGCAGGGCAATCACATAGTAGATGAGTAACAGTCTCATCTCCTTCTAGGTATCTACTACAGATAGGGTTGTTAAACAATCCCAAGTGTCCTGTAATGAATCCTGTTGCCCATGCAAGCCTTCTTTTACTAAGACCGCGCAAGTACTTTGCCCTGCTGTGGTCCAGGTCTGTGATAAACGACTTGGAATGTCTGCAACCCTCAATGGAGTTCCAGTAGTTCTTGTGTTCTGCTTGAGCCCAGCCTGTTTCTCTGATCTGTAGGACACCCCCAGTACAGGCTACGGTCCCAAAAATGAGGCGCTCTATATCTAGTCTCCGCCTATATCAAGTGGAAAGGGTATAGATGTCATCTTCTTAGAAGGTGATTCTATCGACAAAAACGAATGAAATCCCCATTTTAGCTATAAAACATATTTCAGCAGAAACCTTTTCGTACTTTTCGTTGCATTGTAATGCACATAGCCACTGAACGATAAACAGTAGCTAAGTTTTTCTTCTTGTTTATTTTCTTTCTTAAGCGTTTCGTTTCGACACAATCTAGCATTTTTATTTTGCATAATCGTTATTTAAGCTGAAGTAACAGGGCTTTATAACTGACCACACGCATGCCTCACGCAGCTATGGTGCGTCTCTGCGCTGTCTTCGATATAAAGTTCATTACCAACATTGTACGTACGTCCTTGGTAGCTGTTAGTCTCGTTTATGAAGTTGTATATAAAATTTATTTTGTTTTATTGCATTGCCTTAAATTGTAGGCAATTGTAAAAAAATCCCTTAAACTACCGCTTTTCCTTTTATTTGCTTTCAGTAAATATGATAAACACCTGAGATTTGTTTATATGATGGTTATAAAATACTATACCTATTTTCTTTTTACATTAACTAGCTACATTAAGACTCACAATTACGTAATAATTAAACGTTTAAGTTAACGCATACCTTTATTTATATTGTTTCATCCAAAATCAAACCAGTGCGTTTCAATTCAGGTCTATGGTTAAGCAGTAATTATATCGCTGCAAATACACGAAGTACATGTCTTGGTAACTAAACACCACTAGTAAAGTTAATATTTACGTAATGCAGTAACCATTTCACTATGGCATCGGAGACAGAGCGTGCATTCTACTCTACAATTGATCCGACCTTACCCGAGATTTTCCCACCCACATGCAAGGGGAAGCGCGCTGTTGTCAAAATTTGTCATTTCAGAGATTTTCTATAAATATATGAAAATATAACAAAAATTTTCACAAATGTTTTGAATTATCGAGATATATTTCTGGTTTAAAGAGTTATAGCCGTACCACTTCTATCCGGAATAGCCCCCGTTGCTCGGTGCCTTCTCAACATTGCCATGACGCGATCCCTGGGAGCTTTCTAGATGCTTCCCGATCTCTCGAAAGAAGCATCTCATGTAGCTGTGTAGTCAAATTCTCCCTAATGTAACCAATACCACCATTGGCTTCGTGTTAAAAGGGAACGAAGATGCGCTCCAAGATCAGATATGCCTCTACGCTTGGCCATATTTATGCCCTCTTAACAAATACAGAGTTTAATTGGTTTGGAAACACCACCTGATTTTAATTGCAACTCATCATCATATTTTCCTCATTATTTTGTTTAATTTTAGTAATGATATTTCGCCTTCTTTAGGTCATATGTACTTTTGCAGTTCAACTTTTGAGCAAGTATAATCATTAAGGCCTTGAGGTTTATGTAATATCACATTTTTCCTGGAGGTTAATCTGTATTCTTTTGTTTTGTTTTTTGTAGAAATTACTACTTTTACTTTCTCTGCCACATATAGTAAGTAGAGAAAGTATTGCATTCCACCCAAAAATTCTATACCGAGATTTAACCGGAAATACATATTTTGAGGCTCCTCGAGTCCCAAAAAAGAGTAATTTTAGAAAAAGGTCCGTGTGTGTTTCTGTGAACAGCATAACTCAAAAACGAAAAGTCGGATAAATACCAAACTTGGTATTTTGGTTCAGTATCTTTCAAAGATGCAACACAAAGATTTTCAAGAAAATATCCCACCCCATACTACCCTTTATATGGAACATTTTTTGAACATTTTTATTTTCTCAAAAATGGCTCTTAACGATTTTGATTAAAATACCATATATTTAAAATATTTTCTCATGACAAAAAAAATGTATATCTTGAATTTTCTGGGAATGTCCCCAAAAGTTTACTTCATTCTGAATGGTCTTTGTATAACTGGTAAGCAATAAGAGATAGACAAAATTGTTCTACACAAAAAAAAAAATGTAGAGCTCGTTAAAATGCACAATTTATCTTATATACATTTTTGTTGTGGAGTGAACCATTTCCGAGATATTTTTTTGAATTTTCCAATAGATATACTTTCTCTCAAATGGGAATTCGTTATTTTTTTTATCGCCTGGACATGCAAAGAACATGGAATGCTCCACATAGCAACCAACTCTTAAAAGATTTGACTATCGCTTAAAGCCTACCATATTCCCCTTGCACCTACAAGAAAATTAGCAAAAAAGATAGTTTCTGCAAATATTTATCTGAATTAAATGGAGTATATGGAGAATAAGCCTCTGTAAAAATAGTTTGTACAAGAGTAGAGAAAGTCATGTGATTGTAACACATCAGATTTTTACTTTCTCTACTACCTATAGTAAGTAGAAGTAAGCATTCCACCCAAACCTTCGATACCGAGATATCACCGGGAATACATGTTTTGAGGCGCCCTGAATCCAAATAAAGCATTTTTGGAAGCATGTCCATGTGTGAGTGGTCTGTGTCTGTGAACAGCATAACTCGGAAACGAAAAGTCTGATAAATAGCAAACTTGGTACTTAGGTTCAATGTCCTCCAAAGATGCGACACGAAGATTTTCAACAAAATCCCCCCACCCTAAACTAACCTTTACATGGAACATTTTTTAGAATTTTTGATTTTATAAAAAAATGGTTGTAACGATTTTGATTAAAACAGCATATGTTAAAGATATTTACATGGCAAATAAAATGTATACCTTGAATTTTCACGGAATAGCCTAGGAATTCTTCATCATTCCGAAGGAATTTTTCATAATCTTGTGTAACTGAAAAACGAAAACGTACCACACAAAAAAATGTAGATTTTTTTAAAAACACAAAATTTATTTAAAATAATTTTTTTGTAGCATAAGCTGTTTCTGACATTATTAAAGGTTAGAATTGTTCAATGCTTATTCTTTTTTGGTCCCATCGTTTTTCAGTTATTTCTCGGGATATCTTGGAAACATTATGGAATTTTAAGGACAGCGTTCAGTTCTTAAACATTTGACTATCGCTGTTCTCTTTGTATCTATAACGAAATGTGTAATGTAGTTATTTTGGCAAAGGTTTATTTGGAATGAAATGTTGTAGATAGAAAGGTAAGCTTTAATAAGAACAGTTTGTATACCCACTAATAAAGATAGCGGATAGAGAAAGTCATGTGAATGTATCATTTTTTATCAGTTAAATACAGTTTATGACGCAAAAAATTGCACATTTTTGTGATTTTTATGAATGCTTAGTGTTTATGCCTTCTAATATTAGTACAGCTACACTTC
Source organism: Deroplatys truncata (assembly GCA_030765065.1). Classification (NCBI taxonomy): domain Eukaryota; kingdom Metazoa; phylum Arthropoda; class Insecta; order Mantodea; family Mantidae; genus Deroplatys; species Deroplatys truncata. The sequence goes on from CM060978.1 coordinate 131,453,073, forward strand.
ATACCTCACCCGGATTAAATCATGGCCCATATAATAGGCCTGTAAACGCGCATACAATCTTGTGTTATATTCAGTACACTTATACTCGGATTATAGTTATAATCAATTTAATCGAGTAAATTTCTTTCCACATAAAGCAAAAACGTAAAGTAGTAGATAGTATAATTGAACAAATATATATGTTATAGTCACATAAGTTTCTCCATGCATTACAGAATTCGTTTAAACAATTATTCCTCAATGTTATGTTATTATGGATGCATCTTGCCAGGAAATTGTTTCAAATTAAGCAGCAAGTACTTGATTATATACAGTATGCGAGAACCAGTTCAAATGTTAATCCAAAGCGCAGAAGAACACATTCAGTAGTCATAGTAACGACTTCTTTGCTAAGAAAAACAAGAATCGAAAACCTTCAAGTATCTTACATCACATAGAACTTAATATACAGAGTGAAATATTTAGAAAATGATACGAAAACAAGTATTTTACACGGATTGTATGTTTCAATGAGCTCTATTTTTTCTGAGGTAAGTTTTTGTCTATCTCTTATAATTCTGTAATTATACAGAGTGATTTTAAATGATGGATGTTATAAAATTCGTATTTATTAAAGTACAAATCCAACATGAACCATCTTTATACCAATAAACAGAGGAATTTTCAAAGTTGTGTTTAATGCATTATAAATGTTCAATGAGTCTACCGTTTGCTGCACGGCAAACATCTACGCGATAGCCAAACTCGTCCCACAAACGAGCAAGCGTATCTTCTGTTACTGAGTGCACGGCAGCAGTGATACGGTTCCGCAGGTCGTCCAGAGTTGTAGGTAGAGTCGGGACGTAAACAGCTTCCTTAACATAACCCCATAAGAAATAGTCATATGAGGTGAGATTTGGAGATCTCGGTGACCAGAAGTGTAGAGTCAGGTCTTCATTTACCCTGCGACCTATCCAGCGCTAAGGAAGGGATTCATTCAAAAAGCCTCGTACATCGCTGTGCCAATGGGGTGGAGCTCCATCCTGTTGGAAAATGAGGTTCTGTGAATCTTCCATAATTTGAGGGAACATCCATTGTTCCAACATATTTAGGTACGTTATTCCAGTTACAGTTTTTTCCGCAAAGAAAAATGGTCCTTTGTACGGGATAAGGCACAGAAACGTTTACCGTTGGTGAGTCTCCTTCGTGTTGCAATGTTGAATGTGGATTTTGCAAACCCCATATGCGAACATTGTGTCTGTTGACTTTTCCACTAAGGTGGAAAGTCTCTTCATCGCTAAAAATGATAGGCTGTAGAAACGCGGCATTCTCCATCATTCCTAGCACATAACCACAAAATTCGAGACGCTTTGTTTTTGTCTTTAGGTTTAAGAGCCTGCAAAAGTTGTAATCGGTAGGGCTTGTACAGAAAACGCCGTCTCAGAACTTTCCATACAGTTGGTTGGAGTATTCCAAGTTCTCTACTAGCTCCATGGGTAGACTTACGTGGACTGCGAACAAAGCTGTCTTCAATCCGTCTGACGTCCTCCTCTTGACACACGCTTTCGGCCTGTGCTTTTTCCTTTACACACACTTCCAGTCTGTTTAAATTGCGTAAACTAACGGCTAATGCTTTTTCTAGTTGGTGGTTCAATACCGAATTTGCTACGAAATGCCCGCTGCACTACAGTTTGCGACTCGCTTTTTGCGAACTCGATAACAAGAAAACCTTGTGCCCACGGTAGCCATCTCACTACGTACTGACAGTGAAACGCGATGACAGCCTATTGCGCGAGCCTTCTACCGGCCGCTTCTAAAACCATCGCCGAAAAAAACTTTGAAACTTCCTCTTTTCATTGTTATACAGATTGTTCATATTGGATTTGTGCTTTAATAAATACAAATTTTATAAAATGGGCCCATCATTTAAAATCACCCTGTATTATATAAAGGTATTAAACATTCATACAGAATGAAGATGGCTTCTCAGACTTTGCGCAGAAAAGTCAAGATATACATTCTATTAGTTGTTCAGATATGTTAAAAGGTATGGGAAATTGTCTTTAAAATCTTTACTTCGCTTACTTAATGCGTAGTTCAGTTGCATATTCAGTTTGGTATTTTTAGTTTTTGAGTTGTGCCTTCACATAAACACACACAAACACGCGCGCTCATCTTTTTCCTAAAACTGCTGCTTTCTTGGGTTCAGAGAACTTTAAAATATGAAACCTCGATAACAATTTTTGGGTGGAATGCAATACTTCGTCTACCTACTTTTTCTACCTCTAAGTGGTAGAAGAAGTAAACATTTCTGATTATCAGCAGAGTTGTGATAATCCTCGAGACATCCAGAGTTGTGAGACATCCTCAAAGAGAAACTTTGTGTTACATTACTCTCTGTGGAGTAATGAACTGCACATAAATACTCTGAGTAAACTTATGTGATCTCCTGTCTGTTGCACACTGGCACCTAGTGCTACATGGGATGCGCCTGGATTCGAATGTTGCTAAAGGGGTGCATATTTTTCGGCTTATGTATTGTACTATTTTATTCGTGCTTCGGGTCTTTTACTAATTCCCTAAAATGCACGTGTGTGTTCCCACGAAGAAATTTGCGTATTGGGCCCATTAGATTATTTTGTTATGAAACACACACATTTACACTGAAAGTAACATAATAGTGGATGAATGAACAAACAGCACCAAAGAAAATCTTTGGCGGATTTTTTATAGTTTTCTGAGGTCTTTTGAGGCGTGTCCTTCACTTTACCTATCACAGAGCGTGGTGACTTGGTAACACAGCAATAAGGGAGAAATGATGGGAGGTTGATGCATTTGCTTTTTCTGGTATTATTGAAACCAAAACATGTTTATTGTCTCAGAACCAGTCATGCCGTATACTAGCAAAATTACTCGTGGACGTATCGTGGGTATGTGGAAGGCTAGTCGCACTGTTACAGCAATTGCAACGGCAGTGCATAAAAGTGTTTTTATAGCAAATTATTGGATAAAATATTCCAGGAAAGTGCGGAAAATGTCTACGTACTCGTTAGAAAGTGGGCACCCCCCGTAAAACATGCGCAAATGATATTCGTTTACTAAATGCAAATTACTCTTTTGTTATATTTGACTAATCATGTTTAGAAACTAGAGATAAATATGTATATGGTTTACCGAATATGACATACATATTATGGCAAGAAAATTGAACTGTATTTTTGTATAATTCTATTGTATTCCTATGATCAACAATATGTTAGTAAAGATATATTAACAGATTGTAGTTTGAATTAGAGGCAAAACATGCTGCTTTATTTATTTATTAATTATTTAGGTACGTTTGCTTCTATGCAGCAACAAGCATTGATACCACTGTGAGAATACCCTTCTGTTGATTTTTTGTTATAAAGTATTGCTATGTATTTAATGAATATCATTCAAGCTTTAATTTGAAAATCTGCTCACACTGCACATTCTACATTTCGCTAAGCTGGGCGCTCATCATGTTTTTCCCTTAGCTTCTAATCCTTTCAAAGGCGTGTCCTGCACTAGCCGATAAGATATGAGCTACCAATCACGATAAGAGGTCTGTATGACAAACTGAATGAACTCACTCTTTCTCTTTTAGCCAATACGATCGAGGGCATAAACATATATTTCGTTTCTACGCCATTTTATAACCTTTGTTGTGGTTATTGGCGCAACTGTTTAGCAGAAGCAGTGGTGCATCCTTGCTCCGTGGCCTAAAACAACCAATGAAATGGCCACGTACAACGATAAATAATGTGGCGTAGATGCCAGGTGCAGTGAGATTTTATTTGGTGCTCTTTGTACAAGGAAAAACAAAGGTTTAACATAGTATATAAATAAAATTTAAATTCTTTGAAGCAGAATAATCATTATGTATATTTACAGTTTCCTCACTTTAAATTTTACAAACAAGCTAACAATCAATAAATTATATAAAAGTCTGTTTTTGTTTTTCTTCTTGCACGAATAAAGTGATTTATATACATTGAAAAAAAACAAATTCTTTGTATTAAAAACTTGCTCTAAACTGCCCCATACTAAAGGCACGCCTCTCGACTTATGTTAAATTTGGAAATTACATACAAATGAAATGTTTGATAAGTTTGTACAAGGCCGAAACGTGTGTGGACGTAGCCACATCCCAGATACCCGAGCTAACGCTGGCTTCTCCGGCGATGGTAAATCCTCGACTGATTTTTAGTGGTGGTGCCGATAGCTGCCTGGCCATATAATTGTAGGTTCAACAAAGTATGTCTATTCCCTCCAGGAGAAGCATAATGCTAGTCACATCATTTGCCCTTATCAGTTGGATGATCGCCCATTTCTCCCGCGTGCACATGCACTTTAGGCCGACAGTCGGGTTGGCCGGCTAGACCCTATAAAGACTGTCGTGCCACAGTTGTTTTTATTGTTAATTATTAACCTCCCTCGTCGTTGTAGAGGAAGTTTCTCACATTTCAACATTTAAAGCTCTGAGGGGATAGAAGTACTTGCCGTACATGTGTTAAGTATGGATTGTAAATTGCATTTCATCAATGATCAAGGGTTCGTTTGACTCCGTTTGCCTCAGCCTTTAAGAAATGCTCTTAAGCATTAATGAGTATTAGTTTATAATTTTCATAATGCATTCTTATTAAAATATTTTGAAATTTGAGTAGCACATTAACATTCATATTTTGTAGCGTGAGGTTGCGGAACCTGATATTTTTATTCGATCTATTTAATTTGTTGCTGCATTAGTTAACTGAAATGTTCGTTCCTTATTAAGTTATAACTCTTAACATAATGTGTGGGAAAGTATGATTTTTGGGGAATTAATAATAATAATGACAATATCAATAAATTCTATCTGAGTTTTCACCAACTTAGGACTTTTCCATCTAGTTCACGCGCTGTGAAAGCCAATCATTACTCGGTATGCAACAGGTATTTTGCAAGATTGCATTTGATTTGTGCCAAACCACTTCCAACCTACATAATTCGCGTGTCATTCAAAGCGGCGCAGAGCGAAGCAACAGAGCGGAGTTCGGCTATCCACTGAACTGTTTGTTACTATACTCGCTCTCAAGCTGTTTACATGCAAAATAATGGAACTCCCTCAGCAGTTTGTGTATACGCTCTGAGAAGAACAAACAGTTTGGACTGACTTGCCTTTGTTCTCCTGTTTTGTTGGTGTCACGTGTTACTACTAAGCAAAGGATTCTCTTTTTAAACATAGTTGCACAGGTGGTTACGTTAGCAGCACTATCCTGCCCATTGTTGACATTTTTCGAACAAATGTCAGTTACCATTATCTCATAACTATTTAAAACACCTCTTTCACAATGACGTTTTAAAGTACGGCGCAGCCGAGGTCCTCGGGAAAGGCGATAATAATAATAATAATAATAATAATAATAATAATAATAATAATAATAATAATAATAATAATTATTATTATTATTATTATTATTATTATTATTATTATTTGTGGGTGATAATATAAGCTGTAGTTGTCTTCATTCCAGTCAAAGCCATTCGCATAAATTCTGAACCCATTGATATATATAATCGTTCCAAATTATTCACTACAATTTTTACCATTACGGAATATAAACACGTAATTTTATTGTTATTTGAAAGGAGCAAGTTTGAAGTGTTGAAGTTTATATTTGAATTCGTTGTCATCTAGCGGGAGATGTTTACGTAGTTTTTGGAGATAATGGCTGCATTACTGACCAATTGTAGCTGATATGTGCTTGAATATGCGGAAGAGACTGTATTGTTGTGATTCGGTGGGTATCTAGAGAAGAATTTGTAAGCCGCGTTCCTCCCGCGTCGTTAAACTGTACGAAGAGGAGGAATAGGATTTAATTTTCCAGCAATCCGTCAGGTGCAACGGCCACAGACAGCATGTTCTGTACATGGCCAACCCGTAGCAATGTATCTCACAGAGTGGGAATTCTTCCTGTGGGGTTTAATCAAGAACAATCTTTATATCTCTGCATTTCCAGTGGCGTTGCCAGAATTGAGAAGGCACATTGACGAGAACGTTACACACAAGACGTGCTTGAGGGCATTTGGCAAGAATGGTATCGCTACCTTAAGGTGTGTGTATTACATGTAGGGCTCACATCGAGTGCGTTTCAAACCTCCTTCTGTCAAATAGCACTTATGAAATGCCCAACAGTTTACAACGACCTGTATCATAGTGAAGTGACATCCATTGTTTTAATGTTATTGCCTAAGCCATTCCACTAGCATCCAAAGAGCTGAGGGCTACCTGACATTTGCCTTATTAAGATAAAGGAAAGCCCTAGAATAAAGCCTTATCCATGCAACTTACACCAACCGAGTTTGGAGTGAAGGTGCTGGTGGTAATCCCAACGTTAAGTGTCCCATTGACCAAATCGTAGATACCGAAGAAAGAGGTTCTTTACATTAGGTAAAATGCGACTGCGCACATCTAGTCGAATCGGACGCATGCAGTATCGGTAAATCCGTGACGATTCTCGGTAACTCCATCAAGGATTCTCCAACAGAAACTTTTGCGACACGCGCTAATTACGTTGTAGTACGAGTATAGATGGTAGTGCACGTATCCGCATTTCTTACATTGCAATTGCGAAAATAGATCATCAAGGGCAGCAGATAGTGCAAACTTAAACCCTATAATAGAAACAGAGCGAGAGATGGTTACAATGCACACTAGTTCCTCAAGGAGTCCATGGTTTCTTTCGCCGAGGGTTCATGCCGTTATTTCTTCGTTTTACTGAACTTACTTTGTAATGGAATTAATTGTTCTTCCACACAAGCCGTGTGTTGAACAAGGTAGAATCAGACGACTGAAAAATTCATTGTCATAGCCGGGATTTGAACCACGGATCTCTCGGTCTCCGTCCGGTTGCTCTAACCACTGAGCCACCATGACATTAAACCCCAACTCAGAATACATAATAAATGTTTTGTTAGTTTTTAGTTTTTATTTTCTCAAAAATTGCTGTAACGATTTTGATCACATATATTATATTAAAATATTTGGATCACTACTAAAAATCCATATCTTGAATTTTCTATGAATAAATGAATACCTCTTCGTGCTGATTGAATTTTGTGCAATCTTGTAAAACTGGGAAATCATAGAAGATCAAAACTTAATGCACGAATAATATCGAGCTCATTAAAATAAACTATTTGTGTCAAATAAATATTCTCTTGGTGTTAACTGCTTTTGAAATATACAATTTTAATATTTATACTTTTTACGCCATCTGACCGCTATACATGAAACGTTGCGATTATTTATTTTTCTTTCCATTACAAGAGCCCATTTCCCGTTGTCACAGTAAACATTTGAATGCTGTTTGCACATGTTTTTGTAGCTAAACATGTATTCCTTAATTTAAGGTAGTTTTCCTTAATTTAAAATAATTGCTATTAAAAGTTTATTGTAAATGACATAATCTGGATAGAATTAATTTTTGTATGAATACTATAGCGTATAACAGATAATCGTCATGGATATAAAAAGTTAGGTGGGTGCTTGTAAAGAATTTTCTTTTTTTGAGTTAATATATGTACACGCACACAAGGTGTTATTTCCTAAAAAAAATACCGTTTGGTGTACAGAGGAACACAAAGTGTTTGTTTCCACTATGTACCATTGATAAATTGAGAAAATAACAACCTTTTGTAGATAATATTGGAATAGATATGAAAATAATTATGCGTAGAGAATGTATTGTGATTATAGGAATTTATTTTGTTATAAAAGAAGGAACAAATTTTAAATATTCATTTTTAATGAACGTCAATAGATAGCGACACATACGACACAGCATTGAGTAGAGGAAAGTTAAAAGTTTTAAGCCCCACCTATTAGTTCCATTCAGTGCCTATAGCGGCGCAGTATTTGTTTTGCGAGAAAATAGCGACGGAACAGGAAAAGTCGTTTTGTGTGCTGCATTATGCAAAGAGTGAATCCATTGTTTCATTGCAGTGTGTATTTCTTTGTAAATTCAACAACGCCTCGTCATAAAAACTGTACAATTGATACAATAAATTCGTAGAAGATGGTTGCGTATGCAAAACGGAAAAGCACTGGTCGTCCTCGCATAACAAATGGTGCTCATTTTGAACACACAAAATAAAATTTTGAACTTCTTCTATTCATGACGTATCGCATGTATCGCCATCTATTGTCGTTTGTTAGAAATAAACATTTAAAGTCTGTTCTTTCTTTTTGAATAACCCTGTACTTGCGCACGAAGAACCATAAACATTTCATTTTATAAGCTGTACAAGATCAAAGTGAACGAAAAGACCATGGACAACTGGTCATCATTCTCATAGTACAACATTAAGCTTGTTTTTATCATGGGTCTCATTACCTTATTAATGATGGTGATGATGCAAACTGTTAATCCGTACGCCACTGGCGTGTTTAAAGGTAGGAAATGATGTGCTGCGGTGCTACAACATAATATAGTTGTTAGGCACGCGTGTCGCGGATGTGACTGCGCCATGCAATGTTTTACAAATCAAAAGACTTGGCACAATGAGGAAAGGCGAGGAGCTAGAGTTTCCATTAGGAAAATGAAGTGCTTTGGATATATCACCGAAACCCGTTTCGACAACAACGGAGACACGCTCAACCTAAATTAATTAGAAGCTCTTGGTATCAGCGCGTTTGTATGCGCTTGAAAGCGGCTGTGCAAAGAGATTCCTGCGGAGAGATATTATGACTGGCTTAAAAGCGAACGTCGGAAATCCCTTTCTGCTGCAGGTTAAAATCAGATTAAGTGACTGTAAAGGAAAATGATTAAATTCCGCATGGTGAAACTTCAATGGCAAAGGAGGCCCATTTGTGGACGCTGCAGGATTATATTCTTCTGCTGTAAACGCGCATTACCTCAAAGTATATATACCATTTTTTTATATTTTTAATACCACGTTATTAGTTACTTTTACATCTCAAGGGCCGATAATCTGCACAGTTTTAATGGAATTCCCTTCATCTCCAGCGTTCAGGACGAGCTCTTTTCCCCAGTTGACTTCATATTTGGGAAATATAATACACATTTCCATTAAAAAAAAACTAACAGTTGCAAGCGTGATATTAAAATTTCAAGATTATTGCTGACATTCACAGCACGATTTTCCAGCTTAACCGAGCCTGTTGTAACACGGAGACGCGCCGCATTGTTGTAATCATTGCTAGAGCGACTGGCGGTTTGGGCAAACAATAACTCCACGCTGTATTACTCAACCTTCTATGCGTCAACTTTCTGAAGCGTAGAGGGAGGCAATTCACTTCATTTGAGTTGCTGCGAGATCAACAATGCTGAAGCCAAGCGCAATCTATTACTGGAGATCCAAGGTCGAAATAAATAAAGCGAGCAATTGTTATGCGTGCGTCCAGATGTTAGAATGCGGCAGAAGTGAGTCAGTGTGACCCAGACGCAGGTATACCCATACCTTTACAATTCTGCACCTCTGTTCCAGTTTGGTCACAACTATAGACTTTTTAACTGCTGATTAGATGCGTGTCTAGAGAAGAGAATACGATAGCTAATGCTCAAATCGCAGACACCGCAAGCCACAGGTGCGTGCTCCAACACCGGCATCATATCTGAGTCATACTTTCCATGGGTTTTCTCACACGGGGCTTATATAAAAGAAATATTAAGAGTATAATAATATTAAATGCATTGTTAGACATCTTTGGCTTTTTTAACTTTGCTTCAGCATCTCAGAATATTACAATGGTTAGCTGTAGGTTCTTTGATACTCATGACTCTTTGTATAGCAGACAGATACTCCTAGTTATGTAGTTGCTTTCCTATGTCATTTACTTGAGTAACTTGTTACTAGATGGTCTCAGTTTCGTAGTCGTCTTTCTTTGATGCTATTGAATTAAACTGAAGGTGCAATTTTGTGAACGTGTGTGAAACCTATTTTGGCCAAATATTTAGTGTGAGTGCGGAGATTTGACCTTTCTTTAAATGTGTAGATGGAATTTTGGGGCATGGTACTGAATATCTAATGCGGCATTTATTTGGCAACTGAGAAGAACCACGAAATAAAAACCCAATCAGATTGTCCGGTACAAGGAATTTGATTCCGCGACCGCCCGAATGCGAGCCATGAGCCATCTCTCTGGGTATTCATCGATTGCAGCAATTTATCACCCACTTTGCAGTCTGAAATTAGTGTAGCAAATATTTTTGTTAAAAAGTTCCTACGTTTTGCTATGAATGCATGTGCGAAGAGCATTATTAAAAGGCTGAATACGCATTCAATTCAGACGTTTTTTTAACATCAAGGAGAAGATTTTAATCAAATTTACCCCTCTTTACATCGTGAGAATTTCATTACTTTTATCTTCTCAAAAATGGCTCTCAGAGTGTAATTAAAGCTTATCCTTCATTATAACAACTTAATTATGATAAAGATACATATGTGAACATATTTCATTCGTATTTGTTTTTAAATAGCCAGAGAAGTAATCGTCAGTCCTTTGAATTTTCTATCTGGGAATCCATAAAAGAAAAGAGAGAATATCTTAGTACATAAAAAATGTGAATTTAAGTTCACGTTCTTTAAGACATGTGTTGAACATGCGTGCAGTATCTTTTGGAATGTTCAGGGGCTTTTTCTTTTCTTCTCTTAAGGACCTGTGACTAGGATCACGGTTGCTCTTAATATTACTGATTAAAACCATTCTTACGAATAGTTGCCATGATTAAAACGAACAAATTGCACTTTGTGGTGGTAGTTTACACAATACTCCTAGAAAATATTGGGTGAAAATATTTTTATGACTTTGAGGCAGTATTTTTAACACTTAAATGATTTCAGTCTAATTATATAATATATAAATTAAATAACAGCCCGCCTTAAAGCAATATGTGTATGTAACTATATAAAAAGTGTATATTACAGTCATTGTATATGTTTATATTATTGTATCCATGTGTAATAATGTTATGTGAATATATTACGTAATTTAATAATGTAGGGGCTGTGAGAATAATAGGTTAAAAGTTGCTAACAAAGAGGTAACAATGGGATAACCTTGAGGCAATAATGAATTTGAAAGTTTAACAATACTACTTGTGATTCTTGGAAGCAATAATGTAATTTTAGTGACAGTTTATAAAATAGCCAATCAACAACCAGAAAAAGCTTTAGTTAAATGAAAGTATTCTATTGGAGTAGGATTAGCCAATCAGAGACTTGAAATACAGGAATTTACAAGTTTAGGCGGTTGAAATCAATTCAGTTGCCTGCAAACAGTGTTCCTAACCGGACGCAAGACACGTCCTCGAGAAGTATAATACGTATTCGTGTGAGACGAAAATATTTTACGTATTAAAAAGTGCAAGTATTTAATAAAAACATCACAGCTCTCTCTCTCTCTCTCTCTCTCTCTCTCTCTCTCTATCAGTGAAGTGTTATTTAAATCGTATCAAGCATTAATGAAAGGAGTGAAGTAAAATTATAATCTGTGTAAGCCTACATTCTTAGTCGCACCACAACCCTGCCAAGAAATCCATGTCTCTAACAAAAATACTGACACAGCCGAGGCAAACATAAATATATAATATTTAAAGAACCAGTAAAATTACAAAGTTAATATTTTTTTAAACTTGGGGCAAAGGCCACCTGAAAGTACATTTGGGGCGAAGGCTACCGGGTACCATACCTGCGGTTGCAACTATTTCAAGTGTTCGGCTCCCCAACAGTTGAGCTATAATACACCTCCTTCAATACAACCTACTTCAAATTGACGCCCAAAGCGTGGTGCAAATGACGTAAAGATATCATCTTCTTTAAACTGGCTTTCCATACGTAACTTACAACAAAACACCTTCTTCAACTTTTACGCATCAGATGTTTCGGCGAATATTACAAGGTATGTAGTATAGCATGCCAGTAATATTTGGAGAACGAAATTGAATATTTTCATCATGGCCTTTAATAAAACACCATCTGACTTAATTTTGTAAGTAAACAAGTTGATGTGTTACGCACACATGAATTTCCCTACTCACCATCGTTTATTTCATAAAACTTCTACATAGTAGTCTTGCAAAAGCATATTCTTCTGTTTACTTTAAGTTAATTTAAATAAACGTTTGCATAAATAATTTTATTACACATTTTCTTATAGGTGCAAAGGGGATAGCGATGTTTGTGTTTAAAAGTTAGTCGCTATATGCTGGCTTTGAAATTTCATGCTCTTCCCATGACTCGCTAGAAACAACTGAAGATGACATTCAATAAATTCGAAATGACAAAAGTATTGAAAAATTCAAACCAATAACAACGGATATCTCGGTGATGGCTGATGTCACAAAAAATATTTGAAATAAATTGTGTGTTTTAAAGAGATCTACAGTTCTTGTGAGCAAGCTGCTTATGGTTTACTAGTTATGCAGAATTGCACAAAATTCTTTTCTTGATTGGCTATTCCCAGAAAATTCGGTATGTTTTGTCAAAGCTATTCCCACAAGAGACGATTTTAACTGATGAAACTCGTAACCTCGAATGGGATTTGTTAAGACTATGAGCCATGAATAAGATGTAACAAATTACATGAATAATTACTTTCTTACTTGTTTTCTTTCTAGTTTAAAATCAAATCGCCATTGTCAGCTGTGAGATCAGGCGTATTTAATGAATGAACAATCGAATACGTTACGGTATATTAACCAATACTACCAACATTGGAAATAAAAACATTAAGATAAGCTAAAATCAGAAAACAATATATACTTTTTCAAGAACTTTATTTGTTTGGAAATTGAAACTATTGGAATGTGTATTGATTAAAAACAAATTTTCAAAGCTGAGTAAATCAGTTGGCTTTGGTAGTGGTTTAGCTTCCTATACGATATCAATTTCCTCAAAAGACGCATTGCCAAACCTTGAGCTTGCCAGTTTTTGTTCTCAATTTAGCGCCAACAATCGAGATGGATAATGCAGCCTATTATTCACTACATACTGATACTATAACGGTTCAGTAACGACCTGACGTTTTATCCGATAAAATTGCATCTTTGCAAGCGTATATATGACCAACGACCGTGATTGGTCATGGATATGCGAGGCATTGCTTAACGTTATTGGTCAATATTAAATACACGGCATATAAACTGAACAGCCATGTAAATTTCTTAATGGCGTATTAATCAAAATTGTCTGACATTTCCATGTAAAGGGTAGGTTGAGTTGGGGAAATTTTATTGAAGTTTTGGTATATATCCGACATTTCGCTTTTTAGTTATGCTGCTCTCTCTCTCTCCCTCTCTCTCTTATACACACATACACGTGTGTATTTTGCAAAAATATGACTTTCTGTTCCCGTTATTGTTTATTTCATATAGTTGTAATCACTATTCACACGAAAGCTAATTTTTCTATCTACTTCATGTTGATCGAGAAAAAGCTTTGCAGAAGCAGTTGGATTACAAATTTCGCTGTAGGTAGAAGGCAGATGAGGAAACCGAATCTACGTGTTTAAAAGCGGGACACTATATAAAGTCCGTAAAATTCCAATTTCTTTCCACGATATCGCGAGAAATGATTGAATAGCGACAACATATTTGAAAGTGAGACAGTATTAATTAATTGAAGCGAATAACATCGGATGCATAGGAAATGGCGATTATTACAAAACAACGTTATTTAATATAGGTAAATTATGTGTTTTAAGGAGATCTACATTATTTGTGTGTAATATATTTTTGTCTATGGCTTAAAGTTTACCGTTATATAAAATTCCTTCAAAATGAAGAGGAGTTTACAGGCTATTCCCAGAAAATTCAGGATATACATTTTATTTGTCATGTAAATGTCTTAAATTCTGACTCTCGCACTCCAAAAGGGCGCCCATGACTGCAACTGCTCATATGCAAACACTTTGTTCACTTTATTAAACGCATACTTTTCATACTTCATACTTTTCAACATGTATAGATTTTCTGCCGCTTAGCATATTTCCAGCAGACGTTGATGGACTCTACAATAGTGCTAATGTAGATGTGACCTTGATCCGAAGAGTTAATTGGGTAATAAGCTAGATCGAAACAAAATAGGGCTAATCTATGAGAGGGGTGTGTGCCTAATCGACATGTGGAGATAATCGGAGAGGCGGTAACGGGGGCGGAGGCAGCGTGCACATTACCTCAAATGTCATTGATTGTGATGTGATATTGTACCCACATCATAACATCAGAGCCAACAATGTAATTTTGGAGTGTGTAAATGCCGATTACAGGGAAGAATCTGTAACCTAATGTTTGCAAGAGACAGCGAAGGGTAATCACGGTACTCGTTGGGTGTACATGTGTACTAATCATTCAATTTTCTGACATACTTCAACCTCTTGATACATGCTTTTCTTGCGACTGAAGTAAAATTTATATATCCATAAAGGAATATTCACGAACACATTGACATAGAGTGTGTTTCAGATACATATGGTGCACTCGTGCTGTGTAGAGCAATAGGGGTTTGGAAAAATTAGTTTTATAGTCTAAACCACTGATGTATCGGCAAGTTCTGTGCTTTAACTGTGCAGCAAAATGGTCTTTTTGATACTAAAGGTGACCGCGTGATTTGTAGGATAGTTCGCCCTGCTGCACAGTTGGCGGCCTATCAGTGTTTAGACGGCAATTAGTATGATTGTTTAAAGTGCGCACTACTTTAACAAGTATAATTATCTCAGTTGTATGTATCTGAAGCATAATATACCTAACAACTGATCTGAGATGGAGCGACAGGAGTGAGTGAGCGAGCGATTTATTGATATATTTTTATTTTTTCATTAAATACATCACCTCTCTCCGTGCAGGTTACATGTCATGTAATGTTTTCAAAGCTGTTGATAAAAGTGATTTTCCAGAGGTGTTAATTAAAATTGAACACACAGAACGGTAAACGGTATTATTAAGATAAACAAACTTGTGCATGTCTTTATATGATCAGAGCTTTACGTTTCAGTTGTAACTGGTTATGCACACGAGTAATAGTAAGGCAAATTTTGTGCAATTTCTTATATATTCATTCTGTCGAAAATAACAAATTTGTCGGAAAGATTATGCTCATAAAGTTCGGATATAAAAATTTGTATAACAAAAATGAATAATCAGTATATTTAGATACGTTCCTTTTCTATGTTCCTAGAACGCCCTCTCCCACTTTGGGGAAGCTTTAGAGATGCCATATAACATTTCTAAGCGTAAGTGAAGGCACGTTAAAAACCGAAATTCATAACATTCGGTTTAGCTGTTCCTGCATGGAAAACACACACACACAACGTTATTTTTTTTCTCAAGGTAGCGTATTATATACCTTAGAAGCAATCATTCATTAAAAATACAAAATTGCCGAAAATGTTACCCTTACAGTTTTATAATATATAATATCGACTGTGTTATCTAATTCTTTGATAAACATACGACTAATTGCTGTGAAACTTTGCCTTGTATAAAGTATCAACAATCACAGTCACACTGATATCTTATATCCGTTGCATTGTTGATAGTTTTCAAAATTATCTTCCATAGTGCTAATTCGTATTTTAAAGAGAGGTTTAATGAAGCAGAAAATCATTATTCCTGATTTTGTGCTGATACGTTCAAAACAGTTTAGAGAACTTTTGATAAACCTCTTTGTGTGTTAAATTCATTTCAGTGAAATGAAACAGCCTTTCAATTGAATTTCCAGCTCCGTTTCTGAGAAACATTAACATAAAGATTGTTGTTTTTATAAAATCCTAAACATATTTATCATCAGCAAAGCGAAATCATTTCACCACCGAAGGTTTAAAGTATTACTTGTACAGTTTGACACGGTGCATATGCTCACCACAGATGTTCAGTTAAATTACCAGAACAGCAAATTAAAATACGTTAGGAGATTATAAATGCCACATTAAAAACAGTATCTCTAAAAATGCTGTTTATTTAGCGCCACCTTAGGAGGATTACACGAAGGAAAATATCCCCACCTCTGCCATGTGAATTTTGTAGGTACTTTAACCTCTGGGAGGGAGAGATGAATGGTATGTGCCGCAAAGGGGCTTTGCAACCAGGAATGATTTGCCGCAATGTAGATGACAAAACCCTAGTATATTAAAGTGCTTTAAAGATTCCGCCTTGGCTACTCGCGCTCAAACTGAGAAGGGGAGACTATACAACCGCCCCCGCGGTCCCAGGAGGCGTCAAATTGAAGAAGACAAATATCACAGCGGGTTATTATCATATGCTCCTGAGAGACCACTATTATGGAAGAACGAAACAACAGGAAGTGTAGGAAAATGGACATTTTGGAAATTGCAATCCAGTATTCACCATGATATATAGAAGCGAAAACTACTTAAAACTCTTTATGTTTTCCGGCACCGAAGATTGAACCCAGGACCTCCCGGATGCAAGCCACAGACTTTACCGCCTGGGCTTTTCCTCTTGTCAACGCCAGCTTAACTGCGACGGCTATTCTATGGTTGGTAGCCAGTGGTTGCTGACAACTAGCCTTAGTTGCGTAGTTGCTTTCCTATGTACATAACTTCGCGTGGTGGCATTGAAATATCCAATCCAGTATTTAGCTCATCGGGAAAAACGCAAATTGTCAGATTGGTGTATAATAACGTGCGCAGTAAAGAGAGGAGAAAGAAAATATTTTACATGTCATACCATAAAACAGAAAACAGCGAGAACCAGTTTAACCAACTCCAGTAATTTTATTACTTTCCTTTAAAGGTGCAAAATTCAGAGTTTTGGTAACACCGAGGCTGTATCTAACCATGCGTTTATAATCTCGAAGTAAAACAGGCTTTAAATATTATTTCGGATAAGAACTTCCGCCGAATTTATAAAATCTAAAAAAGCAACTGAAATTGTATTAAATTAATAAAAGTACTATTATATTCGTGATTTACTACTATTTTGTATATTGCTAAAAATGATTTTGAAACATTAAATAAGTTTGTGAATCGTGATTTTTGAGCATATGCTCCTCCGAGGAAGATCGATTGCTCAGCCCGTGGTGGAAGCACGCGATACTAAAGGGCGAGACTGTACTTTAGTGCTTATACAACCAGAAATTTATTATAACCTGCATGTTATAATCTTGAGGGACATTTGTAGCTGTTTATTTCAGGGTAAGCATAAAATTGAAGACTTTGATTATATGGCTGCAGAGGGACCTGCCTTTTCCTTGCTGCCCAGCTCTCTGTAAGCGTCTTTTGCCTCTCTGCAGGAACGTCCTCTAAATTTCTGAAACGTAAATGGCAGAACGTGTCCGGAATGTAAGTAGCCAACGATGAGATCTCCTGCTGTCCGCAAGGTGAAGAAAATCACGTGCGGGAGTGATGCTTCAATTTTCGTTACGTTCACTTTCTGAAGTTGAACGCCTAGCATGATTTAATACTGTGATTCCTCGAATATTCACCATTTAGAGGGAAAGGCACTTGGTATTTCTCAATCGCAGCTAGCAGAAATTACCTAATTCCCCTTCCTGATCGTCTTTCCGTTGAAGACAAATTGCGCAGAAATTTTACAAGGTGTAGATTTGAGTCTATTGGGTAAAATTTGAAATTCTGATAACAATCTATGCATAGCATTAGGTCCTACTGCTTATAGCAATAAGTTGTATTAAAGTGAATCCGACCAATTTATTCCTTAGAATTGTAATTTTATAAAATTCTGAAATAGTCGGAAACCCGCGGATATTATTTTTCATTTTTTCAATTGTTGCACCATAAAGCTTATAAGTATATTTTAGCACTTTAATAATTCTTCAAATATTGATATAACCTTTTTGGATAAATGTAATAGTTGACATTTTAAAATGTGGTATATCTTCCTGCTGACCCAGTTAGTTATTTATATGCCCTAAATTGTTCAGTTTAAGAGAGAAGAGCATTCATCGAAACATAGACGTAAACGACAGCTGTGAAGAATCCCTAATATCGAATTTTCCATTTAAACATTTTGGATATGACATCAATCCTGCAACCACATGAAATCGTAGCTTTTTATATTTTAAATATCGGTTGAGTATTTTCTAAAATTATCCTGGACAACCCTCCTACTTCACGTGTTTAATAATATACTCGTAGATGATTTCACCGGCAGTCCATTTATTATTCTATACATATAAAATAAAAATTGCTTACTTGAAGGTCATTAAAACACTATGGCATCCAAAAACACAACTACATATATCTGTAATATCAGGGAGCTTTTTTAGAGGTGTTGATGCTGTTAAATGAATTGCAGGCTTACTCAGTGTTTGAAGAAAATGCACTGTTCATGCACTGTAATTCGGATACAAACCAATTGAGGCAACTTCTAATGAAGTATATGAGCAGCAGCGGATCTACATTTTTGTGAAGCTTTACCTGCCTTAAGTGTCCCGTTTCTCTGCTGTTTAGAATTTTTGTTTCGTTTACCCTGGAATTCGCAAGTTGCAAGTAACCCTTTAATCCCTTAATGTCGCGAATTTATATTATACCAATTTAATTTTCCGAAGTTTTTGTACAAACAAGAATTAATTTAAATCCTGCGTCATGAAAGCATCTGCAGGCAAGGAAAGGATTTAACAAGAAAACTGAGGAATATACTATCTGAAAGACTAAAAATAAAATTATAGTACCCCTAGAGGTGGCGAAAACGGGATTCGCAGGCGCTCCTCCCTATCTGGTTGCCATTAGTTTCTCGTATGCTGCACGGTGATGTACTGCATATTGCATATTTGGTGACTCGCGGGGGAAAAAAAGCATTTTCTCCACAACCTGTTGTAGAAGATCCAACTAAATATGTTGCCCATGGTGTACCGAAACATGCGGAGTAGGTAACCTTTTTCCATAAATGAAACAAAACTCTAGGAGACCAAATAGCTAACAAAAAAGTCAGATTATTTACACAATATATACAATTCAACAAGTATGAGATTTGTTATTTCTGATGTTATTGATGACCAAAATAACTTTATAATATGCACTTTGTTTGTTCCTTCAAATGGAACTTAATTTAGGCATTAAGGAGTGTAAGAGTGTAACAATCCAGATAATTGCAGTATCGTATATTATTGGCAGTGTTACTAATGCTGTATGTCGCATCATTTTTATTTCATTTTATTGAATGTTTAAATGTTAATAGGGTAGATTTGTTCTTAGTGTACTCCTTAAGTGGATTTAATAAAATCGGTTTATTAAGTGAGTAAATGTAAATACATAAATTAAAGCACTTCTTTTATTCTAAGTTGTAAGAAGTGAGTTTTAATATTTGTTGCTTTGAATGATTAAACATTAAAACTTTCACGTAAATACTCGAAAGCTTGAAAAGCTCTAGCAAGAGTTAATATTATTCCCGTAATGCCTTAGCTTAACATCGGACGCCTTCGGAAAACCCAGCACGCATTTACTGTGGGACCACTGTCTTCCTACCTTTCAGACGCGAATTTTCTCACTAATTTCACGAAAAGCGCGACTTTTCCAAATGGTTTTTTCCAAAGCGTGTTTCTACAAATGGATAGGAGAGGAATGCTAATACAATTTCCACTGTATTCATTTTCTCTCTCTCTCTCCCTCTCCCTCTCCCTCTCCCTCTCTCTCTCTCACACAGACAACACACTTTGGTTTCAAGGGTAGCATGTATCCTTTCCACCTGATATGTACCATTTATCTTTATAATCATTCTTTATTATAAACGAGGGCCACATTTTTATCGTTACCCCAATATTTTCGAAATCTGATATTCAAGGCTTTTAAATGCTTTCAGTGTGTGTAATTTTGGAACTGGAACCTCTACCAATAAGTTCCTCACTAAACATTAAGGTGTACCAATTTTAGACGGCTGGTTTAGAGGTGTATAGCGAAACACTTACCATAAAAGAAGATTCAACACTATCCGCAAATGTAGGGTTCCAGTAATAGTTGTGATATTTAACCCTTGAATATCTTTTATTTTATTATTCTTTTGTTTTACTTTCTGAATTTACTTCTGAATCCCATAAAGAATTCACGAAAGGAAGAGTGAAACAAAGATGTTGAATCAAATTTGATTAAAGCAATATTTAAAACTAGGCATGCATGCTAAATCGTAGTGACTAGCTGATAGTGTATGAAACAATTTGAGTCTTATATTTATACATCAAACAGGGATTAAATTAGATAAAATAAGTTGGTACATGTATGTATACTGAAGTTGAACATAATATTTCGAGAAACACGAGTAAATGTGACCAGGATTTTCAGACTAAAGCTTATTGCTATCGACAGCCATGAATGCAATAAATGGTAATTTAGCGGAATAATTGGCCTATGGGCGTTCTGAACACAATCAACTGAAACGAGAACTTAATATTGTTAACTTGCTGTCCCAGCATGACCGCTAAGATAAATAATTTCAAAAACGCACAGCGTAACGCCGCCAGTTTCATTAATTGCGTGCTTTTTATAAAAACAGAGGTCGGTTCAGATCTGATATACTCCATGAATTGTGAAATGCCTGATCCAGTAACAGAAGGAAACACTTTGGATATTAGAGATTTGTGAAATTATTAGATATGTGTTATACTTTTAGTTTTTTTTAAACAATGTGTTTTAAAAAATGTGTTTCCATGAATAAATTGTATGCCAGTTCCAAACATTATATATTCTTATTCTACCACGTTTTGCACAAAATAAAATCTTATCTTTTACATTTTTTATTCTACCACGTTTTACACAAAATAAAAGTTTATATTTTAAGGCTTTAGGTTCTTTTTACTTTCTCTACTACTTATAGTAACAAGGGGAAGTATTGCATTCCATGAAAAATTTCGATACCGAAATTTCACCGGAAATACATGTTTTGAGTCCCCCTGAATCCAAAATAAAGCATATTTGGAAACATTCTCTGTCTTTCTTTGAACTCCATAACTCAAAAACGAAAAGTCCGATAAATACAAAACTTGGTATTTAGATTTAATATTCTCCAAAGATGTGACACAAGGATTTTTAACAAAATATTTCCACGTCAAACTACCCTTTACATGGAACATTTTTCGAAATTTTTAATTTTCTAAACAAAGGCTCTAATGATTTTGATGGAAATATTATATATGAAAGATATTTACATGACAAATAAAATGTATATCTTGAATTTTGGGGGAATAGCCTACGAAGTCCTCTTCATTCGGAGGGAATTTTGTATAATCTTAAATACAAAAAACTGGTAAGATTAAGCGATAGACGAAAATAAACTTCACAAAAAATGTAGATCTCTTTCAAACACACAATTTATTTAAAATAAGTTTTTCGTTACATAAGCCGTTTCTGAGATATCCGTTATTAAAGATTCGTGTTGTTCATTTCTTGGTCATTTTCTTGAAGTCCTTGCAAATTCAGTTGTTTCTCGCGATTGCATGAAAACAGTATGGAATTTTAAAGCTAGCATAAAGCGCCCTTACTTAAATATTTGACTGCCGCTCTTCCCTTTGTATCTACAACGAAATGTGTAATGTAACTATTTCTGCAGAGGTTTATTTTGATTAAAACGTAGTAGATAGAAAAATAACCTCGAGTAAGAATAATTCGTATACTCACTAATCGATAGAGCGTAGAGAATTTTTTAGAAAAAGGTCCCTGCGCGCGTGCATGTGTGTGTATGTGTGACTGTGAACAGCATAACTCAAAAACGAAAAGATAGATAAACTCTAACGTTAGTATTTAGGTTCAGTACCATTCAAAGTTGCGACACGAAGATTTTAAAGGAAATCCCCCACTCCAAAATGCTCTTTACGTGGAAGATGTACTCGAATTGTTTTATTTTCTAAAAAATGACTAACGATTTTGATTCAAATACCATATATTTATGATATTTACATGACAAATAAAATGTATATGTTAATTTTATAACTACTAAACGTCAAGCGATAGACGATAACGTACTACACAAAACCTGTAGATCTTTTTAAAACACACAATTTATGTCAAATAACTTTCTTTGTGGCATAAACCATTTCTGAGATATGCGTTATTAATGGTACGAATTGTTCATTACTTGGTCATTCTTTTAAAGTCCTGTCAACATTTAGCTATTTCTCGCGACTGCATGGAAACAGTATGGAATTTTAAGGCCAGCGTATAGCGTTCAGTTCTTAAACATTTGACTGTGGCTATTCCCTTTGTATCTATAATGAAATGTGTATGATGTAGATATTTCTGTAAAGGTTTATTTGGATTAAAATGAAGTGTGTAGGAAAATAAGCTTTAGTAGGATTAGTTTGTATACCACTAATAATCTATAGAGAGCAGAGAAGGGCTTGTGAGTGTGTTACAACAGATTATTTGTTAAATTATGCACAAATATTAAAGCAAAAGGTTACATTTTTTCACGCATGTATTTCTAATACAATCCAATGAACTTAAAAATGATTTGAAGAGTACTCTAGCAAAATAAAAGCCTAAAGAAGTTCTATTAATTTTCAAGTTTCTCTTTTTCTTACTCTTGCAGATGCTTTGTTTCACCGTTTATAATTACAGTCAAGCATCACTTTTAGAATCGTTTTCCATGCTCCGCTTCTGCATCTTTCTACTATTCGGATGAAGTACCTCAATTTGCTTTTCACTATATTATGTCTGAAACTTTCTGAAAGTGAACTTTCACATTTCTGACTAGGTACTGAAGTTTTCTAGCAATGTTTCAAAATTTTTCTTCGATCCTTTTGTATCCTAGAAAGTTTCTACAAGATATCTGGCGATAGTTTCTTCTTTTTGTCTCTTAGTACATGTTTTTCCAAAATCATAATGGACGACTTAGGGATAAAAACAAATTTCAGCTTTGAATTTTGACACAATGAAATTTCATTGAAGTAGAGTCTATCTTGCCTTGGAGCTCTTTCAAACTGCTTCGTTGAGTATTCTAAGTCCAATGAAAATTAGGTGGTAAAGTAACATTTTTGTGCCCTATAAGTTGAATTTTTCATTCAAAGGTACAGACTTTCTGAGTTCTAAGAAAACTCTTAATGCCTTTGTTTTGAAAGAAAAGTAACAGTCGTTAATCCATGGATGCACGAGTGTTTAGACTGACGTTAATGCCCGCTTTGAGAATTTGATAAATATTGTTATTTTGTCAGCTTTATTGTGAAAAATTAATTCGAAAATCGAGTGAGTACATTCTTATAAAGCATATTTGTCTGTAGTTTCTTTAACCTTATGGTTCTACTTATTTCTTCAAAACTGTTTACAGAAAAATTTGGCATATAAACAGGGTTACCAGTAAAGTCGTGAAATAATTCCCTTATAGGGGCATCCCAGCTCTATAACTGCCAGCTAATAGGACAATTCCGAAAAATGCACTGATTTTCTCGTCCGTGACATTATTCCATGTTTGACCTTTTACAACTGCTGAACATCGTCCCTCCAGATTTGTGCAGTGAACTATTTAGTTCACATTACTATTTGTGATAAAGTAATTCCACGCATCATTTGGCGTTTGTGTATTTGTTCCCCTCACAGCACCTGTAGATATTCTCATTACATTATGAATAAGCGTTCTGCTAGAGGGAGGTGGTGTTTTACTTCACTGAGTTCCATTGCGCCCGATAATAAAGTTTGCAGGCTGGGCTGTATTCCCTATACTTTGTGCATTTGCAGGACGGGCTTTTCTTGCTATATTGTTTTTATTACAGGCCGAGCTATACCGGGTGTCCCAGAGCACCTGTATTAACTGTTTTTCTCTAAAAGTATAAGATGCTTGTTGTTCGCCTCCCCCCCCCCCGATGACGATCATCCTCAAACGTATATCGTTTCCTCGTGCACATGCTGTTAGGCAGCTAAACATGCAATGCAAAGGGGGTGCTTTTTAGTAGTGAGTAGTGCAAAGATGGGTTAGTAGGCTACAAATTAGTGCTGGCATTCATGGATGCAAGCGTGTCAAAGGTGATGACCTGGGCGACCTATGACGCATCCTGGATGGCGCCCAGAGATTAGTGCATGCAATGAGGATGAGTTGTTAGCGACTGTGTGTGGTTAGTGTGCTAGTAAGGTGCGTAAAAAGGTTTCGCGAGGTAGTTGGGAATTTTGACATGCAATGAGGATGAGTTGTTAGCGACTGTGTGTGGTTAGTGTGCTAGTAAGGTGCGTAAAAAGGTTTCGCGAGGTAGTTGGGAATTTTGACATGCAATGAAATGTGAGGGTGGGGCGGGATATTTAATAGTAAAACCTGTGTGCGCGGTCCTGATTCTGCGCAGCGACGGGCTGGTGAGTCCAGTGGCGTCCGGTAGTGCATCTTACCGTTCGGTTGGTTTTAATGACTGAAGACGCCATGTAAGGTTAGCATTCAGTAAACCTACAACTCAGTAAGGTAGTGTAAGAAATTGTGCTGCGAGATGTGGTATTCTGGCGTTGGTTAAGGAGGAAGAAAATGGCACAAGTAGGCACGGATGCCTATGAGGGAATCGTCAGGGAAGAGTGAGCATTCGGAAAGATGGAGGGGGCGAGGGTGGATTTCATATTGTCCAAGGTAGCGAATGAGTGATTTGCAGTTCTTCTTTGTCTTGTTCTAGAGGCCAGCTGCAAGTTTTGTGATGAAATGTTCGATGGTGTGAATGCTGAGCTCTGAATGTAATTGTTTGGAAGAAGCCGTTTTTGGGACTTTGGCAATAATTTGAAGTATCTTGTTTTGAAATGATTGCAGTTGTCGAATATATGAGGGGACAGATTACGTGTGAATAGCTCAAAAAATCGATTTTTTGTTTTGTGTCTTATAAAAATCTACAAGACTTTACGAATCCAATGATGTATAACAATATGGATATTCTTAATATTTAAGCCCTTTAAATGGAGATTTAAATATGGCGTCTGCTGGGTCGCGCCCCCTTTAAATACCAGTATCGCCATCGATATTAAATTTTCTATAACTTTACGAGTTTTAGAGACTTTGGGATAGAGGTAAATTTCATGCTTGTTGTTGGAACTTCTGCTGCAGACATGGATACATGGATATTGCTGAAGGCTTTCACAAAATGGTGGATTGTTTATGTTCGAAGCACATGTGAAATTTGGCTGTGTTTGTTTATATATAATACCATCACATATAAACTTAGTTTGTCAAAGTGGTTTTAAGATTTTCTGACAATATGGGTAGGACAAAGCCTTTTGGGAAAAGAAAAGTCGTGTTTTGTGTCAAAGCTACCAAAAGTAGTGAAGGTAAATGTGTACCTAACCTATCAAGTGGTAGTAAACTTTCAGCTTTTGGAAAAAGCTTTCACACACAGAACCAAATAGTGACAGTAACTGTGAATTTGAGGATAATGGAGCTCAGAAGTTTTATTATTGACTTGTCATTGTTATCTGGCTTGGTGCAGAAAACTGTTATGTGCAAGGACAGTACACAGTAATGGAAAACAGCAATAATAGAAAAGGTCTTGCTACTAGAATATCTATTGTATGTGCTACATGTAGGGAATCTAATTCTACAATGATTTCCAAGGTAGTGGGTACCACTAAGTGCTATGAAGTTAATTTAAGATTTGTTTATGGGATGAGATGCATTGGTAAAGGTAGGAAACCAAGACAGTCATTTTGTGCTGCAATGGATCTGCCACCACCCACTGCAAATTTTAATTTTTGTCTGACCCAGCTAAAGAAATGCTTGGAAGAAACTGCCAAAGAGTCCATGACAGCTGCAATCGAAGTCAGTATGTATAAATGAAGGCAGCAGGTATCTTACAGCAGCTTTTGATGAAAGCTGGCACAAGCGAGGACACACCTCATAAAATGGAGTCGTTACAGCAACAGCATTAGATACTGGTAAAATAATTGAAATTGAGTGTATGACAAAACATTGTTACCTCTGCAGCACTAGTAAGTAACATCGGTGTCTCAAGAATTACACAGGGTACCGTGGTGGTATGGAATATGAATGTGCGCTGACAGTGTTTCACAGGTCTGAAGAAATGTACAATGTGAGGTACATAAATTATTTGTGTGATGGAGATTCCAAAGGTTATAATGAAGTAATTGAAGCAAGAGTGTATGGAGACACTGTTATAAATAAACCATAGTGCTGTGGACATGTCCAAAAACGAATGGTGACAAGGCTAAGAAAATTAAAGAAGGAAATGAAGGGCAAAAAGTGCAGCGATGGTAAACCACTAACAGGAAAGGGGCGGTTCACAGACAGCGCAATAGATAAATTGCAACATTACTATGGATTAGCCATAAGGAGCAATGTTGGTAAAGATGTGGACACAATGAGGAAATCAGTATGGTCCACTTTCTTCCACAAGTGTTCTACTGATAACAATCCTCAGATGAGGACTGCTGGTGTGGGTATAACAAAGCCCTGGAAAATAATGGAAATTACTCGCATAAGAATTCTCTTCCATTGTTTGGAATTGAAACCATTAAACCTATTTATAGGGAGCTTTCTAATATAGATTTACTTAAAAACTGTTTGCATTGGAAAACACAAAATCCCAATGAAAGTTTTCACCTCTGCATTTCCAAGACTGTATTTGTGGGCACAAATACCCTAAAAGTGGGTGTTCTAGATGCAGTGGTCAGTTTTAATGGTGGCTGTGTAGGGAGGATGAAAGTATTGGAGAAGTTGGGCTGCAATACTACAGATGGTCTATATGGGATAGATCAGAGTCGACTCATCGCTGCACAAAATTTGCTCAAGAATTGACCAGAGAGGCCAGAATCAAGAAAAGGAGCCTGAGGAGGAACAGTCAGGATCAAGAACAATTGGAACAAGGAGATTATGGTGCAGGAATGTTTTAAATTTTGGGAGTTAGCCAAAAAATACATTTCTTATATTCCTTCTTCTTTCTCTGTTTAACCTCCTCTTATGTAGGACTTACACCCCCCAGGACTTACAGGCGGGTGCCTGGGGTCAGAGGCCCGTCGAGGAGCAGACACTCATGGATCAGATAGAATATCCAGGATGGGTGATCAGCCCGATGCCTGGTATGGGAGGAAGGAAGTGGATGAAACGAAATGATGGTGAGATGGATGAAAGGAAAGGTGATGAAGGAGCAGTTGGTGGAATGAATGGCGGGGGAAATCGGAGAACCCGGAGAAAACCGCCCAGACGCCGCGGTCTCACATGCGGGTCCCTGGGATTGAACCCGGGCCGCCTCGGTGAGAGGCGAGCTGTCTAACCACTCGGCCACGGCGCCGCCAGAGCTTATATTTCACTAGATAAAAAAAACTAATTCGCTCATATTGTTCATCATTAAGTACTTTATGTCTCCTAAAAAATTAGAAGATCTGTAACAAAATTGTGGCAGGTATGTGTCCCTAACTAACAACACAGATTTTTTAAATTTTATTTATATGCCTCAATTAAATAGCCTATTGACAAAAATTATGAAGTGATATTACAAATTTTGTATTATCATCATATCAAAAAACGTTTATTGGATAGATGGTACAATTTTCATTACCATATGACAGAGCTAACCCCCCTGAATTCTGATTTTGAAATGTATATAGTTTAACACCATATTGAGCTTGGCACCTGTAGTGCTGTCCTTAAGTGTTCTATGGAGTGTGAGGCCCGTCTTGTGTTTGAGACCACCTTTGATGTTGATTAAGGGGTATAGTTTACGAAGTTGGGCGTCGGCGCGCTTGCGTGTGTTTGTTATATGTACCTGCCAGGTGAGGCCCTGGTACTGCACCTAGTCGGTCCAGGCAATGGGATTCCCGAAAAGGGTAAGAGGCAGGAGATTATGACTTGGTTGTCTGTGATGATTGCGTCGCCTGTATACTATAGCTTGGCATTTGGTGGTGTTGATTTTGATGCGCCACTTGACTAGCCAGTATCCAGCGTGCGTTTTAAGTGGCGGTGGAGTAACTGAGGCTTGCCGGAGTGTGCCATGATAGCGGTGTTATCTGCTTATAGGAAATAAGAGACTATCAGCTCGGGCCAGATCATCAACGCAGATGTTAAATAATGTAGGACCGAGCAGACTGCCCTATGGGACACCGGAGCCAATGGATCATGGTGTGGAGTAGCTATTGTTGACTGAGCTGAAGAAGGTGCAGTCACTGAGGTAGTTGCCAATGAGCTTGATGAGGGAATCAGTGAGGCTAAATGTATGTAATTTCCAAGTTTCTTTGTATAAAAACCTGTTTGCCTCCTCTTCTCCTACTACTTCAGAACCAGAAATAGTATCAACTTCAGAATATACAATTCTCCAAATATAGCAAATAACCCCGCTAAATGCCACAATATTCTTAGATATATTTTTAAGGATTACGCAAAATATGATGCAATTATACAAAACCTTAGTATAATTAAAGTTACGATTAATTTAATCGCTGGCCTGAAGCCCCCATCATGTATTCAAGGGTTAAAAGAGAGTCTTTACGCTTCCTCCAGATAATAGGAAATGTCAATAGGCTGTCATTTTCTTTGCTTTTCTTCATTGCGTTAAATTTTCAAACGTAGTAGTGGAGAAATTTTTTGGAACCTTTGCCTACATTGATCTCAAGTTTTCCTTTAAAAAACTAGACTGAGTAAGCTTTCTTTATCATGTCATGTCTGTTCATTAAAATGTTTTCACGTTTAGAAAACGTGCACATTGTTTACACCCTTGCCTGCAGGATTATAAAATTGCATATAAAACTGCAACTTCCTCAAGATTAGATAGTGATACACACCCTACATATCTCATTGTATAGTTCTGCTACAAAAATGCCCATTTACTGGCACATGTAACGAACTCTATGCAGTCTTAACTTTTTCTTAGACTGACAATTGCATTTTAACTAGGTTTTAAAGTATGAATGGAGCTATGAAGTATGAAAGTAGTGAATGAAAGTATGGAAGGAGCTCGTAAGCGAATTCTTTTTTAAGACCTAAAGCTTTGCAATTACTGGATAACCATTCTAAGGTGTGAGGAAAAACCCGAATAAAAAATTTACTCAAGCAGCGTGACCCAATCGTGATCTGAAGCCGCAACGTGAAAGACAAGAACGTGACAGTATTTTTCAAAACATGACGATCTCGCCTCTCAACTCTACCCAAGTCGGCAGAGCTTTGAGGGTTGGTTTTATAAGGTTAGCAGTTTAACGCAAACCTCACAGTTGCCAAGTCTTTAGTGGTTCTTAAATTGTGGCGCGCGATTCTCGGGTAACACACATGAAAATGTTTGTTTACGTAACCTAGCACCTCTTCCAATGACGGAGCTATTTTTATTTTCCACAGGAGACTTTGGTGAAGAAGGTTGCTGATGTTGATTCACATCATCAGATTCAGGCTCAGGTGATATCCGGGGTCAGAAAAGGAGCGAGATGTGCACTAACTCACCTGTTTGCAAACTTACAACATTAAACGCGAAACTAGACTACAGCTTCTTACAGTTGCAAGAAATACGGAAAACATACATTCGGTCACCCTCCTAATGAGGGCGCCTTTTTGTTTTCTAGTCGTCCTCCGTGGTGTAGTGGTTACCATGCTAGCCTCTAGTTCCCGAAGTCGCGGGTTCAAACTTGGCGGAGGGTGATGGATTTTTTCGGGCGTAAAAATCCTTAGCATGGCTTCCTTCGGAAGGGAAGTAAAACCGGTGGTCCCGTGTCGTAGATTTACGGCAAGTAAAAGAACCTCAAACTTGATAAAGAGGCCCCTGAGCAAAATTATCGGTCTTTCACTCCCAATATAGAGTGGGACGCTGAGGACCACAGCAGTTAAAGAGTGTCTATAAATAAAAAAAACCCTCAAAAACATTCTGTTTGTTAATGATTACTACCAAGTGGGAGGAGGAAGACTAGTCAAGTGTGTGGGACAAGGCTGTCATGTTTTGAAACAATGTGTACACTTTCACCACGATGATCCCAGAGTCTTTAATAATTTTTTAATTATTAAAGCCTTTTTAATTTTGTTTGATTCTGGTACTCATCCCACTAAACTGACCTTCTTAGACGTTAAGTTTTTCACCGCTAGGTGGCGATATCTCTCCACGACGTAGTTATTCTCCAAATTGTTAGGATTTTAAAGCAACATTTTCAAATCTTCACAATATATGTAATGATACACTTTTAAAAATAGCATAGCAGCTAAAAGTTGTAAGAAAATTGATATCCCATGCCGTTTCTAATTCCTTTTAATCGTCAAAATATCAAAGCCTTAGCCACCATTATACGATGGGAATTTATCGTCATGTCATGAAGTGTTGTCCTAACGACCCAACTCGTTTTCTTTTTGTTTGTATAATTGAACCTCTAGGCTAGCAAAAGGACAAACGGGCAGAAGTTGTCTGTATTATTAAAAGTAAATAATTCTAAGCTTCTCAAGTTATCATTCTTAGGGCAAAGAAATTTGGTATTACAAAGTCAGTTTTCTTGCATAATCCTTGATGATTGTTATTCATGTATTATCGCGGCGGAAATGTGAAATGAACAGTGGGTGTTCGCATGTAGCAGGCTGCCAAATATCTTTATTCGCTCCAAATGGTATATATTCGTAGGAAATAATTTTAAGTGTCTAACGCATATGCATATATCTTTCCGATAGTGCATCATCAAACGTAAAAGTATAACAGCTTCAGAAATTTTCGGAGACTGGTGGAGGTAGGCATTTGACAGTCAGCCGCAAACACATTAAGTGGAGCAGCGTTGTCACATTTCTGACACTGTCACGTTACTACACCATAGAAGAGTGATTAAACTGTATGTTAAGGCAAATATTTTCTTCCTTCTATTTCTTTATATTGTTTATAAAGTCCATTAATAAAACTATGTTGTAGTGTACTACCAACGCATATACGAGAGTAATCAAGGAAGTAATGACCGTTTAACTATATATTCAGAAACAAATCTGACGTGATACCTTCATATGACTCTACTCTCTATCGTTTATTAGTGAGTATATAAAATATTCTTACTAAAGCTTATTTTTATATCTACTGCGTTTTAAACCAAATAAACCTTTGTCTAAATAGCTATATTACACATTTCATTATGGATACAAAGATAACAGCAGTAGTCAAATGTTTAAGAACTGGACGCTATAAGCTAGCCTTAAAATTCCACACTGTTCCCATGCAATCACTGGAAACAACTGAATGTTGAAAGGACTTTAAAGAATGACCAACAAATGAACAATTCGAGCATTAATGATGGATATCTCAGAAAGGCTTATGCCAAAAAAAAACTTATTTGTGCTTTAAAGATATTTACATTTTTTGTGTAGTACATTTAGGGATTTATACAAAATCCTTTCCGAATGAAGAGGACGTCAAATGTTATTCCCAGAAAATTCAAGATATAAATTTTGTCATGTTGATATCTTTTATATATGGAAATTTAATCAATCGTTAGAGTCATTTTTAGAACATAAACATTTTCCAAACATTTTCCATATAAAGGGAAGTTGAGGTGGGAAATTTTCTTCAAAATCCTTGGAAGATACTGAACTTATAT
Source organism: Deroplatys truncata (assembly GCA_030765065.1). Lineage (NCBI taxonomy): Eukaryota > Metazoa > Arthropoda > Insecta > Mantodea > Mantidae > Deroplatys > Deroplatys truncata. The sequence goes on from CM060978.1 coordinate 131,484,490, forward strand.
CAAGTTTGGTATTTATCGGACTTTTCATTTATAGTTATGTTGTTACAAAACTGAAGGCGGCGCCGTGGCCGAGTGGTTAGACTGCTCGCCTCCCACCGACGCGGCCCGGGTTCAATCCCACGGATCTGCATGTAGGGTTTGTGGCGGGTTTTCTCCGGTTTACCCCGCCATTCATTCCACCAACTGCTCCATCATCACCTTTCTTTTCATCCATTTCACCAACATTTCGTTTCATCTACTTCATTCCATACCAGGCATCGGGCTGATCACCCATCCTGGATGCTCTGTCTAATCCATGAGTGTCTGCTCCTCGACGGGCCTCTGACCCCAGGCACCCGCCTGTAAGTCCTGGGGGGTGTAAGTCCTACATAAGAGGAGGATAAACAGATAATGAATGAATGTTACAAAACTGAAACTTACTTTATTTCTCCACATAATCACCTCCGTTGTTTAAGCATTTGCCATATCTGTCCACAAGCTTCAGAATTCCCGTGTTGTAGTTGACTGTCGCCAATCCATTATTCGGGCACAATTTCACCAAGCAAAGAAAGAGAAAATACGTCTGGGGAAGAAATCTGTAACTCATCTAGAGTTACACATCTGCCTTGTATGATTTTGTGCTCACTTGACTCTTCAAATCTTCTGTGACGAATGACGAACGTCCGGGTAGAGTTTCGTCATGTACATTTGTTCGCTGATTCTTGAACATTTAACACTACTTTCGTTCATTACTGCATCGTCATTCACTTGTTTTAGTTGACGGTAAATTTCTGAAAGTTCCAACTTCCGAGCATTCAAAATTAAAACAATACTTCTCATCTCAGAGTCGGCGGCACTTTGTATTGCACAGTTAATTTTGAACAATCATAGAATACACAATAACTTATTTTGATTGATCTGCGCAGCTCAAATGTGCAAACCGGCGTTACTTCCTGGAGTACCCTTTTATTCATTTCAAGCAAGTTTTATATGTATCAATCATACTTAAACTATATCTGAGCCTTTTTCATTGTTGGTAGCTGAAAAGACTGTTCATTGTTCAATATCGTTTGTGTATTGTCTGCACTTGCCTTATGTAATAACTGGGTGCTAGATATATATGTCTTTGGTTTAAATTGAGAATAAACCCGTTCTGCTGTGTTTCGTTTAGTTGTAATTAGATGAAGTAGCTGTAGCTTTGATACAGATGTGTTCCGGGATATGAATGTAGTTTAATTATTTAGCGCAGCAAATAAAGAGTGCGACTCGCTTATATGTTGTTACAATCTACTGTGTTTTTCAAATGGGATGATGTTTGTCCTTGAGCGCGGCCAGAGCGGCAACCAATCGGAGTTCCGCTGTGTTGTCATATTGCATTCGCCGTAAGCTAAGCATGACGTGCACTAGGCGAATCTGCTTCTAATAAATATAATTTGCGCTAAGACAAAAATTCAAATTTTGCAAAAAGCAACCCACTAGAAGGTAGGGAGTAATTTTCGTAACACAACCGTAAAAACTACATATTTTTAGCTCAAATAGTTTTCATAATACAAACGAATAAACATACCCATATGTTATATCATAACCACGTAAGCACTGTAATGGTCACATTATTTGTATGTATGGATTATTGTATACATTATATATGTATATTTGTAATTATATAGCACTACTGGCTTGATGGCGATAAAGAATTATGTTGAAAAACCAAGGGGTTTGTTAAAGCTGAGAGAGAGCAAACAGCCCAGCTCACTTGTGTTACTTGTAGAATGCTGAATCTGCAGAACGTGAGCCGTCACATGTTTATTATTGTGTGTTGTTTCTAAATCTGGGTTGGAGTTTATTTACCCTACACAGTTAATATCAGTATGCAGTTGTTGTTCAGAGAGCAAGCAGCAAGAGTAAAACAGTGCAGTGGCTTATTGTGGCGAATTTAGTGGCGAGTCAAAGAGGCAGGTATTGCGAAGTCAAGCTCGAAATATTATATTTAGGGTCTACTTGTTTTTTAAAAAATACAACAATTAGGAACACAGAAATCAACTTGATTTAAAAAATCCTCAACACTACTAAAGCGTGTGGTGTCGGTAAAGCAAGTGTGTCTAGCATTTGCGGAGAGGCAAGATTAAAAGCACAGGTAATTCATAACCTATAATTATATAACACTTAAAAAATATGTACGTAACATGCGAGTATATTCCCAATTATAAATTTAAACACCAGGAGAATTATAAAAGTTTAGAAAATTCAGTTTGGGTTGCTGTACTTCGACCATTCTAGCGCCAGGCCGATGTGTGAGTGAGAGGGAAATATGAAAAGAGTGGGGGTTACGAGGCGGCAACGCTGTGCACGCAAATGCACCTCATTCGCTGCAGCTCAGAACTCTTCCCATTTGAAACTAATAGTAGTTGTGCTATCTGGCACGAGACTCTGCCGCTATTACCCCCATTGCTTTCTATCAAACGTTTACGCAACTACTAATATACAGGGTGTCTATTAAGGCAATACCCATTTTCAAGTGGATCCTATTCAGTAAACATAGTAGCAGAGCGTTTATTTGGTCATGGAGACTTAAGGTCATTCATTACCATTGCAAATTACCCTCATTAGAATTCAATATAAGCACCAGTATTGTCAATGCACTTCTGTTAACGTCTTGGTGCATGATCCACTGTTTTTCTTTTAAAAACTCAGGACGGACTGCATGTAAAACCTCAAGATTTGTTCTCAAAATCATCAAGAGTTCCTGGCCGAGTCTTGTAAACCTATTATTTGGTCCAGCCCCACGAAAAAAAAAGTCGTAAGGTGTAAGGTATAGGCTTCTGGCAGGCCACTCTGTTGGTAGCGTCTGGATCAACTGCACCCCAATAATGGCAGATATGCTTGTTTACAAATTGAAAATTGCCTCATTGGACCATAAGATGTTATCAAATAGATTAAGGTAATCTTCTCTCTATTGTAACCTAATTTCTGAAAACTCCATACGGTGGTTACAGTCGTCAAAGATAGACAATTTCACCGCTCTGGAGGCATTTTCAGTCATCTGTAGCATAAATGATGAAGAATAACTTTCATTTGCTATGATATGTGCCCATATTGTATTACATTATGTATTGCCAACTATAAAATAGGTATTGGCTTAACAGACATGTTGGCGTTTGTTATGTTGCAAATTGATATATTCTAACATAATCCAGTCCTTAATTTCATAGCTTTTATTGCACGCCATGAGAACTTGAAAGGGAAAGCTGCTGTGTGATAAAGGATCCCACTCTACTCTATCGGAATCTCAGCTATTTGGCTCTCGCCTGTGGTTGAGAAAACGTCGAAGTACTTTACCAGAGAAGTGCGACGCTCTTTCACCCTTGCGATAAATTGGCGCTCTCTGAGGAGCTGAAAATTACCACACATTCCGCCTTTCGTTCCACCAATGGAACTGAGTCAGAAAGCTCACTAACATTCCTTTCCAGCAGCAGAATCCTCGTGCGCCATCATATATGAATTCTCTGCAAGAAAGATGGTATAACAAGAATTCATTTCAGATTACTACCAAGACTTTTGTAGTAAACAAGACTGTTCAATTTGCCATACATTACACAACATTTCGGAAAGGACTTCTGCCAAAACAATATTTTGGCACAAACTGGAGGTCATTAACCAGTTCCCTATCGTGAGCAGTGAAATTGATCGCCTACTACTTGAAATAGGATTTACAGAAAGGGGGAAAGCCACGTTTGCGAAAAGGGCAGCTTGTCATTAAAGTAATGACGCGCTGCGGTAGCTAAAAAGGTGCAGGACTCATTTGAAAATTACATCCAGGCATTGGAAATAATGTTATCAAAAATTATAATGCACGGGTCAAAGATCAATTGTTACAACGTATTAAAGTTTTTGCATTCTCGATGACGTAACTACTAGGTAGAGGAAGTATGATATTCCACAAATTCAACAAGGAGATTTAACAGGAAGCACATGTTTTTGAGGCATCCTAAATCTCCCCAAACTCATAAATGAAATGTTGGATGAATACAAAACTTGGTATTTCAGTTCAGTATCTTCCAAAGATGCCACACGAAAATTTTCAACAAAATATCCCCACCCCAAACTACCTTTCTCATTAAAACTTTTTCATTATTTTTTCTCAAAAATAGCTCTAGCGATTTTTATTAAAATGTCATATATTTAAAATATTTGCATGACAAATAAAATGAGTTTGTGTAACGTGAACTTTCTATATATATGCTGTGAAGTCCTCTTTGTCAAGAAGGAGTCTTGTATGATTTTGCATAAATTGTAAACCATAAGTGATATACGAAACATGTAGATCTCTTTAAAACATACAAATTATTTCAAACAACTTTTTTAATGCATCAAGTATTTCAGGTATCCGTTGTTATTGGTTTCAATTTTTCAAACTTGTCATTTTAACTTTCTCTACTACATACCTAGTAACGATTGCATTCCACCCCAAAAACTCGATGTGGAGATTTCCCGGAAATATAAGTTTGAGGCCCCCCGAATCCAAAAAAGCAAAAATGGTTCGTGAGAGAGGGAGAGGGAATAACATATCTCAAAAACGAAAAAGACGGTTAAATACCAAACTTTGTATTTAAGCTCAGTTTCTTCCAGTTATGTGACATGAAAATGTTTAAGAAAATTCCATTCACCTAAAACTACCCTTTACTGGAAAAATATTCGTTATTTTTTATTTTCTCCAAAATGGCTCTGGACTGCACTGGTGTACGGAAGGGACCCTAGCACTGCGACCCTCAAGGGATCTATTGTGTGTACACTCCCGGGAAGAACGGATGAGGTGTGGGAATTGCAGGCGCTCACGGGTTGCAGAACGAATCCGGCCGTTCCCTAACACCCGGCCACGAAAGGGCCGCTCGGGGACGTTCCAGTGAGACCGAGGAAACATTTCCAAAGCACAAGCCTCTGTGCCATCTGCACGGCACCAACTGAAACATGAAAGGGAAATAAAATTAGAGGAAATGGGGGGAGGGAGGAGAGCCGTGGTAGAATACATCACTTCAGCATTTGCCTTTGCCAACCAGGGAAAACCACGAAAAACCTATGGCCATAATGGGGGGTCACCGGGACCTCCCAAATGCGAGCCTCACACGTTACCGCGGAAGGTATCTCGCTCGGTCAAAAATGGCTCTAATGTGCTTGATTGAAATAGCAAATGCTTAATCTCTTTGCATTACAAATAAAATGCATATCTTAAGATTTCAGGGTATAACCTGTGAAGTCCTCTTCATTATCAATTAATTTTGTATGACTTGTAAACTGCGAGAGAGAGAGAGAGAGAGAGAGAGAGAGAGAGAGAGAGAGAGAGAGAGAGACTTACTACACAAAAGTGCAGATTTCGATAAAACACGGTTTATGTCAAGTATATTTTTTGGCATTATTTATTCGTAGATATTTTTTATGATTGGTGTGAATTGTGAAATATTTTGTCCTTTTTTCTACTACTAAGTCACTATTCGTTGTTTTCTCGTGGTCATGTAAAGAGAACGGAGTTTCAAATTCAGCACAAGTGACTCATTTTTTTACTTTCTCTAGTAGGTAAATAAGATAATACATTCCACCCAAAATTTCTATTTCGATATTTCACTGGAAATACATGTTTTGAGGCTCCCTGAATCCAGAAAAAAGAAATAGTTTTTAGAAAAGATACTATGTTTGGATGTGTGCCTGTGAACAGCATGACTCAAAGACAAAAAGTGGGTAAATACCAAACTTGGTATTTAAGTTCAGCATCTACAAAGAAAATCCTCCCACCCCTAACGACCCTTTACATGAAAGATTGTTAGAACCTTTTGATTTTATGAAAAATAACCCACGATTTTGATTAAAATACCATACATATATTAAAGATATTTACATGACAAATAAAACACATAGCTTAAATTTTCTGAGAATAGCCTATGACGGAATTTTATATAATCTTGTATAACTGGTAAATGTTAAGCAACAGACGAAAACGTACTACAGAAAGAATGTAGATCTCTTTAAAATACACAGTTTATTTCAAATAACTTTTTGTGTCATAAGCCACTTCCGAGATATCCGTTATTAATGGTGTAACGGTGCTCTGATGATTATGTTATTATACCTTCAAAGCACTCGTTAACATTTTATGAAAGTAACGAAGCTGCTGCCCAATTTAACCTTAATGATATATTATTTGCCTCAAAGGTATGAATTGTTATGGGAGCTCGGGTTAATTACTCAAACGAGTGAACTGAATTTTTTATTATAACAAGAACAGTTGTATGGCGTTAAACAATTATATGGTTTTCAATTATGACTGCGACTGCGACATAAAATTGTGAAATAGTTTACACCTATAAATACATGTTACTTCTCGTTTTTCCTTTCACTTTTCCTTTTGACAATTAATTTCCTTTATAACAAGCTCTAATTCTTTACAAAAGTTTTCTGTTTGCTTCCACTGCCAATGTAATTTACGTACAAATTACAAAATATTGAATTGAATATTTCTCCCGCAAGCTAAACTATTTAGAAACAACGGTAATGAATTAAAAAAAATTAAAACACTTACCAAAATGTATGAAGTTAAATTTAGACAAGTGCACAAGTGACCCTTGTTAGCAACATGCCGAAAAATTTACACCCAAGCCAAATGCAAGCTAGACTTGCTAGGCGATCGACTCGCTATGTCCGTTCCTGGTTTACTGATCGCTGCCTTCGCCTGGGAGAACCACGTTCCTCATGTTGCCTGCTAAAGCAGTGCGATCGCTGACTAAATAAATTAAATTTTATTTATGGACGATCTTTAACGTCCCATTCTATATTGGGCATGAAAGACCGGGTAATTTTGCTCAGAGGCCTCTTTATCAGGCTTGAGGTTCTTTTACGTGCCGTAAATCTACGACACGGGACCACCGGCTTTAGTTCCCTTTCGAAGGAAGCCATGCTAAGGATTTTTACGCCCGAAAAAATCCATCGCCCTCCGCCGGGGTTGAACCCGCGACCTTGGGAACTAGAGGCTAGCACGGTACCACTAGTCCAGGGAGGACGATACGATCGCTGACGTTGTTTAAACCAGCCAATGGTAAGCATGGACGACCCATTACATCGTTTTCTACCATGTTTGCGTCAGGGATTAGACATATCCTTCTGGCACGTTCCTCCAGAATTTACTGTTGTCGACTTGTCCAATCCAGGGAAGGCTTTTAAAGTGGTACAATGATTTGAATTGTTCAATAATATGTCATTCTTTAAAAGTCATGTCGACATTCAGTTGTTTCTCGCAATTGCATGAAAAGAGTATGGAATTTTAAGGCCAGTATATAGCGTTCAGTTCTTAAGCATTTGACTATCGCTGTTCCCTTTCTATCTGTAATGAAACGTGTAATGTAGCTATTTCTGAAATTTATTTCTATTAAAATTAAGTTGATACAAAAATAAAACTTCATAAGGATAATTTATATACACACTAATAAACGATAGAGGGGTATTAATAGTCATGTGAATCTAACACATTAGATTTTTAAAAATGTGACTAGCACTTAAGCTTGCTGCATTTTCCTTACACCTATAACGAAATATGTAAATTTGCAATGAAATTTTACGTTGATTAACAAGAAGTGTATAGAAAAATGCGATTTTTTAGGAATAATTTTCAGAAGAGAGAGTAGAGAAGTCATATAATTGCAACACATCAGATTATTGGACTTAGTTTCTCCCACAATGAGAGATCTGAGGCAGTTTCGTGCACTTGATGTCAATCGCCTCTAGTTTAATGATAATTACATGTCCTAAAGATATATATTATGTAGTTGACGATGCAACCTTCCCTACATCTCCCTGGGCAACGGCGAGATCTTCACACACAACAAATGAACCACAATTTTTCGCTCATTTTATAATAGTCAGCACTATTCATCTTACCGAGAGCGTAATGCTGTGGGTAGTACATTTACTCTCTTTTTGGATGTGTAAATAGAGCGAAACTTGAGAATCTATATAGATAACGTATTTTTAAACCAGACTATACATTGATAGTGCGATTTTGGTCAAAAATGACAACATTGCTGAATTCTGGATGTTATTGCATGCATTTTTCAAAATAAAAGCTGCTCCTTCCCCAATAGTTGTGTCCAACTTTAACTAAAACCTTTGTTTTTGTTTTTAACAAACTTATTCACAATTCAAGTTATTAATCTTTGCGTAATGTTACTGGTTTGGAAAAAAATTAATTTAAAATATTTGTGAAATTTTATTTTAAAGAATCTGAAAAGAAAGAAAACCAAGGTGTGATGTAAAAGCTAATGGCCGGTATTATCGCTTTAAGCTTGCAAACAAAACAAAATGTATTGCTTTAATTTCAGTGTTTTAAGTTCCACTGAGTGTTAAAATTTCAATCCATATTTAATATTAAATTTTAATAAATATTTAACAACATGCAAAGTTATTTTTATAAATTTGAAAATTTGGATTTCATTTATCTTTATTACAAGAAGCATGTGTAAACATTCTGAACTAAATAACTTAAAAATTACAAAAATTGGTAAATTCAGTCCTAGAGTTCCTTGTTAAAGAAAATCCTTATTCTTTCTCTGTTTACCCTTCCTGTTGTTAGAGCTTACACCCTCCAGGACTTGCAAGAGGGTGCCTGGAGTCAGACGCCTGACGGGGCACAGACTGTGGACCAGAGAAAACAGCCAGAATGGGTGATCAGATCGAAGCCTGGTATGAGAGTGAGGGAAAAAAACGGCGGGGGGGGGGAAACCCGCCCAGACGTCGCTTTGTCCACCACAAATCCTACTTGCAGTTCCCTGGGATTGAACTCGCATTGGTGAGAGGCGAGCGGTCTAACCACTAGGCCACGGCACCGTTTGGATAAAATCCACTTATTGTAAACCATTTTAACTATTAACACATTCGGTAATTACAAGTATTCATTCTCATTTCTTGCAGGTAACATTATTTTTAAACAGCGGTTTTCTTATCATCCAATATATTGTTAATATGTAATTACATACTGATTATAATCAGTTCACGGAGATGCAAAAGTTATTTGCAAGTAATTGAATATTAATACAGGCATTGGGCCTTTTAATTTACTGCGTATAAAAGGATGCAGTATGGTCAGCGCCCTATTGAATATGCTGAGCGAAATATTATTAAGCATCGGTTCTAGCTTTGAAGTAATAATATCGTTTCGTTTCTCCAACTTTATCTAAAATAAATCACGTTAAAGTTAACTTAATTTTCTTTTATCCTTCACCAAACTGTATTCCAGAACCAGAATTTTCATCCCTTCCGTTTTAATTACACTGCTTTGTTATCCTCCTTCATTTTAATGTGGTTCTTCGTGCAGAAACACTGACCACGAAGAGAGAGGAGCTATGTCAGTAAATAAAAACCGCTGTTTAGGTGAGCGAATCTGAGGAAAGCAAAGATTGGCGCAGAAGCGGGCTGCTTTCGAAACTAATGGGAAACCTCAGTCAGAAAACCGCACTTTGATGCCGTGGCATTTCACTGCTTACAAAGAGCATCGGCAGAGTAGGAAAACAAACATAAAAAACACGTAAGAGGAATAATTGTATTTCGTTTCAAGTATTACAAAGAACTGCAATATTACACCTCATTTTCGATCTGCGTTTCATTTTTTCTTTCTAAGTCTGTAGAAAATTTCAAAAGCCACGAAAGGAAAATGTGATTTATTGCAATCACATGGGTTTTTGTATTCACTGTCATTTGTTTGCATATCCATTCGGAAAAATCGTTAAACAGAAGTTTGCTTTTCCATCTGCTTACTTCGTGTTAATAACGATAAATCTGGAAGAAATGGTTTAAATCTAATTTTATTAGAGACTCAAGAGCATATAGGATGCTGCTACGGCTGTCAACTGCCTGCCTTTATGTATTACATATAGTGCATGAACTCGGAAGAAAGAAAACAAATCTGATGTGTTGCACTCACATGACTTTCTCTACTCTTGTACAAACTATTTTTATAAACGCTTATTCTCCATATACTTCGTGTTAATCGAGATAAGCATTTGCAGAAACTATCTTAATGCTAATTTTCTTGTAAGTGTAAGGAAATATGGTAGGCTTTAAGCGATAGTCAAATCTTTTAAGAGTTGGTTCATGTGAAGCATTCATACTCTTTGCATGTCCAGCACATACAAAAAACGAATAATTAATTCCCATTTGAGAAGAAGTATAAGTATTGGAAAATCCAAACAAAAACAAGGAATATCTCATGAATGGTTCACTGCACAAAATTATATAACAAAAATTGCGTATTTTAACAAGATCTACAATTTTGTGTAGTAAAATTTCGTCTATCTCTTACGGTTTACCAGTTATGCAAAAGCCATTCAGAATGAAGAGGACTTTTGGAGAATTCCCAGAAAACTCAAGATTTCATTTACCATAAAAAATATCCTAAACATATGATATTTTAATCAAAGTCGTTAGAGCCATTTTTGAGAAAATTAAAATTGTCGAAAAATATTCCATGTAAAGGGTAGTGGGGATTTTCTTGAAAATGTTCGTGCCGCATCTTTGAAATATACTGCACAGGCACACACATACACACATACAGACCTTTTTCTAAAAATGTTTTTTTTATTCGGGGGCCTCAAAACGTGTATTTCCGGTGAAATCTCGATATCGAATTCTTTAGTGGAATGCAATGCTTCCCCTACTTACTATATGTAGCAGAGAAAGTAAAAATGAAGGAGAAAAGAAAAGAGACATTTAAATGCCGGAGGGTTCAGCTAACAATATGAAGAAACTTATTAAACCCAAATTCCGTATTTTAACAAGCTCTAAATTTTCCCTTTAATAAGTTTTGTCTCTGTTTTACAGTTAGATAAAACTATATAAAATTAAATAAGAACGAGAAGGACTGCACAGAAAACTCAAGATAATTTCATTTGTGATGATATTTCAAACCAATGACATTTTAATAAAACCCGTTATGGTCGTTCTTGAGATAATAAGAAACCAACGAAAATGTCTCCAAGTAAAGATCTGCATCATTTAAAATTACTAAACTTAAATATTAACTATAGTATTAATTTAAATTTTCGTTCTTCAGTTAAGGTGTAAAACACTTTTTATGAAACAGTTTTTGGGTTCAGTTTACCTCAAAATGTGTATTTCCGTAAATCTCGATACCGAATTTATTGATGGAACGCAATGCTTCCACTACCATAGCTAAGCCGCAGAAAAAGTAAAATAAAACTTGATGTATTGCAATCATACGATTTTATCTGCCCACAGTAATTTTTATTATGTCCATTCTACTAGTTGTTTACAAAGAAATTTGTTTTGGTGTTTACGTTCTATAAATATGTTACCTGTTTTGTCGAAAAAGTGTTTTAGTTACATGGAGCATACAGAAGGCTAGGACGAGTGTCAAATGTTTTTAAAAGAGTATACTTGCCTTAATATTGCATTCTCTTTGCATTTCAACATGTATATTTTTGCTGCAGTAAGTTTTTTGTTTGTCTTTTACGATTTCGTAGATACTCAAAATTATACTAAATACAGTCAGATGAAGAATGCCCCAACGATTACTAACAGGAAATTCAAAATAATAATTTTATTCTTCATGTCAGTATCTCGAAAATATAACTTAATGAAAATAGCTAGAGCCATTTTTGAGAAAATAAAAATACTAAAAATTTGCTATGCAAAGGGTAGTTTAGGGAGAAAATGTTATGAACATTGTTGTGTTGCAATCTTAAAAAATGCAGGATTTAAACACGAAGTTTGGTATTCTTTCGACCTGCACACACCCACGCATGGAGCTTTTTCTAAAAATGTTTTTCTTTCTTGCAAGGGAGCTCAAAAAGTGTATTTCCCTAAAATCTGCATCAAGTTTTTGGGTGTAACACGATACCTACAATGGATAAGCAACAGAGAAGGGAAAAAAGTGAGGAAATATTAGCTGATTATTTCATATACCAGCTGAGATAATAAGAATTTTGTTCCGTAAGTTTCGTAAGTGAATACGTGCAAATGTATGCAGTAAAATCTCTTGGTAGCGTTTGGAAGCTTAAAGGAGAATCCCTTTTGGGGTTTTCACCTTTCGTGGTATCTGCATGCTTTTCCTTGGGGAATCGTCCTGCTTGTGTCTGCTGTGCAAGGCCTTAACTAGAGAACTTGATGTTATGTCCCTTGGCGGCATTTCACTCTCCCATTCAAATCAAGCGGATGGGGTTTTCTTGTTATCTCGAAATCACGACCCTCCCGGGTATCGCAGTCTACTGAGCTCTGTTTTCGCTTTGTTTTCTTCAGCTACTTCGGAAACGATCACAAACTCTTGTAGAGAAAGATGGCAGCGATTTTCTTGTGCCCATCCAAATCTTTTTCGAAAAGATTAGCTTTCCTACAAGTTGTTGCGATATTTTACAGAGTATAGCGATCATCGTGATATCTAGCTAATGACTTGGAAAAAGGGAAGAGAACTTATAAAAAACTATATGCATACATATTTGAACAGGAATTTATTTAACAATAAACATCGCGCCAACAATAAAGCATTGACTGCCTCTGTGGTCGAATGGACAGTGTTCTATCTTTTCAAATCAGCGGTCTTGGGTTCGATTTCCTGGTAGAAGGGGCTAATTTTTCTGTAACTAAAATCATTCTCTACCCTCTGCAGAGTTTTTAAGTATGAATGTGGAAGTGAATTTGAGTGTGCTTCATGATAAAAATTATTTAAATCCAATGTTTAAAAATATCTTGTGTTACACTACATTCCTCCACAAAGCTTCTTACAAAATCATATTGTTATTTATGCTTTTGTTAAGCGATATAAATATTTGCAGAAATGATTTTATTAAACATTTATTTGAAAATAAAATAGAGGTACAGGAGACTTAAGTGATGGTTAAATGTTTAAAAAAAATGGGTCGCTAGGTTATGGCTTTGATTTCCTCCTTGTACGACCACGAGAGAGAGAGAGAGAGAGAGAGAGAGAGAGAGAGAGAAAGGGGGGACTAGGAATTTCTCACTTTAAAAAGTATAAAGTATTTGAAGCTTTAAATCAATAAGATTGAATATCTCGGAAGTGCACAAAAAATGTTTTTTGACATAAATCGTATGTTTTAACGAGATTTACATTTTTGCGCAGTAAATACGGTTTACACGTTATACGAAATTAAATAAGGAGCACTTCACAGACTATCCCAGAAGGTTTCAGACATGCTTTTATTTTTCATTTGTGACGGTATAGTTGTGTTATTTATATTTAATTTGTTGAGCCCCACGTTTGGGAGCCAAGTTGTGACGGTAAATTTATAATGTTTGTGTATGTGTGTTTACTTCACGCGGTGAATCCATCTTGTGACGTGATTCATTTGTTAGGCTTGTTAGCTCCATCTGGTGTTAGCAATTTGCGGCAGTATTAGTTCTTGTTTGAAAAAAATGCTACTGTTATTTTATTTAATTTTGGTTCTTTGTCCTCCGGCTAGCTATTATCCTTTTGGTCAAGCACTTCTCTTTATACAGGTTGTGTAAACGGAAAGGAATCTTTTATCCAAAGATAACACTGATGAAGAAATTTGTTTTACACTTTTATTGTCGAACACGTTAACTATCACATTTACACATTGATCTTGACACTCGCCAAACTGAAACTGTTATAATAACTTCATTACTGATAATTCTTAATTCGCGTACTTCAACTTTTTGTATAATTAACTTTATAACACTTGAGATTTTTCATAACTCTGTTACGCGTAACCTGCAAATTGATATCCGAAGTGTGCCGTACAAATACTTTCGACGAACTGACGGGAATGCGACGTGTAGTGTACAAAGAATTTTGATGAACTGACGGGGTCTACCTCTAACCTACTCTTTTTATACTCCTTCACCCAGATATGCCTAAAGATTATAACTGAACTGCAATTGGCTAGTAAAACGCGCCAACATTAGCGTCTATTTTTATATCCAATGAAAATTATGAATACATATACTCTAGGGAAATGTTCCAGAAGATTCTAAAAGAAAAACGCGCCAACATTACGTAACTTCCTCGTTTGCAATAATGATAAACAGCTCACCCCCTCGCTGCATTATTGCACGCTATTATTGTCAGTTTCAGTAAGGCAGTATAAACTTACTTCCCAACAATAATTATAATCAACAAACATCTCAAATCAATGTCACATAATAATGCATATTCATACTATAATCACTCTTTACATTTAAATAATTTGTGATACAAATTACTGCATCATATGCCCCACTAGAAACATAATTATAAATATTTACAACTTGTTTGGAAATTTTATAATTGGGTTTTTAGTCTCCTAAATCTTGGAACACACGCTTTCACTTTCACTTAACACTTCACACGTATTTAACACACGACATATGTTTTGTCTTTATCATGCCACTATTTACTGGCTCTGGTTTAATGTGTTTAGATATTAATCTGACATTACAAAAAAAAATTTTATAGCAAATACTGTACCCTGAATTATTTAATTACTGTTTCAAAATGGTTTACTCTCTTATATTGTTGACAAAATTTATGCATTCAAGAATTTTTGTAATTATTAAACATATTTACCAAAAATATTCACCCTCTACACAAATATATTTACATCTCTTAAATCTAGACACTGTTTCACATTTTCTGCTACATAAGTATTTGTTTTAATTATTTTTACCCCATTTTTGTTGTTTTGTTACTTTATATTCACAATACTCTTGGAATTGTATTTACGTACTTTTACTTTAATATAACATTATGCTTCATTTCAAATGCTGTTACAGTTACTAAGAAAATGTTATTTTCCTTTTTTTAAAATTTAGTTATGTCCAAAATTTTATTTCTCCTTTCTCATGACGTACATACATAATTAACCCTCTTACGTTCCAATACATTGCTCTGCGAGTCATCTTTAACTATCCAGCATTTACTTTACATCTCTTTGCTATTTACCCTCCTGGATCAAATTGTGTGTGGCTAAACATTACTCGTAGCCGTATCCTAACCTTCAAATTTTTGTTCATGAATAACCTTTTAAAGGATTCATATGCAATTTCATCCCCTGATAACATTTGAAAACAATCTAAAGTTTCCTGAACAACACATCTTTTAACAACTGTCATTTTCAATTCTTCCGGTATCTTTGTAATTTGAGAGTACTCTGACAAGTCTGTAATAACCTGTACTGGATTGGAGTTTTCATTCTGAACAGCTTGGTACTTGTTAATTTCAGAAGTTAGCTTTTTATTATTTACAGGCAAAACTTTAACTTCTTCATACAATTTATTTCTTTGCGTTACTGACTCTTTCTGAATTTCAGATATCTCACCTCTGAAATTAACTTGCGCCTGATTCACATCTACATTCATAACCTCTTTCATCTCTCTTATCGCACTTGAAATGTTACTCATTCTACTACCTGACTCGGTACATTCTACATCAACATGTTCACTTTTAGTATTAACCTCACTTTTTTGTTACCTATTTCCCTGCTCATGTCTAGCATTTTCTTTGAAATTTCTCCTATCTCACTTGCTATTACTTCCTGATTTTCATCTCTCATTTTTGGCATACTACTATCTAGCTTCATAACTTTCTTTTCAATTTCTTCACTGCTTTGATCTACTTTTTGCTTTAATATCTCATTCCTCCTACCAATATTTTCCATTAATTCCCTATGACTTTTTTCCATAGCTTCCCTTAATTCCTTCTTTAATGTTTCACCAAAAGTTCTCAGCATTTCCATCATCATACTAGCATCAAAGTTAACATTTCCTGCTATTCTATTCTGACTTTCTGCACTAACATTTTCTCCCTCAAATCCTACATTGTTTGAGCTATTTTCTGTAACCTGTATTGAATTACAGCTAACTGTTACACTATCCCCTTCCATCATTGTTTCTTCAATATTATTAGTAGCCATTGTTTTCTTTATCCAACCGCTCCTAAGGTACATTTAAATGTTACAATTTTGTTTTCTAAAATAAAATTACGATACTCTGACCTTTGTGATGCTGTCTGTTGCTGTTACTTTGATGTCCAGCTTCCTGCCCCTCTCTCCTAGGTTTTATGTCGCTTCTGCGTCGTATCATGATGAATCTACGTCGTTTTGGTGTTCCGTATTTGAATTCCCCTGTTGCCTTTTAATCTCGGAATTACGATGTCCAATCATCCGCGTAGTCTGTCGTTCCTATAGTTGTTTCTGGAATCTGCGTCTTGTAGTTCAGTTCACTGCTCCATTCGCTCCACGTCCTGATTCCTTCTTCCCTTCCTGGTTATTTCACTCCTTTCCTGGTCACTCTGCCCCACGTTCTGGGTGCCAATTTGTGACGGTATAGTTGTGTTATTTATATTTAATTTGTTGAGCCCCACGTTTGGGAGCCAATTTGTGACGGTAAATTTATAATGTTTGTGTATGTGTGTTTACTTCACGCGGTGAGTCCATCTTGTGACGTGATTCATTTGTTAGGCTTGTTAGCTCCATCTGGTGTTAGCAATTTGCGGCAGTATTAGTTCTTGTTTGAAAAAAATGCTACTGTTATTTTATTTAATTTTGGTTCTTTGTCCTCCGGCTAGCTATTATCCTTTTGGTCAAGCACTTCTCTTTATACAGGTTGTGTAAACGGAAAGGAATCTTTTATCCAAAGATAACACTGATGAAGAAATTTGTTTTACACTTTTATTGTCGAACACGTTAACTATCACATTTACACATTGATCTTGACACTCGCCAAACTGAAACTGTTATAATAACTTCATTACTGATAATTCTTAATTCGCGTACTTCAACTTTTTGTATAATTAACTTTATAACACTTGAGATTTTTCATAACTCTGTTACGCGTAACCTGCAAATTGATATCCGAAGTGTGCCGTACAAATACTTTCGACGAACTGACGGGAATGCGACGTGTAGTGTACAAAGAATTTTGATGAACTGACGGGGTCTACCTCTAACCTACTCTTTTTATACTCCTTCACCCAGATATGCCTAAAGATTATAACTGAACTGCAATTGGCTAGTAAAACGCGCCAACATTAGCGTCTATTTTTATATCCAATGAAAATTATGAATACATATACTCTAGGGAAATGTTCCAGAAGATTCTAAAAGAAAAACGCGCCAACATTACGTAACTTCCTCGTTTCCAATAATGATAAACAGCTCACCCCCTCGTTGCATTATTGCACTCTATTATTGTTAGTTTCAGTAAGGCAGTATAAACTTACTTCCCAACAATAATTACAATCAACAAACATCTCAAATCAATGTCACATAATAATGCATATTCATACTATAATCACTCTTTACATTTAAATAATTTGTGATACAAATTACTGCATCACATGCAAATACTTTAAATATATATTTTAAGCAAAATAATAGAGCCACTTTTGAGAAAATTAAAAATAACGAACATTTTACCATACGAAAGGTAGTTTGGAGTGGGTATTTTCTTGAAAATCTTCGTGTCGCATCCTTGAATAATATGTTCTTAAAACATCAAGTTTAGTATTTAACGAACTTTTGCCTTTTTGAGTTATGCAGTTAAGCACAAGCGCACACACACATGAACCTTTTTCTAAAAATGTTTATTGTTGATGGAGTCTTGGTGTCAAAATGTTTGAGTGGAATGCAGTATTTCCTCTACTTTATTAAAAGTAAGTAGTACAGAAAGTAAACGTGCAGGTATTTGAAAATTCAAACCAATAACAAAGTATATCTGTGAAATGATTAACTTCACAAACATCTTTGACACAAACTGTATGTGTTAGTGAGTGGTACATGTTTTGTATAGTAAGATTTTGTCTTCTCTTGTGGTTTACCAATTATACTAAAGTCACCCAGAATAAAGAGAACTTCACAGGTTATTCCCAGAAAATTAAAAGATATATATATTATTTGTCAAGCAAATATCTTAAATATGTGGTAGTTTAATCAAAATCGTTAAAGCATTTTATTAAAGACAAAAATAACGTACATTTTTTCATGTAAAGGGAGTTGGGTTGGAAGGATTTCCTGGAAAATCTTTGTCATACCCGTGGAAGTCTATACCAAGTTTGATGTTTTACAACTGTTTCGTTACTGAGTTATTCTGTTCACACACATACACCTTTTATAAAATACCTTTTTACTTTCTCTACTACGTATAGTAAGTAGGGGAAGTATTGTATTCCACTCAAAAATTCGATACCGAGATTTCACCGGGAATACATGTTTTGAAGCACCCGAATAAAAAAAGGCATTTTTAGAAAAAGGTCTGAGAGAGAGAGAGAGAGAGAGAGAGTGTCTGTGTCTATGAACAGTACAACTCAAAAACGAAAATTCGGTTAAATATCAAGCTTGATAAGTAAGTACCTTCCAAAGATACGACACGAAGATATTCAAGAAAATCCCTCCGCCGCAGATTACCCTTCATGGAACATTTTTCGAAATGTTTGATTCTTCTAAAAATGGCTGTTAACGATTTTGACCCGGCGGAGGGTGATGAATTTTTTCTGACGTAAAAATCCTTAACATGGCTTCCTTCGGAAGGGAAGTAAAACCGGTGGTCCCGTATCGTAGATTTACGGCACGTAAAAGAGCCTCAAGCCTGAAAGCCTGATGAAGAGGCCTCTGAGCAAAATTTCCAGTCTTTCACGCCCAATATATAGAATGGAACGCTAAGAACGATGCATAAATAAAACTTAAAAAAAAAAGCGATTTTGATTGAAATACATTGTATTAAAGATTTTTACATGACAAGTAAAATGTATACCTTGAATAGGGAAGAGCCGGTGAAGTTCACTTCATTTGGAAGAAAGTTTGCATAATCTTGTATAACTGGTAGACAAAAACGTACGACACAAAAAGTGTAAATTAAAACATACAGTTTATTTCAAATAATATTTTTGCGGCATAAACCGTTTCTGAGATATCCGTTATTAAAGATTCGAATTGTTATTTCCTGGTCATTCTCAACATTCACCTGTTTCTCGCGATGTCATGGAAAATGTATAGAGTTTTAAGGCCAACATATAGTGCCCAGTTCTTAAACATTTGACTATCACTGTATATATTACACACATAATATTGATATATTTGTACCAATAACGAAATGTGTAATGTAGCTATTTCTGCAAAGGCTTATTTGGATTAAAATGTAGTAGACAGAAAAATAAACTTAGTGAGAATAGTTTTTACTTCCATTAGTAAACGATAAAATCTAGAGAAAATCATGTGAATGTAACACATCAGATTTTTTATTCGGAAAGCCTCAAAACGTGTATTTCCGGTGATATCTCAGTCGAATTTTTGTTTTGAATATGTTTTGAAGCCCTCTGAACCCCAAAAAAGTATTTTTAGAAAACAATCCATGTGTGCATCTTCCAAAGCTGTGACACAAAGTTATTCAAGAAGATCCCACAACTCAAACTCCCTTAACATGAAAGATTTTTGAAGTTTTTGATTTTTTCAAAAATGGTTTAAGGATTTTTAACAAAATACCATATTTTAAGATATTTACATGCAAAATAAAATGCATATCTTGAATATTCTGGGAATGGCCAGCAAAGTCCTCTTCATTCCGAAGGAATTTTGCATAATTTTGTATTACTGGTAAATGTTAAGATTTACAGTCAAAACATACTACACAAAAAATATAGATCTCTTTAAAACGCATAATTTATTTCAAACCATTTTTTTATGGTATCAGCCATTTCATAGATATCCATTATAACCTGTTTGAATATTTGTATACTTTTGTCATTCTTTTAAAGTGCTGTCGTAATTCAGTTGTTTCCTGCAATACCATGGAAAGAGTATGATTTCCAAGTCAGCATATAGTGAACAGTTTTTAAAATATTTGACTATTGCTTCACTTGTATCCTCCTGTGGCTACAGCAACATCTGTAATGAAATAATTTCTACAAGCATTTTTTATCTTGATTAACATGAAGTAGACAGAAAAGCAAAACTTTTGCAACAATGGATTGTTCAAAAGATATAAAAATAAATGATATGGATGAAGAAAAATATATAAATGTAATACACAAAATTTTTTAGATTGATATTTTGTAGATGTATTTAATGATAAGCAGATTTAAAGATACCTACTTACTTCTATAGCATTAGAATTTGTAAACAATATTGATAATACATGAATACAAATTACATTGAAGTACTACTGCTTCTTTTTCTCTGATCTTTGTTTACTGTAGCAGAGCAATAGTAATCGAATTACCTTATTGGAAAATTATTTATGTCATTTAGTATATTATACACAATCTAAAACCATTTAAAAAAATTTAATTCTTGTACAATGCATTTCTTAGACATTTTGTGCCACCCTTTTTGGTCTGTGTTGGAGAATTCCTTTCAGTATAAGGTTAATACATAAGGTTAGTTTTTAAGACAAATCTTTCTGTAAACAGCTTTTTTATCATGACTATATCTGGATGTTGTGTTCAGTTTAAATTTCAGTTCTAGTGGAAGGCATATTCTTTTTGTGTTGTGAGTGTAAACTACTGATTTGAAAAACTGTATTAGTGAAAATTTAACATCTGCTAGATGTGGTTCTATATCTTCTTTCATAAACAAGAACTTAAATCTGCCATATTCTCAAAATGTCATGAAACTGGGAAACTGGAAAGTAATTTTGATTTAATTCGTTGGTATGCAGAAAAGAATTTATATCATGATGTTATATGTTGGCAGAAAAAGTAAACTTGCATAGCTCACTTGTGGGTAAACTGCAAATCAATATTATCAAATAGAGGTGTTACTCTAAATGCAGCAAATTAAATTAATGAACACACAAACTTACATAGAAATTTACTGCTTGAAATGAATGCATAGAATGCAGACTTTTTACAAAGAACGCTTTTAATAATTCTTTATAGAATCAATGGTATTAGAAACTCTTAATCCCTAATAGATGTGGCATGAGAATTAACTTCTGTGAATATATCTGTTTTCAGCTCATACCAAACGGCAGCTGGAGGAATATATGGCAATGTACCCAAAAGTAAAAATTGTACGTGCTGCCAAGCGAGAAGGACTGATCAGAGCAAGATTACTTGGAGCAAGGCATGCTACTGCACCAGTCCTCACATATCTTGATTCTCATTGCGAGTGTACTACAGGTAATTATTTATATTATTTGTTGTAGCATTATAGTCAATCTTCTTCTCTTTAAAGGGCATTGGAAATAAACAGAGAAAATTAGAAAACTCTATTATAAAATGAAACCATTTTAAGTAATTTTTTTTACTCTTTTGACAGAGGTGTTACATACAAAATAGGGGGATTTCATGTTATCAGATTTGCTAGAGATTTGATACTTAAGCATGTATATTTATTTAATACAAAAATGATTAGGTATTAAATTCGGCTGTAATATAATTTGTATGATTTTGTTATAGTTTACAATTACAGCATTAGGAGGATAACATGGTGTCCAATATTTAAAAGAAACTAAATTTTAGTAATCATACTAGGAAAGGATAACAGTACACACAGTGCAATAAATTGTGATGTATGCCCCAAAATATAAAAATGGAAAATATCCAATAAGTGTAAATTTTAACATCAACACCAAGTCCTGTCCTTAAAAATCAGATAAAATAAAGGTGGCTATAAAGTCAGATATTATAGCAGTTATTAAAAACGTACCACAGAGAACATACAACAATATAATCGTCAACTGCAGAACATATTTCACATGCCTGCCATCATTCTCAAACATTTTACCACTTTCCTTTAAATGTTTTTCAGCACCTAAGGAATCAGAACAGTGCTGCAATAGTTATCCTTTACCAAAGATGTCATCCTTCATGGTCTGGGGTCATGATACCTTTAGTTCCCGAGGACGTGGGTTCAAACCTGGCAGAGGGCAATGAATTTTTTTCAGGTGTTAAAATCCTTAGTATGGCTTCCTTCGGAAAGGAAGGGAAGTAAACCCAGTGGTCCTGTGCCATACATAGATACCAATAAAGAGGCCTCTGAGCAAACTTTCTGGTCTTTCACGCTTAATATGGAATGCGGCACTAAGAGGCATATTAGATAAAAAGTGTCCATAAATAAAAACTAATTTAATTTAGTTTACCAAAGATGATTCACATTCTAAATTTTTGCATTCTGCACCTGAGCTTTCAAAGTTCCCCATATAGTGAAGTCCATGGTATTCAAGTGTATGACCATGCTGCCCATACCACATGAAACATGAATTCATTATCTGGGAAAGAAGTCATCCAGCCAATAGCATATGAAAATTGCACAACAATGTGGGGCTCTGTCACATATAAATCATTCTGTGTATAATTTTCCAGCTACAATGGTTTAGTGATATCTCTGTGTGCTTCCAATTGAATTCAGCTGCCCTGTCTCTGCACAATCACTTCTCTTATCCACAAATAAGCATAATCGTCACCTGTATGCTTTTCATAGTTGTAACTCATTAACATTAAAAATCTAAAATTAACATTGACTTTTTATGTTACATAAATAGAAAGACAGTTTACTTTATATCCTAAATATACAAAAACTAAACAAAAGTAAATTAAAATAGTTAGTTCTCCTGTGATTCCATATTTATAGCCACCTTATAAGGCAAATTGCTCAAATGTCACTGTTATGGATGTGACACTTTGTCTTAAGTTTTCTTTTGCAAAATTTATTGCTTTTTCCTTTAATTTTATCTTTCATTTCACATTACTGCAATTTCTACAATTTGCTATTCAGAACACATATAGTTAATATGAAATACCAATGGTTTTGTATAGTTAAATATTTTTGTGTGCATGCAATCCATCTGGTTTGGCTTATATCTGTATATAAGCTTTAATGTGTGCAATTTTCATATTTTCATTGCTTGCTTCAAAGCCAAAGATTTTGTATTATGCTTACTTTTCCTGGTTTTTTTCATAATAATAAATTTATGTTGCATTTCCTAAGCTTTGTGTCTTAGTGTTTTCAAGCATTCAGAAGAAAAATTATACCTACTAATACAGTAAGGAAGTAAAATATAGTCCTTTTTATATTTGTGAAAATGAGCAGCTTATTTAGATAAAAATCCATAGTTACAGTCATGTGTATGTTTATCCATTTTTAAATAAACAATGCTTAAATAACTTCAATTTTACCTAACTTCATATTATATATCATACATTAACTCTCTGGTCCCTAGCTTCAAGATGTCAGCTTGTGATTTCATCAAAAATAAGGCCTTTGTATTCAGATTTTTAAAATAATAAACCTTCACTTCATTTACATATGTTTAAAGCTTTGATAATTAAAGTAGTTTGAAATCATCAAACAGAATCTCTCTTATTTATGTAGTAGAATAGCATTAAGATCTGTATGTGCAATGCGTTGTTCTATGCTTGGGTGAAGAGAACAAGGGGTTTGTCTTGCAGGGTGGCTTGAACCTTTGCTTGATCGCATAGCACGTGATCCAACCACTGTCGTTTGTCCAGTCATAGATGTAATTGATGACACAACTTTGGAATATCATTGGAGAGACTCTGGTGGTGTCAATGTGGGCGGGTTTGATTGGAATCTTCAGGTATTTCTGTTGCTTTAATAGCATAAACTTTACTTATTGTAGAGAGAAAATAGAAAGAACTGGAGTAGCATTGTTTAGTGTCTTTGGAGTACCTAAATAGTATTGCACTAGATAATTTTCTAAAATTAAGTAGTATTAATTATTATATATGGAACGAAACTTCTTTTATAACCAAATAATACAATTATGACTAATCAAAGATCCAAAACTAATCTTATTCTTTCTATATTCTCTAAAAACAAAATAAAACATTTAACATACAATATCAATTTCTGCATAGAAGAAAGAGTGAGTATGCTCTTTGTGGTCTGAACATCGTGAGTTTAGAGTGTGTCTCTGCTAATTGTTGGTTTTGAGTGGAAGAGTTATTGTTGTAATAGGTGTTGCTTACAGGAACTGGTTTTAAAAATTAAAGTTAGAGACACTATAGCACAATACTTCTATTACACTACATCTTGTTAACAGAATTCATCATCTTATGCTCAGCCATTGATCATCTTAGTCTATTAGTTGCTCAACTAGTCATTGTCATGACTGCATTTTAAATTTTTTGTTTTTATTCATACCTCTGTATTGTATTCTTTCTTTACATTCCAAGATAATCAGGAAGCACAGATGAGATTTAACATGTTCAAATATAATATCACTTTTTCAATGAATAATTTCAGGTAGGTACTTCAAGAATAACTACACTGATGCTACATGTGTTTAATTTAGATAACCTATGATAAAAAATTTGTGATAAAATGGTGAAAGTCTTTATGATTTGCTATTATAACCAACAATTATGCTGAGCATTAAACCTCCATAATCTTTTTCCAATTATAATGAGAAATAAAACATATATTTACACCGAAGTTCGAGTAAGGAAGGCTTCAAAACCTACTTTAATCTTAGAAAGCCACTGGTCATCAATAATATTGAAGTTGAAAGTATCTTCTTCTTTCACTGTTTACCCTCCACATTAGGAGGAATTACATCCCAGGACTTACAAGCAGGTGCCTGGGGTCAGACACCTGTCGGGGAGCAGACTAATTGGATCTGATAGAACAGCCTGGATGGGTGATCAGTTCAAAGCCTGAATGAGAGCAAGAAAGGAGATGATATGAACTATGCTGAAATGGATAAAAGGAAAGGTGATGATGGAGTTGGTGGAATGAATGGCAGAAGAAACCAGAGAACCCAGAGAAAACCTGCCCAGATGCCGCTTTTTCCACCACAAATCCCACATACAATTTCCTGGGATCGAACCCAGGGTGAGAGGCGAGCGGTCTAACCATTCAGCCATGGCACTGCCGTAGGTTGAAAGTATTCATATGTATAAAATGTGAAGCAGCAACGCTGAATTAAAATCTCAGAACTGTTGCTTAAAGTGTCTAAAAGTTCAGAATGCCACTACCTCACATTGAAGAAGCAAATGCCAAGAGGGCAAGCAAAGAATGAGGTATTTCTGTATTGTCCCTATTGAGCTACATTTATGTTTCAAGACACTGGTGCCTAAATTCAAAGAATTGCTTTTGAGCACCACTAGAACATTATTTTTCACTAATATGTTGTCATTTAACAACAGTCATTATCTTTTAACATGCCTTTGGTTTTGAACATTTGGAAGCAGGTATCGGTAAAATGTTGTAGAAATTCAATTCCTAAGCTATCATTATGGTGACTCTGTCTCAAGGAGAATTTCACTTCTCCCACAATGGAGAAATATTTTAAGAGAAGGAAGGTGTATCATGAGCTTATTTCTCCAGGTTTAGCTAATCTCTTTCTGGGAGATTGTGAAAATATGGGACCAAGCATCTGTGCTCTTAAACTTTGTCACCTTAATGATGTTGCCAGAAACCCCATTCTTAGGCCATTTAGGCATACACTTTAACATGCACTCACTTTAGAATCCGGGAGGGGGTAGAAAGGCTAGCTTCCATTTATGTGCAGTCCATTGTTAAGCAGTGCCAGCCAGTTCATATGTAGATATGTCACAAAGTCTCCCCAGAGAGGGCAATGGCCAACACATTATTTTGTTAGCTATTAGGACCTTAATTCTAATTTACCAAGTTAACACAAGACTTTATGTGAATAACAGTAGTATCTATTGCTCAGGCACTTGGATGCTCTCCATTCACCATATATGATATACCCTAGAAAATGGGTACTCCCATTCAATCTTCAAACAAAAAATCATCTTGAATGACATTCAAAAGAAGTGTTTAAGTTTGTCTCTTACTTGGGATTTACAAACAGAATGATAAAATTTTTCCATTGTCTTAGTTCTATAAAAAATTTGCTACTGTAAAGAAGACCATGGAGTTCAATACTAGAATGACTGGAGGCTACTATCTAAAAGGGCCAGTCCATCAATATATCAGGTACAGTTCTATATGCTTTATATGTAAATGTTAAAGAAATGTGAATAAAGAGAATTTCATTTCATTTGGTGAGTACCTACATGAAGTTTTATCATCATATACCAAGGTTTTTTATTACCTATAATAGTTTGCTAATACTACAAGGGAAATTAAAATTTTGTTATTTCTCTAAGGAAATCAGAATATTTTGACACAAATTATGAACTAGAAAATGTGGTTAAAGCCTTTACACATTCCTTTTGTTGATTCACAGCCCCTGATTACAATGCAACTCTTTTAAACGTGCAAATTTGCCTAAACATGGTCCACAAACAAAATAAAGAATCAAAAACAGAATGCTGTTGACTTTAAACACATATGTTGCTCCCACTGTTAAGTTTGCAACCTACAGTTTTATAAGCCTTTGGAATATGACTGAGTTGTGGTTCTCTGCTGGAAGGCATGGCATGTTTGCACTACAGCTAATTATTTTGATAACTTTTACATATATGAATTGGTGATAACGTTACATTCTCAAGCAAAACAAGAATTTTAAAAAATGCAAAAAATTACTATAACCTGCACAGTCAAAAAAATGGTTTGACAAAGGTCATAAACCACCATTAGTAAAGAAATTACAATAATATCTATGAATCATTTAAGATGGATGGATTATTGTGACAGATAGTGGGCTGTATAGTAAGAAATCATTGTATCACTCTTCAGAATGGTTCTAAATGGCCAGTTGTTTGCAGATATGTACTTGACAAAGGTTTAGTAAAACTCAAGGAACATGGAGATTTCATAATCAATCATTTACAAGAAATTATTCTTTTAAAACATAGCACCCATCAAAATGATGGATCCAGTCCTCCTAATGTTGAATGACTGAAAGCTTGAAGTGTGAGTTAAGCATCAGTGTGCTACAGTTTCAATTAGCCATCTTTAATCTAAATAATGGCTTATTCCATAACATGATCTAAGGTCTTAAAACCATAAATACCATCATTTAAGCTTGTTGTTGCTTTTTTGCTTCAACATTGCATATAATACTTAATACACCATTTACATCATCACTTCATTTAGATGAATTCTGTTCCCTTCAACCCTTTGCTTTGCCTTTTATTTGCTTTGCTTCATGTTTCTAAATGTAGTACATTTCTCAACTTGCTTATGCCATGTTTGTGTAACTTTAAGTCACAGCACCAATAAAAACACTATCTAGGATTAACGAATTCTTTCCTGAGCAAACCTGCACTCATATAGCAAAAGCTATCTTATGTTTGTGAACGTGGATATGCAATAGGTTGGTTGGAACCATTGTTGGATCGGATTGCAAGAAATAGCACCACTGTAGTATGTCCTGTGATAGAGACAATAGATGACAACACATTTGAGTATAAATTCACTCCAGCTTATCAAGTAGGCGGCTTCTCGTGGAACCTGCAGGTATTGTAATTGCAAGTGTTATATATTACATAATAAAGGAGAAAATTGTAAGTAATGATTTACATATTAATTGAATATGATAACCTTTTGTAATATAGGATGTTTTAAAACTACAGGGAATAATTTAGGTATGCATTCGCCATATGTAGACAATAAAATACGTCCATTACAACATGTGTCTGGAAGTGCTTGGTTTCTGAGTTATGGCCTTCATGATATTCACAGGAACATATTTCTTACTACAAATAGGTTTCTTTACACAAGATATTCAAAGATGTTCCTGATTGAATACAGACCTCAAATCGACGTCTCATGGCCGTGCGAACACGACCCCAAATTCTAAAAGTATTTAATGCGTACTTTCCTCACAATCTGCCACAATTCGATTCCGAAGGGATTCCATGTCAGGCACAGGAGACGAATACACTAACGCTTTTAAATGGGCCCACAAGTAGAAATCGACAGGGTTCAAATCAGGTGAGCGTGATGGCCAAGCAAATGGGCCACCTCTACCTATCTCCATCGATCCAAGTACCGACGAGCGGTATGACTGAAAAGCACAGGAGCGCCATCATGCAAGAAGTGAGCTTGTTGATGGATGCTTTTTGGAGTGTCTTCATACGCATGAGGTTTGGTGTTTTCTAGGAAGTTTGTGTATGCCTGTCCCGTAAGTCTATTTATAAGTACATAGAGTCCAACTAACCGATCACCAATGATGCCGGTCCACATGTTGAGAGTGAACCACACTTGGTGATGAGATGGAACAATTGCATGTCGGTTTTCATATGCCCACATATGCTGATTGTGGAAATTTGCAATGCTATCTCGAGTGAACTGTGCTTTATCTGTAAACAATACTAAGGCAGGAAAGTTCAGATTTGTAGTACAAAGCTGACCGAAGCACTGGCAGAACGTCAATCGAGCACGCTAATCTGCTGGTAACAGGACCTGTACATGTTGCAAATGATGTTGCTCTCGCAACAGCCTCCAGACAGTCGTATGAGGAACATCACTTGCAATAATCTTCTGTACTGATAGAAGGAGTCGTGTGCACAGAATCCAGGATCTCCTCTTCTACATCTGGAGACGTAGATCTTGGTCGTCTCCTCCCCAAACCAGAAGATTTAAACTTCCCATGAGTGCACAGACGGCGATGGAGATGTTCAAATGTCTCCCGATCTGGACATCTTCACTGTGGGTACCTCTCTTGGTACAAACGACGAGCCAGCGCAGCATTGCCGTCCGCCTTACCGTACATGAAGTGTATTTCTGCCAGTATCTGATTTGAGTACATGTGGCTCCCTCGAACGCCAAACACAACACTCAATGTACCCTTTGCCTCGGAATGAACTGTCAGATTGTCCTGTTTATATTTTCTGTCACCGCAACTACCTGCGGGAAGGAAAACATTGCGGTAATCAGTTTTGAAGGCCATAACTCAGAAACCAAGCATTTCCGGACACACGTTGCAACTACTTTTTTACTGTCTACATATGGGGAATGCATTACTGAATTTACGCCCTCTATTTTTGAAACATCTGTATATTAGTTTGCGCATTATTCAATCCAAAATGTACTTCCTCCTCCATTTAAAAAAACGAAAAATGAGAATTTTGTTCTTAAAATATGAGTTTAACTTAAAGGTTCAAAATTTTTTGATAAAATGAAAAGTAACTGCTCACAGTTTTTATGGTACTTAAATGTTATTTGTGAAAAGGGTATTAAAAGAGAAATGTTTTCCCCAAGACAAACTCATAATGCATATCCCAGAAGATCTATATTACCAAGGTACAAGCAGTAACACTTGTAGCTCACATTTTCAAATCCCATGATTACTGTCAGTTTCAATAAACACAGTGCCATGACCCAAGATTCTACCCACAAACTGAAACAGGTAGAAATAAAATATGTGTTACAGGAGACTATGCAAGTAGGGCCATTTTTCAGTAACTAGGAAGATGATACAGGAAGGTAACTCTACATCTAAGGGCATCTGCATGTCATGCACTTAACTGCATATAGCAACCAACAAACATTATGATCTAACAGGTGCTTAAAAGATACCATACAAATAAACGTAAATAGAAAATACTGTTATTGTTTAGAATGCTTAAGAAAATGTTGGTCAGTAAGTAGGGTTCAGCATTGCAAGTATTAAAATCTTATGATTTTAGGAGTTGTAAGTTACATATAAACTTTCAGAATTTTTTTGTCTGTTTCTGATTTAAATGAAAAATTCTCCCTTGTTTAACTGATATGTGGGACTATACAATTTTTGTAGAACATTGTTTTAGTATATGAATATGAAAAAAGTTACCTTAGACCAGACATGTCAGATGCATCTTGTCTTCTATTCTGTGCTTGTGAAAACCTGCAGGACATTTCCAGTATAGCTCACAGTGCTAATTGAGGAAGTTATAAATGTTATCCGTACATTGCTAATTGTCCATGAGCACATACCATTTTCCAGAAGAGTACTTAATTCAGGTATCATTTAAGATAAATGTAAATATTTAGCAGCTTAGTCTCCTACGAGATAATAGTTTAGACAATGTGCTTAGTATGTGTGCATCTGCTAGCGTTAGGTTTTATGAATAAATAAACTTAAACAGTTCAAATGGTCCACATGCAAACAAATTTTTATTTATCACCATCATAATCATCAGCTAAATGTTTTCATTGTCGCCATCATCAACTCCCTCAGGGTGTCGTCCCCCAAGGTGTAGTAGTTACCATGCTGGCCTTTAGTTTCCGAATTCGCGGGTTCAAACTCGGTGGAGGGCAATGGATTTTTTTGGGTGTAATAATCCTTAGCATGGCTTCCTTCAGAAGGGAAGCAAAACCGGTGGTCCTGTGTGTTAGGTTTACGGCAGCTAAAAGAACTTTAGGCAAAATTTCCGGTCTTTCACGCCCAATATAGAATGGGACGCTAAGGACCACAGCAGTTAAAGAGCGTCTATAAATTAAAAATAACTCAATTTAAAAAAAATACTCCCCCCAGGGGCCTACTGCGGTTTGTGTGTGGTTGGCCCTCCCAGTCGCACTCTCAATTGGGTTCCTCTAAGTGGCGAGAAGGCTTATTCCAAACGCTCAACCAACTTTGGTCCACAAGCGTGTTTGAACAACTACCTGTTACCTCCCTGAATACAGTCTGAGGGATACCGTTGCGCGGAACGGTGGAGGGGAGTCGCAGGGGAGACTGGGTAACGTGTAATTCTCAGCCCTTGAGTAGCATGTAGGGCTGTGTTCATATCCGCTGATAAAGACCCCAGGAAGGGGTTATTGCATAATCTATTGCACTTGTGATGGCGATTGAGTCCCTCTGTCTTTAAATTGGGAGGCGAGATCCTAGGATGAGCAAGGTCCGACCAGAACTGTCATCTAGGCTAGAGTGGCACCCAGGATATGGACATGCCACTGGAGACATTTGAAATGGTGGAGGAGTTTCATGCCATGGAAAAATTAAAATTAAAAAAAACGCAATTTAAAGAGAATGGAAAAGAAGTAGTCGAGTTTGGTCCTCGCTACTTGGCTATCCGAACAGATGAAGGGAAGAAATTTACATTGGTGAGTCCATTCACTATTCAAAAGGGTCTGGATAACATTCCTGGTGCAGTAAAATCCTGTATTAGAACTTGTAATAGCTTCGCTCCTGGTTGAAGCAAATTCAGCATCCCAGGCAGCGATTATACTAGAGAAAATATGTTAGCCACCTACTCTATATGAGTTGAAATGCACAGGAATTTGAACTACTCGCATGGTGTGGTAAACACCCGTGCATTGGATAATATCGGAAAGAAAGAGGTGAATTTGTGCACACTAGTAGTTCTGTTCGAATTAAGATTCTTAAGGATGTTCCTAATATTCTTGCTCATGCACCAAAAATAAAATATTATGTTCCAATATCCTGTTCCTTACCTTTGATAGGGTAGATTTCCCTCAAAGGATTTAGGCGGGGTATGAAGCCATCGAAGTTAGGCCATTTATCCTGAAACTACTGAGATGTTACAAGAGTCAATGCTTTGGACACACTAATGATTTCTGTAAAGGTGAATCTACCTGCGTTAACTTTGAAGAAGTCTCACACGAAGGAACATGTACATCAACTCCAACTTGCGTTAACTGCAGCGGTGAACACCCATCAAGTTCCCGAGAATGCCCCCGTTAATGCCCGCGCTTTATGAGGAGAAAAGAAAGAGCGATCCATAGATCAGGGTTAGAGAGAAGGTGCCATTCTCAGAAACTTCTACGTATCCGCCAACCCTCTGCCCGAAGTCCGGCACCTATAGCTTAGTTTCAGCTAAACCGGTACCGAGTTGGGAAATCGTGACTTAGACCAGCGATATTAACGGTATCACCATTTCAGAAAAGATTCACGTGGCCAGACCATTTCCCAAGCCTTCGAAATAAACACCTACATCTGCATCAACATCTGCCAAGTCTGTTACTGAAAATATGACCAGTAAAATCACCATCAAAACTGTCGATCTCAACTGATAAGGCTGGCAGGTCCATGACGTATAATGTGCATCACCAATAAAGTTCAAGACCAGCTATGACAACCGACTTCCTGAAAACAAATGAAAAATCTGTACCCAGAACATCCAAAGGAAAGCAAGTCCACAAGCACCTCCTTGGAGATCCTCTTCTGAAGAATTTTCTGGGAAGGACTCAGATCGACGATCTTCATCTCTGCTGATCTGAAGTTTTCTATTGGAAAAGCGTCCTCTCCGTGGAGCAGATGGAGCAGTAGGATTCTGCCTACACTGCCAGAACGACAACAAAAAAGAGGATAAACCTACAGCAAAATGTGTTAGCTCGACACGAAAGAAAGAGGGTAAATAGATTCGACTACCGCTTTCCTCAGCGTAGTGAATACTTACGATTGAGAACTTATCCCATTGCAATTACTATAGCCATCTTACAATGGAACATACATGAAATTAGAGCACATCGACCAGAGCTTGAGCTTTTGTTCAGCAAAAATGAGTCTTTGGTCGTATATTTGCAAGCTCCATCCGCAAACTCGGTTCCACCCCGGCGGAGGGCGATGGATTTTTTCGGGTGTAAAAATCCTCAGCATGGCTTTCTTCAGAAGGGAAGTAAAGCCGGTGGTTCCGTTTCGTAGATTTACGGCACGTAAAAGAGCCTCAAGCCTGATAAAGAGGCCTCTGAGCACAATTCGGACTTTCACGCCCAATATAGAATGGAACACTAAGGACCATAGTAGTAAAAAAGTGTCCATAAATAAAAGTCAATTTAATGTTTCCGTCCACAAGACAGCTTTGAAATCAGGTGGTATACTCCAGTACGGTGTTATCTTTCACCAACAGAGTATTCCTGCACACGGGGGCACTATGATGCTCACCAGAGATTATATTTTCGTTGAATCTGTATCCACATTGTCTGAAATCCAGTCAATTCCTATAAGGATTGAACTTCCATCATTCCGATTTATCAATTGTAATATTTATCTGCCTCCATCTAACAACCTGTCGCTCACTGATTTAGAAGACAGTTTCCCAGCTACCAACACCTTTTCTGTTGGTGGGAGTCAGGGTTTTCCAGCGTCACCCTACTCTGGATAACCTCATCCAATACAAGAAAATGCGTGCGAAGTCTAGACAAGTTATTAAGGATAGCAGAAAGACATCATGGAAAAAGTTTGGATCTTCATTTAATCGACACACACCTTCCTCTGCCGTATAAGTTAAGGCGTGTGGCCGGGAAATCGACACACATGTCAATCTCCATTCTTAAAACAGCTGTTACTGATGCATTTGACGTGGTTAACACATTTGGCAGTGATTTCGCTCAAAGTGTCTAGCTCAGATAACTTCCGCCTGAGTTCCTTGCAGCTAAGATTCAGGTGGAATCTCAAGGTTGCTCGTTTCATTTTGGAAACCTTGAATAGTACACTCGCCTTTTCACCATGGCGGAGTAAGAACATACTCTTTCCTCTTCGCTCTATCATCATCAGGACTAGGTTGTATTCACGTACGAATACTGCACTAGCTCTCTCATGAGGGTAAGGTATTCCTGCTCGAGGTCTATAAAAGTGTGTTGACGGACTTTCCCAGAAAAGTGGTGGGAGGCCACTATCACACCGATTTTGAAAGCTGGAAATGACCTACATCTTCCTTCCAGCTACTGTCTTATTTCCTCCACTCTCCAGTTGCGTTAAAAGGTGATGGAGCGCATGATCAATGGACGGTTGGTATGGTGGCTGGAAACTCACAACCCATTGACCAACACTCAGTGCGGTTTTCGACAGCGGTGCTTGACTATGAATCACCTTGTATCATGATCGAAGCAGATCATCGGATTCACGAAGAATTGTCAAACCGTTCGGATATTTTTCGCCTCGAAAAGTCTTATGGTACATGTTGGCGAGCAGGGATACTACGTTCCCCACACACCTGGAACATACCTGCACGCTTGCCACTGTTCATTCAGGAGTTTATGAAGGGCCGCGTTTTCGGAGTAAGAATGGTCGGCTCGGTTTTTTCAAACATTTTTGTTCATGAGAACAGAGTGCTTCAGGGATTGGTACTAAGTGTTGCACTTTTTGCTATAGCAAATCGATCTGAAATGTGTTCCTCCAGGGACATCGTCATGCTTATTCGTAGAGGACTTAGCCTTTAATTGACTTCAAAGTACGCCGTCTTGGAACGCCTTATGCAGCAATGTTTAAACAGTCATCGAGAATAGAGTTCCAAAAACGGATTTCGTTTCTCAACACAAAAGTCAATCTTCGTTAATTTCTGGTGCTACAGGACAGGATTACCACATTCTCGATCCGTTTTGGTACAGATTTACTTCCATTGGCAGGTTCGACGAGATTCCTAGAATTGACATTTGATAGGAAACTTAGCTGGTCATTGCATATAGCACAGCTGAACGAGCGGTGTGACCGTTCCCTGAATATTTTGCGGTTATTAAGTGCCAAATCTTGAGGATCGGATCGGACAGTTTTGCCTGACTAGATCGCGCACTGATTCGATCCTGTTAGACTATGAGTGTATCGTTTATTCTTCAGCACGACCGTCTGTGCTGAGAACATTAGACACGGTTCATAATCCGGCATTCGTGTGGCTGCCGTAGCTTTTCCAACTAGCCCAGTATTGAGTCTTTACGCTGAATCGGCTGAACCCCCTGCAATATCGGCATGATGTTCTCGTAAGGAATTATGGCTTTGGGCTTAAATGTATGTCTGTGCAATCAACGTTCGCTTCTTTTTTCAACACCGCGCTGGACGAACGTTATAGAAACAGCTTCAGTAGTCCCAGGCCTGCAGGTGTTCCTTTCCGGAAGCTTTTTACAAAGCATGATTTTGAAATGCCTAGCTTGTTTCCTAATGAGTAGAGGGTGTACCCCACTTGTTTACAGGCGACATCTCACTTAAATCTTGGAATGACAGCATACCAGAAGTCTATGATGCCTACGTTTAGTATCCGCACTTGTTTTTTAGAATGTTTCTAAGGTTACAATGACCGAATTTTGATTTACAACGATAGATCTAAAAGCATCAACGGTATTGGATGTGCCTATGCTCATGGAACCAAATCGCATACATTCGGTTTCCATAGTGTAAAACTATATGCCATATGACGAGCCACTTTGTATGGGCGCCGTCGAAAATTGGGTGACTATCTCATGTTGAGTGATTCCCTTATTGCACTTCAGAGCTTTCTTGAGCCATACAACTTCCATCGCATTGTACAGCGCTTCCAGGATGCTCTCCATGTTTTACACGCTTCTGGCGTTAATATAGAGTGTGTTTGGATTCCTGGTCGCGTTAGCTGCCGAATTCGCCTGTTCACTCCCCGGTAAGCTAAGTCAGCAACCACAGAACCCAGTGTTACAATATCTCGTGTAACGTCGGAAGACCTTAGGCTTGTGCGGAGAGGGGTGCTATCGCGCTGGCACGAGAAGTGTTCAGCTCTCTGCGGAAATAAGCTTAGATAGTAAATGACATTCCAATAAACTGGGCAACTTCCTCTTGTGCATCTCGTGGTGCGGAGGTTAAGTATGGCTACTGCAATTTTATGCACGGTTGCCTTTTAAAGGGGGACCCTGCACCTCTTTGTCCACCTTGTAGTGAAAGTCTGTTGATCCGTCGTGCGTGTATTCCTCTAGCATATCTTTGGGACTCTATGCAACTGCTGGTCGTCTTGCAGAGGTCTTAGCGGTCGATAATCAAGCGATTGAAAGGGTTTCTAAGTTTTTGTCAAATTAGGATTTAATCATATTGATATCAAGTTGTTGCACCTTTAGGCTTAGTTTTGTAAATTCATCTTTACCTCTGGCTTTTGCCGTGTTATGTATACTGATCTTTATCTCTGGTTTTTCCCATGTTATTTTGTATTGATCTTTATCCCTTGCCTTTGCCATCATCTGTTTTATATAAGGAGGTAATGACCTTTATTTGAGTGCCCTTAAATATAAATCATGCCATCACCTATTATTATTATTATTATTATTATTATTATTATTATTATTATTATTATTATTATTATTATTATTATTATTATTATCATCATCATCATCATCATCATCATTATCATAATTTAAATTTTATAATATGGACAGGGAAAATAATAATAGTCCCTAAGACATATTTTTATAAATGGATCTTTCCACACCAAAATGAGCCTGACATATGTTTTTAAAATTGAAGTGAAGGAATAGGTCTCTTATCTAGGATAGAAGAAGAAAATACTTAAGTAGTGAAGTCAAAAAACATTTTTCTTTTTTAGTATAATTTTTGTGTGTTTTCAATGCAATATAAGGACAGAATCTGGGAATATCCTTACATCCTAAGCATCCATATCTTTCTTAACTATTTATATTTTTAAATGTTTTTAAATTGATTAATCTGTTTTTTAAAAGCAAAAGGATACTGAATTACACTTTATCTGTTGCTGTTCCCAGTATAATTGTCAAGTTGAACCTGGTGTAGTAAATACTCGTGTAAACTTTATTTTATTTTAACTTTGAATATTTGTATAACACTGAAGCAACAAGGGAATTAAAGACTGTTATTAGCATGGATTCAGGTCAGCAGTCTGTGTTGATCTCTTTCCATATGTGTGGGCAAACATCCAATGGCTAGAATGTCTCTCAGCTCTGTATTTAAAGTAAGGAATTTTGAACATGATTGTTCTTGGCCAATATGTCAAGTTCAGGGATGATATAACCATAATGGTAACCACAGAATGGCTTCACTGTTACTCCAGAATGGGATATCCACCCCAAAGTGTGCATGAGGGAATGTAACTTAATAATAGAGAACATTAATGAAACTCATTTTAAAGTAAAAACAAAAACTCTTTATTGAGCCTGAAAGTGTCACCCTGAGTTAGCCCAAAGTGCATAACAGTGAGTTTAAGTGTCATCCTCCGTGGTCTATGGATACCATTCTGGCCCTTAGTTCCCAAGGTTGTGGGTTCGAACCCAGTGGAAGATAATAGATTTTTTCGGGTGTAAAAATCCTTAGCATGGCTTCTTTGGAATGGAAGTAAAGCCAGTGGTCCTGTGTTGTAGATTTATGGCATGTAAAAGAACCTCAAGCCTGATTAAGAGGCCTCTGAAGAAAATTTCCACTCTTTCACGCCCAATATAGAATGAGATGTTAAGAACCATAATAGTTAAAGAGTGTTCATAAATAAAGTAAGAAAACAGTGTCATACTTGGATAGCAGTCGAAGTCACAAGTTGAACTCGGAGGATTTAAACTTTTCTTAACACAACCAACTGCAACCTTATTGTCATCAGAAATCCACAGCAATGTTTAAAATCCCTTACTTAAACACAGAGTTGGGCAACATTTGGAAGGCCATCAACATAACTGTGTTTAATTTCCTGATTGCATTGGCATATAAAATGAAATATCACATGAATTTGGAGTACCAGTTTCAACTTGTGACATAACAAGTAAATGTGATTCTTTACATTGATGATTAATGTTAATTAGGACAAGATTTAAAATATGCAAATTATTAATCTATGTTAAACTGTATAATCCAGGGCCGTATTTAGAGGGGGGTTAGGGTTCAACCCCCCCCTCCCCGAATTCTGACAGTTTTATTTATTTAAATTCATAGCAAACCAATATGGGAAAATGTCGTTAGGTCTCTTGCTAGTATAATGTCTCCAAGCAATTTTCTTATCCATGTAACATCTACATACTACGAGTAGGTACATGGAAACTGTGTGGGGTACTGTTAAGTTTAGATCTACTTGTGGAAAACCTCCCCCCGAAATTTATTTCTGGATACAGGCATGGTATAATCAAGCTTAATTTAATAATATTCATGTCAGTAATTTGTTATAGAAAAAATAACAGGGTGACCACTGTCCCATCTTTTATGTCCCATCTCGCACATTCCCTTATATAGTGAGTAACTAAGAAATTTTAACTGTAGAATTCTATTAATCTCTAAATAAAATCTAAAAGATATGCTTTTTCAAATCTTGGGAAAATACTCTAGATGATTCCCAGAAAGTAACAGTAATGTATATCTGAAATAAAATGTCCATTCCATTACACAAACTATGACATGACCAAGGAATGGAAGGGACACCTCACACCTTGACCCAACATGGAGTTTTTGTGCTTACCACTCCCATGAAGAATAGATCAGGTGAAGGAACTGCAGGAGGCTATAGGCTGCAGATAAAGATGTGCAGAGGTCCCTATGATTTCAAGTTTGATGGTTTGATCACACTGGTGTGCTGCTCAGAGAGGAATCAGGGAGAACGACCCACGGGAGGTGGCTCAGAGAAGGTTGCCACCTGGCAGGGCCAAGAACAACTCTCCATTGACTAAGCATCTGTACCATCTGTCACCGACTGGCACTGAACAGCCTGTCTGAAACATGAAAGGGGAAGCAAAATGATGGGAAATGAGGGAAAGGAAATTCATGCACACTACAGCATTCACCTTGTCAACCAAGGAAAACCACGAAAAACCCATGGTCAGAGTGGCTGGCTCCAGGACCTCCCGTGTGCAAGCTTTGCACATTACCACAGAGCCATCTTACTAGGTTACACAAACTAAGCTGAATTTCTGAATATCCTACGGAGAATGTTAGTTTTCTTATTTAGTATTGATTGCTGAGATTTTTAATAAGTGCTTGTAAAAGTTGATAAAGTTTATCTAAGGTGTTGAAAAATGTTATCCCATCCATTACATTGGAATATCCTACGGAGAATATTAGTTTTCTTATTTAGTATTGATTGCTGAGATTTTTAATAAGTGCTTGTAAAGGTTGATAAAGTTTATCTAAGGTGTTGAAAAATGTTATCCCATCCATTACATTGGAATAACACCTATTGTGAGTTATTAAATCAAATAGCTACAATGTACCTTCAAAGTTATGTTGTTTTCAGTTTTTCAAAACTATACAGGAACCAGACATAAAAGATGCCTGTACAAAATTACCAGTAAGTGCAATGTGCTATTAAACAATTGCCATTCAAGTGCATTTGCATTCCACTATTTTTTTAGGCTTTCTTGAGAATAAATCTTAATGACTGTTACTTATTCAGGTTTCATCCATTCAAAATATTTTTCAGGTAGAGACTGTTCAGTAGATTATTGATTATGAGAGGAAATTTTTTGGCTTGTGTCTAATTTTAACGCATCATAAGAACTAAATAGTTTTGGATGTTAATGTTAATTCTTAATGTCAATTAGATTATAAGATGACACTTAATAATAGCAATATATCATGCTAAAGTTTACAGAGCATCAGTAATAATAGAACATCCTTTGTGCAGTTCAATTGGCATGCTGTACCAGAGCGTGAAAGGAAGAGACACAAGAACCCTGCAGAACCAGTATGGAGTCCAACAATGGCAGGTGGCTTGTTCAGTATTGATAAAGCATTTTTTGAAAAGCTTGGAACGTATGATAGTGGTTTTGATATATGGGGAGGTGAAAATTTAGAGCTATCATTTAAGGTAAGTTCTAATGGTAATTTCAAGTCTATGTTACATACAATAAGTCAACAAACTCACCTTAAAAATGTTATGGTTTAGTCTCATTATGTAAGTGAAGTATATTTTAATATTTTGATTTAATGCACATAACATACAAATAACTTCACTGAGTATAGTGCTTGCTTTTGTAATAAACGTGGGTCCCATAAACCTATATGATCTGCAAATAAACATTTAAGTTAAATATGTGTGTGTGTGTGTGTGTGTGCGTGTGCGTGTGCGTGCGCATGTGTGTGTATGTGTGTGTGTGTGCACATGTGTGTATGTGTGTGTGTGTGTGCACATAGTGATTCTAATAAAGTTTGTGTTTCACAATAATGCATCTTTTTGATATGGTGAATAATACCTAGAAACAAACAGCTACATTGTTTCCTAATTTATTCTGCCAAAGAGATTACAATAGAAGGTATGTTTTAGGTATATACAGGGTGGACCATTTAAGTTGAGACTGTACACTATCTCCAAAACTAAGTGTTGTAGAAAGAAATGTCTTTTTTGTGTTTTATTTACAGGACATTGTGATGGTTATTTTAGGGCCAATTTAATTTTTTAAAATGGAAACCTACAATTAGGGTAAATTTGAATTGACCCTAAAATGACCATCACAACGTCCTCCAACTAAAACACAACTAATGACATTTACTTTCCCCCATAATATCCCAGGAACTTTTATTCAAAACATTTCTTTCTACAACGCTTTGTTTTGGAGATACATATCACATAGTCTCAAATTAAATGGTCCACTCTGTATATATGAATGTAAATGTTTGCTTATACATCTCAAAGATATTAATTTTAAGACCTGTGTTTATCCAACCTTATTTTCTTGTTCTGCTGCATATCACCTCCTTTCCAAACCGCGGAGATCTTTTTCAGAATATGCTGTATGTTTCATACATCACACTTGAATATTTTGCATCTTAAATTTCTCTACTTCTTTTATATAGTAAGTAGGGGAATTAAGTATTGTACTCCATCCCAAAAATGCAATATCAAGACCACCAGAAATACAAAAGTTTGGGATTTCCTAAATCCAAAAGAACAAGTTATAGAAATGCGCATGGACGCTACTTAGCTCAAAAATAAAAACTTGGATAAACACCAAACTTGGTATTTAATTTCAACATCTTCAAGACTGTAACAAAAATGTTCAAGAAAACCATCCAATTCCAAACTACCTTTTATATGGAAAGTGTTTTGTTATTTTTTATTTTCTCAAAATAATTACTTTTCTCCAAATGTAATTAATTATTTTAATTAAAATAACGTATGTTTAAGACATTTGCATGTAAAATAAAATGTATATCTTGAATTTTCTGTGTATATCCAATGAAATTTCTTTTATTTGACTGAATTTTGTATCTATAACTTGTAAACCATAAGGGAAACAAAACTTACTTCACAAAAAATATAGATCTCCTTAAAGCACAGTCCTATTAATCTTCTGTGGCATTTATCATTTCCGAGATAATTCTTTGTTATTGGTTTAAATGTTCAAATACTTAATTTCTTTTTATTCAAGTGCAAAGTCCCTGTTCTTTTTTTTTTTTCTTTCTATCTTCCTTTTTTTTTTTTCTTTCTTTTAGTCTTGCTAGGAGCGGACCTTCAAATTGATGACAAAGGAATCTGATTTTCAAAGATTTTACTATAACTTAAGTATCCTGTATCCCTCTTGTACCTATAACAAAATGTGCTTTTAAAGCTTTTCAGCAAACATTTTTGCTCAATTAACAAGAAGTATATAAAAAATTAGCTTTTGTAAGAATAGTTTATAGAAGAATGGGAAGAGAAAGTCATGTGAATGCAAAATATAAGAGTTTAAAAAGAATTGTGCAAAGACAAAACACTATCATCACCACCATCATCATCGTCATCTTTGAAAATTGCATA
The DNA here is from genome assembly GCA_030765065.1 of Deroplatys truncata. NCBI lineage: Eukaryota > Metazoa > Arthropoda > Insecta > Mantodea > Mantidae > Deroplatys > Deroplatys truncata. The sequence continues at coordinate 131,525,699 of CM060978.1, forward strand.
TATTTAGATTTGGCAATTCTTGAACCTTTTATAGGGTTTTCCTTTTTCTTGAGAAGAAGCATTTTTTTATTAATAATGTAACATATAGCTCATGAACCCTTAGATCAGCCTGAAACGTTTATCACAGTATGAAATAATGCATAAGTATAATGTAAGCATACAAAATTATGTGATTAATCTTCTATTTTGTTGCAGACTTGGATGTGTGGAGGTATACTCGAAATAGTTCCATGTTCCCACGTAGGCCATATCTTCAGAAAGAGATCACCGTACAAATGGAGATCGGGTGTCAATGTGCTGAAGCGTAACTCCATCCGCTTGTCAGAGGTTTGGCTTGATGAATATGCCAAATATTACTATCAGCGCATAGGAAATGATCTGGTGGGTGTTACAAATAATATGGTTAATTTAATTTCAGAAGGCATAGCTTGACATCACCAAAAAATTGTTGCTATTTCATTACTGATACAGCAAAATCAAAATATATTGAAGTAACAATATCAATATCAATAGTGACATAAGCTCTGTGTTATGTAACACTACTGTAGCTACAAAGTGAAAGAAGAAAAAAGAAATGACGAGGAAAGTCAATTTGGTAACTCGTAACAAGCCCTTAATTATACAGAGCAATTTTTCTTGGTTGTTACCATTGTATTATATCACGCCGCCTTCTCTCAGTATAGAGTTTTCTGATGAACATTACTGAAGCCATGAAAATACTACAACATTTACAAATATTAGCGAAAGCTCATACTATAATAAAGAAAAAGACTTCAAAAATGTAATCCGTTGCCTACCTCCATGTAGTGTGTGCCTCACATTCAAGACTAGGGATGTGACAAACAGTTATAACTGTTGCAGTTACAGTGCATTAATGGTTACATGTAAGAGTTACCAGTAATGATTAAGCTACTAAATAACTTATTAAATAAGTTATTAAAAACAAGTTTTGTTTTCATGGATTAGATTAGATTAGGATGTGTTTTATAGGTTCTTTGATGGCCAAAAGGTCAAAAGCTTTTATATTTCTATTGTATTGATCTTAATAAAACTTGGCTTTTACAGCCTGTGTCACTACACAAGGCATTACATCCTCACTTGCATGAAGAAGTGTCAAAATTTTACAAAATTGTCAATTGTGTACAATAAACTTCACACCTAAAGTGTACAAAATTTTAAGTTATGATGCTAAAATATAAATAGTAAGCATCAAATTTTTATTACATTAAAAAATTGTCACGTCTACTGAATATAACATTTCTTCCCTTCAATACTTAAACCTTTGCTTATATGCAAAGAGTGTCAGAATTTTAAAATATACATTTACAAAATATTAAGTATGTTCAATAAAACAATTTTGTATATAAAATACATATATAAAGTGCACAATGTTTTAGATTATGGTGCTCGCAGTTATATTATATTAATGGTTACCAATAACATTTTGTGCGAAGAATAAAAACAGTGTTAATCAATTTAGGGGTATTATTTGGGGTATAAAGATGTATTAATTAACACATGTTCATCAATATGAATGATGTCCATACAGACTACTTTGTTATTTTGATACAATCTAATCTCTTGGCTATATCAACACTTTGATTACTATGATGGTTTATAATCGCAAACTGCACTCACAATTACTTCTACATTCGTACGCACGCACACGCACGCACACACACATGCACGCACATTATTCTGTGTTGCCTTTTCCCTATTGGCTAAGCCATTCGTGTATAAGTGTGCCTCTCTTAGCACTTGCAGATGGGAATAGCCTTAAGTAATAAAAAATTATTACATTCATGTAAATCAAGGTTGAAAGCATGCAGTTGTGCAATACTAATAAATAATATTCAATTTATAATTATGGTGTATATGGTAATGAGGTAGTCCTTTCAACTTTAAGGTTTGATTTAACCCTGTCGTATATCTGTTGGTCTTTCAATGTTCTTTGCCATGTAAGGTTAAAGGTGTAAACATGCATAATGACAAATCGAAAAGAGCAGAAACACATGTGCTTTTCGAATTTGAAAGTCAGAGAAATTTCATATTTCTTAAGCAATCTTAGAATAGACGATGAAATTGTGCAACTATAGATCTTGTTGCACCACTGTTATAATTTATGTACCATTGTTTGAGCTTAGCAGGCCACATATTTTAATACTGAACAGCATTCATTGTTTGTTAATACCCCTCTGTCCGCGATGTATAAAATCTTATGCACTTAAAATCATATGTGAATATCCATCTTAATGGAATGCAGGCAGCTTTGCTGCCTGAGTGTTGACTGACCTGTGGGCTGTGACCTATATTCTAAGCGATAAGTAACACACTGTAATAAACAAATATTTACTTGCAACTCCGTGCGACGATGACTCAAGTTGTAAACAAGCTGAGGTAACTGGTTCCCAATAAGCAATTCCAATGCACATGCAGTCAATGATATCACCTGGCTTGGCAAGTCTCTAGTAATGCGATAACTAGTTGTCTTTATCACTTTGGTAACTGTTATTGATTAACTAGTGACTTTGTAATCGATATTTTGTTAACTGTTACTGAGTAACTAGCTGCTTTGTAATGATTACTTTGGTAAGCATTACATTAAGGTAACCATTACAATTTAACTGTTATGTTATTTTCCACCAATCCCTGTTCAAGATTTCCTAAGTTTCAGTCTCAGTTAGTGTGAGTTGTCCTGATAACGATTATTTCTGTGGTTTCCTTTATCCTAAGAAGCTGATTGTACAGAAACTCTAAACTCTATGGATCCTCAGGTCATTTGAACATCATTTAATTCATTCAATTCATTCAATTGTATCCTATCTGGTTAAAAAGCATTAATTCTTTAACCATCTGCCACTTCATGCTGCCTTCAACATATTAAGGATGAAATGGTTCTGCCAAGCTCCACGGACATATTCAGGATATAGTTTAATTTTTTATTCTTGTAACCTATATTCACTAGCTGTTCAACTGCCAAGGCGAACTCCTGCAGCGTCTTCCCTGGCTGTGCAGCTTTGACTTGAGTTGACTGCGATAGGCTGAGGCCAAGCAATGGTCCCCGAACCAGTTTTCGAGAGCCTCCCAGATGTCTCCGGACTTCGCTGACTGAATCGCACACAGAATTTCTGCTGCCCGTCCCTGGAGGCTGGTAATTAGCTGTGTGGTTTCTTCCTATTCTGACCATCAGTTTTGGACACCGCAATCAGACCTCGCAACGGCGGCGAATTTTTGGCGGAAGACTTCAAAAGTTGACGTACCGTCGTAATTGGGTGTCTTGGCGCACGTAGATGTTGTGTCGCGTCCTGACGTTTCGACCTTCAAGTCCTTTAATCTTCCGCTAAACAGTTCTTTCACCACGACGTTCAGTTCCTTTGCACTGACGTCAGTTCTCCCTTCCAGGACGCCAAGGTGTTCCCCGTCGTCTCCAGGACTTTAACATGTTGGTCAAGGTTTTTCATCTTTCCACCAAGCTCTCCACGTCTTTGTTTACGCCGGCCAGTTGTTCGTCAATTTTAGTCGATAACTTGGACGTTTCTGTCTACATCTTCTCCATTTCCTTTCTCTTCCATCTCCTCCAATGCGTGATTCACTGTCATTTCACTTGCCACCTTATCCATTCCGGATCCCATCTTCTCCATTCCAGAGTTTACATTCTTTATTTCAGATTTCTCCATTTTGACCAACAATTTTTGAAACATTTCCTCCATCGTGGCTTTTAAATCCCAGTCCTGACACCAATGTAACAAATGAGAAGACTAGTTACCGCGAAAACACACTTTATTTATCACTAGACACTCCACGAAACCAAAGTTACACTTAAGTCACTTTGTCACACACTCGAAATACAACGCAACTGAACTACTGCACTGCACGACTCACAATTAAACTACCCTGTCCACTTGCACCGTCACTTCTAAAGCACTCGACTCAATTCAACACTGACTGAACTCAACGCTGCGTGAGCGACCTCGCTTATATAGTTCTCGCATGCAAAGCGGAACTTTCTGATAAAGGAACTGACGAGAATATGCTGAAACGAACGCTCCAGAATAGGTAAATGGCTCATGTTCCACACTCGCTATTGTTCCGACGACCGGTCGCAACCCTCCCCCTTAGAAGGCACTGCCGGCCGGCCAAAGGTAGAGCAGCGTGCGTGCTGCCACAGTACTTCATTCATTCTGCTATTGCCTAAGTGCAATGGCTGACTAATTCTCAGAAATCCCAATCTATCTGTTTCTGCCTGGAATTTACCTACTCAGTTAGGTTACTAAGACCCTTACCTTGGTTTTCGTTAATAGCTGATTCCAGCCTGACCCACTAATTACTTCCTATCTACCATAATGTTAATTTTTCCCTATTTTCTGGTTCAAATTCTTATGCAAAGTATTACATGCAGGTTTAAATATATTTTTCTTTTAATTTAATATTTTTTTTAACTATTCTGACTATATAAAATATTTCTCTCAATAAATAAATAACTCTTACAACTTTCTATCTCAATTAACATTTCAACAAATTATAAAATTATTAATAATCATCTACTTTACAACAATCACTCCATGTCGTCCTCCGTGGTGTAGTGGTTACCATGCTGGCCTCTAGTTCCCGAGGTCACGGGTTCAAATCCGGCGGAGAGCGATGGATTTTTTTCAGGCCTAAAAATCCTTAACATGGCTTCCTTTGGAAGGGAAGTAAAGCCGATGGTCCCGTGTAGATTTACGGCATGTAAAAGAACCTCAAGCCTGAAAAAGAGACACGTGAGCAAAACTACCGGACTTACACAGCCAATATAGAATGGGACGCTAAGAACCACAGCAGTTAAAGGGCATCCATCCATAAATTAAAAAGAAGCCAAAACAATAAGCAACAAGGAAAAGAAAAAAAAAACAATCGCTCCATTTTGAAATGTTACCTTTCCATCTTATAAATAATTTTCTTTGGTTTTAAATTATATAACCGCTTAATATTTGTCTCAGCTTATTTAAAATTAAGGGTCAGTAATTTTTAACACATTAAAAATCACATTCAAAAAAAAAACTTTATTACTTTTGTATATCATCTTGTGCTTCAAAAAGCTGTTATGTACGAAAACCAAAATTGTTGAGTAGAATCATAAAGCCTTACACATTTCTGTTTTATGGGCAGATATATGCAGAACCCATATTTAAATGTACTTTCTTGCATTTGATTGTGTACTGGGGATTGATAAAGCTTGCTGCAACAATTTTGTATTGTTAATTTGTACTTACACATTACATAGCGCTTATTTGCACCTTTATGAGCACATAAAGGAAATCTAACCAAAAAGCTGGGAATTTGAACACTATTTTACATCAAAATTATCATTACGTATTTTAAATACATCAGTGTAACTTTGGTATTTTTCAGTAATTATTCAAACACAAAGTCTCAGTGGCAAAGGGTAAAATCCTGCAAAGCATAAATACTTTTTCTATAATTTTTATTGATCAATTTGCCTGTTACAGGAAGCAATTGAAAGTTCACAATTTTATCTTACATCAAAATATGAAGCTTAGTGATAAGATTTTTCAAAACAATAATATATTCAGTACAAGACAAATAATAAACAGGTCTAATTATTAAATATTTTTGTAATGATTGCAAAATTGAAACAGATTAAAATCAAATTAATGACATAAAAGGAGTAAATACAAAATGAACTATATCATAACGCAGCACAATATTATGAACTTTAAAGATTAGTATTTCAGTCCGACATAAAAATAATGATAATCTTTAGGAACTTTTTACCCTGAAAACTGTCATATTTTGACTTTTCAATTCCCAGAGACTCATTATAAAGAGGACACAGCTTGTTTTGACTTGATTTCAGTCCCTCTGAGGAATTATTTGCCATTCAGTCATTCATCTGAATAATTTATTTTGTGGAAGGCTTCCAAATCCTTGTAGAGCAACATCTTATGTCTTTCTTCTTACCAGGTTGTACAGAAGGATAGTTTGTTGATGCGTGCTCATAGTCTAAAATTTGACGATTCAAATAATGTATATTGCATGACTGAGTTTTTCTAGCTTCTTCTGTTTTGGATAAATGTGCAAGTGAACAGATTGACAATCCAGCATAGCGTGGACACTGTCAACTTCAATCATAGTATATCCTTTCTCTAATATAACCTGTTCTATTTCCATATTTAGTTTGGTGGAAATGTCTGATAAGGCAGTAACTAAAACTTTGTTTCTATTTTGATATTGACAACTATCAGAAATAAGAACAATTTTGCTTGCTGTGTTAGACTCCTTCCTATGAAATCTATGATGCAGTTTGTGAATTCATTGCAGAGAGTTTCAATCCTCCTTCATGCTAAATTAAATTGAGTATGTTTATGGATGCTCTTTAACTACTATGGTCCTTAACGTCCCATTCTATATTGGGCATGAAAGACTGGTGATTTTGCTCAGAGGCCTCTTTATCAGACTTTTACGTGCCGTAAATGTACGACATGGGACCACCGGCTTTACTTCCCTTCCAAAGGAAGCCATGCTAAGGATTTTTACGCCCGAAAAAATCCATCACCCTCTGCCGGGTTTGAACCCGCGACCTCAGGAACTAGAGGCTAGCACGGTACCACTAGTCTACGGAGGACAACCCTTCATGCTAATAGTACAAATTAACATCTTTTATATTTTTGACATACATTCTGAAATTATGTATTTGAAGCTTCTGGCTGTAGTACTGTATTGAAACCAGCAGCTTGGGCCGAAATAATACCTTGACACAACGACATCCATTGATACAAGTATGGTTTCTGACATGATAGATTCAGCATGTTCTTTGCTTTGTGAGCTTCCTCTTTCTTTCTTGTATGAACACTCTACTCATCTTCTGTTAAAGTTACCCTCTTAAATGCAACAGAGATGTCATGCTGATTTTTCTGGGCTTGAACAATGCTATTTTTTCTTTCTCCACAATTTCACAGAACGTCTCTCTTTCTACATGACCTGTGCTATTTCCTTGCCATCACTGCTTATAAATTTTGTACATGTTGTTAACAGATCTGAAATCAGATTCCACATGGATTCAATTACTGGAGGATCGACAATAGTGACTTGGCACTTTAGGAATTATTGACAGCCATTGTTTTACTGAAATTTATTTCAATTTCTTTGAGTTGGTAATGTTCATTTTCTAATGTAAGACTTGCTTTTTTCTGTATGTTCTTTCTTCTCGCTGTTAACACTCATGTAGAAAGGTTTAATTCCGTCATCAAATATATCTTTCCTCAATCCAGTAGTGAACAGAAAAAAATTTATGCAAATCTACTTTCTTTTCATCTGCTACATGTAAATAACAGTCTTAGCCAAATGTTTTCTTTAGAACAGCTTCATTATTTTAATTTCTTCTTCTCAAACCAATACAAAAATTCACTAGTACACACACACACACATGCACGCATGCACCTATGCACCTATGTATTCTTTTCATTCCATGAACAAAAGTCCCACATTGTTTCATGAATTTTTATCTTCTTTCACTTAAAACTCCTTTCATGTGACTTTTCCCCTTCCTTACATAAGCACATTAATGGAAGCAATTTGTACTCTTTGTGTTTGACTACAATGTACCATTTACCTTCATACTTTTTACCCTAATATTTTTTTCTGTATAGTCTCAGCATTTTGTTTAATGTGTCTGTATTCCTTTTATCTGGATCCTTTTCTGTAAGATAATCCTGTGGTTTCACATAAAGAGCTTCCTGTCACGTCATGAGCAATTTCTCTTATTTCATCACGTTCATTTTCAGTGTTTGAAAAAGCAAAAGGACCCACTAGTCTCTGGCTGAATGTTCAATAACAGCTATGTAAAGTGTATGTCTTACAGAGGGCATATCACAAATACTATAGGAAAAAGCAATATTTTCAGAGGAGTTACTGTGTGCTTATCACATTGTTCTACCTTAAAATTTAGTAAGTAATTAACTTCTGCAATATCACTGATTACTATGTGGAAGAACATAGACATACCTTTGTATATAGTTGATGTAATAACATCTAGATAACTGGTAAGTGCTGCAAAAGGAGCATTGGTGACAGGTAGATCTGTGTAGTACAATGAGTTGTCTTGAACTACATCAGGGATAGACACTGAATCTGGATCATTGGGGATAAGCTTCTGTAGGAGTGGTAGAGCAAGTCATGTGATTGTAATGAGCCTTTAGTTTTCAAATGTGTTTTGTATGTAAAAGCACTGATGACATTGCAAGATCTATAAGAAATGAAGTTAAGCTTGGCCTGATTGTCAAATGTGCTAAAACATTTTTTGCAGGGAGATTTTGGAGATGTAGGTGAGCGTAAGAAGCTTCGTCAGAGACTTGGCTGTAAATCTTTTAAGTGGTACTTGGATAACATTTACCCAGAACTCTTCATTCCTGGAGAAGCTGTTGCATCAGGAGAGGTTAGTAAGGGTTATATAATTGATAGTGTAATTAACATACAATTTTGTCTTTGCATCATGAATGCAAAGGTTCTTAGCTATAAAAAAATAATATATGAAGGAGATTAATTCCTTTCATAACAGTTTTTTTTTTTTTTTTTTGTGACTTTATAGTGCTGTTAATGGACTTGAATATTGGAATTAAATATTCTGATGCAGTTAAATTATTCAACTACTTTCTTATTCATTTTTTTATTTTCTCCCTTCTTTTTTCTCCTTTTAGTGTTTGATAGGCTAAATTGTAACTACTAGTTTCAATAATGTCTAATTAATTGTCTCTTTATCTGTAATTATTTTTCCAACATTACAGATTTTATTTCTCTGTGCTCTTAGTCAAATAATCCTGTTAATTACCATATATTCACTCACTGAGATAAAAGTACCTTGCTTTTCTCTGCTTCTAGCTTAATAATTCTCAAGGAATTCTCATTAAGAAAACATTATTTTTCATTATCTGCACATAAATGCCCACCTTCAGTGGTTTTGAAAGCTGTAATGGTTTACCATTATATTCAGTATTAGTTTGATTAAATATGGAATATTAGCATCTTGTACATTGCTAATTGCCTTACCTATAACAAAAATTAGTACTTTTGGGCTGATATGACCATTATTAATTTAACAGAGGATATTATGTCTTTTGTTGCTTTTGATAATAAACTACTGATGAGTTTAGATGTGCAGTAACCTACCTGTCTATATGCAATACTCTAAAACAATTTTTTTTTTCAAGAAAATTAATTTAAATATATCATCTTCATGAGGGTATGATAATTTGAAATATAATGAAAACTGGTAAATGAACTCAGGTGCGGAATCTTGGATTGGGTGGAAAGACTTGCCTGGATTCTCCTGCAAGAAAGGCAGATCTGCACAAACCTGCAGGATTGTATCCTTGCCATAATCAAGGTGGCAACCAGGTGGGTGACTTTATCATCGTAGGTAGTGGTTGCTGGCAGCAATGGAAGCAGCACTAATTGGGAGTATTGAGAGGAGTGCACACGATGTGCAGAGCATACTTCAGCCCAGACTTTTATTAAATATCCAGCTTGATTTAACAGCTCCATTTTTCTTGTTTGCATTTCAAATTTGTAAAGAAGAAGAAAGAAAAACAAAACACTTTGATTTCAATGAGGAATTTTCTGTCTATAGTGTTTAAATTGTGCCTTGTTGTAATTTAGGATTTATAGCACTTTACAAAGAATTTAAATGTACTCAAGAAACCTTATATAGTTTCATTCTCTAAAGCTGCTTTAAGACTCAGCAGTGAATAAAAATATTCGAATGCTTCCCTTGGTTTTGAATTGGATTGTGAAGCAGAGGGGATGTGGCACCGATCCAGATATGAGGATATTGTATTGATGCTCCACGAGGGGGAGCCCTTGGAAGCAGGAGTGATGGCATAGCAATGACAGCGTCCCTACCGTTTCCAGATTGAGATGCCCCAGCAGACTGGAGACTATGCCCCCCAAGAGGCAGTCCTTATACCCTGGCAACCAGATGAAGACTGAGGCACAGAGAAAGTTCACAGAAGGCATCCCTTTTGCCTGCCATTCTGCACTGAAACACCATTGCTGACACTTCCAATCCTGAAACAGACCAAACAGAATGAAAGATTAATGAAATGGAGGGCCAGGAAATTCAGGGGATGAAAGAAACCAACCCAGCATTTGCCCAATCACCCTCTGGGAAAACACCCTCCGGGTCAGAGTTGGCGGTTGCCGAGAATAGAGCCCTGGACCTCCCAAATGCAGGCCATAGACATTACTGCCTGAGCCATCCTGCTCGGTAATTTTTGCCTTACATCTTTACAATCTTGGAATGAAATTTTGATGGCAGGAAATCTCCACAACAATATTTCTCATAAAATTCTATGATATAAAGTAGCTTTTGCGAATTCTAACGCATGTTATTGTAACCTTTAAGAATAGCATAACTAATAGCTATGAGGCAAATAGAAGCCAAATATCTTTCTTGTTTCCTTCAAAATTTCAAAGCATTTAACCTGCTTTAAACAATGGGAACAGTGGTGCCATTCTCACATTCCACTCTTTATGCTCTTAGAACCCTTATATGCCCTTCAAGAACTGTAGATAATTCTCTTACTAAAGTTTCTACATTCCCTTATCAGAAAAATATGGACACCAAAGGACATGATACACATTAAATGTTGAACTAAAAAGAGGAATAATTAGAAAAATCAAGTTGTAGAGCACTTCCTCATTAAGATAAAAAAAGTCAATTCAGCTAAAATATTATTTTGAAAAATAATCACCTTTCAATTTAAAGCATCATAGATAAAATCTGCTGTAAACTGCCAATAAGGAAAATGGGCTGATAAATGGAGCTGGAAATTGTGTGTAGTGTTGGCACATAATTTTGTTAACATACTGTTGATATTGTCACTATCATTAGATTGCAAATGATTGGTCTAAGATGTGCGTCGACTCTGCTTGCAAGCCTGAGGATTTACACAAGCCTGTGGGACTGTGGCCTTGTCACCGTTCTGGAGGTAATCAGGTATGTATTTTCTTGCATACTATATCAGTGGTTATGCAGTATTACTGCCATTAAAAAGGATGTCTGAAAATATTAACTGAAACTTGCAATGAGACCTTGTCAGTTTTAAATCTTTAAGACTATACAAACCTCTTAAAATATTAAATTTCTGAATTAATGTGCCTTCTGCAAAGAGTTCTTGTATTTAATTTTTAAAGCAAATAAATGCAGATAAAGATTATCATTTCTCTTCAGAAATCAAGATTAACTGACCATTATTAGCAGTAATATGTTTAACAACTGAAAAAAAATAAGTATGCAAGCATGAGAAGAATACAAGTTTATTCCATAGATTAAATCCCAAGTAGGTACAGTTTACAGCTTCCTCTATTTTTATTAGATATTTAGAATTCCTTTTTCTATATACATATTTTACACACAAAAGGGGGGGTGGAACAAGAATATTGAACGTTATGTATGTTTTTCTTTCATCTCTTGATTTTAATAAATGGGCAGTATTATCTTATTCTCTTTTGTCATCCTATTTGTAAACTGATTTTTTTAATAGCATAATACTTCCTCCATTCTGTCAAATGCTTCTTGGCATGTATATTAAATCTCTTTCAACCTATGCTATTAATAAATATGTTGCATCTATCCTCCATTATCTGGTGAGTAAACTTCTCAGTTGCTTGCTTGCTGAAATCAAGAATGCTGGGGTTTAGGTTGGTACTTTGTGTATTTATTTTTAATTGTTCTTGTTTATTTATCAAATGAAATACAATATAAAAGAGAAACATGGGCATAAATTCACAATGAATAGTTATACTGCATGAAACAAGAAGTTTTAATAGCATACAGGCAGGATACATATAGCTCTCTCAGAGAAAATAAATCAATATTACTTTTTCTATCATTTAGAAAATATATCCAATTTCTTAATGAAACTATATACACGTTTTATGAAATTACTCTCACCCCAAACTACTCTTAGTATGGAAAATGTTTCAATAATTTAAAATGTTAATATTATTGAGATATTGAGATGAAGGCAAAAATATATGCCTTGTGTTTTGTAAATAGGTTGTATGCTTGCATTTTTTCCATATGCATAATTTTAGGGATCATGGTTGAGAATTTATGATTCTCCTTTTTTTTTTTTCTTACCTTAAAAGCAAGAGGAAAATACCTTTGAATTTATTTCTCAGTGCTTCTCATTTTAACATTTTAATACAGTTTCCACATGCTGTAGGTACATATCTAAGCAGTTACTGCTTAATTTGAAATTATTTCTGTGTAAAAAATATAGCATGACTAGCATAACATGAATAGAAGAATCAATTTTTATATGAACACTGCAGTATATAAGGTATGTATATGAATTTACAATGAATAGAGAAAATTGCATGTGCATGTGCCAAATCAGAATTTATTTGTAAACAGTTTAGTGACTATTTTGTTTTTGCTTATTTTTATTTTGCAATATAAAGGTTTTTGATGGAGTTAGGACTGTTGTACAAATTAAACAAAGAGAGTTGCATCTTGATACCACCGTAAAAAAAAAAAGTATTTTAAATGACATAGTAATATCTGTAAACAATTGAAGCGGTTAGTTGAAGAAGGGCCCAACTAGTGATTTTTAAATTTTACAGGAGAGATAAAAGCTAAATATATTGTTATCATAGACCGATTCAGAAGTTATTTATTTAATTTATGATGGATAGCACTTTCATGAAACTAAAATATTATTTAGATATTTATACAGTTTTTAAACTGAGGTAATTACACTTGAAAAATCAGAATTAGGCCCTTTTTCTACAATCCAACTTTTCTAAAAAATGAAGTCGATTTAGGCACCACTGAACATATTTTCAATAGCACATATAGGTATGTAGGTGGATCACTATACCTTTTAGGTCTATACTCACATTCACAGTTGGTCATTATCAAGCCAGTAATAAGAAATAATAAATAAAACACTGACTAAAGAGGTTGTATCAGATTATAATGTTTCCCTCCTTTTTCATTGATGGCCATTTACCAGCCAATCAAGACACTAGCCTGACATCCTTGGGAATAGATTGTAACATTTCCCTCCTTTATTATTCCTGCCATTGACTACCATCTACCAGCTAATCAAGATGCTAGCCTGACAGCTATGGGAATAGATCAGAACATGATAAAGCATTAAAAATAATTTAGATATTTCAGTAGAATAATATAGTATCATTGACACCAGCTGGCAGAACAAGGGTCCAGCTGTAAATTATTGTGTCCTTCTTCTGCAAGCTATACACAGTTGAGTTAAAACAAGTCCCAAGTGGAATAATTGGGTCCTTATTCTTCCAGCCTTGTTTTTTAATGCATGTTTTCCCCATAAATTAATAACATGATTGAGCTCTTGTCCACTGGCCATATTCACCTCCTGATTGCAAGAAAATGGAAAAAATTTAATTTTAAAAAAAATAGCTAGCTGAGTCCTTTTTTGACTAACCACTTCAGGTAACTGCATATCACAGTGCATTTGTAATTAGTCCTTATTTTCTCACATTAGTAAGCAACAATTTAAATATTTAAATATGACAAAACTGCAATTCTTTCTTTCTTGCATTCAAAGCTCCTAAAATTAAAATTCCATTAAAGGACTATGACATAAGGATCAATGAGTGAGACTATTTGGCCGTACCAAACTATACATCAACCAGAGAATCAACAATGTTACAATCTAAGTAAGAATATAAAGTGCTTGAACTTTGTTTCATTCTGCATCTGTTTCAAGTTATACTCCAACTAAAACAGCAACATGGCTCAGATAGTAGTTTTGTGATTCACATTCAGGTTGCCTGTTTCATTCTGCATCTGTTTCAAGTTATACTCGAACTAAAACAGCAACATGGCTCAGATAGTAGTTTTGTGATTCACATTCAGGTTGCCTGATTCAAATCCTATGTATCAATCAATGTTACAATACTATTGTGGTTTTCTTTATTTAGCAGACTGGGATATTTCAACAATATGATCCAATATCTGTTTTAAAAGGCATCTGAAGTCTACAAACACTAAAAATGGATACTTCTCCTATGTGCAATGTACGCTTGCTTAGATTGCTTATTTGTCTGGGATCTCTGTCTATAATTGGAAGAAAATAATTAGATAAATTCTAACCTGAGCAGGATGAATCTTCTTGTAAACTCTACTTTTGGAAAAATAAATTTCTTTCTTGGCCAATTCTGCATAGACTAGAAACTTATTACTTTATGAGGAATAGCATTCATTCATTTATTTAATATAAACATACCACTATAGGCTGTCAGAACAACAAAATGATTAACTCCATACTACAAAAAGGCATACATATGTACAATCTAATTACAATAAATAGTCTCCAGAGATTGGCTAGTTTAGGCATATCTGGGGCTTTTAGAAGCACACTCTCCTTTATTTTGGAAACTCTACTAGGTCTTACCCTGCCAGAACTATGTATCTAAGCTGAAGCTAAATAGCATACAGAATCATCCTGGTAGGAATGTGGAGAGAGAGAACAGCTGTAAAGCAGGCCACCCCTCCATCCTCAACAAAATGGAAGATTGTGTATTATTAATGAAATCTGATTTCATGTCGGAAGTAATTTCATTTTCCCAACCCTCCCAAAGTAAGCATTGTCGATAGAAATGTTGAAGAAAAATCTCATCTAAGGCATAACAACATTTGTTAATATATACTGATGGTGCATGCATAAATAGGAAAACTGGCATGGGTATTTATTGCAAATTAACAGGCAAATTCTATACCATAAGCCTAGGAAGATTCCTTCTGTCTTTCAGACAGAGATACTTGCTATACTTGAAAGTGTACACTATGCTGGGAAAAGAGAATTGCAGGGAATTATATCCTTATAAACTCTGAACAGCCAGGTTAAACTAAAAGCTCTCCCATCACTTTAAATCACAATTAGTGTGAGAATGTTATCAAACCTTTCCACCCACATTAAGCAGAATTGCGATGGGGACCTGGATACAGATATTGCAAGAATTGAAAAGGCGACTCCTTAGCAAAGAAGGTAGGTAGCATCTCTCCCTTTTATAGGACAGGAACCTGCCTGTGGAATAAGCATTTAAATTGTGAAAAACACAGTTAGACTTTCGGTTCGGAAAACAATCCAAAAGAGATGGAAAACCATACCCAAAAACAAACTCTATAAGTGATTAATCAATAGCCTAGAGAAAAATTAAGTAATTCACTCACTAAGCTTAATAAACCCAAGCTCAGAAGAGTTATATGCTTCATAACTTGACATGAAAAGCTCAGAAAACACCTGAAGGGCCTATGGGATGATATCATATGGAATGCATTTGCAATCTATATCTATAAGCCGATGAAATAGTGAAACACATTCTATTAGAATGTGAAGCCACAGAACAGACAAGATACCAAGTTCTTGGAGCTACTGCAAAATTAGAAGCAGGCCCTAATTTAGTGAGACAAATACTACAAATTATAAAAAATATAGATATTGATACCTAAATTAAAACCAGGAAGTGCACAAAAAGTCTTTTAGGCTGAGGTGCTTAAAGGGAAACCTACTTCCTAAATACAGCTAAGTAACTAATTACAAATATAGTAAGTAATTATAATAAAACTAAGTTCAGCTGTATATATATATATCCAAGTTCATTGTATTCTGTATTGTATTATTGTACTGAAATTTTTGACAAAGCAATGAACTTGTAAAAAAATTATCTTAGTGAATAAACACACACACAGATATATATACACAAAGTTCCACAAAAAAATAAAATACTGTCTCATAGAGGAAGGTAATTATGGAACTAAGACTGTCAATCAGCAATTATTTAAGCAAATGCAAAAAGCATCTTTCAGACATTGTTGCATGCATCAACCCACAAAAAATCCATCATATCTTATCGTTAAAGTGATAATAAATATACAGAATTAGAAAGAAAACTAAAATGATATATAACTCTTAGATTAAATTAGTATTTTTACACACAATTGCAGTTCACTTGTCAACAAAATTTAAAATAGATATATTATTTACCCTTAAATGCTGATATGATAAAAAACGGGAATAATAAATTCAATTAAACATCATAAATTATAAACTTTTCTTCATCACTGCAAATAGGATCAAGATATATACTCTCTAGCCCAAATAACAGCGCAAGTAGAATTTGCTTGTTTTGTATTCCTTTTAATGTGCTTGCTTGTATTCCTTTTACTTTTGTATGTTGTGTTTGTCCATTTTTTATTATTCATCTACCTACCTGTTCTCTCTTACTTACTTTCTATTCTATCTTTATATATGTACATAAGAGCGAGAAGCAGAGTGTAAGAATGAGAAAGAGGAAGGGAGGGGTATTAGTGAAGTGGTGTTATATGCAAACTTTCAGGCATCTCTCTCTCTCTCTCTCTCTCTCTCTCTCACTCTATACAAGGACATTTTTATCCCTGCCTTTCACATTGTTTGGGGATTTTTAAGATCTATTCGTTAGTCTGTACTTTCATATGAAATCCTCAGTTTTTTCAAAGGCAGTGTCAAATTTACCATGCATTAATGCATGTGCCTATATTAAAGTGCACATTCTTAAATGGCATTGCATGAAAACCTTTTCAAAGGTACAAGTAATCACTTCAATGGTGGCTCATGAGTGAAAAAATAATGTGAAGTGGTACTTCATTATTGAACACCTAGTTTCAAAATGTATATTTGTAATAATTAACAGTGATACAATTTACACTTTTTCCATTTGGCTCTTGAGCTGGTAAACCTTCAAACATCCAAACTTAATACCTTGTGTAAATCTTTGTTTCTCATTCTAATAAAGGAAATTTATAGAATAAATGACCTTCTTTTAACAGAAACATTCCACATTTTTAGAATGGCCAATATGGAAGTCATAACAATATACTTAATTCTTAATTGGTAAAACCTGAAAATTCTTCATTATTGTGAACATTGTAGTTGCATTATGGTTGCTGAAGACAAGCAGAACCAATAAAACAATTTTTCTAAAGAGTGACCTCTGCACAACAATGAGGTTTCATAAGACCAAAAATATCTAAAGTTAATTTTAAGTAATTTGCTATGAATTTTCTTTCTATACTAGTGCAAGGCTGAGCAGTCTCTTTCTTTTTCTCTTCTCACAGCAAACCATATCTCATAGTGCTATTGCTGTTTCACATATCAAAGAACATTATAGTTTATTAAAAATAAATTCTATTTAGATCATAAATAAATTATCTACTTGTATTTGACTTAAAGGTACTCTCAGCTACTTTAACCCAGCAAGCTACCTGATTCAGCTCTAAGACAGTGTAGTTATTTTTTAATCTTAGCTTTGGAACAAGTAATCCTAAATTAATACTAGACTAACTAATTAGTATCTCAGGACCATATATTGACGAAGCAGGTAGGAGTATGGAAGTGGTAAGTAGAGCAATATCAATCTAAACTTTTTCTCAAAATTTCTGAGCTATTGCTTCTTTATTCCAGCATGGCAAATTGTTTTATGTACCTTATGTTATATTATAGTTTTTATGTGCTTCAGAATAAAATCTGTGCATGCACTCTTATAACTGATTTAAAACTAATAATATTTTATGTTATCTTTTTTCAGTTTGGACTGAAGTATGCTCTTTCTGGGTTGGTATAACACTGTGTACTAATTGGGGAAGGGATGCTCTTCCACTGCTACTGTGTAATTTTGAATTAACAAATACTTATCTGTGATATTTGGTATGTGTTTTATTCGTGTTTGTTTTTAAGCTTCATGAGATTTACTTGATACTTATTGTAGTAGCATTAAGGGTTTGGCATTGATAACAAAGAACCTAATTGTGCTCAATCTGCTAATTAGTTTCATAACTGGAAGCTGTGTGGAAAAGAATGCACAGCTTTTGTTTCATTAATATCATAGGTTACAAATGAAAACTTTTTTTCTGCAGTACAATTAAAAATAGGTGCCTTTTACTAATTTTGGTGTGCAGAATTAAAAAGTGCATTCCATTTTTCAGTAGCACATCTCGTTTTCACAATATGACAGTGTTCAATGAAAATATAATTGTATAATTTGCAAAAATATTACCCGCTCATATATGCTTTTAAAGAAAATAAAGAAGAATAATAACATGAAAGCATACCTGAATTTGAGAATGTATGTTAGTTATCTTGTGTACCTCTTTTTCTTTTCCCATGGAACTTCAGTGCACATGATTTTCTCAGGTGCTCTCTGGTAGGTTCGTTGCGAGCAAGATACCAGCAGTAATCGGCCATCATATGCACGTCCCAACATTCCTGATAACATCGTTCAACATCTTTCAAGTCCTGGTGAAACCTTTTACCTTGCTCTTCACTGACAGCTCCTAAATTCAATGAGAAGTAGCTAAGATGTGAAGGAAATGAAGCTTCAAACTCATATAGTTTGAAGCTTGAATATTTTTCAAAATATTTATGATATTTCTTTGTATTGAGGGTCTTTCACATTGCCCAGAAGTTTCTTAACCACCTCTCTGAATCCATTCCATGCGTCTTTTTCAATTTCAAATTAACATCTTTCATCAATTTACTTATCTGCGGTCCATCAAATAATCCCTCTCTGATTTTAGTCTGTGACAATGATGGAATCTTTGTGCATAAGTACTGGAAGCAAGGGCAACTTTTGTCAAGCGCTTTCACAAATTGTTTCATCATGCCAAGTTTTATGCGTAATGGAGGAGTAGAATATTTTGACGATCAACAAGAGGCACATTAGTAATATTTTTTGATCCAGGTTCCAGTTGCTGCCTCTCAGGGCATTGGTCAGTTTCCCAATGTTTGCCCCTCGCCCTGCTATCCCATTTACAAGGAGAACAAGGGAATTTTGAGTATCCTCCCTGTTGTTCTAGTAACAGACCAATGGCGACATATTTGCCACTCATGGTCGCGATAATTAATTTTCTCAAAAACATGCTTCAGAGTTTCATAAGACTCTTAGATTCATAGAATATGCAAGCAGTATTGAAGCTAACTTGTCATTATGAATAACACTGCCTTAGACTTCTTTTGGAAGAATCAATAAAAAGACACCAGTTACTTGGCTCATACGCTTCCCTGTCCAACTGTTGAAAAAGATTATACCCATCCACACAAAACACAAGTTAATCTTCTTCTGTGTATACTTGTGGAACTGTATTTCACAATTCCTATACCACGAAAATGTAATGCCAGGTGATAACAAATTCTTCTCCTGTAGTTTTGAGCCCAGTAATTTATTTTTTTGTTTTGTGAGGTCTAAATCCCTCACTAAATCATTTAACTCAAATTGATTAAACTGTTGTAGTGAATTGTCAAATTCTTCTGGATCAGAAACCCACTCATTGTCAGAAGTCATGGAGCTGCTTTCAGATTCACTAAAATTGAGGTCTGCTGGTGGTGTAGGTATGGGTAGTTTGGGTCCATGAGGAATATGCCATATAGCCAAGTTTTCAGATTTGGATATTCAGTTCCTGCCTTATTTTTATTTTTGTTGTACATGCAAAAGTAACAATTGTCATGATGATTCTGCTGCTCTCTCCATATCATTGGTTTGGCAAATGGCATTGCCTTCCATTTTCCTTCATACCAATAATGTAATTCCTCAACACAATTGTTACATGCAATATGAGGCATGAACAACTCATCCTGATCGCCAACTTTCTCTTTGAAATATGAATAATATAGTTTCTTTGTTTGTGAGTCTGTCTTATGTACCTTCCCATCAAACACACAACACCCACAAATGTAACAAAACTTCTGAGGACTTTGTAGACACTGTCTCCTGCATAATCCTGATGTAGAAGTTGTACTCAAACTTTTGTTTTAGCACTACACATATAGAAGATGAATAGGCATATTAACACAAGTTTTCAGCTCAACTGAAGGTGAGATCTATGATAGTGTAAATGTAAACATAAGTACCTCCACAAGAAGACAGACCTGACCCACAGAACAAAGTTGATAAAGGCTGAGAATATATAAACATAAACATCTGGGTAATAAATGAGGAGGGAAGTGAGGTGATTAGGAAGAGAATCAACAACAGATTTAGAATAACATAATGAAATGTAGCAGTAGGCTGTATAAGCTGAATGAATTTAGTACCATATTCTAATATGTAATTGCAAGCAGGTAACACTACTACGACTACGAAAATGACTACGATTACGACTACGACTACTACCAATATTCTTTTAATATTTCTTTTATTATTTAATAAATATTATTTGTGAATATTATTTCTAATATTGTTTCCTATGAAAACTTGACCAGGTCAAGTAGTGTAGAATTAATGCACACTGCAGACGTTTTGATTATGATCATCTGGAAATCTTAAGCATTTATAAGATTTAGTTTGTAGAATATTTGGCAGAGAAATTCATGTGAATGAAACGAATAAGATGTTTTTGTATCTTACTTGCTTAGTTTTAATGCTGAAGATAATGGAGAGAAACTAAGAGACCAAAGGGCATATTAAGTTGATAAAGTGAAAAATTATGCTTAATTAATTTAAAATATTTTCCTCTGCTTGCAGTATAGACATTAACAATGGAGCAATGAAATACCTTTACATCAAATTTTATCTCAAAATACAAGTAGGTTAAATTATTGAATAATTATTCAAATTTAACACACTTAGTAGTGGATCAAATAACAAGTTTAGCTTTAGTTTTATCACAACATACTGTATGCTTAAAGAACCTACATATTGATAATTTGCAAATTTTGGATTAACTTTTTTTTTTATGCTTTTGATCTTTGCTAATTTAAAAAACTTTTCTTGGTGGAAATTAAAAAAGATATAAAAGAGCTGTTGTATGCATATAAATAAGAGCACCTCTTTCACAAAACAAAAGTACCACATTTTGTGCAAAAATTCACAGATGTTTCAAAATCTGCCAAGTTTTGTACTCTTTAGCAAACCAAAAAGATTACAAATATTATATTAACCACATACGAAACAATTTAAAGTTAGCATCTGACAACCACCACTTCAATATTCAAGCCATATTATATAGTAAATTGTTAATTGGTGAATGCTCAAATTAATTTGTGATCTTCCAATACACTCTGAAAAGTAGTGTATTTATAGGTTCAAACACATCAACACTAATAATTTTGTCTTTCTTTTTTGAATTGCAATTCACTAAAACTATCTGCTTGAGGATTGCAGTATTTTATGTGTATTTGATAGGGAAAAAAAATACTTTATGATGAAAGTTTAAGGTTCAAGGAATATGAAGGGTCTTAAGTTTCACAAGCTCCCCTCCCTACAAAATTTAATTTTTGTGCAATAATGCGATGATTTATGTTATTTGTAAATGGTTGAAGGAGAAAAACAACTATGCCAGGCATTCCCAAATTTTGGGACTCTCAAAGCCTCTCTTGAAATTCATTCCTGTAGTGAAGGCCCTT
This sequence comes from Deroplatys truncata, assembly GCA_030765065.1. NCBI lineage: Eukaryota > Metazoa > Arthropoda > Insecta > Mantodea > Mantidae > Deroplatys > Deroplatys truncata. The sequence continues at coordinate 131,547,121 of CM060978.1, forward strand.
AGTGTTTACCAGGTAGAGGAAGAGGGGGAATGTAAAGCAGACCATACCAAGTTTTGTTTCTTAATCTTTAACTGTATTTATTTATTTTCCTGGAGAGGACATGGAGCCCCTGAGAAGTTTACATGCAATCTAAAGAGCTTCATCAAGCACAGATCAGGAAACGCTGATCTAGGCTATGAACCAATTTCAAACATCCATGTATTTTTCTTGGATGGAAATTGTGTGCACATGTGGTCCTTTGCTATTTTAATTTTCTTGTATATTGTGTAGTGGTTCCCCTTGTTAGGCCCCTACTACGTTGATGATGGATGCTGTATTACGTACCTGTAGGTTGTCTTGATGCCCGTACTCTCATGACGTATCTCGACGTTCTCGTAGACTGGAATCTGATGATCGTGTATCTGTATTCTTGTGTGTATTAGTATGTCATAATTATTGTTTTATAATTGTGCCATGGCAGCTGTATTTGTATCAGAGAGCACTTGTGTCTTGTCAGGATTGGGTATGGAGAATGTTAAAATACTTTACACACAAGTATTTTGTTAATTATTTCACCTGTATTTAGATAAACCACATATGATATTCACAATGCACTATTATATTTGTTATGTTAAAATATGTATAACTGTAGACTTTAACTACATAGTTTTAGCTCTATTTAGAGACATGCATATACACTGCCTTCCTGCTTGAACACTGAAAACTTCTGTTAGTGTCCCCTTCAACAGCTCTTCTTAACCTACGTATTTGAATTATAGGCATGTATCAATGCACCCGATTGGTGCTACTATCCAATAACAATTTATATTAGATATATATGTTTACACATTTCCATCATCTTAATTTTATTTATTTATTTATTTATTGTTCTAAGAGATTTACAATATTATTGTCTACTGAACTTTGACCTTGGCCACTATTCTGTAGACAATCACTACAGTTTATTTACATTTGATGCAGTAATTTGTATCACAAATTACTTAAATGTAAATAATGATTGTAATATGAATATGCATTTTTATGTGACATTGATTTCAGATGTTTATTAATTGTAATTAATATTGGGAAATAAGTTTATAAGGCTTTACTGAAACTGTCAATAATAGTGCAATAATGCAGCGAGGGGGGTGAGCTGTTTATCATTATTGGGAACGAGGAAGTTACGTAATGTTCGCGCGTTTTTTCCGTTGAGAACCTTCTGGAATGTTTCCCTAAAAGCAATATGTATTCGTGGTTTTCATTGGATATTAAAATAGACGCTAATGTTGGCGCGTTTTCTTAGCCAATTGCAGTTCAGTTATAATCTTTAGGCATATCGTGGAGTGGGATTATAAATAGGCTAGGTTAGAGGTAACGTCCGTCAGTCCTTCAGTTCGCCGAAAGCATTCATACATTACACGTCGTATTTGGGCAGTTCATCAAAATTCTTAGTGCAATACACGTCGTCTTAAGTTCGTCAGTTCGTCAAAATATTTGTATGAGATACGTCAGCTATAGATTCACAAGTTACGAAAATCTAAAGTATTATAAAGTTAATTATACACAAAGTTGAAATACGTGAATTAAAAGTGATCAGTAAGAAGTATTATAACAGTTTCAGTTTGGCGAGTATCCAGATCAATATGTAAAAGTGATAGTGAACGTGTTCGACAATAAAAATTATAAAACAAATTTCTTCATCAGTGTAATTTTTGGATAAAAGATTCCTTTCCGCTTCACAACCTGTATAGAGACACATGTTCGACCCAAGCCAACAAGATAATAGCTAGCCGGAGGACATTTGAGATGAATTATTTCAAAAACTGATACTAGGAACCGCAAATTGCTAACACAAGATGGAGCTACAAACCAAACAAATGAATGACGTCATAAGATGGCTTCCACTCACATGAAGTAAACACAATATAAGATCTCCAAGTTCTAATAACTTACGTAAATACTTATTACATAAGCACAGATGCTCTCGCACATTTTACAATTTCTCGTCAATAAATTATCTTGTTTCAGTTTTTCATGTCCCATTTCCACTTGTTTTTCACTTTTCACTTATTCATTACTTTACCATCACACATTTACCATAGTTTTCCATTCAAAGTAAGATACACTACCTCTTACTTTTCTTTATCCACTGTCCAAAGCCATTTATTTTTGACTTTACACAAAAACTGTCCAATGCTAGCGTCATTGCACATCATTTCAATTATAAGCATATTTCTATCCCCCTTTAACCACTTCTTTTTAAAACATTCTCTTCTCCAATTTTCTGTTCCTTGGCACTTAAATACTATGTGTGCAATGTCCTCATTACCACCACATATCGGACATTGATTTTGAGGAATACCCTGTCTTAACCCTCTTAGCCTCCATGCTCCGGTTCTTACCCATGCAGTAGATTCTCTCTCTTCTTTATTTACTATGTCTATATATTTTTCCCTACTCCATGTATCTTTCATTGGCCTATAACAAACCAAAGAGCTCTTTTCAACAATCTCACTGACATGATTTGTATTTCTATATTTTCCAGTCTTTTCCTCGCCTTTTTCCAAACATTTTTCACATTATTTTCTCTGCTTCTCCACATGCCTCCTAACCCATTTTTCTGCAGAATGTTCTGTAAATTACTTACCCATCCATCATTCATTAAACTCTTGGTATTCTATACATTGTCTTAACACATTACTTTTTCCTAGATTTAAAGTTCTGAACCAAAATTTCAAAGCTCTTTCCATTATCTTCCCCGTAGTCACCACCCTGCCATCTCTAAATTATGAATCCAAGGTTCATTACATGCTTATGTAGATATTACTGCATTTCTCGTAATTTTATATTACTAGTTATATAGCCAACAATGGCCATTCCCCTCATATTATATTTTATATGTTGTAACATTATATACTTGTTCTCTACCATGTGTACATTATGAATATGTGTGTTTTAACATCCTCTTAATTATTATACGTACAATATTAGCAAAGAAAATAAATAACACGTAAAACTTAGCACAAAAAATATTAAAGAAAGAAATTATTAATGTGTTGATGCTGAGAAGCTGTGAATTAGATATCTTATTAAAATTAATGAGTTATTATATTAGTTTGTCCATGGCTAGTACTGTATGTTGCTTCAATTGTTATTTTATGCGATCTACATTGATGTAACAAGCACCAGAAGGTAGTGTAGACTAAAGTAAAATTAAGAATAAGAAAGAATGATAAGACATAATTGGCCATAAAGTTTGACAGTGAATAGCTAAGTTATATACTTCTATGTAATATTTCAATATATTACAGTACTGGATGCTGAGCAGAGCAGGAGAAATAAGAAGAGATGAAACATGTCTTGACTATGCAGGACAAGATGTAATACTCTATCCATGCCATGGCTCCAAGGGAAATCAGTTTTGGCAGTATCATCCAGATGTAAGTATAACTATATGAAAAATATATGCCTAACTAGCAGATATATATTTTTGCTTTTAGCTTTCGCCATGTCCTTATGTTTGCATGCAATCAGAATGTAATACCAGTCTGCTATGATTGACTTTCTTTATGAGACAAGAAGTTAGGAATGTACACATTTATTAATTAGAGAAAACAAATGGACTGTAACAAGTCATAGTTTATATAAATACATTCTATATTGTTTACATTTCAGCAACTTAGAATTTTTAAAATATAAGGTGATGTTATTAAAAATGTATTTGGAAGTGCAGAGGCCTATTAAAGTCAGTTTTGTTACTTGACTACAATAAACACATCAGATAAAAGACAGAACATTAAGTTTCATTAATGCTTTCAATTATGTTCTCATTAGAAAATGGTGAGTTGATAGTTATACATAGTTAGGAATATATATTCAGTCCTCTGCATTCCTGCAGTCATATATGAATCACTACAGAGGTATGCGACACCTAGAAAACAGAAAGTATTCAAAAGACAAACTTTTAGTACACCAGCCACATGTTATAATGATGAATCTTTCACATTTAAATTTAATACTATATCTGGGAAACAAACCAGAGATTTTTGGTTCTCTATGCCAACACACTTATCATTGACCTACAATGATGACACATCCTAAGAACCAATAAATCAATCAACTTTATGTGCTGCACTATATCATTCAGTTCTGAGATATCATATCCTAAAGGTGACTGGTAGTGTTAAACATGCTTTTTAATTTCCTGGCTTCTAATTGACCAAACTATCAAGCTTACTGTATATCTGATAATCATTCTTTGACATATACCATGTGTTTAACTAGAAATCTGCCAATTAAAAACCTTAATACTGAGAGAGAAACTGAGCTTACTTTAAAGGTTCACTAAATAAAATGAGAGAACGTTTCACCATAGCAGTGAATTTTTCAAATCTGGTTCAGTTTTTCAGCATAACAATGTACTAATGTTTCAATCTCATATTGAGTTTCATTCTTCAGGATTCACACAAGCCTATCTTTATAGTTTTAGTATTAGCTGAACTAAGATTAGAAGTGGCCTATGTCTTTAAAACACAACAAGGTTATTCTCTGGCATCATATTACAAAATTACACTAAAATATACAACAGAAGATAACAAACAATATGCTCCTTATATAGAATGTGTAAAAATCGAACAACTTTTAAGAGTTTGTTTCACACTTTAAGGACAACGCATTCAAGGTTTACTGCATATATCTAATATTTTTTTCCATAGATCATTATTCACTGTTCATTGCTGTTCAAGATTATAAATAAACTCACTGCTAGCACAACTAAATTTCCTCCTTTACCTTAGAAAAAATTTTCAAAAAGTAAAATACAGGTTTTTTTGCATTACATATGTGGCAATTATAAATAAAATTATATGCTGCCTCTCTTTAGTATAAATTTGACAAAATTTAAAATGCTTCCTAGAAACAACTATCTCATAGCACAGGATATGTGCAATGATTGAACTTTGTTATTTATTCTACCTATATAAATGCTTCAGTTACCCCAATATATAAAAAGGGTGATAACCTAGTAGCTACAGACCATGTAATTTGCACATTAGCAAAAATATTTGAGTATCTTCTAAAAAACCAATTACACAATTATTTTGAGGCACAAAATTTTTTCTCTAATAGTCAGTTTGGATATCACAAGGAAAAGGCAATGATACTTGTAGTGGAGTCATTGATAGAAAAAATTCATCAAGCTTTTGAGGATTGTTATTTTGCACATATTACACTTTGCAATTTAAGTAAAGCTTTTGATTGTGTGAAACTCGATATATTATTATATAAATTAGAAATATATGGAATAAGAAACCACAACATGCATATTCTTAAATCCTATCTAGAAAATTGCCAGCAAATAGTATTGGTTGGTGGGAAAGAATCTCAAATATTAAAAGGAACAACAGGAGTTCTGCAGAGATCAATTCCTGGACCCCTGCTTTTCTTAATAATGATTAATGGCATATCAAAATATTTTTCATCTTATACAGTTGTCTGTGCAAATGATACAACTTTTCTTAATATCCACAAGGATCTTGAAGTATTGTCACAATTAGCAAAAACAAATGCTAAAGAATCTCAGCAGTGGTTTAAAAGTAATGGTTTTTACATGAATGGAAGTAAAACACAGAATATTCTTTTTACCCTAAAAAACAATGAATCTACTGATAATACAAGTGAAGCAGTTAAATCTTGGTGTAATCATAGATAAACAACTATCCTGGAATCCACACATTGACCATATATGCAGAAAATTGTCACTGTAGTTTTCTTGTTAGCAAAGTTAAAAAATATAATCAAAAGACCTTGTTTTAATGGCTTGTTTTTCATTATTTCAGATGATTTTTAGATATGGATTAATACTATGGGGTGGTAACCCAAGGATAGCAGAAATATTGAAAATTCAGAAAAAAAATTGTTAAAATAATGACAAACCCATACAAAACTGAACACGTAAACCATTATTTGTTACTTTGGGAATTCCTACAGTAGTAAATTTTTATGTTTATGATGTTTTAGTTAATATGAAATAGAATCTATATAATTATAATACTAGGAATGTGAATAGAATTGATATGCCATACTACAGACTGCAAAAAAATGTAATATTATAAAGTAACTGGAATAAAGATTTTTAATGCACTTCCTCAAGAAATAATGAATTTGAAAATCAAATATTTAAGAACAGATTATATAAATGGTTATTATAAAATCCTTTTTATTGTTTACAAAAATTTTATGAACAAGATAAGAATAAACTGCAAACTTGTATTTGAATAGGTTTTTGTATATTTCTAATCTGTTATTCTTTTTATCTTGTTTTGTTATCTTGATAAAGTCTGTTGTAATTTATGTAATTACTAAATGAATAATAATAATAATAATAACAGTTATTATTATTTTTATTTTTAAGCATGATCATTTATCACATTGCAGTGCAGGTCAATAGGTGCTTTATTCACCATTATAATTTTTACAGAATTTTCGTTTCATCAGAGGTATATACAAATCATATAGTATTACATTACAGCATATAGTACATATGCATTTATATGCAAAAACTGTATAAATATTCTGCAGTACTTCTGATACTTCTGAAAACAAAAAATGCATCATTAGGCTGTAATCCAGATACTCATTTATTTAGTGAAAGGTGTGTTCTAGCAGGAAAATATTTAATTTCTTCTTAAACAGCATTCATATTGTTATAGTTTTTTATATCTTGTGTAAATTTCTTATATTTTAATTTCTTTGTGAATTACATTGCTTTTAAGAATATTAATTCAGCAAAAAAACACATGTGGACTGTTCTTTTTGCATGTGTTATGCTCAGCACATCTGCATTTAGTTCAGAATATTTATGAAATTGTTTTATATAGCATGTGTGCTATTTCCACAATGAAACACTTGGTAGCAGTAGGATTTTCAGCTACTTAAATAGTGGTCTACATAACATTCTTCTGTGTAATGGCTGGGTAACTCAGTGGTTTTGTTTGCAGCTCTATTCTGCAGATTTGGGGTGGCAATTTTAAGCCATCCCATTCCAGGCCTTCACCTCTGATTAGTACCACCAAAGCCCAAAATGTTTCAAGAGTTCATGTTAAAAACTGTAGGTCTGCTCATTCTAACACCATTGCCATTGTCGTAATACCATTGGGGATGATGGACATCGCCCGCAGGATAGCCCAAGCTAAGAAATAGATTTTCATCATCCAGGCAACACCATATTAGGAGCTTTGGTTTTGTTTGTAGCTCTCATTCCCCAGATGTGCGGTGGCAATTTTAAGCCACTCCATTCCAGCCCTTCACCTCTAACTAGTGTTCCCAAAGCTGAAAATGTTTCAGAGTCCATGGTAAAAACTGTAGGTCTGCTCATTCTTTCACCATTGTCGTCATAATACCATTGGGGCAATGGACATCACCTGCAGGATGACCCATATTAAGAAGTGAATTTTCATCATCCAGGCAATACCATATTAGGAGCTTTGAAAACAACTGCAAAGATGTTCTTCTGTTTGTTCATACATTTCTTTGGATTGCTTGATTTCCGGGCTGTTTCCTCTAAAAATTATAGCATAACCTAGAAAACTCTAGAAATATGTCAAATACACTGTTGTGTTATGCAAGTTCATTCCATTTTTCAAGCATTTTAGCAAATAATATGCTTACCTAAGCTTGAAGGTTCATGATTTTACATGAGTGTCCCATTCCATGTTCCCATTTCTTATACGCCAAAAAATTACTTAGTTATAATTATCTAATTATATTCAATTCTTGGTTTGTTTTCATTTTTATTTTTTACATTTATGAAATAGAATACTGTTCTTTTGAGTTTAGTGATCTTTTATGTATTGATAATTGCTCTTTTACCCTTACTATATGTAGACCATGGACCTGAAAAATTCATTGCCAAGACTAAAACTTAATAGGTTTCCAAGGCAATAGTCTACTTCTGAGCTACCATGGTGAGAAGTGAAACCCATTCAACTTTTTATCTACTTCATGTATCCTGGTAAACCTTCAAGTCAATCTCAACTAATCCGAAATGTAATACCTTAAAAGTGACTTTTTGGATTTTTCAAGTACTTTACTGAACTTTACTGAATTTTACTGTCAACTGTTATTAGGGTAATTTATGGTTTTACAAAATGAACTTTCACAGTTGCCATAAGTTGGCTACCTACCTCTGAGAACATTGTAGGAATCAGATGATAAAGATTAATATGCATTTGGACATATTGCTATGGTCAGTCTTATGATTTAAACTAACTTATGCTACACCCTGTTATTTTCAGATAATAATCAATATATATATATAACAACCTTGTTAGATCTTAAAGTAGATTACTTGCAAAGTATACTAGCTTCTGTTGGAGCAACATTCTCACAGTGTTAGAGAATCACTTCAATTCAATGGCCATGCTGCTCATTGAGAACAAACTAATCATAAGCATAAAAGATTTTATTACCAGAGTGATCATAAATGCTGTACAAAGAAAAAGCCATGTGTTTTGACTTGATGAGTTTTATGGTTTCTTTCATGCATCATGATGTTTATATTCTCTCTATTACATACTTGCAGTAAGTAGAAGAAATATTGTATTCCACTCAAAAATCTGATGTTGAGATTTCATCAGAAATACATGTTTTGAGAACTCCTGAATCCATGTCTTCTTGTACCTGCAATGAAAGTGTAAATGAGTAATGAAAGTCTACTTGTATTAACAAGAATTAGAAGTATAAGCTTTTATAAGAATAGATTGTAGAAGAGTGAGTAGAGAAAGTCATGTAAGTGCAACATATCAACTTTTTTTCCTTTCTTTCTCTTTTAAGACATAAGCCTCCACAAGGTCTGAGGCTCTAAACTTACAAATGAACAATTACATAAATAAAACTAGTTATCTCTCCTCCTAAAGCGAACAGATTATTAAAAGCTAGTGTCCACCAAAATTTTTCAGTATCATAATAGGTTACCCCTATGTAAAGTGTCACTTTGGGTAGACTAATTTTCTTTTCTTCATTAACGCATAGGAACTAAATTCTTAACATACTCTTCTTTTTCAAGAACAGTATCATTAAGTGATAAAAAGTGGCTGAATATACATCAAGATAATATCAACAATTGTTTTTTTTTTAATTTCAGACTAAAATACATTTAAGAAAAGTAAAGTTTTACATGTCATTTTTTTTTAATTTTTCGTAAACACCAGATGGCCATTTTGTCGGGTTATCCCACAAAATGGCACATCTTCAATGATTGCTGGTTGACACTGTAAATGTACTCAATAAGTGCTGGGTATGCAGTACAGTGATATAGGACAATGGTTTTCAGACACATTTGATTCAACATGGGAGCAGTAAGAAGTGCCTGGCCATCAGCTCTAACAAACAGAAGCTGCTTATGGAGGAATGTGACAGCTCAAATCTTCAACAGCAGTGGAATTTTGAAAATTATGATCCGTCCAAACTCTAGAGCACACTACACCTTAGGTAAGTATGCTTGTTTTATATGGCCAAAACTAATACAGATACCCATTGCAACATTTAAAAAGAAAATACACTTCAGAGTAAGTTGCAGTAGATGTTATCACTGGCACCCAAGAAAACTGGACAGGGGTGGGGATAATGACCATATATTAAATATTTATTGCATGTAAGATCTTCAACAGTTAATGCCTCTAAATTTCTTAAATCCCTTAGTGCTTTGCATATTCACAAAGCATATTTTGCACCATTTTTCTTTAACCATGAGCATCATTATTGGCTTGAAATCTACTGTGCTAATTTATTTGTTTGTATTCGTGTGTAATGGCGGCGCCATGGCCGAGTGGTTAGGCTGCTCGCCTCTCACCAAGGTGGCCCGGGTTCAATCCTGTGGGATTTGTGGTGGATGAAGCAGCATCTGGGCGGGTTTTCTCCATGTTCCCTGGTTTCCCCCGCCATTCATTCCACCAACTGCTCCATCATCGCCTTTCCTTTCATCCATTTCACCATCATTTCGTTTCATCTACTTCCTTCCTCCCATACCAGGCATCGGGCTGATCACCCATCCTGGATATTCTATCTGATCCATGAATATCTGCTCCTTGACGGGCCTCTGACCCCAGGTACCCGCCTGTAAGTCCTGGGGGGTGTAAGTCCTACATACGAGGAGGTTAAACAGAGAAAGAAGAAAGAAGAAGAAGTATTCGTATGTAAGTTTAATGTCCTTTAATTGGGTAGGACATATCAGACAGGTATGAATGAAAATGGGTGAAACGAGGTTCAAATGAGACCCAAGTCCATAGGGCTTAGAGTTATATGACATTTATCTTTTGAGGATAAGGGAAAACCCCTGAAAATTTTTTATCAAGGTAATGCTCCACAACTCAGATTAGAACTTGGAACCTATTAAATATGAGACAAACACAGACACATCATCCCTACATCACAGAGGGGGTTGCAGGGATGTTCTAAACAGCTTAAATAAAAATAACTGTTTAAAACTTTTTATAAAAGAGAAATCAAGAAAATATTTTGTTTGAAATGAACACATGCAGCATCTTTCAAAAGTCATTTCAGATTTTAGTATTATTAATTTTATATTTATTTATTTTAGCTACATCATATATTTATTTTATCTGTAATATTATATGTATAAAACGTGAGTAAATGAAAATTAAATATTAGAGTACAATCAAATTTATTGAAAATTATAAACTGAAAAGTAAACAATAAATATACATACAGAACTATAACATTTTCAGATTTGATTAATGAATTATTTTAAAAAGCTTGCTTTGAAATGCAACTTGTGGCTGGTATTACTGGTATTATTAATTGAGACTTAGCATTACATAATTAAAGAAGGGTGGGGTGCATACGAGCACATGTTTTTTTTTTGGGGGGGGGGCTCTAATGTTTAACAAAGCTTTTCTTGCTTCCCAGTATTTTGAGGTCAAGTGTTGATACATTTTAAGCTGTTCACAGATTAATAAATGATCCATATTCAGTTCTTCTTCCTTAGTGCATAACAGACAATTTGGAGATGGTAGAAATCCAATTTTCTTAATTAAAGAAGGTTAAAACTAAATAAATGTGATTTACTGTAGGTATTGCATGTTGGCTAAGTTCAATGAACTGTAACTGTTAGGAAGTACACCAGAATTCTACTTTGAATGTGATATGAAAACTATTCCATTTAGTTTGAGGACTTTGCTAGCTTGGATCACAAGTAATACAGAAATACAAGCTCTCGATTGTATGTTTCTGATGTGGGAGTAACAGTGCATTTCTTGTGAAACCATTTTTATTTTTTCTGCTACTTGCCTATAAGTAGTAAGTGGAGGAAGTATTATATTCCACTCAAAAATTTAATACCGGGATCTCACCGGAAATACAGACTTTGAGAGTCCCTAAACAACCCCCCTCCAAAAAAAAACGAAAGGAAAAAAAAAATGGCAAGCAGTTTTAGGAAAGGATCTGTGTGTACGTTTGTGTGTGTGTGTGTGTGTGTGTGCGTGCGTGCGTGCGTGTGTGTGTGTGTGTGAGAGAGAGAGAACAGCATAACACAGAAATGAAAAGTTGGTTAAATACCATATTTGGTGTTTAAGTTCATATCTTCCAAAGATGCGACACAACCCAAACTATCCTTTACATAGGAAATTTTTGAAAAATTGCTCAAATGACTTTAATTAAAATGCCATATGTTAAATATATTTTCATGACAAATGAAATATATATATATATTGAATCTTATGTGAATAGCTTCTGAAATCCCCTTCATTCTGAATGACTTTTGCATAACTGGTAAACCGTAAGAGACGGACAAAATCTTACTACACAAAAAAAAAATGTATATCTCATTAAAGCACAGAATTTGTGTCAACTTTTTTGTGGAGTTAACATTTCCATAAGATTCCTTGTTATTGTTTTAATTTTCAAATATTTATACTATCTTCAAATAGGATTGTTTCTTATTTTTTTCTCCTGGTCAGGCAAAGAGAAACAAATTTTGAAGCCATCACATAATGGCCAGTTCTTAAAAGATTTACTATTGCCTAGACCAAAGGTGGGAAGGAAGGCACTACAATTGTGAATTTACCCTCCCTCCTGTCCCCACTACTCTCTTTCAACAGCCAGGTAGAGCGAACTAAACTGGTTGATTCTGGTATTAGTCCCGTGGCAGTCTTATAAGTGCAGTGGTGGCTTGCATGTGCAACATGAGTGAATGACCATTGTTTAATCGGGACTGAGAGAACAAAATGGTAAAGTACAATATTTGATATGCTCTACTAACATTGGCTACATTACGAGCTTCAGCCTAAGGAGGCATTTCAGTGTGGCTCATGCTGGAATCTGTAGCGAAGACAAATTGTCAGGTGAGGAATGTGAGAAAGTTTTAGAAAATTTAAAAGCAAAACATACGGATAAGAGTGGCTGAGGTTTACCTCAGACACATATTGCAATAAATGTTTTGCATGCAACCTACAGAAACACACACTATATGGCTAAAACATCGAAACCATTTTCTGATGGAGAGTATATTAAAACATGTTTGCATATCACAGTAGAAGAGCTTTGTCCAACATTAATGAAAGTCCTGTTTGTCCTGTCAGTTTGTACGAGGTACTATTGTTGACCTGGGCAAAGACTTGCAGAAGCAGTTAATAGACAAAGAAACTTGTTCATTTTTCCCTTGCTATAGATGAAATCACTCATTAATAAAGGTACTGCACAACTTGTTATGTTTGTTAGAGGTGTAGATGCAGAAGTGGCCATGATCGAAGAGTTGCTGATGTTTATTCAGTGAAAGATCATATGCACGGTGATGATATTTTTGAGGCAGTGATGAGGATAGCATCAAAGTTTGGGCTTGAATGGGAGATGTTGGTCTGCATAACTCCAGATGGGGCTTCAGCAATGGTGGGAACTCAAATAGGCCCAATAGGAAGACTTCAAAAATTCCTTTCTCAAAATGGATTTTCCTCTCATGGTTTTGAAGCCATTCATGACATTGTTCATCGAGAAGCACTCTGTGCAAAATCAGCTACTTTGAATAACATTATGTCTTTGTGTTGTAGCGGAAAAAATATGTTTTGTAATTTGTGAACTGATTTTATAATTGCAAATTGAGCAATGAGAACTCTATATATCCTCAGGGCATGTCGTAGCTAAGATTTCTTTACGTTACTATACTATGATTATGAAGTATAATTTAATTTTCACAAATTAAGTTCGTTTTACTTATTTTTCTCAATAATTTTCCAGCTTACATTTTCTTTCTTATATTCTTCTATAACTTTGATTTCATTTAAATATTTATTGCATTTAAACAGTGCTAATAAATTTAGAATGAATTGAACTGAGTTTTATTTATGGACGCTTTTTAACTACTGCAGTCCTTAGCTTCCCATTCTCTATTGGGCATGAAAGACTGGAAATTTTGCTCAGAAGCCTCTTATCATGCTTGAGGTTCTTTTACGTTTGTAAATCTATGACACAGGACCACCGAGCATACTTCCCTTCCAAAGGAAGCCATTCTAAGGACTTTTATACCCCAAAAAAATCCATTGCCTTTGCTGGGTTTGAACCTGCAACCTTGGGAACTAGAGGTTAGCATGGTATAATAAATTTAGATGTGATCTTTCCTATGATGATGAAACATAACTGTTCCATATGAGTACTAATTAGATACTAAATTCACAACTGCTCAGTATGAGTGCTAATATGATTCTAATTTATTCTAAAGAGAAGAAGACTATTTGTTGCTCCTTGGCAACATTCTTTATTCTATTGCTACTTCACTTTTTATGGAATATACAAGTTCGTTTATTCCATTGCCATGTGTACTACCATCTACAAATCTTTCTTTACATATACATTTTGAGTAAAGTTAGCCATGGTTGCTATCTAAATAAATTCAACATCTATATACAAATATAGGTTAACATAGAACAAATTTGCAACACACACACACACGCACGCACGCACACACGCACACACACGTAACCAATTCTGTATATCTCATATTCTTACTCAAACATTTAAGTCAAATATAATTTGTATTTAACCTTTCTGCTTCAATGTGTTAAGACTGTAAATCTAATCAGAGCTTGTGTATTATGGCACAGAAGTTTCAGGAGTTTTTGACAATCTCAGGCTCCGAATATTTGGATTTACCATACCACTGCCAAGTAAGAGGGCTAAGCAGAGGCAAAATGTTGCAAAGAATGTTTGGCCTACAGAAAGAAATTAATATTTTCCTAACAACTCAAGATATTGCAGTTCCGGAACTTAAAGGTGATATTTTATTTGTGATTTGGCTTTACAAGCAATTTAAGTCTTCACCTCATGGTACACAACCTTAGCTTACAGTAAACACAACATATTTGCACAGTTAAAAGATTGTGTGAACGCATTCATGCAGAAATTAAAAATGTGGCAAAGCCAAATAGAAAGAATAAACTGCAGAACTATACAATATGAAACAAAAATATATTACTGTAATAGAGGAGTTATCAGAAGTGTTCTCAATGACATTTGTAGACTTGCAAGCATTAGACAATGATGCAAAGTTTTCAAAAATCCATTTACATATGAGCCTTTGGTGATCCAGCCCAAGATGAGCTGCAATTTGAATTAATTAGCCTTCAAAGCAACATACTATTGCACAGTTCAGGAAAACTTGGTTTGCATTTGTATACATCACTGCTGAAAACATTTTCCAAGTTGCATCTTTTTGCAAGCAAATTACTGGCCATGTGAATAACTGTTTAACATGTTGACATTGAACAAGAGCCTGCTATGCAGTAGCATTTTGGATGAACATCTTCAGTGTGTTCTATGTTTACGTTCATATAGTCTGAAGTCGAAAATATGTGATGAACATGAAATAGATGGAAGAACAAGCTTTTGTAGGAATAGTTTGTTGAAGAATGGTAGTCATGTGATTGTAAAACATCAGATTTTTACTTTCTCTATTATGTATTCTTTACTATATAGGTATGTTAAGTATGGTACTCACTCAAACATTTGATGTCAAGATTTCACCAGAAATATTTGTTTTGAGGCCCATGAAAAAGGCATTTTTATGAAAAGGTCTGAGTGTGTGTGTCTCAGTGAACAGCATAACTTAAAAATGAAAAGTCTGATAAATGCCAAAGTTGATATTTTAAGTTCGGTATCTTATTGGTTTGAAGTTTCAGGCACTTTATACTTTTCTCAAATGCAAATCCTTTTTCTTTCTTTCTTTCTTTCTTTCTTTCTTTCTTTCTTTCTTTCTTTCTTTCTTTCTTTCTTTCTTTCTTTCTTTCTTTCTTTCTTTCTTTCTTTCTTTCTTTCTTTCTTTCTTTCTTTCTTTCTTTCTTTCTTTCTTTCTTTCTTTCTTTCTTTCTTTCTTTCTTTCTTTCTTTCTTTCTTTCTTTCTTTCTTTCTTTCTTTCTTTCTTTCTTTCTTTCTTTCTTTCTTTCTTTCTTTCTTTCTTTCTTTCTTTCTTTCTTTCTTTCTTTCTTTCTTTCTTTCTTTCTTTCTTTCTTTCTTTCTTTCTTTCTTTCTTTCTTTCTTTCTTTCTTTCTTTCTTTCTTTCTTTCTTTCTTTCTTTCTTTCTTTCTTTCTTTCTTTCTTTCTTTCTTTCTTTCTTTCTTTCTTTCTTTCTTTCTTTCTTTCTTTCTTTCTTTCTTTCTTTCTTTTCTTTCTTTCTTTCTTTCTTTCTTTCTTTCTTTCTTTCTTTCTTTCTTTCTTTCTTTCTTTCTTTCTCTCTCTCTCTCTCTCTCTCTCTCTCTCTCTCTCTCTCTCTCTTTCTTTCTTTCTTTCTTTCTTTCTTTCTTTCTTTCTTTCTTTCATGCAAATTGAACAGAATTTCAAAGGCATTACATAGCGACAGGCTTTGAAAACATTAACCATTGCTTTAGCATATTGTATTTTTCGTATACCTACAAAGAAATGAGTAAATGAGAAATTAAGGTTTATCTCTATTAGCAAAAAGTAGATAGAAGAATAAGCTTTTGTAAGAATACTTTATAGAAAAGTGAGTAGAGAAAGTCATGTGAGTGCAACACATCAGATTTGTTTTTTCTATTGTATTGAAGTTCCACTCCTCTAACAAGTACACCAGAGCTACCTCAAATACAGTCACTTTCCAAACATCTATTACAAACAGATTAACTCCAATTTTTATTGTTATCTAACCACAGAAATTCTTGAACATTTTTCTCAATTATATGGAAAGAATTTCTCAGAAGTACAATGAAGCCTACACAATCATTTAAATATTGTAGGATGATGAGGATATAGGTTTTGCTGGTAGGATGCTTAGCAATTAAATATTATCTTCCAATTTATCCAAATATCTGTACTATAGTGTACTTTCTTAATATTCTTCATTATATATCTTTCAGGTCCTCCATGGAAGAGTGCAACAAAACTCAATGCTGTTACTATCAACACCTGAGACTTGACAAGCATGCATTGTTGCTGCCTGGTTGACAGACAGACACCTCTTTCAAATTTGTGCTTTTAGTGGGTGCCAATCAGTGATCAGTACAAGTTTATGGATGTGTAAGTGTACACATTTAATCGCTGAAACATAAGGTATATACTCCAAGCGCAATAATTGCTCACAAAATAACTCAGCGGTGAAAACGAAAATTAAAATTCTCTCGTGTTGTTTGTTGTTATTGTTAAAGCATTCCTTTGAACATTTCATGACTTGATGCCATATATGTTAATTGCAATGGCCTAAAAGTGTACTTGTGATGCATTATCTGAAAGACATAAATAAGACATCTGCAGCTGTTGTTCACAAGGCCTGGTTTTTATCAGAGAGAACAATTATTTATGTACTAAAGACTATCATTGTGTGGATAATAGTTAAACTTTACAAACAAGACATATCATTGATATGTTAAATTAATGAAGTCATCTCCCTTTATAAATGTTTTATACTTGTGCCCTTTTCTACACATATTGATAGTTTCATCATTCAATTACTGATGTTATTATTCTAATGATAATAGTTCTTTATATGGAATAGTTACAGTCCAGAAAAGCAAAACCTAATTAAACCATTTGGCATTCTCAGTTTTATCATACTGCCAAAAAGCATGAATGCAGATGTAAGAAAGCTTTTCTGTAAGTACCTATATATTTGTTCTCTCATAGAGTTTACCTTTGGCAAACATCTCAATATATAAGGATGTCTTCTTTTATAAGTAAATTTATATTGCTGCAGAACTATTCTGAAAATACAGACACCAGAGACAATGTGACTAATTACAAAGTGAAGTCACAGGGTACAATGGAAATTATGTGATGAGAATTATTAAATAGTACTGTGAAGTGAGAAAATGTACTTTGAAGTTTGAGTGAATGAAATTGCTAAGAATTTACTCAAAATGGAATTTATTTAAGTCTGTTGCAGTGAGAACTGTGTAAGCACAAATAAAAAAGGTAATTGTACTTAACAGTCATTCCTTTCATAGAGACTGGCTGCCATAAAAGATGATTATGTATTGTTGAGATTGATATATCCTAGTACATATCACTTGACAGATAAAACCGATAAGTGATGAAGATCACATACTGTAAACCACAGCATGTATAAAAAGAAATTCACTCTAGAAAAGAATAATTATCCTAAGATACAGTCATTTTCAACAGGGATAAACAGTATCTCTGTGAAAAAATGTACCTTATAGCTCCATTTAAATGCAAGTTCATATTAATGGCATTTGATTGAATATAATTTTGGTAAAAATGCGCATCATTTCCTATTTTTACACAAAACCTTAGAAAAACGTAATAAATAGTTATAAAGAAGAGATGTGCAGAATGCACTAATTTGTAGATTAGATAAGAAAAACTAATGCAGAACACAAAGCAACTGAATCCATTTCATTTCTTGTTCTCACATGAGTGTGCTTCAGGAATTTGCTCTTTCAGTGTCTCTTATATGGATGCCAGGGTAGCTCAGTGGCTTTGTTTGTGATCCTTATATTGAGGGTTCAATGCTCAAATACTATGGATGGCAATTTTAAGCCCAGGCCTCTGACTAGCTCAGTGAAGTATCCTCAAGAGGCAACATGGTTCAGAGTCTAAAGTAAAAGCTGTAGGTCCCCTCATCCATCCCATTCTTATTGTCATCTTACCATCAGAGGTAAAGGATACCATCCACTAGTTGCCTTCAAATAGTAAATGAGCCTAGTCATTACTTTGTGGGTTGAGGAACATATGGAAAGTATTGAAATCAACAACAATAAATATTTTTTATGTGCAGTAGGAATATTTTTCTCTGTGCTTATTAGCCACCACTTTCTCTTTTTAACAAATATAATGCCAACTTTAATTATTTATAAGCTATTTTTATATTTCTTTAAAGAACAAATTACTTATGCCACATCTGGTTCATTGCAGCATTGCTACACGAATTCCTTCTTTATCTGCAGTGAAGCAGCCATTCCGGAAACTGCACACAAATTATGTATACCTATTTTCATGTATTTTCAGATTTTCGTGGTTAATGGGTTTTAAATAATTTGTTGCTTGGAACCAAGTTTTGTGATCTCAATATTATAGTGTTGTTATTAACAGTTGCAATTGTGTTCAATAATATACAGCCCCTATATATTTACAAATGCTCAGCACCTGAACATTGAATTATTACACAAAAGCACCTCTGGATTCCATACTTAAAATTTAGTTTGCTTAAGGAGGGAAAACATTGAGGGAAAGAAGGTGAGATTTTTCACTGCCTTGATTCAATTGTTGTTATTAAGAATGTATTTTCAGAAAGACTTAATCTTATAATGTTTAAAGTTAAAGAGAAAACATAGCAGGTAGAAGAACAATATGAATTTACTCATAAAATTACTCTGCACGTCTACCATTTACTTCCAGGCATTTTCTTTTCTTTTAATCAGGCAATTAACTATTGTAACTCCTGAATGTACTGTTTATAAGAAGAAGGGGTATATTTCTCTGAAAGTCATCAATATTAGCAAAATAGTTTACCTACTAATAGCAGCTCCAGATCTTCTGAATGTTAATTTCTTATGCAGCAATGCTCCCCAACTATTAGGGGACAGGATGAGATTTAAGTTTTGGCATGGCTCGGCTCAGCTCAGCCTGATTTTGATAGCTTCTGAGAAAAGGCCCTTCTCTGGACTCGTAGTCCATTTGACAAAAATTGTAAATACTTTCCAACGAAATTGGAATAATTCTGCTATTCTGGACAGGTCTTCATATTTGTAATGAATTAATAATGAACTGTAAATTGAAGTAATACCATAAATACATTTTGTTTCATTTTTATCAAGCCTGAGGTGGGATGAGCTGAGCCTAGTATGACCTAAACCCATGTAGACATCTACCATTTATATCATCATAATAAGCAAAAGTATGAAGGGAGAAAGTCTGAGAATAAATCAGCACACAATAGCCTTATATACTACTTCTGACATGGTCAAATGAATACAACAGCAGTTGTCTTAACAGACTTAAGACTTTGAACACATGTGAAATAGCAAATTCTGTAGAAGCATAAAATATTTGTATTTGCAGATTTAAGCTTGATTAAAAATACTGTATTTCATAATACATACTGACCTATCAATGCACTTTTTAACATCTATTCAAGAGTGTATTTGTTCTCATAACAGCATCTTACAGGAACTGTGTGGTGTGACATGATAAATATGCATTGCTTTTTACGTTGGTTTTAATGACTTTTCACTGCCATGATGACATTACTTGACAGCATAATCACCAACAGTGACATCATCAGTCTATAGGCAAGTCTGAAGTCAAACATTTCTTCTTCAGCAACTGCTAAACTCCTTGTGAGGTATATTTTCTTTTTCTAGTTTCCACCATTCATGCTAAATATTCCACTTAACATGATCTGTTTATTTAGTACATTTAACATTCAATAGCTTCATTGCACCACTTTTCATTTTTGTTTATTCTAGTACCTAATTGTTTATTTTCTCAATCCACTGAAATTTGAAAACTGCTTTATTCCTGTGTCTTAGTCATTGATTTCATGATCTTTGTACCATAACCCTGTAGTGTGTATAAATAACTGATTTGCAGTATCTACTAGGTCTCTGGGACCTGATACTAGAATTCTATTAGAGAGAACACATTCTTCAAAGTTTTTATAGACCTCTGCTTTGTGGAAGATTTTGGAAGACAATATTTTATTTACATTCAATATATTTGTGTGAATATTTCTTAAAAAGATTTACAGTCATAAATCTGAAAGTATATTGAACAATAATATATTCATTTTATAATCATTTACCTGGTTTATAATTCATGCAGTAGAAATTGCATTTCTTGATTTTGAACAAAAAAATAGCATTTTGGAATTTTTCCTTTATGTATCAATTAATTTGTTTTATAGACCCATAACCATTTATTGACAATATGCAGTCTTTTATTCTAAGAAAATTGGAATATGTAGAATGAAATAATATTTTGCAATTAAAACTGATTCATTTTATTGACAGAGTAATAATAATGAGTTTCTCTTTTAATTTCCGATTGACTGTGATGTCCATTGAAAAACAATTAGGCATATGTTCTCAAAACTGGGTAAGCCCAAATTTTATAGAAAAGGTAGTTACTGTATCTAATGCTGTTTGGAAAGCAGATTTCTTTCAAACTGCTGGTCAAGTACAAAGCTGGGTAGAACCCTCTTAATTTGCATACCTACTAGAAGTGTGATGTTAAATATAGTATGCTGCATGCATTAGAACTCCTATCAGAATTTTCTTCAAAAACTGGAGAGATTGTTATGTCTGATTTTTAAAATAGACTCTTCAATTTGTTTCTCCAGTTTGAATGTAAAAAAATTTAAAACAAACTAAATGCATTTAGATTTTAAGTGTCGTGGGAAAGTGAGCCTTTTGTAGTCTCTTAAAATGCTACACTTAATACTTATAGAATTACTATCATCCTGATAAAAATTTAAAATTAATGCTATTTTATAGCAGCATTTTATAGTAAATATATGTATTAGACACTTAACACCAAGTAAAAGGATTTTGTAAGAAACTTCATGTAAATGCATGGATGATAAAAAATTAGTTTGTCTGATGACTTCTGTTTACGAATTCCAAACATAGCTTTTAAACAAATGTTAATGCTCCAAAAATGTTCTCAAGTGGTGCTCTTACTGTTGTGCTGATAATGATCAAGATGGTCATAAAAATATTGTCAAGTGGTCCTTGTGTGATAGAGCAAGAAATGTTATCAGTTACTTGTTACTGCATTATAGTTTTTGCAAAAGATTTTAGAATTAATAACTCTTAATAAATTATGACTTTCAGTTCATACATATAAAATAAGAAAAGAAAAAGTATTAAATAGTTAGGCATGGAAAACTGTAAAAACAGATAAGTCAGCATTTTGTATTTATTGATATTTCAAAGAATTTAGAAATGAGCAGATAAAGGTATCTAGGTACAATACATTACAAAAACATGCATACATTATTGCACTTTTAATGAAAGGATGCAAATTATGCAAAAGGAGAATACACGATAAACATGCCAGCTCCGGAATTTGAATTGATTGAGAATGCAGGACAATTGCATTCATTCGTCATAGAAAACATGGAGCCAATGAGATAGTGTCGATGCTGTAAGTGGTTTTTATTTATACTATGCATAATATTATAGTCAATATCACAACTATTCATAGAATTGTGCTAATTCATTTTTGTTGTATAAGTTAACATACAAAGTTGAGATATTTCAGTATCGTTCCTATGCATCCTGTAATGAGCATAAGCTGTCAAAGTTTGCAAGTAAAAATCATATTTAACAAAAGTATTGCTGATTCCCTTTGAGAGCATTCCTGAAAATGACTGATTAGGTTACTGTATTCCTAGTTTTAGCTTACTGGGATTATTGCAGTTATAGTTTCCTTGGTGACAGGTGGTCTCCTCTGTTTTCAGATTTATGGCAGAACTTTTCCTGCACAGTGAGGCTAATTTTTCAAACTGATATCATTTAAACACAACTCATAAGAGGCGCTGCACTATTTATCAAAATATGTCATGTATCCACTTTATTTGGGAGGCTTGAGATCAAGTACAAGATTGTTTAGTCCTTAGCCTGAAAAGTAAAACTGACACTTTTATTATGATCTACTTTTGGCAGTGTCTATGATTTCAACTGTCTTCCAGTACAGCATTTGGGTAACAAAATGTTATTTAACATTTATTTTAGTTTCCCTCCCCCAAAAAAGGGAATATACATTATGACTTAAATTAGTAAAATAAATCTAATAGAACATAATGATAAATATACTATAACCTAAGATAAATTTCTTATATCTATATGTCAAAAAACTTAAAGCAGTTTGTAATGAGAGACATAAGCAATTATTTTTAAAACTAAATGAATGAATCTGAAATATTAATTGTATTGGTTGTTTAATCATTTACCTGAATTTCTACATTCTCCTCATTCATACATCTATAAATCAAGAGGTATGCATGAATTAAAAACTTTTTTTTTAAAAGCAGTTACTCATGGTTGAAACATGGCACATTATTTTAACTAAATGAATCCAAAGACCAGAAATGCTTTAAAAAATACCTAAATCTGGTGTTGGATCATTTTGAATAAATTAGCAAAGAAAACTCACTGTATCTTTAAAGCTATGCTTTCCTTATGTTGCCAATTTTCTTGGTGTTTTTTGTTTCTCATTTAATATGAGGCATTTTGTAACTTACATGTGATCACTTCTGAGAAGAAAGCTGTATACGATGAAATGTCTGCTAAAAAGCCTTCAGTCAATTTTGCTTTGATCACCTTTATTGTTACTAACATTGCTTAAGAGGATAAAGGAAGTTGAAAAAAGGTGATCAAATAATGCTAAATGATATCTGATCATTATATTCAAAAAGAAAATTTTAATTTTCTTGGAAGCTTGTAACAGTGAAGCCAATGTTAAATACTTGAGCATTAGGAGTCGAATTTGGTTGCTTCACTTTTTATTATGCAGGACATGTTTCAGAAGCCTTCACTTGCATCATCAGCATTGACTCCAAATGCTCAAGTATTTAAAGAAAATGTTATTAATTTGTATTTACTTATAATTTAGCAAGAAAATTGCAGTCACTTTTGAGCATAACAGGAGCATCATTGCAATTCTAATTATATACCAAATTTAAGCTTTTAAAATGGAGACAAAACAGTATGTCCTGAACAAGGACATATATTAAAATGGGTTGATAAAATTATTGGAAAATGTATAGATTGAAATCACTTCTGACTTGCATTTAAATGAATTTATGAAAATGGATTGACAAGATTCTGCAATTAATTATTGAGAAATGTATTAATTGAAATCATTCAGGCTTTTAGTTTAATAAATTTATGACATTGGTATGGACATAATATGATTTTATATGATTGCTTCAGAGAATATAGCTATAGCAATTCCTTAATATTAACTTAAGCTGTATTTTATTGAAAAATAATTAAAATCTTTTACTGTCATATTAAGTTATTGTTTTAACATAATATTCATCCAACTCCATGGATGTGGTGAGAGTTATGGTATGGGTACTCAATAAAGTCATGCAAACTCGTTAACACAGGAATAACAAGTGCTGCCAGTTTGGTTACCTAGAAATATTTAAAACTTCAGAATGTGAAAAATGAAAAATATTGCAATGGGCAAACTATAATTAGCACCAATGAAATGAAGCATCAGTTGTACCAGGACAAAGTACAAAACATGATTTGACATATTGAGTTTACAGAATTAAATGTAACATAATACACTATATGAAATTATGCCAAACTCAGTTTTGGCACAAGTGGATGCAATACAGTTTGCAAGATGCTCCCAAAGTACTCTTAATGTTATAATATACCCATTTAAAATTTCATCTTACTTAAAAGGTAACACATAACTACAACATATAGTTGTATGATACAAGCTTTACTATGATTTCATGGTTAATATGTCTGTCTGCCGATTCTTCTCTCCTGTATTATTTCTCAGACATTCCTTGAGCTTTTGTTCCTGATTAACATCACTCCCATGATGATCAATGATTCAGTTGGAAAGTATAAAAGTTCCCCTCATCACTGAGGAGTAATTGAACCTAGATGATATCTCTCTTAAATAATCAAATGCAAAGTTTAAACTATGAAATCCCAAAGCACTCGGGCAATGTTGGATTAGTTATATTTGATTATTCTGTTTTTATATATATATTTTTTTTTTGAAAGAGAAGTTTTGACATTATAGTAAACTAAACCACCATTTCAATATAAGCAACATTCCACACATGAATTTGATCTCAAAAAGGCAATATTGTTTTCTGGTTATTCAATTTTCTTATACAAGTATATGTTCATCCTTGGAACTCCATATTTGAATATATCTAAAATAACCTTTTTATTTTCTTTTGTAATGGTTAGTAGACTTATACAGATGATATAAAACTACTATGGCATCTTGCTTTAAATAAGCTATTCAAATTTAGTCTTGGAGCAAGGTACTTTGAAACAATGTTCTGCCTGTTTTATGTTATGGTACATAAATATTCAGTTCATATAAGTAAGTATGGGGCTACATTTCTTTATTTTGTGGCCTGCTTCAATTATATTTTCAAGCTATTTGTAGCTCACCAAAGGATTGACCCTAATTTATTTGATCTGGTTTCCATTGCTCTTACAAAATGTCTTTATTATTCTATCACACATGATTGTTAATGTTACACTTTTCGAATTCACTTTTTAAAATAGAAGTCTTATCTCAGTATTTCTGACTGCACTTTCTAGATGAGAGAATACATGTAAGTTCAGGTGAATGAATGTTTTGTCTATCTCTTTGTAACTAAGTTTGCATTTGTGCTTTATTTTTTCCATTGGAACATATGTATGTTATATTACACGTTATCTTTTACATTTTATGACAGAGTACATATTAATTTGTATTACTGCCATTAAAGTAATACACACATTTCTACAAGAAAAGTAATTTCTTGCTTGTCCCGACAACTCTCTCTTCTCTCTCTCTCTCTCTCTCTCTCTCTCTCTCTCTCTCTCTGTTGTATTATATGTCCTTACCCTGGCTACAAAATTTATCTAAGGCAGCAGAAATGAAAGATACATTAAACATTCAGAGGCTTTTAAATAGCTCCAATAATTGGTTTGTTATAAAACTATAGCATTGAGTTTATTTAAGCTATAAGCAAATAAGTGAAAATAATTTTGGATTATAATATCCAACAAATAACATACGCGAGATGTGTCAAGTGCTGGAAGAAAAGATTAAGTCAGTGAAATAAAAAATAGCAGCTCACAGAGATAATGTTTAAAGAGTTTTCAATCTGACAAAAAGTTGAAAGTGTTATACTTAGGCTTTCTGGCAAAATATACAAAATGAAATGCTTTTAAGGACCTAAGTACCATAAATAAAGCCTATAGTGTTAAAATCCTTGAGGGAGGGGCATAAGGGCTTTGAAGTGTGTCAAACATGATCCTAATTTGTTCTAAGACAGTTTTTGGAATGACCCCTTCTGTCCTGAAGAGTAATTTTAAAAAGTAACTAAAGTAGTAAGAGTCTACTGTAATGCTTTAGTATGTTATACATAATTTGAAACAACATATAGGTATAGCAGCAAGTGTGTCAGTTATTTAAATAATATGGCTTAATTACCTCCACTTATACATGAATGTATTTTGTTTTCCCTGAAAAGTTTAAAAAAGAATTGTGGTTTTGTATGTATTATTATCATTATCATTAATTAATTTATTAGTTTAATTATTCCAGTTTTGCTGTAACATTTGATGCACTTTATAAGTCCTTGACATTTTTTTTTATATTAATGACAAACATTCTGCTGTTGCCTTATAGCTGTTATGTAGAGGTATATCAGTTTACAATAAAATGTGTACCTACTTTAAATTTAAATATATTTTGTTGGAATTTACAAATTATTGAAGATTATACTTGCAATAGCTTATGCTCATTACAAACAACTTTGGTGATAAATACCTGTTTGCATTCCAGATTTCTACTTTGAACATAAGTTCTTTGTGATTTTGTGTTGTTATGTTAGAGTATTCAGTAGTTCTTTAGCCAAATGTGCTTCTTCTCTGCTTCCATTAATGCATAAGTTTTAAAGATCTCAGGATATGTTTTATTTAATATCATACAGATCCATATTAACGTATAAAGAAAACAATATATAAGATATAGGCTTCATGAATAGGCAGTTGGAAAATTTAAAAAATATAATCTATTCTGAGAATTCTTTATGTCAAGAAAATACACATTTACGTATTTGAAAGTCACCTTGATAATTTTTTTTAATTTCGTTACATATACAAAAGAAAGTAGGTGGGTGCTAATGTAGGAAATTATATTTTATCTGTAACTTTTGTGTAAATGGGGTTATTTGCACAGTGCCAGTAAAGGAAGCATTGCTGAATTTTCTTCCTGTTTTAAAAAAATAATTATAAAGAATGAATGTTTGAAACTGAAAGAGATTTGAAGGATAGAAATAGGTTTTATGATATTTTTGTGTTATTTTCACATATCTTTTGATACACCTTACATAACCAAGAATTATGTTCATGCCCACATTTTAAAATGGTAAATTCCAGCTATCTAGCAAGGATGTTCTCTGCAGAAAAGCTCTTTCTCACAAGTTAATCTATAAATCCTTATGGCAGCAGAGATAAAGCATTTGTTATCCAGAGTTCCATTGTTATTTGCAAAGCTATGTGTTTTATTTTAGGGTAGACATTTAAGTTTGGGCATATGTATTAAAACGAAATATCTTTTCATGTACTTAATTGAATACCAGTAAGGAATATGCTGAAATATGATTTTTCATTTTCTTCAGCACATATCTAGTTGTTTAAATTATTTAAATACAATATAACTTTAAGGCCAGTTCCTTGCTCTAATATTCTCCCATGCTCTATTTTTAATTTTAATTATTTTAATGGATAATTCTGCTCTAAAAATACAGTTAGAGTGAAATAAAAATATTATCTGTTGTGGACATTTTTTAAATATTACATAATAATGTGATGTGAGTGTATATTTCACTGATTATGAAGTGGAATTGACTGTGCCTTATTCGATGTAATGCATATAGTAATTGTGAATAATAAAACCGGAATTGAGTGTTTAGTTGTTTATTTATTCCATTTAACCTAAAATGTGTCTTTTCACTTCCATGGCCAAGTATAACTTAAAAAAGAGAAAATGTTACAGAAAATAGCAAACATGAACAAAAGAAGATGATTAAATGTAACATATATATATCTATACCACCAGTTTGTTTGTTTGTATATGCGTGTGGGTGGGGCAACAAAAGCAATTAAGTATTTATTTTTCAGTCTCTTAATGAAAAAATCTGATGTATTGCATTCACATGCCTTTCTCTACTCATTGTTCTACAAATTATTCTTACAAAAGTTTATTCTTTTATCGCTACTTCTTGTTAATCGAGATAAACTTTCATTACACATTTTGTTGTAGGTATAAGAAGGGTACAGTAGACTAAAGCAACAGTCAGAGTTTTAAAAAGCAGGTCGCTCTTTGATAGTTTTGAAATTCCATGCTCTTTGCATGAACATGAGAATAAAGAATAGTGACTTACCACTAGAAAAAGAGCAAGTGTTTGGAAATTTAACCAACAACAAAGAATATCTCTGAAATGCTTAATGCCTCAAAAAAATTATTTGACACAAACTGTGTGCTTTAAAAAGATCTACATTTTTTCTGTAGTAAGATTTTGTCTATCTCTTACAGTTAACCATTTGTACAAAAGTAATTTGTAATGAAAATATTGAAAACATATGGTACTTTGATAAAAATTGTTAAGAGTAGTTTTTGAGAAAATTAGAAATGAGAAAACATTTTTCACGTAAAGGGTAGTTTGGGGTGGGAAAATGTTCTTGTCGTGTCCTTGGAAGATGCTGAACATATACCTAGTGTGGTACATAACCAACTTTTTATTTTGCAGCTATGGTGTTCACAGACAGACACAGATGCACTCACCATACCACACCACCCACAAAGACCTCTTTATAAAAATGGTGATTTCAGCATTTCCAGTGAAATCTTGGTATCACATTTTTGGGTGGAATGCATTTTTCCTCTGTTTACTATAGGTAGATAAGTAGTAGAGAAAGTAAAAATGTAAATGTTACTCGAGTATTATAATTTATAGATGACTGGTACAATTTTTAGAAATGTTTTAGATGTATGCACATATGAATTTTGGTTTAACTTCATAATATGCAGAATTTCAGTTTTTTATGCTAAATGTAAACTGAATTTTCATTTAAGAAAATCTCCAGAATCCAAGAGTTGAGGAGCAAGTACAAAGATGCCTTTAGTCATTAGCCCATTATTTTTGGGTTTTGCAGTTCAAGAAAAATTTCACTTCATTAATGTTCTTTAATGTTTAAGTTAGCCATAATGGCAATTTATATAGCCATAATGTCAAAGCAGTATTTTGATTGCCTGTATTTGGAAAAAGTAAATCCACTGTTTGTACTCTGCAAAGCATTAATGATTATTAGAACCATATAAATGTATTTGCATTCTTTCATTATTCTGCATATTAAAGTACCCACATTATTGCTGAGATAAAGGAACAGATCCCGTAATGCTCCTGAATGCATATGGGTAGGTTCATTATATTTATAAGATGTAGAAATGCCTTTTATTTTTATACTTGTGTAGCATGCTTGGAGCAGAGATAGGCAAGGACAGGATAGGACTAGAAGCCGAGGGGGATTAAGCACTTTGACTTACACCAGGCACCCCTGGGGGGAGGAGTGAGGTGAGAGGAGACAGAGGGCGGCCGGAGCAGGAGGCAGGACAGGCAGAGTTCAGGATCCCTACCATTTGAACTCCCCATGTGGTGGCTGATGTAGGTGCCCCTCTCCCCCTGTGGGCTTGCACGTCCCCTAGGGACCCAGAGACTGTTTGCAGTCTGGGGGGATGAAGGTTCCTTCAGAGCATCCTTTTCCACTGCCAATCACACATTGAGACCTCCTGCTGACACTTGCAACCCTGAAAGAAACCAAGCAGATGTGAGGTGAAGTGAAATGAGAATGGAGATGAAATGGAGGGACAGGAAATTCAGGAAATGTAATGATCCTTCCCAGCATTCACCTGGTGACCTAGGAAAACCCCCGAAAACCTATAGGTAGAAAGGTTGGCCACGGGAATGGAACCCATGACCTCCCAAATGCAGGCCAAAGATGTTGCTGCCTGAGCCATCCTGCTCGGTCAACAGGCAAAATAGCTACATGTTAATTCACATTAGGAAGGCTGCTTTATTCCCATCCAAGTCGAAGGCTGACCCAGGCAGCTTATTAGAAGCCAACTTGTTTGCCTAATTTTCTTCTTAACTGTGATACACAGCATTGTAGTTAGTTATGCCTGTTTTTTGTGTAATTTGAGACTGATATTAATGTAGTGGAAGCACATCACTTAATTTGGGAGTTTTGAAACCATTTATTTAAGAAACTTCCACTTCCACTATGGTGCATTGGCCCATTATCAGACCAAGGCCTCCTCAGTTGCTCTCCACCAGCCTAGACAATCTTGCGCTGCAACTCTCCAGTTTCGGATCTTAAGGATATGTGCTGCATCCTGCTGTACACTATCTTCCCATCTGTTATGTGATCTTCCCAGACCTTCCTCCAAAATCTCCTGAGAACAGCTTCTTTGGGATTTAATATGCCTCCATTCTTATTAAATTGCCTGCCCATTTGAGTCTCTTGACTGGGATGATATGTAGTAAGGCTATCTCTCCATATAAGGAATATATTTTGTTATATCTAATTCTCCATTCTTCTTGCATATACACAGGTCCATAAATTTCTGTGCTTTCCACATGCTCACGATTAAGTCATATATTGCTTCTTGTAACGTGATTCCCCCATATTTCAAAACTCTGCTAGTATTCTATCAAAGCCTGCTGCTTTATTATTCTTCAGTTGTTATATGGTTTGCTTCATTTCCTGCACTGATGGTGGTTTAACTTCTATTTTGTTTATTTCCATATTAATTCTTAAAGTTGTTGGTATTCTTCCTTGCATTTCTACTGGGTTCAGAAGCTGACGAAGATATTTTTTCCATCTATCCTGAATCCCTTCTTTATCTCCCAGTAGTAGTCCATCCTTATTTTTACATATATTTGTTCTTACCTTAAATTCTTCTTTAATTTCCTTAATTTCTTTACAGGTCATGTAGTATTGTCTTCCTTAAATTCCTCCACAATTCTAACCATTTTGTCATATAAATGTAGTGGAAGCACTTCACTTAAATTACAATTTTTTTTAATCTGTTTATTTAAGAAACAAGTATAACTATTACTTACACGTATCTTCACTTTTGTAATACAGAGGCATTAATTATTTTGCAAATACAATAGAATCTCGATTATCCATCACTCAATTAACTGTTCAGCTGATTAACTATCGTCATTTATTTTTTTTTAACATCTATGTTACATTTTGCAAAATTTGAATTATTCACAAAACACATCATTGATACATCCTTGGTATTTATTTGCAGGTAGTTTGAGCATGTTGTATATCAACAGATGACTTCAGTATTCCAAAAATTCTCAAATAAAATGCACTTACAGCAACAATGTTACAAATTGAAAACAGAATCAGCATGTACTCTAGTCAAGTGGTTTTACTGATGCCTTCAGCTGTGTATTACTTAAATTTTAGTTTAAAATCTCAAAGTGGTCTTACAATCAGACAATAGCAATCAGCATAATGTACTGTTGTCGCCCAGCAATGAACCTACAAAATTTACAAGAAACATATGCAAGCAAGTGCGCGTACTTGTATTGTACTAAGTTTTACAGAACAAAAGTCTGTTACCTGTTACTACCCACCCCTGCCTTATGGACAATAATCATCCTTATTGGCATTTTTATAAATATACAAGAAATGCAATGTAGCACTCATGTGTTTAGTGAGTTTTTGTGTAATTTCTTATTAAACCTACTGTTTATAAAAAGTAAGATGAATTACCCATCATTTTTGGTTAGCTATAAACACCACCCGCTCCATTATAATGGTTGATCAGAGTTCTGCTGTAAAGCTTCCATTCAGTCAAAAGTATTTATTTAAACAAAACACTTCTAAACAAAGCATTTCTTTATGTAAGTAAATATGTATAATTTCAATAGACATAAAGACAGTAATAAAGGTATGTAACATACAAGAACAGCAGTTACTGCGAAACCCACTTTTTTACTTAAGCATTCAGTATAGCACAAACATTACACTTGAGTCACTTTTGGTACACACTCGGAACACTACACAACTGAACTGCACTGGCCACTTTTCACTTCATAACTTCTTAACCCTAGAGAGGTGGTGCAGAGCCAGTCAGTTTTATTTGCAAGCTGTATATAATGATTTCGGATACCTGAACCCTGCCTTTCCCCTAACTTTTGCTGCATTCCTTGGCCTTTGTTAGAGGGCATTAGCATTGGAATACAGGCCATATATTCCTAGAATATAGGCTATTTGTGTTCTTCGGTTCAAAGGGGGGCAGGAAATACCCCATGCCACCTCCTGTTGCCTGAACCTTTGAGAAGTTGTGGTTATTATATATATATGTATTTTTAGTCTTTAACATAGTGCTGCTTTTATATCTCAATATGAGTTATGAAGAAAATCAAGCAAGGTTATTGGCCCTAATAAGGAAAGTAAAAGAAGAGGAAATATTAGGTGGTGAAGGCAGTGAAACTGAAGATTTCAAATAGTGAAAGTGAACAAAGTGCAGAAGAGGAAGAACATATGAGTGATGACGACATTCCACTATCACAAAAGAATGTACAATATTTATGGGAAAGATAGAGTTACAGCATGGAAAATGGTTCAGCCTCCTTAAAACTCACGTACTTGCTCCCACAACATAGTGACTCACTTACCGAGTTTAAAATCTGCTGCTAAAAATGCAAAATCTCCTATAGAAGCCTGGAATATATTTTTTACCGATGATATGCTCCAAAGTATCGTCACATTCACCAATGCAGAAATTCAGAGGATAAAGGAAAAATACAGCAGAGAGAGGAATGCAAATCCTACAAACCTATTGGAAATGAAAGCTTTGTTCAGCTTGCTCTTCCTTGCTGGAATTCTGAATACAGAAGATCTATGGGCTACAGATGGAACTGGAGTTGAATTATTTCCTTGTGTTCTGTTGCAACAAAGATACAAGTTCCTGCTCAAGTGCCTCAGATTTGATGACAAATGTGACAGGGAAGAGAGGAAAAACCTTGACAAATTGGCACCAATTAGAGAATTATTTGAAACGTTTGTGTACAACTGTATGAGTAATTATTCAGGTGGTGAATACTGCACAATCGATGAAAGTTTAGTAGGATTTCGAGGAAGATGTTCTTTTTGTCAGTTTATGTGTAATAAACCTGCATAATATGGCATTAAAGTATTTTGTTTGGTTGATGCCTGCGTATATTATACACTAAAGATGTAAATATATGCCAGAAAACAGCCAGAGGCTCTGTATAATGTCAGAAACTTTCTAGTTATGTCAAAAGACTGATTGAACACGTTACCAAGACTGGGCATAACATCAATTGAACACATTACCAAGACTGGGCATAACATCACAATGGACAATTGGTTTACTAGCATCCCATTGGCTGAAGAGTTGCTGAGAGCTCACAGACTTACAGTTGTTGGTACACTGAGGAAGAATAAGAAAGAAATTCCAGTAGAATTCCTTAGTACAAAATACAAGGAAGGATATACAAGCACATTCGCTTTCAGAGAAGGAGCGTTGATGTCGTATATTCCCAAAAAGGATAAAGTGGTTCTTGCTTTGTCAACAATGTAATTGATAACAATTCTGGAGAGGCAAAGAAACCTGAAATCATTACATTTTATAATGAAACCAAAGGAGGTGCAGATACGATGGATCAGATGTGTGGATCATATTCTGAAATTAGGAAAAGCAATAGCTAGCCTCTAACCATATTTTACTTCATACTTAACATCAGCAGAATAAATTCTCAAATTGTTGCCCAGGCTAATACCAAACTGTGTGAAACGAGATGGCATTATTTGAGAAAACTTGCACTTTGTGTGGTGCATGAAATATGCAGCATAGGGCAAACATCACAACAATGCCAAAACCATTGCTTGAGAAAATACAGCATTTTATAAATGCAGCACAACCAGAAAATTAAGAATAAGAATTCCCAGTAAAGAAAAGAAAGAGGTGTAACATATGTCCGAGAATTGCAGACAGAAAGACAAAACTTGCATATGTAAAATGCAAGCAGCAGGTGTGCAAAGATCATAGTATAATCATGTGTAGGAGCTGTGTGTAAATTATAATATGAGTAGCAACATATGTTCTTACTGTTGAGTTGAAAAAAGAACTCATTAACTGTGATACACTATAATTACGAGTGAAAGTGAACATTTAAATGTATTTTTTGTGCTGTGCATCAGTCCAAGTTGCTGAAATTTAACAAGGTAACTTTCATTTCAATGTTTTTGTTTTATTTTTTAAAGTAATAGTTGTATAACCAACAGTTATTTTAATACATTATGTGTTACTCAATACATTTAAGCAATAATTAAATAAGAGTATTAATTCAGCCTACTTACAACAATCATTTTATTCCTGTGGTCGTGAGGGACCCCACACCACCACCAATGGAAGATGTACATGTGTCACCTGTCTAGGTTAATTGACTGAACTGCCCTGGCCAGGTAAGAGCAGCCCCTTATAATATAGGATCTGCATACAAAGCAGAACATTCTAGAAAGTACTGGCTCAAAGGAATCTTCTGGAACAGTAATTGCAGGGAAGTAGCACATAATGAGCTCATTATGCAATTATTATTCTAAAGGGACCGGTCATTAGCCACACCCTGCCAGCCAAGTAGGCAGTTGGGATACACTCACACTGTTGGCCCATAGGTAACTCACATGCATGGTCACAGGTAACATACAATGTAATTATAGGAGAACATTAGAAACAAGGAGATATATACGTATAGGAATAAATATTTTAAACATTAAATTATGTAGCTAGCTCCTTCCAGAAAAACACATTTTGTGAAGACTGTTGGTTTATTTATACCTGCTCATAAACATATGAAAAATGTTTCCACAATTTCGTCCTTTTTCATAAAAATATGCATCCCTCACTTTTTAATTCCTGGTCTGAAGTGTAGGCTTATTCATTCTCCTGCAGTTTGCACTGCTCATAACTTGAAATGCTATGAATAAAATACACAAACACATTATAGTAGCATGGGTAACATACTACTCTACAGAGTAAAATCTGACAGGCTTGAGGGAAGCCAGATTTGGTGACCACGATTCCCTCTTGAGTGCATATACTCTCTTGTCTAGCAGATGAGTAAGTTAACTTTCTCTGCTTGTTGCAGAGTACTAGGGACAAATCAGGGTTGTGGTTAAGCTGGTATGCAACCATAGACCACTTGAATGAGGACCTCAACCAATCCCCAATTAAGTTGGGGTTCCTTGAAAAAGATTTTGTAGATATTTCGTGGTAAAGATTCTGCACTATGTTACAGTTAATCAAATATTTAATTAAGGTTATTCCTTATTATTGCTGCAACTGTAGATGAGAGAATTATTTTGAAAATGATTCTGTACTATGTTACAGGTTAATCAAATGTTTAAATAAGATTATTCCTTATTATTGCTGCAATTGTAGGTGACAGAATTATTTTGAAAAATAATATACTGGCGGGACTGGTTGAGTGAAGAGAGATTCACAGCACTCTTTTGCATCATCAGTAAGTTTACACATTCTACTGAGTGATACTTGTCCAATCACAATGTGCATGTACTGCTACTGGCTCTAGCTTTCATGCTTCTAGCTCAATATTATCCCATGATTAATACTGTCACAACCCACCACTGGGTGTGACCGGGAAGCGTAGGTGGACAGGATCAGAAGGCAAAGACACTCGCTTAAGCTACTGACTGCATGAATATATTTTGACGGAAAAACCCTGAGATGCGGATTTACAATGTTTTGTCTATGACTTTGTACCTACATGACTGTATGATAGTAAAAGCAATTACTAATAATAATAATACCCTTCTGGGCTTACCTTGGAGATATGTGCGTCGTACAAGAAGGAGCTGCAAGTCGATGCCAATCGTGACCACCGGTACATGATTCCCATGCGTACTTAAGCAGAGCAAGACCCCCGAGCGGCTTCGCTCGCCTGCTTATATAGAAGCCCGGCTTCTATCGGGGTCTCCATATTGTCCGAGCGGATATTACCGTATATGGTTCGAAGCCGCCCTAGAGTTACGCAAGAGCGCATGACTTTCCCGGAAACACATACTCATTTCTGGAACATTGTTCCATGGGTTTCTATGGGGAAGTTGACGTCACTGTAAATCCCAAGAAACACTCCTAGGAAATAAGCAACCGCTAGCGTCCGGTCACGTACACAAGATTAACAGAAATGTCATAAACTAAGAAATAAGTAGAATACGATTCTACATAAATTTAGAAGAATGTGACCGAATATTAAGATATCACCAATTGGTGTGTAATAGTAAATTCAAGACCCAGCTCCTTACCGGTATAACGTGACATATCCCCCAAAACAAGAAAAGCGACCCCTGGCACTCAATAAGGTAGCAGGGGCTCCATGTCGGCATATAATATTTTCCAAAATAAATTTGGAAACATGCTCGATGGAACCCCTAGGCATGCTTTTTGCTTCAACCCAACGAGAACCATAGTCCGTCGCAACACAGATCATGGTGTTCCCAGACCTGGAGCGCTTTAGCAGACCCAAAAGATCGATTCCCCACATGGATCCAACCGTGGTAGTTGGGAGGGGTTGTAACAGGCCCGCGGGTCGCACGTTTTTAGGGCCCTTACGAGTCTGAGAGCTCGGGCATCCCTTAACATATTTTTCAATATCTTTTTTCATTCCCACCCAATAGTAGCGGGAATGAACTTTATGGAACGTTTTTGAAAATCCCAGACGGCCAGAAAGGGGATCATCGTGGCAGGAAAATAGGACTTCCTGTTTCAGGGACTCAGGGATGACCAACAAATGTAAGGGACCAGAGGCTCCCGCATTCTTACGGTATAAAACACCGGACTTCATAATATAGGATGCGGCTTGCCGATGTGTCTTAGGTACACCTGTCCCCGGGTGGTTTAGTTCTCCCATTAAGGGCTGTAATTGAGGGTCATCAAGCTGCTCTTGGGCTACTTTTACAGGAGATAGTAAACAAGTGATTATCTCATCTGTTTGTTCAACTATTTGTGCCTTTGGTTCGTCCACGGGGAACCGGGACAATGCATCTGCGTCCAGGTGTTTTGCATCTGATTTGTAATGTATGGAGTATACATACTCCTGCAATTTCAATGCCCAACGGGCCAATCTACCCGTGAGGTCTTTGAGATTGCGTAAATGACACAATGCATGGTGATCACTAACAATAGTAACGGGGTAACCATATATGTATGGTCGAAAATGCGTTAAGCCGTATACAATAGCCAAAAGCTCCAATTCCGAGATGCTATAATTTCTCTCGTGTTTGTTCAGGGAGCGCGAGCAATATGCAATAGGGTGAAGCTCGCCCTGTATTCGTTGAAGCAAGGCAGACCCTATACCAATGGAACAGGCGTCCGTGTGTATTTCGGTATAGGCCCCTGGTCTATAGTGTGCCAAAACAGGCGGTGTGGTTAGCAATTTCTTGAGCTCTTCAAACGACTCCTGCTGAGTCTTAGTCCATTCGAAATCCTGATTTTTCCGAGTTAGGTCATGTAAAGGTTTTGCAATGGATGCAAAGTTAGGAACAAAACGCCTATAAAAACTAAATAGACCTAACACCCTCCGTACATCACGTACGTTTTTGGGGGTCGGCAAATTCAGGATGGCTCGGATCTTGTCCGAATCAGGTTCAATACCTTTGGCCGAAACTTCAAAACCGAGCAACTTAATGCGAGACATGCCGAAAAAACACTTTTCTGGTTTGAGTTTAAAATTATGCATCTGCAATTTGCAAAAAACGTCCTCCAGATTACTTAAGAGTTCCGAAAAAGAGGAGGCAAACACGACGATATCGTCGAGGTATACCAGGGCTTTCTTATACTTCAACTCTCCCAACAACTTACCAGATATCTCAGAAAACAAACGCGGCGCGTTAACGAGCCCGAACGAAAGTCTCGAAAATTCCCATTGACCTTGACTCGTAACAAAGCTCGTATATTTCCTGCTATCCTCCTCGATAGGTACCTGAAAATATGCACTTAAGAGATCCAAAGTGCAGTACCACCGGGATTTGCCAAGATAATAAGTAAATCGTCAATTAAGGGCAAAGGGTATGCTGAGGTTACCGTTACCGCATTTAATTTGCGATAATCCACACAGAAACGCATTTCACCGTTTTTTTTCTTTACCAGGACCACAGGTGAGGCCCAGGGACTGTGCGATTCCCTGATGATCCCGGCTTCTTGCATTTCTTCCACCTGATTTTGAATAATTTCCCTCTGCGCCTGCGAAACCCTATAGGGTCTTTGTTTAATAGGCTTACTGTCAGTCACTTGTATTTTAAACTCACCAATGTCAGTGGCCCCTAGGTCCTGCAAGTTTATAGCAAATATGTTGCGGTATCGCCGCAAAAGGGTGCTCAATTGAGTCTTTTGTATATGTGTAAGTTCCGAATTGAGGTTAAACTTTGCTTCCTGAACGTCGACAGTTTCTGTGTCTGCGGACGACCAATTGGCAGACTGTACTAAAGCCACTTCATGCACGTGAGCCAAGGTAGTACCGGCAAATATTGCTTTTGGCTCGGCCGTGGGGTTATGAACGGGAATAACACATCTTTTCTGTGGTATGCAGAATACAGGGGACATCTGAATGTTTTTTTTTCTGCATAATGGCATCCTTGGGTTCTAGAAGAATGCGGCTACCGATTTCGGCAGGAAGTCTAACCGGCACATTGATAGATGTAAAGGGGGGAATACGAATGTCTTCTATGCAGCAGGCTTTATGACATACGTCTGAATCAGTGTCGGGCTCTAACGTGATCTGTGCCAATGGGCAATCGTGTTTTTCCCCACACTTTAACTTTAACGTGGATGCGTCAGGCAAGTTAAGTGTGACTGTATGAGTGTGCAAATCAATGATCGCCTTGTACCGATTTAGGAAATCCATCCGTAACAAGAGATCGTGCGCGAACTCCTTAACTACTAGAACATCCTCCTGGAAAGATACCCCTTCCACTGGAAAGCAGAGTCTCGTAATGTTACAGACATCTAACAATTTATTATCGGCTGTGCGTAATATCAAGCTTTGAGGGACGGGTTGGGTGGGCGTGTTAACAAACTTCTCTTGAATGATACTGACGACACTCCCTGTGTCGAACAAAATACTA
The DNA here is from genome assembly GCA_030765065.1 of Deroplatys truncata. NCBI lineage: Eukaryota > Metazoa > Arthropoda > Insecta > Mantodea > Mantidae > Deroplatys > Deroplatys truncata. Next base: position 131,585,529 of record CM060978.1, read on the forward strand.
ACTGATTGTTCGTTGGACAATGTACCAGGTATGGTCAACACATTGACCGGACGAATGAATGAGGTTACATAGTTATGCGTAGATTCTGTGCTGGACGTCACGGAATTTATTCCCGTGACGTACCTTGCCCGTTTGGGTGCGTGCCTTGTTGTCTACAATTGAGGGCCATGCGTCCAGGTCTCTTACACAAAAAACAGGTAGGACGACCGTCCGACGTGCGACCACCCGAATTGACCCTGCGCCACGTATTTCTAGCCGTTGGCTGAAAATTCCGTGTCTGATTGATATTATTCCGTTGAGGAATATAATTACGGGGTTCGAAATTACCCTGGGCGCGACCACGCCCCATTGGGAAGTTACGTTGCCCCGGATTACCAAACTTCCCTCGCTGCGGGGTACGGTCCGGCTGCAATTTTCGCATTTGTTGCTGGAGAGTACGAATTTCCTGTGTCAAATTGGTTATGGGATCTGGTGCGCCTGTCTGATTGACGAGAGCCACGGCCTGAGGCTTTGGCAACGGGAGAAGATCTACCGTTGTCCAGCAAGATATCGTGCAGCCTCTATACGGCGCACAAATTTTGTTAAATCCCCTACCGTTTGTGAGTCAGCAGGGAGTACCTGTTCAAGCAGGGATGGTTTTAAGCCACGCATAACATGACGAATGCGCTCCCTTTCACTCATGGCAGGGTTAACTTGGTCACAAAGTGACAAAACATCGTAGATGTAACGTTCCGTGTGTTCAACGAGATCCTGAACTCTTTGCCGGAGACGACATTCAAGCACCTCCTCCTGGGCTGCTGGAACAAACGCAGCCCGTAAGGCCGCCTTAAGTTCTTCCCACCAATGCCGAGCATGTCGATGGGTGAACATCTTGAACCAATTAGCGGCCGCCTCCCGCAAATAACACGTCAGATATTGCTTCTTGCAGGTATCGTCCCAACCGTTGGCAGCAGCTATAGTTTCAAAGTTATACAAGTATGTTGTCACGTCCTGACCGGGCCTACCCTCAAAAATGCCTGGATCTATGAAGGGGCGCGCAAAGGGCACCGAATGAGTAATTAAGGGTTTTTGCGGGGCCTGGTCAAAGGCGGAGTGCCCAGCGGATGCCTCAGAAGTTGCCATCGGAACGGATTCCAAAGAGAGGTCCGAAATAGATTTTTCCGAGGATAAGGGGGACAATGGTTCCAATGTGGGAATTGGGGTAGTTTGAGTCAAATCTCCAGCGCTAAGGCTACGCTGGCGAGCTGGAAAGTAAATAATCGGCGTTTGTTGTTGTAGTCGACGACTGTATCGAGTTCGGATGCGGGACATGGACCGGTATAAATCGGCCAGATCAGATGATATCAATTGAACATCATTGAGAGCAACAGCATAAGTCTGCACATTACCCTGCAATGTCTGCTGGTGTTCCCTAATCAATTTGCGTATTTCTGTGCTGACCGGACTATTACTTGAAAACTGTGACAACAACTCCATATACTTAAGATGGAGGAGAACCCCTACAATAACTACCGTTAGGAAGTCTCACAAGTCCTGTAATCCGCAAAATGAGATAACAAAGACAGCACATCGTTAGCCAAATTAAAAAAATTAATCCTACCGTGACAGTACCAACGCTCATGATGTGAAATAATGACTGATCTAAAAGTAGATGAGCCGAAAGTGAAACACTGCGGTATTTACTGTGGATGCTGCAACTAATGACTTGCCCGAAGAAAGGAAGCGAACCATGCTTCGGCGAAAGGTAAACTCGGGCCTACAAATGCTATTACCAGATGAAAAACAACATCAAGGGGCTGGGATTGAACCATGCCGCTTTTGCGTTGTTTTGGACTTAAAGAAAACTGCAGAAAGGCCGGAAGCCTTTACCATTCCGCAAATTAGGAAGGTTTGAAAGGGCCGGGAGCGAAACGATACTTCTCAAAAAAAGTATTATGAAAAGCCGGCCCTCCACCATATGTCACAACCCACCACTGGGTGTGACCGGGAAGCGTAGGTGGACAGGATTAGAAGGCAAAGACACTCGCTTAAGCTACTGACTGCATGAATATATTTTGACGGAAAAACCCTGAGATGCGGATTTACAATGTTTTGTCTATGACTTTGTACCTACATGACTGTATGATAGTAAAAGCAATTACTAATAATAATAATACCCTTCTGGGCTTACCTTGGAGATATGTGCGTCGTACAAGAAGGAGCTGCAAGTCGATGCCAATCGTGACCACCGGTACATGATTCCCATGCGTACTTAAGCAGAGCAAGACCCCCGAGCGGCTTCGCTCGCCTGCTTATATAGAAGCCCGGCTTCTATCGGGGTCTCCATATTGTCCGAGCGGATATTACCGTATATGGTTCGAAGCCGCCCTAGAGTTACGCAAGAGCGCATGACTTTCCCGGAAACACATACTCATTTCTGGAACATTGTTCCATGGGTTTCTATGGGGAAGTTGACGTCACTGTAAATCCCAAGAAACACTCCTAGGAAATAAGCAACCGCTAGCGTCCGGTCACGTACACAAGATTAACAGAAATGTCATAAACTAAGAAATAAGTAGAATACGATTCTACATAAATTTAGAAGAATGTGACCGAATATTAAGATATCACCAATTGGTGTGTAATAGTAAATTCAAGACCCAGCTCCTTACCGGTATAACGTGACAATACTATATGCTCACACTTTTGCAATCAGTTCAAGGGCATGTCAGTAATAGATGCATGTAGGATAATTCAAATTTTCTTTTTGGCTTCTTCTTGAGGCAGTGTTTTCAACACTTAAATTATTTCAGTCAAATTATATAATAAGTAAATTCAATAACAGCCCACCTTGAAGCAATATGTGTATGTAATAATTTGTAAAATGTATGTAACAGTCATTGCATATGCTTATATTATTGTATCCATGTGTAATAATTTTATGTGAATATATTACGTAATTTAGTAATGTAGGAGCTGTGAGAATAATAAGTTAAACGTTGCTAACAATGAGGTAACCTTGAGGCAATAATTATTTTGAGAGTTTAAATGTTACTTGTGATTCTTGGAAGCATTAATGTAATTTTAGTGACAGTTTATAAAAATAGCCAATCAACAACCAGAAAAAGCTTTAGTTAAATGCAGGTATTCTATTGGAGTAAAAATAACCAATCAGAGACTTGAAATACAGAAATTTACAAGTTTAAACGGTTGAAATCTAGTCAGTTGCCTGCAGACAGTGTTTGTAACTGGATGCGTGATGCGTCCTCGAGAAATATAATATGTATTTGTATGAGACAAAAATAGTATACGTGTTAAAAAGTGCAAGTATTAAATAAAAGAATCTTACAGCTCTCAATATCAGTGAAGTGCTATTTAATTTGTGTCAAGGATCAATAAAAAGAAGTGAATTAAAACTTAAAAATCTGCGTAAGCCTACATTTTTGTCGCATCATGCCCTGCCAAGATATCCATGTCTCTAAAATATTACTGATGCAGCCGAGGCAAACATAAATATATAATATTTAAAGAAACAGTTAAATTACAAAGCTATTATTTTTAAACTTGGGGCCAAGACCACTGAAAGTACATTTGGGGTGAAGGCTACCGGAAACTGTTTACCATACGTGCAGTTGCAACTACTTCAAGTGTTCGGCTCCCCAACAGTTGAAATACGATACAACTCCTTCAATATAAACTACTTAAAATTGATGTCCAAAGCATGGGGCAAATAACAAAGACAATATACAACTTCATTCTACTGATGATTAAATGGAAAAAGAATCTAAAAAATTTACAGAAACCTTTACTGACAGTATAATGCATTTGTTTAGACAACAAATATAAGTTAGAACATCCTTCAGATCTAAGATTCAAAACATTACTGAAGTGAAACATCTTGCTAATCTACTGTTGAGTGAGCATAGTTCATTGACTTCTGCCTATCCTAATGTATGTACCACTTGTATATACTTAAGTGTTCTTGTTACAGAAGCCAAAGCTGAAATATCATTTTCTAAATTAAAACACCAAAAACTATGTTAGAAGTTGTAACTCAAGAATGCCTAAATAATTTGGCTTTATTGTCAATAGAAAAGGAAAGAGTGCGATGGATTAACGTTGATAAAGTCGTTGATTTCTTTACTGATTTATAATCAGCAAAGAAAAGGTTAAAATCTCAAGTTTAATAATGTTTTTACATTGAATAAACAATTTATTTTCCTCATATCAAGAAAATTTGGGATTTAAGCTTTGTTAAATTTTAGTCTTTGTTTTTATTACTTTAAATTGTGCTTTTAAAATTATTGTTATACATTTACTACAATAATGCCTACTAGTGGTGTTGAATAACATTTAACTATTTTAACTTTATAAACTGTTCAATTAATTTATCCATGCAAGACCAAGTGATTTATATTTTGGAAAGCATATTTTTATTTTAATTTCTAAATTTTAAGACAAAGATACCTGAATCAAACAATAATATCTCATTATTTGATACCATTGCTCCTCAGACTTGTAAACCCAAGTATTATGAATGCATAATTGTTTATGTACGCATGGTTAAATCTAATTTTGTATGATGCCTATATAAATAACATTTACAACTCCAGAATTCATGTTTGTCAATTGCAGCTATGGATCCCATTGCACCGGGATCTCCAAGAACTTAGCTACATCCTAGGACAAATAAGTTTGAAGTGGTTTCTATACACCTCTGAGGTGTATGTAGGGGTACAAAATGTTAAGCTGAGAATGAGCTTGTGGTTTACACTTTTGGTTTAAAAGTCAAGGGAACATAAGGGTCTTCTAAAAAACCTATCAAGTTTTAGAAAGTTGGACATAAATTTCTATTTTTTCAAATGCCTTTCTATTTAACTTTTAAATTTGAGCCCATGCTAAAGTTTTTACCCATATAAAGTATCGTTAATTGGAATAATACATATTTTTCTTAAAAACCCATTCAAGTCTTGGATTTAATCAATTTTAATTTTCTCCAAAACCTAAAAGCCCACAACTGAACTATTTTAGCCTCCTTGAGACATGAGTAATTTTAGTTGGTGTTAAGATGCAGAAATTTGTCTATTCTGACTCTATTCAGGTCTCCCTCTTTGTGCAATAGCAACTAAGATTGGGCATATATGCTACCACTTATTTGATGCTTTATTATTGCTTGACAGGTTCAACATTTCCACTGTCTGCAAAGAGAGCACTTACCCTTGCACCTTTGCTACAGATTATTCTGCTGCAGTGTTCTGATGATAGAAAACACTGAAGAATTTTGCAGATTTACAAGGAAGTATTTATATTTGATACTAAAATAAATGTATATTTACAGGAAACAGCAAAGTCCTTCCTCTTGGTGTAATATCTTACAAAGTTCTTCATCAAATGTAGATAGAGAGACAAGTAAGGTGCGAGCTGGCTATAATGTGCAATAATTGGTCACATTAGTCTGGAGACAGGTCTGCGTGGGCCTGAATATCTAAACCATTAGACACAGAGGAATTCCACTACCAAGAAGAGACAAATGAAACCAATCATGGTGCTGTGGTTCTGCCTTCATCAGCGAATCTTGGCTGGTTGTCAGAGCCAATTCACTTCCATTCAAAGCCCACATTATGCTGAACCAAGTTATTGGTAGAGTCAAGGTACAAGTTGCTTCTTGGCTCACTTTGACTGCCTGGCCCTGGATATCAGTTGAAGCAGGTTATTTCACAGTACATAGATGGTGAAGTGGCTTCCCAACTAGCTATTGAGCCAGTATTGCAGATAGTAGTGAAGACTTGCACTTATGTAGACAAGCTTAGCATTATAGCAGATTGCAACTACAAATCAAGTCATTAAAATGTGTTTGCTCAAGACATATTAAGTCATGGTTGTTAACAAACTTTAATCTGTTGGTTGCCACATTGCAGGCTTAATCCTCTTGGATTTGACTCCTCTTGTGTATAAAAAGGCTCCTGAAGAAGGAAGTACCTATATGAAAAATCTGTGTTATAACTATTTTTATTCTTATTGCTTTTTACTTTCTCTACCACATACATAGTAGGTAGAGAAGGTTTCAACCAAAGATTCAATATCAAGATTTCACCAGAAATATATGTTTTGAGTCCCCCTGAATCCAAAAAAAAAAACATTTTTAGAAAAATATCCGTGTTACCTGTGAACAGCATAACTCAAAAACAAAACGGATAGATACCAAACTTGGCATTTAAGTTCAGTACCTTCCAAAGATGCAATACAAAGACTTTCAAGAAAATCCCTTTGCCCCAAACTACCCTTTACATGGAACATTATTTAAGTTTTTGATTTTCTGAAAAATGGTTCAAACAATTTTGATTAAAATACCATATATTAAAGATATTTACATGACAAATAAAATATATATCTTGAACTTTCTAGGAATAACTTGTTGAGTCCTCTTCATTTGAAAGGAAATTTATATAATCTTGCATGGCCAGTAAATGTTAAGTGATAGAATGTAGATTTTGTGTAGATATCTTTGAAACACACAATTTCAAATAAATTTTCTGTGGCATTAGCCATTTCTGAGATATCCATTATTATTGGTTTGAATTGTTCAATACTTAGTCATTCTTTTAAGGTCTTGTTGATTTTTAGCTGTTTCTTGTGATGTTATGGATAGAGTATGGAATTTTAAGGCCAGCATATATCGTCCTTTCTAAAACATTTGGCTGTCACTATTCCCTTTGTATCTGTAACGAAATGTTAATGCAACTATTTCCAAAAAGATTTATCTTAATTAAAATGAATTAGATAGGAAAATTAGCTTTTGTAAGAAAAAATTTTATACTTCTAATGAGCAATAGAGAGAGAGGAGAAAGTCATGTGAATGTATCACATATGTTTAATTCTAGGTTTAGGAATCCTTCAGAAAGCAGATCCTTGCTTTAGGAACCCTTGTACATCCTGGCCTATTTACAACATATGATGTTACTTGAGGTATGTCTAAAAGTAGGTCTTTGCCTGCCTGAAATGTAATGTTAAAATAAGAATACCTCCAAGTGTGAACTCTTACTTATTTTGGACTACTAAAATCTGTACACAATATTGCACGAATTTAGGTATACTTCAGAGTATACTCTTGCCTGTCTTAGTTTACTCAAGACTATTTGTTGTTTTAAGCCCTTTGAAATGCAAACCCTAACTTATATTTCCTATTTAACCCCATCTTATATGTATAGTGTCAAATAAAGGACTAATTATCCATTTACATGTGATGTCATAAGTTCTAATGATTTTAAAATTGCACTACTCCTGTTTGACTTTTTTCTATTGTGTATTTTTGTATAGCATTTCTAAGTAAATTCAATTTCTGATATAAAGTTAAGTTTTTTAGGGAAGGTTGCATCTCAGGTTCTGTTCTTAGCTGCTTTAACCATATTATTCTCTAGTTAGAAGAAGCCTACCCAGGAGCAAAATCGGAGACATGTCCTTCTCTAGAAGACTTAAAAGTTTATGGACATCATTAACAATTTCTATTGGTTACAATTATGAAACAAAGCCTGCATTAACTGAAATTCTTTTACCATGCTTTCCATTAGATGTTCTGTAGTACAAAAGCTATTACTTGTTAACAACTTAAATTAAACAATAAAAGGGTTCAACAAGACCACAAAGGGAAAAAGGAGAAGAGCAACAAAAGAAAGTTTTCTGGGCTTACTGTTCTTATTTGGACATTACTGCAGCTGTTATCATTTTTCTTCTTACTGCTCAAATACATCATGATTCTTTGAGTAAATGTTGGAATAATAAATTAATTCTATACTACAAAAGTGTAGCATTTCTTAATTTGCTGCTTCAAGTTTTTAAATAAAAGACGGACACAGAGGCAAAGTTGTTTATTTTGCATAAAGAGAGTAGTGACACATCTTGAAGTTTATTCTGTTGTAATACAAATGTCTGTTTTCATAATGAATTCTATACTTGTTTACACCATTATAAATTATTCCTTTTTCTTGTATCACAGCCTCTCTTAGCAATATCTTTCTACATTATATAAATTATTAGGAACCTTATTGCTTCTCAATACAGTTTCTTTGGTAATACACTGCAATGCAGTTTTGTAGTATTTTAATGACCTCAGGCTCAATTCCTTCTGATGTAGTGACCATTATAAATAAAATGGCTAAATAAAACTTCACATATAAGCTACAGAAAAACTAAAATACTTCATTGTGTAATACAATTGCAATGGACCTTTAAAGAAGTAATATTTTATCTCTTGTGCTTATTATACTAAACCCAGAGCTGAAACAAAATTTTGAGATGAGATATGTTGTTTACGAAAACGTAGGTTACTCCTTAGAATGCAACAATATTGTGGTCACTTTATCTCAAGGCATTGTGTCTTAGGTATTGTACACATGAATAATGAGGCTCAAACATGATAAAATCAGTGAACACATATGCGCCATTCATTAAGAACAAAGCAGTTGCTTGTTTGATACCATCTCATTATTGCTGTTATATTATTCTTCGTCATCTCCATCATCAAAATGATCATCATCTGCCCAGTGCCTGTAGCTTGCTGCTCCATCAATGAGCGATTTCTGTATGAAATCTGTGAAGACTGGAGGTGATGGTGATTTGGGATAGAAGAGAACTGTGTTGAGAGAGTGAGGCTTCAGGTGAACCTTCAGATATGCACTCTCACTTTTCACAATCGCCTTTCTTTCGTCACCATTCCTTAAAGAAAATAAATGCATGTTAATGTTTACACTACGGATAAACTGCAGCATCAACGAACATTGTAGAAATACCAAGTGTTGTAAGAATGGCATCATATTAAAAGATCTATTTAAAAGGTAGTTAGTAGACAGCAAACGATAAATTAGAGTACTAGAAGAAATGTTCAAGGTTTTAGTCACTACCCGGTTTCACTTTTATTTTTCTGTACTTTTTTGGTGAACATATTTCAATAATTGGAAACTTCAATTATAGGAAATAGTTTTAATTTATTCTAATTATTTTAGTTAAGCTTAAACTAATTAGCAGAACAACCTAGATTAATTCACTTTAACTCTGGAGAGTTTCTTTGATCCATCACCCTTGTCACCAAATAGCTGTGTTATTTAATTGCGACTATAACTTATGTTCTATCTTGATAGTGGTTCGTTCACAATAACTGTGTAGACACTAAGTTGAAAATTTGAATCAGATTTAAAAAAATTCAATACATTCGGCCGGGACTCGAAACACGGATATTCGACTGTCTTGCTCATTTCACTACACATATTGATCCAGAAAAAGTGCAGGATTTGAATACCTTGATGTGATTTTCTTTCTTGTAGCCCGAAAACATTAAACTCGTACAATGCTCATTCCGGAATTGGTAATGATAGAAGGTAGCAAGTGAGCAGTTAAAATTTAGAATGCCTTTACCAGAAGCTACCGTGACATTACTGTCTAAGGAACAAAAGGTTTAATATTCTCTTCGAGAAACAGGGCTTCACCTGAAGATTTCACTTCGGGTACAAAAACAATTGATAGGATTAGCTTTGATGAAATGCCTGTTGATCCGTCAAAAGAAAACTTTGTGTAATCTATCAATACTATGGGTATGTCAATTGAAAACTTAATGAGGAAGAATTAGGTGTGAAACATATATTTGATTTGTAATATTAATTATTCCCGATCATTTCCCCCATACTATTCTTCTTGAATTGATTTTCCTATTCCACGTTTCCTGTACAACTTTTTCTAATATTCTTATTATTGTTTGTTTCAGTAATGGAGTGGTGGAACAGCCGAAAATTCATTGTAAAACTTAAGTTGCTAGATTCAGAAGTATTATGTTGATAGAGGGAGGATTAGAGAGGGAGGATTAGAGACATTGCAAGGTGATAGATGATTATAGAAATACAAGTTCATGCCCGCATATTAACGCTAAGGTCAACATCAGATTAAATCTAGAAACGAGAGGTTCCCCTGGTTTCGCTGCGGTTGCTACAGCCTAATGGCCCTCGATTGCCTTTAATTCATTTTTGCAAGCACGTAGAACTCGTATTCACTATTATTGTATTGACGAAATGCTATATGTTGACGAAAAGGCTTGTGGAAATTTTGGTCTTAACTAAAATTGTAGGTGGACAATACTGTTGAGGGTCCGTTGATCGCAAAGATGCGGACGAATTACCTGTTGGCGTACTGCTATGGGCGAAACGTCCTAGAAGCACTGATAGCATTAACTAAACTCATACTTTTCCATGAAACGTCATATTATACAGTGATTCGTACTCCAAATAACAGCTTTTCAGCCTCCCAAAGACCATGTCTTTCATCATTGTGATGTTTGGCTTATGGACAGTTGCTCGGCCGTGGAATTCAAGTTTCCGAACCTCACGCCATGATACACGAGAAGTTTATCGATGTAATTTCTTAAAATACGCTTTCAATGCTCAAAGGTAAACCGGAATAGAAAGTTCACCTATTTACTTCGGGGGTGGAACTCTCCGGTTCGCTATAACTTTGAGAGCAGTTTCCTGTTTTGTGTTCAAACTCTCCCGCACTGGCCTATGGCACCTATCAGCTGATTAAATTAGAAGTCCGCGAGCTTCACAGGATGGTTTATTTTAGCTTTCCATACTGCCTCGTTCTAGGGAGGGTGTCCTCCACTTTGTCTACAACTCCTAAAATTACTATTTTGAGAGTGTTTGGATCATTTTAACACTATGTACTTAGGACATCTAATCTAATTTGAAACTACTAAAACCCACGGCCAGGACTCGAACATACTTTATGGAAAATATCATCAAAAGAATAGGCAGAAAATTGTATAAACCTTAAAATATGCCCAATAGTGTAGTAATGAATACATTTACATAGCTCAGTTAACGAGCTGTTATATTTACTAACCTATTTTGAAACACAATAGCCACGAGTCCATCAGGTCTCAAGAAAGCAGCGCCCTCTATACCTCCGGGATTGGAGGAGTGCATGTCCACTCTGTAGGAACCTGGTGGCACAAACTTAGCAAAGTGTGCCATTGCGTAATACATGGGCTGTTTGTAGAATTCTTTTGCTGAAGCATTCACAATGATGGGGGAGTCGAGGAAATTCCCGGCCCACGTCGGTCCACCTTGAAGGTTTAGAGCCATATTCCAGTCGATCCAACCAGTTGTCCAGTGATTTACTACCTGCGTGCATTTCGACCAATCACAATTAGAAAATTATTAGTGTCATCTTGTGGGCGATATGAAAACATGCAGAAGGGATACTAAAGTAGTTAACACCGTACTGCGTGGACCAATTAAACTGTGCTTTGTGAAGAAGCAAATTACACATTCAGGCGTAAAGGTGTTTTAAAGAGGTTATGTTACTCAAAGGGACGACATAAAATCAATGGGCGGAACTGTTTCAAATTTTGTATTTATGGTCTGAAGCTTTATAAATGCTTGAAAAATGAAATACTCATAAAATGACTCTTTCCTGTATGCCTTTGGTATTATCTGTGCATATTGATAAAACCCATAATTTCTACTTTCTCTACCACGTACACAGTAGGTAGAGAAAGTGTTGCATTCCACCCAAAAATTCGATACGATATTTCACCGGAAATACATGCTTCGAGGCCCCCTAAATTAAAAAACTTTTTACAACAAATGTCCATGTATATGAACAGCATAACTCAAATAGGAAAAGTTGGATAAATGTAGATTTTCAAGAAAGTGCATCCACCGTAAACTACCTTTTGCATGTAATATTTTTAGAAAATTTTTATTTTCTAAAAATAGCTCTAACCACTTTTATTAAAATACAATATATTAAGATATTTACACGAAAAAAATACAATCTTGTATAATGGTAAACGTTAAGCGATGGATGAAAACGTACTACGCAAACAGTGTAGATTTCTTTAAAACACACAATTTATTTCAAATACGTTTTTGTGGCATAAGCCATTTCTAAGATGTCCGTTAGTAATGGTTCGAATTGTTCATTACTTGGCCATTCTCTTGAAGTACTGTCAACATTCAGTTGTTTCTTGCGATTGCATATAAATAGTATGACGTTTTAAGGCAGCGTATAGCCTCCAATTCTTAATATCGCTGTTCCCTTTGTATCTATAACGAAATGTGTAATGTAGCTATTTCTGCAAAGGTTTATTTGGATTAAACTGTAGTAGATAGAAAAATAAGCTTTAGTATGAATAGTTTGTATTCCCACTAATAAACGATAGAGGGTAGAGAAAGTCTTGTGAATGTACCAGATCAGAGTTTTTATTTTGTATTGGTAGTTATAGCGTGTTTAAGGGACACCTCGAAGCTAAAAATCCAATTTTTCAAATGCGCGCGCGTGTGTTGTTGCCTTTTCACACAATAATGGCTAAACTGATTGGTATATTAGGTCCCACTTAGGTAATAGGTTGTATGGCATCGAATTACTTTCCTCAAAGGGATTCTAATGAGGTGCAAAAGAAAACATCAAAATATATTGTTTATATATTCAGGTTTTTTTAAAAAAAAATGTTGCATAGCAACGGTTTATACGAATAATCTTTGTGACAAAATGTTCGACAGGATAAACATTTAAGAGTTTTACCCAATATTTCATTACTGTTATTGGTTTATGTAAACTATGTACATCCTATTGCTTTGTAAACATAAACAAAAGGCACAATTTGTATATTGTTAAACCTTCTTCGTTTTAGCTGCCTGATACAAGCAGTTTTATTACGAGTTTTCAAACATCACATATGTACTTTACATAGAGAGAGTTGAAGAGAAGGCGAGGATGACGTAGAGAGTGACGGAATGAGAGATGATGTAAAGAGAATGAGAGGAAAGACAGGGAGAGAAAGACAGAGAGGAGAAGAAACTGTGAGAGAGGGTAACAGAGAAGCTTCTCCGCATTTAACGCAATAAAGTGAACAGAGCTGCGGATTTTGTTGATACGAAATAAGATAACTATGAAGGGCAGGTTAAATGACAATCTTGAGATTAAAAGTATGATGTAATTTATGTATCTAACCTCTATAATATCTGTAGCATATCTCTCAGCATTGCTCCATAGCCCAAGCTTAACGGGTGGTTCGCCAGGATCAGGAACTGTAAACACAACAAACTCTTAGATATTTCACAACTCACGCATTTTAAGGTTAGGCTTATCTAAACAGATGGTAAAATATACCTGCATTAAGAGGTGATTTGGTCAACTTTTGAAATAAACAAACAGTTTCATAGCTGGACGTAAAAGAATTACAATTTGGATTTAGTGTATGTGACTACTCATTTATTTCCAAAGGAAATTAAACGATTTTATGCACATAGGTATAGAGAGTCTGGTTAGTATTTAATATTAATTATTGTCATTGATCATAAACACTGTTTGATGCAAACCAATTGAAAAATGCGCCCCTTCTCAGAGTATGTAATTAACATAACAAACATTTATAGAAATACATAATGACCAATCCTAGATATATTTAATTATTTGTATACATTGAAATGTCTAGAATTACGAACTCAGCTATTCAAATTACAGAGTACCTGCATTTTCCCGACAAATTATGTACTTTTATAATGACGATAATCACTGGCATATGCTTTCATGAAAACTCGATTGACATCTATATCGTAAGTTAAACATTTAAATGTTTAGTATCTTTGCAGCTATTGAATCCTAAAACGAACTTCATGAATAAATATAGGTTAATGGACTCGTATTACAAAGACTATTACTTCGTTATGAGGCAGTAAAATGAAAAGAGCGGTATATTTAGTTTGGTGTGACGAAGAGGCAGAGCATGGCAAGCAGGCCAGCCGGTCCCTTGTGCTTCCACCATGACCCCAGGGAGGGGGAGAGGGATAGGGGAGAGGCACGAAGGGCGACCGGATCCGGATGGCAACGGCGCAAGCACAGACGGGGTACCTAATGTTTCCAGATTGGACGCCTCCAACGCCGCCCGAACCCACTCTATTGGGCCCCGAGCCTTCCGGGGTCTCCCGAAGGAGCTCCTGCCCGAAAGCACCCAGAAGCGGGTTCCGTCGAGCAGTCCCTGGAGACGTTAGGGCACACAGCCACCGTCCAGCCGCAACCCGCCGAACACCGTCGCCTGGTCCTACAACCCTGAAACAGATGACAATCAAGATGATGGATACAGGAAATGAGGGTCAGGACAGTCATAGTGGAAGATGAATCACCCCAGCATTCGCCTGCCGACCTGGAGACACCACGAAAAGCTCATGGGCAGAGTGGCAGTCGCCAGGGATCGAGCCCGGGTTCTCCCGAATGCGAGAACATGTTACCGCGGCGCCATCTCGCTCGGTTTTAGTTTGGTGTAAGTACTTCCCACTCTATTAAGTACAAATGCACAAACCCGATATCAGAATTTGCTGTGTTCCACGTTCGGCAGCGTTCGACTTGTAAAGTGATATTCGAGAAACATTCGAAGAGAAACGTTATTGTCTACTTTGCCATCTATATATAAATATTTAATGCGTATTATTTTGAAAAGGAAGAGTAAATATTTTTCATTTAATTGCAGTTTTGTCAATGTGTGCCACATTAAGCTGCGGAGTATTGCCCATCCTCTAGTCGTTACCCTCTTGTGTTACATGGTACTATACTCTGGGGTAACGTAGTACTTACTGATGCAGGCTTCAGTGTAGAGTATGAATTTATCAGTAAATCGATTGTGAAGGGCGGTCAAGCGGTCGGGGCCGACACCCTCATCGAAATCGTAGTACCAGTGGACAGCGGTGCCCGACACATACTTGTTTGCAAGTGAATCATTCAGTACCTGAAACAGAAGATACATCGTGAATGTGAAAATAATACTCATACTGAAAACCTCTATCCAAAATGAATACGATAGATATGAAATATTTATACATCGTACTGTAGTCTAAAACAAGCCATCCTTCAGCCAGTCTTGATTGGCCAAGATAATAAGCACATTTCCTGTGCTGTGCCAAAGGTCGTTAATGACTACAGTAGTCACAGAAAAGCGAGGCTTATGTGGATAGAAATTATTAACACACTGTTCGCTTGAGAGCTTTTAATAACAAATTATTTAAAACACGTGCAAATACATCACACTAAGGAGCTTAAATGGTATTAATTTCTTTTTGCTTTTTCCTTCTCTACCGCTCGCCATTGGTACGTGGAGCATTGTATTGTCATCCTCCTTGGCCTAGGGGTACCATGCTAGCCTCTAGTTCCTAAGGTTGCGGGTTCAAACCCAGCGGAGGATGAATTTTTTCGGGAATAAAAATCCTTAGCCTGGCTTTCTTCAGGAGGTAAGTAAAGCCGGTGGTCCCGCGTAAAAGAACCCGAAGCCTGATAAAGAGGTCTCTGAGCAAAATTTCCGGTCTTTTCCTCCCAATATGGAATAGGACGCTAAAAGCCACAGCAGTTAAAAAGGGTCCACAAACAAAACTCAATTTAATTTTTGACGCATTATATTCCACTCAATTATTAGATATCAAGATTTCACCGAAAATCCGTGTTTTTAGGTATTCCGGTACTCTGAAGCAACATTTTAGAAAAATGTTATTGTTACATTCACATGACTTTCTCTACCCTTTATCATTTATTAATGGGTATTAAAACTTTTCTTAGGAAAGCTTATTTTTCTATCTATTCATTTTAATCGAGATACAAACCGTTGCAGAAATAGCTTCGTTACACGTTTCGTTATAGAAACAAAGGGAATAGCGATAGTTAAGTGTTTACAAACTGGGCGCTATATGCTGGCCTTAAAATTCCATACTGTTTCCATGCAATTACGAGAAACAACGGAAAATCGACGGAACTTAAAAAGAACTACAACGAACTAAACTAATCGAAGCATTAATAACGGATATCTCGGAAATTGCTGATGCCATAAAAAGGTTATTTGAAAGAAATTGTGTGTTTTAAAGAGATCTACATTTTTGTGTAGTACGTTTTCGTCTTAACTTTACAAGTTGTACAAGATTATAAAAAAAATCCTTTCGAATTAAGTGAACTTCACAGACCATTTCCAGAAAATCAAGATATAAATTTTATTTTTCATGAAATGATACGTATGTTACTTTAATCAAAATCGTTGGAGGCATTTTTGAGAAAATAAAAAATGTTGAAAAAATGATCCAGGTAAAGGATAGTTTTGGCTGTGGGGATTTTCTTGAAAACCTTCGTGTCGTATCTTTGACAGATAATGAACTTAAATACCAAGTTTGGTGTTTATCCGACTTTTTGAGTTATGCCGTTCACAGACACATGCACATGCACATACACATGCGCACACACACGGATCTTTTTCTAAAAATCATTTTTTTGGATTCAAAGGGCCTCAAAACAGTATTTTCGGTGAAATCTCTATATAGAAACTTTTGGTGGAATGCAATACTTTCTCTAACTACTATGTACGTGGTAGAGAAAGTATAAACGAATACCTTTTTAGTTTGAACGTGTTATTAAACAACCTATCATGCGATCAGCAATGATCGGGGATGAGTGTATCAGTTAAGCATCAAATCGTCCTCTGTTTTCCTTTACACAGGGTAGTCTGCATTTAATACTAAACAACAGAATTGCGGGCTATTTGTAACTGACTCACCGTTGTGGCCCATTGTGGGAGAGTAAAACGTTGGTCGTCGTTGTTGAGCAATTTGAGATATCCGTAGCCAGAGTTGAGAAGAGTAGGCCCTAGATAACGGCCAATGAACATGACCTGTTCCGCTGGAGAGTAGCCCAAACTGTTGAAACCGAAGAATGTGTAGTATCCGTCTCCAGGCTCATTCTGCGGCGTCAAGCCCCAGAACTTCAGGCCCATGCTTTCATATGCACCCAATGCCCTGTACAGAAAATAAGATGCAATGCATTTAAGGCAGTAACAATACCTAGCCACTAGTCCTGACAGTTCTGAAACGTATGAGGGTCGTTAAAAGATACTTTACGATTGCGTATTGTACAAATACCGTGCAATCTAAGGGCACTGAGTCTAAGCTGGACTGCGCAATGCCCTTGGACTGGACGACGTTTGACGCATATAGCTCTAGGTTCATTATCAATCTCATGGTAAATGGTGTGTGTTTATCAGTTGAGTTATAGCAGTTGCATGGAAATAAATTTGCCGCTTGCTCGTTAAGAGTAAATTGTGTACGTGTTGGTGGTTAAGAATAAGTACACAATAGCAAGTTTTTCTGTGTAAACCTAATGCGAAATACTCTTCTACAAGAAAGTTTCGAACAACATTTCATCATAAGTATCCAGAGTTACGATTCCTAGAGGGACAGTTAACCATAACCAGACTGCAAAGCCATATGTACTTGGTTTATTTTTAAACAAAAACGCGCTGTACAACAACTTCCTCGTGTAAATCAGCAGCTTATGTGGGGGGGGGGGTTTCCATGAATGCGTTCGCAAATGAGGTCTTAATTTTCAACACCTGTCGTAATGCGAATAAGTCAAGCATACCTATATGTTTGTATACCTGAATTTCATTTATGTTGCCCGTGACCTGCCGCCTATTCACAATTCGGACTGCGAGAGCGGCAACTATCGCCTCGACTAAGGCCGCTACGCAGTCGTTCTACTCTAACACTAGACTGATTCACTGCAGTACGGCATGCATACGGTAGATGTAAGGTGCAACTAGAGTGTATAGTGGGGTAATTGTAAAGTAGATGGAAGAAAACTGTAACGCAAAAAAGTGTACTATCAGAATCTTATCTAATATACCAGATGCCAGAAACCAACCTTCCAACCTTAGCCAGAAACGAAAGCATGAGGGCCGTCGACAACAGCTGAAAATGGGGTAAATTTATTTTGAAAACGTTTCCACCATCTTTTAACCTTCATTATGTAAGTGAAGTTTGTTTTAACTCGATCCTTCACAACAGACTGCTTGCCGAAATAACAGCATTGTCCTGATTGAGACATTCCTTGATGACTCTCGCTCGGCAGGTAGGAGCGCTTCCCTCGGCTAGAAACTTTTGAGGGTACAGTAATACGGCCATCTCAAGTGTATGGAGGCAGTTTAGGTATGATTCACCCTGTGGGTCTTTTTTCCATACCTATAATTAATCCCTGTTTTATTTGCTGATGGTGGATCCCCGTAAATAAGCCAGATTAATTACAATGTGATTTCATTTCTGCAAGGTCAGCTTTATCTATCGTCTGTTTTAAGATTCCTTACAGAAACTTAAAAGTTAACTTTTATGAGAGGTATTACTGAAAACGTACACACTAGCCGAGAGGTAAGGTGGACTGCATTTTAATCATGTCATGGCCAGGACTCGACCATGTTACCATTGCTACTTCTTTAAAGTCAATCACGATTGCTTTCATTCCACATCTAACGTGGTCTATACGAGAGATTCTATACTCCAAGAGGCAGGTTTAAATCCAGTGATTTTTAGACCCGTTGTCTTAGTACTTGTACTTTCTCTAGGGATAAATACGAAAGTTACTGATTTAAACTAAGTGAATATTCAAACAACCATACATCTTATGCTAAGCATACAAAATCTGCACAAATGCTGTTGAAATTACTAACGTGGTGATGTACTTGGCGTTGGCTTCGTAATACTCGTTCCTGAGGCGCGTGAAGCCGCGAGTTCCATTCCTGAGTTCAATCATCCAGTTAGGCGGCGCCCATATTGTAGTCAGTAGCTTCACCTCTTGAGGGCTCATCTCTATGATGCGCTTCAAAACGGGTATCTGAAAAAGATTACTTTTTATACCTGCTAGCTTCTGCATATAGATAATATTAAGCTGAAAAAGTAACTTAATGAAAACAACTATTCTCAGCTGCTCCTAGTGATAGCAGCACTGGTGTGAAAACATCAGCGCAAAGTTTCGTTACATTCTTTCCCGGAAACTATTTAAGGGTGTTCTTACCAGACGCTGGGCTCCCTTTCAAAATATAGTTTTATTTTACACGTTCTGGTATATTTTCAATGTATGTGCAGTCTGACGTATTTTTATTTTCTGTTTGCATTATATTACATTAAAATAAACGTTTCTTTCTCGTTATGTTGCTATCCTATATTCAACGTTTAATTAAGTACAATTTTAAGGTTAGGATTTCCACATAAGCAGTATTTCTGCCCTCAAATTAAGAAAACATCGGCGTCATTCGTTTTAAGAATCGAAAATAATCAATACCATAAATAAATATACTGTCTTTACTGCTCACCCTCAGTCAGGCAACATATAAATTGTTCATGAAAAAACAGGGCTCCCTTAAAGCAATTATTGTAGCCTGTTGAGTATGGCTCTTAGATTTGCTACCAGTAGTGGTATTTTTCGAACTTTCCAGATATTTTGACGAAACCTTTTGAACCTCAAACCCATAAGGATTTTATGATTTTGTCGAATAAGAAATCGAATGCAGTAGGAATTTTCGATTTTCAAGTTTATACATAATCTTTGCCCTAAAATACGAGACTATCTATTTGGAACAGGTTTGAAACTAAACTTAAAATATTTGGCTACCCCTTGTACTTCATAAGCTTTAAAACAAAACAAAAGAAAAAAAAAAGAATCCATATCATTGAAAGATCTTCTACTTCACGGTTTTAGGCCGTTTAGCCTGTTCCGGATGCTAGAATCCATAGGATTGAAAGTTCTGTATCATTTATATTGAACACATTTTCCTGTAATTTAATAATTTGTTCCATTTCCTTTAAGTTTCTCCTAAAACGTATCTTAGAATGTCATTTCCATTGAGTTTAACTATTTTTATCTCTAGTGCTCTTAGATAGATCTACTGGGATTAGAAAGTTAATTAATACAAGTTTCTTGATTTTGTGACTTTCGCTTCCCGTTAACTAAAGCAGAGGAAATATTACGTTTTACCAAACATTAATGACCGAGATTTCACCGAAATTGCTCTTTTTGAATTATTTTGAAGTCAAAAGAAAACACCCTGTCTGTGAGCAATGAAACTAAAAGAGAAGAAAGAATTGCATAATACCAAACTTCGTTCTTGAGTCCATCAAGTTTTAAGGCTGCTTAGTGAAGGTTTATATTAAATTCTCTTTAAACAGAACATTTCATATTATTTCTTATTTACTCAAAATGGATCTACAGTTTTAATTAGAATAGATATCACATGTTTAGTTTATTCGTGTGCCAAAATGTAAACCTGAACTTTCTGTGCATAGCTTGTGAAGCCTATCAATTCCCACTGACTTTTACATAACATGAAAGTCGTAAACGATACAGAGGTACCATGCTAGTCTCTAGTTCCCGAGGTCGCGGGTTCAACTCGGAGGAGGGTGATGGATTTTTTCGGGCGTAAAAATCCTTAGCATGGCTTCCTTCGGAAGGAATGTAAGGCCCGTGTTCCGTGTCGTGGACTTACGCCGCGTGAAAGAACCTCAAGCCTGATAAAGAGGCCTCTGAGCAAAATGTCCGATCCCAATATAGAATGGGATGCTAAGGACCATAGTAGTTACAGAGCATCCATAAATAAAACTCAATACAGCTACCATTAAAACATATCATTTATACCAAATAACTTCTTCACAGCATTACCTATTTCCAAAATGTTAATTCTGTGCATCTACATTTTCCAGTAATTTACAACCAAGTTTAGTTATGAAATGTTAAAGTTCATTCGTTTGTTTTTTTATGGGCTCATTGACTTCTTTTGTTAACAATTAACAGCTGTTAAAGCCTCCTGCATACAATAGAATGTATGTTTCCGTGGTTTTAACTTGCTGAAACTGTTTTATTTATCGTGATTGCACGCAGCGGATAACAAATGGAATGTATCCTAAAAATTTGAAACTGTATACTTGTTCTATTATCTTTTTAATAGCGGACTGATTTCAGAGAACTACGCTACTGAATTGCCACTAATTTTTTAGTTTTATTTACATAAATAAAACATCGCATTCGCCTACTATTCATTTTCGTGCTCATTATCAAACCCTTTACTGTCCCAGCCTTCTTCGTGCTTCTTTTCTGATTAGAAGTTGGAATAACTAAAACATTGCTGCTCACTACAGAGAAAAGTGTTATATTTAAACCTTATTAAAGAGCAGTGGAATTGTGTTACATTCTTCCTGTCTTATTTCAATTCAAAAATTAATTATTGCTTGTTATGAAACTATGAATCTAAGTTAATTAACATTAAATCTTGAAATGCCATTAAATGGTTTAACGATCTCTCTCTATTTGAACATGAGTACAGTTTTTACAAATGCTAAGGCAATACTTTCAAAGAAAACTCACATGAAAACATATGCTAAAGAATAGAGATGTTACCTTCAGTTTATAATCTTCATCAGCCAGCCTGAATGACCTCATTGATGCATCGCCTTGTGTGACATTGTATGCATACTCTCGTCTGGAGAAGTCTGTACCTCCCAAAGGAACTCTAGTGAAGGTATAACCTATGCCTTCCGGACCATAGTAAGATCTACATAAACACATAATGTACTTAGTAATAACAGCAATGTACTGCTCACATAAGTGTCCAAGTATATAGTAAGAATTGGTATTATCTCAAAAATAAGGTAACTAATTAGCACAATTCCTCTCTACTACTACTACTACTACTACTACTACTACTACTAATACTACTAATACTACTACTACTACTACTACTACTACTACCACTACTACTCTCTATATTATTATTATTATTATTATTGGTTGCATTTCTTCATCGGTTACATATGCCCTTGAAGCTATCTCCTATTACACCCCCCAAATGTCACAGTAGAACCAGACATTCGGTATTTTTTAAAATGTATTTGATTTTTGCAAAATCAACAAGGACAAACATTGTCGACATAATAATAAGTAGGAAAGTTAACTGGTACTCTTGCGATTTTGTAAGGTTCCTGGGTCGTACCCAGTAACATTCTTACAAGCTATACAGACTCCGCGTGGGATTGGGTCAGTGTCTTGTCACTTTTATTACTTCCTCATTGTCTAGCGGAGATC
The DNA here is from genome assembly GCA_030765065.1 of Deroplatys truncata. NCBI lineage: Eukaryota > Metazoa > Arthropoda > Insecta > Mantodea > Mantidae > Deroplatys > Deroplatys truncata. The sequence continues at coordinate 131,607,423 of CM060978.1, forward strand.
ACGCATTCGAGGGTGAGATATAATTGTCCAATTAATTTGATGGGGCGAAACATCGCTCTATGCAGAACCTTAATAAATTCAGAATTTCCAGCTTTTTTCTCTCTGCTCGTGCGCATTCTACAATCCTTTCCCAGCTGCTTGATCCATCTGTGACGTTACTCAGATAAGGGGTTGCATTATAATTTTTAAAGTAAGTAGTAAATAAATGCCCAGTTGAGTGTTCTGCTCTACAGTTTTAGTTTCGCTCTTGCAATGTCCATACTGATGCTCCGGAGCGTAATAATCAGGGTAGCTGACCCCTGATTCTGGTATTATTTCTTACAGCTGAAACATAAAGGGAACTATAACTTAATTTTAATGAAATAAACATACAAAAAACCTGGAGCGCTTAAGTTACAAGATAAGAATAAGAAGAAAGAATGAAAGAAAGAAAGAAATAAAGAAAACGCTATTCATGTCACTTAAACTTCAAAGGCAGTAATGAGTTAGACACTCACACTATGGACTTTATTAATGTAACCAAGAGGGATAGCTCAGGCGGTAACTTCTGTGGCCCGCATTCGGAAGGTCGTGGTTTCGATTCCCACGACCGACCTTCCTGACCCATGGTTTTTTTCGGGGATTCTCCGGGTCGCTAGGCGAATGCTGGGAAGGTTCATTACATCCCTCGAATTTCCTGTCCCTCCATTTCACCTCCATTCTCATTTCACTTCACCTTTCGTCTGCTTGGCCTGTTTCGGGGTTGAAAGTGTGGGCGGGAGAGGTAAATGATGCTCTATGTAACACTTCGTCCCCGGAATGGGATATGTAAGCCTGCAGGAGGGGGGAACGGTTGCTCCAGCTGCCATCCGGGGAGTTTCAACCTGTAAAAGGTAGGAACCCTGCCCTCTGGCGCGTCGTGCTTCCTGGTCCAGTCGCCCTCTGTCTCCTCTCACCACACCCCCCCTCCCGGGGGCACCTGCGGCAGTATTTTTAACATTTAAATGATTTCAGTCTAATTATATAATATATAAATTCAATAACAGCCTACCTTAAAGCAATATGTGTATGTAGCAATATATAAAAAGTGTATATTACAGGCATTGTATAAGTTTATATTATTGTATACATGTGTAATAATGTTATGTGAATGTATTACGTAATTTAATAATGTAGTAGCTGTGAGAATAATCGGTTAAAAGTTGCTAACAATGAGGTAACCTTGAGGCAATAATGAAATAATGCTACTTCTGATTCTTGGAAGCAATAATGTAATATTTGTGACTGTTTATAAAATAGCCAATCAACAGCCAGAAAAGGCTTTAGTTAAATGAAGGTATTCTATTGGACTAGGATTAGCCAATCAGAAACTAAAATGGAGCAAAATTTACAAATTCAGAAGTTAGTTGCTTGTAGACAGTGTTTCTAACCGGACGCGAGATGCGTCCTCGAGAAATTTATTACGTATTTTGTGTGAGACAAAAATAGTTTACGTGTTAAAAAGTGCAAGTAATTAATAAAAAAATCTCACCGCTCTCTCTCTCTCTCTATATCAGTGAAGTGTTATTTAAATCGTGTCAAGCATTAATAAAAGGAGTGAAGTAAAATTATAATCTGTGTAAGCCTACATTCTTCAGTCGCACCACTCCCTGCTGAGACATTCATGTCTCTAAAAAAATATAAATACTGACGCAGCCGAGGCAAACATAAATATATAATATTTAAGGCAAGAGTCAAAAATTACAAAGTTAATATTTTTTTAAACATTTTTGGGGCAAAGGCCACCGAAAAGTACATTTGGGGAGAAGGCTACTGGAAACTTTTTACCATACGTGCGGTTGCAACTACTTCAAGTTCGGCTCCCCAAAAGTCGAAATATAATAAACCCTCTTCAAACTGGCTTTCCATACGTAGCAGCGACAAACCTTCTTCACACCCCGACAGGCACTCAGGTACAAAATATAGGTCGAAGTGCCCCTCCATACCTACTTCTACTCCTACTCCTTATTAATATAGTTTTATTTAACCACTGATACTCTATTATTTCATTTCTTTTGCCTTTAGTGTTTCCTTGTTTTTATTTGCTCATATGACGTAGCTCAAAGGTACATTTTTATTTCTTCCGTTATTAAAACTGCTTTGATCATTATGATGCACCGCTCTCCATGCAACATATACATGTCTCTCTCTTTAAATACAAGATTATTGTTCCAGGAGAGACATGTAGTGGGAGATCTCGTTTTATGCTTCTCGTAATATGTTTGGAGATTAATCAATTGGTATGTCTTAGGAAAGTAATTTTCATCATTTCCTGTTCTTTATATGTTCAAGAGGCAGCTAATATTGTCACTGAACATCCTTGACGTAAGGGAATGATATTTTGTAATTCAGAGTAAAGAAAAGCTACTCGCAGTACAATTTCGTTATAATAATTATTAATGAACTTATTACGCAACTAAGGCGGGTGTATTTCTACCCGGGAGGCACAGCACGCTGTTCGTGTATGGTTGTCGGTGTCTTACTAAAGCAAATCGAACGAGGCGGCGCCGCGGTAACGTGTGCGACTCGCATTCGGGTTCAATCCCCGGCGGCCGCTTACTCTTACCCATGGTTCGTGCTTTCCCCGGGGTCGACAGGCGAATAATGCTGGAGTAGTTCATCTTCTACCACGGGTCTCCTGTCCCTTTTTTCCTGTACACATAATCTTAATTCTTATCCATTTCAGGGTTGTAGGACCAGGTGACGGTGCTCGGCGAGTTGCGGTTGGATGGAGGATTTGCGCTCTGTGGAGATTTATTTCTGATGTCGTCACTGTACCCGCCTCTGGTTCTTTTGGGCAGATGCTCACCCCCAGGAGGCTCGGAGCCCAATGGGTGGGCTCGGGCGGCGTTGGAGGTGTTAAATCTGGAAACATTAGGGACCCCGTCCGTGATTGCGCCGTCATAATCCGAATCTGGTCGCCCTTCGGGTCTCTCCCCTCATCCCTCTCTCCCAAAAGTCACGGTAGAAGCACAAGAGGCCGAATAGTCTGCATGCGGTGCTCTGCCATGGTTTTGGGGGGCCCTTCTATTCGTGGTAGCTTTACGTTTTACCTCACAAGAGCAAAGTGAGAGGGGTCAAGAAAATTAAAAAACGCGCCTACAAACATGATGTGTTTTCATGTTTCTTCATAAAATAAAGTTTTCGTTAGGAGAAAAAACAAAGGTTTATTTTGATGGTTTTTATACCTGATTATGATCGTTTGACATTTCCTAATAAGACAATACTTAGACGGTGTGCCAGTTACGTCATAATGCGACATTTCTTGCTTACACTCAAAGACACCGCCGTCTAGTGACACCTAATTCGTCTGTGACAATGACCATCACTGTAGTGTACATAAGAGACATTAATGCATCTTTAGAATTGTATGACACTTCTTACCATTTATAATCTCGTACCTTTTAACGTTCCCAGTATCTGAAAATTAAATGGAGTTTTATTTATGGACGCTCTTTAACTACTATGGTCTTTAGCGTACCATTCTATATTGGGCGTGAAAGACTGGTAAATTTGCTCAGAGGCCTCTTTATCAGGCTTGAGGTACTTTTACATGCCGTAAATCTACGACACGGGGCCACCGGCTTTACTTCCCTTCTGTAGGAAGCCATGCTAAGGGTTTTTACGCCCAAAAAAATCCATCGCCCTCCGTCGGGTTTGAACCCGCGACCTTGGGAACTAGAGGCTTGCACGGCACCACTAGTCCACGGAAGACGACTTCCCAGCATCTTCTCATTTAGATAATTTACCGAATTTTCATTCCAATCGATTTATATATCGTTTAGTAAGTATAAAAACATTTATTCTTATTAGACGAATTACATAGATATCTTTTCCACTAAATGATTTTTTGGGTATTTTCTGATGAACCTAATTGATTATATTCAAAACGGATATTGAGTATTAAAGAAATACTAAAACCATTACAGAGGTGCTTCATTTCTATCAAACAAAACTCATTAGGCACTTTTATCTAACAACTAATGATAAAATGGGCTGTTAAACAGATCTTAGAGAGTGAGCAGGGGCACGTCTCTCTGAAAAAAGCCGTTGACATTGATGATATTTGTCGATCCCGTTGTAGGGATTGGCAAGAAAACGGTGACATTTAAACAATCATAGAAAAGCTTGCACAACTGGTTGGAAGGCAGGAAAACACAAAGATGAAAGCATAAGTGATTGAGTATCAACATTTGAGTAGACCTATTCTCTGGGGAGATTGACGATGACATTGCCTAGATGGGTTTCACGAACAACCAAGGTCATACTGATTTAAGAGGGATAATAGTTATTGGTAAAATGAAGGCAATTTCTACATCAAAAATTAAAAAAATCACCCCAATTAAAAAAAAACGCAAAGAAAATAATTAACATAAAATCAATTCATATAAACAAAATTCAAGTCCCCTTATTTGTTTGATCGTCGCAGTTTGGCCCAATCTGATTATCACCCTCTCGGGCTTTGAAGAAACACCTGCTAAGGGGGAGGGAGTACATTTGGGTCAATTAAGTTGTTTGTGTCTGAAATAACGCACTGTGTTTGAGACTATAGTGAAACTGTTAAGTTGATACACCACTTTTCGACGGTGTTTTGTTATGTTAGTTGGATGTGACGAGGTTGACAACGCCCCTCATACAGGAGTAAAACGGGAAAGTGTTGTGACAAATAAAAGTGCTCAAAGATGGACTTGCGTATAGACCGCATTTTAACCACAAAACGAGGAACGTGTGCATTATATGTTAACCAACATTTTAAACTATGTAAACGGCGGTGTGGGCAAGTGAAATGTTCCTGCACCAACAGAGAATGTAAAGTTGTGATTTATGCTGATATATGGTACTCAAAAGTGATCCGTTTGGAGAGCATAATCAGCGAATGGCAAATGAAGGAATCTCTTTGGAAGTTATAAAGACCGTTTCTAAAAGAAAAGTAGGAGAAAATGTGGTTTTAGATTAGATTGTAAAGTGAGTCGTGTAGGTTTGTGACCTCTCTTCACCGCGATCTAAAAGATCTATTGTGGGTGTCCTTAATCTATGTTTTCCAGTTCAAATTGATACTTCTACAGAAGTTAATAATTTTCCTTGCGAAATTAAGGCAATTTCTCCTGATGTGGGAAACCCATACTGCAGGAACCTTAACCTTTGGTGTGCAAAATATTCGTAGTTGCACAGTATATCTATGTTTCGCCGTTTCTTACTCTTCATGACAGAAGTGACAAAGGTTCACGTTAATTTTGCCTATCCTACAGAATATATATATATATATATATATATATATATATATATGCACGTATTTCTTTATGTTTCTTCAACTATAAAGTCATATCGCGACTAGTTTAGAATACAGAACATCTCAGGAAGCAATACCCAGTAAGCAGACCTATTATGGTCTCAACTTCTGCTTGTTTAATGTGAGCTGGAGTATTTTATATTCACCTATACATTTTGCTCAACTGTACATCATTCAGGAACATACATCGGAGTACTGCGTACCAGTAATATTCGTTTTTCTGATTTCTAAAGCAATGGAAAACTGTGTAGAACTTTGGGAGGAAATAAAAACCTTTGCGAACGTTTGTTGGGATTGACATTGTGACTACAGTCTTCCACGTTAATTTTGTAAAGCTGGCACATGCAGCAGTGAAGTGTCATTTCTCATAGTGCAATATTGTATATTTCACTTATACAGGACTGGCATTAGTAACAGTCGACATTCTCTAATTTGGGGAAGAAATGTGCTAATTTCCGTTCATAGTAGGTAAATGGTCTTATTGTGTGTTTGGACTGCCGTTGTTACCCTCATATGAAGTCCAGGCTATTTTGCTCTTGGGTGGTCCTCATTGAAAACGCTGAAAAAAATCAAGAAGGAATGGACTAAATTACCTTAAGAGTGGGGTTAGGTGTTTTACTTTTATAGGAAAATTGCGATATAAACACAACAAACGTAGCCATCTTCCCGCTAATATAGACGCTCAATGGGAAGTGCCAACGTAAATAAGAAGTGAAAATCCGCGAAATAAGCGATGCGTTGTTATTACTTCTGTATTGCCTCTCACAAAAACGCAACGCATTCAGAGAAGCAGTGCATAACAGGAAATAATATGTGCACAGGCTGCGAAAATAGCATATACACCATTACAAGAGACTACTTAGGTATTGAAAACTCGCAGTCCCTGCAGGAATTACTGGTGCAGCATGGAATAATCAATGAAGTAACTATCTGCGATTTATGAGACAACATTCTCCTAACCTTCCGTGAATTCAGAAACTTAAGCTATAATATATAAACCTAACCTAAGACTAACCTCCCGTGAATTCAGAAACCTAAGTTTATATAAAAAAACTAACCTAAGGCTAACGTTTCGTGAATTCAGAAACCTAAAAAATCCATAAACCTAAAATAAGAAGTAATTAAGAACGCACACCGAGAGAGTTAACGATATCTTACCGGCTTTGGCGGCATTACTTATTCATATGTTGCCAGCATTGCGTTAGAGCTAGAGAATGACATTGAGTGACATCTGTAGGGTTAGAGAATGATACAGAGTGACATCTGTTGGACATGTAAGACATCACTTCCATCGCTGTTGAAGACCACCTAAGAGCAATTTACCCGAAGTTCATATCGTGTTGGTATCAATCGCACCAACCACTGACGCGATTTTTAGATTACGTGTTTGACAACTACAGTACCAAAGATTCGTCATTTCCATCAGCAGTTGTGGGCAATTGAATTGTGAAAAATCTTCTCTCTACCCAGGTCTAGAGTCTGTCCACAAACATTTGAATGCACCACTTCATTTCCCGCATCCAAACGTACACACTGATTAAAAATTAAAATTAAAAATTGTAATTTTTAAAAACTTAAAATCACTTCTATTAATAATTATTTTCCACAGATACCATGTAATATGAGAAACAAAGAATATAAACAAAGAGAATATTGTGAAACATATGGAGAGTTCCTATTATAGTATTTAAAAAGCATATGTTCCACTCACATGACTTTTCCTACTCACTCTTTTACAAACTATTCTTACAAAAACTTATTCTTCTATCTACTTCTTGTTAATCTAGATAAACTTTCAACTCACATTTACACATTTGCTAGTACGACGCAATAAGAAAAGCTATTCTTATCGAGTGTATCTATGTGATGGCTTTGAAATTCCATATAATTTTTACATCCACGAGAAAACAAAAACCAATAACGACTTCGCATTTAAGAAAGTATAAGTATTTCAAAATTAAGCTCAATAATAAGGAATATCTTTGAACTACTTGAGTCCACAAAATAAAGACAGAAATTGTGGGCTTTAACGATATCTACATTGTTTTGTGCAATAAGATTTGGTTTATCTCTTACAGTTTACCAGCTGTATAAAAATCATTCAGAATAAAGACGATTTCAGAGGTTATTCCCATAAAATTCGAGATATACATTTCATTTTCCATGAAAAATATCGTGGATAAACTGTTATCACCAAACAGAGGTAAAAAAACTGAGACGAAAGCAATGAAAATATCTAAATTAGAGGTTTAGAAGATGTGAGCACTTCGAAGCACCAGCCCTCTGTTTTTAAGACAGTTTCTTTTAGAGTAAAATCATCGCCGATTGTCCACAAAGGACTCCAGCTTGTTACTACTGCGCATGCGCAGAAGAAACTGCCAACCCAACTGTGCAAGTGTAATCCGCAAGAATCGGGTATTTGAATCCCGATTATAGACATACATACACTGTCGTAGGCGTTGAATGTTGGCAGCGAGAAACACAAAGTGCCGCCTACTGGTGGAAGCGCAAACTAACCAGAGTTGACAGATAAGCAATTTGTCGAATGATTTAAACATGTGGTATTTTAATCAGCAATTTCAAAACAATTCCATGTAAACGGTAGTTTGGGTTTGGGGGATTTTATTTTAAATATTCGTGTCGCGGCCTTGGAAGATGCTGAACTTTAAATACTAATTTTGGTATTTAACCGAATTTTCGTTTTTGAGTTATGCTGTTAACCACAAACCTGTTTTTTTCCCTAAAGATGCTTTATTATTGTTATTATTATTGAATAAATTGAATGACGAAATCCATTTTAAAGTAGTTAATTAAAGCCTTATTATACTAGCAACATTTTTAACCGAAACCGGATTACTCGTATTCTTCCTCGTGGCAGTTTCTGTTATAAGGTTGACTATCCCAGACCCAAATGCAATGTGTGAATTATCCCAAAAGCCATAAATTTCGGTTGCTCCGATCTATACGAGGTGCAGTGCTAATAAGACTTCTTTTCGCCCAAGTACTCCACAAGCAGTTCCAGAGGATCTGGCAAGGGTGCCGCACTTTTGATGCATGGGGGAGTGTATGGAAGAGGTGATCTTTCAAACAGGTTATAACTTATGTAATTATGTGGGGAAAATGAAGTGTAAATCAATACAGCACATCACTCGTAAATGAAACGTGCGAAGCACTAATATGAATTAAATTTATTCATACATTTTCTTACTACTTTATTAGCAATGAGCTTACCAAACATTACTACTATACATTAAATGCTTCATCGTTTTCTTAAATAGAAAACTTGGCCCATAAAGCTGATGCCTATCTAGTCTTTGCAACAACTTTATTCCCATAATGTTTTTAAATTTTACCTAGTTAGAACTCTATTCATGCGTAATTCATTTGCTTCATCGATTGCCTAAAATGGAACACAAACATATTCTTCCGCATCCATTTTTACTTTCTCAAGTCCATAGTAAGTAGAAAACGTATTGCATTGCACCCAAAAATTCGATACCGAAATTTCACCGGAAATACATGTTTTGAAACCCCCTGAATACAAAAAAGCATTTGTTTTAGATAAATATCCGTCTGGGTGTGTGTGTGTGTGTGTGTGTGTGTGTGTGTGTGTGTGTGTGTGAACAGCGAGAACAAAAACGAAAAATCGTCGGATGAGCACCAAACTTGGTATTTAAGTAAACAATTTTGACACTATTATTACTTCCTACGAGATTGTAATATTTAACATTGACAGTTGAAATCACATTCATCTTGTCTTATTTTAAGAAAGCGAATGGACCCATCTAAACATTTCATTGAACACAATCATTTAAAATTCTCCTAGACCTTGATTTCGGTTAGTTAGTCTGGTAACCTAGATTTTCTGAAGGGCTATGGGTTCGTTCCGGTCGTACTCGTTGGAATGCTGCGTGTTTTTTGCGCGTTAAGTATTTTTAGTCCTCCACCGCGGTCTTATTGTGTGCGTGCTTGACTACGAATCCAAGATACCTAATTTATCCCCGGTTACAAACGCGGAAATTTTTCGAAGTTGAGTGACCCGAAAGGGTCATATTGGCTCCTAATGCCAGCTTGAGAAATTCAAGGAACACTGGGACTGAGCTTTTAGATGAAAATGACAAAATTTCGATTTTTAAATTATATCATAAATATTGAATTCTATAAATATTATATCATATTTTAAATATATAAATGATTCCCAGTGAAGCATTTTGTCGAAACATTTGTCAAGATTCGCCATTTTTAAAGCCCAGCGACATGTTTAAATAATTCGAGCGCTCCCTTTTAACACTACTTGACTCTTTCTGTATGTGTTTTTTCTCAGTTTTACATTTTTGTGCATGAAATTTATTCCTTACGTTTCAGCTTTGCTCTGATTTATATGCAAATTTACATACTTATTATAAAATGTGCTATTTAAACATGAATTTTATAATTTATTTATTCATTGGCTCACAAAAAATTAATTTATATTGAAAACCGAGGGGAGATTTTAACATAAACAACTTCATAAAAACAAACTTTTATTTATCTGCAACTAATAACATTAACTTCAATAAAATCCTTACATTTATTTTAACTTCTATAAAGTATTAGAAAATGCCAATATCATATTCTCTGACACATTTGAATGAGCAAGGCATTTTTTTTTTTAAAATTTGAATTTTTTTTGCTAATTAAAACATTTAATTGTATTATACAAGAAACTATTTGGGATAGAGCTTTTGTACAGTGATTTCTGTATTTACTCATATTAGGTGTGTCATTTTTCAAGCCAATGGCTTTAAAATTAAGAAAGTAAAAAAATTCAGTCCCAGTGTTCCGCAGGTGCAAAGTTTAAGGCTCTGAGCAGAGGAGAGATTCGGGAAATGATTCTTCACCATTCCACCCTGGTGGCCACAGTCGTCTGGTAAGCCTACCAAAGTCCTATATGTGCTTTAGCTTCACACACTCTAAATTACGTAACTATCTACTTAATTTGAATTATGCATCTGAATTAACTATTTTGAGTTACACACGATCCAAACATTTACTAGAGTCGATAGAGTATGGGTCCAAACTCATAAAGTTTAATCTTATAGTCTGCTGCATATCCCATCAATGCTGTGGCAAAACTCCTGTTTAAGTGCCTGTCAGTGGAACATACCACAATCAGGCTACTGCATTAAAAGTAGGCATTTTCGGTATCTGCTATACCGTATACCGGGGGAAAGGGTCACCCTTATAGTATCTATGTAACTATACAACTCGCAGATTTAGTCCTACCTGAAAGCATCCTACAATAAAAAAACGTCCTTCTGCAGCTATAATTCTTGTAAGTTTATTATTTGTTCTAACCAGTATTAATTATTATATCTTCTACGGATGCAAATAAACTGCAGAAAATTTAAAAATTATAGAGGGTGGCATAGTTTTGAAAACATTCTTCCCTTTTAGTATTTTAGCATGTAATATAGTGCATTAGCGATCGCAAACTTAGGGGTGGGGCTTAGGAGTGGTGGTTCATATCTCGTTCCTTTTTGTTTCTTTTCTTCCCCAGTGTTCATGCTTTTTCACCTGATCTAAAGAGGTTAAAACCATTAATAATTCTAATTGCATAATAATTACTAATATACTATGTTGAATATAGTGCTGTAGAATATTTTTATTGATTTAATGCAGTTCTTTCTTAAATGCGCAGTGGATAATATCTACCACAAATATTATTTGTAATTCTGTGTAAACATTAGCAGTATATATTAGAAAAATACTTTTTAGGATGCAGAAATATCATTGTTGTGGCTACAATAGTAACAGAGAGAAATGTTTTGAAATTTCCTACCAACTAACTTATGTAGTACCTTTAGGGATCTACTAGCAATACTGCAGATGTAAATTATTATTCCGTGAGTGGTTTGTTTGTTCAAGGTAAAAGAGACGCATTTGCAACGTTTATGTAACAAGTTTGTAAATGACATTGTCTTGGACGCGTTAGCGCATTAGATTGGAAGAATGAAGAGCAGCAGTAAACTGCATATTGTTTTGTACTTTACATTTCCATTGATTAACATTCCAGACTTCTAAAACCGTAAAGCCAAAGACATGCGTTAATAGAAAAAACCTGGTTTCTCTCCAGCAACATTTTTGGACTAAACTGTTCGCTGTTCCCATTGCTTCTTTCTTGCCTAGAAATGGAGTTAATAGAGTAATAAAGATTGGTAGTGATGAAATAATAATCAGGCTCTGGAATTTCAAAGCATTAAAGCCAGGGTGAAAGGAAATAAGGTTGAACTGTTACTGACTTTAGGCAGGGACGTCGCAGGTAACAAGCCCCTTGTATAGTTTGTTGGCATTTGTAGACAGCACTCGTTGGATCGTGTTTACCTGGCCGTCAGTGACCCTTGGCCATTGATGTCCATATTCTTTGTATTGATATGTGGTTTGAGTGTAGATAACTTTAAATCAACTACTTAAGAATCCCTAATAATAATAATAATAATAATAATAATAATAATAATAATAATAATAATAATAATAATGTGCGTTTTACATACTCACCGTAGAAGTTTTTCCTGTGCAGCTTTAGGAAGGGATAGTATATTTTCACCGGCTGAATCTGAAAGAGCTCCTCCAAACCCCAGCATCTTTTGGTATTTTGTCTTATGGTCTATAGTGAATTTGTAGCAATTGAGATCCGGAGCTAATAAGAGAAAAATAGTCTTACAATGCATCCTATAACATTTAAACATTATTAACTTTGAATACGTATACTTTGCTTAAGTTAGTGTATAACTTCATTAGCTTCTAATTTACTTGATATATACGTAATTATCAGAGTGATAATTAAGTGATAAAGTGATTAGATGTATATTTACTCACAGTTTACAGAAAAGCTGTGTAGTGAAGAAAGCTAATAAGAATATTTGATATTATTAACTATATCGTTTCTATCTCAGAGATTAATCATGCTGCAATCAGTTGGACAGGATGAACAAAGTAGAATATACATTTGTCAGTCTTTAGTGTCATCAAGGGATATGTAAATTTAGAGTGTTTAAGTGTCCTTATTGCAAATGACATCACAGGGTGTGGACACTGATGATGCATGAAATGAAGTGATAATTGGAAAAGGAAATTTGGGAAGGAAACATTCGAAGTCTGAGTTTAAGGTCCCTCCCCGGCATTTGCCAGTCAGAGAGGACGGTCCTTGCTGGATTTGAAGCGCGGACATCCCACTAACTAATACGTGCCTTAAGCGCCCGATTACCCACCTCGTAAGGGGTATGTAACATACCAAAGAATCATACCCCGTTGACGACAAAACTAGAGAGAATTAAATCTTGTAGGAATCGGAATACAAAACTGGATGTATACATTATGGAGTGCTTTTCTTTCACACGGCGGCTCTGAGCTCGGACTCCCGCCGAAACAGTTAAAATATCCCGCAGGTTTTCATAGTTACGGTTACAATTACAATCATAATAAGCACAGATCTTACAAGAAATGTTATAAATCTCGTCCTCTATCCACATATTTGTGGAACCTTTTCACGAAATTTTCATTAACATTTGAGAGTTCAATATCCGAAACTGAGTGAATTTATTGCTTGATATTTTTTTTTGTTCTTACAATGTTGAGGTTTCTTGCATACACTTTATTTTTCAAGTTCCCACTAGCTAACACTCGCATACAGTTAAATCAGGGGATCGTGCGGGCCATAAATCTTTACTAATTAACCTATCTTCAAAAACTTCCTGAACGATTCTTCAGTGTATGCGCGGTAGCCAAGTCTTGTTGGAAAAATCTTAGACTGACATTCAATGTCGTTCAGTTGTTAAAAATGGTGCAATTCATTCCTCTACCTCTCTGAATTTATTTTTTGTTCCAAAAATATAGGTCCTATCATTCTGTATGCATTTACTGCACACCAATTTTTGCATCATGCAAGAGAACCTCGTGTGTAAAATCGGGTTTCTCTGTACTTCAATATCTGTTATTTTGCGACGAAATATAGTCATATAAGTGGAACCATTATTCGTCAGAGAAGAATACTAAGCGTGGATAAATTATTCTACCATTGACATTTCGCAAAATCCAGTTATATAAATTTACCCGACTATGATGATCACGTGAAAAATAAGATGCATGGAAAAAAAACAAATTGTAAGAACTAAAAGAAAACATCAGGCGAGAAATTCACTCAATTTCGGAAACTGAACTCTCGACTATGAATAAAAATTTCCTGAGAAAATGCCAGAAAAATGCTGATAAAGGACAGCATTTCCAATATTTCTTATGGTAAGGCATGTGCTTATTATCGTAATTTTAACTGTAAATATGAGAACGAAAGGCGTTGCCCGGCGCGCGAACAGCCATGCAGTGGCCACATTGTAAAGGAAAAGCGCTGTATGTGTAAAGAATAGGTGTTATATTTTCTTGACATCTTGCTGTTTAACACCTGCTGTAGTTGAGACACGACATTATCATTTACGCATTATGTTTTTCTTTACTTGTGACTGCATTTTTGTTCGGAAGTAAAACAAATATTTTCTACAAACAAATTTATACAGTTTTTATAAAATCCTTTAAAGTCACGAGCGACACCTCTGATCCTTAAGTCAATGATGTCAGAACGAGTGGATTTTTATAACTACTTAGCATTTTCTGTCTGCCAGTTTCAGGTTGGAACACGCTTAAACATAAATAAATACGGTCAGGTACACAATGATGTACAAATCGAAAGGAAGGTAGAATCAGATATACTACTATATTAAGCTCTATCCGTCATTAGGTAATGCTATAATACAATTTAGGAGCATTTTTTCAAAATTCGACAAATGCAAAAATTAAAATTTTCAGAAACTGAGATTTTTTATTTTATAGCAATATCTTATTCATTTCAAGAACCTATTTGTTTTTGTTAAACTGTGGGAGAACATAATGTGGATAATATTGCGTAACGTAAGCTTATATGCTTTATATAATATTCTATTATTCTAATTTACAACTTTTTTCAAAACTTACTTATTTTCAGGACTGGTTTTGCAAAAATCTACATATGATTTGTTCATGGAAAACTTTGTCATACTTAGGAAACCAACGTTTTAACAACATAAAAGCATAACATTGTTACATACGCACTTTACACAAGTAACTACCACCATAAAGTCACAAAGAAAGGACAAAAATGTCGTTTTTCAATGGCTGTTTCTTCAAAATATAACCCTTATAATCACGCTTTACTTTAAGTGTTAAGTATTTAATTTAAGGTGAATTGAAACATTGGATTACTGTATTTCTTCTTCATCATAACAAAGCACAGAGTCCCGAAGATCAATATTACCAGTTGAAGGATTCATTTTGCACAAACTTCTCTTCACTTCATTGTAAACTTAAGTGACGTTATTGGCAAAGTAATTAAGAAGCTTCAACACATGTTTGCTTTTTCGAAGCTTACCATGCTCCTCCTAGCTTGTACTTCCGAGGTATTTGATGCTTTTGAAATTGGGTTTTTATTTTGGTTTAGTCGCATCTACCGCTGTACCACATCCTGTGTAGACGTTTTATTCTCACTTCAGGAAGTATCGGCTGCTGTTGATTGCAGCTCCTATTAATGTACTTAATAACTCGAGCCTCTCTCATCTTGAAAGGAAGTGAGTGGTCTTCAATACTCGCTGCGCAGAAGTCTTGTATTCATAGATGTCCCACTACATTCCCAGTCACTTTACTTTTCCGAGTGATGTTACGGTATTCATCAGGAGAGAGAATAATTTCCTTCTTTGTGAAGCCTTTTTCGAGTCTGCCTAAACCCTTGTCTGATGGCATAAAACTATGCCCACGAATGGGACAAAAATGTGTTATACTCTTAAATAGTTTACTTTCCATAAGAAATCTCATCAAAGTAGTCGTCAAAATGGCATTCTTGTTTTGGCTTGTGCATGAATCAGGAAACGGTTGAATGTATTTAGGCTTCTTTCACGATGCATTCAACTGCACTTCAAGTTCTTTTAAGAAGTGAACCAATGCACTTGCTACTTCATTGACCACAAGACACGATTCTGTTTCCAGCCAACAATAGAAATGGATATCTCTTGGGTGTTGAACGTCCTCATGTACGTTATTGCTAAATTATAGAACCAAACCTGTCGAGAATAAAATATTTCAGAAACAGCACGCTTTGAAAGAGGCTGGCTCTGCTGTATGTCGAAACAAATCTTTTTGGTATCAGGTTCTTGCTGTTTCATGATTTCGTGAAACTTATTGGCTCTCATTTTATGTAACCTGTACATTGTTCGATGTTGTTTCCAGATTAACCTCATTTTTCATTTTTTCTAAATATTCTTTGCAGGTTGAACACATGTCAGCCTTTGTATAACATACAATCTTAAATTTGTACAGGGAACGTGCAGGTAACCCATATGAATTTACTTGCCTGTAAAATTTCTCCCACATTATTTTAATATTAGGTCTGGTCATCTGCTCTACTTACTTTTCTCCATAAGTAATTACTTTCTCAGCATTTACATTGTTTGATGTGATCTATAATAGTTTGTGTAATTAGCTTGTCTTCCTTTTTGCTTGGATTACCATCCCTCTTTGGATCTTCTCCTTTTACATAAAAATTTCTGGCTAATCTAGTGAGGCGATCAACAGAGATACCTGACGATGACAAAGTATAAGCAACATTTTTTACGTTTAGCTCAACTGTACATAAGTGCAGAAACAAACATATTCTAGTCACCTGTAATGCTCTTAAAGCTGGCAGCACACTGGAATCAATGTCCCATAATTTTTTCTTAGCTTATACTTTATAGCTATAGCTTTTAGTTGTTTACTATTATCCACTTCAATAACTCTGCGCCGAGTCTTTGAATATGCATATATTTGAGAAGAAGCTTATCTTGATCGGTCTTGGATTTTATCTTGTAGCAAAGAACGGAAACCTGTTTAAAATTATTTCTGTTTTAGTATGCAAAAATACCCATTTTTAAGCTTTAACAATAATTATATTCGAGAGTGTAAATATATGATTTTCTTACTGTTATATCGTCAAGACAGATATCAGAGATGTGACATTTTTTTCCTGATTCGTGATGACTGCAGGCAATGTCTGGCTTAAATATGATATAACTGGAATTTCTCTTCCTTTTCTTGTCTCGATTGTCATTACTTCTCCTATGTTTCCTTCCAAGAAGAACTATATTGACAGAATCAGTGTAATCTGGATTCTCATTTGACATTATATAGTTGTACTTTCACTCATGTATCACAACAATTCACAAGGTAAACCGTTGCACTCTATTTCGCGCGCTTCTGAGTGCGTCAAATTGCATTGTATCAGTACGGGCAACCTTGGAACATTAAAACTCGTTTAAAAATAACGGTGTCAAGAAACATTATTAAGACACCAAGTTTTGTTCCTTTTTATAACACTCTAAATTAAATGGTGTCCGTAAAATATGCACCATCGGTATAGCAAAACAAATGCATGCACCTGTCTGGTTTTGCAGAATTTCAAGTATTTTACAGTTCTATAGCAACTGCATTTGGAGAGTTTTGATGAAATAAACAGGAGAAACCGAGTCACTATTAAACTGTGCAGTAAACATATGCAACCCATTTTTTCCCAAAAGTGCAGATGTCGACTTTTGAAAAAATGCTCTTCATTTGTGTTGGCCATGCACACCTATTAACAATTTCTTTATTCATAAAATAACTATGGAAAACTAATCTTCATTTTGACCTTATGAACTACGCGTGGAATAAAAAGATATAAAATGCGAAATAAATAAGTAAATTAATTAATTAATTCCTGTGAATATTATTGCGCAAGAAGTATTTGGTGTTTTCTATACTGATTTTATTATCCATAATTAGTTATATAGGTGCAATACAATTATTTTCCATTATTCTTAATGTATTTGGAGAGGCATTAATAACAAAATAACGTTTTAACACCGATGTGATGTCACTGTCATTGATACTAGGGGTGGGGAAGAAGGAAAATGATGGTCAGGTAAAGTCAATAACGTTCATGTCGCTAATTTGAATAAAAACATGTAAATATTCTTGTTTTTCAATACTAAATTTTAGAACACAAAACTATTTCTTACGCTCGAATTTATTCAGAAACTGAAAACACTTCTTTGATCGATTTTTCTCGTACGCGAGCATAATGACGGATACCACTGAACCTACTTCGAATTTTAAAGTATATTTTTATATGAGTTATTCTTATTATGCACCATGAAATGGGTGTCACTGCCATTTTCAATATTTAGTGTCTAATTGTTAACTATGACTGAATTTGACAATTCTTCTAGCGTTATTGACTATTCCTTGCTTAAGGTTATATTCTCGTGGGTTTTTGGCAAGATAAGCCATTTCCTGGCTGCCATTTAAACCTAAGCACAAACACACCAAGAGGTATTGTCCTCCGTGGTGTCGTGTTTACCATGCTAGCCTCTAGTTCCCGAGGTCGCGGGTTCAAACCCGGCGGAGGACGATGGATTTTTTTCGGGCGCAAAAATTCTTAGCATGGCTTCCTTCGGAAGGGAAGTAAAGCCGGTGGTCCCGTGTCGTAGATCTACGGCACGTAAAAACACCTCAAGCCTGATAAAGAGGCCTCTGAGCAAAATTACCGGTCTTTCACGCCCAATATAGAATGGGACGCTAAGGACCATAGCAGTTAAAGAGTGTCCATAAATAAAACTCAGTTTAATTTAACTTCTGGTTGCAATGTATATCCATTTTTATGAAAGCTGTTTAATTTTCACCAACTAATCCACAATATATTACAAACTCTTAGTTGACACGTGGTGAAAATGCTTTTGTTTGCCGAGTCACTGAAGCATGCAACAGCATAACATCACCTAACAGCATAACAAATAGTATAAATGTAAATCAAACCGCTTGTTGTCCAGAAGAAAGGAGCTTTCCGCCACGCATGCAAAAGATTGTACGTTGTTGACCATGAGAATATTGATATTTCTGGGGAGCTTTTAGATATATACAATACTTTTGTAATTAAAAAAGTTCCGGTGCCGTCAGGTGAGGTAGATAATTGTTTGAGATGGGCTGTGAATTCAGAAAGTAAACAATACATTTATCAATTATTTGTTGATTATTGTTTCATTTAATTACGTTAATTATTTGGTTGTTAACGATATTAAAGCAGTATTGCACACTAAATAGAATATTACTAACAATTCTAAAGCTTTATATGGTTTAAATAAGCATACAATTGAATTTAAATGTTATTTTTATGATTTATTTTTCACGTATCACCGTTTTGTTAAAGCAGATGAATGTTAAAGCTATGTAAAGTAATGCATCATAGCAGCTAATTCACAGAAAGCACATTCACGACACGTTGTCGGCCCTAAGCTAAACTGTCCATTATCATACATTTAATTGTTCACAAATGGAGCAATACAGGTAAAATTTAATCAATATGTATTATGAAGAAGCTAATCCAAAGGCACTATGTTATGCATATTTGCTTATCCAACGTTTGTTTTTTGTTAGTAAACATGAGACACTGCTGATTTAGCAGTAGCACCAGTATTAGGGAGTAATACAAGCCGTGAAGGCACATAAACATACTCACTGCGAATAGACATTGCATCGGTCTAGAAATTGCAAAACTATTTAAATATAAATCCGAGAAGTAAAGGCAAAGTAAAGTTTATGATTAATAAGCATCGGGAGATACAGATTTTATGTAGATTTAAGGATAACATTGTAGAAATAAGAATTCTCATTCCACGTCATACAAAAGCTGAAGGACGGCTTAAAAAGTATACGGAGACGTAATTAGAATACCGCAAATTCACGAAGAAATAACCAATTCATCCCCACCTGAAAACGGGTTTTGAAACTGGACTGTATACAATGAATGCTCCTGCCCTTAGAATTTTGCTTTGGCTAAAGCACTGAACATGACTGGCCAGAATTTCTTTGTGGGATGTTACCCAAGTTGGAATCCTCGCTACAGTGCTACCAAGTCTGTGGTAAGGACAGAGTGGGCCCACGTAAAATGATTGGTGATTAGCATATATGTGTGTGAGACTTCATTAGCGCTATAGCGGGAAACGTGTTTTACAGTTGTATTAAGAATAGGAAGCAAGGCAATTTTTAAGTTATGCTAATATCGATACATTTAAAGAAAACATAATAATATGCAGGTGTTAACAAAGACAGAAAATTAGCGAATCCAACCTTTATGTACCTAATGACGCCAGATGAAGCATTGGGCTGGAATGGGTTAAAATATTAATAAACGGAAGAATTTATGTAAGCGTAACAACTACTTTGAAATATAATTCTGCAAAACAACTATTAAAAGTGTTCTTACTCATCAGCCTTCGTATTACCAATATTCCTGTATTAGTCTCGTCGCAGAACGAATGAGCTACGGAGATCCACCCCAAGAAGCCGAAGCATTAAATCACCTTATCAATTCCAGCATCTATCGAAGAAGCTCCTTCTGAGATAAAGGTCGCGCCACGGATTTTGGCATGTAACAATTTTAATGAAAAGTTACGATGCGAGTCATTTACCGTATAGATGTATGACACATATGGGCCTGCAGCTCGAAGAATGGTGCAAGTTGACATGGGATTGTATACAGTGGAACGAACTGAACCACAACTGGACAGAAGGAATCACGTGCTACTTGCAAGGAAGGTATTGAAACATCAGAGGGCTGGCTGACTGGGCTAGCCTTGAAGGTCATATGCAAATATCCCTGGCGAGACCTACACATACTATGAGAAGAGTGTTGGCATATTGTAGAGCTATGTAAAAAATAGTTCTTGCGTTTCAACAAGGGCTAGTGATTCTACAGGTTGCAGAAAGGCTTTAGAAATAATTAGCTTATTGTAATTTGGAGAAAGTTGAGGATATTGTGGAACTGTGAAAGGCAGGAAATAATCAACTTACAGATTGCTGGCAAGCGTGCAGAATTTTCAGACAAGAGGTCATTACGTTGTTGCATTTTAGAGACTGTTGATAGTTCAGTGCAGTTGTGAAGAACGTGGGGTAATTGGTGCATTACAAGGCAGAAATGTTGACAGTTTTACAGATTTCTCAGAGACCTGGGGATAGTGTGTTGCATTTCACACGGTACTGGTAGTTCTGTGAAACTGTAAGAACTATGGAATGATTAACTTATACTCACAGAATGTTGAGGATCCTGCAGAGTTCTGACACAGGGGACAAATAATTTTTGTAACCTCAATATATCTTTGAAATATAAATATTGAACAAGAAACTTTCTGAAACTCTGTAGAAGTGTGGCTACTTGGCAGAACTGGAAGTAATTATGTTTTATTGACTGCATTAACTGGTCACAGAAAAATTATTAGATATAATTTCCATAGTCAGTAATTCCTGCAGGCCTCTTGACGGCAGCACAATGAGAGGGTGAAAACAAGAAGGAAAAGCCTCACATTTTGACTAGAATAAACTGAGATAGGTATTTTGTTTCTCTAGCGAAGCCGCATCGTTTGACATAATGAAAGGAAACACTCCTTTGCTGTGGTAAATCTAAATGAGATGATTGCAATTTCTTTTAAACATCGCAACTTGGTGATTTTTTAGCAATAACTAGTTGTTAAGTTAAAGAGTTTTGTTAGAATAATGAATTTTTATTAATTTTAATGTTTCATATCCTTTATTAATTCAGTTTAATAATTTATATTACATTCGCGGGCTTACCCGACGATACACGCGTAGCTTTTTAAACTCGAATGATTATTTAAGTAATTTCATCTACCTCCCTTCCCGTTCTTTATAAAATTATTGTACAATTTTCTATAAGTTTTTTATGGTGAACCCTCCCCTTTACCCCTTATAATTGTAATTTCATACAACCCGAGCTATTTCTAATAACGGATGAAAAATCCCGTAATATTCACACAAAAGGATGTGAAACATGAGCGAAACGTCTGACTTCTTTAACCTCCCACCGACAGTTTTCTCAAGTTCTGCAACTGCTACATAGCCTATAAGTAACTTTGGCGGTAGAACATTTATTGGTCAGAATGCTCGAGTAATTTTTTAATCACAGTGGGTGAAATTTTTAACCTTTGCCCCTTCTCTTCGATCCCGTATTTATTTAATAACATAAAAGCTACGTAATTTTCGCATTATATTTAAATTCTTAACATATACAACGAAATAAAGGTGACGCTGGTGAATATGACGATTCCCCTCTCCCAGGCCACCAAGTTAACCTTTTGAAACATACAGTCCCCGACCATCGAGAAATAAAAGAACAACAATATTCTCATTTGCTAAATAAAAAATATTGTTTCACTGATTTGTAACGTTAGCAATTTTCTCTCACCGATTACTTAGTATGCCCTGCTAACGAACGTTATTTCAACATGAGTGCAAAAGAAATAAAGATAACTTAACTACATGAAATTATTAAAATATTTTGGCACTGGTGTTGCATGTATTGTATTGTTGTAAAATGATTCGATTCTGTTTTGTCTTGACGTGTGATATTTTAGACCATCTGCATATATATTGCTTGGAATAAAATATCCGCGGCATTTGTCACATTTTCATGCATATTCTGTGGAGTAACAGCAACTATTTTGTGCTCCACGGCATTCGTAACTAAAAGTCAAGACCTTCTTTGCAAGTGTGTTGTTTTAAACTCCAGCGTGTTCAAGGGCAGGGGCTTTTAAATTCCTTTTTAATCTTTTAGTAATTTGTGAAGTGAAATTAGATGGTTATAATAGCCCCATGTGTCAGAACAAAATGGGCTTTGCAGTGATAAAAGAATTATCAGCAGCAGTTGAGTTTTCAGAGTGCCCTGCAAACACACACAAAGTTTTCTGTCTTTATAATACTAATATAGATTACGTTTGTTTCTACCGAAGTACATCTGTGATCCAAAAGAGAAAAGTTCTGCATAGTTCATATAATTATATCCTGAATATATTGAAAAACCTTGTTCCATTATCGTTGTGAGAGTAAACAGTTGTTTGTCCAAAACTATGATCTATGGAATCGTTTCTTTCTTTAATTTTATTACTACAGAACAATTTAAAAACGTGACAAGTTTCACTACGAGTCAATTGTTGAGTCAAGATGCTATCGAAGAGCGCTTTTCTTGCGTGGAGAGATCTTCGGTATTTATCAAAGAAAGACGTCGCTAGTAAGGGGGTTTGAATGTTATTTCTAAAAATATGACATGCAGGTAAATGTAAAGAGCAAATGAGAACTGAAAAGTTGGATGATGCAGCTGGGATTCTGACCATAGATCTTTTATTTACTGCGCCAAAGAAGTCCCTTAATGTGAACCGCGTCCTACTCTCCAGGCACGGCAAACAATATCTCGATAAGAGATCCTGGCTGAGGAAAAACAATGTGCACAAAATTGTAGAGTATTCTCGTACTATGCAGATACATTGTAGAGAAAATAAAAAGGTAAATTAGACTTAAATTCGGAGTTCATGACATCAATGCACTTGGACAAGCTACACCTAAGCTGTAACCAAATGGAATACCTTACCCTCCTCTCCTGACACAACACGCATCTGCAAGCATGTATTTATTATCATAAACCGATCAACGTTTTCTTCAACTTACCAAAATGTTTGCATTTACAAGCCTATGATTGTGAAATCACTTAATTTACTACCAAGTGAATATTTAAGGTAACAAATCTGTAAAATGTGACAAAAAAATGTGAAAAACTAAACATTTTAAATTTTTTCAAAATAAAATAATACTGATTCTAAACCTTAAGAAAACATATCCGTTTATCCACTTGGCGCATTTAAACTGCCAATCAACTGAAGCTACAAATAGACAGGCGTATGCTAGTAATAGGCACGAATGATTGTATACCTTGATTTCTTGCAATCTGTTTCTTTTTTTAGCATTTTATCATACTCAAAATGCTCCACGTGATGCAATTTTTACTAATTTATTTCAAAATGTTTATACCGCCTCTGAAAGCACATTAAAGAAAATGACCATGTGGTTTTTAAATTAATGTTAGAATTTTTATAAATAATTTATTACATTTTGAACAATCAAGAATTTTGAAGGCTATAAAAATAATAATTTTTCTACAATAACTAGAGGCTAATATGAAAAGAAATGCTATAATATATTTTTGTAAACTCATTTGCCGTAAAATTTGAGTTTTTTATGTGAATATTTTTAAAAATACATCGTGTGGAACATTTTTATTTGATCAATCAATTTACACAATAAAAGTTAATATTCAAATTTCGATGTAAGCTAGAATTTTTAAACATGACAAACACACTACTCTTATTGTATGTAATAACTGGCATAAGTTTTACAAATATACATTGTATATTGAAGATTATCCAAATTTCACACATGCATTACCTTAACAGCTTTGACACTCGGCACTTTCCAGCAAAATGGATAATATAGTTACTGTGTATGTACGAGTTCCGAGATAATTAATTTCTTCTCATTTCGACGATCTGCAGGACCTTTATTGGGGGAGAGTGAGCTTTAACCTCCTTTAACGCGAAATTTGTGTGTTATACACTGCGTTCAGTAACCTTTTGTTGCTGATGTTATAAAATTTACATGTCATTGGTTTTAAATGTTTCATACTTTCTTAATTATTGAATTTTTTTGAAGCTACAGACATGAAAAAGTGTAAAGGATTTTTACTTTCTCTACTACGCATAGTGAGTAGCGGAAGTACCTATTGCATCCCACCAAAAATTCGACACCGAGATTTCACTGGAAATACGTGTTTTGAGGTGCCCTGGATCCAAATAAAACATTTTTGGAAACATGTCCGTGTATGTGTGTGTCTGTGAACGGCATAACTCAAAAACGAAAATCGGATAATTACAAAATTGGTATTTGAGTTTAGTATCTCCAAGGAAGATGATCTCCACGAAGATTTTCAAGAAAATCCCCCCACCCCTAACTACCCTTTACATGGAACATTTTTCGAAAATTTTCATTTTCTAAAACATGGCTATATCGAGTTTGATTAAAATACCACGTATGAAAGATATTTACATGACAAAATGTATATCTTGAATTTTCTGGATATAGCCTAGGAAGCCCTCTGCATTCGGAAGAACTTTGTACTATCTTGTATAACTTTTTACGTTAAGAGATAGACGAAAACGTACCATACAAAGAAGTAGATCTCTTTAAAACACACAATTTACTTAACATTATTTTCTTGTGGGACAAACCGTTTCTGAGATATCCATGATTAAAAGTTCGAATTATACTTGGTCATTCTTTTAAAGTTCCATCGATTTCCAGTTGTTTCTCGCGATTGCATGGAAACAGTGTGTAATTTTAAGGCCAGCATATAGCGTCTAGTTGTTAAACATTTGTATCGCTGTTCCCTTTGTATTTATAACGAAATGTGTGATGTAGTTATTTTTGCAAAGGCTTATTTGGATTAAATGTGGTAGAAAGAAAAATAAGCTTTAAGAATATTTGTATACACACTAAAAAAGATAGAGGGTAGAGAAAGTTCGTGTGAATGTATCACATCAGATTTTTATTTGTATAACTTAACAGTAGAGCCGTAATTTGAATAGTGAATCTATGAAATATATGAAAAAATGAGTATACTAAATTAAAAAAGATGGATTACTTTTTAATGCCTATATAAGACATTTTATTCTTTAATACTTAAAAATATTTATTTTAACAAAAAATGCTTCTGCCGTTTGTCTACCATAGTTTACACAACACGCAGTAAAATATTCATGTAGCTAAAACGAAAATTGTGTCATCCTATAACGTTTGGATATAAACGTAGTAAATATAAAAACACAAAAATTGTTTTAAAATGACTTTTAAGGGCCATTTAGTGTGCCTAGGCATTTAAATGTAACGCAATTAAAGGTTTATCTAAGCCTTGCAAGACTCTAAAATTTAGTCAAAGTATTTATCTACGTTCACATTTTATTATTCTATAATTTTTCCTTGAAAAATGACCAGAATGCCACCTTTATCCACATTAATCGCTTAGATCATATAGGAAGGAATGAAGTTATGCTTATATAAGGCCAGGATACACAGAGCTTGGAATTACCCAACACTTTCCTTCTCAGAATAAGGGATAAACCCGGAAGAAAACCTTTCCAGATAACTTAACACAATGGAGATAGGAACGCGGGACTTTACGAAGCAGAGGCGGATATACTTCCCTCAACGGAGATAGGAACTCGGGACTTTACGAAGCAGAGGCGGATATACTTCCCCCACACTATGAAGGTGAACATCTGCGTGTTGTTTTTGACCAGGAGAGGCAAGCACGATCTATAACTTCACCCTAGCGTCAGTTCTTTGAAATCGCAAGGCCAGTCATACCATTTTTAAACGAGAAACTATTAGCAATAAGAATCTTACGCGTGCGCATGACACATTAAAATACGTATAGCTGAAGTGAAATAATAAGGGAGATGGAATTTCTAACCAGTAAATCACACAAGCTGAATGTTAACTTAGAGCTAATTAGCTGCAGGTGACCTCTTGTAGAAAAACAACTTCGCTGCATTGAAATTAGGACATGTGCTTTCTCTTTTATACAAAATACACCTCAGCTATATAATCAATAGTACCGTTACAGGTCGACTTTAAACACTTTTGTGATAATTAGTTCATGGTGACCTGCGAAAGGTGAACCTACCTTTAATGAAATTTCACAGTGTTGAATGGATACTTCGCTTTTATAATGCGAATCCTTTAAGCCTTTCTATTTGTATTATCTTTCCCTTCTATGTGCACTATGTGCCTAATGTTTCGTGCACCAGTCTATTCTATACTAAAATACAGATATCAACAGCTGTTTGTAAGAGACTTTTCATTCGTAATTAAGACTTCACAAACGAGAACTGCAACAATTTGACTAAACCTGAAACTAACATTGCACATAATAATCCCTCGATTACCAGTATGTATATACTATATATTTAAGGCATACGAGTGTGTTAATTACTCTGTGTTATTTCAATATACAGCATCCTTCCCTTTTTGCATAAACTCTTTGAACATTTCGGAACTCTAAGACAATCGGGGCAAGTTTAAGGAAATCAGGAATCGTCTACATTTCAGGTCCATTTTCGTGAATATCAGAGAATTTTTTCTCCGTTATTGGGTTATTGCGGGGAACTTACGAAATTAAAAGTTATAAGAGGTAAAGCGGAGGATTAACCTTTGATCTCTAAACCACCGTACATAATTTCATAAACAGTACGGGAGGAGTCCAATGAAACGTAGTGCAACGCTAGTTAAGATAGTTTATCATAGGTAATTCCTCTAGAGGTTAAACGTTTATCGATAGATTCGCGAGTGCGAAGTAAGAGATCCGTGGCTCAAATCCCGGCGATGGATTGAGTTTTTCAAGCGTATGATTCTACCTTTCCAGTTATGTCAGTTGTCAAATCACGGCACTAAATAAATGGAAAATCAGAATACTTAACCGGTGCTACCAACAGTGGGAACGAGAAAATTAATTAACGTAAGAATTAGGATAAGGCAGATCAGAGCTGAATAAGGACACTTATTTTTTTCAAGAACACAATTTATTTGGGAATTGACACCATTTGAATGTGCACTGATTAAAGACACAATTTTGAAAGTTAAAAGACTCAGCTAGTTTTCGGTAATAGAACCTGAAGTGGATGTTGAGAGAGCAACAATCGAGATGGATGACTTAGTCTATTAAGGTTCCGTAACGATCTGACGTTTTCTCCTACAAATTCGCATTCTTGCAAGCACGATATCTGAGACATTGCTAAATGTAGTTGGTCAACATCAAGTACGCGGCATATGAATGGAATAGTCAACGAAAAAGATTATACATGCTTCCTGCTGGTGAACACAAACAAGATAACCTATTACATCAACTGAACTAGTTTTGGCAGCGATTTTTAGCCGTAATTTTTACTGCAGTTATCGTTTCATAACACGTGCCATGCTCACTCTGCACATAAATATAACTTCCAACGGATGGCTGTTGTTTTGTTTCCGGTAAAAATAACTTACCTGTGCAAAAACAAGCTTCCGCAAGCTCTTTTACATAAGCAAACAAACCAGAGGAGTCATGCTAATGCTAAGGTAGACAAGCTAGTAAGGAGAAATGGGTTTCATTTCCTAAGTGAAACTAAATAAAAAAATAAAGAGAATTCTCCTATATGTGCTGTGATTTTCCGGAGAAAGTGGGCAAACATTTTCATCGGGGTGCTTCCAAGTCCCTTATATAGGCTTTTTACCACTACAGAACATTTCAAGATCACAGTTGTACAGTGAAACAAAAGGTATGTGGGGAAACTGTTACACCTCGTTACGATTTTGTAAAATATCGCATGACTAATGACTTGCATATTTTATCCGAATGAGACACCTCAGGGTCATGTGATAACCCTCATCCCTTAGGAAGGCACAAAAGTCGAGAGCTGTAGTGATTTCTCCAGGTAGGCTTTTCTCTGACTGTACACTGGGAACACTAAACGTCTTGACTACATAAAAAAACTGCTGATGTATATATATTGGCAACACTAGCTTACAGTAGAAGTCCTGAGATTTGTGGGGTTGCATCATCCCTGGAAAACTAGCTATAGGTGTTGCCATCATCTTGTTGCCCACAAGAAGTTTTAATGCGTTACAAACAAGCTTTTCAGGGAGTGGAGAAATTGTGCGTGCAACAAGAAAGTATATAAGAGTGCTACAACATTCCTTTCTTACTTTCTCTACTACATATAGTAAGTAGGAAAGTATTGCATTCCACCCAAAAATTCGATACTGAGATTTCACCGGAAATACATGTTTTAGGTCCCCTGAATCTAAAAAAGAAAGCATTTTTGGAAACATGTCCATGTGTGAGTCTGTGGGTCAGTATATCTGTTTGTTTGTGAACACCATAACTCAGACGAAATGTTGGATAAATACCAAACTTGGAATCTAGGTTCAATATCTTCCAAATATGCGACACGAAGTTTTTCAAGAAAATCCGCCACCCAACTACCCCTTATATGGAATAATTTTTCGAAAATTTTGATTTTTTCAAAAATAACTAACGATTTTGATTAAAATACCATATGTTTAAGATATTTTCATGGCAAATAAAATGTACATCTTGAATTTTCTAGGAATGTCCCCAAAAGTCTTCTTCATTCTGAATGACTTTTGCATAACTGGTAAACCATAAGAGATAAACAAAATTTTACTGCCCAAAAATGCAGATCTCGTTAAAACACACAATTTGTGTCATGTACATCGTTTTGTCGAATGTACCATTTCCTTGTAATTTGTTTGTATTTACCAATACTTATACCTTTTCTCAAATGGGAATGCGTTATTCGTTTTCTTTTATATATATTATATCCTGGATATGCAAAGAGAACGGAATGCTCCACATAGCAACCAGCGCAAAAGATTTGACTATCGCTTAAAGCCCACCATATTCCCCTTGCACCTACAAGGAAATTGGCAATAACATAGTTTCTGCAAACGTTTATCTCGATTAACATGAAGTAGATGGAGAATAAGGGTTTGTAAAAATAGTTTGTAAAAAGCATAGAAAGTCATGTGAGTGTAGTACATCAAATGTTTTACTTTCTCTATCACGTAAGTAGGGAAAGTATTGCATTCCACCCAAAAATTAGATATCAAGATTTCACCTCACCGGAAATATGTTTTGAGGCCCCCTGAATCTAAAAAAAACATTTTTGGAAACATGTCCGTGTGTGTGTGCCTGTGTGTCAGTATATCTGTTTGTCTGTGAATACGATAACTCAAACAATAAATACCAAACTTGGAATTTAGGTCCAATATCTTCAAAAGATGCGACACGAATTTTTTCAACAAAATCCTCCCATCCCAAACTACCCTTTACTTGGAAAATTTTTGAAATTTTCGATTGTCTAAAACTGCCTTTAACGGTTTTGAGTAAGGTACCATATATGAACGATTTTACATGACAAATAAAATGTTGATCTTGAATTTTCTGGGAATAGCCTATAAAGCCCTCTTCATTCGTAAGGAATTTTGTGTAATCTTGCATAACTGCTACACGTTAAGCGATAGATGAAAACGTACTACATAAAAATGTGGATATCTGTATTGCACACAATTTCTTTAAAATAAGTTTTTTGTGGTATACACCGTTTCTGAGATATCCGTTATTAAAGGTTCGAATTGTTCATTTTTTAGTCATTCTCTTAAAGTCCTTTCAACATTCATGCGATTGCATGGAAACAATATGGAATTTTAAGGCCAGCATATAACGTCCAGTTCTTAAATATTTGACTACCGCTGTTCTCTTTGAATCTATAACGAAATGTGCAATATAGGTATTTCTGTAAAGGTTTATTTGAATTAAAATTTATTATATAGAAAAGTAAGCTTTAGTAGAATGTTGTGTATACTCACTAATAAACGATAGAGGGTAGAGAAATCACGTGAATGTATCGTATCATTTTATAAGAAATATTTCTAGGCGATCTAAAGCACACTAACAAACACACTGATCCAGGCAGCAAGTATAAAACATTTAGTTATTGTGTATAGAAATACCTGGCCAGTTATACAATGGGAACACGTTTTCCATTGCTTTGAAAATTATAACATGTATCCCAAATATTTTTTTGATTTTTTTTTGAAGTCGCACGCGGCCAAGGATCGGCCTTTCAAGTCCAATGGGGCTTCATGTTTGGGCTCATATACTTACAGACCATCCATTAGAATTGTTTTTGTTTTTTAATGTTGACCCACTTAATGGAAATCGCTACATCCATGTACTAACGGATCTTCAGATTTATTCGGCCTTTACCGCCAGTCGGTTTAAATGAGTGACGTCTTTAGTTCAGCGAGTCCCTTTTGTCAAAGGGGAAGTGCGGAATTGAACCTCGACTGTAAGCGTTTCCGACTTCGTAAACAGGTTGATGTAAAGCGGCGTTGTAGAACTGTTTTTCACTAGGATATTTTGTGCATTGTTTGCACGCGAAACGAAAGTGAGCACCATCACAGAATTTGCATGGTTGAGTGCTACTTCCAAACTGGCAGAATATGAGAGGGAATCTATCGTTACGATATTGGCCGCTGTATGAGTGATTTTCTCCTTGTTCAAATTCCATCAAGTCCCGAGACAAAATATGATAAAAAATCAATTGTTTTTTATTTAACAAAATAAAAGAAAAACAACTAAAATATTTGAAAATGTTTAAAATATTTATAAGGGTTCCAGTTGTTTTTATTAAAAAAACCTCAAAGTTGTGCAATTAAAGCCGAGACACTCTACACAACAGAAGTCGTCTAATTATTTTAGTTACCCATTAGCATGCATGTCCAGATTGCGAATTTACGAGACGCAAATGAAAGAACTTCCAAACGTAAATACTGGAAAGGTACGATACAAGTCCCTTTTCAACTGATGACAGTCGACATCCACCCCTTCCACTTATCTTTTGCTATTCTTCTACTAGAGGCACTAGTGATAAACTCGCTTCAAAGTGTTGATGCCATGTTCATACAACCGACTGGTGGCAAAGGCCCAATAAATATGAAGATCCTGTATAACACCAGCTCCCTATTCTAATGGATGAGTTTGCTTTTGCAGACCGGAATAACAATGTGGTAAGAGAGAGAGAGAGAGAGAGAGAGAGAGAGAGAGAGAGAGAGAGAGAGAGAATATAGACCAATAGCTGCTCAGCAGCCCGGACAATAGACGTTTTTTTATGAGGCTACAATAAAGATATCGTGGTTAGTCTCATCACCGTCTCAGGGGTTACCCATCTATCTGGCCGAAACTTCACATGGACAAACTGCCACAGGTTAGACTGGCGACCATCTAGACTCAAAGAAGTATCCATCAGTTAGCAACCATATGGAGGAAGGAGTAAACATAAAATTCTTAAATTCTCTCTATGCGATACTTAAATATGTCACCGTGCTTGTAATTATGATCTATTTGGGGAAACAAAGAATTACACAGCATCAAAACATGGACTTTTGTGAGACTGGGAGTTTACATTTATACAGGATGAATCACCTAAAACTTGCATCGCAAATATTTCGGAAATGGAAAGTGCTATTGGTGTGTAATTTTCACATCATTGATTGGTAGTCAGGGGCTCGTATATTTAGCCTATAAACAGAGTTCGAATCCTGCTCTAGTGTACAGTTTTATACCGTAGTAGATACTGTACTTCACGTATAGGACATGTATGTACAGAGTCCCCGAGCGAGTTGGCTCCACGGCAACGCGGCCCTGTGACCTTTCTGCCTGCGGCCTGTAGCCTCCTGTGGTTCCTTCACTTCATCCCTTCCTCCTGGGAAGTGGTAGTCGCAATATATCTCGGTAGGTCGCACTGCGCGAGATAACGTGTGAGGATCGAATTCGGGAGGTCTCAGGTTTGAATCTCGTTGACCGCCACTCTGACGTTGGACTTTTATGGTTTTCCCTGGTCGGTAGGTGAATGATCCGTTGTATATCCTATGCACAGAGCCACAGCTCCTAAACTGATTAAAATTTGCACCATCCCTGAAACCCCTGCAACATGCAACCGACGTTACCAGCGCGGCACGCAGAAGTGCGAGATGTCTTCAAGAAGTGGCTGGAGATTCGGGAACACTGTGCATAATTTTCACAATTTGTCTTCCTATAACCTTTAGAAATGCCGTTTTTCTCAGTCCAAAAGTAATTAAACAGTGGTATAAATTGTGAGCATTATAAGCGTACATTGCTGAGATGTTTAATAGTAAAAACACACCAATGGCTACGTCGAAACCGGAAACCTAACATCTTATCAATCCTAAATTAATGGCAGGCCACTCAACCTCTGTTAGTAATTTGTACTTAATGCCTTAACGACATTTCTATGCATGAATATATTTAACAGGCGTATTACAATAAACTTTCTATAAACATTAGCATTTGTTTGAATTGTCTACTGTGTAAGCTAAGTTGTGATGGTGCATGGCGCAGTTTGCAAATTCTCCGAAAATAGATTATGTTTGTACCTGTTAATGAAGTCGTTGAACAATAAAATAGATTTTCAATGAAATGGTGCTAAACTGGTTTTCCCTTTTATGAATTATTTCCTATGCATAGCACAATCTTGTTAGTTACTCTTTAGGCTAAAGTGGGCAGTTTAAATCAGTGTCATCCAGTTGAATGCTTTGTATCTCTTATTACTCGCGGCTCTGAGAAAGAAACTCGGTGAGAAGTACAGGAAAGGTGGGCAAGAGGAAATGCGAAGGACTATCGAGGTAAAGGGGAATGCTGTATGTTGTGCTTTGTTCCTACTGGTTTTGTTTGGCCTCCACAACCCTTACCTACGTTTCCCCCAAAACGATGTTATGTCACACGACTGTGACACATCATATGTAACTAAGTTGGCTGGCTCTGGTTTTGGTCAATGAAATTATAGCAGTTAAGCTCAAGAAATTGCTGCAAGAATTGCAAAGCCTGTGTTTCTACCTTCTCCGACGTAAATTGACATCATTCCATTTTGTTTACCCATAAACATATTCACAGAGATTTTTGTTGTTAGGCAATATTCTTTTGGTAATATTTGACATCATGATGTAATACTGAACAATTGTAAAATCAATAGCATGTACCAAAATACGATCTCTACCGCGCAGCTGTAGTAGAGATGATGCAGCCATTTTATACTACTGTTGGTGTTATAGTGATAACGAGAAAGATGAACACCCTGCTGAAATTCAATTTTCTAGCTTCATGATAATTTTAAACACTGCGCTCAGTACTCTTTCTCACAGCTACATGTCCTTTCTTAGGATGCATTCCAGCAGTCACTGTCTTAAATGTTATAACTAGGGATAGGATTTTAATGCAAATCACATTTCTTGTCCTATTCAGATAGTATGCTCGCTTGGCATGCCAGTTAATTACAACAATTAAACAATATTGTTTTAGCATATAATATATATTTTTTCTGTTTTATTAATAAGCATAATATTTCAGCAGTTTCCAATTTATGCTGCATATTTGCTAGTTTTTCATGTAGATTTTATAAATATATTTTTATTTCATTCGTGTTTTCATATTTAACTTATAAATACGATATTTCCAAATAGTATGTAAGATTGAGTCAGTCTTGAAACTTGGCATCACTGATGATAGCTCACACGCAACGGAATAAATACTTCACGTCACATCGGTGAATTCCCGTGGCTGTTAAGGAGTTCTCAGAATTGAGTTCAAGGGGGTGGTTATACGTAATATTAAATGAAATGTTATCGTTAGCATCTCTTAACATTTATGGAAGTGTAAGCTACTAATTTACACAAAGAAAATCAGTTCAAAATATTCAACGGTTAATAGTTTTCGAAATCCAATAGTTTTAGAAAATATTCTTGCAGGTGCGCAATGTTTCTCCAGTTGAAACTTCAGGTTATTTAGCGGCGTGGTGCTTGCAAGTGTTTTCGTGTAACCCTGCCAAAAGCAAGAGTGAGCGGCAAAGTTAAGTTACACCGGTATGTCCTAACTCCTCTATATTAAAGATACATTTTGATGACTTGAGTAATTTATATGGTTTCTACAATAGTTTTACTCACGGAGAGATTGCATTGAATTCTCTTAGTTTTATTTTATGTCAATATGATGTCTTAATGCTGTTTATATGGACATATTTATGGGCATATTATGGAAATTTTCAATACATAAATGCACACATATTAAGGGATTATTAAAGCAACTTCTGACCCTAGCTATTACTAAGGCTCGGATGTTAGGATCTTGTGTCCCTAAGCGACCGGGATTCAAGTCAACAAACATCTCCTACCACCACAGAGGTACTGTCAGTGACTATTCGTTGTATTAGTTGTATTTACGTTACACCTGTAGCCCCAGTTGACCGCAAGGCATACCGGGCCCCAAGTTCCGAGCCTTAGTACCACTCATAATAAAAAGGTCTACTTACAATGGCGTGGGTTGAAGCCTATGGCATGATACGAGGTTTTAAGTCGATCTCCCTCTCTTGAAGAAGTGTACTGTAGGAATTGTTTGTTATTTTTGGGAGTCTCCACAGGAACAGTGTCGCAGTAGTCCGAATTGCAGACGCAGACGTTGCTGTCGTAGTTATACTTGCGTGATTTACAAGGCAGCGCCTTACCCGAACGGACGAATGTGTTTTCAGCGTTTCTTGGCCAAGCCTCTGTTGCATCTAAGGAACACAGAAAATGTTCATTATCTCGAAAACGATAGCAAATACATAAGAAGAAATATAACAAACAGCTCCAAAGTCAAAAGCAAATGGTTCTTGAACAACCAATGGAAAAATTATGTATTATATACGCCGCAACATTATTTTACACCCAAGTGAAAATGAACCAACTTGCTACATCGATTCTGAGTGACATTAGTAGCCAAACTATTCTGAATTCTTATGACCTGCTTTAGAAGAAGATATTAAAATAAAATTATATCAAATTTAGCGGTTTAACTTGTAAACGTTCCCTGGCATCGAGCTCTTCTATCCATTTGTCCAAATTCTGTTGCGACACATTCGGGACCATGCCTGGTTTGGTAGCACTGGCTGTTGTGTTCATACGCAACACCCAGCACAGGGATAATAACACGTCTCAAAAAGCAAGCCATCGGAACATTTTGATTCGGTTTAACTTTATCAGCAACATACACGGTTTCTGCTGAATGTGTAGGATGCCAAATTATGCAAAACAAAAAACAAAAACAAAAAACATAAAAAAACCCACATAATCTATTGTTGACTTGTTTTTAAGGTCTCTGTTTCTATTTCTATGGAAAACCTAATAGTTATATTTATTGATTTATTTGATCAT
The DNA here is from genome assembly GCA_030765065.1 of Deroplatys truncata. NCBI lineage: Eukaryota > Metazoa > Arthropoda > Insecta > Mantodea > Mantidae > Deroplatys > Deroplatys truncata. The sequence continues at coordinate 131,642,524 of CM060978.1, forward strand.
TTGTAGTCAATAAGGGAGTTAAGGTAACAGAAAGCTGGTTATAATTATGTTTCACACCAACTGTGTTGTTGTTCCCAGACATGTCATTTAACTCATAGTTAAGGCATTTTTTTGGTTACATGTAATCGACATAGGGAGTCTTAAGAGGTTAGCTTCAAGTTATATACACTCAAACCATATGTCAGTATAAACAATGTAATCAGAAGCGGCAGGTAAACTTGGCCTGGTGAGTGCTGTCTGCAAACGCCAACAGACTGTACGAGAGATGGGGTGATTTATTGCCTGCGACTCCCTACATAAGGTATAGTAACACTTCAACTTTATTTCTTTTCGTCCTGGTTTTAATGCTCGAAAATTTCCATGCCTAATTATAATACTAATAATAAAAGAGGGAATATTTTTGTAACTATATGTATATGAACTTTCTCTACTACTTATAGTAAATAGAAGTAGTGTATTCCCGAAAAGTTTGTATTCCTCAAAAGTTTCATATCGATATTTCACTTGAAAGTTTTGAGATCCTCTGAATAAAGACAATTAGTATTAGAAAAAGTGAGCGAGTAAACAGCAAATCTCAAAAACGAAGTTTCGGATAAATATAAACTTGGTGTTTTAAGTTCAGTATCTTTCTTGGATGGTACACACAAAAAGAAAATCCCCACCACAAACAATCCCTTATGTCGGAAATTATGGTTTTCTTTTATTGTTTCAAATTGACTCTATCGACTTTCATTAAAATAACGCAAGTTTAAGATTAATAACATGCATACATTGAATTTTCTGCGAATAGCCTAAAACGTCCTCCTCATTATGAAGAAATTTTGTATAATTTTGTATAGCAGAAGATATGGTCAAAACTTTACCACACAAAAATGTAGATCTCGTTAAAACACTCAGTTTATGTACTTTTCTAATATTTTTGTGGCATTAACCATTTTAGGCGTATTTGTTGTTTCTAGTAACCTATTATATATTTTTTCAATATTTAAGTAATTTTCTTTTGTTTCTCGTGATGGATAGAAAGAATATGAAGTTTGAAAGTGACTCGCTTTCCAAAGATTTGACTATCGTATCAGCCTCTCTTATCCTTATAGCAGATAGAGGAACTTCTAAGCACGAAAGCCAGGACGGAAGGAAATGAGGTTGAACTGTCACTGGACTATAGACAAACACACCGTAGAGCACCCCCCTCCATCGTACATTCTTTGTAGTGTAAAGTTTTGATTGTAGATAACTTGAATCCAAATGCTTAAGAATTCCTATGCCTGCTTATGGGTAACAACACCGTTTCGGTAAATGTTTATTTAGATTAATATTAAGTAGATAGAAAAACAAGCTCTCGTAAGAACAGAATGTAGAAGATATATAAAAATAACTAAATGACAGTAGGTAGAGATATTAATGTGAATTTAACACAAATTGTAGATTTTCATAAAGTCGTAAATCAACATCATGATACATCATATCATTTATCATTGTCTTTACCTGAGGGAAACGCATACTCAATCATATTTGAGTGCCAATAACAGATTCAGAAACAAAACTTAACTCAAAGTGAATGGGGGAGTGAGTGAAAATTGAGTATTTCTCTATTGAAGTCTGGTGTAGACTCAATCACTCAACGCGATTTCTTGATTGACTACTTCAAAGGTGACTAAAACTATTGAAAGTATGCATGTAACAGCTACAAGCATGAATATTGATGACGTCAAGTGATTTGCTAATATAAAATTTGAGGGTTGTGTGTATGTTTAACAGCGGTGAAGCTAACGACGGTGCAGACCTTAAGTTACGATGTGGGGTTCTTGCCCTGGTATTATCAGCGCCTTTAGGGCTATTTCGAGTCTAAGATAAAAGCCCTTAAACATTTTTCTTGAGATTTCTAAAATTATAACGATATAGCAAAATTATTCCAATTTTAAAAATGCAAATGCTCTAACCAGCTTTCCGTGCTAGGGGAAAGATGAACACTGCCATAAAATTGAGTTTTTCAAACCTGATTCATTTTTCCAGACTTAGCCCATGTAATAACAATTAATACCTATTACAGTGAACGTTAGTTTTCGGATTTATTACAAAATATATTATTGAGCAATTCATGGTATTAATTCAGAATTATAGGAATAAAGTAATGATAACAGGAGCTAGATATAACAAAGATTCAGCTGGAGAAATCAATGTTTAGACAATATTTTAGAGTTTGCCGTTAGAGATATATCAACGAACAAATTGACGTCATTGAAGAAACATACTGCCCAACAGGTATTTTAATGGTTTTCGTAATTTTCCTCTGACGTTATGATGGTTATCTTGTAATTGCAATAATCGGGTAGTCAGATGGAGGGAACCCCAGATATTAGGCTACTAGGAGGCTCTGTGTGTCTTACGTGACCCCTGGGAGGAAGGGATGAAGGAGAGATCCGGACGACGATGTGCGCAGGCAAGGGCGGGATCCCTAACGGTTCCAGAGCGACACTAATCCTGGCGCTGGCGCCAGCCTGCCTGCGCCATCATCAACCCAGGAGTCCCGGAAACGAGTGCCCCAGAAAGGAGCACTAGCTGACCATCCAAGCTCGAGGGAAAAACGTTTACTCAGCGCAAACTCCACGTCCCGCCGCAACACACCAATCGCCGTCGCCTGGTCCTACAACCGTGAAATAAGGGTTGTAGAACCCTTTATATCAACATAAATGATTACACAGATGAAGGGAAATTGCCGGGACAGAATTTCGTGGTAGAAGAGAAAGCACTCCAGCATCCGCCTACCGACCTGGAAAATCTACGAAAACCCTAAGGTCAGAATGGCCGGCCCAACGGAAATCGAACCCAGGACATCCCGAGTGCGAGCTTCACACGTTACCGTGGAACTGCCTCGCTCGATCTTAACTTGCAAGAATTATTTTCATATAATCCAATCAAAAACCGTTTAAAGCAACAAACACCACGTGACTCGGTTCCTTTTTCATCATTTTTAATGACAGGCAATATAATCTAGCATAATTTATAGTTTTCGACGATAAAAGGCAATGAAATACCACGCAAGTGCGATGTATCTAATAGAAGCGTGTGGTTCGGACGTATTTTATGTCAAAAAGCGAAAAATGAGCCCTTTGTTGTATGTTAAAGCTAATCTTTAGGTTATGAAAATCAGCATATGACTTTGGCATAGTATTTTATTTTCCTCTTATCCTCTCAGTACATCTCACGGCACGCGGTGCTGCTTCTTCAACCATGGTTGTGTTACATTCACATAACTTTCTCCACCCCTATCGTTTATTAATCGGTAAACAACCTTGTCTTACTAAAGCTTATTTTTATATCTACCTTTTAATCCAAATACAATTTTGAAGAAATAGCTACATTACACACTTCACTATAGATACAAAGAGAACAGCGAGACTCAAATGCTTAAGAACAGGGCGCTATACGCTGACCTTAATGTTCCATATTGTTTCAATGACATCGCGAGAAACAACCGAATGTTGACAGGACTTTAAGAGAATGGCTAAATATTGAACAATTCGAACCGTTAATAACGATATTTCGGAAATGACTTATGTCACAAAAGAAGTTATTTATATTAAATTGTGTGTATTTAAAGATATCTGCATTTCTTGTGTAGTACGTTTTCGTCTATCGCTTAAGTTTATCAATTATATAAGATTATACAAAATTCCTTCAGAATGATGAGGACTTCAAAGACTATTCTCAGATTATTCAAGATATAGATTTTTTTGTAATGTAAACATCTTTAATATGTGGTATTTTAATAAAAAACATTAGACCTTTTTTCACAAAATAAATTTTTTTGAAAAATCTTCCATGTGAATGGTAGTTTGGATAGGGAGATTTTCTTGAAAATCTTGTGTCGCAACTTTGAAAGATACCGAACTTAAATACCCAGTTTGGGATTTATCCCACTTTTTGTATTTGAGTTATGCTGTTCACAGACACAGACATTTGGTCCTTTTTATAAAGATTTTTTTTTATTCAGGAAGCCTCAAAACACGTATTCCGGTGAAATCTCGCTATCGAATTTTTGGGTGGATTGCATTACTTGCTCAACTTCAGGGCAGTCGCAGTGCCCCCTGGAGCAGACAATCACTCCGATCATCGCCACAACCAGCTACCACTCAGCAGCCATCGGTGAAACCAACGCCGCCCTATGGTAGAGCTAAGTCTCATCGGACGGCTGCTGACACCGCAGCATATCCCGGACTGCAGGAGTCTGCAATGCAGGCAGCCTTCAAGGACTTCGCCTCTCAGCGGCTGAGTTGCGCTGTGCAACCAATACGCGCCTTGCGGCAGTGGAGGCTAAGCAGCGGGCCTCAGTCAAAGCAATCAGCGCCCTCTCAAGGCAAATCTCCAATCCAGGATGACGGCGGGATGCTCGCATCAGTCCAGTGCAAGCTGGCACGCATTGAGTGCCATCTCGTCGAACCCGACGAACCAGCAGACGGCAGCGACCAACCATAGAAAAACCTATCACCACTAATCCCTACTAATTACTCCAGGAATTCCTTCTTATTCTCACATAAACTCTGCTGGGGCAGGCCTGTCTCCCAGCACTCAATCCTCACTCTCCTGGTGACCGCACTGCAGCCCAGTTACACCATCACCTCGGAATGCGCGGGTACTTAAGACGGTACCGCTGCAAAGCTTCTTTCCTAATCCGGTGGAGGAGTTTTTAGTGGGTATGCCGACTATAGGCGAGTCCCACATTCTCAGTACTGACTCCCATCGGGGCTGGGGTTAGTGATTAAATTATTTCTCCTCCACTCGAAAATAAAACCTTTCCCTTCTTAATATACGTAGTACAGAAAGTAAAAATGCAGAAGTATTAAAAAGTTCAAAACAGTAATAACCAATATCTCGAGAATGATTGATACCACAAAAAACCTATTTGAAATAATCTGTGTGTTTTAAAGACATCTATATTATTTGTGCGGTAAGGTTTGTCTCTCTCTTACGATTTGTCAGTTTTACAAAATTGCACTTTACAGGCTATTCCCGGAAAATTCAGGATGTACATTTTACTTCTTATCTCATGGTTGGTGGCGGCAGTGTGTATGTGTAATAGTAACTCCAGATAAACTTACCTGCAACAAGAAGCACTAGCAGAAGAGCTGCTGGTGTCATTTTCATCTAAGTCCACGTCTGCAATCTGAAAGGGAAATACATCTTGAGTTGAAACTAAAGTAAACGATAGATAGCCGTTATATCTCACTGTGGCAAAATTATTTATCGCTCAAAGAAACCGATAGACCATGCACTCTTATTTGAGCGCATGCATTTTAAAAACTTGCTGCTAAGAACACGTCTCATAGATACCGCGTCTTCTCCTGACAGTGATATCTCAGATAGCGTGTCTTTATTTTTCTCCAATAGGGTTTAATCCTGACATGAACTAAACCAGTTTAACTCCAGCAATAGCTTACATGCATTCAACGTTTAGTCATTGTTGCGATTGATTTCTAATGGCCCATTAGCTTAGCATTCTATTGACTGACAATTTCTGGCACACACAAAACGTAGCCAAGGTTTTCCTGAATGGGGTCTAATCCCCAAAACATATAAGCATTTTTCTTCAATCACCTAGTGACCTAAGCCGGCCGTTAACACTCTGAATCTCTAGTGTGACATTTCTTAGTAAAAGTGTCTCTTTTACATTGCAGTCTTCTACCAATATCATATTGTTAGATTTCTATTCATGGAATTTTGCAGACACTTTACTTTGTAGACGCTTCACTTTGTAGACGCAGAGAGGCAAATTCTGATTTGAATAAAAACATTTCGAATATACTGCAGTTTTAGCAGCATAACGTTTACATCAGTTGTTAAACTTTAAAACATAATTAGAGCAACAATGAACACAGTTTTCTACGAAACTTTTGTATTCGTCACTGGAATTTACTTAGAGAAAAAGAAATATAATTTAATGAGCAACACAATTTTCTGAAGGTCTGAATTTATTTCAAGGTTGTGATAGCAATAACTTACACTATTCTACAATATGGCATATATAGTTGGATACCCATTATCATTTTTTCTGCAAACCTTTCTCTTAGGAAACTTCATGTAGCCACCGAGCCTATTTGGAACCAAAAGTTTTCGCCACAGTTGAGGTACTTTCTATAAAAAGCGTCGTGTTTCTCGCCAACCTCACGTTTCCTTATCGGTCCTGTACGTGGTATGGTATCGACAACCTCCTCCTGAGACACCAGACAGGGTGTTATCATAGATGTCGACGTAAGTGATAGGTAACCTTCACTTTAATTTTTATTCTTTAGGTAAAACCAGGCTTTAAACATAAAGTATGAATTTAAAAGGGGGTTCCCATGTGATTATTTTTACTTGACATTTACGTCATCTAAAGCCGGATGGGGTGCGTTTGAAATGCTACAGTATTATGTAAACTGGTTTTGCTTTTTAGAAGTGAATGCGAGTCCTCGACAGTGGCAAAAGAGACAATTGGAAGCAACCAATTAGATGAGGCGCTTAGAATAATAACGGTAGATCCCAACCAAAGTTCATTTTGAGATAAATGTCAGTTTGTGTTTTGTTCCAAAACGTGGAAAGTAGTTAACATTATGACTTGACATTTTCTGAGTATTTAAATTAAGGGATTTCAAGTCTACGTGCAAATTCTTGAACCATTGTGATTAATAGTTTACCTGATTTTATGTTGTTTATTAGAACAAAACATATACAAAACAGAAACAATTATGCAAAATTGACTTTTCCTTCATTTAACATCTTGAAATATCTAATCCAACTGTATTTCCAAATCTTCATATTTTTCGTCATCATCAACACCATCATGACGAAGACTGTTATAAAAATCAGGATGGATGGGTATATATTTCAATAATTCCATTAGGTCATTGTATTTAGCTTTCTTTATCTTTCTCTCTTCACTGTACTTCTCCTGTAACTTAAACATGTGAACTTTTACCTCTTTTCCTAAAATTAACTGTTTGATACCTTCAAAGTTAGAATAACATAAATCAAAATTAACAATCTCAGAATTGTCATGACCCACAATAATGGATGTATTCTTACGTAAAAGCAAAGGAGCACCATCAACATCTTTTTTTCTAATTATAAAGTTTGAAGTGATACCATTCTGTATGTCAACACACATCTCACTTTGATCACCTGCATGATGTTAACACCCGCGCCATCCCATTTAGTTTTTAAGCCGAAGCTCTTTAACGCATCTCTAGCATTACCACCCTAACCTAACCAATACTAACCACCGAGCGCCAGCCATGGGCTCGCCGGTAAACCCCACCTGACAAGCTTGCATGTTCTGCATGCTCGCATGAGTAGTTTAGCTTTACTAACCGGGGTGCTTCCGCGGAACCCGAACATCTAACTCACTTCATCCAACACGCACCAGCACATTACTACTAACAAAGCACCCTCCCTTAGTTGCAAGTTAGATACTAACAGCATGGGGAGACGATGTAGCCTCTGAGGATGATCGTCACCGGGGACGGCGGGTGTGGGGCCGCCTCCAGAAAAAATAGTTGGGATATGTCATTTTTACGCTGAGCATGTGTTCGTTTTCGCTATGGACAAATTTTAAAGATGGAAAATGAGAGCTTTGGCATATCCCAATTCGTTTGATGCTTCATCACATGAAAGGTAGATGGCAGCTGTGCACAGTCATGCTTCTATCTCAAAATTCCATGTCCGTTGGGATCTGCCGTTATTACTCTGAGTGTCCCCATTGCTTTGACACTGGTAGACAAAGAGGGACTGTCTAAGAAATGAAAAAATTCGCAAACTAAGTGCTATAAACTTGTTTGGAGACTTAAAACTGAATCTTTAAAAATTAAAACACAAGAAAACGAGTGTAAATAAATATGAACGTATATAAAAGTAGTAGTGCAATATACCCCTAGTAGTATAGAGCCCGTAGAAAGAAATAGAAAGAAGTGGACGGGTAAATATATATTCTGCTGATGATTCGGAACTGGGAAAGAAGTGCTCTAATCGTAATTTGAAGAACAAGAGTTAAGTTTGCAAGTTTTACAACTGTCCTCATTGCAGTTGTATTTTATCGAGTTCTCTCTTAACCCTTACATATACAACTATCCACATTGGTGATGCATTTTCCTGTAATTTCCAAGTGAATCTTTTTCTCTTGACCTTTACGTTATAAATTGTCCACATTTGTGCTGTATTTTCCTTTGTCCTGTCCTCCATGTGATTACTTTTTATTTGATCTTTACTTTTACAACTGTACACATTGGTGGTGTTTTTCCTGGGTACTTCAAAATTCTATTTTTTTTTACTATTTTATCTTTATATTTACTTCTGTCCACATTAGTGTTTTTTTCCTGGATACTTCAAGAGGTTATTTAATACTAATTGATCTTTACGAGTACAGCTGTGCACATTGTTGTCGTTTTTCCTGGAAGCTTCAAAAGGTTATTTATTTTACTATTTGATCTTTATATTTACATATGTGTACATTGATATTGTTTTTACTGAATGCTTCAAGAGATTGGAATTAATTGTTCTTTCACACAAGCCGTGTGTTGGACAGGGTTGGAAAGGTAGAATCACATGACTGAAAAATTCAATGCCATAGCCGGGATTTGAACCACGGATCTCCCGATCTCCGTTCGGTTGCTCTAACCACTGAGCTACCATGGCAACATGCCGACACGACATTAAATTCTCCAGCTGATTCGCATTTTTCCCGGTAAACCACAAGGTGATCTCAAATTGTATTGAGATGTCATATCCCAATGGCGACTACAATATGACATCTCAATACAATTTGAGATCACCTTGTGGTTTACCGGGAAAAATGCGAATCAGCTGGAGAATTTAATGTCGTGTCGGCATGTTGCCATGGTAGCTCAATGGTTAGAGCAACCGAACGGAGATCGGGAGATCCGTGGTTCAAATCCCGGCTATGGCATTGAATTTTTCAGTCATGTGATTCTACCTTCAAGAGATTATTTATTATTTGATGTTTATGTTTACACCTGTCCACATGGCGTTGTTTTTCATGGATGTTTCAAGAGGTTATTAAGTATTTGATCTTTATGTTTACACCAGTCCACATGGCGTTGTTTTTCATGGATGTTTCAAGAGGTTATTAAGTATTTGATCTTTATGTTTACACTTGTCCACATGGCGTTGTTTTTCATGGATGTTTCAAGAGGTTATTAAGTATTTAATCTTTATGTTTACACTTGTCCACATGGCGTTGTTTTTCATGGATGTTTCAAGAGGTTATTAAGTATTTGATCTTTATGTTTACACCAGTCCACATGGCGTTGTTTTTCATGGATGTTTCAAGAGGTTATTAAGTATTTAATCTTTATGTTTACACTTGTCCACATGGCGTTGTTTTTCGTGGATGTTTCAAGAGGTTATTAAGTATTTAATCTTTATGTTTACACTTGTCCACATGGCGATGTTTTTCATGGATGTTTCAAGAGGTTATTAAGTATTTGATCTTTATGTTTACATCTGTTCACATTGGCATTGTATTTTCTTCGAGTCCTTGTGTGAGTCTTTTTCCACTCGACCTTTGTTTTGAAATTAATGTCCACATTAATGTTGTATTTTCTTGAAGAACTCGTGCGAGTCTTCACTTGACCTTTACGTTTTTAAATGTCGAAATTACTTATTTAAGTTTAGGTTTACAGCTGTACACATTGGTGTTGTGTTTTCCTGGAATATCGTTTGGAATCTTTCTTACTTGACTGATAAGTTTAGGAATATCATCATTGGTAATTGAACCTTCCCGATGTTCCAATCTGATTATTTGTTAGTTGAAACTCGCATATGATAGTTTTCACATTTGATCCTGCAGTTGAGATTCGATCCGTTAGTTAGATTTAGTTTTGAAGTGCGTTTCGTGTGACACTAAGTGTTATGATTGCGTTGCAATTGATTGGTTTCAAATCTTAGATATTTCTTGATATCTCGGGTTGTGGCTATGTTGAAGAAAGGGTTACAATAATTAATAATAAGTCGTCCATTAACAAGATAAGACTTATATGTACACCTTAAGAGAACTTACAGTTCTTATACTGGCTGAAACTCAAGATTGCTTTCAATCTCCTAAAATATTACTAAGCGATTGCTAAGCATCGTACTAATCTTAACTTTACCTCTGCTACACTATAGTAGTACTTCTGTGACATTCACTTCCACTCATCTATGTGTTTTATAATTCTTACGAACCTTCAAGGTTTTGTTATTTTCATTTCTTTTCTAAATATATACGTGTTTGCTGCAGGTAGATCTATATATAACCGAAATACTTGTATAGGTGATTTTTTACGCTGGCCAGCAATGCAATCATTTCATAGGTAGCCAGTCCATCTATAGAATATATAAATATTACTAGGATTATTAGATCACTAAAGCAACGAAAGGTATACTTTTAATGACTTAGGAAAACATGGCTATATTTAAATAATAATAATAATAATAATAATAATAATAATAATAATAAAATAATAGGGATGGGACCTCGATATCTCGATACTGTCGATAATGGTAGTATTGAAGTATGTCTAATGCTTTGAGATAAACCTTCGATACTTTTTCGATATTTTTCAATGTTTAAGTTTTGCATTACTGAAAGTTGTTGCGTTTAACTTTATGCTGGATATGGAATGAAAGAACTCAAGACTTCGGTTTATAGCTTCGCACGTGTCCCCAAAAAGCTGCTGGACTATAATTATTGATAGAGCTTGACTGCGTTTCCTGTGGGTGAATCAATGCAACAATCCAACAATAGAGTCTTGTGTCTAAACGAAAACATGCAAAACGATGGGGGAAGGAGTAGAGGTACTCATGCAACAGGCAGCATTAACTGAGTTGTAAATGAACATGATTTAGCTGAAGCACTAAATTTAGTTTCTGCAATAGCCTGGCTTGGTAACTATCTTTCTTCCATTACATTTACTGGTGACCAAAATTTGTGAATCCAGCAGAAACAAACCAGAACTTAAGACGTGAGATAATTCAGCGTATGGAAATGTTTGCTTTTTTAGTTGTTTGAATTTCGTGTAAAATATATGTAAGTTTATATTTTCAAGATTGCAGAATAAAGAAAATTGCTAGCATTTGTTTTTTTTTTTTGGATAGAAGATCCTTTAAAAGTAAGTTTTCAGCACAAAATATAGTTACATAAAAAGGGAAGAAAAGAAATTATTAATATTATTGCTATTATTATTATTATCCTTGACTAACAATACGGGACATTGTGGCATTATCAAGATAAGAAATGTTGGCAATTGGAGAGTGTCAAACAGGATCAGTTTCGGAATTAACATACAATACAAAATAGGCTGCATAGCATACATGCACAGGAAACTACTAACAAGAACATAATTCAGTGAACAAGCTATCAACTTTACATTTTTTATAAAATGAGTATGGGTATCGGTGCTCAAAAATCAGTATCGGTATCGAGTATCGAGAAATAGTGATATCGTCCCATCATTAAATAATAATAATAATAATAATAATAATAATAATAATAATAATAATAATAATAATAATAATAAAATACTTAAAACAGCTGATAAATTTGAAACCCAACAGATGTAAGGATTTAAAGATAAACGAAAAATGAATTATAACAGAAGTTTCAAAAATTCCCTGCCTTATTTCTCTACAGTAATCGATTTCCAATATTTAGCCTTGTGTTGCATAAGTATTTTCATGAAGTTAGGATCTAATGAAGCAATTCATTGTCCTTAGTAATGTTTATAAACTGGGTACAAACAATGTCTTTGGAAACTGAAGTGAGCAAAAAATAAATGTTAGCTAAATCCTCTGACAGCCTGTTCCTTTCTGGTTATCAATGTGCTTTTCTTAAACTAAAACAATTTGCACGCTGGCATTTTGATCATGTAAAGCATAAAAGACAGCTGTCTTCACCAGTTCAGAATGAAAATTAAATTTTGTTGGGAATGAAATCGTTCATCTAGTTTATACAGAATGTTTCAGGTCCTCTGTGACAAACTCTGAGGAACGATAGATCTCGCAGAGGAGAAGATTTTATGTCAAGCAACCACCGTCCTCCGACGCATCGTTAGGGAGTTATTCACCCCTGTTTGAAGCGTGTCCAGGAGGACAGGTTTGAGAGGCACAACCAGTGCGCTTTAACTCTCTTGTTTGCTTACAATCGCTGAATCAAGTGACATTGTCTACTTCTTGTCCCTTACATCTGGTTAGGTTTGGTAGGTTGAAGCGCACAGCCCAATTTAACTCAAACAGGATGGCAAAACGAAAGGTCCGAGCAGGTGATCACCAACGATTTCAGCTCAGATGTTCACGGATACTTTTCGTGATTTCTAACGAACACTGCATGTTGGGTTCTCAACATTCCAGATGTTCTTGTCGTTGAAGTATCCGTCTCATGCGAAGTAGGCCTCACTGGTAAACAAGACGTGCGCGGGAAATGTAGGATCTGCGATGCCTCGTTGTGTCTGTGTCTCTTGAGCCAGTTACGGCTCCCTTCTGTATAGAAAGAATATCATTCCCTGCCTGCACCAAGTTTTAGCATCCGGCCTCAACAGCTGCATTGCCGGCCAAGGCTACACATTACCTTCCGCCTCGCGCAACGAAGATGCGACCAATTTGACACGATCCGCATTACCGGCCAGCGCCTCTTATTATCAGCAGTCAACAGAGGGTAGGCTGAGGAGAACATGGTTGCGCTGTAGCCGGCGGCTAGCATTACCACACGTGATTGCCTGACTAGGATCGACCCCGGACGACCTCAAGGCACGAGAAGATATAGGTTCGTGTTTCGCCGAGCGTTGAGGAAGGAACGTTAAAATTCCGGATTCAGGAAACGCTTCGCATACGGCATTTCGGCCTATTCAAAATTTTACAACAGAATATTTTCGGCGTAAATAATTTTACTAAATTTAATTATTGTGTGTGTGTGTGTGTGTGTGTGTGTGTGTGTCGAATGTTTTTCTATGTACCGGACTGGAGCAAACATTTGTAAGGTGGATTTTCAAGGTGCAAGAGATAACAAAGACTTATACGTTGTACTTAATACAGTAAGCCAAATTCTTTATAAGGCTAATTTGTCTTTTAAAGAGAATACATTAATTTCATATAACTGCAAGAAAAGTAAAACTCATTGGTTTCGTGCAGATATTTCAATGAAATCTGATTAAATCAATTTCCTAGTTTTTAATCATATTAGAACGTTCAGACCTCTGGGGATACTTCACCATGGGAAGTATGTAGAGTAAAATGGGCCCAGCACTTAAACACTGCAGTAGTTTAATATTTCTAATTTTTATTTTGGCTATCAAATGGTAACAGAGCATGATATATAATTGACAGACTTTAATTTTGCCTTGTAATAACACTACCATTACACTCTCAAAGCTATCCTACCAGTTACGCTTCGAACAGGGGTGAATAACTCAGTAACGACGCGTTGGGGGATGTTGGCTGCTTTACAAAATATGTTCCTCTCTGCGAGATCTATCGTTTCTCAGAGTTTGTCGCACAGGTCCAGAAACATCCTGTATATAAGACGGTCATTATTGCCCTCCTTTTCAGTCATTAAGTTATTCAGATTTTCAGGATTATCAGAAAGAATGGATTCCCGGATAGTAAATTTGTTTCCCAGCGTTGATTCTACAGCCATTTCAATATCAGTCACAGTGTAATACTCTTTAGCTCCATCTACTGATAAACGTGAAACTGATCTGTAATTCACTGTTTTGGTGCTGTAGAATGTATTCACAAACATATAGTGGTTTGTTTCTTAACGCTAAAGACTGATATTTAGCATCATTACCTTTTAAATTATCTCAAACTTTAATGGCAAAAAATCAGTTTCCTTTCTTTGTATTGTTATTATTTCCACAATTTAGTTCTTTTCGTTTTCCATAGCTTGGAGTATATTACGGAATTCTGTGTAATATGCTACTGGGAAGGGTACTAAATTATACGAACTTAAATATTTATTAGAGCTTATTAAAGGTATAAATTAGTTCGATCTTTGATATTTTACAATTTTATTTAACTTTCTTGAGTTAGGACATTCCTAAACGGAACTTTCTGGTTTACCTCTTCCGTTGACGACTTGCATGGAACTTTATGGTGACCTCATTTCCGCTTAGTAACAAGCACAATTATGCTGAACTCGGCACTGTCACTTAGACGCGTGCTACTTTAAATTGGGCGTTGGTTTAATCCGCGTCATGATGTCGCGCTGTTCCGTAGGCAACCGCGAGACTATATATGATGTAGCGTAGATAGCTCCCCGGCTTTTACTCTCTCCTCTCTGGGACTCCTGACTTCCGAGAAACTTTCCTGCCGCCGTGCGGCTCCCAAGACCGTTGTTGGACCCACCATATCTATGCCTCTAGTATGATGATATAATCCTAAGGGTAACATATAATCTCATTGTTAACTGAGATCACATCTTACCTTAGCTACTGCAGGACTAGCCCTTGTAACAATCGCTTTCAAAGTTAGGTTCTTCTGTTACAGTTAGTGGCCCTAAACTTGTAATATTCTATCCTATTTAATAAACAACATGGTATGCCTTTTAGCTCTTCCATCTAACCCTCTGCCTGTGCCCTCCTAGTGCCATTTTAGATTTAAGTTCGTGTAATTTAATAAACTCCCCAGTAGGATATGTGACAATATAAACATCAATGAATTTAGAAACCATAGATAAATTCATTTGAAGGGTTTTCAGAATACTGTTTTAGGCCAACTCGAGTTTACTCTTAAGAGTAAACAGCTCTATACAGAGTAAGATTTTGTCTGTTATGGTTTACCAGTTATACAAAATAGAATGAGTAGGATAGAGGTTAGGATATTCAAGGAAAATTATAGATATACACTTTATATTCATGAAAATATGTGAAATATATTTTAATAGAGTAGCCATCTGGAAAAGCAACAAATTATAATGTTTTCCTTTAAAGTGAAACTTGGGGTAGGGGGATAGACTGACTGACAAGCAGATACACACGCGGGGACCTTTTTCTAAAGCATTTTTGGTGGGGGATACAGCGAACCTCAATATAGGCATTTCCGGTAAAATCTCGATATCGAATTTTTGTCATAGCTAAGTGGTAGAGAATATAGAAATACATATGTACATAAAGTATGTATGTGAATAAGCAGTAAACTTCAAGTATTTATATGACGTGGCTACAAAAATATTTAATTTATTCCTAAATCTCCGTAAGGCGTTTCCTGGAAATTTATCATTCAACGCCGGTGGCGAGATCTTGAAATCTAATCCTCATCCCAGATCAAGGTTTTTCCAGATTTTCCTCACTTATCATAAATGGCAAATACAGGTACCATAAACTTAATCTTGGAACGTTTCCCCATTATCAATTCATGCTTTTGCTGTAGGGATGTTGTTATATTATTCGAAAAGAAAGAAAGAAGAAATTTGTCACAGAAAGATTGATATGCATACCTTATTCCTCAACACTTTAATAACAATAAGAGACGGATGGGTTTTAAGAATAATTTTCCATTAATTTAGCTTTGTTTCGCAGCCACGCCCTTTTGAGTTTTTCTCATTCAAGCTGACGCTGATTAGAATTGTTTCAATGCATATAGCTGCAAAAGGAGCTGCTTGGAATTCGAGTAGCTATGCAAAACAATACAGACAGATCCCAAATATATGAATGATAATAAATAAGTCATACAAACCTTTGCTAAAGTTATTATCGGTTTTCGTTTGTCACTGTGTGAGACATCAGGAACACACATTAATGAATCACAAACTGTTTTGGATTTTGTGTGGAAGTGTATCACCGAAGATTTGTATTTATTGAGAACTAAGTAAATTGCAGTCTATATCTGGTGATGTTTCATTACAACAGACTTAAAAAGTTTTGCAGACGCAGAGCTTTCTTGCTTCTTCAAGGAAGTATTAAAAGTAAATAAAACATGTCCCTGTTGATATGGTCACGAAGCCACGTAGTTGCATCGAGGACGGAATGACTTGCACGCAGTTACAGAGAAACGCATGTTTCCAATTTTATGCAATAAACTTGTCTTACTCTACCGTTTAACAGAACAGCACATTCGGAAGCGGAATAAAGAAAGTTCAGGGTTTGCAAGGCTAACATAGAATATGAAAACTTGCCACATATTTAATGTTCCTCTGGAGCATGCCGGTTTATTTATTTTTATTTTGTCTGCCACTTACCCTGGGATAGGGAGATTCCACCCAAAATTCAATAGGAATATTTCACTGATAACACACGTTTTGAGGTCCACTGAACAAAACAAAGCACTTTTAGAAAACGTTACGCGTGTCTGTCTGTGAAGAGCACAACTCAAAACGAAAAAATCAGATGAATTCCAAATTTGTTATTTGTGTCAGACACTCCTTAAGCATGTCAGGCGAAGACTTTCAAGAAGCTTTCATTTTATGAAAAATAACTAACGCTTTTATTAAAATATATTTGAGATATTAATGCGACAAATTAAGTGTACGTCTGGAATTTCCTTTGAATAGTCTATGAAGTATTCCTCGCTTTGAATGAATTATGTATAGCTGCTAAACCATAAGATATAATGCTTACTGCAGGAACACGTAGAGTTAATTTAAAATGTAAAATTTATATAAAAATTCTTTCAATCAAGTCCACAGTGCTTAAGCTGAGATCATCTCTATAAAAATGTATTGTGAATATAGGAAGAACCTGTTTGTCTATGAATACTTTATATATTATGAATATATTCATTCGTATACATTTTTGGGGAATGCAGCAAAAGAAATCTAAAGATTTGTGTGAAAAGAAGGGGCAAGAGGATGAGGGGAAGAAATCGTAATGGAGAATCTTGGGTTATTACTGCGAGGGCTTTAATGCCTTACTGTTTCCGATTAAACTTCTTAAAGTCTACTGAAAAGTACTAAAGATAATTCAGGTTCACTGCACTGCTGTATTGTTGCATTCAAGTTCACTGTACTAGTCAGAAACTGTGAGAGAAAATAGAGTTGCATAACGTCCAAACCGCAGTTTTTACTCAGTCTAGTATAAACAAGGCCATGATGCTGGGAATGTCAGGGCTTACTATGTTCCGCACCAAAATACAATTGCACTAGTATAGTTAAAGCAGTGAGAGAACCCAAGGTGAAAGGCTTAAACAAGGCTGTACGGTTTCCATGACACATTTTATACTTCTTTGCTTTACCCGATTTATGCAAAATCTGTGCTAATATACTTAAGATTATAGCTATCATTAACTTTTTCCTACTAATAAATTACGGAATAATATTCAATAACAAACCTCTATGCACAAGTGTGCATAGAGGCACTAGGCATATTTTAAATTGTCATAGTAATGTTTGCCGCCCTGTTCATGGTTTTATTTATGGCAATGTAATGAAACAGTAGAATATAAGTTAATTTTCTAATGAACTAAATTATGCGGAAATATACTCGTAACGTCTGCGTCTAAGGCAGATTTTTTTGTACTAACGATGAATATTAACTCCACTCTAAGCAATCACACAGTGCAGACATACAGAACTGTAACAGAATTATGAACAACTACACTAGAAGACAGTTTACATCCCCCATTCCACGGTGAGGAGTATGCCATTCATAGAGTTTATAATTCGCCGCTCATATGTTCATACGTGGACTGTGGAAGGAGAACCTACATCTTCCCTTCTCTTTCACCCTCTCTCTTCCAGATCTACACCTCTGAATTGCATTGTATCTTCATTATAAACAAAGAGGTTTAATCTAATGAGTATTTACTCCTAAATGCTTTCGAAAAACCGAATAGGATACAAATGTACCATGCAAAAGATCCAATCATTCAAACAAGATGTTGAAGTACGTACCACACAAGACGTCCTGATTTGCCACAGTGATCGTATATAAATTGAAAGTTTAGTTCTCTCTTTACTGATTTATAATTTATCCAATTTTTCTGGCTTGACAAAGGAGGGACTGCATTCCATAAGAATTTATTTTGTTACGTGTTTGGTTCTTGAGTTCTGTTTAATTTATAAAATTATTTTTAGCATATTGCAGCATATATAAAAATAAGTCATAAATTTTTTCCTATAATTAAAATAACAGAAATTTTTATTCTGTATTCTGCATAAAATTTATGCAATGTATATTATGCAAATCGCATTTTAATTACATATGTAACTACTCCAGAATGAAAACATAATGCAACTTACATGCAAATTTTTTACACTTATATTTAAATCTCATAACGACTTAGATAATCAGGAGAGCTGTATAAATAGGACGTAAAAATTAATGATTAATACAAATGTTTGGTTGATTCTTGGAAAGAAAGAAATTATGTTTTCCAAACACAGGAAGAAAAATTGCACATGGAGAGATTGTGAAAACTAATTAATACTAATCTGGATAATTTCCTTAATGTACTGAAGCTTCACTGTAACTGAAATGAGCTGCATGCTTATTGCTCACCTGGCAAATAGATATCAAACAGTTTTGAACGTGCGCGCTAAAGTTCCACTGATACCAGAATGCTTTCTTTTGTCACATTCACAACGAAAGAAAGCTATTAATTTTTTTATCGAAGTTACAAATACTTTAAATAATGCACTGCAATACCAGGTCAGGAAGTGAATTTAACAGAATCGAGGAACATTTTGAAAAGAAGTATAAGCGAGAGCTTTTATTTAATCTTTTTAATAACTAATTTATGAAATTAAGCAAAGGACTCCGCGAACTTGTACAAGGAATTTGCATGATTGTGTATTTTTTAAATACACAAGCAGCTGAATTGGCTTAAAAGGAGAAATTGAATAGCGAAAAGAGACATCGTTACCAAAATAAATATGATGAACTAAAGTGAGGCGAGTCTTTCCGAAAAATATCATGCACAGAAAATAGCAGTTTTGCTTACAACACCATCAAACGATAGTAGGTATATTACAAAATTCTTACGTTAAGTTTGCAAACCTGAATTTTCTATAGTATTTGTAAAATTCACTTTCAGCATACACCTCTGTACTCAAGGTATAGAAAGCGCACGATCGCGAAGATAACGAAATTTGGTTTCAGAATTTCTAAAAGCGTTGCAACCCTAACAT
The DNA here is from genome assembly GCA_030765065.1 of Deroplatys truncata. NCBI lineage: Eukaryota > Metazoa > Arthropoda > Insecta > Mantodea > Mantidae > Deroplatys > Deroplatys truncata. Next base: position 131,661,611 of record CM060978.1, read on the forward strand.
ACACGCCCACACAACACTCACCTGACTTAGCACAGATGTAAGGGGTACCAATTGACACTGTTCACTGTCCAGGATTTGTTGTTTATATATAAGTATAAACGCTGGAGGGGAGGTGAGTTCATTTAGTATTTTAAGGAAAATGCCCCACTCTTTTCTCTCTGGAAAGGCAGAGCCGTTTATCTGCTTCACCTTGAGGGACACATTCACGGAGCTATACTTTGTCCGCATGATGTGTTAATTGTACTGCTAAAGACAATCCGGTGCCTTATCGCAACTTTTCTTTATAAAAAATTGAAGGATCCTATATTGTTATCTCTGACGCAGTTTTCTACGGAGTAGCTATCAATCATAAAGTCAACTTAACTCCTAAGTTCCATTTCTTTCATATTAAGGAAAACATTTGCAAAACAGATAAATAGTGAAAATAAGCAAATTTTTTTCCTTGTCATTTCTTCTCATAGCTACAGGAGGGGTTATTATTTGACATTTCATTTTCTTTTTTCCCCAGGAACTAACAATGGGTATAATGGATTGGTTTTTAATTGGGATGGTGAAAGTAAACAAAAGAAAATCAATGTTCTCTCACGAAACTGTATTTAATCTTACAGTAAATACATTTTTGGATAAGTGAACGCGTTTTGTGCTTATAGCGTCCATCGAAGTGCGATGATGTAAATAATTTCTGTTTTATTCTTTTCTTTTGATGATGATCACCATGATGGTGTTTATAGTAGCTAATTCCCTCCTCCATTATAGACTTTCCGTTTATAACCAGCTGAGAGGTGATGCTTGACCTTGCAAGACTAGTATCATTAGCTCCTAGGTATTCTGTATACCAAGTGAAACAGTCCTCCCTATGTTTGTACACCTATAACAAATTATAGTCTGATATGAAAACATGGACTCTTTTACCAAGATATTGCGTTCTCTGCAAATATAATTCTTGTAATGCATTTTTTATTCCTGTTTCTAGAAACCTTTATTTATTGTGTCAATGTAAAGAGCCTGCAGGAATAGTTGGGTGTTGAACAAAAAGTAGGATGCTAGGGGAATATTCATTGTTGTAGAGCTCAATACAGTCCAGTGGACTACCGCACGACAACTTTTATTGGACACTCAATGATGGCAGTTTCGTACCTCACTGGATTAATTTTATTTTTTATTAGCCGATTCTTAGAGCTTAGCACAAATAATAATTATCATCACTTAATATTATGATATACTGTGTTTAACTTTTTAAAAAGTGTTTATTTTAAGTCTCTTTAGCTCACAAAAATCTATTTGTGACTCTTGTATTAATACAGTGATGGTTGAACATTAATAGATTTCTTGGAATATACATACATAATATCGTTTGATAATAAGCAGAACAGGTTTTTCTTATACGATAAACACAATTAAAGAACAGTCATAATTATATTACAATTGTTTTAAATTTCATTATACAGTTGTATATTTTGTAAGAACAGTATAATCTTTTTATGCAATGTTAATCATTAAGACAGCTAATATTATTTAGAAAGTTATATTTTTACCTGTGCGAGTTATAACGATGGCATTCTGTGAGTAAATGGGAAACTGTCAATGGAGTTTTGTATGTTGAACAATGCGGCTATGTTTCTTTAGTGATCAGATATGAGTATGTCATCTTTGTATGTCCAAGTATTAAGCGAGTAATGATAACTTGATGTTTCCTGTTTGCGAAAATACATTTGTTGTTTGAAGTTCCTATTAGAGTAAGTAGCTCATTTCACCGATTTTGAGACCATATTTGTTTCCATTAAGTAATGATTTTGGTTCGGATATATAGGGCTAAGTCTGAATGGCTTGTTGTTATCTCTGCATTAAATGTTGATTTTTGGATGGCCGCTTTAGCTGCTTCTCCTGCGCTCTCATTACCTCGTATTTGTTGGTGCAATGGAATCCAAAACAATATCACCCGTTTTCCTTGTTCCATTGCGTGGTTATATGACATCTGTATTTCTTGTTTAAGTTTGTTTTCTGTAAGTATATTTTGGGTGGCTAAGATAACAGTTTTTGAATCAGAAAAATTATGTATAGATATTTATGGGATGATATAATTAATCAAAATGCTTGTTTTAGAACATATAACTCACTGAATAAATTGAGAAGTAATCAGGGAACCTTTCTATATGGATTCCATTTGGTAGGACGGTTGCACTTCCTACTCCATGGTGAATTTTTGAACCATCTCTAAATACATTTTCGTAGTCGTAGTAGGTTCCAGAAATTTCGTTAAAAGAGTTGTTGATAAACGGCGATGACAGTTTGTTCTTTTTTGTATTGTTCCATCTCTAGATTCAAAGCCGTTTTTTTAGGATTCCAAGGAGTAGTTTCATGATTTCCAGTTGTTGTTATCTTAGGTAAGTTTATTTATATTTTCTTTATGTAATATTCAATACGACCATGAAATAGAAGTGAATTAAATGAGCGTTTAAGTTGGTTTGTTTGAGATTTTTCAAGGAATACATATTTGTGTACCATAGTATTAGGTAAAGCAGTTATTTTAATTGCATATTTAATATACTTAGAGATATTCCACGCGTATCCCAAGTAGTGGCTCATTTAGTTCCATTTGTAGACTTTCAATTGGACTTGTGCAATAGGCTCCCAATATAATTCTCATGGCTGCAGATTGTATAAGGTTAAGGTTTTTTTAGTGCTTTGGAACTGGCGGAATTGTATATAATTGAGCTATAGTCTAATTTGGATCTGATCAGTGTTTTATAAGTTATGCTTAATACATTCTTGTTCTATCCCCAATTATTAATAGACAAAGTTCTTAGTATTTGTCATTTTTACATTCGTTTGACAATTTTATTAAGGTATCCAGTTTAGTTTTTCTGTCAAAGATTAGACCGAGTATTCTAATATTGTCAATAATTGTAATTTCTTTTCCACGTATAAATAATTTTGGTTTAATCTCATTGTTTCTAGCTCGAGAAAAATGGATAAATTTAGTTTTCTGTTCAGGAAATCTTGACCTTGTTTCAAAAGACCAGTCTTGAAATGATTGTAGTGTGTTTTGAAGGATCTCCTGAGTGGTATATACATTTCTGCCTTTTCAAAAAATGAAAATGTCGTCAGAAAACATGCATGGCTTTAACAGGTGCTAATATGTGATTTGCTAAATTGTTCATTGCTACTATAAATAGAGTAACACTCAAGGGTGAGCCTTGAGGGATACCGCTCTCTATCAGTGTACTTTTGGATAGGTGACCATTGAGGACATGGATATGTTGGTTCTGTAGAACGTTAAGAGATAAAACTAAACATGTGTCCCCTTATGGCATTATTACGCAGTATTTTTAGAATGTATCCTTTATTCAGCGTATCATAGGCTTTTTCTATGTATATGCTGTCATATGTGACGTGTTGATAATCACTTATTTCACTTTGTCTCTTTTATTTCACTTTCCAGCACAATTAAATTGTCAATTGTGGAACAGAATTGGCGAAATCCATTTTGGATGTGATTAAAACTTTATTTTCTCTAAAAAACATCGTAAGCGTTTGTCAACTATTTTTTTTCCATTAGTTTGCTACGGTGAATGATAATTTTATAGGTTACAATTTTCTGGTAGTAAAATGTCTTTGTTTGGTTTGGGGATTGGTACAATTATTGATTGGCACCACATTTAAGGAAATTTGTTATTTAGCCATATTTAGTTGAATATGTTGGTTAAATATTCAATGCCTGGCTTTGGCAATTGTTTTAAAAATTCAAATGGGATTGTATCTGGACCAGAGCATCGTTGTTCTTGCATCGTTGAAGGGAGTCTTGTACTTTGACAGTGAAAGGAGCGTTGATCTCGCTAGCGAATAAAGATTGTGATTCCTCAGTTTGATTTTCTAATATTGTTGATTTTTCATTGTGGTTTGAAACTTTTGCGAATGAATTAGCTAAAGTATTAGCTATTTCTTCGGGCTTTGTTGTTTTGATACCATTATCAGGATTGCGTATTATCGTCATTTGTAGTAAACTGGTGCTCCCTTTTATCTTTATAATTTTATGCCATATTACAGATTGTGGTGTTTCCTCATTCAATGAAGAAAGGACAACCACGATTCTTTTTGACTTTGCCTTATAATTCGGCGTGCAATTGTACGACATTTAAAAAAATTAACTTATTCTTTAAGTCAGGATGTCTTTAGAAACGATAAAAAGCTTGATTTTTTGGTTTTTATAGCTTCCTTACATTTTTTATTCCCCCAAGGAACTGGACATTTACCAATTTGTATTGTTGTTATTGGAATACTTTGACTTGCAGGTTTGTTAATGTTTTCTGTAAGTGCCTTAAGGATAGCACTTATGATATTTTTCTCAAAATTATTTGAGGGAATTAGATTTTGTAAATTTTTAATGAAATTAACCAATCAGCTTTTTTTGAGATTCCATTTCGTAATGGTGATAATTGCGAACATATTACAGTTTGATCGTTTATGAAAATGGGAAAGTGATCTGAGTCTTGAATAGTTTTAGATACTTTCCATTCTAATGTTTGACATAAATCTGTTGTGCAGAAAGATAAATCAATGTTGCTCTAGGTATTATTAGCTAAACTATAATGAGTGGGTTGTCCATTATTAAGTAATACTAAATTTGTCGTATCTAGCAGCTTTTTAATTAATTTGCATCGCTTGTTTATGTAGTTTGATCCTCATAATGTGTTATAGCTGCCAAAATCTCCCACAACAATGTATGGATTTGGTAGTTGATCCAGTAGTTTGTATATTGTTGGTATTCTATTTCACTGCTGTTAGGAAGATATGTGTTAAAATGTTAATTGTTGTCATTAAATATGCTGATATTGCTACAGCCTCTAAAGAAGTGCTTAATTCTACTTCCTTAAGGTGGGTTATCCTTAAAGTAAATGGCTACCTCACTACTGGCGCGAAGGGTTTTCATTCGATTGTTGTGATATCAAGAGAACCCTTTTATTTGAACTGCATTATTTTCCTTAAATTCGTTTCTTGTTGACGAATTATATTAGGATTTGTTTTATTTAAAAGAAACTGGAGATATTCATATTGTTTCCAGAATCATTAAGATTTCACTATAGCAGTTATAATGTCATATTTTAAGCTGATTGGTTTAAAATAGGTTTAAGGTTGATTGGAGCACTTTTTGTTGGCGCATCCTCTAAGTTTCTTTACTTTTTATGCCTAAATCATATGAGTAAGTCTTTTTTATGCTTTTTGCAAGACTCTCAGGTCCATGGTATTGCTAAGAGCCAAAGAAGGAAAATCTGAGGGTTTTTCCCCCAAATGTTCCGGGAGGACACCACAAACTTTACTTCTAATTCTACGTGATCTAATCTAAAATTATAAGCCAGTATAAATTATTTCTTTCGTTTAATATTTTATGCGGAAATATAAAATCCTGTGAGCAAAGTCGTAAGGGAATAAGAGGAAAAAAGCTATGTTAGCATTTAATATTCTAACTCGCGCTCCCCTCGGCCTTTCAAATAGTCACATTATACTAGGCGAGCTCTTGTCAGGTTCGTAACTATGATTGTATTTTATAGGATTGTTAGGAATTTTTAACCTTATTACACCTTTTAATTCAATTATATTAACTAAATGGCACAAGTTATTATGTATTGTATATCAAATGTTCGAGGCTTAATTCACGCAAGAATTGCAACATTAATTTAATATTTTCTGTTTGACGCGACGTGCAACGCCATTTATTTTATATACCGGTCCCTTTATTGTTTGTAGCCTATCACATCTTTAGTTGTTTAGATTCACCGTTTTAGTTTTTTCATATCTGGTGGTCATGATAACTGTTTCAGTTATCCTGTGTTCTCGGAGGTGGGTAGTGAAGTACAGTGCATAGTAAAAGGCTAAAAAGCTGGTTTATCTCCACCAAAAGGAACTATGTATTTGAAGAGGAATCCTCAACTTGGAGTATCTCTGTCCCTTAAATCTTTTTTCATTAGTGTAGAGCCTTTTTTACGTAAATGGGTTGTAAAGCGGACGAAGAATATCTGGGCAAGTTATCTAAATTAAAAAATACCTGAGGGCAGGTGATTAATCTGGTGTATGATGTCATTTATAACATTTTCCCAGTTTTCTCTTCTTCACCATTTTCTGATCCCTAGGAGCATCTTTGCAGCCCTTTGCTTATGTTCACCCATTTCAGTCTTCCTTGCTGAAACCAGCGATGATCCTGTCAGAAATGACACCCTATGTAAACTAATGCTCCTCAACTATACTGTGCTTGTAAGTTTGAAATATTCTCAAGTATGTTAACTGAGTAATAAAAATGCTATCTTCTGGTGAAAAATATTCTGCTAACCTAAAACATAGGAGTGTTATCGCAGACGTTAAGTCTAAGTACAGTTCCAAAGGTGCCATATTTCTTAATAACGGTTTCCGCTAAAAGAGCTGGGAAAGATGGGGAGGGGGTGACGGGTGAAAGGTAGAGCTACGGACGAACGGAGGGGCTCCCGAAACCGGGGCAGAGCATTGAAAGCAGGTCACAATGTCCCATTTTGCTTCTACAGTGACCCCTGGGAGGAAGGGATGAGGGGAGAAACCCGGATGGCGACGGGCGCAAGCATGGACGCGGTCGCTAACGTTTCCAGGTTGAACGCATCCGCCGTCGGAACCACCCACAAGCTCCTAACCTCCGGGGGTCCCCAGAAGGGGCGCCCGCCCGAGAGCACCGGGAGGCAAGTCCTAACTGAGCAATTCCGCAACTACGCCAGGGAAGAAACCTCTACAGAGCGCACTTCCACCGTCCAGCCGCAGCCCGCCGAACACCGTGGTCTGGTCCTACAGCCCTGAAACAGATGACAAGGAAGATGATGGGTACAGGAAAGTCGTGGTAAGAGATGAATAACGCCAGTATTTGCCTGCCGATCTGAAGAAATTACGAAAAACCACATGGGTCAGAATGGGCGGTCGTCGGGAATCGAACCAGGGACCACCCTATGCGAGTCGCACACGTTAGAACGGCGCCACCTCGTTCGGTGGTGACGGGTGAAACTTTGGCAATTTTGATTAAGGAATTTTGTTCTATAGGATACTAGGCCTTAAATGTGCAGAATGCACAACGTTTTCAAGTATTTTGTTAACTGCAAGTTACCCAAATGACGCCATTTTATGGCTTGCTTCTATTTAGTACTGAAGAGCATGCAAAGTTCTGAAGTCATTATTTCATTCTTTTGTAATGACTGCTTTGTATCCATTCAACTGATAGAAGATATACATTTGTGATACTTGTAAATAACGTTGATCCAAATACATTTTCCTTTCTTCAATAGTCCCCTTGTTTACAATAATTGTCTTTCATTAGTGTTTGTTTAAGTGTTCTTATAATCCGTCAGTCTTCTGAAATGTTGACAGTTTAATATAAATAGGTCCTCGTATATGCATGTACATATACTTCCATACCGTTGGATTGTTTTCAACAAAAATCGGCGTTTTATTTCTACAGAATTACTTCAGTGCGGGGGAGGGGGAGGATGTGATTATTAAAAGTGAAGCAGCAGCAAAGATTAGTGCCAATTTCCTCCTAAACTATTGAGTCGATTTAATCAAAACTTGGCTCACTTATTTTTTGATATCCAGACCAAAATACAGTCCGTCTGATATGACTTAAGTAGTTAAAGGACGTTAACATTTAAATAAATAAAAAAAACTGTGGTGATTGTGCAAGCCCAAAGCGTACTTTTTGAGAGAGGCTGACGAGTGAGAGCCTTAAAAGTGGAGTGACATTGCTACCAAATCCACGGGTTTTAGAGACGTCGATTACAATATTTAGGGCTCAGATTTAACTCTCTTTGCAATATAAAGGAGTATGAGCGGTGAGGATACCTTAAACATACTGGTAGATGCTAACAAATTACGGAAAGTACTGAAATATTGTATATGTTTTGGGAACTTTTTGGCCTAGGTCTCTGGATATTTTTAAAACTCTTTGAACATTCTGCATGCTTGTGGACTTTTCTGTAACATTATGAAGCATACTGAACATTACAAACCATTACAGAACAGCTGAATATATGCTGGATCCTCATAGCAATTTGTTTAACATTACAAAATATTTTAAAACAATATGGAATGTTCAATATATAATTCGTTCGTCACGTCTACAGAATTATAAAATGTACCTACTCTATGTACGGTTTTTGTTTTTAATTTAAAAACTAGTTGACTTATAAATTGTATGTTTTATATGTCTTGCAATGCCTTAGAATATATGAACCTTTGGGGCTTTTAATACGTAATTTACGTACTCTATATAGCTTATACATTAACAGGGATAACTAGCTTTAATGTTGTTTAATCATTTAAACAACACATAAGTGCAGATTTAAATATTATGCAGGGTGAGTCAGAATAATACCGAATAAGTTTTTATTATTCTACATAATAATTTTATTCGGAATTATATTCGGTGATTCAGGTGTTATATTTGAGTATTTTATTATGGGGAATGTATGTCCATAAAGTCTTGTTATCAAGCTAGAGAACATTAACGTCCTTCAAACAGCGCGTCGGGTTAGATGAAATTCTGTCAAAATAGATTTATGTTCCACCATAACACTGGAATATCGATTGTATTTTGTTTTCTTGGCATTTTGGAATATCGCTCGTGTTTTCTGTTTTTAAGATTGTTTATATCACCATTACCTAAAACCTGCGGTTTGTTGTTTAAGTAGTAAGGGCTTCTGTTGCATATTATTCGGCATTTTGCAACTTTGTGGTTCCTACAAGAGGTGCAGGTTATCAATCCCAGTTATTAGGATATTTTAAAGTGCCCCATTTACTGGAACAAATTTCGGTTTTGCAGCCTTTTATAAAAATGTTCCACTTTACTTATGTAGAACCAGCAAACATTCATTATGTTTATGGCGCTGCTTGGGGAAAATGCGAAAAAAAGACTCAATGTTTATGCTGACCTTTACCCAAGGAGACAATTGCCTCATCACAGCACTTTTACTGCCAAACATAAACGAATGAAGAAACAGGAACTTTCCAAAAACCATTAAACTATCGTATGTAATCACACGGTAGTACTTGCGGAGTTTCCCTACAGGTGCCACTTCCTCCGTCTCGCTGAGCTTGCTTCATCTCGTCTTCACAACTACAGAACTACCAACATATGTTTACCAAACTCCGTCATGACTAAGAAACACCGCCATCCTTTCGTATTTACCTACTTCTTGCACCTCCATGTTCGCAGTAATATCGTAACCTTAAGTTCCTTTTATTTCTTTATAAGTAAAGGAGTAAAGCAATTCCGGTCTTAATATTACTGTTCCTTGGATCTCTTGGGGAACCCTAACCCAATACTCCTTGCACCTCTTAGGTGCATCCTAATCCAGTGCTCCTTGCATCTCTTAGGGAATCCTAACACAATTTTCCTTGCACCTCTTAAGGGAGCCCTAACCAAATACTCCTTGCATCTCTTAGGGGGTCCCTAATCCAATACTCCTTGCACGGCCTTGTTCGCAGTAATATACATAATCTTGACTTAATTTTATTTTTCTTCTTTTATAACACCTTTTACCAGTTTTAAACTTGGCTTGGATAGAGTAAATGACGAGAACGAGTATTACTACTGCTTGCACCTCTTTATTAGAATTATGATACATAACCTTAACTTCATCTTATTTTACTTCTTTTATAACGGGTTTTACAACACAGTTTTAAACTTGGGATAGACAGTCTTCCGCTGCTTCTACATGATTAACATTTATTTCCATCAACATCTGCGGAAGAAGAACAACAACAATGCGTTAAAAACATCGCCAATCTAGCGGATTTGCCTAACTATGTTAGGATGGCAATTCCCTATGCGCATGCGCACTATCAACAATATGGCGAAGTTCGTTGTCATTACGCCAGAATTTTACTATAAAAGAAAGGATCCGTAAAAGGGTGGGGTGTATGGGTCACAGACTCTGGAACTGTCAACGCCTACTACGAAACACAATCCTAAGGTAATCTTATTAATCCTTTAACGCTTTTTAACACTATTAACGGATGTCCGCATACGGTAGTTTTACCCCCAAAACAAGTGCATCGTTCGGGAGTCCAATAAAATGTAAGAACAGTGGCTCTAAAAGAGGAGGTTCTTGACTGGGTCCACAATTCTCCTCCACAAGCACAAGAGCAATAGTGCATGCCATGCATACAAGCCAGTTTACGTTACTAGAATTCTCGCGAGCAGCAATAATTATATCCGTATCATCTCACCCGAGTTCAACACGGTGCCAGATGATTTTCCATCCCGAATGCAGTTTGTCCAGTGGTTGTTTCTTCATAAATGCATCGATCAACCAAGATTTCCTACAACCATATTGTGAACGGACGAGAAGGTTTTCACACGAGAGGACGTGTTTAACACACATGAGTCTCATTTGGTCACAGGAAACCCTAAAGGTATTAGAGTTACAAATTACCAACTTTGGTTTGAAGTGAACATTTGGGCTTGCATTGTGAATGACACACGTAGGGCCCTAATTACTATCTCCAAGTTTGACGGGCCGTGTCTGCGTACAGGTTTTACAACATACTTTGCCAGAACTTCTGGAAGACTGTCCTTTAGGGACTCGACAGTTAATAGTGAGGAGGAGCTGATGGCCAGGATCTTTGTAGCATCTGATGCTATTCGTGATATGCCATGTATTTTTGTAAGAACTCGGCAGTCATTACAACGATGCTATCAACTACGCTCCGAAGTCAAAGGTCAGCATTTTGAACATATTTTATAAACACTTATGCACTTGTCTAATTCTTGTTTTGTTCTTAGCTTAACTATGTTTGAAGCCTTTTAAAAACACGTGTCTGCATAATATAACATTGTTTTAACTTTTCTCAAGTAGTGTGTATAATGGTAAAGAAACTTTGACCAACAATAGTATATTTTTAGTTCCATTTATACCCCACCTTTAACTACAATGGTCTTATCGGCGCCCTTTTCTTTGAAACATACTATTGCCTATAGGCAATGGTATTAACCGGTATTCACTTATCGTTGGATTTCTGGTAAACTTTGAATTTTATTCATTAGACCACACACACATTCACCTCTCATTCATACCTCCGACTCTGGGAAGGATTAGGGAGTAATCTTGAGAAAAATTCCTACTCCCCAACCGGAATCGAATCCGGGGCCCATCGCACAGCAGGCAGGTGCTCTACCGATTAAGCTACGAGGCCAGCCAAGAATAGTGTTATCTGCATACGTTATTGACAATAACCTCTATTCGCAGCTGCAGATGGGCTAAAAAACGTTTTGACCTACTTCAAAGCAAACGGATTTAGTGGCATGTAATTAAATAAAGATTCACAAGTTACTAAATCAATTTGAGAGTTTTGCATTGTTTAAGATTAAAGATACCCGTTATTCTAATTTGAAAACTCTCGCAGTGCCTTTTAGAAAAGATGTAGGGATCTGTTCGGAGGAATTTCATCTAACCCGACGTGGAGTTTTAAAATCGTTAATGCCCTCTAACTCCATAACAAGACGTTTACGACATACATTCCCTAAAAGAAAATACGCAAACAGAACCCCTGAATCGCGCCTTAAAATTATTCGGTGTTATTCTGACTCATTCTGTATAACGAAAGCTTGTAAATGCTATAATCCTGCGGTATTATAAAAAAACATCAAAAATACAAATTTTGACGAAATTTGACCACAATTACCACAATTTCACCCACCACTCCCTTAAATTTGGTGCCAATAACTGTTCTGTTCAGTGAGGATCCAGAGTATCGGCTTAATATTAAATGCATTTTCTTTCTATTCTCTAAAGTTATGATCTTTTCAGTACATTTCTGAGAAAAAAGTTTTATCACCAGTTATATTTAAGTTTTTTCAAAGGGACCGTGTAGAAGCAGTCTAAACTTTTTAAATCTAAATGTGGCATGTAATTCAACATAAATTAAAGCGTTTTACAGTATCTATCAGAATATACAATGTGTGATAATGTCTTCACATTTTAAGCTAAGATACTCATTAGTTTCTTCATTGCTTGCCTAATGCAGATAAAGGCAGTATTGCATTTCACCCAAACATTCTATATCAAGCGAAGTACTCGATCGGCATTTTTACTCTTTCTACTCAGTATACTGACTTGCATAAAAGTCATTCCTCTAGAGCGCATTGACGTTCTTCCCTCAGTGAGGATTCCACCTTCAGGGAACCAACTTTTAACTCCACCCAGCCCGTATTAGTTCCGTGTGTGACTGGCCTGAAAAAAATTCAAGAACGCAAAAACGAACCAATGAACAATTTTACAATCGATGTGAAATGAAGGGATGATTCGAATACCGCCTATATGAAAGAGTTTCACTACGTTTCGTACATAAAGAAAATTGAACCCAATAAAACATAATTCGGCATTTTGTAGGAAGCGGGTGAAGAATTATTTGCTTGTGTCGTTAAACTGGACGACAGCTATGGCATTAATATGAGAACTTTCAACAGAAAAATGGAGAGGAAGGTTAAACTCATTGCGTTATCGAAAGGAAATAAGAAACCAATATAAGGTTTAAGTTGTAATCTTTTCCTTTTGGCAGTTCGGCGATATTTTGAGGGAGGTAAAACATCTGTCAATCCAATGGCTAGAACTATACTAAAAATATTTATGTATAAAAAAGATTGTGTGTGTGTGAGTGATCCACATAACTCAAAAACGAAAAGTCCGATAAATACGAAAATTAATATTTAAGTTTAGTATCTTCCAAAGATACCACACGAAGATTTTCCAGGAGTTCCCTCCCTTCCCAAACTATCTTTGCATAGAAAGTTGTCGTTATTTTTGATTTTCTCAAAAATGGCTGTTGAGTTTTAGATTAAAATACAACATATCTAATGGATAAACCTAAAATATAGAAAAATGAACTACACCAAAAATGTAGACCTCTTAAAGAGACACCATTCATCTCAAATAACGCATCTAACATCCGTTATTGATTTGAATAGTTCAACACCGTCATTTTCTTAAGTGCAGTCGCTATTCAGTTGCTTCTTGCATATCATGGAAAGAGAGTAGTATTTGAAGGCCAGCACATACCGACTAGCTTTTACACATCTGGCCATCTACTCAGTTTCCTGCATCCCCCCTTGTAAAATCGCTTCCATTTATGCCGTCCCTGCAGCATTCTGCTGGCCTTCACAGGTGAGGATATATAACAAGGAGGAGGTGCGTGTATGTATTTACCTTTTCGCGTATGCAGTGGCGCTATGTTTTACGTACACAGCTCTAGATTCACATATGAATATTCAACTTTGAGCAATAGCTTTACTCGTCATCAATTATAGTAACCATATTAAATTAATAGATCACTAAATAAAACCATGTTTCGTACAATATCTCCACGAAAAAAATTATTTTGAATGCCAACATAATGTAAAACTGAAATACATTGTTCATTTTACTCTCAAAGAGGACACATTTACTAGACCTTATTGGAATCATCTGTCCAATCTAAATATACAACTAAATAAAACACTCTTTTGTAAAATTTCTGCATGAAAAAGTGTTTTAACGAGAATATAATGTAAAACTGAAATAAATTATACTTTTTACTCTTAGAGAGAACACATTTATTAGACATCATTTTAACAATCTGTCCAATTCCCATTGTTGTCCAACACCTGATTTAGCCGCTTAGACACCTGGTTGCTTAGGTGCTGGAAGAACTCTGACCCTAAATGCATATTTTCCCACATTTTATCACAGTGCTCTCAGAGGGCGACGAGTGATTCAGTGCCTAGGCGGCTAAATCAGGTATTGGATGTGAATGGAGATCGGACAGATTATTAAAATAATGTCTAATAAATGTGTCCTATCTTAGAGTAAAAAGTATAACGTAAGTATTTCGGTTTTACATTATGTTGCTATTAAAGTACTGTCCCGTGGAGAATTGTGCAACTTGTTTTGATTTGGTTATATTTAGTTTTACTTAGTTATGTATTTAAACATGGTTATTATATTGAAGCAATATCTATGATGCCGCGATGATGGTGCGTAACTACGAATGTAGTTGCCATCTTTTCTCGTTGTCCCCATGTCTGACGTTGATTCTGCTGCCGGCTTCTCCAGTGGTTGAGCTATGAGTATTTTCATCTCAGGGTTTCGTGGATATATTGTGAAGGACAATTGACTGATACATTTATTGCGAACTAATATTTGAGTTCATGAACTGAGTTGAAATGAGGAAACATATTGACTCTGAATTGAAGCAAACCAATCTATGATATTTGAATTATTATAGCTGCTAACATCTACAGTGTCAAGATTATGGTTGGAAATAACTGTTTCCGCAATAAAAGAGCATAAAGCATAACCTACCGTGTTGCTCAGTAAGATCCCTCGCGATAGCCACGAAGTCTTATTCTCACAAGCGCGTCACTAGGCGCTGAAAATCACGCACGTAAGTACCGCTGAGATACCAGCGAGAGAGTAGCTCTGTGATTTAGATGCCCGCCTCAATGTTTCAATGTTACTTAAGTCACGCATACATTCAAATTATTCCCACTAAACTTATTTCACACGCGGGCCTGTATTCACCTCTCTTCATGTGCATCCTGACTTTGGTTACTACGAGGCCTGGCTAAAATCTCGGAAATTCCTTTCACTTTTCTTTTTCAGAATTTTGATCTACGTGAATCTTTAAGCGCACGGAACTTATAACCTAACCGAATTCCCAAATCTTTAAGCTAATGCGTTCGCTACTTCGGCTGATACTAATGATTTTCGCGAACCTGACTTCCTAATTACCTTCGTCTTTTCGGAAAACATTTCAACTGAAGCTTATTAGATTAGACATTGATTTAATATACGAAAATTATTTATTGTAACTATTTCTCTATCTTACTATTATTCCTTTATTTAATTATTTATGTCCCCCCTCCAATAATTACGGTATTAATATGCAAGTGATGACGAGTAAAGCTATTACTCAGTTATATATTCATCTAGAACTGTGCACGTAAAACAGGACGCCACTGCATGCGCAAAAAGGTAAACAGATACGCACACCTCCTCCTTGCTATACATACTTACCTGTGAAGGCCAGTAGAATGCCTCCCAAAGCTACAGAGACGGCATAAATGGAAGCGAGTGTTCCTACAACGAAATGTGTAATGAAGCTGTTTCTGGCTTTTTATTGGGATAATCGTGAAGCAGATAGAAAATAAGCTTTCGTAAGAATAGTTTATAGAAGCTACATAAAATAAATCATAGTAGGGAAGGTCATGGAAGTGTAACATATCAGAGTTTTTAAGTATGGAAGGTAAAGATTCCCACCTAGTCTTTGATGCATAGTCTACTAAGGAGTAGCTATCAGTTTTGTCTGTAGCACTGCTTTGTCTGTCTATCAGTACGCATTAAACTACTCATCAACCGCTTGCTCAAGTACAAAGTTGAGATTTAATGTTTTAAAAAAATTGTCGACATATTTAAAACTTGGATGAAATCCGTTCAAAGTTAGGGATAGTCAAGATAATGATCCTTAGAACAGAGGTTACAGCTGGATATTTCTTAACCGAAATTAATGGCTTTGAAACTTTAAACTTTGCTAGCTAAAAGAAATGTGCTTTGAAATATATATTACAAATCGGCTCGAAGAAATTAAATCTGATTTTTTAAATTTCATTGTTATTAGCGTTACAAGTAGAATACAACCTTGATGGAATCCAGGGCAGTGGTCGAAAAGCTGTTAACGTGTTTATAGACTTCTGTTTCAGACAGGTGCTGAATTGTGCAATAGTTAATTGAAACGCAGAACTCCGGATTTCGATTCCATATTTAGTATTAAAACTTTAATCTACCTTATTAAGCTATAAAGGATAAAACGAATTGTTTTATTACCTATAACTCATTTGAGGAAAGCGCAGGCTTTCTATTTCACATTTATTTTCACAAACTGAGGCATTTAAAAACATTCAAATCCATCGACATGCATCTGGTAATGCCATGTTTGCCTTGGTACCTCTTAAAACATATTCAAAAATTAAAGCAATATAAAAGTTACCATACATTAAGTAAAAACTTGCGTAATCTCATAGATTTACAGAACATCCTGCCACACAACGTAATGATAAAAACAGTATATTATGTAGATAGAGTTGTTAAATGCAAACATCACATTGATGTAAGTAATGAAACAATATTATATTGTTTATGATTTCACTAGTTTTGAAAAGACTAGTTTATCTGCCTCTATTTCTAACTACAAATTTTCTCTAAAATGTGAAGATTACAAGTAAAAGCAAATAACGGCCCTATATTAATGATAATGGCGGTAACGAAGAGGATTATGAAGATCATACGCTTATTTAACCCAGTTTTTATCCTTGTAGCACTGAGTGGATTGCCTCTGTGGTTAAATGTTAGCATTCTGATGCATATCCCTGGTCCAGGTTTCGGCTAAGGCGGGGGATTTAATTAGAATCATTCCCTACTCTCTGCAGAGTCTGGAGGCATGCATGTGAGAATAAATGTGAGTTTCACAGCAAAAATGTAATAAAACACGCGTTAGAAGCCTACATTTAGCGAGTTACATGCGTCATCAGTTGTTTCTCAAGTCAAAACCCCTTATATTACCACACAACGTATAAGGGAAAATACAAACAAAATGAAAAAAATCTGATGTGTTACACTCACATGACTTTCTCTACTCTTGTACAAACTATTTTTACAAACTCTTATTCTCCATCTATTTCATACTAATCGAGATAAACATTTGCAAAACGATCTTTTGACATGCAAAGAGAATTACATTTTACTCATAGCGACCAGTTCTAAAAATATTTGACTACCGCTTAAGGCGTACTATGTTCCCCTTGTTTTGTATTTGCAACGGCAATATAGAAATACAATAGCCTCTAGGCATAGACATATATCTTAATAGCTGGTTGCTAAGCGCAGCACCATTCTCTTTACCACAGATTAATACTCTTTGCATATCCAAGACAAAAAATGAATAATCAATTCCCATTTGAGAAAGTTATTGAACAATTTAAGGTAAGCAATAGTAAGTAAGCAATATCATGAAATGGTTCACTCAACAAAAAAATGCAAATGACTTAAATTGTGCATTTTAATGCGATCTACGTTTTTGTGTAGTAAAATTTTGTCTATCTCTTATGGTTTACCAGTTATGCAAAAGTCGTTTACAATGAAGAATACTTTTGGAGACATTCCCAGAAAATTCAGGATATACATTTTATTTGTCATGAAAGTATCTTAAACATATGATATTTTAATCAAAATCATTACAGCCATTTTTGAGAAAATTAAAATTTTCGAAAAGTGTTCCATGTAAAGGGTAATCTGGGGTGGGGGATTTTCTTGAAAACCTTCGTGTCGCATCTCTGGAAAATACTGAACTTAAATACCAAGTTTGGTGTTTATCCGACTGTTCGTTTCTGAGTTATGCTGTTCACAGACACACACACGGACATGTTTCCAAAAATGCTTTTTTTGGATTCAGGGGGTCTCAAAACATATATTTCCGGTGAAATCTCGGTATCGAATTTTTGGGTGGAATACAATACTTCCCCTACTTACTATACGTAGTAGCGAAAGTAAAAAGAAAACACAACTGAGTATTTTATAAGGTTCTTAGGCTTATGTTAGGAGTGAACGATTTATACAGCCAAAGTCTTAACTATCAATATTTAAATCAACAGAGCTTACATTAGAAAAGAAAATAAGTTTTATTAACTCAGGCGGTAAAGTCTGTGGCCCGCATTCGGGAGGTCCCGGGTTCAAATCCCGTGGGTCGACCAATCTGTCTGAAGTTTTTTCATGGTTTTCCTCAGTCGCCAAGGTAAATACCGGATTGGATATTTAATACCACAACCCAAAGTACTACCTTAAGTCTAAAACAATAGTAAAATGAAAAATAAGTGGTAATAGCGAATGCTATGCCATCTATCTACAGACAATGTAAGCAGTTAGACTGGACTGCACCCTAACGCCATCTGCACGGCACGAAGCAGAAGATCCGGCTCCCAAGCGCTGGCGGTCTCTGTGGGCACGTGACGAAGCAAGACGGCATTTTCCAGGGATGAGACCTAGAAGGCTAACTATCCGCCTTTCTGTATGAGGGCGGAGGTTGAACTGGACGGCACTCTAATGCCATCTGCACGGCACGAAGCAGAAGATCCGGCTGCCATGCGCTGGGGTCTCTGCGGACACGTCACGAGGCAAGGTGCCATTTCCAGGGATGAGACCTAGAAGGCTAACTATCCGCCTTTCTGTGTAAGGGCGGCGGTTGGACTGGACGGCACCCTAATGCCATCTGCACGGCTTGAAGCAGGTGGTTACAGGGATGAGACCTAGAAGGCTAACTGTCCGCCTTTCTGTGTGAGGGCGACGGTAGACTGGACGGCACCCTAATGCCATCTGCACGGCATGAAGCAGGGGTTACAGGGATTAGACCTAGAAGGCTAACTGTCCGCCTTTCTATGTGAGGGAGCAGTTGGACTGGACGGCACCCTAATGCCATCTGCACGGCTTGAAGCAGGTGGTTACAGGGATGAGACCTAGAAGGCTAACTGTCCGCCTTTCTATGTGAGGGCAGCAGTTGGACTGGACGGCACCCTAATGCTATCTTAACGGCATGAAGCAGGTGGTTACAGGGATGAGACCTAGAAGGCTAACTGTCCGCCTTTCTATGTGAGGGCAGCAGTTGGACTGGACGGCACCCTAATGCCATCTGCACGGCATGAAGCAGGTGGTTACAGGGATGAGACCTAGAAGGCTAACTATCCGCATTTCTATGTGAGGGCAGCAGTTGGACTGGACGGCACTCTAATGCCATCTGCGCGGCATGAAGCAGGTGGTTCCAGGGATGAGACCTAGAAGGCCTACTGTCCATCACATATCGTTTTAAGAGTTATCTACCAACAGATCTGTCGCGAGG
Organism: Deroplatys truncata; assembly: GCA_030765065.1. Classification (NCBI taxonomy): domain Eukaryota; kingdom Metazoa; phylum Arthropoda; class Insecta; order Mantodea; family Mantidae; genus Deroplatys; species Deroplatys truncata. Next base: position 131,680,538 of record CM060978.1, read on the forward strand.
GAATTTTGAGGGAATTTTTTCATTATAACATTCGAACTAGCTCCGAGCCCATGAAAATGCAGTCCTTGAGTGTTATTGTGAAACGTGAGCAGTGAGTTCAACAGAGGAGAACTGCGCAAGTTAATGTTCCTAACGTCAACATAAAATCAGCAGCCTGAGACAGAATATCTTTGGGGTTAAGATTTCTAAAGTTTGCAAGCGGTTCTTCAATTACTTCCTCTTACGTCCTTTCGGTTTCTGAGGGCAGTGCCATTGTTCCGGCTGGATAATTGTTGAGAACCACATTGACTGATTGGGAACCACAAGGTCTCTCTAGTCAAGCATTCCGTGTCTCTGCCAAGACGTCGCCAGTAGGCTCGCTCATGCCATTTTCGTTCTTCGGTTTCAGTTTTGCTATGTGAAACGGGACTCAAGTTATTTCGCTCTCAACTCTTCCCAAGAAGTCCTGATTTACTTTTCGATGCTTAAAGATTGCAGGAACTAATACCGTGCATTATATAAAATTCGGCCGATTTGAAAAGGTAGAAGCAGACTGAAATTCTATGTCATAGCCGGAATTTCAATCACGGATCTTCGGCTTTCCGTGCAGTTGCTCTTACTGCGATGAACGTTCTCGGAAAACATACGCGTCAGATGGAAAATTTAATATCGTGCATGTTGCCATGGTAACTCAGTTCAACGACACGGAAATCCGAAGATCCGCAGTTCAAATCCCGCTACGGCATTGAACCTTTCAGTCTGAATCTACCTTTCGAACTTCAGCCTATGCATGGCTTGTGTGGAACAAGATTTGTTAGGAATATAGGCTCTTGATCAGCAGTAAACTCAAACATGCGCATAAAACCACATTTAATTTAGTTCTAACACTTAAATAATATACAGGTTTTTAAAAAATGGCATAGATTCCTGCGTTAGTCGGTTGGAGGGAGGCAGAAATCACGTACGACTTGTAGGCGCCATTCTCTATAAACACTATAACGCGGACAAACTTTGCCACGCAGACAAACTTTGACCAGTTGAATGAGTATTGGGTCAGTTCTATAAACAATACATGCACTTATTGGAGAGAGGAAGCTGGAGGGATGATTTCATCTTCGTGCATACTACGATATCATCAGGAACTTCTCCTTGCATGTCTTTTTATGGAAAAGTAATCATTAGAGGTCAAGTGAAGTTTGTATCTACACATGAATGAAATGGAATTTGTTTGTAATAATTAAGCATTCTATACAACAAGTTTGCAAGATCGGAAACTCAGATTTTGACTAGCAAAGATATTGCCTGCAGTTTTATTTCATATGTGACTGAGATTTTAAAGAAGTTCGTTAATGTTGTACCCAGCGAGATGTCTCCACGGTAACGTGTGAGGCATTTGGGACGTCCCGAGTTCGTTTCCGGGTGACCACCCACTCTGACCTTGGGTGTTTCGTGGTTTTTCTCTGGTCGGTAGGCGAATATTACGTTAGTTTCTCATCTACCGCGATTTTATTTCCATCATTTCCATATCATTTCGTTTCCTTCTAATCTCTCATGTGTGCTTCTCGGTTTTGTGGGTATGGCGGTGCCGAACAGATAGCGCGGATGCTTACTCAAAGGAAGGAGTGTTTCCTGTGGACACTAGAGGGCTGCTAGGCTGACGGGTTGTTCATCGCTCTCTCTCTAGGCATCTCCAGGAGTGGGACGTGTCTTCGAGCTGGAACTGTTCTGTGACCTGTAGTCTCCGATGATTTCTCCACATCATCCCTTCCTCTTGGGGAGTGTAAGCCACAATAGACCTATGTAGGTCTTAGTGTGCGAAGTGTCCCCCTCCGTTGTATAACCTATACCTATACCTGCACCTAGCAGCTTTGAGGTCACCAAACATAACAGCTATGTATAATTGCAAACAGTAGATTGCACCCTATACCTGCATACACATGTTATTTTTACAGTCTCTACCACATACAATGACATGTATAAATGTGGCCCATAATGGAACGGTACTGACAGAATATAGCCCCACCCCCTATCAGCGTGACCACCTCTGTGGTATGATTCTAGCCACTGGATTAGCAGGATACTTTACCTCTCCCAAAGTTTGGCCGACCTGCGGAAGGGTTTTAAATTAACATTACAACGTAAACCGTGTATTCTCACGCTACGCTATCGTTTTCTTATTGCCGTTTAGTAGCGGCAACACTTAACCTTCTTCTCCATGTTACTATGAAGGCTCTCATATATAAATGATGTAGCTGTCATTCAGTTTAACCTCACATGCAAATGATTCTTTACTCCTTCCTCTAGAAGACCGAATTATTTGTAATAGGCTTAGGTTTTCCTCCTGTACCAATCGTAGCGAAACCCTTTCATAGGGTTCGTATCCGAACCACCCCTCCGTTTCAAATAGGTAACAAACATTATTCTTGGCTAGCTTTTATGCTCCTGAATTGCTTTTCAGGCCAGCTACATAGAGAACTGATACCGCCTGGCTGGAGTCAAAAGCTTTTTACCAGACGGTGGAGACCTTACAGAGTGCATTATGGCGATCTAAGGGACTGGACCATTTTTTGTACACCACAGCGTACATAATAGGTAGAGAAGGTAATTTACTCCGCTCAAAATTTGATACCAAGTTTTCACTAGAAATACATGTTTTTAGGTTCCCTGAATCCAAAAAAAGCATTTTTAGAAAAAGGTCCGTGAGTGTCCGTGCTTGTACGCGTGTGTGTGTGATGACTGTGAACAGCATAACTCAAAAACGTAAAGCCGGATAATACCAAACTTGGTATTTAAGTTTGATATCTTCCAAAGATACTACACGAAAATTTTCAAGAAAATCTCCCCATCTCCAAATATCCTTTACATAGAACATTTTTCAAAACTTTTTTGTTTTCTAAAAAATGGCTCTAACGATTTTGGTTAAATATCATATATTAAAGTTACTTAAGTGGCAAATAAAATGCATATCTTGAATTTTCCGGGAATAGCCTGTGAACTCTTTATTCGGAAGGACTTTTGCATAATCCTGTATAACTGGTAAACGCTAAGCGATAGACGAAAATGCATTGCACAAAAATGTAGATCTCTTTAAAACACACAGTTTATTTCGAATAAGTTTTTTGTGGCATCAGCCATTTCCGAGATATCAGTAGTATTAATGGTTCGATTTGTTCAACGTTTTGTCATTCTTTTAAAGTCCTGCCGACATTCAGTTGTTTTTCGCGAATGCATGGAAACAGTAAGGTCAACATATAACTTCTAGTTCTTAAAATTTGGACTGTCGCTGTTTCTTTTGTGTGTATAACGAAGCATGTAACGCAACTATTTCTGCAGCGGTTTGTCTCGAGTAAAATGAAGTGGATAGAAAAATAAACTTTCTTAACAATAATTTTATAGCCAGTAATAAACAATAGAGGATAGAGAACGCTATGCGAATGTAGATTTTTAATATTTATATAATGATCGCTTCTATCTTTGGTGCACATGCCCGTATTGCAATATTTGTACCTCTGATTACTGAACAGCCATTACTTTTTATACATTAGTCATATAAATGTGCAATGCCTACATTTAAAACCACGAAACACATAACAAGCCTTTTACTTATTTTAAAAGCATTTATCTTCTAGATGGTCAAAAAATAAATCTAAAAGGTATAAATTATTTACCGTTAAATTACGAAAAAAGGACTAAGAATAATTTAACAGGTTACTAGAACACGAACATATTGGAGACAATGGCTTTTGATTTTAGTTGACGTTGTTACTCCACACAGAACGTGTGTAAAACAAAAGCGGCGTATATTATGTTTCGAACAATATTACATGGAGGAGTTGTTACAAGGCAGTTTTATATAAAAGTTGAAGAAACGTTTTGGGTCTGTGGTACATCACGTCATGGTTTCTATCATCGTCAACTTGAATCAGAGAACATAAAGAAAGGTTTTTTTTACTAAACACTTAGGAATTCTGCACGTTAAGAGGAAATTAGAATGCCATCGAGTATGAATGTGCTTACAACATGCAACTGTGATATTTTTAAGGTTTATACATGTTATTAAAATCTTGAAACACTGTTTGCTGTAGTTCCTCTAGATGTAATCGAATAAATCACCCTGTATGCAAAGTAATTATATCAAGTGAGTCAACCGCCCATACTTTTGCAGTTTTATGCAATCCGCAGTTTACACTCCAACATGAAAACGTCGGCTCCTATGGTAGGATCTACAAAATGTATAACATGAATGTCTTTGTTTGCACACTCAACGAAATTGCTAATAATATAGCCGATGTTATAGTATCGCCTTTAAATGCACTTGTAATTAGACAGTTGATGTTTGCACAACTAAAAATGTATGCTAAGACAAGCAAATACTAATTAAACTGACTAAACATCTTCTAGACAGCTTAGCTGGAACGGGCGTGTGGTTTGTAAATAATCCATCGGCAATATAACTGGCTTGAACCACCTGCGTGTACTAATTACTTTCTCTACATCATATAGCAAGTAGGGGAAGTATTACATTCCACCAAGAATTCGGTACCGAGATTTCACCGTAAATACATGTTTTGAGGCCCTGAATAACAAAACACTTTTAGAAAAAGGACCGTGTGTCTGTCTGCGAACAGTATAACTCTAAAACGAAGAGTAGAATAAACACCAAATGGTATTTAGGTTCAGCATCTTTAAAAGATGCGACACGAAGATTTTCAAGAAAATCCCCCCACCCCAGACTACCCTATAATAGAACATTTTTGAAGCTTTTTATTTTCTCAAAAATGGCTCAAAATGATTAAAATAGCATATATTTAAGATATTTTAATCACAAATAAAATGTGTATCTTGAATTTTCTGGGAATGTCTCCTCAAAAGTGCTTTTCTTTCTGAATGGTTTTCGCATAACTGGTAAACCGTAAGAGAGACACAATTTTTCTGCACAAAAAATGTAAAAATGTAGAGTTCGTTAAAACACACAATTTATGTCATATACATTTTTTTGTGGAGTGAACATTTCCGAGATATTCCTTGTTATTTTTTTGAATTTTCCAATACTTTACTTTTCTCAAATGGGAATTCTTTATTCGTTGTTTTATGTCCTGGACGTGCAAAGAGAAAGCTCGCTTAAAGCCTTCCATATTCCCCCTTGCATCTACAAGAAAATTAGCAATAAGATAGCTTCTGCATATGTTTATCTCGATTAACATGAAGTAGATGGAAATAAGTGTTTGTAAAAATAGTTTGTACAAGAGTAGAAAAAGCCATGTGAGTGTAAGACAGATTTTTACTGTGTTGTAATATTCATAAATAATCTTAATTTAAGCTAGTATTATGTTTAATATTGTTATTGCCATTTTAATTTGCAATTCTTATTTTTATATGTATTTAATATGTTATTATTGTTAGTGTTTCTTTATTGGTTAACTACATGTAGGTATCTGTTAAAACGCGACATGTGCGATTTGATGTAGATGATACTAGGACCCATTTGATCTAAGACAATAAGGAAATTACACATTACAGTTTAGCATGTAAGCTTTATTAGTTTCGCAATTTTGGTTCTTTGGTCCAGCGCATAGAGATGTATTTTATTGTAATGCCATCTCGTGTTAGCTTTAATGGGAATAAGAAAACAAACATGCACAACCCTTAGACGCGAACCCGTGTTACCGGTGATCAGCGCATAGCATACACTCAGAATACCACTCAGCTACTTGGAAGCTTGGTTGAGAGCAAATTTTGAGTTTAACCATAGAGCCTGCTTCCCAGTAGCCACGCCAGTGTCAACTCGTGGATTTATCATGTATATTATAGCCTTTTAAGATAACTTTAATCATTTGTTGGACGTTTTAACATTATTATTTAAATGGTATAACATATTATGTATGTTGTTTGAAATATGCGAGACGTAGTTTACAACAAAATTCAAATAAACCGTTATTTAATAATCTGTGTGCCTTGATTATACAGCGTCCATTGTGGATATAAACGTAGTTGTAATTTGTCTAAGCCTATCTCGTCTCTGTTTACAAAATTCCGCCACTTTATTTTTAGCTGTTTAGATGGTGAACTAATATTATAGGTCCATTTTATCAGAGGAATATACTGAATTACGTGGCTATATATACTCTAAGGTAAAAGTTTGCAAAATCGGCTGGAAACCCAGAATCCACTTTGAGTAAACGAGTCGTATGTTTTTGAGTTGTACTTTAGTGCGGAGTACTTTGTGTCCTTTAAATCGCTTTTCCTCTGCATTTTGAGCTTCCGGCTACTTAAAAATGCTAAGTAATAAGCGTTAAAGCGCAATTGTAGTTTGAAGGGTGGCCTATCTTCCAGAAATGGAAGGGGCGGCAGGCTCTCCTGATATAAAAAGAAATACTCTTGTCCTGAGGCGGCGCCGTGGCGCCGTGGCCGAGTGGTTAGATCGCTCGCCTCCCACCGAGGCGGACCGGCTTCAATCCCAGGGACCTGCATGTGGGATTTGTGGTGGACGAAGCGGCGTCTGGGTGGGTTTTCTCCGGTTTCCCCCGCCATTCATTCCACCAACTGCTCCATCATCATCTTTCCTTTCATCCATTTCACCAACATTTCGCTTCATCCACTTCCTTCATCCCATCCTGGATGTTCTGTCTGATCCATGAGTGTCTGCTCCTCGACGGGCCTGTAAGTCCTGGGGGTGTAAGTCCTACATAAGAGGAGGGTAAACAGATAATGAATGAATACTCTTGTCCTGCATAGCGTCAGGAGTACGAAACACCAGAAATGACTAAGACTGAAAGCAAATTTGTTTGTGAAAGCAAATTTCAAAGATTGTATAGCAAACGAGACGTCAATTATGGTTGACTTCTTCGTACCCTTCATGACAATTATGCATGAAGGTACAAAGAAGTCGCAATTTTTCTTAGCTTAGAAGAACAAAGTTTTAATACAGTAAATAAGATCACGCTTTATTTTGTCCGTATTCATGCGCAGAATATACACAAGTCAAAAATAAGCCTTCTACAGCAATCAAGCCTTCTGCATGAAAAAGGTAAACGTATGCAATTAAGAAAATGCTACTTTTTTAAATATATATATATATATATATATATGTGTGTGTTACATTCACAGGCTTTCTCTAACCACTATTACTTTATTACATTCTGCTACAAACTATTCTTACCAAAGCGTAATTACTTCATTTAAATTGAGATAAATGTTGCATGTTCAAGACTGATACAAAAGGCAGAAGCCATAGAAAACAAATTAATATGATGTGTTATTTCACATTAATTCTTCTAGTCTTATCCCAAACTACCCTTAATATGGAATATCCTTCCAAAATTTTGATTTTCTCAAAATGGCTCTCGAGTTTCATTAAAATACCATATGTTTAAGATATTTTCATGACAAACGAGATGTATATCTTGAATTTCTGAGAATGACCTCTGAGATCCTCTTAATTTTGAATGACGTTCGTATAATCGGTAAACCGTAAGAGATGCACAAAATCTTCCTAAACAACAGATATAGATGTCGTTAGAGCATATATTTTATTTAAATAATTGTTTTTGTGGAATTAACCATTTCCGAAATATTCCTTCTTATAAGTTTGAATTTTCAATTGCTTAAACCTAATTTTCTTAAATGGGAAGTTGTGATTCATTCTTTTCTTGTAGTCATCAAAGAGCTCGAAGTTTCAAAGACATCAATACCGACACGTTCTTTAAAAATCTGATTACTTGACTAGATAGGAGAATATTTTTTTAAGAATAGCTTGTAGAAGAGTAGGCAGAGAAAGTAATGTGAATTCAACACACCAGACTCTTTTTAATTTCTCTACTGCCTACCCAAAATAGTCAGAGGAGGTATTTTTTCCCACTTACACATTATATACCGAAATTTAACCAGAATTTCATGGTTTCAGATGTACAGTTCCCCAAAAAGGAAGTTTTAGGAAAAGGCCAGTGTGTGTGAGTGTGTGTATGTATATATTGTATGTTTGTATACGGTTTTCTGAGAATATCCCCACCTCAGATATTACTTCGTTACTTTTTCCAAAATTGCTTTTTGATTAAAATAACGTATGTTTAAACTGCCTTCATGACTAATTAAAATATATATATCCCGTAAAGACGCCTTTATTTCACTGAATTTTATATAATTTTGATAATTAGGAAACCTTAAAATATAGACAAAAGCGTACTACAGAAAAATGCAGCGCTTATCAAAACACCCAATTTAAATGTTTTCGTAATGACAGCATTTACTAAGTATTCTATGTGGGAAGTATAGACGTTTTCCAAACGTCTTAAAACCGAAATACTTGAACGTTTACAATTTTTACTTTTTATCCAATTCTATTGTTCCCATTGCAAGAGTTTGTTGCCACAAAATAAAAATTTTAATGCTGTTTCCGTATATTGTAACCGTCGTGTACTCTGCGGGTATAACTAAATACTTCTGTTTAATTAAAAATCATTCCTAGTCATGTGTCATATTCACAAGATATTTGAGATAAGTCGTGTGTTTTCAAGAGATTTACATTTTTGTGGAGTAAATTTTGTTATAGTTAGCAGCTAATACGAAATTATATAAAATTCGCTTCGAATGAAGTGGGCTTCACAGTTATTCGCAGAAACGTTTCTCTTATGCCTATGATATTTTTATCAAAAATCTTAGTCATTTTTGAGGAAATAAAAAATAAGGTAAATGCTTGTATATAAAAATCATAAATACCTAGTAAAACATCGAACTAATAATTTAAGTTTACAAGTTGATCTACTTAAAAATAGTAAATTTTAAATAATCGAGAAAGGGATTATATCAAGAGTTATAATTTATTCAAAATATATAATTTTGGACGTAATTTCTTTATGAAAGTAAAATATATTAATATATATATATATATATATATATATCACTGCCGTTTGTGAAAATTGCAACACCAACTTGGTGGAAGTGTAGAAGAGTGTACAAGCAATAAGTGATTAGGTTTGCAGAGAGATGGGGTACACGTAGGCCGAGCACAGCCCTCCCCTGTCGGTCCGACAAGGTCAGTATTGCACCCAGTGTAGTCAGTGCAGAGCTGTCAAACAAGGTGGATACAATAAATAGGTGCCAGTATGCCTCGTCGACGTCAAAGGGAGCCATATCGGCATGTGAGCGAGTTCGAATGGGGCAGAAGGATCGGTGTCCGGGAAGCGGGTTTGTCATACCGTGACACTTCGGTTCGTACAGGGCATGCTGCTACGACAGTGATGCGTGTGTGGAAGCAGTGGATAGATGAAGGTCGTACGCAGCGAAGAGCGGGTACTGGACCACGGTACATGACCACAGCACGGGATGACCGTCATCTTGTCCGTATGGCCATAATGAACCGTAAAGCTTCATCCACAGTGCTGGCTTGACGCTGGAACACTGCAACAGGAGTGAACTTGTCTGCATCAACGGTTCGTTGCCGTCTGCAGCAGGTTGGACTGGTTGCGTGCATGCCAATACGTCGGCTTCCATTGTCCAGGAATCACAAGCTCCTCCGACTGCAATGGACACGTGAACACCGTCACTGGGGTACTGAGTGGCAAAATGTAGTCTTTACGGACGAGTCCCGCTTCAACGTGTCCTACAGTGATAGACGCATACCTGTCCGGCGCTACTGTGGTGAGCGCAACCTGGAGGGCTACATTGTTGAGCGCAACCTGGAGGGCTACATTGTTGAGCGGAATATCGGACAAACACCAGGTGTGATGTTTTGGGGCGCCATTGGTTACAACAGCCGATCTCGCCTACTACGAATTGAGGGCACTTTGAACAGCAACCGGTACTAAGTGTGGTTGTAGAGCCTGAGGTGCTCCCCCTACTTCAGGCATCTCCACAGGTCACATTTCAACAGGACAATGCCCGGCCACATATTGCGAGGAATGTACAAGCCTTCTTCGAAGAGCGAGGAGTGCCATTGCTTCCTTGGCCTGCACGTTCGCCTGACATGTCGCCCATCGAACATGTCTGGGATATGGTTGGTCGGCACCTGGTGTGTTACTGTCCTCCAGTAACCAGTGTCACGGATTTGTGGGCTCGAATACAAACTTTGCGGAGGAACATCCCTCAGGAACTTATTCAGAACCTTTTTGATTCAATGCCACGACGTATAGCAGCTCCAATTGCAGGTGTTAGGATACTCGATAATATGTTTTCGACAAAACTTCGGAAAAAATACTTTTTTAAAACGTTCATGGAGAAAACCTCATTGTAGAATCAACATAAAATGGCGATGTTGTCTTTCTGTGCAATTGGAATTCCCAAATGTGACGTTTAAATTGGATGTGCACGGGTGTGTACAAATAGCACGTGAAATTTTAAAACCTGATTCTCTTGTGATGTTATTTTCTTACAATCTTTCTACTTTAAAATGCTTCCCACAATGTAATTTTTGTTTAATTTGTTTCAAAATCTTAGAAGGTATGTGCACATTTAAGATGAACAAAGGGGTTTAAACAGCCTTTTCTTAATATAATTTTGGATTTAAAATTTTAAGTTTTAAAGCATTTTGGATTATAGGAGTATTTTCGTGCTTATTATTTTTTTCAGAAAAGCTTTAATGTTAGGCTAAATATAATGTTTGATTCTAAGGACCTATATTCCAGGAATTATATGCAACATTTAAGAGTTTAAATTTTTCAAATTAGCATCACTGGGAAATCTCACAGGAGACTCAATTTTCATTCTTTGAAGACTATATCTTGGAATGTTAGGTACATAGGTTCATGAAAAGTAATTTTCTGCTATAATTATGTCCCGCTAAATTGCCTGAAATCGGTAGAAATTAGGAATTTTACTACGGAGTACCCATAAAATATTTTCAGGTTAATAGAACCAAACCTGTGTAATTTTGGGGACGATAACCAGTAATCTAACAAGGCAGTATACATACCTAATATTGACAGAAAAACAGATATGCTAACTAATGATACTTCAGAACAAGGGGCTTCTAATGTATTAAAACAAGGAGTTTAATGTTCAGAAAATCGCAATGGTCTTGTTAACGAGCTTTAACAGCAGGTATGTAGTCAGAAAATATAAATCAAAACACATCTTTAGAGTTGGAAGTTAAGGTTAAGGTGCACCCTGGTGGGATTCCCTATTAAGTGTTGTCCATCAAGCTGATTGCAAGTTTACCCGTGAACTAGAAGGAACTGCAACAAGGACATTGCTTAGTCTAGCCTACCTTCCCAAACCTAAAGTGATATACCCTATATCTCATTATCTCAAGGCAAAGTAGGTAAACTATTCCTGGTATTGCAAATTCTCTTTCGCTAGCACTCAAAAACTTTAAATTCTGATTTTCCGATCGGTAGGGACAATTTTGCCATCATTATTGCATTAAATTCGTATCTTTTTCGCTCTTCCTCTTTCTTTCCCACTCTCTTCGCGTTTATTAGCTTTCCCTCTGCTCCATGTACATGTTACCTGATATTTTGAAAACTGATAATGAAGGTGTTTTCCACCGTGTTATAAGAATTCAGACATAAGGTTTAATAGTACAATGTTGCTTAAGCTTTTATGCGACAGTAATTATTGTGGTACAATATTAACGAAATATTGGTACAACTTCTTAAACATTCCCCTTATTGAAATGTTGTATCTAAACTTGTCAAAAACATTCCGCTTATGTCAAAAACATTCGCTATGTAAAATTTAGCAAAAACAAATCGATAACAAGATATACATTTTGGGTGGCCTCTTATACACGCTAACAGACTTCTTTTGGTACATGTATAGACAGAAAATCTAAACAGTGTTAAACCGTTAGAGTAGTGACCCGTTACTAAACATTTATAAGTAGTCATCTTTATTCACTAATTCACTTAGCAATGAATTTAAACCAATGTGTTCAATTAGTGCCTGCACCGTGGCGTTATGGGCTAGAGCGGTACTTTGGTTCCCGGCCATAGAATGCGCTGGGTTCGATCCCACCCATTGGGGTGCCAATTTTAAATATAGGACCGGTGCTCATACAGCATCGCGAGTAAAGTTGGGCGTGAACCCGGCAGTCGGGTTGGCAGGTCTAGGCCCTTCATGGTCTGCACAGTCACGGCATTATTATTTGTGCAGATAGTGTAATTCATTCACATTTCAGTTTAATAGCTGCGCACACACTTATATTGTAACAAATATTTTTTCTTTAAATAATTGGCATTAAACTCTAGTAATTATTTCACCTTACTGCTTTTCTATAGTCTTTTCTGAAACTATTGAAAAAATCTCCAAATGATGTAGTCTTACTTTCCAAGGTTTTTGACTTGATTTCTTAAATCTTCCTCTGTAAATAATTGTTTATTTCAATTTAGTGCAAACAAATACAGAAGAATTTAAATACGAGAGTGGATTTTTAAAATACTGATATTTGCAGTTTAGGCTTCACTCACTACAATGAGCACCCCTATTCTGAAATTTCGTGTGTCGACCCTATATTATTCTCACACTTAAATTTGAAAGATTATTTAAGTGTTTGAACATTGAATTCATTTTACCACATCCATATTTTGGAAACGTAAAATCATTGATAAAAAGCAAAAGAGTATACCAGCAGAGGGAAGGGTGATTTTAACGGTTGCTTATTTCATACATGTAATTGATTAGATCTATTAAATAACTGTACAAAAATACGCTATTGTTTGTTAAGACAGTAACACACCATTTTATTGTTAAAGCATATCATCTTGAGGTAATTAGAGAGATTTCCTTTCTCTACCATCTAAGTAAAATAGTAGAGGCAGTACTATATTCCATCCAACAATTTGACATCGATAATCATCCAAAATAACGCGTTTTGAGGTCCACTACACTAAATGTTTTAAAAAAGGTTCCTGTTTGAACAGAACAATTCAAAACGAAAAGTCATAGAAATTATACATATTATTCTTGAGTTTTATCCTAAACATACCAAGCGAAGATTTAAAAAGAATTCTCTCACCCCAAACTACTTTCACAAGGAAAACGATTAATTTTCTCAAAAATAACGGTAACGATTTTAAACACAATATACTTGTGTTATTAATATAACAAATTAAAAGTATACCTTGAACTCTCTGTAGATAGCTTATGAAGTTCCCTTTATACTGAAAAAAATTGTATAAGTTTGTATAACTAGAAAATTATAAGGGGTAGAAGAAATGTAGCGTGTATTAAAGAACTGAATTCATGTCACATAATGTTTTCGGGGTTAACCTTTTTCAAAATGTTTTATGTTGCATATTTACACTTTCTCAAGCGCATACATAATAATCTGAAGAATGTGTTAGAAACATTGTGATTAATCTGTTTTCTTTGCATCTCAAGAGCCCTTTTATCATGATTAAACATATCAATTGTGTTTTTGCGTGCTGTATGTAAGTAACTATTTATTGCCTAATTTGAAAGTAGGTCGTGAATAACCATATAAATATATATACATATTCATCTATATATAGAGATACATATATATAGATTTGTCATAGATAAGGGAAAACATGTGGATTTTAACATTAAATGTTTTGAGATTCTTTATTTTTTGCAATCCGAGGCCCTCTATTAATTCTTAACAAGCCACGTACCTATTTTCTAAACAGAGCCAGATATATCTTCTGTTTCAAATTTCATAGCAATTTGTGTTTGAATTAAGATAAAAATACACTGATATATATACACACGCACATACACACACAGACGTAAAACTGTTAGTTGTAGTTTCAGAGCAGACAGGCTTTCAAAAGCAGTAGATTTTTGTCATAGAATGATGTATAAAACAATAGTTACTTGTTTTCCATATGTGTTCTGTATGGGTTAAAATTGGAAAGGTAGAATCAGACTGAAGAAATCATTGCCATAGCAGGGATATGAACCGCTGATCTTCGGCTTATTGTTACACTGTTCTAACCAACTGAGCCACCATGTAGCATGCCGGGATGGCATTAAATTCCGCAACTGACTCACATTTTCCGGTAAACCACAAGGCACTCTCAAATTCATTTTCAGATAGCATATCCTAATGGCGACTTACAATCTCATAAGTACTTTAATTTCCGGGCTTTATAGTTAACCACTATTATGTGAATCGATGATAATTAATTACTCTTTCACATATGCGTCTGTAGACTAAAGTTGCAAAAAATCTAACTGAAAAATTCAATGGCATAACCAGGATTTGAACCACGGATATTCGGCTGCTATAACCACCTGTAGGTCATTTTGGGTAATTAATGTCGTGCTGGCATGCTGCTATGGTAGCTCATTGGTTAGAGCAGCGTAACGTTAAGCCTTTCAAATCCCAGCTTTGGCATTGAATTTTCAGTCAGATTCTAGCTTTACAACTATGTATAAAGTGTTACATAATCTCAATTTATCAGGATAACTTCTAAAACGTTCTGTTCTTTACAAAATGTCTATATAATGAACATCTATGATACGCTAATTTTTCTTTGGTATTAAATTATCTCTGCTTGTAATACAGTTGTAAGGTGCATTATTTCTGGTCACATAGCAGAAAAATAGTTCTGAACGAATTTTGCCCCTGATGGGCTACAGCCTCTTCTTGTGAATTTTAATTTTCGCTTATGTGTGTAACATATCCTCGCTATTGGCATACAAAACTTAAGCTTTAGGACGTTTTCAGTTTCAAACGATTTGGATTCTTATTGAAATAAAATGTTATCTATATTTGCACAATAATTGTCAAAATATTCCCTTTATGCATGAAATAAAGTTTTATCTCTGTTTTATTTTATGCATTTAGTAATTACTAAATATAGTAGTAAATAGATTATCTACCTAAATATGCAGCATGAGAAGGAGGGAGAGAAGGTGTCATGATTATGGCGGCGATGAGAAGAGGTGGAACAAGCCAAGAGAACGTGGAAGTAAACACATAAATTAATTCCTATGACTCATAGTTGCAAAGATATACGTAGAATAATCTTTTTGAGTGGGGACTTACAGTTTGATACCCTTTAACTGGTTAGAACAATTCGGAGGATGAATAAAGGAAACGGTTCAAATGATGTTCAAATGGGCCCAAGGTACTTAGAGCTTAGGGTTAGCGCACATTAGCCTTCAAAGGATAGGGAAAATCCCGATAAAACCTTATCCAGGTAACTCATTTTAACCGAGATTAGACCTCGGGGCCTCTTGATTGTGAGGTGAACACGCCACCCCTATGCCACAGAGTTGGGCTTAAATAATCTTGTGTTTATTCTAAGTTCAGTATTTTTAAATGAATTTATTTCTTTATGAGTAAAGTTGCGATTCTTGTGCTTCTCTAACTTGTATCACACGTAAGGGATTCATCTTTTGTAAGTTTAACATCGTTAGCCAGGTAGGTCAGGCGGTGAAGGAACGAAATGGGTATAAAGATGCTTAGGGTTAGCCAACATTCCTCTTTTAGCATACCCTTATGTAAGTAACTCGTCCTAAATGAGATTCGAGTCGTGACCTCTTGAAAGTGAGGCAGTCACCACAACACATTTTCGCCACCCATTCACTTGACAATCGCTTAGTGACAACAAGAGATTTCCTGCAATATGCAGCCCAGTTCTAAGATCCTTGGAGCTTTCTCAGTCAGCATCACTGTGGGACACCGCATCCCAGAAAGGTAACGGTTGTGCAAGTATTCAGGAGAAAAGGGACAAAAACTAATTCATGACCGAGAGGTGAACCATGGATCACTGGCTAACTGTGTCACTGCGCTAACCATGACCCTTCACATCAAACTGCTCATTATTTATCGCAACAAAACGTAACGTTCCTTTTCAAGGTACCTTTAATTGTGGAAAGACTTTCAGGATGAAAGAAACCGTCATCAACAACAATTATGAATATTTGGCTGTCAAACTCTAAGGGTCATCCTAGGTCCTTGGTCTAGAAAAACAACATTTTTAGGTATACGGTTTTGATTCGATAGTTGGGTCTAAGGGCCGAATCCAGCCAATCCGATTCCGTTTTACTTTTTATTGAACCCAGCCTATTCTCGCCAAATTACCTTATTTCTGAACCTTGGTATTGCTTTCTTTCGTTTTTAATGTTCACGTTTCACTTTCATAAAACAGTTCTAAAAGAGCCATTATTTTATAAAATTCTATTGCCCGACTTCACGTGGGTATATTTTTAGATCTGGAATAACAGTTTTATTATTTACATTAATCGCCATTAACTACATTCATTCTTCACTGTGTTACTTTGATTTGGATGAGGACTGGGTACATATTTTGATGAATGCGCTGAGTGGGAGAACAGTGAACAATTAAGCTCAAAGAAAAATTCTTAAATCCGTCAAGAAAGAGATTGGCATGTTGGGATCTACTGGCTGACCAGAGAAACTGGCAAAACATGGGCAATTTCTTGGCTAAAGTGCGCGAAGCTAGGTCAAATTTGTTCAGTTAGTAAAAGGTAATTTATCTCTCTTTTCCCTTTCTTGTATTTTTTGTTTCTTTTTCTGTTTATTTTGTCACCATACCTTGTATCTTAAATATGCATGTACGGTCAATGACCCATGCACTAAATACTTGTGTAATAACTTCAATAATTTGAAACTAATAAAGATATCTTATCCATCCATCCATCCATCCATCCAACCAACCACCCACCGATCCACCCACCCACTCACTTTAAAAGCCCAGCTTATAACCGTAAAAAATCTAGTTAATCTCCATTATAGCAGAAGCCTCTACTTGTTTTCATACAAATTATTTATTCACAATCTCAGAATGTCTTCTTGTACGCAGATATATTTTGATTAACGTGTTAGACAACAGCTCAGCTAAACCTGAGAGTAAACTTTCCATTTATAAGTTTGAGATATTATTTTCCTTCATAAACTAAAGCGTAACTATTTAAAATATATTTAAACTTAATTTTAAATATCTGATAGCTGTGTTATTTAAAGGTTTTGTTTCCGAACGTTGAAACTCCCAGAATGTATTAATAAATGTAAGTGAGAGAGAGAGAGAGAGAGAGAGAGAGAGAGAAGCAGAGGCAGAAAGGAAAGTGTGAAAAGTGAAATACATAGAATCGAAAATTAGGATGCAGTATCCACTCCATGTTTACTTTGCCTACCACCTAGGTAGAGGAAGATTGTGTTGTACTCATAAATCCGATAAAGACATTTCACTAGAAATACAGGTTTAAAGGTCCACTGAACCCAAAAGGAAGCATAAAAACAGATCCGCTCGTGTCTGTGTGTGAGATGATAGAGATATATAAGGGTAGAATCAGACTGAAAAATTCAATGCCGTAGCTACAATTTGGACCATGAATTTTTTACTTACCGTGCCGCCGCTGTAACCAACGGAGCTACCATGGCAAAATGCCGGGACATTAAATGCAAGTCGACGAACCGTTGTTTAAAACCGGCTATGACATTGAATGTTACCTTCCCAACTTTAGCCTACACATGGCATGTGTGAAAGGACAATTAATTTACAGAGATATGTGAAGCTCATTAAAATGTTCAGTTAACAACACGAAACTTTAACCTATCATATCCGTTTAAGAAATACCGGATTTTCTGTGTTTAAATGTCTGCATATATAGTTTGTATTTAAATAAACATGTTTAAAGATGTGGAGTTTTAAATTAATTAATTTTTAGGCACCCTTTAACTTGAATGGTCATATCGGGGGCTTTGACTTGAGAATCATATATGATGTTTTTACTCTCTGATGTTTTTAAGCATTAGTTTTCTTTCCCGTTAACTTTTACATTGAACACACTCAGATTCACTGCTAAATTCATACTTCCAGACTCTGCACAGGATAGGAAATTATTCTGGATGCAGTGAAATTCCACGCCCCAGATAAGAATAGAGTCCGGGACCTCTGGGTTGGTGCTATGTGTTATGCTATATTCTCCATGAACGCAATAGTAACAAACCGTATTAAAACAGATGGACTGCTGTTTTCGCAACTTGTTTATAAGAAAGAATATATTGGCCCATTTGAAGACATTGCTAAGTAAATATTGTTATTTTGCTCTTTATTTCCTTGAAGTTTGTTCAAATCGTTTCTTAGTGGAGCTCTTGACGGTGGAAAGCAGCATTACACAATGCAGCTAGTGTTCACGTGTTTACTGAGGTCTTTTTGTTGATGAGTCAGCAAACTTCAGTTTTTTTTGTCGGGTGGAGGGGATATAGCTGTCATCTTCCTTGCAGATACAAATAGAGAATTATAAGACCATTGTAGACTGAGATCTTATTTCAAAAGAAGAAATCTGGTTTTATATTTACCTGAAATTCCCTACCCTCTATTTCTTTATTTTTATATTTCTCCTAAAAATATTCTTTAAAGGATTAATTTTCCAGCTATGTCATGTTAATTGAGATAAACATTTCCGGGAATGGTTACATTGCATTATTATAGGCATAGTCGAATGCACGGAAACGTGCCGATGCTTTTGGCTTCTTATAGTGTTTCTTTATTTAATGTTGGCAGAATCTCTCCACTTGTGTTACACACCAGCCCTGGGTGAGTCAATGTCTTACTGGATTGAATTCAAGTCCGATACGCGCATTTTTCATAGCATATGAACAATGGTTAGGCCTAAGTGAGCAGCGAAAAGGGAGAAGTACGGGAACATTTCACCCGAGTGGCTGGAAGACCTGATTCGCAACGACGCTCCATACCAGCCTTCGGACGAGTCCGTTTCGTGTTGATTTGATGCCAAAAGTCCGGCAATCAAACATTAAAAAGCAGCTGGCTATGTGCCGGCTTTGAAGCCACATACTTTTTCTGCGGCGTTACGAGAAACAAAACAATGTTGCCTTAACACTTCAAAAAATGTAAAATATTAGACAATTCAAACCAATAGCAACAAAAATATCGTAAATACTTTTCATAACAAGATATTGCATAAATTGTGTTCTAACAAGATAAAACATTTTTGAATTGTAAGTTTTTGACTATCCCTTATGGTTTATCAGTAACCCAAAACTATATGAAAGTACTTCAGAATAAAGAGTTTTCCACAGTCTACGCAGGGAAAATCCAAGATACAGATTTTATTAGCCATTTCTGAGAAAAACATTGGAGGATAGTTTGGTGCGCAGGGATTTTCTTGTAAATCTTAGTGTCTCATATTTCGAAGATGCTGAACCAGGATTCGTATTTCTCCGACATTTCATTTTTTGGTTATGCTGTTCACATACGCACACACGCTGATATACATGCACACGCATTGACACACACACACACACACACACACACACATAAATACAATACACATGCACACGCATAAGCACACACACATAAATGCATACATACATTCGTATACATATATATATATATACATACACACATATGTACATATTTACATACAGGCTCTGAAAGAAATCCAAAATCATAACGCTCTTGATGAACAGTCTACACTGAAAGTCAAGTATCCCTGGCATTACTCAATAACAACAACAAACACGATGCAATAATTACAGAAATATCTGAAACCATAACAGCACTCAAACATTAAAGTTGTAAAATTCATTTCAAATGTTCAAAGCAGATATCGGAATTCCTGCCAATGAATTAGCAGATAAACCAGCAAAACAAGCAGCAGAGAACACTGGAGTCGAAACAATTTAACACAAGATGCCGAAATCAACAATTGGAGCCGATGGTAGAACAGATAGAACAAGACAACAAGAAAGTCTTTTTTCCCTTCAACTTGAGAGAGGCTCAAGAAAAAAATAACTACCAATAACACAGAGTTTCGCAGCATTAGTTACAGAATATGGGAAAACTAGATCATACATACATACGTAGATACATCTGCATACGTATTGCAGATGACCCTGCATGCTCATGCAATATAGGACTACAAACATGCATCATCTAAAATATAACTGTCCAGATGTGCGACAACATAGAAAGCAGTTATAACAAATCAGGAAGAAAGGGAGCAACTGTCCAGCTACCACACATCAGCTGGTATGCAGATATCTGAGAGCTTTTCCGACATTTTATAATTCATTACGGCTGTGATAGTGTACTGATAACGATCATACTTAAAAAGAATTGAACTTATGTAGTAGACAGCATCTTAGTAACTCATGCAAACATTAATAGGTTAAAAATTGTGTAACTTGGACATAGTATAAACAATTCCAAGGACAAGAATGTTGCAGAATGAGAAAACATAAATTAATTTCATTGATGATGATGATTATTATTATTTTATTCTTTATTGTTAATACAATGGTTATCATTATTATAACCATAATAAAGTGATTTACATATAGACAACGAAAGAAGCAAGGCGATAGCAAATGGAAATTAATGTAATGTAATGCATGTAATAAAGGGTCTTTCAACAAGAGTGTCCTATCTTTAACATGTGATAGCTGCCGTTGTTATTGAGTTACAACAGTCATTTTTATGTGGTTACAGTTGTTATTGATAAATAGCCATGGAACATTACAGCATTCAGCAACGCGTAGAAATTGTGAAAAATTATTATCAAAATGGATCATCTGTTCGCCAAACCTTCCGTGTATTGCGTGAAGTTTACGTTGTGCATAATCATTCCTGCGAGAGAACGAATTGGCGTTTGATCGATAAATTTGAAAGAAGTGGTTCTGTCAGCGATCAAAGAACGCCTGTACGTAATCGACGTAAGCGTCCAACGAAAACATAGGCGCCGTTCGTGAGAGTGTACGCGAGAACGGAAACAAATCAATTGCTCGTCGAGCGCAAGAATTGGGGCTTTCGCCGAGCACAACTTGGCGAATTCTGCATCTGGACTTGAAGTTTTACGCTTACAAAATGGGTTAACTCAAGAACTAAAGTTCAACGATCATAGGTTGCGCCGTGTATTCGCTGACTGGGCTATGGAGCAATTGGAAGCTGGCCCGGATTTTTGTTCGAAAAATCATCTTCAGCGACGAAGTCCACTTTTGGATAGATGGTTGTGTTAACAAAAGATGTTGCCGCTATTGGAGCAATCACAATCTAATGCAGATTCAAGAACGACCACTTCATCCTCAAAACTTACTGTGTGGTGTGGATTTTGGTATGGTGCAATCATTGGTCCATATTTTTTCCAAGATGAAGATGGAGAAGCTCTGTCAATGGAGAAAGATATCGGGCTCTTATAAGGGACTATTTTTGCCTCAATTGGATAGTATGGATCTCAGAAACATCTAGTTCCATCAAGATGGTGCCACATGTCATACTGCTCTCGAAACAATCAATCTTTTGAAGGAGAAGTTCAGAGGTTTCACATTTCCTGTGGTAGTGATGTTAACTACCCCCGAGGTCATGTGATTTAACGCCGTTGTATTACTTATTGTGGGGTTATGTTAAATCTCGAGTTTATGTCAACAATCCAGAAACAGTAAATAATCTTATGAATAACATCACGCGTGTTATTCGTGAAGTTGGACCTAATTTACGTTCCTCTGTCATTGAAAATTGGATCAACCGTATACGCGCAACCCAACGAAGTCGCGGTGGTCACTTAACTGATGTTCTCTTCCACACGTAATGACATTGATTATGTTCCAAAATAAAAAATAAATAAACCTTTATCATTTATAGAACGTGTTTTATTTAAGTTCAAAGATAGTACACTCTTGTTGAAAGACCCTATATTATTCTGTAGTGAGGCATGTTGGTGATGTTCATAGAAAACATACATACAGGCATATATGTACACATACATAGTACATATGCACGTGCATATATACCTAATATGCAGAACACACCGAGTTAGTATTAATTGTACTTTCTCTACCACGTACCTAGTAGGTAGAGACGGTATCGCATTCCATTTAAAATTATATATCGAGATTTCACCGGAAATAAACGTATTGAGACCCCCTGAATCCAATAAAAGCATTTTTAGAAAAGGGCTCGCGAGCATGTATGTGTGTGGGGGAGGTGGCTGTGAACAGCATAGCTCAAAAACGAAAAGTCAGATAAGTACCAAACTTGGTATTTAGGTTCCGTACCTTTCAAAGATGCAACACAAAGATTTTAAAGAAAATCCTCCACCTCAAACTACCCTTTAGATGGAACATTTTTCGAAATTTTTTATTCTCTAAAAATAGCTTTTACGATTTTTATTAAAATGCCATTGATTAAAGATATTCACATGACAAATAAAATGTATATTTGGAATTTTCTGGGAATAGGCTGTTAAGTCCTCTTTAATCGGAAGGAATTTTGTATAAACTTGTATAACTGGTAAACGTTAAGCCATAGACGAAAACGCACTACACAAAAAATATAGATCTCTTAATAAAACACACAAATTATTTCAAATAACTGTCTTTGTGGTGTCAGCCATTTCCGAAATATCCGTTATTAATGGTTTCATTTGTTATTCGTTGTCATTCTTTTTTAGTCCCATTGATTTTCAGTTGCTTTTGGCGATTGCATGGAAACAGTATGGAATTTTAAGGCCAGAGTATAGCGTCCAGTTTTTAAACCTTTGACAGTCACTTTTTATTTATCTATAACGAAATGTATAATGTAGGTATTTCTGCAAAGGTTTATCTGAATTAAAATGAAGTAGATAGCAAAAATAAACTATCGTAAGAATAATTTGTATACCCACTAATAAACAGGCTAGAGAAAGTTATGTGTATGTAACATTGGATTCTTTCTATAAGGGTAAATTTCGCTAATATTTTAAGGTTGCAGTTACGCATGTTACCATAATATAGCTCACATTCCAGGGACTTGTGGAAGACGTTACTAATACTGCAGTTTCCTTTGTTATTGCTTCCTTCTTGGAGTGTTAAATAAAACAAGACTTTCACCACCTATTGTTCAACAAACTATCTTACAAATGCTTACTTTTCTAACTGATGTTAATCGAGATAAACATTTGCATTTTATCGCGTATTTTCAAAGGTAAAACGGGAATAGGGGAACACAGTAGCGACAGTCAAATCTTTTAAAAGCGGGTCGCTATGTGATGGCTTTGAAATTCCGTTCTCTCTGCAAGATCGCGAGAAAAAAGCTGAATAGCGGGTTTCCTCTTCATAAAACCATAAGTATTTGAAAATTCAAACCAATAACAAAGAATATCTCGGAAATGTGAACGCCCCAAACATTTTTATTGGGTATAAATTGTGTGTCTTTACGAGATCTGCATTTTTGTGTAGTAAGATTGTGTTTATCCCTTACGATTTACCAGCTAAACAAACGTCATTCAGAATGAAGAGGTCTTCATAGGTTATTCCCTGAACATTCAATATATACATTTAATTCATCATGTAAACATGTTAAACATATAGTGTTTTAATCAAAACCTTTACACGTACTTTTGAGAAGTAAAAATGTCGATAAATATTTAATATAAAGGATAGATTGGGGTGAGAGGATTTTATTGAAAATCTCATGCAGTAATCTTCGGAAAACACTGAATTTAAATACCAAGCTAAAAACGCTCTTTTTTCCTCAAGACATATATTTGCGGTGAAATCTCAGCATCGAAGTTTTGGGTTGAATACATATGCCCTAACGGGAGACTGAATAGCAAAAGTTGCCAAAAATGACTTTTAGTTTTTTATGCAATCTTATTAATTAGAATTACCTCTTTTAGTTTGATATGGTTTTATCATTGAGGCGACAATCCTTATAATTATTTTAAATGTGTTTTTAAAACTGTTGCAGCTGCCATTTTGTTCTGTGAAAAAAATTGTAATTCTTGCACACCTTGCAGTAAAGTGGTAAACTTTAGTCCATCTTTTAGAGAAAGTTTTGTTTTACAAATTGCTACTTCTACGACTATTAAGTATGGAAGTTTCTGTGTGCTCAAGTCATGTGGTTTGTTTCTTTCCAAATATATGCGACTTTGTTTTCTCATTTTTGCTTTGAGCACTTTTTCTGTAATCCGTTTTCTGATAAAACACTGAAGATAGCTAAAATAAAAATGTTGGGTAGTAAAAACAGCCTCCAGGGGTTTATGTGGACTAATTAGGTTTTAATGATTGATTGTTTTATAAAAAAATAATAAACGAAGGTAATCATATATTCATTACTAAAACAACTTATTGCGTAAAAATAAATCAGCGAATTTAGAAGCCATGCATCTACATCCTGTCAAAAATTCAGTCTGATATCTTAAATAACTGATTTAACATCGGCAGGATAGGACTTTTATCTCCCTTTAAGTGGTTAACTGTATTTTTAACTATCTGAAGTTCGACTGCAGGATATAAATACGCTTTTTGTTTTACACTTTTGCTATGGAGTGAGACTTTTAAATATCTCAAACTCGGCGCCATGTACTGGATTGCCTGATTTGCCTGAGCATACCCCTTAGGATATCTTAAGATAATTAGAACAATACAGAAGCTGCCATTAAAAGTAAATAAATGAATCTCACAGATTTACATAACACCCTATCACACGAGACAATACCATCACGTAGCTAGGCTTATAAAGCGCAAATTGCACACTGATGTATGTAATGAAACGACATATCGGTTGCGTTAGTGTTATTTCAATGACGAAGGAAAAAGTGGAGGTGTTAAAAAATGTTAAGCAAATATTGATGGGTGTAATTTTCTTAAAATCAATAGAAATTTAACTTATATGGGGAGCCTGCTAAAATTGTCTTCTGAATACTAGAATGCAAAGCACAAAATGTTACGAACGCATCTGAGATGTAATGCTATGTATATATTTACGATCTTGTTTCCTTTTAATAACTAATCAGTCATAGATTCATACTCTCTTTCACACTTATAGACCCTAAGAACAGTAGCATAAGCGTAGGTAAAGGAAAAAACCGGGATTTAACCGGAGCCTCTAGATTTGTGGGCTAGGAAGCTAATCATACACAATATACACAGTAAACGTGGTTCCTGTTAAAAATTCTTTCTAGGAGAGTATCTCATTGTTGAAATGCTGTTAAAACTAATATTCTTCGATATATTAATTTTCTGTTATATTCATAATGATGCTTCTGGACTAACCCCTTTGTGATCTCTAGGTTTCATCTTCCTATTTCCTGAGGGAGGTGTAATCGTAGCCATCTACGATAACTCTTTTAGATAAGGCATTTGTTTTTGTTCCTAGACCTGGCATTTTATGTCGTTTAAAGAAATTTTAAAACATGCGGATTCATTCTTATATTACTGAAGATAAAAAGTGAAAAGGGTTAGGTTAGAGTAAGTTTTGATGCAGAATATAAGGTGCAGAAGTATCCGGTAATGATGACTACAGCGGGATGCTAGCTCGAGTTTCGCTGTTTTTCTTCTCGTCGTCTTTCTGACCCTAAATTGTTTATATTTGCCTAGCTACTCTTATCTCCGGTCGGATAATGAGAGCTAAATAAAATCATGCCTTACCGCTTATCTGGATTTATTACAATTAAATAAACAACAATAATGAGGTTGCTAATTCGTAGTTATGCATTGTTATTTTTGGGATCATTTTGCAACCCTACAAATTACATATCACATATTTCCAGTTAACTCCCCGCTAAATTAGATCTACATCTGAGTTCACACGCCTGCCACCCGCACAGACCGGCGTATAGTGAACCTCTTGAAGTTCAGGATTGGAAGAAGGTTTATCGGAATTGGTTAATCTTTTATATTCTGCCAGACAGATGTTAATTTATCCGCTGTAATATATAACGTGTTTTCCACTTGTCTAACGTGCTTGGTGTTTCATGAAAATAAAATCGTTCATTTAGTTTTCTCTGTTAAAACTTGACTACTTCGGGAATTCCTAGTTATCGCCGTATCTTTTTATTACTTATCTCACTGGCTCCAGTCACTATTTTTCCTACCCCTGTGCCCTTCTGCAACTTATTAATTCCATTTCTTGTGATTAACCAAAATGGACTTTTCCAGCTACCCTGTGTGGTCTGGTTGTTAATTACCTTTCTCTGTTAGCCAGACTCCTGTATAAATATTACCTTTTGCAATATTTCTGTATGCATATAAACATAATATTCTTATATGCTATTAATTATTTACATACTGATTTACTATTCCTATGTATTTTCTCATTCTCTGTTGTTTCTTAATTAGTCTTTTATATTCTGTCTTAATTTCTTACTTTGATATGTTTCTTCCTACAATTACCCTTATTTCCTCCAACATTTTTCTTTTATATAATTTTTATAGTTAATGCGGTGGATATTTCCTCTAAAAACGACATAGTAATTATACTAGTTTTTAAACTTAATTATAAGACTAGTGTCATTAGGAATCGTTTTGAGTTCTGCAGTTTCTTTCTTTAAAGGAATTACATACGTCCCAGAACACTTAACAGGTTGGATTTCATTTATTTGAAAAACTGCCAATTTCAGCAACAAATTAACGAGTTGTGAGGTTTCACTTTTTTAGTGATGCATAAGTGACTTTTTTTCTAGGAGTTAGCGAATGAACTACTGCTTATCTTGAAGTCATTATTAGAGGAGACCGCTCTCTTCTCTTCACAAAAATGCTGCAGCCAGGTTCATTTGAACATGCCATGCAATTAAACGGCTGACTGCACACGGTGTTGAGGGCATGTGAAGCCAAAGCCCTTGTAGAACCTCACTTCCTTTCTAGAGGAATGTAACGACTACGTGCATCACAAATCGATTATATTTCCAACATCATATAATGCCAGGATTTTCAATGAATATCTTAAGGCATTTCTTGCAACACCCTTTACTCTTACAGGACTAAAATCACGCGTTCGTCGCTAGTAAGAAACGTTTGAAGAAAGCACTTACGGGAACTCCTTTAATAATTTTTAAAAAGGTAAATCAGGTTCACTGTACGATCCTTAATCCTGTATTTGCGAATTCCGCATCCGTTGTTTTTAAATTAAAGTTTTGTTGGAGAAGCGATGTAAAAATAGGCATAGTTGGCCTGGTAAGTGTTTGTGGTTAACGTGGTGGAAGTTAGGAACTTCTTACACTTCTTATCATGCATCACTATATTTTTAACACGTATGATATTAATACGGCTACGTATTTTTCATTTCTACCTAGCTGTCTTCAGAATGACGTTAAAATAACAAGCTTTCGGAAATAACGTCGTGTTATCTGTGCTACTAAAGTCTCCTACAAGAAACTCGTGAAGAGTTCTGCTGTATCAGATCTACAAACGACAATAGGAGTTGTGAAGGCAGGCGATTACAGCCTGCGTGACTCGGATAGATAGTGAGCAGTAGGTTATGTGGGCTCTTCCCGATCGCTGTAGGGATCTCTATTGTGATTTGCTGGAAACTCAAAGATGATGTTCAAAATAAGATCCGCTCTGCTCATGCGCAACACCTTTGCAGCTGGTATGAGGATTTGCGGCAACATCTTCTCTTGCAGCGTTTACAACTATAGGATCTTTCTGTCGTAAGCATAGTGACCGATTTTACGCATACAGCCGATCATTATTCGCATTGTTCTCCCAGTTTATGGAAACTAGTCTTTCGTTTAACTAGAAACGATTGGCTATAAAGTGTTGGTGCTTGTCTGCCATTGCGTTGACACTCTCCAAACACTAACAACATATCACTTAACTCGTTTCTTCCTATCGTGGCCACTCCATGATAACACGAGTAAAGAGCTAATCACAACAATGGAGCGCGAGACACGCAGTTACCAGCTTCAGCTGTGTCCACCAGGAAACTATTTGTTGCACCTATGCAGTAATATCTACTCACAATGACATAAAGCCCCTGCACATGTAGGCCACCCAACCTACTGAATATCTATCGAAGCCACCCATTATAT
The DNA here is from genome assembly GCA_030765065.1 of Deroplatys truncata. Lineage (NCBI taxonomy): Eukaryota > Metazoa > Arthropoda > Insecta > Mantodea > Mantidae > Deroplatys > Deroplatys truncata. The sequence goes on from CM060978.1 coordinate 131,708,195, forward strand.
GGAATCGTAAGGAAGGGGTATAGAAGTCCACCTTTAAATCACGAGGTGAACTCGCTGATAAATAAACAAAAAACAAGAAAAAGCGTTAAATAACTGGTGAATCTCAAGCGCTTGTCTAAATCTAAATGGCTACAATGCAATATTTAGCAACACTGTGCGCCTAGGTAAATGCGGCGCACACGCAACAATCCTTGTCAATAGAGATAGATGTTATAAGTCAGTTAAGAAGTAAACAACTTCACTGTAGGGTAAACGTCGACAGTGTGCCAATCATATCTCCAGGTCGAACAACAGGAAGGTTTGTGGCAAAAATGCAGAATTATGGTTACGCATTACTTTATGTGTAGGTTTTACGGTACACTCTAGAATCTAATAATGAATAAGCCAAGTATTAGATATGACAAAATTAAATGTTCATGCTTGCTTTTGATGAAAAGTTTACAAGATATATCGACACTGACGCAAAGAAAAAGCTTTTTTGGTGTAACCTTAGAGTACGTTTAATGTAGAACAAATTAGCAAGGAATTTGAAGAAAGGCATCATGGTGTGAGACAAAAATGCTAAAGTGCGATATTAACGAGCGCTTTATCGGGTAATTAAAAAGAAGCATTTAACCTAAATTGTTAGCAGATCATTCTAGAAAATATTTGCTTTTAGGCATGGGTATTCTCATCTGTCCACATAATATTATTGTAAAAACTGAAGACACCACGTTCTACCAAACACAGTAATATCTGTCATGCGATTTCTATGCCTTGACGCAGTAGGCTTTAAGAAATCCTGTCCATAGTTTAAAACTCCTATTATTGTTTTCAACACATTAAGATCATGTTCATAAAACAGCTCATTGTGAAGCTAAGTTTTGTAGCGGTTCTTAGAGAGTCCGCTATTAAGTATACATCCAAAATGGCGGAGTCATCCTTCACCGGCACAAAGAACGCAACCAGCATGGCGGCGATAGACTTCATACCAGCACCCTTCAAGAAAAGTACCATCTAATTAGAAATTTCATGGAGTCGTATGTGCTCCTCTTTCATCGCCACCAATACGGCCGAGAAGAAACTAACGCCCTCAAATCAAAATAAAATCAACGATTAAAGAAAAGGAACTAATCTCTTTCTATCCTAAACCTCTAACCCCCCGGGTGGCAGCCAGGGACTTGTTCCATGACTGTTAACCCGGTATACCCATGCCGTTCCCGGTTATGTACCTGCAGCCCGCACTAACTTATACTAATGGAGGGGCTATAGAGGTACTCCCAACATCCCTTACCTTTACTTCCTACCCTTATCACAACCCCATTTCTTCATCCTTACCTCTCCCCCCGCCCAAAAGGCCAAGAAGTCAGTACTGTATGATCACCTCAGGAGCAACACCGAAGAACAACTTACTACTAGACGACACTATAACGTTGAGGAAGTCTACTCCAGAGTCGAGGGGAGCCCAGCTTAACAATCGGGAAACCTGGAAGCATTGTATATGTGGAGTAAACCACGACTAGGGTTACGGCGGTGCAGTATGCGGCTTATTTATGAATTGTACCCCACTCACATGTAGATATTTTTCCGAATTTGATTATCTGCCAGTTCGCTTGTTTCACGATTTGTAGTATAGTGTTTGTTCCGCTGATTATCTAATGTGACTATAGACAAGATTGTTTTCTAACTTAAACTGCTAGTTGTTAAAGCCAAGAAATAAAAAGGCGAGTCCCTGTTTAACCTTCTATAGTAATGTTTGCTTCATAATATAAATTCACTGAAATGAATTGAGGCAGTGTACCTCGGTTTACGATTAAGTAAATGAAAGTTAAATGGTTGTGCGCTAAGGAAGAAAACTCAGCCACTGATGGGCTGAATCCTATTTAATGCCTAGTGCTATTTGTGCTTGATTTTGTTCGATTTCGGTAGAACCATTTCAATTGTTTGTTGCTGAACAAGTACAACAGTAAAATTGAAAGCTCTTTTTTGGGGTTAAGAATTCCAAGTTCCATCTGAAACGGAAATTTTCAGGTTAGAATATTGTTGCGATAGCTGAAAATGCTGTTCACATGTTTGGTTGTATAGTATGAAGCAAAGGTAATGCAATACTCATTAAAGGTAATTCAAGTAAATGTTGGACGATAGTGCCATTTGGTATAGTTAGCAGTTTATTTATTTTGGATTAAATGAAAATAGTTTTGAAAGTTTTATTAAAACTAATTTAATTAAATTAAAAGAAACCGCAGAACAAAAGTAAAGCGTAACGAAAGAGTAAAATCGTGTAGTAGTTGAACATTCCGATCAGGGAAGGGATCCCGTTTAACGTTTTAAGCCAATATTTACTTGAATGTGAGCCTTTCTAAGTATAATTGTGGATTTGCAGTAACATGTTTAACAGCTACTTAATTCATTTGTCTATTACACATATATTTATTACAAATGTTTGACCGCTGATATTTAGCCTAACTTTATATTGTTTCTATTGAATAAATATTTATTATTGTTAACATTAAACTGACTTGTACTTTGTAAGTTGTTTACCCCTTAGTTCCACGACCTGTGCACTTCCTTAATATAATGTTACAAGGTTACTAGTGAGCATAAGGGCCACCATAGGGGTGAAACTTGTATTGGCTAAGTGGAAACAGAGGGCACTAACTCCCCACATAGACACGGTGTGTCACTAGTTGTACTTTTGCGGGAAAGGCGAATTTTCTGATTGGCTGTTTCAAGTTTCGAAGCTCGTAACGAACTAATGGCAGGTAAAGAAGAAAGGGACCATCTTGGATTTTTATAGCTGGAAGTTTTCGTCCGAAGTTTTTTCAACAGGAACAAAGCAGAGACGGTAATCATACATTTACGCTATTTCTGATTGAATGTATATTTGTTGTAATATTGGTATTTTCTATTAACTTCAGTGATATTCGTAGAATGAGATAGAAAACTTTGATAGTTTATTGTGTGTTACACATTTTTATATAAAATTAATTTTCAGATACATTGAGCCGTCCAGACAGAGGGGATACGCCTACGATTTACATTCCCATCCAGTGTTGTGGTTCGAGTCCCGAATGGTGACAGAATCTGAAGGTATGTTATTAAGTTTGAGCAAGTTATTAAGTTTCCAGCATTACAGTGCTGGATGAAAGGTTAAGTTTTTCAGAGGTTCTTAGTGTTGCTGAATTTTATATTGTCTGATTTACTTTTCAGATATTGTGAGTCATCCAGACAGTGGAATATACGATTAATTTTCTTGTTTGCACTTCATAATTGATGGGTGGAGATCACAGCCAAAAGTAGGTAAGGTAAAATAAACCTTAATGCAAATTAATTAGCATGTTACTGTGCTAATATTCAAACACATAGATGCAGATCATGCGAGTGATACTCGTGTATAATTAAAAAATGTAGGATTATTGGTGGAATGACACACTAACTGCATGGATAGCATGCCAATGATACTATGCTTCTTTTAAGACAGTGCCCAAATGAAATTTTTTAATACAGAAGGAAGAAAAATATTTGATATCATTCACAAATATTTCAGTAATTTACCCTCTTTTGGGCATTTTTATCTAACTGCCACTATGTCCTTTTTTGAACTGGGTATGGTGTATGAAAATAGAAATTCTGGTAGCTTTTTTGACAATTAATGTCCCTGTAATCTGTTAGTACAGATGATCAAAAGCATTTGTTTCCAAGAATAACTGAAGTGTTTGTTTTGAGTGAAATTAGCAGCTTCAGTATGTGTTCTGAGGCTTTGAAATTCCAAAGTGGTTTCAATCTTTCGTGTCTGTTTTCTACCATTTAAACTTTGTAGCAATTTTGATGATACAAAATCCTTCCCTTAAAGACACATAGTGCAGTGTAATTAAGTTGCAGGATATTATAAGAAATGTATGCGCATTTAAACGATCATGTTTTTGTGCAAAAATCAAAGGTTTTGAAGTAATGGGCATTTAATACTTTTAAAATGTATTGAAGCCTTTTAAGTTAATACATATGATAAACATGAAGTTAATCACGATATATGATGAATCATTTATAGAATACTTATGAAAATAGCTTACTGTGAGTAGAGAAAGTCTTAGATGGCAGAGCAGTGGTATGGCAAGTTAAAGATTGCTGGTTTGAATCCCAGGCATGACATTGAATTTTTTGTCTGATTGTATATACTCATCCACTATTGTGTATATGCAAACAACCCATGGCTCTTTTCAGTGAAGGTTCCATGAATCTTTTCAATGAATTGGATCTTTTGAATGATCCCTTGATCTGTTATTTGTAGTGGACATTTTAACACACTGAGTATTTTAAACGCTTTTCATATACAGCACATTACATCCGAGGTACTATGGGAGGTTAGGTTTTTTATATAAGCTTAGGTTTCTGAATTTATGGAAGATTAGCATTAGGTTAGTTTATTTATATATAAGCTTAGTTTTCTGAATTCACAGAAGGTTAGTAATTTTTTTAATGAAAAGTGTTTAAAATTTCACTATAAATAACAGTTCGAAGGATCCTTCAAAAGATCTGATTCATTGAACATTCAATGAAAAGATCCATGGAACCTTTGCGTATACTGAATTTTATTTTGTTCAAGTAACACAAAGCGGTGATGGTTTTACAATAAAAGTGTTATTTCCTTCTCATTTAGCACTTTATCAACCAAACTTTTTTGCCACTTTTTAACGGTTTCCCAGTTTTGTGTTAAAACAGCTTATTCACACTACGCACTTCTTCCTTTGTCATGGCAACTCAAATACTAACTGATAAAATCGAAGATTTGACCTGAGCGCTAGCGTATTATGAATGACTGTTTGCTTATCATATATCCCGTGTTATGCAAAGAGTTTATTTGGTACTCAGATAGCACCGCTGCGAATTCATTGCTGCATTTCTCATATAGGCAAGAGAATAGCAGTCATCCATACAGTTGGTAATTAACAAAAAGGAACTGTTTGATTGTTAATGCAATAGCAGGTAGAATTAAGAAAATCATATTTTGTAATCTCTTAACACTTGTTATATATCCATTACCTTTAAGAATGAGTTCTTACGACAACCGCAATAAAACTATACCTTTCCTACTCCAATATTTCATGATGCAATACGTTTAAGGAACTATTTACATTGGCGTAAGCGTAGTGCTTAGTTTCATGACAAGAGGAAGCATATGCTTTGTTTACATCAGAGAGAACTCTGGTTTACAGTGGATAGTGTGTGTAATATAATCACAAAGTGTTTGTAACCACAAATTTTTCCTTAATGTAAGCAATTTATCATTTCAGAAACCTACTTTTAAGGGTAGTTTAAACATGCATGTTCTATTTAATTCTAGGATATACACAATGGAAAGTTGGAGTTAAGTTGTGGCTATTTGTGTCCAGTGATGTGCTTCGTCAGAGCACAGAGAGTGACAATGACATTAATAGTGTTAAATGGTGTGGTGAAACTTGCTAAAGACATTTATTGCACTGCTAATAGCGATTTAGTGAATGACAAACAATAGCTACACTATTGCATATAATGTGTGCAGAAGTTTCTTTGTAGGAAATGGAATTAAGTTATTCATGTCAAATTGTATTGCGCTATCTAAAGTAGAATAAAATAACAAGTGTCAAACATGTGTTATTCTTCCAATTTTCCTGTCAAATTCCACATCCTACTGTTGGTTGGAAGTTCAAACAAACCATGGAGGCAGTTTAAGTGCAAAAGATTTTACTATGAAGCATGCAGAAGAAATTATTGCAAGGTGCCTGATCTCATTCACTCTCAAAAATTTAAATGTGACCATTATGTATTATGAAATAGAAACATTCAGCAACCACTATTAACCTCAATAATATTATATAAAAAGCAATGTATGTGCCGACTATTGGATAATTTAAATAAGTTACACAGGAATAAACAGTTGTGTTTTTCATACTAGCCTAGCTGTGAGGTGTTCAGCTGATCATAATTGTGTTCTAATATTGTATTGCTACAGATGACAGTGACAAGTTATTTTATGTGAGCTTTAATCGACTCCTTTAAAAAGAAATATGAATAACTCAAAGTGTAATCACGATTATTGAAGCTCACGTAATTAACTTTGTAGGTCATCAGTAGCGATACAGTATTAGAACATATGATCAGCTGAGCAGACAGCTAGGCGGGTATGAAAAATACAGCTGTAGTAGGTACGAGTGACGTCATCATCCGAGAGCACGATTTTTCATAGTTTAGTTCCATCCCCGATCACTACTCACGCTGCGATCGCCTTCGTGTTTCCACCAATTTAACACTAGGGTAGCACTTCTTATACTTTGGTGTTCTGTGAGGGCCACTACTGGAACGAAAGATCAAAAAGAAATAAAGGAACAAAGTAGTACGTAACTGTATCATTTGTTTCCCGGTCTAACAACTTGAGCTGCAGAAAACATTTTTCTGGACGTCGCATGCGGTCCTCTCTTCCAAAATAAAATAATAAAAACAATTCTCATGTATGCTTTTAACACGAGATTCTTTTTTCTGAATTTCTGATTGAAAATTTAACTTCATGAGTTCTAATTGGTTCACAAACTCCGCATAAAAGTTCTGCATATGTTAACATAATTTCTAAGTATCAGAGGTTATGTAGTTGACATTTTTTCTGCCACAGTGTCACAGCTATGTAAGTAATTTCACTTCTGTGCAAAGTACAACTGCTGTTATCTGCTTCACCACCACTCAGCGTATCTCAGGTCATAGTTGGGTGAAACGAAGCGAGCCATTGTCACGAAAATTAAGATTCTGTGGAAAATTCAACAGCGAATTGAGCGAAACATGTTAACTGTACAAACTGATTCCGTTTCTCTTAAACTGTTTATAGCTTAAAGTCCACTCTCATACTGAAACGTACCACAGAGTAATGACGTGATGAATGTCTCAAACAAACAATTTGTTTATGACGTATCTAGGGCTCAAGGATAAAACCCTCACTATAATATTTCATTCAGTATAATACGTAGAATCATTGCTTTCCAGTATTACTCCATTTTCCGTTATCTAACATGGAAATTTCATACCCCGCAACGTTACAAGTAAGGCATTTTCCTGGATTACGGGCTCAGTTAAACGTCATGGCAATTAAATAAAGCCAAACAAGGTTTCCTAATCTTTGTTTTCGGAGTCAATGAAGTTTTTACATTCGTATGAATGAGTTCTGCCATTTCTCAGCTATCGCTCCCAGATCTGGACTAATTTCTCGTCTGCTGGACGCTTCATCATGTGACTTTTCAAAATATAGTAAGCTTTCAAAAGTGTTTAGACGCTAACCTCTTCTTAGATTGAAAAGGAAGCCATTTTTCAAAAGAAAAATCAACTGCTAAACTTCCAAACATGCATCGAGGAATAGTTTATAGCTCAGCTAAGCAGCTTTGGTCCTTTGTCTCTAAAACAGTAGGACAATTGATAGATTTTATTTTCTCTATCCACCAGTCAGTAGCTTTATAATTGCAAGGCACAAAAATTCTCTTGAAGCAAATTAGGTGTTAACACCTATCAATTTTCTGGAACCCGTCATTGCAAATTTACGAGCATAAGTTATGGTTTATCTCTCCAATACCCGCAGATTTTCAGTGCTAATATTTGCTTGACAGACTTTCCTCATTGTTGTTTAAAAGTAAGAAATATTACAATAAAAAACAAAAGGCAACGTTAATATTCTGTTCGATTCCTTAAGAGGTGGTCTAGTGGTCCTTGAGTCACATTTTAAAACTGATAGCTGCTACAGAAAAGTGTCGTTATTAACCTTTAAATATCTTCAAAACTGGCATTGTATTATTATTCTAGACTCTGAATGACACTAATCTGCTCAATGAAAACTGCGCTGTGGTCTGTAACCTTTGCAAATTTATTGTGCCGTGAAGTTGACAGTACGAAATTGGGACAAGTTTTAGGCACGTAACCACAGAGTAAATGCATTTTACCGACTCTGTTAAGAGAGTGAGAGGAAGCGGAAGGATGAAACGCCAAACAAATGAAGTGTGAAACTGTGCCTCTGGAATATCCTTTCACGTTTAATTTTTGGTTTTTAATTTGGCAATAAGTGAGTACAGAAAGCTCTATGTTCCAGCAAGTTAGAGAATATCAATAAAATATTTCCTATTTTAATGACACCTAATCATGTTACATCACTTATGTAATGTGCCACTACCTCTAGATGATACCTAAATCTTTATACATACTCTTTCTGTAGTCTATACATATATTGAGGTATGTTAAGGTTCAGTAAACTTTAGGGTTGTTTCTTTGTTTCTTTTTTATTTCTCGAAGATATTCCACACTAGGTGCTTTTTAAGCATTTCACACTGCTTGATGTTCAATTGGAAAACAATTTGTATGCACTGTGTAATCTCTTGTGTAGTCGATTCAACCCTTCCAGTGGGTAACCCATTTTACAGAAGATGCGAAATTTGGGTGGACACGACATACGCAACAGCTGTCTCATTAGCTTTGCTCACTAGACCATAAACTGCCATTGTTTGTACCTGTTGAAGGTTAGTTGGAGTGACTTCCTTCTGTGTTTATCCTATCAAAGTGTCATTAGAGTCATCATGATTGCATACTTTTTGCTTATCATTAAAAACGCCTGCGGAGAATTAATCATTCAGTGGTTTTTACATATAATTTAGAATAATCAGTTAAGAAAATATTAAAATTATAGAGTAAAATGGACAGTGGCTAAATCTAAACATTGCGAAAACCATTTTTGGCGTTCAAACGTGTTTAAAATCCATGTTCAAACACAATATTTACGAAAATACTTCATAACTTCACCAAAATCGTATGTGTTAGTTCCACATGACTTTCTCAACAAATATCATTTAATTTTACTTCTACTCTAAATACTATTGTTGCAAAAGCTTATTTCTCTGTCTAAATCAGGTTAATGAGTTAAATTTTAGTAGAAATAGTTTCATTATATATTTAGTTGTATGTACTAAGGAAATACAGGAGGTTGAAGCGATAGGCGCGTTATTAATTTCATACTCTTTCCGTGACATCGCTAGAAACAACTAAATAAAGACAGCACTTCTAAACTGACAAGAATAACAATGAATGTCTCAGAAATGGCTGATGACACCAAAAAGTTATTTTTAATAAAACTGTATTGTAAAGATATCCTCATTTTTGTGTAGCAAGATTTGTATGTCTGTTACGGTTCAACATTTATACAAAATTACACAAAATTAATTGAGAATATAAAGAACTTCACAGGCTATTCGCAGAAAATTCCGGATACAAGTTTTATTTGTCATGTAAATATCATAAACATATTGTAATAAACGAAAAAAAATTATCCAGTTTTGAGACAATCAATGGTAATGAAATTTTTTTATGTAAGAGTTAGTTTGGTATTTGAAAAATCTACGTATTGCATCCTGAAATTGCTCTTCTTAAATACGAAGCTTGCCATTTATCCGACATTTCCTTTCCATTTTAGAAAAGGACCACACACACACACATTTTTTCAAATGGCTTTTGCATCTCAAAACATGTATTTCCAACGAAATTTCGATATGCAATTTTTGGGTGGAATGCAATACTTTCTCTATCGACTACAAGTAGTTTTCAGAGAAAGTAAAAACGAGAAATGACAGAAATACAACAGAGCACAACAATGTAGTCTGGGAAAATAAAGAAAATAAAACGTTTCACATGTTTGAAAGAGAGGGCGATACAAGAGGAATCGCAATGATAACATTACCAAAAAACAAACAAAAAAATCTGATGTGTTACACTCACATGACTTTCTCTACTCTTGTACAAACTATTTTTACAAACGCTTATTCTCCATATGATTCATGTTAATCGAGATAACGAGATGTTTCTTATTGCTAATTTTCTTGTAGATGCCAGGGATTGGTAGGCTTTAAGCTTTAATCAAATATTTTAAGAGCGGTTTGCTATGTGGAGTATTCCATTTTCTTTGCATTACCAGGACAATGAATAACGAATTTGAGAAAATGTATAAGTAATGGAAAATTTAAGGGAATAACAAGCAATATCTCGAAAATGGTTCGCTCAACAACAAAAAAATGTATATGACATAAACTGTGTATTTTAACGCGATCAACATTTTTTGTGTAGCAAAATTTTGTCTATCTCTTATGGTTTACCAGTTATGCAAAAGTCGTTCACAATGAAGAATACAATGAGACAATGAAGAATGAGACATTCCCAGAAAATTCGAGATATACATTTCATTTGTCATGAAAATATCTTAAACATATATTATTTTAATCAAAATCGTTAGAGCCATTTTGAGAAAATTAACATTTCGAAAAATGTTCCATATAAAGGATAGTTTAGGGTAGAAGATGAAAATCTTCGTATTACATCTTTGGAAGATACTGAACCTAACTTCCCAGTTTGGTATTTATTCGACTTTTGGTTTTTAGATATGCTATTCAGACACACATACACACGAATCTTTTTCTAAAAATTCTATTTATGGATGCGGGGTCCTCAAAACATGTATTTCTGGTGAAATCTCGGAATCGGATTTTTGAGGAATCAATCCTTACCTTCTCTACCTACTAGGTATGTCGTAAAGAAAGTAAAAATTAATTCTGTGTGAAGATTTACCTAAATGGTATCAACGGACGGTTATTATTTTTAATTAAAAGAAGTTCTGTTCTAACATGGCGGGTTATGCAGAAAATTGTTTAAAACTTCTCTTGATTTTTGCAACATTGTTGTCTTCTCTAACGTAATGGTTCTCTAGTATTTATTCTCCCCGACACTAATTCCTTGATAGCGTTAAATAACTGCCTTTTCTTCATTTCAAAACTTTACTACACATTTAACCATAAATGCTGCAGAAACCTAACCTTGTAAATAAACAGCTAAGTTTGGCACTTTTCGTACTTATGTAACGTTTGGATTGGAGGAAATCAACAAAAGAGTCTACTGAAGGATACTCCATACTTCGTTAACCTAGCTGATATTTTGATTTAAACAATACCTCCCTAAATACTGACGGAACGGCGGTTAAAAACGGAATCTTTTAGCGTTGTGTAACTAGACGTGATATTGTTTCTGCAATCCACCCCACATATTTAAGATTTGGCCCTTAAATATACAGGAAAAATTGCGAATTGTGACAATAGTGCTTGACAATAGTAATAGCTTTTAATCGATTCTATATTTATATATCGTCCTATTTACTTATTTTTGGCAAGGTTATGGATTATTGGGCTTCACCCCACCATATACAATTAAAACCATATAAATGAGTTAGACACAAAATTAAAAGAAAATACTCAAGTAATATAAAGCCTGACTGACAAATTACAAAAGCAGAGGGAGAGAGAGAGAAAGGGAGAAAGGGCACAATTTACATATAAATGAACAACTATGATAATGAATATGTCGAAAGTTTTAAAACTAAATAATATAATTAATATTTTATATCCAATAGTAAAATTAATGAATATATGCGGGAAAAAGGCATCAGTATTAGTATATTATTTAGCATGTTTGTTTGCATTATATTCTTAAAATATGTGCCAGATAATCCCTTACAATTGTAGGAATGTTATTTAAGTTTCTCAGTAGGTTTAAGTAAAAGGAGAAGAATACAGCGCTGTTTGATGAAGTAGTACGGTTACTGTTCTCCATCAAAGAATACACCCTGAAAGGTGTATCTACAGGATTGACGGGAACGAGAGAAGACCAGAACACATGGCTTGAGTGATGTGCATTAACATAATTAATTTACATTAATTACATTCACAAATTTAAAGTTCTCTTGCAGCTTAGTCATTGCTGCATGAAGAAAATACGAGGAGGTCGAATGATAATTTTAATGGTCCCAACTTCTAAATGCTGTAAACAATGCATCTGATCACAACAATAAGCTAATATTCAAAATAACAAGAAACTAATAAATTCTCATCTTGAGAAAAGCAAACTTACAGCTCCAAATTTAATTGTGTATATTTCGTTGGAGTATAATGCATAAAACTGAAAAGATATATTCTGTGTAACTGCTAGTTACTGCACTTGTTATAAATAACAAAAAGAATACGATAGCTAAGGATAATGGTGCTTAAAAAGCAAACTAAACAACTGCTATTTCATAGCTGAGAATACGCCATATATGAAGAAATAAATTTATTTCTGAAACATTTCAGATTTATAGATAATGTATTTCTCCTGGAGCAAGTAACTTGTCGGAACAATGAATGAAAAACAAAAATGAAATCTTGATTTTATCGTGTAGTAATAACTTAGCTGCAATAGAACTGCGTTTTACAAGGTGAAAAAGTTGGAATAAAACGTATGACTACATACTGGTGTTCGAACCGCGAACCCTTGGCACACGTGAAACAGCGTGCGTTTTACCAATGCGCTATGGCAGCACATGTTATTGTGTCGGTTGTATATAACATAGATGTTGGTGCTATAAAATAATCATTCCATGTGTTTTCCGTTTTCTTGCCAATGCCATGTAGTTAGTAGCTCAGCAGCAAGAGAATTGCATCTTGTTTTGTGATATTTAGTCCATGATTCGCCATACTGGGTTAATGTAGAACTCCTCGAGGTTAAAATGGCGAGCACGACAGTATACATCTACGACCAGGGTCGATTTAGTTTCATACGCCCTACTCACGGAACGCCTATATGATACTGACCCGCGAAAAGTGTTCATTTACTTTCTTGAAAGATAGTACATCTTGTATTCTGCGTTGCAAGCAGAAGGACGTATGAGGTATGTATGCCTTTTTGATATACCCGAGCCGTAGTCTAGCTCTGATATCACTGTAGCTACTGATTCTACAAATACCTCCAGAGAAGTTAAAGAGTGGAGTGCAGTAGATTTAGGACTGTTATAACGCGTACCAAAAGTGTGGAAGTCAGAGAGGGTGTGAAAGTGGGTTGCTAGGTATCGTGGAGTAGAAGTTCGTACGATTCTAAATAGAATGAATAACCTGGACTTTTCTACGTTCATTAGGAACGACTCCTCTGTGCTAGGGACAACAGTAATACAATAAATAGATCATTAAAATTTTGGACTTTCTTCTAAAAATCTACAAAGACTTTAGCTGTATGGGGCCGGATATTTTGCGTCATAGCTACGAAAAGAATCAATATTTTTAAGGTTATTAGAGAAGATATTACCCAGAAAATCTTAACCTTGCTGTGTTGCATAATGACCAGAGAGAAATAAGCCACTAATCATAGTTCACGAAAATCTCAACAACACGCTGTTTGTCCTGGAAATGACGCTCTTGTTCCCGATAATTATGCTGAGTGGAGCCCCAGAATGCTTGACTTGTGCAATGCAGACTTTCTCTTCTGGTTTATACCTACATTGTGCACTAAATACAGTTCAAGGCATTTTTGTGGTTTTCTGTAATTAATCTAATCAGATTCATGGTATTGATCTTAAAGTCGGTTTCTGTTCTTGTACATAGAGAATGAGTAATTGCTAACAGCCCACACAGCATGTCTCACATTTTGGGGTGAGTATCCTTATCTGAAGATCTCGAATTCGAAGCTCTCTTTGTCCTGAAATATAGTATTCTAGGGAATCATTAACGTGTTATTTTAATTACAATACATTCATCCTCACTTTAACCATTGCACATTAGCATTACTGCTCTTTTTGTCTTAAGTAATAAGACGTATTTGCTCTCGCATTCAAACTTTCCTAGCACTAGGAAGCATACAGAATAACCCTAATTGAAATTAACGTCCTGCGTAGACCACTACTGGTTTAGAACGATGGTACCCAAAATCTCTCATATTTATAAACTACATGATTCCTGTGCTTATATAAGTACTTGCAATTGTTGCTAAAACACTTTTATTTAGGAATAGTGTAGAATAAAATAAAATATTTCAAAAGTCAATAGCTTAAGTAAACAATGTTAACAAAAGCACAGAAAATGTGTATTTAAATCGAAATATGTACGAATATTCAAATACCATCAGATTTTCAATATCGGGTAGCTGCTGTCCCCTAAAGATAAATTTAAATAAACAAGTAATGAATCAACTATTTCCACTCAAATTAATGTACCTGATAATTAACAAAACTGAATTCAGATGCATAGAAATAATTGTTCTCACTCTTAGCAGCTATTTTAGTCTTGTTTTTAATCACTGCTCTTAAAAACGTTAAGGCATACAAAACTAATAATCAAATTCATTTCTAAAATGCCACCAGCAAATACAATTTACATAATAAACCTCATAACATAAAGGAAATTAAGAAGGATATTGGTGTAAATCTACTCTGTAAATTACCAAAAGATAAAAGTCAAACAAAAACATTTCAGTGGACAATTAAAACAACATAATTTAACAAACCATGTATTTCATGTATAAACTCACATGTAATGAAAATCAATATGTATATTCAATAGTAATTTGAAGTGATTTATTTACACATTGACGTCAGATCACGACTGACTTTCTTTCTTTCTTTCTTCTGGATAAGCTGTCTGAGGGGGCCCTCTAGTGAATCTCTCACGACACATGAGGGGATCGTACCCTCCAGTTTGGAAGCCAGCAGCTTTAATCAGCTCGCAGAAGTAACCGCATTTTACATTTATTAGGAAAACTGGCGCAGAAATTCTCGAAAAATTGTTTAGAATTTTACAGCTCCCCTACGACAAACGACAGAAAACAGCCTTTAAATAAGCGAGTATTAAACTAATTTTGTTTTCATATAGTCAAAACAAAATAAGTCATTTTAAAATTTCAGATTGTCATAATTAATATTGACAATTAGCATATTTTAATACTGAATCTTATTATTTAAGTGCACTTAAAACAATTAATGAAGGCAGTATAATCATTGTAAAGGGATGTAAATAATGAGCCTACAATAGACATTATATTGTCCGAAGAAAAACAAATAATACTTGAAATGAAGAAGAGAAGGAACCTGAAGGAGAAGAACGAAATTCAGAACTGTGGTTGGGAAATAATTAAAAAATATTGAAATGCAACTGTCAGAGATTCTGAAAAACAATTACCCACATTGAAAACGTTAATATCCATAAGTCAATCTCAATTAAAAAATCAGGCGTAAAAGAATGAACAAAATGAAAGAAACAAAAATTATTAATTGTGTTTACAAAGTTAAAACTAATGCAGTCATAGCACTAATTTGAATCTGCACTAAAATACTCGAATAACTGTTAAAATCTAAACGCATTGTTAACTACAAAATAGTTCAGATTAGAAACGGAGCTGGTATACCAAAAACAGATTACAACAGGAAAAGGAAACAAAGGAACAGCTAAGTGAAAGTAATATATACAAAATAATAATAATAATAATAATACAAATAAATTTAGTTTTTGAATTTCGCTTGATATTTAGGAAAACGGTATTATTTTTCGAATAAAATATTTATTGTATATCAAATTGTCCAGAAACATAAAGAGTATAACAAACTTATCCTAACTTTATGCGTTATGCAAAAGGATTTAATAGGCCAAAAATAAAACTTTTATGGCAAGTTATGTACAAGAGAGAGATACCACTGCATCTGATAATCGTAATTACAGTGATGTATAAACAAAATTGTAATACAAATTCAGAAGTACAAGGACAAAAGAAATTTAAGAATGGAGAGTTTAGGACTATTTTAAGGATTTAGCTTGCTCCTGATACGTTTTAACGTATGTATTTATGACTTTATAAGGTAGTAGATCAGCCAAAACTTCACTAATGTTTGCTCTGAGAAATATTTTATAAATACCAATCAGATAAAAATTGTTTTTGGTGGATATACACCACAAATATATATATCAAAGTTTTTAATCATATGGGCCATAAAAGACACTGATTTAGGAATAAAGCCAGGTAAATTTAATTATATATGCGGTAGTATCAAAATAGCATCACAGAATAAAAGTAAAATTTTGCCAGTACGAATAGAAAAAATGAATCGGAATTGTGGACTATAAAAAAGAAAGACAAGAATCTGAAGTATCGCACTCACATGACTTTCTCTTTCCATTATGACTTCACATAATCCCTTATATATGTTTACATAAAATAGTACTTATAAGAAAGATTATTATTTTTTAGAGATAATCTCAAATTAAACAATATTGACTTGGGTGCACGATACGGAAAACGAAACACAGTTCTCCTCATATCGTAAGACAGCCTTTGTTGGTGATGAGAAGAAGAATCACATAAGAGGCTTTATTGAGGTCGGCCCTTGATAGTTAAATGTTGGAAAACTTAAAAATTTAAAAAACAATTTCTTGAAAACGGTAAAACCTACAAAATAAATTGACATAAATCATATATCTCAACGAGCTCTACATTTTTATGGTGAAGGGGAGGGACTAATACGGAGGGGAACCTAGCAGCTCGGCCTACAAGATCTTTTGTGCCTAAACCCCCGAGGGAAGGGAGGGGTGAGGTGAGAGGAGACAGCGGCCCGACCAGGAAGCACGACAGGGCAGATGGCGGGATCCCTACCTTTTACATATTGAAACTTCCCGGATGGCAGCTGGTATAACCGGCTTCCCCTACAGACTTGCACATCCCACTGGCGGGCCCGGGACTCGGAGACCACACCCATTCCGAGTGACGAAGTGTTACATAGAACGTCCTTTTTCCTTCCCGCCGACACTTTCAACCCTGAAACAGACCAAGCAGATGAAAGGTGAAGTCAAATGATAATGGAGGTGAACTGGAGGGACAGGAAATCCGGGAGATGTAATGACCCTCCCAGCATTCGCCTAGCGACCCGGGGAAACCACCGAAAATACCCATGGGTCAGAAAGGTCGGTCGCGGGAATCGAATCCATGACCTCCCGACTGCGCGCCACAGACATTACCGCCCGAGCCATTCCCTATCGGTCTTGTTGAGAAAGCTTCTGTCTATTTCTTATAGTTTACAGTTGTGCAAAATTATTCAAAATTCTTTCAGAGAAAAAGAGGATTTCAGATACTATTTATTTAAAATTCATATTGTATTTTAATCAAAATTATGGGGGCATTTTTAAGAATGATCCATCTATAGATTGATGGGGGATTTTTTTGAACATTTTTACATGGCATGCTGAACATTGTGTGTTCAAACGTAAATTTTGATACTTAACTTTTCGTTTTTAAGTTATGCTGTTCGCAGTGAGGCACTTATTATTATTATTATTATTATTATTATTATTATTATTATTATTATTATTATTATTATTATTATTATTATTATTATTATTATTATTATTATTATTATTATCACCATTACCACCACATTTGCATAATATAGCACTAGTAATATTCTTATTTCGCCGTTTATTGGCAAATAAGTTCCTGGGTAGTTCATGCATGAGAAGCATAATTATGCTATAGCTGCATTTCTCTTATGTGAGTTAAGACTATTTTTGTAATTTTATTCCTTATAAACCTAAAGTAGTTGCAGTTTAGTTTAATTCTTTGAGAGTCCAGTATGTATCCAGCTTACCGACTATAATCGTTTTTGTGGCGCAGTCAAGTTTGTTAAGGCTGTTTTTGTTTACAAAGCTCTCTCTGATTCAGCTACCTTGAGGTAACCTTGCCAACATACACATTGATCAGCAAGTGTCTGAATATTGCAATCTCACGTCTACAAATAATGGCAGTTGCACTTCCGGCAGGACACGAGTCCCTAACCCAGAAGTATAGAATCCCATTGCTCCTTAGAATGAATTGCTCCATCACAACTACTGCTTCTCTATTACAGTAATGATGCAATTCTCCACAGTATCGATCTA
This sequence comes from Deroplatys truncata, assembly GCA_030765065.1. NCBI lineage: Eukaryota > Metazoa > Arthropoda > Insecta > Mantodea > Mantidae > Deroplatys > Deroplatys truncata. The sequence continues at coordinate 131,725,933 of CM060978.1, forward strand.
CATATTTTTTTATTTATTTATGGACGCTCTTTAACTGCTATGGTTCTTAGCGTCCCATTCTATAATGGGCGTGAAAAACCGGACATTTTGCTCAGAGGCCTCTTTATCAGGCTTGAGGTTCTTTTACGTGCCGTAAATCTACGACACGTGACCACCCTTCGGAACAAACATCGAGTAGCCCTCGGCTCTAAACAGCTTCAGCATATACATAAGCTGAATCTGTTCCATTAGCGGGTGTGCAGTGGTGCCGTGCCTATTACTGGTTGTTCAAATGCTTGCCGGAGCCAACAATACAGTTGGGGTAAAGCACTTGGCTTGAGTGCACAGTGGTTTTAATCCCGGTCATTAGGAAGAGCTAGGTGCTAATCTACAGATTTCAATAACTTGTAATTTCGAGCTTTAGTAAAAATACATAGTGATTCCCGGAAGGTTTAATTGGCCAACTGATTCATTATGGAACTGTGACCTATGACCAAGGAACGGAGGAAACGCGGCGCACCTCGACCCAACGCGGTTCTTTTGTGATTACCAACCCCCGAAGGAATGGGTGAGGTGAAGGAACTGCAGGAGGCTACAGGCCGGCCGACAGAACGACCGGCACGACATCTGCACGATCTGTCCGACACCGACCGACACTACAAAGACCCGAAACTACCTGAAACATGTAATGAGAAGCGAAGTAATAGGAAATTACGGAAAGTTAATTCCTAGTAGAAAATAATCCACCCAAGCATTCGCCTTGTCAACCAGGGAAAGCACGAAAAACCCATGGTCAGGGCGGTCGGCCTCAGGTATCGAACCCAGGACTCCCATCTTGCTGTTAACAACGTGTAGCAGAAATTATAGGAAACGGTTAAATATGCTTCTTTAATTATTCTGAATAAGACACAAAAGAAAAAGAAGAAGAAATTACAGGATTTATGAAATTTCCTAAACAAATCTTAATTGTTTAATTACTGAAATAGCTTAGTTAAGTAACGTTAAGATTTTATATGTAATTATTACTTTGACACATCAAGCATTTCTTGAAACTAAAATAATTTAGAACATTTAAAATATAAAGAAACACGAGGTTCTACCCATTATTAGGGAGAATTAATAAGCATAAAATATGTTCTGAAATAAGAGTTGAAGCTTTCCTGGTGACGAATATGCTCTAGACGTTCTCGGGCTTCAAGCCAGGTGAAGTGATGTGGAGACATCGATGTTTCGGGAGCGTATATCCCTCCCATCTTCAGGATGCTGAATGATTGGATACACTGTCTCCACATCACTTCACCTGGCTTGAAGCCCGAGAACGTCTAGAGCAAATGTTCTGAAGTTGGCCAGGAAGTGAAAAGGCGCCACATATACAAAATGGTTAATAACAACTATACTTCAACAATATCGTCATAATAAAAGCTAAAAAAATAGTAAAATATCTAAGGTTAGTTTTATTACTAAAAATAATAGCGGTTGAAAAGTAAAAATTGAATTTGGTATACTGCCCGTACATCTATGTACAAATAGACGCATTATTTGATATAAAACTAAATTTCATCAGTTATTATTGAAAACAGTTAATAATTGTTTGTATAAATCCTTCATAATATTGTCATCTACAAATAGCGATTAAAAATAAATACAATCTTGAGTTAAACAAAACTTGGGCTGATCATTGTTGCCAACCAACTATACTATAATAGCTAACTGCACGGTAACACTTCGAGTTACATCGGTTTGCCGCAGATAGATTTAAGAATCTATGAAAACCGAAGGTAACGGACCCTGAGAAAAAAAGAACTCATCCGGGAAATTGATGTAACAATGTAACATTTGCAAATGGGACCACAGGACCTTTTAATTTCCGCTGTAGAGGGAAACGGATTCAAATGCTTATTCATGATAGCAAGCTCCCGCAATAAAGGAAAAAGAAGACAGCAGATAGTACAAGTAAGCAGTAAAGTTGGAGCATCTCATGTTTCGAAAATGACTCACTACGAACAAACTTATTTTACACAATTTATAATGAACCCTAATCTTTTGCTGTAGCAAGTGTTTGTTTATATTTGAGATGTATAATTATACAACTTAATACAAAATTTAATGAAATAAAGGGAACTTCACACTGTATTCAAAGAAGACTCTAGATATATATTTAATTAGTCATTCAAGTAGCTTAAACGTATGCTGTTTTAACAGTAAATCCTTAGAGCCATTATTGAGAAAAGAAACAATAATACAGTATTTTATATGCAAAGGGTATTTTGGGGAGAACCTACTTATCGTATCTTTGAAGATGCTGAATTTAAATACTACCTTTATTATTTATCCAACTTTTCGTTTTTACGTTGAGTGTATACACACACACAAACACACACGACAATTGAAAAAAATGCTTTTTTTTATTTTATTCAGGAAGTCCCAAAACATGCTTTCCGGTCAACTCTCTGTATCGGTTTTTGGGTAGTATTTCTTCTACTCACTAGAGAAAATAATACACAAACAAAACTCCTCTTTTAGAAAGCTTATTAAAATGACAGGAATGTGCTGTTCAAATTACGTTTTATGGATGTCAGTACTAATTATACCTTTCAGTTTGGTGCAAGACAGAAAGTAAAAATAAATGAGCTGTTCATAGCCTAATTTGAACTCAAAGTGTTTCCTCATAAGCGTGACAACCAATAGCTACATATTATCTGTTTTCACGGAATCGCTCCTATACATTCTCATAAACACGAATATTATCTCATGATACACATGTTATCTGTATCCCTAAACATAGGATTTAGAGATACGCTATATATAAACTAGGATCATTTTAGGCTAGCAGTCACATAATTACTGCCTGCGGACGCGACGTGTTGTAGGAGAAGCTAAAATCATTTTAAAATTAGAGTTGTAAACCGATATGTTTACATTAACAATAATTGTTTTTGATGAAAACAGTGCATAAATAATCCTGCATATATGAACTGTTTTAGAAAACTACAAGTCCCATGTAAAGATTTGTATTATCTTGAAAAACAGGACATGCTACGTTTAAGATAATCTAAGACATAGGATAACGTCACAGCTCTACAAAGTGAACTGAGCTGCCAAGTGGAATAAATCAGTAAAGACGTTCAACACCGCTCATAACATATTATGTTCTCTACACACGATTAATTCATTGTGATGCAAAAATAATCCCACGTATTGGAAATCTCCAACTAAACTAAATTTTATTCTTAGAGCATAAGGGAAACCAAAGCTATTTAATATAACACTGTGATTCTTTACACTACTCCATAATGCAGCTCTACAGCTGAAGTACAGAAATGAAAATTATTCTTGTAAAGCTTTCAACCTGCTTTCCAAACCAGGTGTGATAACTCCAAAATATTGTGACGCAGGGCTATGACCCAACGTTATCGAGAGGTTGGCGCCGAGCGGTTGGAGTAAACAAATTATCGGTAAATAACTAGAACCTTCTGGAAGCTGCTTCATCCCACTCCGCCAGAATATGTGCTAAAATAGTTCTAGAACGTTCGAGAACCTTTTGGATACATTCAACTGACTATATGACAAGCGCTCTCGCGGAAGTGAGTCAGTTGCGAGTCGAGTGTTAGTTGACTTACGTCGGTCAGTCAGTAAAATGTGTATATTCTTGTGAAACTGGGTATGTTCCATCTAAGCTAACCTAAAGCATATTAAAATGCCCCAGTTCTAGACTAACAAGTCCATCTGCAAAGTAGAATTAAACTGGAAATCCTTTCAAGTTGCTCATAGCTAAGGGTATCTTAAATGGCTATTAATGTATCTTGGTGAAATAAATGAATAAATCACCCTGCAAATCTGAGTTCTTCAACTAGATAAAAACCAATCCTTAGAGCATAAGGAAGAAAGAAGAGGAATTTCCTCTTATTAATTGGAATTTTTTAAATTAAATAACGTTTAATGTTAGTTTCAAGTTCTATTATCGTTGCCTCTAAATTAATTGTGTGATCAGCACTTAAATATCGACAGTTATAAACCAGTGAAGAATTATATTATCTTAAAACAGTGATTTTGAGATTTCTATTCTGACTGATATGACAGAAATAAGATTGTTTGTAAAACCGAATTTGTTAATAAATAAAATAAATTCATGTTCTCGTAAAGGAAGAGACACTGTAATAAGTTAAAAGCTGTGCTGATAACGTGACGGGGAACATGCGGGCAAATAGTCCTTGATGGGTGTCACAGAAGTTTCTAGAACGCTGTGTTCAATATCTCGCACGGCCATGAAAATGGTCGAAAGGTAGAATTCTGAATTATTGACATCGAATGCTGTAACCGGCCAGCTTGGTTACTAAAACCGCGACAATGTTGCTTGGAATTGCGCTAGATGTCAGTTTCTGTTATAAGCGTCTTTAATAAAGACATTGCCGTACAGTAAACGACAACAAAATACGCTTCCAAACTAAAGCTTTAATTTTCGTAGCCCACCTTGACATTATGCGATGCAGCTTTTTTACTTTCTCTACTACGTATAGTAAGTAGGGGAAGTATTGCATTCCACCCAAAAATTCGATACCGAGATTTCACCGGAAATACATGTTTTGAGACCTCCTGAATCCAAAAAAAGCATTTTTGGAAACATGTCCGTGTGTGTGTCTATGTGTGTGTCTGTGTGTCTGTGTGTGTGTCTGTGTGTGTGTCTGTGAACAGCATAACTCAAAAACGAACAGTCGGATAAACACCAAACTTGGTATTTAGGTTCAGTATCTTCCAGAGATGCGACACGAAGGTTTTCAAGAAAATCCCCCCACCCCAGACTACCCTTTACATGGAACATTTTTCGAAAATTTTAATTTTCTCAAAAATGGCTCTAACGATTTTGATGAAAATATCATATGTTTAAGATAATGTCATGAGAAATGAAATGTATATCTCGAATTTTCTGGGAATGTCTCCAAAAGTATTCTTCATTGTGAACGACTTTTGCATAACTGGTAAACCATAAGAGATAGACAAAATTTTACTACACAAAAAATGTAGATCTCGTTAAAATACACAACTTATGTCATATACGTTTCTTTTGTTGAGTGAACCGTTTTCGAGATATTGCTTGTTATTCCCTTAAATTTTCCAATACTTATACTTTTTCTCAAATTCGTTATTCATTTTTTTATGTCCTGGACTTGCAAAGAGAATGGAATGCGCCGCATAGCAACCAGCGATAAAATATTTGACTATCGCTTAAAAGCTACCATATTCCCCTTGCATCTACAAGAAAATTAGCAATAAGATTGACATCTCGATATCTCGATTAACATAAAGCATATGGAGAATAGGCGTTTGTAAAAATAGATTGTACAAGAGTAGAGAAAGTCATGTGAGTGTAACACATCAGATTTTTTTTCATCTAAATCGCATCACATCTCATTTTATCTGATGTGATATTATCTGATCCTATGGCAACTCATTTCACATAGTTCAGGCGCATCTAATTTAATTTTATCTTACTGCCTTCACTCCGATTTAATCTGATCTCATCATATTTTGCCTGATTAAATCTCATCCGATTGCATTTAAATACAGGCATTAAAACGAAAATGATTTTCTTTCATTAACTCGTTTATTAATGATCGTACTCTTGTTGTGAATCATGAATAACAAATCATCGCTGCAGCAGACCTCTTTCCTGGTAAAGGCTGACTTTAATTACTAAACAACTTTCTATTCCAGTTTGGAGGAAATTACTTTTACTATAACATGCTCTCAATGCATAATGGCGCTAATTTAACCGCAGAAACATTTAGGAGGCGTTATGTCTTCATTAATTGATTATTTAATTTTCCTCAGGTTAAAGACATTAAAACCACCTACTATAGAAATTATGTTACAATATTTTGAGTTTACTTAATTTCTCCTTTCCTTTCCCTTCACTTATTGAGGTAAATGTTTCGGAAGCGCTAAAGCAAAACAAAGTTAAGGTTTCGTCACTAACAATTTTGTTGCATCCTTTGAATCAAAATTCTGGTAAAGGTTTACTAGATACATTCGTGTTAAAGGCGCAGTTTGTTAGCTTATGCCAATTAAATATCTAATTGCAAATTTCCTCATTAATATATTTTGATGTGGTTTATTTGTTGTGGTTGAACCACATATTGCGGGAGATATGTTTCTTGGAGTGTTCACCCCACATACGATACAAACTTTCCGGTGGTCTTCGCCCCACGTATTAGAATCGACTTCTTATTTTAATGTTTATTTAAATATATATGACTCGTCTGCGTCATTAGTAATTTTCAAAACACGTATCTCTTAGCAGGGGTGGTGTGGCTAAAGAATGAAGGCTTACATAAATTATAATTGTATTGTACTTTGTTTATTAATCCTTCACACGCCTTTATTAAACTTTCTAATTTATTGTTGTGTCAAGGTTACCTCATTGTTACCTCATTGTTAGCAACTTTCGGCATCTACTTTAAAATTCTGTTTTCTACGAAAAGCAGCTTGCTTCTATTCTCACAGCTCCTAAATTGTTAAACTACGTAATGCATTCACATAACATTATTATACATGTACATAATAATATAAACACAATACAATGACTGTTACATACATTTTATATATATTATATTATACACATATTGCTTTAAGGCGGTCTGTTATTGTATTTTATATTATATAGACTGATATCATTTAAGAGTAAAAATACTGTCTCAATTTTAATACCTCTAATGTTTAACTAACACGTTGCAGAAAGGTTCTATTCAAAGGAAAAGATGAATTACAGTAAATTGGAATTATTAAGATTATATTTTAAGAACAACAAAATAAAAATAATGATTTATAGCTCTTTAATTATCCTAATTATTATTAAACTATAAATGACATGGAATTAATTGTTCTTTCACACAAGTCGTGTGTTGGACAGGGTTGGAAAGGTAGAATCAGATGAATGAAAAATTCAATGCCATAGCCGGAATTTGAACCACGGATCTCCCGATCTCCGTCCGGTTGCTCTAACCACTGAGCTACCATGGCAACTATAAATGACATGGTTTGCCATTTAGGCAACAATGTATTTAATTAATAACAAAACGAGTTTAGCAGAACATGGGACTGTGGCGAATTTTCAAACCGACTTTTTTAATGTGCCCAGAACATTATTTTTACTTTCTCTGTCACTTCCTACAGAATGTATAGGACGTATTTAATTCCAAACACAAATTCAATGCTTAATTTTCAGTAGACACATGTTCTGGGTATCCTGAACGCCACAAAAAGTACTTTTAGAAAATAGTTGAAAAAAAATATTAACTTTGTAATTTGACTGTTTCTTTAGATATTATATATTTATGTTTGCCTCGGCTGCGTACAATATTATTGTTAGAGACACGTTTCTCTTAGCAGGATTGTGGTGCGGCTAAGGATGTAGGCTTACACAGATTATAATTTACTTCACTCCTTTTATTAATGCTTGATACAATTTAAATAACACTTCACTGATACAGAGAGCTGTGAGATTGTTTTTATTAATTAATTACACTTTTTAGCACGTAAACTTATTTTTCGTCTCACACGAATACGTATTACATTTCTTGAGGACACTTTTTTCGTCTGGTTAGTAACGCTGTGTGCAACCAACTGACTTCTGAATTTGTAACATTTTCTCCTTTTCAGTTTCTGATTGGCTAAACCTAATCCAATAGAATACCTTTATTTAACTAAAGCTTTTTCTGGTTGTTGATTGACTGTTTTTAAACTGTCTCAAAATTTACATTATTGTTGCTCCAATAATGACTAGTAGCATTTAAACTTTCAAATTCATTATTACCTCAAGGTTACCTTATTGTTATCTCATTGTTAACAAGTTTTAACCTATTATTCTCACAGATCCTACATTATTAAATTACGTAATACATTCATATAACATTATTACACATGGATACAATAATATAAACGTATACAATAACTGTAATATGCACTTTTTATATACTGCTACATACACATATTGTTTTAAGACGGGCTGTTATTGAATTTGTATTATATAATTAGACTGAAATTATTTAAGTGTTAAAAATTCTGCCTCAAGGTATGCTCTGAGTTTTCTGCGAAAAGCCTGTAAAGGCCTCTTCATTCTGTTGGAATTTTGTATAATTAGGAAACCATAAGAGAGAGGGTAAAACTTACTCCAGAAAATATGCTGAGCCCATTAAAGTACGCAGTTTGTGTCAATTTTTATCGCAGTGTTAGTTGTTTTCGAAATATTCCACACTGTGTTATATTTTCGCAAATATTATTGCGTCATTTGAAGGAAGATGCTTGAGAGTATGCAATAATCATTTTGGTTCTTCTCTTCTTTCGCAACAGCTCGTTACTGCTAACATGGATATATTTCTCTGTGCTTCTGTTGAACTTTTGAACGATATTTCCCATATTGTGTGTAACATAATTTGAAATCGTTTCTAGGTAAGAATATATCGTGGATAATGTAACGTGAATTTAGGAATGATTTTAATAAATTCTGTAATATTACGTGAATTTTTGTTAGCTGGAGAAAGTTATATCAGTGCACCACATCATTTTTTAAAATTGCTTGCGGTAGAATTTATTTTGAAAGAAAAGCCTTTCTGTTTTCTCATTCTGAGACTACCATAAAGACAAAATATATAACAAATAAAAAAATAACCAAACATATTAAACAAGGAAACAAATACAAGAAATCGTATAAAACGTATAAAACGCCGTATTTACGCGAATTTGTAGCTTAAAATTATGAAAAAAAGGGTTTATATCGAATGTAAAGCGCATCAATGACATCGTATCGTATATATAAACCATCAGATTACAAATTATAGAATTGAAAGTGCCCTGTTGTTAGGTGACACATTGTTAAAGAACAAAATTAGTGTTACGCACTGTTTTTCGCACCCTGTTCTTTTGATGATAACGTCCTTTGTATCCTTCGCAGTAATAGTGTATGTAGTTCCACAGCATATCAAATCAAGTTGGCGTCTCATCAGTGTTGCCTATTTGCCCCATGGAAATGTTTTGTTTCTTTCGCGGTGAAATGACATACCGCTGAAACGTTTGTAGTTTGTCCTCAAAATCTGCAGGAAACTTCTGGCACATTTTTGTACGGCGTCTTAGAGATAAACCCGTCCGTTACACGAAACGATCCACCCATCCACGGCTAATCTTAAACTCTTGTTTCGAATACCAAGAACTTCAGCCTCCTCTTTAGCTTTCTTTATTTCTTTCTGTCTGTCTTTCTTTCTTTCGTAATTCCTGGGAGTCTGGATTGATAACGCATTCTCATGGGAAACCCATATACTACAATAAGTGTCAAACTGAACAAATTATGTTATGCTGTTAGTAAATTGGCTACTGTGTGCTCCAAAGAAATACTAAAGATAGTGCATCACAACTGCATTGAGTCCCAAATTAGCTATGGCATCCCCTTTTGGGGTTCCTCTCCAAAAGGAACACACATTCTCACAATCCAAAAAAGAACTTTAAAGGCAATTCTGAAGGTACCCATAAGAACACCAAGTAGATACATATTCAATGAACTTAAAGTTTTGCCTGTTCCATGCCTATATAAACTTGAAATCTTAAACTTCATTCATAATTATATAACTATATTTCAAAACAACTCAGAATATCATAACTACAACACAAGAAATCTCAATACGTACAAAAAGCCTAGCAAGCATTTCCCATCTGGGTATCTTAATGTATAACAAACTAGATGCTTCAATAAAAAACTTAAATAAAGAACATTTTAAAGGTAAACTAAGAAAGCCACTTCTAAAAAGGCAATATTTGCATATAAATGACTATTTAAATGAACCAAGTTTTCCATAATCACATAATTAAAGTACATAGATTATTTAATTTTGTTATTCTGTGACATAGTATTTTTGTAAAGAAACTGACATGTAATTATTATTAAGAATTATTTTAATATTACTTGCTGTAATGCAAAATTTCTGCATATCCAATCCTGACGTGTCCAAAGAAACAATGTAAGTTGTTCCCAAAGGATGAAATAAATAAAATTAAGATATAATGTTGCTGGTCGCAGGATGCCCATTCTTCCAACACTTTTTCTTCATCTTCAGGATGTTTTCCTTTGCGAGGACCCGTAAATTTCTTCCTATTAGCTATAGTAGCAAATAATGAATTTCTGTTTTCGCCACAAGCGAACATTGTTCTCTGATACATTGAACTTCCTTCCTGCCTTTCTATTACCATTTTTTGAGCATAAAGGGTTACCTTAAGCTTTAAAGAAGCATCATAAGACGTTCTTCTCTGTTTGCCCTTGCCCTGCATATCGTAACTAAAAACGCTCAATAATAGGCCAATGATAAATGAGCGGCTAGCTTGTCGCGAGTTTCTGAATGCATGTTAACACAGCAAATCCATTGTGACGTAATAAACGAAAGATTTGAATGAAGTTACCGGCGTTCTACGGAACGGATGCGTACTCGAATCTAAAGCGCACCACGATTTTGAGTACTATATTTGGTCAAAAACAGGTGCGCATTAGATTCGTGTAAATACGGTACATCAAAAAGGTATGATGTACAGTTGCAGTAATTATATAAATAAGCGAACAATTAACGAAATCAAATTTGAACGCTCATCACTTTCTTTTGTGGTATTCTTATGTGTCCTTCATTCTATAAGTTGTCCTGCCAAGTCAGCATACGTTATTGGATTTCAGAACAAAGTTGGGAATAATTCTTAACATGGTAACCATGCGGGTATTTCAGTATATACTAGTACTGCCCACGCTAGAAGTACAGTTGACGTCCATAGGGTTTAGGACGCATCAATAAGAGGACACAGATGGGAAGAAACCACAAAAATAAATAAACAGTAATTGTCCACTATGTTTTATTCTCTACGTTCCTTCGTAATCCAAGAGGATACATTTCTTCAACATCGTCATCATCATTATCGAGTACTTCGTGAACATGTAAGAACGTAGGTTTTCACGGCCGGTGTCACTATTATAACTAATATAATTTTCCGGGTTGTTATGCCGTGGTCTGCTGGAGTGCTGTGCTGTGCTGTGCTGTGCGTCAGATGGCAGGTTGAGGGCAACCCGATGGTGTGCTTAGGCGTGTACCTTCCCTAATTAGGGCTTTACCACGTAGTGACGGGGTATGGGGGTTACAGGATGGCGGTTGTTCTTTAGGTAGGGGGAGAGAAAGGAGGTAACAAAGTTTGTTCCTCAACGGTAGCCGGTCATGGTGCAACTACCCTTGTGCACCGCTGGTGGTATGAATTTTGTAATTATAAACATGTTGGGATTTTAATTTTGAAGCTCTCTTGAAAGGATTGTATTGGAGTTCAGCTTTAGCTGCTGTTGGAATTACTCCGCTGTTACCGGATATGCCCGCAAGCCATGCGGGGAAGCCGGTGATGCCTCAAGCGGCGTATTCTGGGGTCATAATCCCCAAGAGACCTAACTAGGGCGCTCTGATGGTATGGCAACTGGTCGTAAAATTTTGCGGCCCGGCGCCTAATTTCATCCTCCACGTAAGGAAGAGATGAGGCTTCGTGAAGCAGTCTCACGGGAAAGGAGCGGTTTACACAATAGATGGCCCGAAGGCACCTATTCTGTACCCGTTGCAGGAGCAGCAGGTTGGAATCTGCGGCCATGCCCCAGATCTCGCAGGCATAAAGCAGGAAGGGGATCATCAGCGCCCGAAAAAGGTGTAACTTTAAAGGGACAGGCATCTCAGACCCCAGCATCGGGTACAATGAAGCCGCAGCCCCATGTCCCCGACGCGCGACGTCCCCGACGTGTCCCCGAAAACTTAACCCCCAGGTAGGAGATGGCATTTGTCCATTCTATCCTTCTTCCGAGATAGCTGAATGTGGGGAAGGTTGCGGGAAAGCGGCGCTTAGTGAAGAGAATGGCGTGGCTTTTTGCCGGATTGATGGATAATCGCCAACGCCTGCACCACTCTTGGAGGAGGCGGAGGTGTCTCTGAATGGGGTTGAAGGCTCTGTTTGGGTGTTTACTTGTACAATACAGGAGCACGTCATCAGCGTACTGTGCCATGTTGACGTGCTGCTCTGTGGGTAGATCGGCCACATATACACTAAAAAGTGTGGGGGATAGAACAGAACCTTCGGGGACTCCGCCTCGTATTGGCCTTAGTGTAGATTTGTGTCCCGCTACCGAAACAACAAAAGTGCGGTGTTTTAAATATGTGTGTAGCAGGTGTATTAAGTGTGTAGGGAGCTCCAGTTGGATGAGCTTTTTGAGGAGCCCCGCATGCCAGGTCGTCGAGAAGGCCTTCTCGACATCCAGTGAAACCGCGGCGGTGTAAGCCCTGTCCTGGAAGCCCAGGGCAGCCGCTTCCACCACGCGCAGCAATTGCTGGGAGGTCGAGTGCCCAGGACGGAAGCCGAACTGATGTGGTGGGATGGCTCGAATGTCCCCTAAGGTGGGAGACAAGCGGTTAAGAATGGTCCTTTCAAACACTTTTGAAAGGACAGAGAGGAGGCTAATGGATCTGTAATTGGCAGGATGTACCGGATCTTTCCCCGGCTTCAATATGCAGATAACCCGAGCCTCTCTCCACTCGCGTGGAAAGTGACTTAGGGCGAAGCACATATTGAAGACCCTGGTGAGAAAGAGCACGGCCCGGAAGGGAAGGCGTCGTAGCATGGCGGGTGTAAGCCCTTTTGGGGTTGAGACGCCGGAGTGCGCCTTGGATTTCTGAAGGTCTTATGACGGGATATCGATCCGCATCGTCGGGGGGACGTCGAAGGAATCGGCGTACCTCCCTCCGAGTACGTTCGGAAAAGGCATCGTCCTGGGGGTCATCTCGAGGCCTCATGGTCCTCTCAAGGTAGTCGGCAAACACATTTGCTTTGGCTTGGGGGAGGTAAGCCAGGCCTTGGGTGCCGTGGAGAGGGGAGGAGTATTGATCTCTGCGGTTGCGGAGGTGTTTGGCTATCCTCCACACGTCGCCATCTTCGAGGTTCATACGGTTCATCGACTCCTTCCACGCTTGCACTCTGTGCTCGCGTAGTCGGCGACGGACCTCCCGGCAAAGGCGCCTATGAAGCACTCGATTATGTGGCGTGCGGTGACGCTGGTAGAGTCTGCGTGCCGCCCAGGAGCGGCGGATAAGCAGGTGGAGTTCAAGAGGAAGGACGTCAGGGTGCAAGGGTGCTGGGGTGTTGACAGTGAGGTTATGGACCGTTCGTACCACGATGGAAGTGAAGGAGGAGACAGCCGCCTCCAGGGTTGGGACGTCTACGATTCTCGGGTTGGGTGGAAGGGATTCGTTGAGGCAGACCTTGACGCATTCCCAGTCGACCTCCCGGTGTTGAACCGGGACGCCGTGACTGGCAACCTGGGTGTTAACCTCGGCTAACACAGGATTGTGGTCTTGAGTGTAGCGCGTTGATTGATGTGAGTGAGATATGAAAGGGGAAATGCTTGATGATCGCGAAGTCGATAACAGAAGCCCGTCCTCGACCTCGTGGATGATGTGTAGGTTGCCAGGGACCCTCTGCTCTAAGTTGAGGGTCCGCATCTATCATGCGTATAATTTCATTGCCTCGTCTACACGACGGGGGGCAGCAATGCCAACGCATATGTTTGGCATTGAAGTCCCCAGCCATGATAACGTTAGGATGAAGGGCGAGGATGGATAGGTAATCGTTGAGTAAGAACAGCCTTTGTGGAGGGTGGTAAACAGACACCACCATGACTTCCGTACCGCCGAGATCAATACAGACGGCCGTGGCCTCCAGGGTTTGAAGTGGCGGGAGAGGGGTTGGGCGTTGGACAACACTGTTCCTCACGAGGACCGCGGTGCCACCTCCCCGGCGGCCCAAACGGTCAGTCCTGAGGCAGCTGAAGCCCGGTAGACGGAATCGGGTGTTGGGTTTCAAATGTGTTTCCCCGACTAAAATGAGGTCCAAGGCATATGAGCCAGCAAAGTGCTGGAGCTCATTCCCCTGATCGGCCATTCCACACGCGTTCCAAAACGCGAACCGAAACGAGGTACGTGACCTAGTTCGATTCGCCATTTCGGGCCGTCTGGATGACAGTGGTCAGGAGTGCGAGCCCCTCCATGGCAATTACCATCTTTGCGGCTTGGTCAGATGTTGATAGGAACCTGACCAGCAGATCGCAGATGCGCTGGCCGTGGTTCTGCAGCAACTGCTGCAACCACCCCAGCACATCAGAAACCTGTGGTGCAGGAGGAGGGGTTGGGGGTCTTCTCGGGAGAGGAGTGGGGGGCTTGGGCAAGGGCGCCGGTCCATTGGTCCCCTTGTCGGCCCTCGACCTACGTGGAAGAGTGGGAGTACCACGCTCCCACGAGGTCTCGGATTCCGAGTCCGGTTCTCGCGCTGGACGACGTCTCCTTGTCCTTCTAGGACGGGGAGGTTTTGGGGTGTCTGGAGCTGGTGTTTGCGTCTTGCTGGACGTGGGTTGTGTGGGGGCCCTTGACACCGCAGGTCTACCCGAGGTGCTCTGTAGTGCTGCTGCATAAGAGCGTCGGGAAGCAGGCTGATGTTGTTGCCGTGGCGGAGCTGGAGCTGGCGGGTGCTGCTGTTGTGTTGCTGGTTGGCCTCCCCTACCTTGGGGGGCTGCTGGTGCAGGTGGTCTCCTTGAGGCTATCACAGCCTTCCTCGTAGGGCACCCGCCGTAACACGCCACATGCTCCCCCTTGCAGTTAGCACAGGTGGGAACCTCGGTGATTGTTCGGGGACAGACCTCTCTGGGATGGGAGCCTCCGCACCTTAAGCAGCGCAGGTTGCGGAAGCAGAAGTGGCTGGAGTGGTTAAACCCCAGGCACCGGTAGCACTGTGGGGGACCGCCAGAGCCCTTGGATGGTTCGATGTGAACCCGAAGGTAGCAGATGGTGGTGACACCATCTATCTTTGCCTCCGGGTCTGCTGACCGCTCCACGACTACTAAAAATAGTGGGAGGGGGGTGGGGCCTTGGCCATTTGGAGCTGGTCTGGTGAGCTGCTTCACCACTCTTGGGGTGATGCCCTGGCGGATGAGGTCGTCCTCGATGTCAGTCACCGAAGTATCCGCTGGCAATCATCGGATAACCCTGCGAATATCTCGGGCCTTATCCAGGCCGAAGGTAAAATGGGGAATGCCCCTCCTTCCTAGTTGTTTAAGCAGCGCTGAGTAGTCCCCGGCCTGCTTAGCCTGAAAGATGAAGCGGCTTTTGTTCCGCCTCACCGTGCATGACCCGATCAGGGTCGGCATGACTTCCTTCAGGAAGCCTACAGACCCCGCAAAGTCGTCCACGATGATTGGTGGAACGTGGCTCCGCTGCCCGGCGTTCTGGGCGGACCCAGAAGCGGCAGGCTGCGCGGACGCTCCTGATTGGCCAGAGGGCACGCCCCCTGCAGCCAATCGGGAAGCACGCTTCCTTTTCCGTGAAACCACTTCACGAAAGTCGTCGTCTTTTCCGGCCGTGGAAAGGCCAGAGGAGCTTGCCTCATCCTCCTCCATGGAGGAGTAGTTTGAATGTTGGGAGCCTAAATTGGCTCGACCATCGTCGGAGCAGCGCTCCGAAATTTTGTCTACTCGGTCAGATAAATCATCTCGAGAGACGCCCTGGTTGGTGGTAAGCTTGGACTGGTCCAAACAACGCACTTTGCCCTTTCCGCTTGCGCGTTCTTGGCTAAGTGCCCTTTTCTTGCACTCCAGAGCGGCAGGGCCGCCCGAGGGCTGGTTGACTGCACCAGTGCTGGTGCTGGCAGCGGCAGTTGGAGTCTGACCGGCATTCCCGCTGGGGCCTTTGCCAGTTAAGGACTGGTTGGGTTTGGTTTTTGGCATCTTGGGAAGATACACAGCGCTGCACCCAGGGGTGCAGCGCACACAAGCACAAAATCGTTTACCCTCACCTGCAGGCAGCTGTGGTGCTCAATAGTGCAGCGAAACAGAGGGCCGGACACTATTAGTGCGCCTTACCGTTCCTTACGGAAGGTGGCTGTGGCCTTGTTCGCCTACCCGCTGCCTGGAATTGGCCTCTTGATGGTAACGAGGCCACTGAAGGTCAATGTAGTCGTATGCACTGGTCGCCTTAAGAAAAGCGACGCAGTAGAGCTGGTTGAAGAAGTACGTTCTCAGGAACCTGGCCGACCCACAAAAAGTGGCGGACCGCGCAGATTTTTTTTTTTTTTTTTTTTTTTTTTTAACCCCCCTAAGGGGGAAAAGGACGGGCCCCACACCCGCCCGTCCCGGTGGCGATCGTCCGGCATGCGTTGCCGTGCAAACTACATCGCCTCCCTCGTGCAGTTAGTGTCTAACATGCAGGGAGTTGGTTATGATTTAGTTTTTTTTTTTTTTTTTTTTTTTTTTTTTTTTTCGAGTGGAGGAGAAAATGATTTAATCACTAACCCCAGCCCCGATGGGAGTCGGGACTGAGAGTGTGGGAATCTCCGAGCGTCGGCATACCCACTAAAAACTCCTCCACCGGTTAGGTCGTGGATTTGAAAGGAAGTTCAAGGGAAAGGTAGCACGGTCCCGCATAGCACCCGTGTTAGTCTAGCGAAAGATTCTAAGCTGCCGCCCAATGGGCGGGAGCGGCGTGAAGTGCGATCCTAGCCTACAGCCATGACAAATTGCCCTGACTGCAGCCTAGGGGGTTAGGAAGTGCAAGTAGAAAAGGGGGTTCAACGGAGATAATACAAGGGAATGGTGATGAAGGTGAACTTACTCTGGCGCTGGAGGCCGTCGTCGTTTGGACTGGTCTTGCACAAGCGCACGGCATTGTGCAAGAATCCGCTGCTGGCTCTCGGAGATGACCAGCGGTGTCCTCTCTGGTGGTTGTGATGGTGGTGAAGGTCTTCCTTCCGCGAAGCTGGTCTCCAGGTTCTGCAGCCGGGTAGAGATGTGGTGCAGTTTGGCCAACAGGTCAGCGGCGGTGGTTTGTTGCTGAGTAGTGCCAGCAGTGATGGCGGACTGCAACTCCTGGAGCTTCTCGGTGGTGGTGGTGATGAACTCGTCCAGAGCCGCGATGCGCACACCAATGTCCAGGACCTCCGCGTGGAGATCCTGAACGGCGTCGCGCAAACCCTGGATTTCCTCGTGGATCGGCGTAGTAGACGAGGGTGTCGGCGCTGGTGATGGTTCTGATGTCTGTGGAGGTGCTGATGACTGCGATGTTGGTGCTGGTGGCTTCGGCGGTGCCTTCCTGCGGGGATGCAGGGGGCAGAGCGCCTGGCCGGTGAAGTGGGATGACCCTCCACAGGTCGCACAGTAGCGGCGTCGGCGTCGAAGGTCGTGCTGGGTGCACGATGCGGTGGTGGAGGCTGCTCCACAGTAGTGGCACCTCGGTTGAGCTGAGCAGGTCGTCTCATTGTGCCCGTAGGCACAGCAGCGTCTGCAGGGAGCCTGGCGTTCCACTCGGCTGGCCTCGATGCGTAAGCACCGCCCTAACAAGGGCAGGCCCGCCCTCAAAGCAGCTTCGTAGTCGCCAGGATCTGCAAACTCCAACCTGACGAGCGAAGTGGGTCCCTGAGCTCCATGAATCCTGGTGGCCTTCAAGGCTGAAGGCCACTGTTGGTGCGCTGCGGTGACGAGGAACCTGGCAGGCAGGTCCCTCGGGACTCCACGAACGACGGCGCTGTACCTCCCATGAGGCACAGGCTGGATCTGCGGTGGCTGGGAAGTGCCCAGAATCGGCAGCGTGGATGCCGGTAAGTGAGGCGGCGATTGCCGAGGCAATCGCGGCGAAGCGGCGCTGGCTGGCGGAGAAGCGGCGGTTGCGGCATAGGTTGCCCTAGGCTGCGGTGGCTGCGGCGAAATCTCCTCGGCGGGTGCCGGAGGAGATGAAGAGGTTCCTGCCTGAGCAGGAGCGGCGGCAGAGCGACCCTTCCTCCTCGCCATCTCGGAGCTGTGTGTCCTCAATGATTTAGAAATCTCGAGGCGGCGTCGCTGGAATTTTGACGGACCTCGTAGAAAACTCTAGATGCATGTCCTGCTGCTGCACGCACGCACCCACCACGCCCGCACAGTCTGCTGGAGAAAGATTTCCCAGACGTTTCATCCACAACTGCGGTGGACATCTGCGAGCCAATCAGAAGAGAGCAACAACACAGCCGGCGCCAGCCCCCTCATACCAGCGGGCCAATCAGCAGAGAGCGTCCACACTATAAAGAGAGCGGCACTAACGGCCAACGCATCAGACGCTGCGATACTTTCACCGAGAAGACTTCGTCCGCGCCACTGAAGATGTCCACCGCAGTTGTGGACGAAACGTCTGGGAAATCTTTCTCCAGCAGACCACGGCATAACAGCCCGGAAAATTATATTAGTTATAATACTTCGTGAACAATTCTGCTTATCCACTGATTCAGTTCTGGCTTTTTTTTTTTTTTTTTTTTTTTTGTCCAAGAGGGCAGGTTGATACACAGTTTCCCTTCCGTACACGTTTTACATACACTTTTTCAAATAGTGGGACTTTTCCGCTTAATCATGTATTTCCTAAAGAATTTACCCACTTTTAAAATTAAATTACAGGGACTACTGCTGTATGATGAAATGTAGCTTAAGCTGTGTGTGCAAAAATATTCTTACTGACAAGTGTTCCAGTTTGTGTAGTGTTAATTGTTCAATGTTTTCCTTCTAAACATATTCTCAGGTGTCTTGTGGACTAACACATTTCAGGACGAAATGGATGTCAACATAGCTCATTTTAGTGCTGCCATAGGTTTAAAACACGCTGTTATTTTATCTTCTTTGTAAGTAGCTATAAGTATACAGTGAATCTACAGTTATACTAGTCTGCAAAGCGGCTTTGAATTGGGTGACAGTTGTCACATCCAGCGCACACCTGTTGCATATAAACAGCCGGAATAAAATGGGCAATATAACTGAAATTTAGAAGAAAAGCTATAAAAATATACCTACACGCTTGGTTTAGCCGCATTACAGCAGATGTTGAAAATGATTATCTTGAACGAAAAGACATTCGTTATATTTCCGAAGATGATTTTGTTTACTCGAAGTTCTTATTGATTGATTGCCTCGTTTTTGTCGAATAAAAGTAAAGCACCATATATTCCTGTTTTTGCTCATGAGAACATGGATGATTGTCTTGAAATTGTAACATCTGCATGTTTCTAATAGATTTTTGTCCCAGGTTTATTGAAAAAGAGTATTTTACCTTAACATCGTATACTCAAACTCGATAATTTATCGGTAACAGACAACATAATTCTGCTCTTAATGAGCGATAAAACTTCCATTCAGACTCTACAGCTAAACACACACGTCGTTTGCCAAGAGCTCAATCCAAGGAAATTCCTTATCGGTCTTGTCTAATCCTAAATTCAAGGTCTTTTGGGCTTAACGTAAGACAGAAACCTTGGGCTAGGAGTGAACTAGAATGTTGATGAAACTTAGAACTCTCAATTGGAGATTCTGTTATGCTGATACGAACTTACAAAAGAACAAACGCATTTCAGGATTTCTCTGAAATGATACATGAACGAATGTATGTTTTGCGGTACCATGGTGTAGATTTTGTTTTGTTGTCCTTAACTAGCTGAGTCTCTTTGGTTTCACATGCGGTATGGACGGCAGTGAAAACGGAATAATCTTCACGACCATTGGTTTATTTACCGTTTACATTAATTTAAAATATCATGTAGTTCTCAGATGTTTGTTAATTTTACACAGGAAAATAAACTGATCGATGGGTCGAAATGAGTAAGTTATTTTGTTGTTTCCTTTGATATGAGATAATGTTACAGATTTACTTAAAGAATGAATGAAGCAATTGAACTTTCAGGGCCCTTGTCTATAGAAGGAACCAAATTCTTTCTGATATTTCAGCAGACTTATTCCCTTTAACTGTCCTGGTAATATTGAATAGCTTTGACTTTTACTGTCACTTGGTATTACCTCATTTTTGTTCTGCATATATGTTTTGTTTTAATTTCTTTTTACTTTGTAAAACTCCAGTCCCTCTTTTATTTACACGTCCAGACGCTGCAGAGGGTGGGGAGTGATTCTAATTAAAGAACAATCTAACAATCTGGAAATCTAACCCGGACCTTTAAGTTGAGAAACCACCAATATGCTTCGCACTCGACCGCGGAGGCAGCCAGGAAGGCTTTTGCAAACTCTGATCTGGCTTTTATTACAGTCCCTTCCCTTTATTTGATTTCATTTCTATAGTCACGCTCCTTTGGAACTTTAGGCTTTGATTGTATCACAGAAATGGTGTTGAACATGTGTAGAACAGAATTAGCTACCTTAATTATGTGTGACATATCACAATGGTGTGACTTAACACCATTTCGGATATTCGTTGGCAAGGCATGTGGGGAAGGGAAATGGTAGACTTTGTCTTACAAAGATCTAGGTACCAATTACAATATACATTCCCCTATCCCACTTTTGCCTTTCTCACCTGCCCTACACCTCTGAGTTCCTACCTGAGAGCCAAAAGTAAAATCTATTTTCTTGCTGACGTTCACAAAGCGATCAGTTGTCTGACACTAGTGTAGAAGTTCTTCATGGCTCCTGCAGAGGAAAAGTTTGAGATGGACCATGTAAGTCGAGAAGCAAACTTATTGGGTTATCCAATTCGTTTTGCTCGCAAGTTCCATCTGTAGTGCCTGAAAACACTGAATCCTCTGTACACTTAAGTTATCACAGTTGCCTAACCACTCCTACGACTTACAGGTCAACAACCAGACTCGCTATTGGGTATGCCAGTATGTGTTTGTGACTGACGTTGGATGAAGCAACGTGAACCTGTGTTTACAAACTAGGGAAAGCAAAAAGGAACATATTCGACATCTTATGGTGCTTTACTATCGTAAGGGTAAAACCGCCTCACAATGTCGACAGAAAATTTGTGCTGTCTACGGGGAAGATGCATGTCAAAAGTGGTTTAGTCGATTTCGAGCTAGGAATTTCTCCCTAAAAGACAAACCTCGATCTGGACGGCCTATGGTTATTGAGGTGGAAAGAATTAATGAAATGATAGTCAAAAATCTACGAATGACAACTCGAGTGTTGTCATTGGAGCTCAATTTAACTCGTGCTACTGTAGCCAAGAACTTGAAAAAACTGGGTTACGTAAATGTTCGCGATGTATGGGTTCCTCACGAATTGAGTGAAGCGAATTTGATTCAGAGTGTTTCTATCTGTGACTCCTTATTTTGAGACGCAATAAGAACGATCCTTTTCTGGAACGACCGGTAACTGGAGATGAGAAGTGGACTGTGTACAATAGCGCCCGAAACAGTAAATCATGGCGCAAGAAAGGACAGCCACCTAAATCAGGGCTGCATCCGAGAAAGGTTATGCTATGCATTTGGTAGGAATACAAAGGAATCCTGTATTACAAACTTCTTCCGAATAATGAGACTATCAATTCCGAGAAATACTCCCAATTGAATCGTCTCAAGGCAGCCATTGAAGATAAAAGACGGAATTGGGAAACGATGTCGTCTTTCACGAACACAACACCAGACCACGTACCTCTATGGTGGCCCGTCAAAAGTTGGCAATTTAGAGTGGGATGTGTTACCCCAATCGCCGTTTTTTCCAGACAGAGCCCTGTTCGACTTTTATCTATTCCGTTCCCTGCAGAATTTCCTGAATGACAAATGCCTCACTTCCTTGGAAGACTGCAGACTGAACTTCGAAGAGTTCATCAACCAGAAATCCCCCACATTTCCAGAGAAATGGCAATATATTTTCGACAATAATGGCGTATACTGCAGGAAAGAAATAGATTATTTACAAAACCTAACTGCCGTACTTATTTATCTTTTGAACGACATTGTGTATAAGGTTTGTAAACAGAAAGTTCGGCAACTATGCTATCGTAGCTATGCTGTGGGTGAGGTGTGTTCCCAGGCGTTCTTAGTGATTGAAACGTAACGAAAAACGAACGAACTTATGAGATAACCCTATACTTTTGGGGACTCTACTGTTTTGCCAAATGGTTATGTGGTAATCTCTCACTTTACTCCTTTAGCAATAGGTACAATTGAACCTCTCATGCTCTGCCGTTAAACCTAAACTTCTCCTGGGTGCGTTTGTTGAGTGATTGCCGTTCACTTTTCAATTCCTTGTTGGACGTAAAATGGGCTTAACTCAAAACCCGTAATATTTCAGGAGAAATAAATACAATTAAACAGAGCAGTCTGTAGAAGCGGATCTAGGAGTATTTTTGCTATCGAAATAAATATATATGTATACATTTCTTTGCTTTTGTTTTAGTATTTGAAAAATGTTTTATTAACTTCCACTGCTTATAAAGAATACAAATAGAATTAGAAACGGAGGAGGATAGCACTGCGGCCAGGGCTAGGACTATTGCCCTACTAAACTTCCGAGAGGAAGAGATGAGGCGAGAGAACACAAGGGTGGGCAGATCTTATGGCGGAAAACACAGCGCTGTGGGTTCCCTAACTTTTGCAGTTTGAAAATTCACGGACGCTCCTTCGATGCCCCTCTCTATCCGTACGGACAGATATGGGCAATAGGTTCAGTACCACGGAAGAAACAGTTCCCTTCTCAAAACACATCCACAGCGAACGCCGCATACAACCGTTTATTGCGCCTGGCCCTGTAACTCTGAGAGATGAAAGGAAATGAAATGAGAGGAAATGAGAGACAAACAAATTCGGGTAAGTATATAATTCACCACAGCTTTCGCCTACCGATCTCAGTAAACCAAGAAAGAAAACTCCAACGCAAACCGAATCTTGGGCTAATCGAATGCGAGCCTCAGAGACTACCGTCTGCCATCCCGCTCGTTCCTACGGTTGGTTATTACTTTAACTAATTATAATCTTCATTTATAAGACTCTTAAATCATTTTGTATTTGAAGCATAGGGTAAATTCATTTATATCAGAAAGTAATTCTTCAGACTTTCTCCAAATACCTCAAGTGCATTTTCTTACGCATAAGTGTACAACGTGAAGAAACAAAAGCTATTTTTGTTTTTTTTCTTTCTTTCTTTTATTTTATTTGCGCTGTTACTACCGCCCACCAAGGATTTGTTGTCACGTTATGGACGACTTTTCACTGGTAAAACCGTTGGTAAGGAGCGATACATTTATCGAATTTTCCATCCCTATGCTCGGTGTATGAAGTTCACAAAGGGTGGCTCCAGCAAGACGGCATCTTTCACAACACATTAACAACTGTACGACTTCTTTCGACATCCCACCTTTACAAGAGACTATGACCTGTCCAATCACTGGAGGATTCTGCAATATAATATTCAATGTATAATATCCTAAATGCTTGGTTTCCGTATTTGTTGATAATTGATAGAACAGTTATGCCCCAATCATACATGGATTCTATTTAATTGCAGTGGCGTTAACAAATCATTTATGTTTAGTGTATAACTTTTCTTGTTATAAGAATGAATTTGGTTATTTATTTCGTTCAGTTTCATGCATTTTGATGAAGCAGTGTGTATAAAATAAAATAGAAATAGGTTGCTAAAAGTGGCTTAACTATTCTAGTGCATTTTAAAATAAAAAAGTAAAACATTAACGTGACAATATAACAAATAAATGCGGTTACGTGCACATTTAAACCTCTCTAAATGTCAAAGGCTTGAATATGAAGCAGCAGCCAAGTTGAAATTATTTTTCTTAATTGTTGTATTTATACGTTTAAGTTTACACACTTACTGTTATCATTCATTATGTGCTGTTTTGAATGTTAAAGCCGAGGATCCGTGATTCGAGTCTCGGCCGTGGCAATGAATTGTTCAAATCTGGTTCACCCTTCCAATTTCGCGAAGTTGAAATAATTGTTATCAGATATCATAATTTTTTCTTACAGTGTGTTTTAGAGAAAAACGTATTTATAGTAATAGAAGGAAAATGGAAATTTTAGAGGAGGTGCCAGCTGGAAAAAATTGGGAACCACTACGATAATAGCATGCTTCTCATACTTAAAAGTGTTTATAAGTGACCCACAGTTCTTTTAAGTTTGTCCTTTAACCTGGTAGGTCTTATAGGGCGATGAATGAATGAATGAATGAATGAATGAAATGATGCTCAAATGAGTCAGAGTCCATAGAGCTTAAAGTTACCCGAATTTCGTCTTCTCAGGATAAGGGAAACCCCCGGAAAAAACTTTATCCGGGTAACTCACCCTAACCCAGATTAGAACTCGGTACCTCTTAAATGTGTCATTCACGCTACCATCACACCACATAGGTGGTCTGCTAATAATTTATCCAATGATTTCAATAAATTATGTAGATTAGAGCGGACCGTCTTTTCTTCAGTTCCACCATCTACCAGCACACTAGAGGAAACTGACCAGAGAGGAAAGGAGTGCTAATGTAGTCGCGTAGATCCTTTCGCTCTTCCCTAATTGTAATCTAGAGAAATATTTCCTTAGCATGCATATACGTACAGAGGCAGACAAATGATAAATGTCCTATTTATTAAGTAAGAATCATTTCAAGGATATAAAGTTTAAAAGTACTGAGATTGAGAATATATCCATGGTGTGCAATGTACCTACACTACTGTTAAAGAAGTATTCGAGAAGACTAGGTAGTAAAACTTCAGGTATTCTCATCTTACGCTTTATGGAGAAGTACACTGAATCCCTGGAGTAAAGATATAAACACATTTTGTTTTTCTTTTTGTAGTAACTGTGAATATTTTAAGTGAAAGGAAAGCCTCGACCGCTCAGGTATATACCATAGCGGAATCGCATGCTTTAAACCCTGTTCATGATTACCATCTATTTAGAATTTAAGCGGCCATGGAATACAATGACATCTATAGAAACATTATTTATTGCTTCTTTATGACTCATTTCACCGCTTAAGGAAGTCAGTAGCGCATTTCTTACATGTGTTCTCAAGGCTGTTTATTGTATGCGTTCGTGCTGCGTTTCAAAAAATGCTCTAACACCCTTCAGTACATTTAATATGCTTTGCAATTGAATGACGTTTGATTGAGAAGTGGCGGCAATACTGTTTTACTTTCTCTACCAAATACCTAATAGGTAGAGGAAGTATTGTATTCCTTCCAAAAAATTCTATACCGGAATTTCACGGAAATACATGCTTTGAGACTCCTGAATCCAAAATCAGCATTTTTAGAAAAAGGTCCGTGTGTGTTTATCTGTGTCTGTGAACAGCATACTTCAAAAACAAAATTTTGGATACATACCAAACTCAGTATTTAAGTTCTGCATCTTCGAAAGAAATGATACGAAGATTTACATAAAAATCTCGCACAAAAACTTAATCTTTGCATGAAAAGCTTTTAGATATTTTTGATTTTCTCAAAAATGGTTCTAACGATTATGATTAAAATAAACATATTCAATATATTTATGACAAATAAAATGAGTGAGAGGGACAAAAACTTACTTATTACACAAACATGTATATCTCTTTAAAACACACAATTTATTTTAAATAACTTTTCTGTGGCATCAGCCATTTCTGAGATAGCAATCCGTTATTATTGCTTTGAATTTTTCAATACTTTTGTCATCTTTTTGAAGTGCAACGATATTCAGTTGTTTCTCGATGTCATATAAGAGTATGGAATTTCAATGCCAGCATTTCTTGATCAGCTTGTAAATATATGATTATCAACTTTGTTGTTTGCTCTCCTTGACAAATTGTACCCGGATCATTATAGTTGACTTAATTTGCTTCATTGGAAGATAAAATACTACATACAGTCCATATCTCGCGGTGAAACGATGTGAACTTTATAATAAGATATATTATATAAACTCGATAAGAACCGCCATTCGTCCAAGCTAAGTATTT
The DNA here is from genome assembly GCA_030765065.1 of Deroplatys truncata. Classification (NCBI taxonomy): domain Eukaryota; kingdom Metazoa; phylum Arthropoda; class Insecta; order Mantodea; family Mantidae; genus Deroplatys; species Deroplatys truncata. Next base: position 131,751,692 of record CM060978.1, read on the forward strand.
TTTCTCAGTATTCTTTCAACGTGAAAACAACTAATAATATCAGAATTGATATTCGCTGTTGTTAATGAAGCTTTAGTTACTTTAAGGCAGCTGCGAGAAAATAGTTTCTCATGAGGAAATACCTGTAAACGCAGATCACAAACCTTGAAAGAAAAAATGGCATTGTAGGCATTTATGAATGACTTTCTTAAGATCTACTTAAGAAGAGCGTTTTGTTTAGATACAATAATTTCAGGAATGGCCTTTGCTGCTAGTCTAAGGTTATGAAACCCTATCCGACTATGGACTTGATAGAATGACGAAAATGTTAATTCGTGCAACTATTTCGACCCATAAATTATAATTAGTTTTAAAAGCATACTGCATATACGTACAAATGTTCAGAAGAACAGCATCATCGTTGTTTTATTTGGAATACCGAACAGGATGGCACAGGCGCCCACGTCTGTGGCCCACATTAGGAAGGTCCCAGGATCAATCCCTGGCGAACGCCCACTCTGGGCCATGGGTTTTTTTGTGGTTTCCCCTGGTCGACAGGCGAATGCTGGCGTGGTTTATTTTCTACCACGACTCTCCTCCCTCTCATTTCTTTGCCCATTATCTTCTCTATTATCTGTTTCAGGGTTGCAGGACCAGCGATGGTGTTCGGCGGGTTGCGGCTGGGCGGTGGCTTGTGCTCCGTAAAGGCTTCTTCCCTGGCGTCGTTGCGGCACCGCTCAGTTAGGTCTCTCATAAGCGTGGGGCTCCGCTCCGGGGACCCTGTAGTTTGACTGTTTGTGGGCAGGAATTGGACGGCGTTGAGATGCGTTCTATCTGGAAACGTTAGGGACCCGTCCATGCTTGGCCCGTCGTCATCCGGAACTGATCGCCCTTCGGGTCTGTCCCCTCATCCCTCCCAGGGGTCAAGTTGGAAGCAAAAGGGCCGTTACGGCCTACTTACGGTGCTCTGGCCCGATTCCAACGTCCCCTCCTTTACCTTTATATATTGCTTTGGAATTATTTACCATTTTTGACAATGGACAACAGTGGGGTAATAAACGATCACCGTTTTTTGCTATCTCGGGCTCGGTTTAAATAGGTCTTGAAACTCTCTTACTGTGCAGACCTCTAATACGAGGTATGTACAGTTCCGATCAAATCATGGTTTTGGTTCTGTTTTGAATTTGGAATCTCCCAAGCATGATTTTCAAACTGAAAAGGGTTTTCTTTACGTTGCATCAAAATTGTATGGTTTGCACACTAATTCATAAAAATTTAGTTATTTATTGATAGCAAAGTGAATAGAAGGTGCTATAATGTGATGTTATAAAACCGTTTCATCAAATGCAATGGCGCAATTTCGATACTGAAAGGCGTTCCCATTTTCTTCTTGCACTAAACCATCAGAAGAAAATTTAAATGAAATATTGCTTTTAAAACTGAAGAAGTCTGTCAAAATATCCAGGATTATCGCTTATAAACCTATTGTTCTTGTATTCTATATGTCACTTTGTAAAATAAAATGCTATAAAACATATTTACAATTAGAATTTAACTCTTGTCACGTCATCGAGCAGCCTGCAGCTATCTCTTCATAGCGAATGGTCTACAGACATGAAAAATTGGCTTTCATTTGCAGCATTAGATCCCTTTAACGCAGAAAGTATGAAAACCACAACAGCCTGTGTCAATGACCTCCGTCATTTTCAAAGGATTGCCAGATCGGATTTCTACTTTTAAACTTAAAGGTTGAGAGAACTGCATGGAAGGAACTATTGTCTCATTATCAGCAGAGTGTTGTCCATTAACATGTTTTTGCTGGGAAGCTTTAGTGATCTAAATTGTTCTTCGATGATCGGTATTTGAGCATTCGCTAGGTATTTGAGCTTGTTTAAAAGTTTTATGAAATTAGGAAAAAATAATATTTATTTTTGTCATTTACTCGAACGGTGACGCCATGGCCTAGTGATTAGACCACTCGCCTCTCATGAAGTTGGCGCGGGTCGATCCCAGGGACCCGCATATGGGGTTTGGGGTGGATAAAGCGGCGTCTGGGCGGGATTTTCCGGGTTCTCTGGTTTTCCCCGCTATTCATTCCATCAACTGTTCCATCATTACCTTTCCTTTCATCCATTTCACCACCATTTCATATCATCTCCTTCCTCGCTTTCATACCAGGTATTGAGCTGATCAACCATCCTGGATATTGACGCAGTAATTTGTATCACAAATTATGTAAATGTCAAGAGTGATTATAGTGTGAATATGCATTATTGTGTGACATTGATTTGAGATGTTTGATGATTGTAAGCATTGTCGAGAAGTGGGTTTATACGGCCTTACTGAAACTGACAATAATAGCGTGCAATAATGTAGCGAGGGGGTGAGCTGTTTATCATTATTAGAGACGAGCAAATGACGTAATATTGGCGCGTTTTTCTTAGAATTTGCTGGAACATTTTTCCCTAGAGCATATGTTTTCGTAATTTTCATTGGATATAAAAATAGACGCTAATGTTGGCGCGTTTTATTAACCAATAGCATCTGGGTTATAATCTTTAGGCATATCGGGGTGTAGGAGTATAAAAAGGGCTAGGTCTGAGTCAAATTCGTTCAGTCCATCGGAAACATTTGTACATTACACGTCGGCTTCAGTCCATCGGAAACATTTGTACATTACACGTCGGCTTCAGTCCATCGGAAACATTTGTACATTGCACGTCGCTCCCAGTCCATCGGAAACATTTGTACATTACACGTCGTCTCCAGTCCATCGGAAACATTTGTGCATTACACGTCGCTGAGTTCAACAGAAACAGTCATGGTGAATACATTCGCAGGTTACGCGTAGTAAAGTTATAAAAAAATCTGAAGTGTCTTAAAATTAATTAAACAATAAGTTGAAGTACGCGAATTAAGAATGAGCGGTAAATAAGTTATTATAACAGTTTCAGTTTGGCGAATGTCAAGGTTAACATGTGAAAGTGCATAATATGTTACGACAATAAAAATGTAAAACAAATTCTTCATCAGTGTTATCTTTGGATAAAAGACTCCCTTCCGTTTACACACCTGTATAAGATAAGTGCTCGACCAAAAAGATCATAGCTAGCCGGAGGACAGTGAACCCAAAATTAAATAAAATAACAGGCGCTCAGCAAAACTAACACGAAGTGACCACGACAAATTGGCTTTCATACGTGCGGCAGATAAACAGTAGCATTCTTTCAAACTTAACAAAGAATACTGTCGCATATTTGGCTACCACAACGTGGGGCTCGACAAACAAATGAATAATACAACTTCAATATTCTGACTCCAGGTACCCGCTTGAAAGTCCTAAGGGGTGCAAGTCCTACATACGAGGAGGGCAAACAGAAAAAGAAAACAATATTTACTTAGAACAATGCTTAAGGCAATAATTGCACCTACAATCTTCGCACATATCCGCGGCAGAGTTCCTGACTCCACTTTCCCAAATCGATTATCCCGAAGTCTCTCATACAATGTATATTTTATCCCTCTTCCCAAATTCAGTGTTCCCGAATGTACATTTGCCGAAATCTATTCCGCGGAGAGTATATTACTCACCGAATTAAAAACTGCCATAAATATTTATATACGTTTCTACGGAAGAAAAGCAAACCTAATGCCTTGTATTCATATGACTTTTTATGCTCGCTCTTCTACGAACTATTTTTACAAAAGCTTATTATTCTAGCTACTTATTGATACAGCTAAACTTTCAATTCACATACTTTTGCACATTTTGTTCTACGATACAGTAACTAAACCAATTGTCAAATTTTTAAATAGCGGTCGCTATGTGATGACTTTGAAATTTCATGCTCTTTGCAGCACGACTGCAAGAAGAAGAAACAAGACTTGCATTTGAGAAAACTATAAGTATTTGAAAATCATAGGTATTCAAATCAATAACAAGGAATATCTCAAGAAATATAACAAGGAAACAAAAAAGCGCGTGTTAGTGACTTAGTTGTGTACTTTGACAATGTATATTTTTTGGGGGAAGTAAGATTGTGTCTATTCCTTACGGTTTACCAGTTACACAACAGTTATTCACAGTGAAGCGGAATTCAGCGGAATTCCCTGAGAATTAAAGACACGTTCATAAAATATCTTAAATGGTATTATTTAATCAAAATCTTTAAGGCATTTTTTAGAAAATCCAAGTTTATATATAGGGTAATTCAGGGTGGGATGTTTTCCTAAAATCTTGTGTTGCATACTTGCAAAATGCTGAATATAAATACCAAGTCGGTATTTGCCGACTTTTCGTTTTTGAGTTATGCTGTTCACATACACACCGACACTTGACATTTTCTCTAAAAATTCTTTTTTTCGGATTTAAGGGGTCTCAAAGCTGTATTTCCGGTGAAATATCGGTATTGAATTTTTGGACGGGGTGCAATACCTCCTCCACTTATAGATAAGAAACAGAAAGAGTACCTAATGAAACATATATGTAATGTTAAACATAACATTTGAAAATCAGTAGTACTTAAGAGTCTACGGATAAATATTATAAAGTCAGGACAAGGACAAAATGGACAAGGTGCATAAAACTATTATTCAGTAATTATATAAATTAATGCAGTAAGTGCAGAAATTGCGGCAAAAATTTGTTGCGATTGTCAAATGAAACAAGTGTTGAAATCGCAACAACGTATACTAAAAACAGCAGAATAAAAAGAAGTAACATTAAGAGATAAATTAAAAAGCAGTCAGAAAATACACACGCTATGTATTTACACTACACATATTACATACATACAATATATACATGTTGCGAGAAATATACAAAATATATGTTGCTAAAGTATGAAGTGTTGGGGTGATATTAACGTAAATAGTTTTGTACGTTAAATGATGATGACATGAATCAATGCATTTACACACACAATTTCAGTTTTGTGCTAAAAGATACGATAATTTTGGAATTGTTATTACGTCTACATGCCATACTGCTTTGGTATTTATTGCCCATCTCCTGTATTCGTTGACATAAGGGGACAACTGTTAGGTAGACCCACTTACCAGATCTTGCTATGCTGCTGCCATTCAGTATATTTGATATTGAGTTAGACCTATTCATATCGAAAATCTAAATGTTAGACTAGCAAATGTTAGACTTTTTTTGCAATTATGTACCTCCTCCGTTCCAAAGTCACTTCACAATTTAAAGCGTTGTAAGTTTTGTAATCTGTAGACAGAGACACGTTAAGGCATCACTTTTCTGGCAAAGTAAGGGATATGTTTTCATAAATCATTGGAAATATGTGGAATTATTTTAATTATTCAATTCTGACTGTTACTGGTTCCCCTCGAATTCTTGGTTCCTAATACTTTGCTTTCCAGGTTTTATGTTTTAATATTATTTTGGATATTTCGTCAACTGCCATTCTATTAAATGATCCGCTCATCATTTTTGTTTTATGTTGGTTTTTCTTTTATATTATCAATTTTTATTTTTTCTTGCATCTCTATTTTGTTTTAACGTAATTTTTCAGTTTTTATTGGCTTCAGTAATACCATTTCGACAGCGTATTTGCTGTTCATGCTTCGCTTGCATACGAAGTGTGTACTTCCACCGCTTTATAAAACTGTAACAATATTTATTTCCTCGTCTTATAGTTTTATTCATTGTTCCACAACTACGTTTGGATTTATTTATTTAATATCTGTGCCATAATATTATGATACATCACTGCATAATATATTAAAATTAGTTACCTAGACTAGGATATTTTCATTTATTATTGTGTTTGCTCTAACTCGTTCTTTCTTCATGAATGCCATAAATTTAGTTTTATTTTTTGATATTTCCATGTTATATTGCTTCAGTGACTTATATAAATAATAGATTTCTAACCATTTTCTCTTTGAAATAATAACTTTGTCATCAATATGCAATATGTAATTAATAATAGTTGCTTGAATGATAAATATACTTTGTTTCGCGTTTTCCTATTCCATAACTATTTGTATGACACTAGGGGCAGCGTTGAACATTTCCCGCATCTTGTAGATGCAAATATTCGATAACCCGGTCCGATAGCCGGAGAGATAAAATATATTATATTATATAATATACTATAACCATGTATATTAGATTCATATATTTTAAGATGTACTTCATAGATTGTGCCTGCTGGCGATATGACTGTATAAATGATTTTAATGCTTAGGTTTATGAATTATTAGAATATTTTAAAGCATTAAATTAAAGAAAACGGTAAGAAAAACTCAAATTGCTTGAAATGTCATTATAATAGACTCTGAATTGTGCTTAACGCCCATTTCTGCATATTAAAGGCCGGATACATCATAGTACTTAATGTTAGATGAATCTTGGCATGTTTCTTTAGAATGCTTTTTGGATTACTAAATACATTTTGGTTTAATTAAATGGTATTATATATAAATACAAAGTCGGATATATTAATTTAGCAAAACCATTGTGTTCCATTTTTGTCCTTACTAGGAGTATTTATTAGGCTTATTGTGCTTTAAATGTTGAAGTAGCTTTTGAAAGAGCTTGTCGAGCCAGTTTCGTGCAATTAAACTGCATTCTTTAGATATAATACTGAGTTGGAAAAAAATCCTGCTTTTTATGTTCTATGCATAACATACATTACTACTATATACGCTCTTTGCAGCAAAAAGAACACAAGATAAGAGAAGTAACAGTAAGCTTGATGCTAAATAATGGTTATTGCTGGCACTGTGTTGGTCCCGTGTAACTTGTGACTCCTCTGAAGCATAGTACAGCAAAGTGTGAATGGAATGAGCAGGCAGTTTTATATGAATTATTCCTTGTGCTCCTGTAGAAATCACAGCTTCCATTCCTTGGTCGTTCCTGAAATGTAGCAAACTTCGTTTATTGAACTGTACACCACCAAGTAATTCAAATTTTTAATAAAAAAGGCTCATAAAATTCAAAATCATCTTTGCAAGTACATTGATTTTGCAAAATAATTGTGCCTCTAAACATGTTATCTAGATTTATTAAATAAAAGGGCTTAAGGGTACTTTGAAGTTATTTCTTGATATTAAAGAAACCCACAAAATTTACATATATATAATGTCTGTACATAGTGCAAACCGTATATGTATGACAAGCTAATACTTATGTGCAGGTTTTCAAGAAACACATACGCCCAGTTTAAAAGCTATTAAATATACAGTGATAAACACGTTGCTATACAGATCAATATACTGATAGCTTGTGATTTATAAATTTTAGAAACATTATTACAGAACAAAATGTTGTTAAACTTTATTTCTATGAAGGATGTTTATTTTCTTGGGCATTGAACCTTAAATTTGGAAAGTAAATATATAGTATGTCAAACAGCCATTAAGAAAAAGGTAGAGAAAGATGAAGGAATTTAAATAGCATTTTAGGGCTGTGAGCGTTCCTATATAAGACATTGCACAGCATTTCTTGGAAAGTAATAATTGCATCTTGGTCATTTTACATAATTCTCAGAAAAGGTAAATCAGTTTTTGTCTTCGGCCATTAGAAGGAGTATCTACACTACAAGCTAAGTTCATTGTTCATCAAGAGTGTTTCTATCTGGTAGAGAGGGAATGAAGGACTTATGCCCTTATTTTCTCGTATAAGTTATAATATAGGAAAGAAAATAAACCCCTTTTGACCACATACCTGTTTAAGAGAACTATAACTACAGCTCCATCCGGTCTTAGGAAGGCAACATGTAGAATTCCTTTGTCATTGCCTTTCAGATTTATTCTAACTGATCCTGGAGGCACAAACTTGGAGAAATGCGCAATTGCATAAAACATGGGTTGTTTGTAAAACTCATCCGCTGTAGCATTTACGATAATAGCCGCATCAGCAAAGTTTCCAGCCCAGTTTGGTCCTCCTTTAAGATCCAGGACCATATTCCAGTCGGTCCAGCCAACAACCCAGTGATTCATATTCTGCACAAAAAGTGGATAATAATTAGGCGTTTGAATTAAGTTATCGTTGGGAATACAAGCACGCATGTGTGCAAAAGGACTTTATTTAACTGTGTAATTCCAGCCTTTACATGTATAATGTGAAAAGAACATTAGCGTAAGTGTGAAATCACTTCATTTTATTCTTGAAAATGAATAAATTCTCCCTGTTACCTTTGTGCAGTATTATTATTCTATTTACATTTAAGATACTTGTTATGGCCATGAATCTAACTAGTGGAAATGAATCAGCAACAATCTGCAGCGTCTGCATCTGTCATCAGAAGAACTGGGGGAATTAAATCATATTATAAATATGACTTGAACAGTAAACATTGTAGTACACTTATTTATTGCGGTTAAATTAGTTTATGGGTTTAATTTTGTAACTGTAAATATGTAGAATACTTCTATCACAGCTCTGAGTATTTGTGCTTTAGAATCTGAATGTTTTATTATTTGTATACCAAATAATAATCACAACATAGGGCATCATACAGGATCGCAGGTATTTAAGAGGACCATGCAATTACTGGCTGGAGGAAGCGGTTACCAGCACTCAATAGATGGCTTACTTTCAGTGTGTATTGGTGGCGCTACGTTTGCAAGGTCACGTCACATAACCCACCCCGCTGGGTGGCTCAAGCGAGAGGCAACCACGAGGAAGAGAAGAGGATTAGGATTTTAAGAGCGTCATGGAAGGACCTTTTTAGCTCCGGGAAGCGACCACCCCGACACCTTTCGGACTTGTCTAAACTGTACATTTGTATTTTGTAAGTAATCTCTAAATTGAATCTTTTGTTACGTGTGCAGTTGACACATATACTTGAGTAGAGCGGATTCAGAGGCAGTAAAGAGTAATGGAATGCATATATGATTGTCGAAGTAATTGTGCAAGAAGAACAAACCTTTAAATATGTATGTCGAGTGTATTGAAGTCTGTAATGCTCTTTTAACATTGTTAAAATTTAAATGAATACAATAGTTATTGTACAACATGATTAGTGTTCTCACTTGTGAGGAGTGACATGTCAAAATGCGTTAAGTCCACGCGTGGAGTAAATTAGTTTGAAGTAAATTTCTATTCCAAAAAATAGGCTTCATCAAGCAACGGTGTTGCTTTGATTCAAAATGCAATGTTGACCTTTTAAATCACGTACAAATTTTGGGCCTTGGTTCAAAATTCAATCAGTCGAGCATCGAAAAGGTTCAAACCACGATAAGTCCAACTTGTTGCAATCACTAATGTATGTTGCACCCAAAGACTAATAAAAAATATGGTATACTGAGAAAGCAAACAATCCAAACCGTCACATCAATGTTTTTGGTTGCATACCAGTTACTGTTGCTGTCAAAGTATTGTCATATGCGGCAGGTTTGTTGACGACTTTCACGTTGAGAAATTCACGACCGCCTACTGTGAACCATGGTTTTTCTGGTTTCCCCAGGGCCTACAGGCGAATTCTGGGGTGGTTTCTTCTCTACCAGGATTTCCTTTCTGTCTTTTCCCTTTCATTCCATTTCCTTCACATCTACAAAGCTTTTCATATTATTTAAGAACAGATTATTTTGATCTCGTTATTAATTATAATATAAGCTGTGAAAATCACTTGCGAATTATTAGTCATTTTGATTGTATTTCTTAATATATTTTTTATTTAATTTAAAGAAATTGTGTAGTCAAAGTATATATTAATTTGTATAGTCAAAGTAGGCAACAATTTTGACTGCATTCTTTAAATAATGTGTCCTTAATTTAATTTTGATTTTTTACATAGTATTTTAATATTTCTCAAAGAAACAATAAGTACCGTTTAAATAAGTGATTTTGGTATTCCTTAAATAGTTAGTTTGGAACATAAATTTTTGACTAAAAACAAAATTAAGGAATAAATTCGTACATTATTTCTGTTAAACTTGTTTCAAAACACAAGTTGTCCCTTTTGTAAAAGTGCATGTAATAAATGTGTGTACTAAATAAATGTATTAAGTGTATGAAACGATGAGTGTACAGTAAGGTAAATAGTGCGACTGGAACACACGGTCATTAGTCTTTAAGGAATATCTTTGCTTTTGTGAATCAAGCCAAGTTATCTAATGTTGATTTCCCTTCTTAATTATTGTTCAGACTTTATGACCATGAAGCAACTGACTTTATGTTATCTTATTTGTAACAAAAGTTAACTGGTGGAACCAATTTGCAAATTGCAGTTTGCACAATACCCTTAATTTTGATAACTTGAGTACAAGGATTTCTTTACTCACGATACGAATCCTTGCTATAAAAGGTAACATCAGACAGCTAGAGGGCAAGAGTTTTGGATAATCATCAGGGGAACGAAACGCCCTCCGCCTAACCTTCAACTATAATATTTTCTGTAATCTGGTCAGACCAGCACTAGAACACATGTTTGGAATTAAACACTGCAAATTGCTTGAGGCTTTCATTTTAAAATGACTTAGCTCCTTTGCTTAACTATCCCGAAAGAAAAACTTCATTATACTTTGGTTAGTGCAAAATGAAACAAGTCCACAGATTTTCAAAATTCAATAAGCAACAGTGCCCTTAAATAAGCAGTGAGATTTTTCCCACTTATCCTGTTTTTCTGCATTCAGAACTCTTAAGCAATCCCCGTACTTAAATTATTATAAAAGTTGACTTAACACTAGTTTTTAACTTCTGCTGTAAAATTTGTATTAATGGAGTTATCGCATTTCGAAAAGTTGCTCCTCATTTCAGGGAAATGTTTCAAACCTTTCCTGTATAAAGTCACTTAGTTTCAAAGCAGTTTACTTCTCTGGGGATGCATGTACACAAGTTTAGAACCCCCAAAAGGTTTAGAAACATGTGCGTGTGTGTGCTGAACAGCACTACTGAAAAATCGGATGTCTTGTACTCACATGACTTTCTCTACTCGTCTACAACTGTTTTAAGCTACACACTTTTGAAATCTTATATCTATTCTTTTATTTCTTCTCAGTCCATGCAAGAGATAATCAAAATATCAAGTCCAGCATACGTATAAAAGCTTCGCTTTAAAATTTGACTGTCGCACTAGTGTCTTGTGTGCTTCTTGTAGCTACAAGAAAATGTATATTGAAATTATTTTCGAAAACATAAAACGTAGAAAAATATGACGTGTTGTAATCGCATGACACTCCTCTGCAAACTATTCTTATAAAACTTATTCTTCTATTACTTTTTGGTTTATAAAGATAAACCTCCGCAGAATATAATAAGCTAAAGCGATTGTCAAATATTTACAAGCCGTTCTTTTCTGTTCTCCTTGCACGAACAGGAAAAGAAAGAGGAAAAAACTGTGAGTTGCAGTTGAGAAAAGTATGAAGCATCTGAAAATTCAAACCAATATCTTGGAAATGGTTAACGAGTCGGCCCTCGTAGCCGTGGTCGCTGGTGTGTATAGCTAGTGTGTATAGCACTATAGTGTGTATAGTCAGTTGCTTCATGGTCATAAAGTCTGAACAATAATTGAAGGGTCCAGGAAAATACCATGTAAGTCACTTTTTTCCTAAATGAGTTTGATATGCCTTTGGTAACTCCATGGAAAAAGCCATCTTTAAGATGTATGAAACAGGGAAAGAAACTGGTCAGTCATGGATTGTTTGCCGTTTAAGTTTTGGTGTACAGGAAAAGAAGTAGGCAAGTCAACTGTTCCAACGAAAGAACCAGGTAAGTCATCTGCCCGCCAACAGACAACAGTACAACCTATCCCCCATTTACGTTTGTTAATTTTGTTGGATTTTGCTAAAAATGTCCCAATACCGAATATAAGTACCAACGACGTGTACTACAAGCGTCAGCTATCAAGGCATTCATTCAACACCCACATTCTCTCTACAGGCCAGTCAGCTTTCTATGTGTATCACGAGAGTATTGGAAAAAAGGTCCCAACGAGGTAGCCTCGTTTCTCTTTCATTTCATTATGAACTATCTTGATGACGAGGTTGAAGAGCTTCAAGTGTTTTGTGACTGCTGGAGGGCAAAACAAAAATTTCACTGCTTTTCGCTTCAAGTATTACGTGGTTCATAATATCATCCATGGCTTGACAAACATCAGGATCACATTTCCAAAACGAGGTCATTCGTACATAGAATGTGATAAGAACGTTGGTCTTTGGAATTTGAAACAAATCATGGAAACCCCAGAGGAGTTCAAAAGAATGATTGCAAATTCAAGAACCAAACCATCGCCTTTCATTGTTATGAATGCCAGGAAATGGGTATGATTGGAAACATTTTTAGATAAAAAATATGTACTGAAATGTCCGTTTAAGACCCAGTCCGTGAAGGAAATTGGGGCCTCATTCGTCCACCCAAGTCTACTGAACTGCAGAGCTACATATAACGGAGCGATGGTATCCAGTATCATAAGAAAGCCTGACAAACGTGCTTCAACACAGAAGTCAGGAGAATTTGAGCTACCTTCTTTGGCCTATTCAGGTAATGTTAATAGAAATATTATTATATCCTTCAAATTTTCTGATAAAATTGCCTATATGCAATATATAATAGACTTTTGTATTGTACGCAGATCTTCTACATATTTCCAAAGCTAAGTACCAAGATATAATGAGTCTCATGAAATTCTTTGGTCAACCAGCTGTGAAATTTTTCCAAGGATTGTTACTGTGAGATAACTGAGCGTTTCCACGGTTGTAATAATAATAATAATAATAATAATAATAATAATAATAATTAATACTATTTACATGATGGTAATACAATCTTAATTACAAACAAAATCTCGCATAGCTGACATGCCTGGTTCTTTTTCTGTTTCAGGTGACTTGCCTGGTTTGTTTCCTGAAAAAAGTGTTGTTGGAGTGAACTTTTATGTTTTGTGTGATATTATTGATATAAGAGACTTAAGCACCATGTTACTTGGTTCACTACATTTGAAAGTATTTTGTATAGGAATCACCCATTTCGTTTTATAATTAAAAATTCTATTTATGGGTTTCTTGGAAAAATTGACTTACCTGCTTTTTTTCCTGGACCCTTCAATTAAGAAGGGAAACCAAGATTAGATAACTTGGCTTGATTCACAAAAGCAAAGATATTCCTTAAAGACTAATGACCGTGTGTTCCAATCACTCTATTTACCTTGCTGTATACTCATTTCATACTCTGGGTAAAACAAGGGAACTTAAAAAAAACGCCACATTTTATTTGTCATGAAAATAGCCTAAACACACAGTATTTTGCACAAAATCTTTACAGCCATTTTTGATAAAATAAAACATAACGATAAAATTTCCATGTGAAGGGTAATTTTGTGTGGCTTCAAAATCTCCGTGCCGCATCCTCGGAAGACCCTCAACTGAAATACTAAGTTTCGCATTTAACAGACTTTTCGTTTCTGAGTTATGCTGTTCTCACACACACACACACACATACACACACACACACATACACACACATACTCACACATACTCACGCGCGCGGACATTTTTTCTAAAAATGCTTTTTTGGGTTAAGGGGGCGCAAAACGTGCATTTCTTATGAAATATCGACATAGGATTTTTGGGCTGAAATCAATACTTCCACTGCTTACTGTGAGTGCGTAGTAGAGAAAGGCGTGTTTCAAGATATGCTATGCAACTGTTTATAATAGAATACTGAAAGAGATAATTAATTGTTTAGTCTTTCTTGAGTTCTCGGGCATATTACGAAACAAAATCCTCAAATGGAACTTCAGTACAATTAATATCTGTAAGTATATTTTTTAACAAAAGAATCTGAACATGTATTATTACTTTCCACAATCTTGGATTAGTTTGGCATAACATATTTTATATTAAATGTTTTGCTTTGCGAGGAGCGTGTTTCCTGTATTGTATCCACTGCTATCTTCTGAAAAACCTCTTTGAAAATATCAATTAAAATAGAAACATCAACTCAAAGAATCAAATAACTTATTTTCAGTAATAATGTAGCATAGCATACTTTCAAAAGTTGGTTTAACGTAATTATTAAAGCTCTGTTCAGCATATTTGTGCGTGTCTGATTAATAACAATACACTCTTGAAGAATCCGTGGACAAATTGGGTGGAAGATGCTCACGGGGTCCATTGAACATTGAATTAACCCTACATTCGCCTTGTGAGGATAAGGGGAGAACTTGGAGGGCAGACAACCTACACCCCACACAATGAAGATAGGCATACAACGATATGAATATTCAAGTACATTACCAATCATTTGAAATTTGTTGTATGACTTTACACATTATTTTGTCAGCCTCTTAATTTGCTTTCTTAGATTAGGTTTTTAACATTCCAGAGGTTTAAAGGATGCCAATGCGTATGCGCAAAAACTGCGGTAATCCCAGGCAACTAGTTAACTGTAATGTCCTTACTGTACTGATCGCTGAACATTTACATTTCGGAATAAACAAATTACGTTCTTTTAACAAAAAAGCACGTCTAATGCTATTAGGACAACGCAAGCTTATAATTTTGAATGTTACAAACTGCGCTATCTTACATGGAGAAATACACAATACATAACTACGTTAAACTTGTTTTGAAAATACTTACATCGATAATGTCGTGTGCATAAATTTCACCTCTGTTCCAGTTACCAAATTTCACAGCACTGAGATTAGAGCCAATCGGAACATTTCCCACTGAAAATGAGAAAGATATTCGTATAACTGACTTACCTTATAGTTGTAGTTTTCATTATTATATAGCATACAGTTTTCAAAATATCTCTTTAAATATATCTATATGTCTACACTTTGGCTTCTGGTAAAAGTTCCCAGACCTCTTACCCAAATCATATTTGAAAACTTCCTATGCGTACGTTTTGCCTATTTTTGGAAAGCATAAAGTAAAACCCAAAATTGTGTTGGACGAAGATTTAGATTACATTTCACCCGCCCTAAAGAAGCTTTTAAATGTTTTATTACTTTCTCCCTATAAGGATTATAATTTAACCGAAATGTATTTGAAACGTCGCCACGATGAATAGAATGTACGTATAGAAATATCTCTAATAGTTCCTGTCATCTGTATTATCAGTGAGTTTTATGTAACTGAAAAATATTAAAATAGACAAAAACAAACAAAAGCTGAAGTATAGTTCTCGTTAAAACCTACAGTTTATATTAACTAACCTTTTTGGTAGCATTAATCATGTCCTAAGTATGCCGTTTGTAGTTTTAAATATTACAGAGTTTTGTGTAATGTCTTTGAGAATTAACTTCAAGTTTAAAGTATTATAATTATTAAGTATTGTAATTATAATTATTATTTCAGACTGGAAGGGAACAGAAACATTATTTATTGTACAAATAAATGAGTTTAGGTTTTAAAAAGTTGGGAGAATTCCATCTTTCGCTTTTTACCATTTCATTCAGAATTTTTCAGATAATATCTTGGACTAATTGCAATTTCTTGCGAGATAGCATATTTCAGTTGCAGTAGGGGTTTTTATATGTGGCAGGAAATCTCCTCCTTTAAGGTAATATACCACAACCAAAAGTCAGCTGTATTGAAATCTGGAAAGCGCGGCATACGTATTGAAGGAAAGTGCTACCGATGACACGATCTGGTCCTCGATCTCCACAATTAAGTTCCCGTAATTATGAATGAACATGAGCCGGCTGTTAAATTTTTCATTTCTATATTCCTCATTCCTTTAGAAACACTTCTATTGCTTTCATAATAGCATTGCACGAGCTCTATTCGAACATTTAGTGATAAGAGTCATGGCTCGGAACTTACAAATCATTAATGCTTTGTTCAAGAAAATAGTAACTATAGTTACTATTAAATGCAACAAGAAACAAATGAAAAGTAAACCCCGTAGACCTAATATAAACATTTTTATTTTTTCTTAAATGAAGTACTGAAACATTTATACTGTTTTAAGATGTGAAGTGAGGTTTGAAAGGCACTATATTTTGAAAGTTTTAAGTTTAGTTTATGTAAGCTAAATATAAAGTTATTTTGTTAGTATGTGTCTCGTCCTCTGTACATCAATGTCTATTAGTGTTATATTCACTAACCCCATGTCTTCATTGAAATATATCGCGATTAACACGGTGTGAACAGAAACGTGTTAGACATGAACCGTTTATAGAATCGCTGTGAAGTGGTGTGGCTAAAGAAGCTCCTAAGTTAATACAAATTTTATTTTCTGTGTTATAGAATTTTGCAGCTATTTATCGTATGTTAATTAGTTAAATTAAACATGTATTTAAATCATAGACACTGTTTGCCTTACCGAAGCATGCTTCACTGTAAAGAATGAATTTATCTGGAAAGCGTTCATGTGCCTCATCCAAAATCCTAACTGTAGCATTTGAGAAAAAATCGAAGTAGAAATGTACTGCCGCCCCAGACACATAAGGAGATACCTCAGGGTCTTCAAAGAACTGCAAAAAAGCATAACAGACGTTAAACATAATACTTAAACCAGAGTTCACGCATATGTACTTAAACCTAAATCTAAATCTAGTGCTTCACACACACACACACACACACACACACACACACACACACAAACTCAGTTTTGTTCAGCAGGATTAAACTCTTTTAATGGTTTTATTCTGTTTAAGATATTAAATTTTATAAAATAAGTCAGAAGACATTGCAAATCTGAAACCCCAGCAAATTTTTGTGTTGACTATTTTCGTTGAACTCTCTTACGTAAAATCAACGTTTCTGCAGTGATTTGCCTAAAACTTGAACATTTTTAGAGGCTGTCCATCTTAACTACCCTTAATTTTGTGCCGATTTAAACCAAATTGAAATGTTCTTATAATCTTTCTTCAAACTTCTATGTATAACATTTCAGTTCCATATTTTTAGTGGTTTGCATAAAAATTTAAAAGAGTTAGTAGTTCCTCCTCTAAACTACCCCTATTTTTGTACCAATTTCGATCATATGTTCTTCAAACTCCTGTATGTAATATCTCAGATCCTTACTTGCAGCGGCTGGTGAGGTTTCTGAGAGTACGAACTGAATGATGGACAAAGCGACGCTAATAGCTGCTCCGCAACAGCGACGCACATTGTTGAATAAATAGGTTTGTCATAAACGCTCATTTCAGTAGTTGAAAAGAAAGCAATACATGTTATACTAATGCAGCAGTAACGACTATAGCTCATGCATAATGCACAATCCTCAATGGAAAGCAAAAGAAAAGAAAAAAGAACCTGAGTAAGCCTGTTTAAAACGACGTCCACAATCGTTGTATTATGGCCGTCACTATGAATGGAAATTAGTTTTTTGTGTTAAGTACTAATCTAGTATTCATTGATTTAAACGCATTAATATTATGTATAAGCGTGTACGCTTTTAATTTCATATTGTCGTCCTCCATGGTGTAGGGGTACTGTGCTAGCCTCTAGTTCCCGAGGTCGTGGGTTCAATCTCAGCGGAGGACAATGGGTATTTTCGGGCGTAAAAATCCTTAGCATGGCTTCCTTCAGAAGCGAAGTAAAGCCGGTGGTCGCGTGTCGTAGTATTACGTTACGTGAAAGAACATCAAGCCTGATAAAGAGGCCTCTGAGTAAAATTACCGTCTTTCACTCCCAATATAGAATGGGACTCTAAGAACCGCAGCAGTTAAACAGCGTCCATAACTAAAACTCAATTTAATTTAATTTCATATTAATTTATATGTGAGGGGATGAGATGCAAAGGGACACACAAATGATATTTCTTTATAAGTTTAGTGACGTAGCTCCACGGTAAGCTAAGGCAATGTAAAACTTTTGCGTCATCAGTCTTTGAGTGAGATCCCAGTCTATGCTTCTTTCTGGCGATCAACAGAAACACAGGTAAGGGATTAGTAGTTTCTAATAAAATTCATATAAAATGGGAATTTAATTAATATTTTTTTCTCGATATATTGCAGTAACTTTGTGCTGATTTAAACTAAGTCAGACATTAAATTCCATTTAAAAATTTGTAGACTTTAAAACTGCTTAAAAATTTGAAAAGCTTTTCTCGAAAGTAAATAAAAGTATCTCTGTTTTCTTAATCCCCCATACAATACCGCTGCAATGTGCTGAAGTGATACAGTACTGTGCACTTTGTACAATATTGTAAATAGCAGACTGAAATTTGTTGCATTTATTCATTATATCAATGCATGCACTTCTACCTAGTGCTACGTGTATTTCTAATAACCTTGTGTATATGTTCAATTAAAAAATTACAGAATGTATCTACCTCTACAAATAATGATTTTAACCTAAACATTTAGTTGTATATCCTCGCATGTTCGTGCCAAATTATAATGAATATACAGTTCAGTTTAAATTCATTAACGGCTTTTTAAATTATTTTCAAACGAAACATAAAATATATCCGGAATATTTAATACATGGTGAATATAAGCATTTTACAATAAATATGCGGAATAATACGGACAAAGAGCTATCGATAATTTCTTTCACAATACTGTTTTCTGTAACCTTAACAATTTTGGCGTATACATCTCAATATTTGAAGAACATGAAGATGGTAGTTTATAAAACGGTAAATTTTAAATATCAACAACACCAATCCAATGGTTTAGATTCCTAGCATAAATAATGATCGCTACCTTTTGAATGAATGAATGAATGAATGAAAGAATGAAGGATTGCATTTATTTAAATAACGGTACTCGTACATACATAGATCCCTATCAGTCACAGGGGGTTTCGCACACCGCATGTGTTGTTATAATCTACAGAATAATAAGCAATAATACTAAACAACTACAAAAATAGAAGCAAACGAAAAAAAAAATACCACTACAAGAAGACACCATTGAACGAGAAAAGTAAAACATATTAAATGTAGCATCTTAAATAAAATAAATTCACAGAACAACGGTAAACCGTATTCCGATGCATTACTATGCCGTATTATAGTATAAAAAGAACAGTTAAAAGAATAAAATATATTTAATATAAACAACACACTAACAATAATTGAAGAAAGACATAAAACATTTAGCTCTTCTTATACCCCTGCTACCGTGCTATCAGATCTCGGCTCCATGTCTCCTGCCTGTCAGTATGAGATAATTAATCACAGTTCATGGCATTAACATCAGACATAAAATAAAAATCCTAAATGTTGACCAAAATTACTTTTTTACCTAGTCTCCTACTTACCTATAATAAGCAGAGCAAAGATTATATTGTACCCAAAAATTATATTCTGGGATTTAACCAAAAATACCTGTTTTGAGGCTCCACGAATACAAGAAAAGCGTTTTTAGAAAAGGCCAGTGCGCTCGCGAGTGCGTTTGTGTATGGCAGTAAAAGAGAGAGAGATAATGACTGAATGTGTGCCTATCTGTCCGGTAACAGCTTAACTCTAAAATGAAAATTTAGTTAAACATCAAACTGGTGTTTAAGCTCAGCGTCTTTCAAGAATGCGACATCACTCTCACATCCCAAACCACCCTTTACTGGAAAAATGTATTTTATTTGTGATTTTCACAAAAATAGCCCTAACGATGTTTATTAAAATATCATTATTTAAGATATTTGGACGAAAAATAAAATTATATCTTGAATTTTCTGGAAATAGCCTGCGATGTCTTTCTTATTCTGAATGACTTTTATATAATTCATAAACCTATGTGATAGACAAAATATAATTATACAAAACATGTAGATGTGGTCAAAGCACACAATTTCTGTCAAATTATTTTGTGGCGTTAACCATTTCCCAGATATTGTTTGTTATTGGTTTGAATTTACAACGCATATTCGTTTTTAGAGGTAAGTCGCTATTGTTTTTACTCGTGATAATGCAAAGAGCTTGAATTTCTAGTAAATCACATAGTAACCCACTTTTTAAGTCTTAACTATGGCTTTTAGCATATTGTATCTTTCTTATGTCTTATGTTTTATGTAGTGTTTAATGAAGGTTTATCTCGAATAACAAGAATTAGATAGAAGAATAAGCTCTTGTAAGAAGAGTGAGCATACATCAGACTTTTTTACTTGTCTCTTCTTAATAAAGCAACTGCTGGACACCAAGTCTATATTATCACGTGTTTCTTGTGGCAACTACATTGCGGACTTAAAACGGAATATGCCCCCATTCAGGCTAAAACAGTTTGAAATGCAAGCTTCACTACGTCAGTAAATTATGTAAACCATTAAGCGGTATCGGTCGCATAGGATGAGGGAGCGAGGTTCTGCCACTACTTTCCAGCTGAAGAATCGAACTAGATCATCCAATAGTTACGGGCAGGTGATGTGGTCGCATCCCCAACAAGAAAGTTAACTCACGAGACCAGGATCGCTGCCTATCGCAGCTCCTGACTTTCCTCACATGCTGAGTGGGCATCGGTCCTATATCGGGACTTAAAATCCTCACCCCTAGGTGTGGGATCGAACTCGGGCGCATTCCGCAGTCAGGAACCAAAACTCCACGCTGTACCCCCATCGTCACGGCGCAGGAGTCGGATTATATGGGAAGCGTTAGAAACGATGACAACTTATAATCCACCCTAAAGAGCATTTTAAATATTGATAAATGTCTAAAAAAATAAACAGATTGTTACGCAGTTTTGTTTGCAGCAACAGTAACAACCATTGTTATTTTTCGCTCAGTTTAGATATTATAATGAAGATTAGTAAGACTGAAGTGAGCAGCATCTGTGAAGCACAAAAACGTAGGAGTAATACATTAAGCTCTAAATTCAGTCATTGCCTTGAAAAATCAGGAAGATTATAATTAACTCTACAAAGAGGTCAGTGTATGTAAAATGAAATCAAGATATAAGTGTAGGAAGTGGATCTTGTATGAGAAAGAGAACAGAAAAATGAATAAAACACTTTCGGTTTTCGGAACATGCAATATGATTAATAATACGATTGTTGTATACAGTGAATCCTAAATGAAATAATAAATAAACCTGGTGTCATGAAAGACAATTATCAGAAGTGAAATAGGTATCTTATGTTTCATATCTTCAGTAATATTACAGACAAGACCAATGAGGTTTTCTTCAGAATCAACTAGGTTATACTCAGTTTTAAAGAGTAATACCCAAGCTTTATTTACTACTGAAGGTGTAGAAGATTTAAAACTGAAAAATGGTAGCTAATTTGTAAAATTTATGGAAGTGCTGTCGAGGAAACATTCTGAGTATATCCTCAGGTGAAAATACCTCGTGATAAAAGCAAAATGGTAATTATTGAATTAAATGATAAAATAATCTAGATGTGTGTAAGTAGACATTAATAGTATCTGCAGCCTTCGCCTACAGAATAGATTATCCTGCTTTACCTCTAAAGCGATAAAGTTGCCTATACAGTAGGCGTTTACAGTGAAAATTGGAATCAACAAAGCCCCTGTTATTAAGCAGCCCGATTTACTGTAACTCAGGCGGAACATTCTGGGCATATACTTAAAAGTTATAGATTTGTAAAGTTTAAGAATATATGCACCTAGATTCCACGGTTCCAGTGGTGGAACCACCTTTTAGTTGGTTTTCAACACATCTTACTTTTCGCTCTGTAATTTACTATTCATTATGGTATCTACTTTCGTTATAAGAAGACTGGACGCATATTTTGGCAGCATGCGTGCAGACGGAGGGTATTAGGAAAAAACTATTACCGGAAGTATTTTTGGCTTCCAACAGACGGAGGACAGCATGCTGGGACATGATTCTAAACAGCCAAAACTGGCCAAGCTTGGGCACATACTTAATGGAAGTACGTGTACTAAGAGATAAGGTGTTTATGTAATTTTTCTTTAAACATATGTGGTGCTTGAGTACTTGTGCGCGACTGTGTGTGTGTGTGTTTGAGTGTGTGATTCAGAGTGTTTTTTCAATTTTATATGTATGTATATAGTGCGGTGATTATAAAAAAAAATAATGGTTTTCTGGTTGATACTGCAAGTCACGTATACAGACCAGGTATTTTTCTAGACAGCATGTACGGTCTTATGGCCCATGTGACTGTGTTATGCAATTAATGTAATACTAAATACTTAATAAATACCACCACTACCACTACTTTTGTTATGTTTTCCATCATATACTTCATTATTCCTATAATACTCAACTTTTTCGTTACAAAACTAAAATATGAATAGTTCTGTAGATTATGTAAAAATATAAACGTTCCTAATTTTAAGTTAACACATCTGTTAAAATAGCAATAAATTTTAATTTCTACTTCTAATTTACTATGATTTACTTTTATTACATGTATGAAATTGAACGCTTCACGCTACAATTTGGTCTAATATTATGTTCTCCAGCTTTGAACTGATTTTTCTCTGTTTCTTTTTTAGACATTTATCAATATTTAAAATGCTCTTTAGGGTGAATTATAAGTTGTCATCGTTTCTAACGCTTCCCACATGGCCTATGACTTTCGGGGAACACCACATACCACCAAGCAATGTCTTTACCCATTCCTGAAGTGGAGGTGCGCAGAGGGCGGATTCCATTGCCTCCCATCGTAGGATGATGAATGATGGTGGAATGAGAGGACCTTCAGCTTTCACGTGGACTCCGAACCACGGTCGGCATTGGAGATGCTTCACTTGAGTAGGTCAGAGGTAAAGGGTAGGATAGGGTCGACCTAAAATCGCCACCCCAGAGCCGGGAATCGAACCTCGAAACCTCAGTACATGATCCGCAAATGAAACCACTTCGCTACTTCGGTCCCCTTGAGTTTTTAAGTTATTAGTATGGAACTTCGCAAGCAGCGCTTCCTATACTTCAATTTTTAACCGAACTGGTATGTCCAAATATACGTTTAACATTACAAATTTTTATAACTTTATTTGTATTAGATTAATTTAAATACACACTTGACATATTATTAGTAGGTCTCTTGCCGTTTATGATTGCTACAATGACAATGACAACAATGATTACATTATTAGGTTAGATTAGATTGTGCAAAGATGGCGACGTGGATCTCCATGAATTTAACCTTGGCAATACAACGATGTCCTCTCCTATGTAAGCATTGTGAAATGGGACAGTTGTTTTCATTAATGCACACCACACATTTTATTTTGGCGAGTCTCTTTTGACCTAACGAATCCACGAGGATTTTTACCACCCCAGAAACGACAATTATGTCTGTTAACTGTTACATCCACAGGAATGTTGCTTCATCAGAGAAGCACACTTTATCCAACAAAACACCGTCCTCTTTAATTTTATCCAAAATGTCTGCGGAGAACGTCTTCTCTTGTAGATCGGTAGACGTAATCTTTTGTGAACTACATTGAACCGTAGACCGGGATTGATAAGTTCTACACTGGAGCATCGAATTGCCTTCTTGGGACTTCATACAAAGGCCGTACGAATCCTTTCCACATCTTCCGCACACACATTCCTTTTGCCATGCTTTACATGTGTATAAAAAAGACTACCAGTTTATCATAACTGTCTGTCTCATTTCATAATGCTTATATAGGAGTTGACGTGGGCCAAAGTTAAATTCGCTGCGTAAATTTCGTTGTGCACGCTTCACAGATTTTATTTCAGCCATTCCCAAGAACACAGAAAACCTTTTTTTGTGGTGTCCAGATCGCCATATTTGCACATTCTAATCTAATAATGTGTTCACTGTTGTCATTGTTTCAGTCATAAATGGCAAGAGTTCTACTAATCATATGCCAAACGTTTTTTCTTATCTGAATCTGATGCAACCAAAGTTATAAAAGTTTATAATGTTAAATGTATAGGCCGGACAGCCTATATGTGCAAATGATCTTTAAAAAATTAAGGAAGCACGAAAAGAAACCAAAATATCGACAACACGCTCCCTATTTATTTATAGTGCATTTATTTACTCATTTAATTATAGCTAAAGTATTAAACTATTAAAAACTGCATCGCAAGGAATGTTTTGGGGAAATCCCTTAAATGTTTAAAATGGTCATAATTTGAAAACTGCTTGCAAGCACCAAATTTTATATCAGCACATATGTAAATCAAGGTTAAAAACCTGATATGTTCAATTCACATGATCTTGACTTCTCAAACTTCTATAAATTATTCTTACATAAGGTTATTCTTCTATCTACTTCTTGGTTATCAGATAAACTTTCATTACACACACACACACATTTCGTTGTAGGTATAGGAAGGATAGAGTAGGCTAAACGATTTTTAAAAAACAGGTTGCTATGTAAGGGCTATGAAATTCCATGCTTATTGCATGACCACAAGAAAAAAATTCTATGTGTTACACGCACATAATCTTCTCTATCCTCAATCGTAGATTTTTACATAGCTAAAAACTACTTTTACGAAATCATTCGTTCTTCCACATTGACTGCATGTAGGACAAGGTTGGAAAGGTAGAATAAGAGTACTGAAGAATTCAATGCTATAGCCGGAATTTGAACCACAAATCCCCCGGTCTCCGTTCGGTTGCTCTAAGCACTAGCTACAATGGCAACACGCCGGCACGACACTAAATTCTGCAGCTGACTCGCAATTTTCTCGGTAAACCACAAGGAGATCTAAACTGTTTTGAGATGACATACCCCAATGGCGACTTACAATGCGATAAGTATTTTAAATCCCGGGCTTCATTAGTTATCAGGTCAATTAATAAATTAATCGGACACCGAGACGTAGATCTCCCAGACGGAGACCGGGAGATGCGTGGTTCAAATTTCGGCTATGCCGCTGAATTCTTCAGTCCTGTTATTCTACTTTTCCTAAATTTTTATTTATCTGACATAACTGTTGAATAGAATACAACTTTAATGATTAAAGAATACAAAAAATGACTGCCTCAACACTTGGAATACTTTCCATTATTAGTGTATCATGAGCTTCATTACGAAAGTTAATTTTTCTATCTACTTTATATTAATTGAGCTAAACTTTCCAGAAATAGTTTCATTACACTTTCTTTGAAGTAAAATGGGGATAGAGGAAACCGAATAGATAGTCTAATGTCTAGTGGATCACTATAGGCTGGTCTTGACATTCTATACCCTTTCCGTGATATCGCGAGAAACAACAGAATAGCCAGAGAACTTTAAAAATGATAAAGTATTGAACAATTAAAAACAGGAGTAAGGTATATTTCGGAAGTAGCTGAAGACACAAAACATTATTTGAAATAAATCTTGCCTCTTAAAGAGATTTAAATTTTGTGTAGCAATGTTTGTCCATTCCTTATTGTTTACCCGTTATACAAAATTCCTTCCCAACGAAGAGGCCTTCACAGACTATTCCTAGAAAATTCAAGATTTACATTTTATGTGACACACAAATATCTTAAACACACACACACGTACCTTTTACTGAAAATCCTGTTATTATTATTATTATTATTATTATTTATTCAGGTGGTCTCAAATCGTGTTGTGGTAGAAGCTCGATATCGAATTCTTTGGTGCATTGCAAATAAAAACAATAGCAACTAACCGCTTGAACAAGTGTATATTTGAAAATGCAAAGAATATCTCGGAAGTAGTTAATGCCATTAAATTTTTATTTGACATATACTGTGTCCTTATCGAGATTTGTATTTTTTCTGTACTAAGATTTTGTCTATATCCTTCGATTTAGCACTACAAAAGTCATTCAGAATGAGGAGGACAGAAACTTCGCGTTTTATTTGTGATGGAAATGTCTTAAACATATTGTAGATATCTTAATCAAAATCGTTATAACTATTTTTGAGAAAATCAAAAATAACTGAGAGGTTTTCATATAAACAGTATGTTGGGGTGGGGGATTTTCTTGGAAATCATCGTGTCGCAACCTGGGAAGATGTTGAACCTAAATACTGAGTTTGCTATTGAACCATCTTTTGTTTTCGAGTCATGCTGTTCACAGATACACGTACACAAACTTTCCTAAAATGTTTTATTACTTTTGTTACGTTATGTTATATTTATAGATTTTTTTGGGTGGAATGAAATACTACTTCTACTTACTAAGTAGCAGAAAAAGTAAGATAATCAATCCTTGTATTATGAACTGTAACTTGTTTTAATCACCTATTGATCGCCTTAAAGTGTAACCTGTACGATATCTTAAAAATTTCTTTTTGGAGGACTGAATATTATTAAAAATCTCTCTCTGTTAATGCTTACGAGTCTGAGCCATAAAGTAAAATTGGAATTTCCATTAGTTTACTTAACTGTAGTTGTGATTTTCAATATTGCTTCCAATTAATTTAGCTATCATTCAATGCATTTATTGTATCCATATGCAACATCCGAGGTAATGAAATTCATTAACTTGGTATAATGATATGGTTATTTATCAAATTTGTGGTTTTACTCGGCATTTTACTTTAAGTTTGCATTTAGTTTAATGGAACATTTCAACCTATATAGGCTTTCAATTTCATAAGTGATATACTGATTTCTCTAAATCAATTTTGTAATTCTACATCATTACTTGATCGTCAGCATATACCTGAGTATTACTTTCCATTTCCGCATCGGTTCGTCAGTGTATATAAATGCGAGTGATAAACTAAATCCTAGTCTAATTCCTTAATGCTACTTTAATAAAGGTGTTTGAAAACCACTATTCTTATTAAGGGACTAGAAAATGCCAATCAAGCACGATAGCTTTGTTTGGTTGCCTTGATTATCCGTTGATATTCTGGGCCAAAGGTTGCCGTTTCGAGCTGCCTAGGATGAAGCCATTAAGTGACAGCTTATATCAATGCGTGTACCAATATATGAAAGAACTAATACATAACAAAATTCCGACACACCGACGGTGCTGATGCGGCCTTGGTATCTGCTAGCGTCATTAAATAAACGTAGCAGCCTATTATTATTATTGTTATAAAGCTTGGCAAAGTATGAATTCCGGTTGTAGCAGGCTTCTACATAAAAATTATGAAGAAATACTGTAAATGAGTCTAAGGTGTAAACGTATTCTAGTTTCGAGAGTAAAAGACAGAAGAAATCAACGTAGCTAAGAAATATTTCTGAAGTCAATTTAAATGGAAATGTGTGATAGTCTGAGGCCCTTCTTACTGTCTGTAAAAAAGGAAAAACCAAGCTACAATGTTAGACAGATTAATTATGCATACTAGCTAAGTGTTTGGAAAAATACATGTAAAATACATCAACGTGAATAATTACTCATGACTTTAACCTATGCCATCCTCCTCGGAGTAGTGGTTACCACGTGAGTCTCTATTTAACACAGTTGTGGGTTCAACACACCCTTCACAGAATAAGAAAAACCCATACCGACGCCGAGGAACGAACCCGGATCTTTGTTCGGCAAGTATCAACACGGCGATGTCATATGATTTGTTAAAGTGCTTAACATAAAAAGTCAATGTACATACATCAAAAGCGTAATCTGGCAGATTATACCGTTGATCGTCATTGGTCAAGACTTTGATATGGGAGTATCCCGAACGATGTAAGGTAGGACCCAGATGCTTAATAATAAACCTTTTCTGCTCTTCAGTGGTCCAGCACATGCTGTTGTAATAATAGATCATATACTCATCACTAGTAGGTTCGTTCTGTGGCGACAAACCCCATATATCCAGGCCGTTGTCTCTGTAGGCATCCAACCAACTGTAATCAAGGACAGTATGTCTTGAAAACTTCTATTATTAATTTTAAAACTAATTTTAAACCTTTGGTTTCTTTGAATGAAATACCGAAACTTTCCAAACTTCCTATATTTGGTCCATTTTACAGCACACTATCTAGCAGAATTAAAATGAGATGAGAATTGTTTTGTTTTATGTGCTGTTACATTTGACAATGCTTGATCTAATATTACAGCATATGTGTTTCCGATTGAAACACATATTACTAAAAGCTGGAAGAAAGCTAGAATATTTTATTACATAAAATATAAAAAAACATTTTGTTTTTTTCCACCTCTCATAAACTTAAGTCCTAACCCATTTAATCTGATTCCTTTTAGATACTATCAAACCGAATTATTTGAAAATTTGTATAATTCCTTTTCATTTGTATCAAAAAAATCTGCATCATATAGCTTTTCAGTTTTGAATAATATATTCTTTTAAAAACATTGCAACTATAAAATACTTTAGGTAAATTATTCTTCACTTCTGATTTTTTAAAAATATATTTATAGTAGATATAATTAAAATCTTATTAATTTAAATTGTTAATATTATTTAAGAATAGCAGTATATAAACATGTTTTTCTTGATGTTTCTATATTTTATAGTAAATTTAAGGTATACACCATTATGCAAGTTATTTATAGGAATCCTTAACGATTTTAAACAACAGTATACAGAAATAATGAGCTTCTGGGTTCATTTTTTAAAACTGGGCTATATTAAGTATCCTTATTAAATTTTGCGAAAATAACATTGAAATATATTTTACGAGGATGAATTAAAAATGTTTAGCTTTTTATAAGCATATGGTTAGACACCCTTAACCACCGAACTGTTACCTTGATAACAACATTGTCTTTATGGCGTGACTGGAGTTCGCCGACCCTAGAGACTACAAGCTGCCATAAGGGCCGGCCTGCCCGCCCTTATTAGGGCAGCGTCTACGCATTGCGGCCAGCAAGGTAGACTGCAAGGTACCCTGTCGCCACTGCTGCAGATATAGCCACGCTGCATCGTCCTGCGCTGCCGAGCCGAGGTGAAACTACTGTGGCTCCTCCAACCTCACGGCCAAGTGCACGCGTCACGACCTGAGGATCCGCCGGCGGTACTGCGCCACCTGTGATGGCAATGGCCATTATACAGGACAGGCGCAGTGCCCTCGTTACCCCAGACAGCGCCGTCAGCCACCGCAGCCGCCATCATCAACTGCACCACCGGAGGCACTACTCAACACTGGACAACACCACAGCAGCCGCCACCATCCACCGATGAGCGCGTCCGAGAGACCGTTCAGGACCTCCACTCTGAGGTCTTGAACATCAGCGGCCGCCTCGAAAACGCCACCGAGGATCCCCATCATCTCAGTTCAAACCTCGCCGCAGAACGTACGTAAACCTGTTTTCGCAGTCACCAAGAAACAGCACTCACACTACAAGATCTCTAGGCTCACACCATCACTTTCACCGCCAAACTTGACAGCATCACCAATCACCTAGAACGTCTGGAGACCCGTCTGAACATTCTCCAAGAACAGATAAGAAGTGGCAACGAGGAAACCATACAAAGTATTCAGCGGAAACTATCACCACTAGAAACCCAGAGAACCACCACACCACAGGCAACACAACAGATGACACCACCACAACTCCAAATCCAAACTGCAGTACACGATATACGCCACATCACGGCTGCCGCCTCGCTTGCCGCGCCATACTTCAACCAGTCAAAGTACAGCCGAACCACCCATGAACATACTAAATCATACATCACCTTCATTTCATCACATCTAGCCACCGCCACTTCATCTAACTAAAGAATGATTAAACAAACAAAACCGTACTCCTTCCAAATCCTTCCTCGTCCACTCCCCGGGGGGTAGTCAGGGCCTCTGGTAATGGCTGTCACCCGGACATTTCCTTCACCCATTGCCAGCCAATAAGCTGGCAGTTACCCTCCGCACTATCGGGGGTGCTCAGCGGGACTCGTAGATTTACGGCACGTAAAAGAACCTCAAGCTTGATAAGAGGCCTCTGAGCAAAATTTCCGGTCTTTCACGCCCAATACAGAATGGGACGCTAAGAACCATAATAGTTAAAGAGCGTCCATAAATAAAACTCAGTTTCAATTTCATTCCAATACGTTTCCTCATTTCTCCTGTCAATTCCTCTCCTTAATTTCACCTACGTATTCCCCTCACTACCCCTCCCAATAAAAAGTGTGCAGGTAATTTGTCATGATAGCTCACATGCTGATAACATCGGCACTGAACTGAAGATCCGTGCTTCGAGTTTCAGCTCTGGAATTGGATTTTTCGAGTCTGTTCAAGTTTTTCAACTTAGAATAATTAATGCATTTTCTGGTTTCAACAGCACCTATACGATAACAATTAGCTGCTATTACAGCCTCTACTTTCAGAAATTATGTGAGAATACGTAATTATAACACTACATTTAGTAATACTATTTTGGATAATATGAACATGCATAGTACCTGACTAGATATAGAGCGTAAAGATCATAATAGCGGTCCTGGAGTCTTGTGGCGAACCTCCTCCCCAGAGGCTCTTTCATCCATTTTGGAGCCGACCAGGAAGCAGCATACATCTTAATATCCCGCTCGCTGACCATTCGAGCTTGACGCGCATATTCAATCTGGAAAGGTTTTAATACTTTATATACGTTCTGCTGCTTCTTATTCACCTGCTGATACCAAACCTCAGATCAAAAGTTTTCTTTCACTCACACTTATTGTAATGTTTAAAATGCTAATAGGTGCATAAACTAATAAACGCGTCAGTATTTAGCACCTGAGTTATATCACTGATGCCTGGGAATTCATAATGACAAGTCATATTCCTTACAGTACTGCGCCTTTCAACTGGTGGTTCATAGCTGACTTTAATCTTACTTTCTCTTACGTATAGTAAGCAGGGAAGTATTCTATTCCACTCAAAAATTAGTTCCCGGGATTTCACCAGAAAAACCTTTGAGGACCCTTAAAACATTTTTAGAAAAAAGTTCCATGTGTGTATCTGTCTGTCTCTCTCTCTCTCTCTCTCTCTCTCTCTCTCTCTGTGTGTGTGTGTGTGTGTGTCTGTGAACAGAATAACTCAAAAATGAATAGTCGCGTAAATACCAAACTTGGTATTGAGATTCAGTACCTTTCAAGGAAGCAACACGAACATTTTCAAGAAAATCCCCACCCCAAAATAGCCTTTGCATGGAACATTTTTCGAAAATTTTGATTTTTCGAAAAACTGCTGTAACGATTTTGATTAAAGTACAATATGTTAAAGGTATTTACATGACAAATAAAAATAATATCTAGAATTTTCTGGGAATAGCCGTGAAGTCCACTTCAGTTAGAAGAAATTTTGTATGATCTTGTACGACTGCTAAACGTTGATGCACGAAAACGTACTACACAAAAATGCTAAGATGTACACGAAAGACAAAATAAAATAAAGGGAAAAATTAATATACAAAGAAGCAATAAGAAGTGGTATGTCAATTGGTTTGATGCCCACTGTCATTGTTATATATCACTCAGCTCTTTTGTTTTGCTGGTTAAAAATGCATCACAAATTTCCCATAGAGAAGGAAATCCGGTGCTTACAAAAATAAAAAACTACAGGTTATTTATTTATTAACACCTCCCTCAATTGAGGGCTGCCATATAGACAAAGTATACCTATACAACAATAATAAAGACGATTTATAGTTAACATATCAAAATAATAAAAATCAACTTAAAATAGAAATATAAATGAATTTAAATCGAAACATAAAAGTAGTACAATTCTAAAATATATAAGTATATAATATATGAATCTAAATGATTTTTGAAGACAATAATTGATCCTCTAATAGCCATAATTGCTATTTGATAAGTGAATATCCGAACATCGGAGTATGATCGAAAAATGAATGGATTATTTATTATATTACTCTTGTGTTAGCAATGTTTGAGCACCATAAAGACAATGCAATTGTGTTGAATATTTCTGTGTTATCTTATATTTATACGCAATAAATAGTCATAATAGGAAGATAAGAAAAAGTGGTATTTTGATGATTTTCTGATTTGATGTTGTTGCTGTTATCATAGTTGGCATAGCAGCTTACATACACTGACGCTGACTTTATATATAATTTCAGCTTCATCGCCAAGAGGAGTAACTCTAGACTCTAAGGACACTGGACCTGTTTGAGCATCACTTTACACATTTTAATAATTCATCGTCCGATATGACCTACCGACGATAAACCTCGAGCAATCCCAGAGGAGTAGCATGGACAGGATTAGGTAGAACAGAAAGAAAACACATGTTGGTTGAAACAGCTTTGAATATAAAACTAGAAAAATGACAATATAAAAACTTGTACGAACTAACAAAGAACAACTGTGCACGATGATAGCTGATGGAAGATTTCGGGATGTCAAAGGGGAAAAATAACTCAATAGGGTTCCGGAGGAAGGATAGAAGATTTGGAGAGACAAGAGATATGGTGAGGATTTGAGAATGTAGTGAAATATTGGAAGCAATAAAATGTATGTTGACATTGGAAAAATCAGGGGAGCAAGAAATACGTATGGCCGCGAACAGGGAATTTTATCTAAAAGGATTTAGAAACAGTTGTATAGAAGTATGTGTTATGTTTTAGGGGAAACAAAGGATGGTTTGTTTGCTGCAGTGCAAAGAAACAATGATTGTAGAGAGGATAGAATAAAATGGATAACAATATCGAAGCAATAAAGCTGTTCACATTCAGAGATGGGAAATAAGTACAGTTGGATGAATGTTTAGGAAGAGTACGAAGATGTGTTAGCAAAGTGAAGAGAGAAAAGGATAGAAATATTTAAGCAGTCAAAATAGGGCTCATGTCAACGACCAGGGAGTAATGATATGTTGGGCCCCAGGGGGCGACGTTAGTCTATCTATAAGAAATTAGAAACATTGTCATGGTTTTTGCAGTGAATGGAGTAAGTATTCTTTGTAATTTCAGCTCAGTTTTTGTAATATATTAATATCAAAAACACAAAGTTTGCGCTTAATATTCAAATGCCCTGGGCGATGAAAATACTTGTAAACAGATTGGAAAATGACATAACCAGCGTATAATAATCACCACACGCATCTGTGGTCTGGTAGTTAATATGCTAGTCTTCATACGTAAGTGACGGGTTCGATTCGCGTCTGCAGGATATGAAGTTTTCTGTTCTTATATTTCATACAGTCTGCAAGTGTGAAATATACTATAAATTGTGAGTTAATGTTAAATAGAAAGCCAAAACAAATAACATAGAAGTAACTACCATTAATTATATTTAAAATCATTGTCGATAAGCAATTGTTCTGTAGTCAAAGTCGCTTATATAACCTAAGATGTTAAAAAATGGCATTAAATGGGGAATCTCACATTTTTAAAACCTGTTTCCTTTGCATAGTCCAATTTAACTTCTGTGGTCATAACGGAGGCTCTGACTTGAGAAACAACTGATAGTTTATTGCTAGCTGAACTGTAGGTTTTGTTAATCTTGGTTTATTTGGTTGTTTTACTATAAAACACGCTCGCATTCACTCGCACTTTCATACTTACGAACACTGCGGAGGATAGGGAATGATTCTGGTTTAAGGAGAATTCACCACCCCAGTCGGGAATGTAACATTCCCGGTGACAACTCGACCATAGAAACAATCAATCAGTCATTGTTTCTCTATTAGTGGATCAGTAGTAATTTCCTGAATACCAAAATTACAGATTAAAATTTAAATTTCGCACCGTGAAATGGAATAAATGGAATATTTTTGTTTCATTTATATCTAAGGTTATATCGGCGAATTTGCCTTTGGAACAATTGCTCATCGGCAATTATGTTCACTCGCTTACTTTCGTGTTAATCTTTAGGTTGTTTACTTTGAGTATTCTTTTCAAACATTAATTTCGAACATACATGTTAAAAATAAATATTAATATTACTCTAAATTGCTTCTATGTATACCTATACATAGCGTCTGTGTTTTGGTTGACATATTTTACATAAATTTCTAATTACGGAAAATTAATTATGGGTTCTAGAGTGTTTTCTTTCAGAGCTACATGTGGGTAGTTACTTATTGCATTAAGCTATCCAAGTGTATTAATTCAATGTGGGTTCTGTGGTTGTGTTGTGAAATTCTGGAGTATTTAAAATACATTTAAGTCGAATTTAGATTCATTGTCTCAGAACTTTAATCATATATGAGACATTAACTATGGAATTTAAATGTATTCTGTACACTTTGCTATCTCTATATTTTAGTTAAAAATTAGTATAATTAAACAATACGAACTAAATTTGAAATATTTGTGCACGAAACGTCAGCAGCTGTCTTTTTATATTGTAATTCTACATATAACTAAACTGTAGCAGAAGTTTGTATTTAATTTTCGACTTTGGTTGAACAGGTAATGGTAATGTACACAACAGACTACCTGAGGACAAATATAACATTTTAAACCATTTCGCTAAAGGATGGCCCAAACAATTTTTATGAAAATTGGCACTAGCATATTTTATGCTGCACTTGGAAAATAGGTGACATTGTAAATAAATTGTTCTTCTCAAAAAGTGGTTATGACTCGGTATAAAGATAATCAAAATATATTGTTTATTAATGAATTTCGCAAAGAAAATGTTATATAATCAGTTTTATGTAACCGCCGCGCCAAGTACTTATGGGACGGCGGTGCGATCGCATTCCAACTCGCCTACCTGGCCGGCTGGGTGCGGCTAATGACTGATCCCTTCAGATTAATAGTGCCGTAATGAGCCCCATTATGTGCCCCTTCCCCGCAGTTTAAGTAATTACTATTCCAGAAGGTTCCTTTGGTCCGGTTCTATTAGCATCCCTTTGTAGAACATCCCATTTTGTATGCAGGTCCTATACATAGGTTTGCTCCTACCCACTGAGTTGAGTTCTGTTAATCAAGAAGTTATGAAGTGAAAAGTGGACAGCGAAGGTGAACAGTGTCAGTGTGGTTCAGTCGTGAGCTGTGACTCAGCAGTTCAGTTATGAGTTGTGATTCGACGGATCGTTGTGTTGTGTTCGGAGTGTGTGCCAAAAGTGATTCAAGTGTAACGTTTGTGCTATGCTGAGTGCCTAAGTGATAGATAAAGTGTGTCTCACAGCAACTGCTGTTCTCATTTGTTACAATAAGTGTAATATTTATGACAAATTTTATTAATTGCAGAATTTAAAAGATAATTAAGAAGTAATTTTCATTGCTGTTATTCCTACACATAAGAACATTTAAACATAATCAACAGTCACAAGTTTGTATACTATTAAACCTTTTAATTTTACTGACAGCCAGAAAGTAATATTGTTAACAATTATGAAAAATAATGGTATATATGTATGTATTTATTTCCATAATGCTGTACAAAAATATTACAAATTTTAATACATTACTTTGAGTTTCTATTTTGTTTTTCTTTAGTCCATCATGCATTTTAACCCCGTGGTTATTTATGCATGGTGGGTCATAACAAATTCATATTGTTTTATTTTTCTAAATCATTTTACTCTTACTCTTCCCATATATTCTATTATTTTGATATCCCTCTCCTTTAGTATTTTCGTTATCCTAACTTTTAATACTTCTTTGTTAACATCCTTCCATTCTTTAGGTAAAAACTGATCTCTCCACAACTTAGTTTCTTGACATTCAATTATATAATGCACATCATTATCTGCCTCTCCACAAAGAGGGCACCTATCCAAAATCGCTCCCTTCCCCAGCCACCTTTAATTACTTATATAGTTCCAAACTTTTCTTTCCTTCCAGACTTTGGAATAATTTCTGTTTCTCCATATCATCCACTCTGTTCCTCACTTCTTTCCAGAAACCTTTAACTAACCCCTCTCTCTCCTCCCATAAGTTACCCATTCGTATTTCCTGTAGAATTCTCCTTATTCCTTGAGCCCAGTTCATCCCAACACTGCATTTTTCTTGGATTATTAAACATTGCCTCAAGATGTTATGCTCGTCCAATGATTTCAATCTATGCCAATATTTAAGTATCCTTTCTGCTATCATGCCCTTGCTACCTATTCTTCCCATAGATGATGAAATAGATAAACCTAACATACATTTACAGAACGATCTTTGCACTTTAGCAACCTCTCCCATCCTTTGTCACTTCCCCAAATCTCCGAACCATAGAGCATTTTTGCTTCAACTATAGCTTTGTAAATCCTTTCCAACCATTTAATTTGCATATCTGGTATTTTCTTTAAGCATATTCTTATAGCAGTCATTGCTAATCTTCCCTTATCTAAGGCACTTATCTTGTGATCATTCCATCTCCCATTACTACTTATTCTCACTCTCAAATAATCAAACTTGTTTACTATTTGCAACTTTTCCCCTTCCACATACCAATTTTCCTCCTTCAATTTATGCCCCTTTTTAAATACCATTATCTTTGATTTTTTGAAATTTAAACATAATATATACATCATAATGGTATATTATGCACATATATAATATTATATACATAGCATATATATGGGGAAAGAGAAAGAGATTGCGAGAGGGAGATCAAGAAAGAGGGAAAGAGAAGAAGGAGAATACGCGGAGCTACTAAAATTAGCAAACGAGGTGAGAGTTGTACTAGCTCTTCTATTTTTCTATGAGTCTATATGACGTATTTTCAAGATTATCGTAATTGAAGTCCTGAAGTAGACTACGCAGTCTTTTGCTGCTATTTATCCGAGACAACCTGCGTATACTTATCCACCCGACGATAGCAGATATTTAGTTCTGAGTGTCACTTGTACACCAGGCTGCAAATTCTTTCATTATTCATTATTATATTCAGCCAAATATTAAAGGCCCACACTTATATGCAAGACAGGAACGGCAAGGAATTAAGAAACCACCGTGGTGTCCCAATATGGAATATTGATCTCGTTGCTTGTATTAACATTAAAAATCTCTTAGAAAATGAAAATTCGGCAGGGTGTGTGGCTTCCTGCTTATTGCTATAATAACAATAATTAATAGTTAGCTGAATAACAACTAAACTGTTGTTATTTGCTTTATGTTAATGTGTTCTACATACATTCTGAATGAAGAATATTTTATAATTACACGACTTTCTCTTCACAGTGTTCATTTCACCCATGTCTCTGATACATTACACTAGCTATATAGAATAGCGATTTTTCTATCTACTCTATGCTAATCCTAATAATTTATTATCCTCAAATTATTTCAAATTATTCGACTGGGGCTCGATTACGTACAAAATTCAGAAATCGCATTCAATCATTTGTATAAAATATAAGTTTTTGTTTACCACGAGAGGGGGAAAAGACAGCAAGGAAAATAATATTCTGATGTGATACATTCATATGACTTTCTCTACCCTGTACCTTTTATTAGTGAGTATGCAAACTATTCTTGCTAAAACTTATTTTTATTCTACCACGTTTTAATGCAAATAAACCTTTGCAGAAATAACTAC
Organism: Deroplatys truncata; assembly: GCA_030765065.1. NCBI lineage: Eukaryota > Metazoa > Arthropoda > Insecta > Mantodea > Mantidae > Deroplatys > Deroplatys truncata. The sequence goes on from CM060978.1 coordinate 131,788,745, forward strand.
ATTAAACATTTCGTTATAGATACAAAGGGAACAGCGATAGTCAAATGTTTAAGAACTGGACGCTACGCTGGCCTTAAAATTCCATACTGTTTCCATACAATCGCGAGAAACAAGTGAATGTTAAAGGACTTTAAAGAATGACCAAGAAATGAACAATTCGAACCATTAATAACAGATATCTAGAAATGACTTATGCCACAAAAAACTTGTGTGAAATAAATTGTGTGTTTTAAAGAAATCTACATTTTTTGTGTAATATGTTTTCGTCTATCGCTTAACGTTTACCATTATACAAGATTATAAAACATTTCTTCCGAATGAAGCGGACTTCAAAGGCTATTGCCAGAAAATTCAAGATATACATGTTATTTGTCATGTAATTATGTTTAATATATGATATTTTAATCAAAATTGTTATAGCCATTTTTTTAAAAATAAAAAACGTATAAAGTGTTCCAAGTTTGGGGTAGGCAAGTTTGGTGGTGATCCGAGTTTTCGTTTTTAAGTTATGCTGTTCACAGACAAACAGACAGTTACACAGACCTTTTTCTAAATATTCTTTTTTATTCAGGGTCATCAAAACATGTATTTCCGGTGAAATATCATATAACTTTTTGTGTGGAATAGAATACTTTCTCTGCCTACTATGTATGTGGTAGAGAAAGCAAAAATGGTCTCAATAAAGCTCACAATGGATTCAGCGTGGATTAATTTTATAGATTACAAGGGGATACTGCACACTTCCAAATGACGCAGCTCAAACCGTAGCCGGAATATCTCCTTTACACTCACAGCTATAGACGGAGCCAAGCCAAGTAATACAACATTCTTAGAAACGAGCTACTCTCATCATTTCCCCAAAACTCCAGTTTTTATCATTGCCGAACAACAGTTTGCAGATAGTTCTCGAACTGCAAGATATGTAGGTGGTTTGGTAGGATGTGTTTTTGTTGTATACTCCAGTAAGGATGAAAAAATTCAACTACATATAAGTTGGCTCCTTTGAGCTGCATATTCCAAGCTGAATTATTTGCTATACAACAGGCTGTAAACTGGATCACCAGTAATGATTATGCTGATGTATGTATATATACCGACTCTCAATCTATGATTAGTGGTATTGCAGAAAAACGCAATCTTATAATAATAATAATAATAATAATAATAATAATAATAATAATAATAATAATAATCTTATTTTCTTAACAGGGGTTAAGGGCTATGAAAAACTACTAGGAAATGAAAGGGTGGATGAATTAGCAAACGCATCTGCATAAAGAAGCCAGTTACTCGAATGTCCAGCATCACGTGTGAAGATGGAATATTAGAAGTTATATCAGACACATGGAACAGTTACTGGATAAGTAGCACCAAAGAACATATCACTAAGTCTTTATATTTTATGGATCTTATTAGTCGCTATAAATTTAAAAACTTCCATCCAAACCTAGTATGCTCACAGTTCATGATGGGTCATGGAAAATTTCAAGAATATTTCAAAATATTCCACGTCAGTATTGGAAGTACTTAGCAATGACTTTGTGGGAGCAGACAGTGCAGCATTTGTTATCTGGTTTTGGAAATTAAAACATATTTCTTTATTAATCACTTATTTTAATGTAATCGTTTTCTGCATCTCTGTATTATTTATTTAAAAAGTGTTGTTATAACAGTTTCCTATGTTTTATCCGATACATTCACGGTAAATTGTAATGCCATTGTTAATGTTCTTCAGTATTAAGTTTTTATTTTATTGTTACTATAACCCTAATATACATATACAGGTGAATCACCTAAACCTTGCACCGAAAATATTTCGGAATTGGAAAGTGCTATTGATGTGTAGTTTTGACAACACTGTTTGGTAATCAGGGGCTCGTACATTTAGCCTATAAACACATTTTAATAATACTGAGAAAGTGTATTTTTTGAGCAAACATACAATTTTAAATGAAACAAGGCCTAGTTACATCGACAGAATAAGGTAGGCTAAATTAGAATGTTAGTGGCGTTTGTTGCAAGATTCTAGTGCAAGTGGTTTACGAGAAATCTTATTTTGAAACTTTTACGCACAGACACCTGTACAACCTGTACAATAACTTCTGTGGATTCTTACAGGTAAAGAGATCATAGCCCTTCAAAGGTTGTGTTCAAAATGACTACCGGCAGCTTCAATACATCCTTCCAGTCTGCTATGGAAAGACTGCTGCACACGTTCTAGCATTTCAGGGGAAATGTCAGAGCAGGCAGCAGTAATACGTCGTTTCATATCGTCTGGTGTAGTTGGTACATCCTTGTAGACAGTGTCTTTCAGCCTTCCCCACAGAAAACAAGTCTAAACGGATCAGATTCGGTGAACGGTACGGCCAAGGTACAGGTCCACTTCGTCCAATCTAACGATTTGGAAACAATCCGTTAAGACAAGCTGTAGTACTTCGTGCACTATAGGCTGGACAGCCATCATGTTGGTACCACAGGTTTCTCTTAGTCTGCAAAGGAACGTGTTCTAGCATCTGTGGCAAATGGTCTGTCAGGTGGCTGCGATACTTGTGCGAGTTCACCGTTCCTTCTATGAACAAAGGGCCTATGAGCTGATGGTTCACTATCCCACACCTCACGTTTAAACTCCATGGACGCTGACGTTCCACCTGGCGAAGCCAACGGGGATTGTCAACAGACCAATAGTGCATGTTTCTGCGGTTTACTGGCCATGATTAGTAAATGTTGTTTCTTCACTAACCAAGATTCATGATGAATCTGGAGTATCATGTATTAATGCCCAGGTACAAAAGTTAACACGATTCTCAAAATCGTTTCCACGCAGCCCTTGATGGAGAGAGATGTGATAGGTATGGAACCTATGTCGATGGAGAATGCGCAGTACACTTGCCTGACTTATTCCACTTCCACGTGCGATTGTGCGGGAACTAATTTGCGGATCTACTGCAACGGCAGCCAAAACATTAATTTCCGCCTCTTCTCCAGTCACTTGTTTGTTTCTGTTACGTTTTCTAGGTGTTACAGTACCACTTTCACGTAATTGGTTGAAAAGGTTGATGAATAATTGCCGAGATGGTTAACGTCTATTGGGATACTTTCCGCATACACCGTACAGGAGCGAACTGCATTCTTCCAACACTCTCCATTCACCATGAGCATGTCGGCTTTTTCTGTATTAGTAAACCCCATCTTCCATTCACGACTTACTGCTCTAACTGTCACAAACTAACTGACTAGAAATCAATGCAATCAATGAACAGAAAACACAATGCAAACAAACATAACGACATCGTACCTAGCAACTAAGCAGGTTGAATGAGACAAACAATTGTCGGGGTGGAAGCTTTTCAAAATACGATTTTTCGTAAACCACTTGCACTAGAATCCTGCAACAAAGACCATTACGTTCTAATTTATCCTACCTTTATTCTGTTGATGTAACTAGGCATTGTTCCATTTAAAAAATTGTATGTTTGCTCAAAACATACTCGGTATTATTAAAATCTGTTTATAGGCTAAATGTACGAACCCCTGACTACCAATCAATGCTGTGAAAACTGCACATCAATAGCACTTTCCATTTCCGAAATATTCGCGGTGCATGTTTTAGGTGATTCACCCTGTATATGTAAAATAGGATTGACAGTTGTGGAAATAAAAAAAGTGGAATGTAATTTTTCCTACAAGAGTTGGAGAAAGTAAAATATTACTAAACTAAAAATCAAGCACCGAGTTGACAATAATCCGACAATAATCAGATACAAATTTTGTCCAACCAATGAATGCTATATACTTAGTGTTTCCTTTGTTATGAAATACTAACTGAAATATCTGGTGTTGCCCGGAGCTCTAGACTCTCTTTGAAAGTGAAAAAAACGGCATTGCTCTTTAATATATTTGTTTATTTACAATTAAATGAATTAAACCGAAATTTATTTACAATTTAATTATATCTGATACTTATTCTCTCACACTATCCATGGGTAGTAACTTGGTAAGGTGAATCAGACTTGCAAAATGGAATATCACGATTAGAATTTGAACCACAACCTTCGGCTCTGAGTACCGACACTCGTACGACTTGAGCTACCATTACACTTACACTTAAGTACAAAACCTTCTCGTCTGATTCAAGTTTCTCGGTAAACCTCAAATACTAGAGATATATACCTCAAAGGCGCTTGCAATATTGCAAGTGTTTTTCATTTCTGAGCTTTATACTTAACCATTATTAGAGCCAACTGTTAGTTTTTTATAAATCAGCCCTACAAACTATGCATATATTGTGACGCAGCGGCTATGGCCAAAGGTTATCTGGAGTTCCGCGCCGGACGGTCGGAGTAAACAAGATAATCCTGCTCGCCAGCGTAAACACAGGTCGTGGCATTGGCAGAGAAACAGAATCTTCTGGAAGCTTCTCCTCTCCCCTCCAGAAAGTGTGCCGAAATAGTTCTAGAACGTTCGAGAACCTTGTTGAAAGTTTCCACTGACTGTATAAGCGAGCACTCCATCGAGAGCAGTCAGAGTTGAGTTGAGTCACTCAGTCAGAGAGTTAACGCCTGCGCTTCTGATGCGACATCAAGAGCGACTGTCGAGCGAGATGGTGACGACTATTGTGACGTGCAGCGAGTGTTTCTAAGGAGCGACGGGTTCTGGAGGTCTTGTGTTCGACTCCCGAGTGAAGTGAACCGTTCGGCGCAAAACGGATACGTCACGAAGAAGTGAAGTGACGGAGAATTGAACCAGTTCACCTTAGTGAAGTGAACACCCAGTGAAGGTGAACTACATAAAAACGAAACAGTGACAGTAAGAAATGAGTGGCAGTTGAAAAATTGAACAAAGTCGCAATATTTATATATTAACATAAGGAGTATATGTATATTTTAAGGAAAATTAAAATACAAGTTGTAAGTAAGTTTTATAAAAATATATGTGTAGGAAGGAAGAAAAATTATACTGCTGAAAAATTGTCTACTATAGAGTGGGGGTTTTCGATTAATGGACCCTTCAGTTGTAGTGTATCTTGTAGGAATCATGTGCAAATGTACCATCTCAGAGTAGTAAAACTATTCGTTATTAGAATACCACAACTTACATGGTTATTTCAAACAAATTCAACTTGAAGTAAACGTTTCTTTGAAGGAATCCTCCGAGTGAGGTATTTAAGGCCACCCAAACTTAAAAAATTTCGCTCTTTATGGGAAAAAGCTTCTTCCTCATTTTGGGTATTTTAAAAATGTTTCTCAGAAACACAGAGTCATCTATTACATCAAATTTATTTATGAACCACTTTTCATAAAATTTCACTCCACTTTAGAGTTCCGTCTCATTAATCACTACATTCAGAACAACTTACATTTGTGAAAGTAGTAGTAACGTTTGACACAAGCCTATGACTAATGTGGTTAAATAAATGTCATTTTGCTTACTAGTTGATAAAAATATAATTATATATCGGCAAATATGATAATGGGCACAACAAATTCCTTCTGCTGTTTCCCATGTGTGTGTGTTTCAGACTCAAGTTTCAGAAATATAAATCATGGCGGCAATAAAGTGCTAAATCACATGTTGTTTACAAACCTTGTATTTACGATCCTCTTCTGCCAGCTCCAGCTGCGGCACAGAGGTGTCATTGACAGTGAACTTGAGGTCATAGTCGCGAAGTGAGAAGTCACTGCCTCCCAGGGGAAGCCTAAGCAGCGTGTATTCTGCTCCCTCAGGACCGAAATATTGTCTGTAATAGGACAACGTTATTACTGGATGGCGACAATTATAACTCCTTTAATATTCCAGATTTCTTTTGCAATGAGAAAGTATTTCAGCTATTACTCAAGTATAATTCATTGCCTACTTTCACAAAGTCAGTAAGCATTCTACCATCAACACGATTACCTTTTTAACCACTAGAGAGACAGAGAGGGAGAAAGAAAATACTACCGAAAGAGAGAACGAGAGAGGGTAAAGTTAAGACGTGTCACGGAGGGGCCCCGGGACCACGGCAGAGCACCGCAAGTAGGCCAGTCGGCCCTTTTTGTTTCCAACGTGACCCCTAGGAGGGAAGATGAGGGGACAGACCCAAAGGGCGACCAGATCCAGATGCCGACAGGCGCAATTATGTACTGGGTCCTTAACGTTTACAAATAGAACGCATCCGTCGCCGCATGGTCCCTGCCTAGAAGCTAGGAGCTAAACTTCCAGGGTCCCCCGGAACTGAGCCCCACGCTGAGGAGAGACGCAGCAACGCCAAGGAAGAAACTTTTACAGAGCGCAATCCACTGCCCAGCCGTAACCCGCCGTCGTCTGGTCCTAAAAACCTGAAACAGATGACAAGGATGATGGGTACAGGAAAAATGAGAGTAAGGAGAGTCCTGGTAGAAGAGGAACCACCCTAGCATTCGCCTGGCGACCCGGAGAAACCATAAAATCCCATGGGCCAGAGTGAGCGGTCGCCGGGGATCGATCCCGACACCTCCCGAATGCGGGTCCCGCTCGGAAACGAGAGAGAGAGAGAGTGAAGGAAGAAGGAAGAGGACGTATGTGAAGTAAATGGTCATAACTACTGAGTTAAATTTCGCATTATAGGACCAGTTACTCATTACAAAGAATAATATCTGTAGATATTTTCACATGGATGCTTTGAAAGCGATATTAATTTCAAAGAAAATTAAATTCAGGATGAACAATAACTTATCTCAACATAGGAAACGGATTTTAGAACTGATCGTGTGCCGTATGATCGTGAACAGACGATGGAGTAGGGACATTTTATCTGTAGAGGGATATCTGTGTAATAGTAGTGACCTTGCTCTTGTCAAAGTAAATAAATGTTCTCTCTATGACGTTTCATTTTATTATATAATGCGCGATTTCATAACAGTAAAATGATATCGAAAATGGCTAGGAGGTTCAAATATGTTAAACTTTTTCACAATTTGTTTTTGCTAACAGGTACTACATAACAATTATGTTATTTATACAGAGTGTGAAGTTTTACGATTCAACTAAACCATTATCTTACGTGCAAAACGGTGTAAGCACTTCAAATTTCAACATAATGTTATATATATATAATAAATATAAATATATATATAAATAAAGATTGCTTATTAGATAGATTGCTTATTATTATTCTTTTTCTTTAACGGACTACCCTCTTCTTTGTACGACTTACATCCCAAGGACTTATGAGCCAATGCCTTGGGTCAGGAGCAAGCAAACTCCAGATCATAACATATTCAGGATGGTTGATAGTTCAATGCTTGGTGTGGCAGTGAAGAAAGAAATGACATGTAGGGATGAAAGCAATGATACACAAATTCGTGGATCAGATTATCTCGGCCTAGCGACTGAGGAAAACCGGGGAAAACTTTGCTTAGTATAAGCTACTACTTCTTCCTAAATTAATACTTATTCACATTAACTTTACCTTTTTCAGGGCTTCAAAACTGAAAATTTTTAGCATATGGTTTAATTTAGATTTAGATGCCTGTTTGCACCTTACACCAGTGATTTAACTCCTGAATAGGAGTTTGGTTGATCCTGTTACTATTAATATTATAACCACGGGGCTTTCTATTATTAATGTTAATTACTCGTATTACTAAACTTTGAAATACATCGGTCATAGAAATAAGGATGACAAAACTAATAAAGTTGCGCTGTTTATAAATTTGCTTCTGTATTAGTTATAATTTTTCATTGAATATATTGTTTATCAAATGTATTCAAAACATATATATGTGCGGCTCTTTGCTACTCGTGCCATTGGTCTGATGTATGAGGCGCAAAATGACTTTCTACAGGTTACTCAGGCCAGTTATATTTGGTGTTGATTGGATAGAGAAATTTAGAAAAATATCACTAAAACTAAATGTATTAGCTTCTCTACCACGTACATAGTAGGTAGAGAAGGTTCCACCGAGAAATTCGATACGAAGATTTTATTGGAATACAGGCACCTTGAACTCCAAAAAAGCATTTTTAGAAAAGGTGTGTGTGTGTGTGTGTGTCTGCGAGCAGAATAACACAAAGACGAAAAGTCGGATAAACACCAAACTTGGCATTTAGGCTCAGTACCTTCCAAAGATGCGATACAAAGATTTTAAAGAAAATCTCCCCCAAGTACCGTTTACATGCAACATTTTTCAAAATTTTTGATTTCCTAAAAGAATAGTCTAATGGTTTTGATTAAAATACCATATATTAAAAATATTTACATGACAAATAAAATGTTTAGATTGAATTTCATGGTAATAGCCTGTGAAGTCCTCTTCATTCGGAAGTAATTTTGTACAATCTTGTGTAACTGGTAAACTTCAAGCGATAGACTGAACAAAAATATGGATCCTTTTAAAACATATCATTTATTTAAGATAAGTTTTTTTTGTGGCAGCAGCCATTTCCGAGATATCCGTTATAAACGGTTGGAATTGTTCAATACTTCGTCATTCTTTTAAAGTTCTCTCGATTTTCAATTGTTTCTCGCGATGTCACGGAAAGCGTATGGGATTTCAAGGTCATCGTGTAGCGTCCAGTTGTAAAACATTTGACTATCGCTATAGCATTTCTAATTATAACGAAACCTGTAATGCAGCTATTTATCTCGCTTAAAAGGCAGTAGATAGGAAAATAAACTTTCGTGAGAACAATTTGTATACCCACTAATAAGCAATAGAGGACAGAAAAGTCATGTAAATGTAATACGCATTAGATTTGTTTTCTATTATATGCTTAAAAACCTATGATGTATTTTTGAAATGATTTTCTTCCTTACTTATTGTTAGTAGGTACCTTATGCATAAATAGAGGAGAAAATGATAGTTACCTGATGAGCCTTTGCTGAGCATGGCTGCTGAGCCGAGCGATGTTGAAACCAGAAGCATCCGTCATCGCACCTCCCCATCCCAGAATCTTCTGATAGTGTTGTGACAGGTCCACCTCCAGCCATCCCACCTCCGGGTCAGCTTCCCCGCCCCAATCATCTGCACCAGCACGTGTGATTAAATCATCATTAGCTCTACAATTATATGCAATGTTTTGCTGCAAAACATGCGTTAAAATAATGTGGGAAGTAACATTACAAATTAATTATATAGCTCAAAGGTATGCACCTGGACTTAACTCGTAGGTTACTGGGAGTGGTTCCAAATGTTTAAAATTAAGTATAAGGCGCCAGAAAAGTAACAACTTTATATTCTAATTTATTAATTATGCATTCAGCCGATGTCATTTTAGCAAAATAAAAAGTATCACTGGTCTCTAAAACAAATGGATTTATTTTCAGTACCATTTTAGTGAGGGTAATAACTAATCGTTAGATGGGGATTTCATACTTTATTGTCTTTCTTATTTAATAAAATTAGTGTTGTTATAATAAAAACATGATTATTTTAATTTAATAGCTAAATTTGACTTCAGCAAAAGCGAATGTCCTAAAGCCAGTATTTTGTTCAATACCAAAAATAAATGTCTATATAAATAGTTGACAGATAGAAAGATATTTGTTTCAAACTGCGCTACTAAACCTTCAGTAAATAAAATTTTGACATCTGCTTCATTACAGACCTGTTTTAACGAACAGGTAGTTTAGTTTAAGAAATATTCTTTCAGTTCATGCCATAGTTCAGGAACACGAAACTCTCAGATACAAGGTCTGTTTAGATTTTATATATGTATATACTATAACTATATACATGTTTACACGGGGATTATATCAGTTATACAAAACATTTATACATCGACGGGGTACTAATATATGGATTATTATTATGCGGCAATAGCACAAAAAAGCAATTAGAACCATAACCAATTCACCAATGAAGGCACACTAGAAACCGTTGTTTGTAAGTGAACAAATAATGGCAGTAATAATGTGTACATTCTTCAAGCTTTAAATTACGTGAAAGAAACTGTTGTAAATTTAGTTCAAAGGAGTAATATTCACTTCTATCGTACTAGAAGTAGCAATTTGTTTGATGTACAAAGTGTAGATTGTCTAAAACGATGAATAATTTTCCCATCATGGTGGCAAGGATAGGGAATAAATTATATATTTTGTGATAACTATCCCACGCCTTCTCTGGAATGTGTACTTAAAGTTTCTGGTCCTCTCGCTACCTCTGATGTTATGCCTCCCAATGTATATGCTGGGATAACTAAAATTTAATATCTAGATGCAAACCTTTTGGCCTCACCCCAGTATATAACTATATATATATATACATTGTTATATATATGGTTTGTTAAGGCCAAACATATACATTCGGTTTCTTTAGAAAACGGCATAATACATAGGTAATCGATTTTTGCAATGGAAATAAGATCAAGAATCACAAATTTTGAACAATGTCCTATGATGCCCACTTGGGATTTTTAACCCATACACATACAACATGGAATATTTTGAACGGAGAGCGCTACGAAAAAATTATGTAACAAAAACGTGTCCTTTATCGAAATCTACTTTTTTCTTGCTTATACAAAAGTATATACATTTCAGTCAGTATGAAGACTTTGCTGGCTGTTTACAGGAACTTAAGATATACATTTAATTTGCCACATTAATACCTGAAAAATATATTTTACTCGAAACCCTTAAACCAGTTTTGAGAAGTTAAAAACAACAAACGCTTTTGATTGTAAAGGGTAGTTGGGGTAAATTTTTTAAAAAGTTTCTACTGGCATACTTGAACAGTATGCCCTTTTAGATTTTAAGTTACGCTGTTCACTCACTCACTCACTCACTCACTCACTCACTCACTCACTCACTCACTCACTGATTCACTGACTCACTCACTCACTCACTCTCACACACACACATACACACACATGCACGAACACACATACAGGTATTTTTCTGAAAATGTATTGCTTTGTGGGTTCATTGAGCCTCAAACGTGAACTCTCGATTTAAAATTGTTGTGTGGATTTCAATACTTCCTCTACCTACTATAGTTAGGTCATAAAGAAAGTAAAAATCTAAAGCCCAAAGGTTGAATCCAAATGTTAAGCGAGTGAATATGATTGCGATGAGTAATTTCTCCCGAAGACAAAGCCGCCGCTACGAATTAACATATTAAAGACATAAATTGAAAACAATTTTAATATATATATATATATATATATATATATATATATATATATATACACATATACATATGCATTATAATCAGATGATTTTCTCTACCCACTTTAACTTATTTTATATGTTCACTTTATATTTACTACATACTCAGTTATATTCTGCAAATTATATACAAAACTCCTTCTTTTTCTGCTTCTTGTTAATCATGCTAAATCTTTTGCAAAATCATTTTAAGACACATTTTGTAGTAACTATATAGAAGCATGTAGAAAAATGGTACGACAGTGAGATGTTTAAAAACAAGCTCGCTATATGCATGTAGGGCTTGAGTTTTTTAGTATTCTTTGAAAGGCCTGATGAGAATCAAAAGATCAGACATAACATTTCGGATGTGTGTAACCGGAAATATTTTAAATTCCAAGCAACAGCAGGAATATATCGTAAACCACTGAAACTATTCCTCGCCAATATGTTAAGCTTATGGTATTTTAATGGAAATGCTTAGAGCCATTTTGGTGTATATAAAAATAACGAAAAAGCTTCAACGCATTGACTACTTTGGGATCCGGGAATTTTTTGAAGCTTTTAATGTTGCGTCCTTGAAAGGTGCTGAATTTAAATACCAAGTTTGATATTTATCCTACATTTGGTTCTTCGGTTATGCAGTTCACACACACTCACTCTCTCTCTCTCTCACATACACACACAAACAAGTTTTTCTAAAAATGTTCATGGATTCAGTGGTCCTGAAAGCATACATTTCTGGTGAAATTTCGATATCGTATTTTCAGTTGGAAAACAAAATTTCCTCTACCTACTATAGATAAATGGTAGAGAGGGTAAATAAATCACAAGTGCTACCCTGATGTCGCAAAAACAGATATTGAGCATAAGGGATACTGATGATAGGAGTCAATTTGACTAATAACAACAATTTTTATACAAAAGAATGATAGTTTGCAGTGTAATACTTAGAATCGAGCTATTTATTCCTGAAAGGCGGAAGATTAGTTTAGTAAACATTCAGCAGTAAGTGTATGTTGCAGAAAGGAAACTTACCTGCAGCAATGTGCTTGAAGGTTTCAATAGTGGAATCCAGACGTTTTCCATCGCGGCTGGTTACAAAATGCAGATAATGACCACTGTTGAGCTGTTCTTCCGGGTGCACAGGTAGATCATCACAGTATGTCGCATTGCAGACACATACTATGCTATCTTGATCATAACGGCGACTTGCACATGGTAGCGCTTTACTCCCTGCAACATAAACATTGATTATAGAGGCAACGGAAAAAGAACGCAACAGAAAAACCTAAGGATTAAGTAAAGATATAAATGGAAGATATAAATTCCGAAAATGTAACATGTGATATCTAAGCTGTGCTGGAAAGAACAAAATAAATAGTTGAAACAACGTCAGCCATTCCAAGCAGACTTGTTCTGTCGGAAGTGTGGGGACATTAAAATCCAAATTCATGGTTATCCGCAGCCTTACTGAGCTAAAGTCAGAAGCAAGATAGGAAGCAAACACGACCCTTGCATTCATCTCAGTGCTCTTTTCTATAATGTGTAATCAAGGATTAAATCAAGGTTGCCAGTGAAGCACATTTTTACTGCGGTCTTTTTCCGATACTTTTTAATTTATATATGCATATCAATAAGATCATACAGAAATGGAAGCAAGAAAATATTTCATGTGTACACATTGGAAACAACAATCTAATAATATCCTCTTTGCAGATTACAAAGAACAGTTAGAGGAATCGGAAGCTCATCTCCAGGTTCAATGTGACAAATATAAATACCTTAGATCAGTATAATATGAAAATATCTATCCTCAAAACAAAAGTGATGGCTAAGAGAGGAAAAAATAACATCAGAGTTAAAATAGTTATAAATAACAATATAACGGAACAAGTGAAAACTTTCAGAAATTTGGATTGTGAAATATCAATATATAAGACAAATAGAGACTTGAAATGTAACCTACAAAAATATAATAATATAAACAGACTGTAAAATATATTTGGAAAGAATATGAATAAAGAAACCCAAGTAAGACTAATAACATCGCCTCAAAACCGTCCCTGAAGTACGGAAGTGACACATGGGTGCTAAGAACAAGTGATAGCATCAGTAATGCGATTTTTAAGATCGATATTAGGGGGAGCCACAGGGATCAAAGAAGAAGTCAAGAAATTAGAGAAGAAATAAAGATAGAAAAGAGTATGGTGGAGAATTGACACATTACCAGGACAGCTGCAGCAAAACGTGCAAAGAATGTCTCCTGATCGTCTGCCGTTGCAAGCACATTCTTATAATCCAATAGGAAGATGGGATATAGCAAGACCCAGAAAGAGATGGAGTTATCAGTTCCTGAAACTCTTTGGTTTTGGAACGAGAAATAAACTCAATCCTTGCGTTGGAAGAAGAAGAATATTTCACACACTTAGAGAATCGCGCGATTTTTAATAGATGACTGGTTACTTATTATCAGTTAGTGTTGCTCGAGCGATGGGAATCTCTTATTTTATCATGAGGACGTGGTAACAGGAAAGCTGTAATCATTTTTACGAAGTATGGATTCTAAATAATTTATTATTCACTTCGTAAAGAAATGCAAGATATATTAATAAGTCAAATGGTGTACAATGAACCAATTATGTCAATTAGTTCGCTAATATATTAGCACCCGAATCCACGCAATTAACTCCTTTCTCCAACGTAATTTTATCTAACGTATTTCCGAAGAAATCTTTGGGAGAAGTGAAAACCTTTCCTAACCATTGACAAGTTATTACATCATCATAATCCTGATTAACCGCTTTGTTATACGTTTATTCTCCATGGATGAGTGGTGACAAAACATTCGCGCAACATTGGTCTGTTAATGATGGCCACGTTAACTTAAAACAAAGCACAACGGAAACTCAATGTAGCCTTCCTAACGTCATCTTGCCGACACAAAAGTGATTCACAACACACAATTAACTGCAATTACATTAATTAACTAATGTCATTGTGAAACAATTTGAAAATCCGTTGCATTCATAATTAAATATAACACATTAGTAACCGTTTAAAATCTGTAGTACATTCATATAATCTGTTCCAATATCTTGTGCTGACCAAAGCAGGACTTGATTATATAGATAAACTAGCAATAACGCCGTCGTTTTTAGCCTCCGTATGTGCAATATTAAGTAAATGATCAATCATGTTTTTTAATTAACATTTATTATATGCCTGTTTATTTATTCTTGAAATATACCAACCACTACTTTGAAAATACTAGTGCAAAATTCAGGGGTTTCCAAGGATGGAATTGACATTAAGCAACTTAGCAATAAAACCACAAAAAACTAATAATCGGTCTATTATTTTAACTTCTATATAATCAAATCCTTCCTAGCATAAATTGTTAAATTCCTCGTACGCAACCTATTTTTCATGATTCAGTGTAAAGGAGAACGCAAAGTACCTGATGTTGCAACCTAGAATGACGATTTAATTAACTTCATTTACCTCCTTTGTATTACTTTTGGAATTATTGTACTCTGATCTTAAGATTTCGTATGATAAATCCTCCTTTTATCGCTTATGATTGTAATTTCGTAAAGTTCTTCAATATCACATAAGTATTACAATACCGGTTCAAGTGATATGCAACATGGCGCCACTGCTGTTTCGTCCTTCGCCCTTCCCTACTGTTCACATGCTGTTTCACGGATAGCATGCACACCACGGAGCAGTGAGTTAATGACACTTATTCTAGAACGTGCTTATGGACCTTCACCTCACAAATACTAGAATTTACAACACTATTTTTAGTGTCTTAATTCTCCATGCAGTTTGCAAGGATAGCGCGCGCACACACACACACACACACACACACACACACACACACACACACACTGGTGACAATATAACAATAGCTTGAGCTGCGTTGTGATAAATCTCACTTGATCCCTTCAAGGGCACAGATTCCTTAAATTATCTCTGAGAAATTTACAGAGATATGTTTAAGCCAGATAAAAATGCTGCATAACATTACACGGGCAATAATAAAAGGAAAACATCAAGCACACTCTTACTTATCTTTTCCTTGTTATAAGTAGAAATCGGATTTGTATGTCTAGAAATATCTAAAATATGCTTGCATTTATGCCGTCAAAATGTTTAAAATACTCGCCATAATTTCGAAACTATGCGCTTATCAGGCACTAACCCTGTTTAACCTTAAGCTTATACTTCTTGCTGTTTCCTTAAGACACCATTCCGGTCGTTTTAATTTGATTTGCAGCATACAATGACCATTTTCTACAAATTCTCAGGTGTAATTTTATGACATTTATTGGTTAACATAAGTCTGTATGCTGAGAAGGATTTTTTACGTCAACATGCGTTATTGGGCAGACGTTGAAAGCGCTTACTGACTCTGGGGAAATTTCTTTAATATCTCTTTACACCACTGCACAATTTATCGTTTAATTTTCCTGATACTTTAAGGACACTTGGGAGAGATCGCGGGATATTTTTAGGTATTTTGCAGTTGAAAGGAAACGAGTTTTCTTTAGAATTACATCATCTAGGACAGTGAAACTTTTACCACTTCTTAAAGAAGGCTTACTGAGTATACTGATATCAAGAGTTTTAGCCAGCTTTAAATCTTCTAATTGTAAAAATATTTAAATATCGTAAAATAATTTTTAACTATATTTTACTTTGACACATAGGTATATTTTTCGCTGAAAATAAAGATCGAAATCCACCAATTCTTTATAATGGTTTTTATAAGTAGTGTAAGATAACCGGTTAACTATTTATCCGTTTGAGGAATTAATTTAACTTAAAACAGTCACAAGAGTAATTTTTGGTGTAATGTTTTTATATTTTTAATTTTTTTCGTGGTAACCATGTAGTTTAGGATCAAAATCTTTAACCTACGAAATTAAGCTAAATATTCTGTACAATCACTACAAATTTCCAATAGAGTTTCAGAAAAGCGTACCTGAGGTTTAAAAATAAAATTTAGGGGAAATGGCGAAAAAACAACCAGGTGAGCATATACTAATATACAATAATATCACTGGGCCATGAGATCTCCTTAAAAGTCCAAATAACAAAAAAGATTGAATAGGTATGTTCCTTATACCATTTATAATTGATTGCAACAAAAAACGAAAAATCAATTTTTAAACCCAAATCTCTACCAAATGTCCTTAAAGGATCCCTCTCAAATTTACTATGAACTTCATTGAGAAGTAATGTGGGTGTCTGCATACTAAGGGCTTTATTATTTTTTCACTAATGTGTTTAAATAGTAATTTTAAAATTTTAAATTTTGTCTGCTATATGCTCGATACATGGAAAAATGATACAATATGCAGCGACATCGAAAATAAGCAATTATATACACTATAAAACTTTACATGCAAGTACAAAACATGAAATATATTACAAAACTTAATTCCATACCACAAACTAAATCCGCATTTGTATGCAAATCCTATGTCTACTTATAAACCTATCCCCAAAAGCAAAGAGGTCTTTATACTGCATTATGCTTAGTTCCGAGAAAACAAAAATCAATGCGTGGATAATATTACTTATCCAAACCCGGGAATAACTATAAATATTAATGTGGACTACCAGTTAACGCAACTTAGAGTCTAGCTTTGTCAAAAATAATATATTTATTAGGAGAACCATAAATAAAAGTATTTTATATTGTATTTATGGAACCGAGGGCCTTTCTGGATGGAGCAATCAAAACGTTCATCCCAGTGTGTACTAAATCTAGTAAGAAATCCACTAAATATAAGGAAATGAAATTCTCTGAACCCTAACAGGAGGTGTTAAATTAAATTTATAGCGCTTAATCAATAGATGAAATCTCTGGTTAAATGTTTGCTTCAGTACAGCTTTCACGAAGCACAGACCAAACTTGAATACCACTGCTGCCCGAGGCTTAAGATGAACCGCCGTTCGTCCTCGCAACTCTCACCCAGCGTAAATTATTCTCGTTGGCATGCAACCCAGGAAATCTTTACAGCTGTCAGCAATTTAGCTGAAAATATACACTGTTCATTGTATTACTCCTTAAGAATAACGATTCTGTGGTTATAGTATACCAACGACATTAACATGCGATACAAAGCAAATAAGTGCCATACTTGGTTCTGTTTACGAATACAAGAGCGAGATACAATAGAATACAATGGGAAAGAAGTGCTTATCTCAAACAGAGTGATAGCAAAGGAAGAATTCAATAATATAGAAGATGAAAGTAAAGAAACAGGAATAGAAAGATGATGAAAAACTAAATACTGATGTCCAACTTTTAATGAAAACTGTATTTATAGAGATACAGTATACACAACAACCAGGGTATTCGTTGTAGAGGATCCTGAAAGCAATCTAACAACATTTGAATATATTCTAATATTAAAGTAATGTTAATATGTAGAAATAAATCATTCATTTATTCATACATACCATACGAGATGACGAAGTGAAATGTATACGAAATACCCTAAAGTGTTTCAAAGTGTGATCCTGTGAATGGTTGTATAAAAGCTATTGACTCGTAGTTACAAAACACGTGCACATTGGGAAATTAGTTTTATATAAAAGTTATGTTTATAATTGAATATCGGAGCAGGTTACTTGGCTCTACTCACTTATTCAGCTTTGCAATACAGTGTTACACTACCTATTAAGAGAAACTGAAACCAGGTACAAAAAACAAGTACCAGGTGCATCATGCTTTACAGAATCATAACGTTATAGTAAACTGTAAAAGTGGATGTTTGCATGACAGCTGCTCTTTGCTTGGTTTGAACAGTCATGATCCAGAGTATTTCAAACATTTAATATTAACAATAACAATTTTGGAAATGTATTTGTTTGTAAAGAAAAGATCAATAGAAAGTATGCTACATTATCTATAACTATATAATTTAAAAAATTCTTTAAATTTAAATGCTGCTTTTTTGGACTACGTAAATTGCTGTTTGCGCACTATTAAGAGACATTTATACTATCTAGTACACAGGTGTGTTAAACGACACATTTTTTGAATGGTAAGCTAAATTTAATTTTCTATTGTTGAACCATACTCTCAAAATTTTATTATTTACAAAAGAGTTAAAGTGTTAGATCTCCTGACTACTCTTGCTTTGATAAACTTGTGTGCCACGCCACAAGACCAACAAGAACATTGATTACTATTATGCAATAATTTCATTACGAGTCAGGCTTAACGTTCCTTGCTGCTATTTTATTTAAGTTAAAGGGAGATGTATGTCAGAATTCAGTGTCTTGGTAAGTCTTTCATAATTACCAAACAGCTTGTGTTAATATTCTAGTGGGTAAACAATTCTTAAATTGTGGGCGCACCACATCCAGATCCACGGGCGAGATAGACCACTCTGCGGGCCTATCTACACTTACACCCCGCTAAAATATTTCCGGACGTAAGAGGCTATCGACAGAGCAGCTGAATATGTAATGTTGCATAAAATAATAAATAAACATTCTGTTGAGATGTGCAGCGACTTGACCGAATACCATGTAAAACAAAATTCAATGAATAGTATAACTACCATTTTTATTCGTTTCTGAAAATTTCTCTTACAAAGTTAAATACGTATATACATTTGAAATTATAACGTAAAAATAAAAAAAATGCAATTTTTAAAAGTTTTACATACATCTTCATTTGATTTATCTTTTATGTTTAAGGAGCGTAAGAGTAAAGAAATTGCAAACAAAAATAAAATAAGAAACAAGCTCCAGTTGAAGGATAGAAAAGCGCATATGGGTTTCCTTTTGGAAAATGTGTGTTATCTCAACACATATAACGCGTGTGATATATCATATTATTACCGAGCGAGATAGCTCTGTGGTAACATGTGAGGATTGTATTCAGGAGGTCCGTGGTTCAAACCCCGCCAGGACTGTTCTCCCTGACAAAAGTTTTTCCAGGTTTTTATCATTCCTATAACTGGCAAATTCCAGGAAGGTATCCTAAACTTAGGAACACTTTCTTCCCAAAATTCCTTTCCCAAATATTTAATTGCATGTATGATCTGCGTCCACCGCCTGTGATGCGGTGTGTGGTAAAAACATCATTAAGCACCCTAAAATTTGAAAACACACACAATATCTCCAAAACTAAGCGTTGTTGGCATTATGGAAGAAAGTAAATGCCACTAGTCGTGTTTTGTTTGGAGGACGATGTGATGGATATTTTAGGGTCAATTTAATTTGACCCTAATTTTAGGTTCCCATTTAAAAAAAACTAAGTTGACCCTAAAATGATTATCACCGTCCTGCAAACAAAACAGGACCAATGGCATTTACTTTCCCTCATAAGTCCAAGCAAGTTTTATTAAAGACATTTCTTGCTACAACGCTTAGTTATAGAGATATTGCACAGATATTTAAACTACAATTGCGGTTTATATTTTATGAAGAATGTCCTCTAAACTCCTGTGCTGTGGAACACCTACTAGTATTTAAGATAATATATTAACGCTTTGGTAACCAAGGTGGTTAAGATCTTAAGTCGCATATTACTGACTAGACAGTCCTGAAATCAACTGCGGTTGCGGAAGAGGTGCATTTCTGCTCTGTCTATTCAAGTAGGCCCAGGGTTTCCCAACCTGCTATTCAAATGAATACCTGCAACAAGATTTCTGGTGAAAAACTAATACCTGAGAACTCCACTACGAAAAATTCCAACATTTGAGTCTCTTGGTCAATGAATAATATCAGTTTCCTGAGAATATCACTCATTTAGTGTTTTAGACAATGGAATTTAGAGCTACCTGAATATCATTCACGGGTCTTTAGAATAGACACCAAATTTTATAAATAGTTTTCAACCTTGCTTTTCCATCCTCTAGCGCTGCGCAGAGAGATGGTTCAGAATTAAACAGTCATTTATTGAACTATTCTATATTGCTTAATTTTAAATTTATACTACTAAAATGAGCGAGTATTCCTTGCTGTTTACGATTTTCTGGTAGGTATAATGAAAATGGAAATCAACGCTTTGTTCCAGTTTTGACAATACATTTGTAGAGAGAATAAAAATGTAAAAGCTTATGGCTGAAGAGTTTATGAGTAATACATAACACTACTAAAGTGGACGGAGCATATTTCTAAACTGTACAAAACTTCTACACTATGTTATAAATCTATTTTAATGGTATTCATCAGAACTACTTCCAACATGTGCAACAATTAACAGTTTTATTTGGAGGTAATGTGACGCTTGAGAGCTAATGTGAGAAGAAGGCCTGAAATACAGAAATATTAAGCTGTACCATGGTAGTATCTCCGCTTATTTGCCGCTCTGTATTCAGAGCGTTTCACCAGGCAGAACACAGCGGTTTTGTCTTACGCCCTCTACTCTCTTAATTTGGTTTTTGCAAATTTATTTTTGCTACCTAAGATTTAGTTACGCCGAAGGGATGTGTCTAGTTCAAAAAGTGGACAAAAAGAATTCATTGCAGAACATAAATGCTATTCTAAAAAGTGGATTCGGAATGCATTTCGAAATTGAAAGAAGCACTGTTAGTATTGTGACCACGCAGGATTAGCTACCTGCGGGACGTCGGTAAACGTCTCTCGGCCCGATACCGACCGTGAGAACAAGAGGCAGTGCAGAACAACAGCTATTGTATGCTTATCTGTTCCAAAATATTCCTTTGGGCATGTTCTAGCAGCCTGCCCTTCTAGAACATTCCACTTTGGATGCGAGGCCTATATAATTGGGCTGCTCATGCTCGTGAGTTGAGTTCAATAAATTAAGAAGTTACGAAATGAAAAGTGGACATTACCAGTGCAGTTCAGTTGTGAGTTGTGATTCGATGAATCATTTGTGTTGTGTGTCTCAAAAGTGAATCAAGTGTAACGTTTGTGCTAAGCTGAGTGCCTAGGAAGATGCATATTGTCGAAGAACTTACCTGTAGAAATGTCGCACAAAATGATGACAGCAAGGCTAATGAAAACCATATCCATATCACTGGATGAATAGACGATCTGTAATCAGAATGGGTTATTAACAAACGCTTTAGCGAAAGGTAAATACACCAGTTGCCTGATTTATGTACTACTTCTATTGTCCAGTCGCATACATAGCAGTCAAGCTGGTAAGTGAATCTACAGAAAGCTATAATAAGTCGCATAGCGCCAGCCTTCAGATGTGGTTGTTTTGGAAATAATGCGCTGACATTGCCGTAATTATTAAAATATATATAACATATGATTAAAATATATAATATATAAATATAAAAATGATTACTTCAAAATCAATTTCAACCAAATTTGAAGCGTTTCCATAAAATATTTATCTATATGTCCAGCGATTCCGTAGTATTTAATAAGTACAGACTGATGGACAGACGTACAAAAGAGCTCTATTATGTGCTCCTCAATGTCAAACACCGAAAGGGAAAGAAAGAATAAATAATTAGATAATATAAGATAAATGTTCTTGAACTTCTACTTCCTACATTTTCTAGAAAACACATAGCAGTAAATTTTATGCTTAAACTTGACTGCCTCTCCTCCTCTCTTCCTTCCTCTAAACTTCCTCTTGCTTCTCCCCTTCTCCTGCTCATCGTCATCAACAATCCTTTATGCGTTAGACATTAAAGTTTAAGCCTAACCGCTTCCTTGGAAGTCACATATTCCGGTGTCCTCGTGGTCTGTAGTTCTTGACCATAACTGGATCTCTCTCCTTGTTCCCTTGTCTAGTAATCTCGCGTTGACTAATTTACCAACACGTGCAATCGACACGAGTAACTGAAGCCTCATGCCTAACAGAGATTTCCTTCAGGTTTCTCTTCATAACTGGCAAATGTCGGGGAGATACCCCAAACTTAGGCCTGGAACCTTCCTTCCCCAGTTATCATTTCATTTGGTGTACTATCAGTGTCAACCGCCTGTGGTGCCGTATGCAGTAATAATGAGCAAGACGTGCAAGCGAGTACTCAGATTTATATTGGTGCTCGGAAGTTACGTGGAGTCCTGTATTCTGCAAAATTGTGATTAACTTTTTTAAATTCATCCTCGAAGTTGTTGATCAATATTTTTTTTATCTTAAGTACATTAAACTGCATCAGCAGACTCCAATACTCGAGTTCGCATACTAAATTATTCTATATAAACACGTTAAGCTTGAAGTATTCCACATTCGACTGAATCTCTCTCACAAACACAGGTACAAACCGCACAGGAACACGCAGGCGAGAATATAATTTTACTTTCTCAAAAACGAAAAGTCGCTTGAATACGAATTTCTGATTAAATTCAGTCTTGTAAGGATGCGACACGAAGACTGCCCTTTACATGGGAAAGTTTTCGAATATTTTGATTTTCTTAAAAATGGCTCTAACGATTTTGTTTAAAATACCACATGTTTAAGATATTTTCTTGACAAAATGAAACTTATGTCTTGAATTTTCTGGGAATAGCCTGAGGTGCTCTTCATTCTGGACGACTTTTGCATAGCTAGTAAACCGTGAGAGATAGACAAAATCGTACTGCACAAAAACAATTTATGTCAAATACATTATTATTATTATTATTATTATTATTATTATTATTATTATTATTATTATTATTATTATTTGTTTTACGGAGTTAAATATTTTCAAGATATTCTTTGTTATTGGTTCGAATTTTCCAATGCTTATTAGTTTTCTCAAATGGTAAATCGTTATTCCGTTCCTTCCTTCTTTCTTTCTTTTTTTTCTTTCTTTCTTTCTTTCTTTCTTTCTTTCTGTTTGTGCTCGTCATGCAAAGAGAACGGAATTTCAGAGCCGTCACATACAGACCAGCTTTCAAAGATTTGGCTATCGCTTAAGCCTACTGTATTCCCTTATTCTCCTTGTAGCTACAATGAAATATGTAATAAAATATTTCTGCAAATGTTTATCTTGATTAAGATGAAGTAGCTGGAAAAATAAGCTTTGTAATAATAGTTACTCACTCACTCATTGAATTTTTGTATGGAGTACAATACTTCCTCTACTTATCGTATGTACGTAATATGGAAAGTAAGAATTGATTTCGATACATTAACAGTCACACAACTTTTTCTATGCATTTACTACTTCATAAGCGTTTGATATAACATATTGTTGATTACAAAGCGGTTTTCTATCCAATTTACTCTAATCACAAGAAATGTCTGCGCAAAAGTAGTTTCAAATCATGCAAAATGGACTTGAAGACTGGCAAAACCCAAGACAACACTCAGCTGTTTTATCAAAACTTATTTTTCTTAGAAATGAGCTCATATAAAAAATAGAGCGTTTTCATGTTGTTATACCATGAAAAATCAAATTGGGAAAAATTAAAGATACGCCTACCAATATTTTGGAAACGGTTATCTGCTGTTGTAAATAGCTTTTGTCTCATAACTATATACTTTAACGAGCTTTAGAATTTTCCTCTAGGTAGGTTTGTCTATTTCTTAAGGTTTAATAGTTATATAAAATTCAAAGAGAACGAAATGGATTTTGCAGTATATTAAAAAGAAAAGACAAACTGGAATACACCCATTACACTGTATAGCAGTATGCCAAATGTATAATACCTATATTTATAAAAACTCTTTTAAGGGTACCAGGCTGTTAGTTTCTTTTACTAACTTTCTCTGTTTCTTTATTTCTCTGTTTACCCTCCCCGTTGTTAGGACTTCCATGCGGGTGCCTGGGGTCAGACACCTGTCGGGGAGCACAGACTATGGATCAGAGAGAACAGCCAGGATGGGTGATGAGCCCGAAGCCTGGTACGAGAGCGAGGAAGGAGATGGTATGAAATGAGGTGAGATGAATGAAAGGAAATGTGATAATGGAGCAAACGTGTAAGGAAAAAGAGTTCTAAGGAATTTAATTATATCTGCAAACCTTCATATGCCCAGTTCAACGGTATTTTACTTTCTCTGCTACCTACCAATATTTGGTAGGAGAAACATTGTATTCCACCCAAAAATTCGATTTTGAGATTTCATTGAAAATAAATGGTGTGTGTGTGTGTGAGAGAGAGAGAGAGAAAGAGAGAGTGAGAGTGAGAGAGTGAGAGAGTGAGAATCAGTGAGTAAGTGAACGGCATATTCCAAAACGAAAAGTCGTATAAATAACAAAATTGGTATTTTAAGTTCAGTATGTGCCAAAGATGCGACATGAAATTTTAAAAAATCCCCACCCCAAACTACTCCTTATAAGGAAACATATTTTCTATGTTTTATTTTCTCAAAAATGTCTTTAATGATTTTGATTAAAGTGCCAAATATTGAAGATATTTACAAATATAAAATACGCATTTTATTTCTCATATTTAATATATGACCAATAAAATGCAGATTTTGAACTTTCTGGAAATAGCCTGTGGAGTCCTCTTCATTATAATGTATTTTGTGTAACTTAAATCGCAAAAAAGAGGCAAAAACGTACCACATAAAGAGCATCTATATATATATATATATATATCGTTAAGGCAAACAATTATGTAATGTATTTTTGTATCATTAACCACTTCTAAGATATTGTTTATTAATGATTGGAATTGTCAAGTACTTTTTACTTTTTCAACTGCTAAATCGTCTTTCGTTTTTGTTTTGTTTTGTTGTGGTCATGCAAAGAGAATGGAATTTCAAAGGCGTCACAAAGCGACCCTCTTTTAAAAGATATGACTATCGCTTTAGCCTAATGTATTCATTCCCCTTGTACGGACAACGAAATGTGTGGCAAAACAATTTCTGCAAAGTTTATCTCGAAAAACACGAACCATACTGAACAATTAGCTTTTGTAGAAATAGATTATAGAAGACTGGGTAGAGAATGTACCAATGCGCATAATCTATGAACTTTTTGCTAAGAAAGGTAAGCTCTTCAAAATAGGGATTCACAAAAGAATAATATCACTCTTTTTTCACATGTTCATGTCCCATGAAATGAAAACCGTGTCTTTTTTGATGTCCGGTATCTTCGTTGATGCGGAAATTTGAAATTGAGATTCGTTGGCGAGCATTGTGTGATGCTATATGAAGTAATTAAGTACTAAGGCTCATTAAGAGTTCATGAGTTATGAGATGATTTCAGGTCGTTGTTCTGAGGTGGTGTCTAGGGTCGTGGTGATGTACAGATACTGCTATAATCATAAGTCATCAATCTTTTTTACGGACTCGGATTTCTCAATGAAAAAAACAAAACATATATTACATTTCTTGTAACGCGCGTAAGCTCGCGTCTTTTATCACAAATCGCCTGTTCTGTTACTCAGTTCTGCTTTACTATAATAAATAAATGTTAAGGCAATAATTGCACCATTTCTGTCGAGACTTAAGATTCGCTCCGTTACATGCAGTGGAGTTTTTAACTGAGTTGTATACGCCTCTCTTCCCGCTAGCTAACAATGCTTTGTGGCCTTGTTTCCTTTGGTTTTTACGCTAATTACAGATATTAAAACTATCACATTGAGTCAATTGGCTAATTATAATGCACTAAATGCACTATATAATTTTATATTACATTTAATTCCGCAATTAAATATCTGTATAACATTTGTTTAACCAGATATTTTTTGGCCTTAAGAACTACTCGTATTCTGTTCACGAAGTATTGTCGATATCTTATGTATTCACAACTTCTCCGTAAACTTCAGCTCTAACAATATAATTACAAATAGAATTAAAATAAAATATTTAGAATTATTTTCTATGCTGCTGCGTTCACATTCTTGATTTAAACAAAAGGTTTTAACTTCATGAAATGTATGACAGACATAAAACATTTATTACTTATTGGGATATTAGTTACAATAATAATGATAATCATAATAATACGTAAAATTAAATTGATTAAAATATCTATTTTGCTCACAAATAAATTACAGTTGATATATTAATGACGTTCTAAACAGTACCCCGCTTTTTACTTTCTCTACTACGTATAGTATGTAGGGGAAGTATTGTATTCCACCCAAAACTACGATACCGAGATTTCACCGGAAATATGTTTTGAGACCCCCTGAATCCAAAAAAAGCTTTTTTGGAAACATGTCCGTGTGTGTTTCTGTGTGTCTGTGTGTCTCTTTGTGTGTCTGTGAACAGCATAATTCAGAAACGAACATTCGGATAAACACCAAACTTGGTATTTAGGTTAAGTATCTTCCAGAGATGCGCCACGAACGTTTTCAAGAAAATCCCTCCACCCCAGATTACCCTTTACATGGAACATTTTTCGAAAATTTTAATTTTCTCAAAAATGGCTATAACGATTTTGATTAAACTATCATATGTTTAAGATATTTTCATGACAAATAAAATGTATATCTTGAATTTTCTGGAAATGTCTACAAAAGTATTCTTCATTGTGAACGACTTTTTCATAACTCGTAAATCATAAAAGATAGACAAAATTTTACAGCACAAAGATGTAGATCGCGTTAAAATACACAATTTATGTCATATACTGTTTTGTTGTTGAGTGAACCATTTTCGAGATATTGCTTGTTATTCCCTTAAATTTTTCAATACTTATTTTCTCAAATGGGAATTTTTATTCATTTTTACTTTCTCTACCACGTATAGTAAGTAGGGGAAGTGTTGTATTCCACCCAAAAATTCGATACCGACATTTCACCGGAAATACATGTTTTGAGACCCCCTGAATCCAAAAAAAGCATTTTTGGAAACATGTCCGTGTGTGTGTGTCTGTGTGTGTGCCTTGTCTGTGTGTCTGTGAACAGCATAACTCAGAAACGAACAGTCGGATAAACACCAAACTTGGTATTTAGGTTCAGTATTTTCCAGAGATGCGACACGAAGGTTTTCAACAAAATCCCCCCACCCCAGAGTACCCTTTACATGGAACAGTTTTCGAAATTTTTAATTCTCTCAAAAATGGTTCTAACGATTTTGATTAAAATATCATGTTTACGATATTGTCATGACAAATGAAATGTATATCTCGAATTTTCTGGGAATGTCTCCAAAAGTGTTCTTCATTGTGAACGACTTTTACATAACTGGTAAACCATAACAGACAGACAAAATTGTACTACACAGAAAATGTAGATCGCGTTAAAATACACAATTTATGTAATAACAATTCTTTTTGTTGAGTGAACCGTTTTCGAGATATTGCTTGTTATTCCTTTAAATTTTCCAATACTTGTACTGTTTTCAAATTCGTTATTCATTTTTTTATGTATTGGAAAAGCAAAGAGAATGGAATGCGCCACATAGCAACCAACATTAAAATATTTGACTGTCGCTTAAAACCTACCATATTCCCCTTGCATCTACAAGCAAATTACCAATAAGATTAACATCTCGATATCTCGATTAACGTGAAGCATATGGAGAATAAGCGTTTGAAAAAATAGTTTGCACAAGAGTAGAGAAAGTCATGTGAGTGTAACACATCAGATTTTTTTATTACTTTCTCTACCACGTATAGTAAGAAGGGGAAGTATTGTATTCCACCCAAAAATTCGATACCGAGATTTCACCGGAAATACATGTTTTGAGACCCCCTGAATCTAAAAAAAGGCATTTTGGAAACATGTCCGTGTGTGTGTGTGTGTGTGAAAACAGCATAACTCAGAAACGAACAGTCGGATAAACGCCAAACTTGGTATTTAGGTTCAGTATCTTCCAAGGATGCGACACGAAGGTTTTCAAGAAAATCCCCCACGCCAGATTACCCTTTTACATGGAACATTTTTCGAAAATTTTAATTTTCTCAAAAATAGTTCTAACGATTTAGATTAAAATAACATGTTTAAGATATTTTTATGACAAATAAAATGTATATCTTGAATTTCCTGGGAAAGTCTCCAAAAGTATTCTTCATTGTGAACTTTTGCATAACTGGTAAACCATAAGAGATAGACAAAATTTTACTACACAAAAAATGTAGATCGCGTTAAAATACACAATTTATGTCATATACATTTTTGTCGTTGAGTGAACCATTTTCGAGATATTGCTTGTTATTCCCTTAAATTTTTCAATAATTTTCTCAAATGGGAATTCGTTATTCATTTTTTTGTCTTGGATATGCAAAGAGTATTAATCTGTGGGAAAGGGAATGGTGCTGCACCTAGCAACCAACTATTAAGAGATATGTATGTGCTTAAAGGCTACTGCATTTCCAAATTGCCCTTGTAAATATATATTCCCCTTACATCTACAAGAAAATTAGCAATAAGGTAGACTCTGCAAATGTTTATCTCGATTAACATGAAGTAGATGGAGAATAAGCGTTTATATAAATATTTTGTAGAGTAGAGAAAGTCATGTGAGTGTAACACATCAGATTTTCTTGGATATGCAAAGAGTATTAATCTGTGGCAAAGCGAATGGTGATTCACATAGCAACCAGCTATTAAGAGTAATGTCTATGTTAAAGGCTATATTCCCCTTGCACCTACAAGAAAATTAGCAATAAGTTTAACATCTCCATATCTTGATTAACATGAAGTAGATAGAATAAGCGTTTGTAAAAATAGTTTGTACAAGATTAGAGAAAGTCATTTGAATGTAACACATCAGATGTTTTTTTAAAATGAAAAGTATGAAAAGTATTGGTGGACTTGGGGTGGGAAATTTCTATGAAAACTTCCTCTTACATTCTTAAAATACACGTAAATAAAATTCAAGTTTGATATCTATCTGAGTTTTCACTTTCAGTTATGCTGTTCAGTAAGAGAGTGAGACACGAATGCATATGGATATATTTCCGGTGAAGCCTCGATGTAAAATTTTTAACAATAGCTCCCTTAATTAGATTTGTGGTGGAAAAAATAGTAAATAAACTAATATGCAGTGTAATTCTAATGGGCACATATCTGTTAGTAAAGTAATAATAGCACCTTACACAAAACATGTAGTAGCACAATAATAATGAAATAGGCTATAATTGATTCACGATTCGTCAATAAGTCGTCAATAAGAACGCTCAAGTAGTATAAAGCTGATAATAGTAAAACAAATCGCAAAGTTTGTTGGCTCTGTGTTATTCCAAATCACGGTAATGATCTTGATATAGTGTCAAAACATTCAGACTTACCTGGGATTCAGAACTTCACTAGCCGGTTGCTTCACGTTAACTGCGTCTCGAAACTTCAGTATCTTTCTCTAATACATTCATAACGTTGACCTTACGTAAGTATAATCTATTTTTTATCGGCTTTATGTTGAACTTAACGTCTTATCATGGCAATTTGACCTTCTCTTTCCCCCACTATTTTTACCTTAATATGCGAATTGGGGAATACACTACAGGCCTATTTTACCTTTCACTTTTGTGAGAAGTGGGAAGTAAAGAAGAAGTCCTCCACATTAGATGTTCTTCTTGAGCCTATGGATGGATATCCGTAGTGAACCCTCGCGTGAACTGATGTAATCAACTCTGCAGTAGTTGCAAGTGAAGGACTTCGCTCAATAACACGATTAAAAACACAGGTGGTTTACTCTGCTGGAACGAATCTTCTTCAAAGTGGAGAAACCTTGCCATTAAGCGACTGAAGCAATCTGTGTGTTGACCATTAGAAGTAAATTATGTTTGGTTTTCAAAAGGACATAGTTACTTAATCACGGGTTGACCATTAGGAACATCAAGTAAGTCACACCCTGGGTCTTGTTGTAATGTTTGATATCATCGTCACCACCACCACATTCAAATGAATGCCGTGTTCTAACATACGATCAACCCACTTTTTTGGGAGAGTTGTAATACTTTATTTCCTGTAGCTATGTACAGGTAGGGTTATACTGAGCTACTCCACTCTGCCTGTTGTATCCATTTATTATTATTATTATTATTATTATTATTATTATTTACAAAATTACTATTTAAACGTTCTCTAAGTTTGGTATTTCTTATTACTTTCTCTACTGCTTACCTATAGCAAGTAGAGGAAGTATTGCATACCAACAAAAAATTCTCTATCGGGATTTCACAAGAAATACACGCTTTGAGACTATCCCAATAAAAAAAATGTCCATTTGTGTGTGTGTGTGAGTGCGAGAGAGAGAACAGCATAACTCAAAAAGGAGAAATCAGTTAAGTACCAAACTTGGTATTTAAGTTCACTATCTTCACACTAAACTACCATTTACATGGAACATTTTATAAACTTTCGAATTTGTCAAAAATGACTAAGAATGTTTCTTAAAACATATGTCAAACATATTTACATGACGAATAAAATGTATATTTGGAATTTTCTGGTAATAACATTTTAAGTCCTCTTCATTAGGAAGGAATTTTTTATAATCTGTTATAACTAGTTAAGGAGGGGGCATTGGAGGCATTTGCTTGAAAATCTTTTGCTTCAAATCTTTGGAAGATGCTGAACCTAATATCAAGTTTGGTATTTATTCGATTTGTTTGTTTTTGAGTTATTCTGCTCACGGACACACACACCTACACATAGGCACGGAACTTTTTCCACATTTTTTTTAATTATTGGTGCCTCAAAACGTGTATTTCCGGTGAAATCCCTGTACCGAATTTTTTGGTAGAATGCAATACCTACTCTACCTACTATGTACGTGGTAGAGAAAATAAAACTGGTGCGATCTTCTCAAAGAGATAAGTTCAGACAAAATTTATACAAGGGTTCAGAGTGACACCTGCGGAATAAAATAGAATAAACTGATTTCAGTTACATTAACTTTAGTATTTAATATTGCCAGAATAAAGAAATGAATGGTAAATAAATTTACACAAATGAGTGGAACGATAAAGAATACGAGTTCATACCGGGTGGACCATTTAATTTGAGACTGTACAATATCTCTAAAACTAAGTGTTGTAGAAAGAAATGTCATGAATAAAAGTTGCTTGATATTATGGGGGAAATTAAATGGCATTAGCCGTGTTTTATTTGGAGGATGCGTGATGGTCATTTTAGGGTCAATTTAAATTGGAGTAAGCAAACCACTGAGGTCTGACCGGAGAGTGAGTATCCGCTGAATTTGACTAGAGTTAAGCTCAGAGCTATCTTACGAGTCACAACACTGCGCACACATCTATGCATAACGGTTCTTACACAAGATACTTTATGTAGGGAATGTGCGAGGGACTTTTGGGGCCTCACAGCATATACTATGCGAAGGTTCCGCTGTGCATATGTACTTATCCTTAGGGCTCTTCGTTTTGGAACCTGAGGAGGTAAGAAGGGTATAAATCAAGGACGTGGTCCATTTCATACGGACCATTGGACTACATTAATTCCAAAATATTAGGCACAATGGGTTCTTGAGCCTGCGTGCATGGCCTCTTTAAAGAGGCATCATCATCATCATCATCATCATCATCATCAAGCCAATCTTAATGTGAAGAGAAGATAATACAATGTTTACATT
This sequence comes from Deroplatys truncata, assembly GCA_030765065.1. NCBI lineage: Eukaryota > Metazoa > Arthropoda > Insecta > Mantodea > Mantidae > Deroplatys > Deroplatys truncata. Next base: position 131,820,232 of record CM060978.1, read on the forward strand.
GTCGACTACCGCTTCAGGTATCACATTGTTTTGACCTAGAATGTCTTCTTCTCGGGATGGCCATTTTTTCACAATATAGGGTTTGACCCTTGCGCGATTGTCCCACTCACACATGAAGTAATTGAATTTTGTACACCCCTGTTGTAGCCCCGTCAGCAATGCTATAACTTAAAGGTCAGCACATATGCTCCATTGATGGTCTTCGTAGATTATTTTATGTAAACGATGTTGCATATTTGCATAAGTTTCCTTCATGTTAACTGATGTGCGACAGGTGTTGACGGATGTATGTTACCAATAATACGCTTCCTGTTTGTTATCGACAGACTGCGGAGGGTAGCGTTTTCTCAGTTCCCATTGCAATGTCAAGGTATCCATCCAGGCACCATTATGAAACCTTTATAAACCTATCTAAGGATTAGATTATTGATGGCAATTATCATTTTTACATTACAATGAAAATATTAGAGACAAATTGCTAATAAACTTTATTAAATATGCACTTTTTTCTAATTTTGAAGGTACCTGTCCCAAAAATGGTACGTGTTAGAGAAATAGACTAACGTATTTGGAATCAGCAATGTCGAATACATGAAGTAAACATAATTTTTTCAAAGAGGGATTGTTTTATTTTTTTGCCGACTAGTGTTATCAGAAGATGGTTTTCAGTTTCATAGGTGAAGCATTGTTAGATTTTTTCGTCAATTGATGGATGACTTCTCTTAGCTTGGAACGTAGAGCAAGATGATAAAGACTATAATGATGATGAGGAGGATGATGAAAATGACTGAGGATGATTATGAGCCTCTAAACTATTTCTGCTTTCTATAACTCTTATCTTTATCGGAAAATATCGCTTTAAGGGTTTTGACGAAACGCACAGTATTTTCACTGGTAACACAGCCTAGCTATTGATATTCTTAACATTATGTGATGAATACAGAATAAAGAAGTTTCTTGTATTCAAAAACAGTCCAACAGAGAATTTTATTTCATAAGCAGCTCGAATTTAACATTCCATTAGAAAAGTGCACCTTTCTCGTAATATTTTTAGTAAAATGCATCTCTTATTTTCTCTAATATTATTTTATCTTAACATAAACTTAACTTACTTGTCCATTGTCGGTGATATCATTCTTAGATGTTCCAGACGTTGAAACGTCGTTGAGCACGTTTGGGATTTCCAAGGGCATTGCGTGTTTCAATAAACCACCAAGGCAAATGCCGCTTTGAAACCCCAGCGCTGCTTCAACGATGACGACGATTACTGGCAAAACGTAATCTCATAGATCACATCACTGCCTAAGTGCACAATGTCAGTGCTTGTCAGGCTGCTGAACAAAATAGTATAAATCCAAAAAAAGGGAGACATGACATGACAACGTAAAATATAAAGTAGAATTAGTACACATAAGCAAATTTGTAAAGGTTATAGTAGACCTAGAATTAAATAACTTTAATGAAACTCAGGAGGCTCGTTTCACAATTTGTTTCATAACGCAGGCATCATTGACCTCGAATAAACGCTTCCTGTCTCCATCGTGCGATTTCCTTTCTCTTATACCTTTACCTCTCTAATTTGTTCTAGGATTATTAAGTGTAACCTAGCTTTCAATTACCTATTTAAAACTTGCTACCACCTTTTATAGTCCTTACAAGTGCGGATGTATTTTTGTAAATGTTAGAAATGAGTAAGCGAAACGTGTGTTCGAGTAATCATCTATGCATCACCATTAGTCATCAACCAAAGCTTGAGAACATCGTAATTCTTTAGTCTTTTTACGAGGTTAGATTAATTCAGATTTAAGTAACAAACCGGACATAAACAACTACAACGAAGAGGAAAAGGGGTTTAGAATCACTAAAATGTACGAGTTTATTTTAACAGTAACTTAACGTATGAACCTTCTACTGTATTCTATAGTGTAAGGTCTTTTGCGATCTGTTTTCAGCAGAAAATGCGAGATAATTTCTCAACCAGCTGTACGTAATATTTATCTTGTCAAAAAACTTGGTATATAGTTTTGTTTAAAGAATACAGTGAAACTTTGGAGACGAATTGTGTTTACCGATTATTATGATCATTATTATTATTCCCTATAAAGGATACTAAAGTACTTAGAACATTGTCATGCAAATACAAACTCCTTTAATGCAGACTTCCTTGAAGCTAGAATAACATTTCTTGAACAGCTTGTTTAGTAAAGAGTAAAGAGGAATAAAGGAAAACCAGGAAGCAACATTTAATGCAATTTGAATAATAATAATATGAGTGCTCTAGAATGTATTTTAAAATAACCTGAACGTTAAGTTGTACCTATTTTGACTATTATACCAACAATACTACAAAAATAAATCAATGCATCCACTAAATGTTCTTATAAAGTATTCACAATTATAAAATATACTTACAGTTGTGAGTGGCCAATGTGGAATTTTAATTAACATAAAAATAGAACAGAGTAAGTTCGCAATTAATGCGATTTACGGGATAGTACCCTTATTGAAACTAAAGGAATAATTGCACGTAGCGCTGATAAAATGAAAACGATAAAACTAGAAGGGTAGACAGCAGTAATTAGTCCAGATTTTAATCATTACTATCCCGGTTTCTTCAGTTGATACATGAGTGAAATAATCGAGTAAAATGGTATTAAAATGTCCTTTTAGATTAAAGAAGAGTACATTCATATCTCTATAGATGTATGCTGGACCAACTCTCGTTGAAATTCTCTTTATAATTATGCATAGCAAAGCATAAATTGATCTAGCATGTTTCTGTTTTCGACGAATGTGGTATACGGTTTCTTGTTTATAACTGAGAAGATTAATTCGTGCGTTATGTTCCCTAATCCGCTTTTCTGTATAGGCAACCGCGCATACGAGATGTAATGCTGATGATTTAACTACTTTTATACTGTCTACTCAGTACCGTTAACAGATACAGACATATCAATAAAAACATTAGCATGCATCTCAAATATAATTTTAAGGAATTATATGAACGCTGTGGGTAAAATATTGCTTGAACCACAATTGCCAAAACAGTGAGTTTCAGAATATAGAATTAAGTAAAGGCTGGTTGACGTTGCAATAATGTTTCAGTTGGAATCAAGAGTTTAACGAAAAATTAAAATTGTTGTGAATATCCAACCGAGTCAGCAAATGTTAACTTTTTACACTAGGTGGAGTTGCTTTGGTTTTACCGTTTAACTACTCATGATAAATACAAATTAGCTTCATCTTAGTTATACTTAGTTCACTTGAAGGCATTGATATATTTTCTGTTTTATTAATAAGGTTGGAATGTATTTGCTGCCTCGGTATGGAATGGCTGTCGTATTTCGTCCGGGCATATTTATGTTGAACAGAATTTATTTACTTATTGATATTACTTCATATATTATTCGTATTTGTTGGACCCGCGGAACAAAAGAAATGCTGCTCTACTAGTATTGTGGTATGCAGTAAGATTTATCACGTGGAGTGGCTCTAGGGACAAGATATGCCTCAGTCTCCTTGCCAACGATGTTATCACACTCTTGACTTACATGCCAGCAAGTTTCCGAGTCGCTTTGAGGCTTATTGTTTGTGGAATATATGTAACTCACAGTATGTCAAGACATATGTACATACATAAACACTCTCCCCACATAATTTAAATCGGTAGGAAAATAAAAACAAATTTGGTACTTGCTTGTTGTAAGTGAAGCTTTAATATGAATATTCTATAAGTACAGTAAAAACTGTTTGAACAGCCTTAAGGCTTTATAGGTGTCATCTCTGACAATCAGAGCACAATTTAATAAGAGTCTTAGGAAGCTAGAGTTCTCTGACCGGAGAACAACCTTTTGAAACAGACTTAGAAAACTACAGAGATCACCTCTTACAGTTGAGTACAAACTGTTGAAATAAATTTGGGATCTACAGGAGTTACTTTTATAAATAAGGGTATAAAATCATGAGATAGACTTAGGAATCTACAGGTGTCATGCTTTATATTTAGAGTACAAACTTGAAATAAATTACGGATCTACAGGAATCACTTCCTAGAAATAAGGGTATAAAATCATGAGATAGACTTAGGAATCTACAGGTGTCATGCTTTATATTTAGAGTACAAACTTAAAATACTTGGGATCTACAGGAACCACTTCCTAGAAATAAGGGTATAAAATCATGAGATAGACTTAGGAATCTACAGGTGTCATGCTTTATATTTAGAGTACAAACTTGAAATAAATTACGGATCTACAGGAATCACTTCCTAGAAATAAGGGTATAAAATCATGAGATAGACTTAGGAATCTACAGGTGTCATGCTTTATATTTAGAGTACAAACTTGAAATACTTGGGATCTACAGGAACCACTTCCTAGAAATAAGGGTATAAAATCATGAGATAGACTTAGGAATCTACAAGTCTTGTACTTTATATTTAGAGTTCAAACTGTTCAAATTTACAGGATACTGGGATCATCCTCATGATCAGCTGTTTCCCATGAAGGTAGGTTAGGAGAGCAGGTAAACCAAGGACCCATAACTGCAGATTTTTAGAATATAATTGCCTTTCGTAGTTAACTTTTTTTTCTCAGACAAATGCATATGTTTCAAAACAGTGGCAAGTAATAAACCTTTATCCGTCTATAGTTACAGTCCAACGAAGTTACTATAACCAAATCGTTGCTCACAATTCTCTTAACTCCGTGATTGCTCCTTTAGTTTACCTTCATTTGAAACTTTTGTAGACACTAATTCAGTAAACTGAATTAATTACACAGAAAATTTCCTAAAATAAAGCATGATTTAATTTCAACTGGCTTACTCATTCTTTGCTCAGATTCAGGAGGTTCTAGGTTACTATGTTGCCAGGTAACTGAATCATGCGTGCACGCACGCGCGCGCGGGCGTTTGTGTGTGTAAAAAATCTACGGTTAGCGTAGTATTATCACCTAGATTTCGGAGCGAAATTTAAATGAGGTTTAATAAGCTAATTGATTTAATTTTGAGTCGACATAATATTAAAGGCCTTCACTTACATCATGATGGTCTAGAAGGATGAACAATCGTTTCGAGGCCTCTATGGCCCCCATTTTCAGGGAACAGTCGACCTGTTATGTTACATTCACGAGACTTTCTCTATTCACTATAGCAATTTCTATATTTTTCTGCAAAATATTTTTTCAAAAGCTTATTTTTCTCTATATTTTACATGTTTTAGGTAAATGTCTGCAGACTTTGATCTAAAAAAATATTTTGTTTTAACGAGGCTGTCAATTGCCAGGATCATATCACTGCCGCCGGAGTGCCGAAATTTCGTCCCGCAGGAGTTCTTTTACGTGTTCCTAAATCTACTGCATGGGGATGTCGCTTTTAAGCACATTTAAAAAGATCGGCCTAAGCCGGGTTTGAACTTGCGACTTGGAATCTGAAGGCTAACCAACTGAGCCAACCAGGCCGGCAGCTGTAGAATGCTACAAGTGGGATACAGGAGGTTCAAGCGATAGTCAACTCTTTTAAAACAGTTGGGTATATGCTGGCTTTGAAATTCCAAATTCTTTGTATAAAATTGCGAGAAACAAAATACCATTGACTTAGATTAGAAAATACAGTACGTATGTATCTATGTACGTATGATTAGGAAATATACGCAAAAGTGGAAATTGTTAATGTCGCAAAATATGTATTCGACAGATTGTGTATTTTAACGAGATAATGCGTTTTCTGTACGGTAAGACTTTATTTTATGCTCTACAAGCTTCACAGCCTTATATAAAATTAGTTCAAAATTGAGAGGACTTCACAGGCTATTCACAGAAAGTTCAAAATACTCGTCATTAAAATATGTTAAATATGCGGTAGAGCCAGTTTTGATAAAATAAAAAGGAAATACTGAAAAAGTTTTACATTTTGGGTAGGGGGATTTTCATGAAAACTTTTGAGTCTTATCTTTGGAAGCTGCTGAACTTAATTAGCAAGTTTGCATTCCAATTTTTTTTTAATTCTGCTGTTCACAGATAGACACAAAGGAACCTTTAAAAAAACTTTATGGATTAAGTGGACCTCAAAACAGGTATTTCCGGTGAAATGTTGACAGAAATATTTGATTGGAGTATAATACTTCTTGTACCTACTATAACGGAACAGATATATCTTTGTCTGTTTTCTTGTGTACTTAAGCAGCACAGGGAAGTGCCACTACTAGGATGTGCATAAATTACGGTGACAGTCACAGGAGACTGTTATCGTAAAGCAGCGCTGTTTATGGACTCTTGCGGTGACAACACTTAGCAAATGTAAATTCCACAGTGGCACACGTATTCGTTACTTATTGCTCTGCTACACGTGCTCAACTGGGGGTCACATCTTCATTATATGCTCTTTAACGAGAACCAGGAAACGTAGTCGAATAGGGGCATTAAGATCAAGTTGAGGAAACACAACCACCATTAACACAAAATAAAATACAGAAAAAACGTGACACAAAGGAGGTTATGAGCAGGAAATAGTATTAATGACAATAACAAATAGCACGTGATTTTAAAGGGAAATAAGAGAACCAGAACAACAAAATAACAGACAGGTTGTATAGGGTACACAACGGAGGGGCACCTCTTGCACTGCCTCCTACCTGAGATCTATTGGGCTAATATTCCCGGGGAAAGGACGAAGAGATGGAACCACAGAAGGCAGGCAGAGACGCACAAGCTTTTTACAGTTGCTAGCTCGAATCAATCAGCAACTGCATACCGGCCAGGGAAAACCACGAAAACCTAAGGTCAGATTGGGTGCTCGAACCCAGGATCTCCCGAATGCGAGCCTCGCAAGTTACCGAGGAGCCATATCTTTCGGTTTGAAAATACCAACTAAAGCCTGTAATACCGAGCGAGAAGGCTCCACGGTAATGTGCTCGCATTTGGAAGGTGCTGGGTTCGATTCCTGGGATCGGCCACCTGAACGTGAAAGTTTTATTATTTTCTGTGAGTTGTAAGCCGAAAGCAACGATGTTTCTCTTCTACCGCGAATTTCCTTTCCCTCGTTCCTTATCATTTCGCTTGCACTTTCATGCTTCAGGTGGGCTTAGAGGCTGTGCAGTATCGGTTGGTATTGGACATCCGAGCGGCTCTCCAATCGTGGCGGTTTCCCATGAATCCAATACCTTGTATCCTAAACAGGCAGCCCCCTTTCGCGGGATTGGAAGTGGATACGCCACTTACGCGCGTCACCCTTAAAAAGGGTGACTACCAAAAACCTCGGTAGGGCCGACAGCAATCTAGCATGCCGTCTACCAACTCTCACTCGTGGTTGGTGCCGGAGAACATCGAGACGTCTCACAACCCCGCCTGGGCGGAAAACCAGCCAGACGTACCCAATCACCCATAGGTATCGGGAATCACTGCCCCACCGAGCCCAACCCACTCCGAACAACTACCTTCGGGAGGGGATCGAATGTTCGGCCCAGCGAACTTCTAATAACGTCAGAAGTACCACGAGTGCTAGGGGTTCGCAGCGCTCGCACCACGGCAGCTGAAGGGGTCGGAACCTCTCCCCTACATGTTGGAAATTAGTTCTCGTGCCTGCCAGATGGCAGCCTTCTATGGGTCGAGTACTCCCCGGTTCCGCCAGAGAGAAGCCTTCTTTGAGCAGTCCACCGGTGTGACCGAGTCATCAAACTTGGAATCGTTAGGGACCTCTGCGCGTCTCTGTCAATCGGTCTGCCTGCGGGCTCTAGTACCTGAAGGTTCCTTCCTGTTGGTAAACACATAAGATCCGCTTTCGGTCGTCGAGGAGCGATGTGTCCCCTCGTTCCCTGGTCATAGTCATAGTAAACGCCTGTAATAATTACAGATACACCAATTATGTTCTACGGGTACAAAAATGTCATTTCTGTATGAAATTAAAGTTCATTGCGATAAATGTCTCCCTAAAAACGTTTCCAGTTAGGTAAAACAGCTAAGCTTTAGGCGTATTAATTGTTGTTGATCATGAATGCATTAGAAAAAATAGATTACAATACAAACTCGGTTATTTGTTTTTCCAAAAAGGAGAATCTCTTTATTTTCAGATGTTTAGCATACAACGATATTTCGTAAATGCTTAGTTATGTACATTTTAATTATCTACCATAAATTGTATATTCTAAAGAGAGAGAACATTTCCTTCTAATAGGAAAGCTTTTGTATATTTACTACACATACAAAATTCAATAAGCATAAGGATGACTTCACGGTCTGTTTATAACAAATTAAGGATTTCAATTTACTTTGCACTGTCAGTATCAGGAGAATAACATACTTGAATCAAAATCGATAGTAACTTTGAAAGAATAAAAATTGAGATTATTCACATAAATTATGGCAGAACGCGCGCGCCCATGCACACACACACACACACACACACACACATGCATTTGACTTCTTTTTTGCTTATTTTTACTTTGTCTTGCCCTAAAATTCGATATCCAGACCACCAAAAGTACATATTTAGAAATCCTCTTAATAATAGTAATAACAATAATAATAAAACATGCTAAACAAAAGCTGTGTATGTGTATTCCGTTAGGTCACACTAAAATAGTTTGCTAAAAGGGGGGAGGAGGCCCAATATATCGTAAGATTAAATAGCAAAAAAAAGGGGGGAATTGAAATATCCATTGTTGAACTTTTGAAGAATGACGCATAATTGCAGATTATAGTCATAATGTTTCTATAGGTAGAGTATTTAAGAACTTGTTACAAATTTCTTAAATATTTTTCGTGTATGTAAACCACGATTACCACGAGAAACTAGCTGGTTCCATCGAATTGCAAAAACAAGGAGGAGATAAAAGCTTCTGTACTGTTAAAAGGTTTACTTGTGTTTAAATTTTTATTATTGCCACAAGAAGAGCCTGCTTTATTACCGCTTTTCAAAATATCATGATATGTAAATTGTACAGGGAGGAGAGGTTTGAGACAAATGAAAGAGTGCGGCAGAAAGGGGGAGATAATCAGCAAAAAAAAAGATAGGGAGAGAGGGGTAGAGGGATAATCTGTAAGAAAATGAGAGGGAGCGGGAGGGAGGGAGAGAGAGAGAGAAGAATCTTTCAGTTTAATGCAATAATTCGAGCAGAGATCAGAGTTCTGTTAGTGTTTAAGTAGAGTACAGTGGTGTATTTATTGGCTTTAAACATTTTACACATTGAGATTCATACATCGCACGTGTCAGATAGACTGTACATATTTACAGGTAATTCATTGTAGTCCACATGTATTTATTACATTGAATTTAAAGATGAACATGTTATATATTATAAATATATTTTTTAAGAATTGGAGGAAAACAGAGAAACCAACAACAAAAAGCACACACACAAAAGGAAAACGAAGACGAAGAAGAAAACAACGAAGATGAAGAAAAAGCTACATAACGACGTTCAAGGAATCAATTTAAAAGGTCATTTTCATTTATTACCCATATTAAGATTTTAAATATTATATAGCTCTGTCAAAATGTAGTAATTGAATATAATTTAATTAAAAATATATTTATGCGCCTATTCATAGAAGCCAGTCTGTGAATGAGTTATTATTTGAACTTCTATGCTGAATTTCAAAGAGCTTACATATGCTGTGATTTATTGTTTAAGTTGATTTCGTTATTTTGACGTTTCGCGTGTATAGAGGGCAGATAGAGGTTATTCATGAGACGACGTTGTGATTTATAACCTTTCTACAGAGCTGCTCATTCTTTGTTATCTTTCAATAGCACAGGTGTGAAATACACTGGATGTTGGAAAGAATATTCGCATCCGCTCGCCGAGTGAGATTTATTGGCATTTGCTGGAAGCACAAGAAAATAGAATCCTAGATTTTAAATGGCAAGCGAAGAGCCCGGCAATCTCTAACATAGTGTTCCCGCCGCCAAAGTGGCAGCCACAACACGCTTAATTGTGGTCAAGTGTGTTCTGTTGAGAGCAGCTGGCTGGTTTAAACTACCAGGTGCCACCTAAGAGGTTCCAATGGTGCTGCCATCGATTACATTGACTCAAGAATGTAACATGTTTAAGAATCCTCATACACAACTAAAAGCGCCGCTAGTTACATGCAAGTTTCAATTGTTGAATATAACTTGATCAGGAAAATATTGTCATACAAATAATATTATCCTTACAAACTAAAATACTACTAAAAAGGTAAATATATTTTCCACTCACGCCACGAACAAAAACTGTCTAGTTTTAAATACTATGATGTCTACAGAATATAGATATGTTCATAATCCTTGCCACTTGTCACTTAAAAGCTCATACTTTTTAAGATTAATATCCATTTACATGTTGATTTTAATAGTTTACTATTTCAGCATATACAAACTAAGAACTAAATTTGAGTATACCCAATAAAAACGAAAGCTGTGCTCTTTCTGTTGGTCAAGTTCTGAAATAATTCAAAATGGCTAGGGATGAAGTGAAAGATTTACTGAATTTGGTATTAGAGTTTAAAAATAATTATCTAGAAGTTAATGTAAATACTAAGGGTAGATTAAAAAGCCCAATCTCGATAATGTTAAATCTGATGAATTCGTTACCCATAATCTCAAACTATTTAAAATATCAGACTGAAACTTTTTCAGGATGTGATGAATACCGTTAAAGTTTACTCATCTTTTCCATCCAATAAGTTTGTTTATTAAGGAAAATAAAACGTTTTCTTAATTACACTATATTTTGATTAACATTTATCAGTAATTACTTCCTTAAAAATAACCAAATGTTTCATTTTCACCATAAAAGATCCACATCAGTGCTTAGAGATTGTTTTATTGTGCTATCTTCAATAGTTTCTGTGAAAATTTATAACAGAAAAGGCTCTTAAAAGCAAAAAAGGAGAAACTTGACTCCCATGTATTTCCAAAGAACGAAAGCACACGAGGAAGCGATATCAGGAAGAAAAATAGTTTCATATCTTAGGACAAGGAAATCAGAAGAAATTCTGACTAACAAAGGAGTTAGACAAGGATGTCGATTGTCACCGACACGTTAATATTTATATTAATAATATATTCCAAACCTGGCAACAAAAAATTGACGCAAGTATAAAAATAGCCCGAGGAAATATTTTAAATATTTTACTGTACGCTGACGATGCTGTAATAATGCAACTAACAGAAGATGAATTACAACATTGAATACATTACCTTAATCAAATGAGTAAAAATTATAATATCGAAATATCAAGAGAGAAGACAAAAGTAATGGTAAACTTGGGAAGATACCAAAAAGGTCGAGAATGGTTGTCGATGACAAAGTACTGGAACAAGTCTCCTTCAATTATTTAGGATGTGAAATCAGTAATGAAAAGGACAAAGACATAGATATAAAATTAATGGGATTCCAAACAATTTGTGGAACAATACATTAATACCTTAAAGAATAAAACAAGACCCGAAAAAGGGATGAAATTTTATAACACTAGGCAATCCCTACATTGTTTTATGGATGTGAAAGCTGGGTACCCACACAAAGGACAATAAGTAGAATATAAAGTTGAGAAATTAAATTTTTGAGGAAAACGAAAAGATGTACAAAAGAATACAGAATTAGGAATGAGGAAATAAGACAAGAATTAGAAGTAGAAGCTCTTAACTCAAGAATGAATAGGTGCAGAACAAGATGGTTAGAACATGTTAGGAGGATGGAGGATAACAGACTGCCAAAAATAGCTTTCGAATATGCCCCTAGAGGAAAGAGAAAGGTGGGAAGGGCGAGAAGGAGATGGAAGGAGACACCGTGAAGCCGGAACAGGCAGCAACCTAATCTGTGACGTGGAGAAGAAGAAAGCACATGGCTTGAGTTCATTGAAGCTGCCTTACCTAGTAAAAGTACTAATTTGTAAAGCAAAAATGACTCTAAAATGGGCTAAAGTTACCTCTGCCCAAAAGTGTATAGGAGTTGTAGTTTCTTTTATTAAATAAAATTAAAATATAAGGATTGTGCCTACAATAATATATATACATAATTATAAACTTAAATATAATGTTATATAATATAAGTTGCAATTTTTGTATTTAGTCCGCCCTTAAAGGGAATAATGGGATCCGCCAAGGATGGTGTTTCTGTGGTTGAACGGTAAAAACAGGAAGGAAATAACTTTAAAATTAAAGGAACGGTTTTAAATGTAATTTTATTTGCGGACGACCAATTCATTCTTTCTGATTCTGAGGATGAACTTCAAAGAGCAGCATATCAACTTCAAGAGATATTTAGGAAGCACAATTTAGAAATGCCGACACCAAAGCCTAAAGTCGTGGCTTTCGAGGGCGTATACCCAACCAGATCAAAAGTTATTCTAAGTAACAGTAGAAGTAAGCAGTTTTAAGTATCTAGGGTGAAGAAGAATATGAGTTTGACTAAAATCTGAATAAATTTAAACATATGTATGGAAATATTGTGGCGTATTATTAATCTTATTGTCATTACGACGTTGTGTTGTATTGTTACTACCGTAGCACTATTGGGTCTCCTTAGTTATATTTCGGCTTAACGGTCTTTCCTTTCGGTGAGGATCACGCCAAAGGAAAGTATCTGTTTGAAACTGTCTGTTATGACGTCAGCCATGTCTGGCTTTGGTTAGACACGGTTGGTGGGGGTAAAAGTAGCGTCACTCGAGTGAAAGTGGTCGTTGGAGCCAGTCGTGTGTGTGGCCGGCCTACGTTCTGTGGCATCTCCCTCCATCCTGTTTCTTTTGTTAATTATGTAGAGTTGCCAAGCGTTTGTGAATAAATCCCAGGTATGTGAAGTAATGTGTGTTATGTAATGATTCAGTATAGCATAGAACCCAAGCCTTCCCCTTAAATCTACACACCAAGGTCCTGAACGTTTCCTGCCAGCGAGTTGCGCCTCCCCCCATCGCGTGTTTGGGCGACCTAAATTAATCATTTTCTGGTAACCTTTTCGGCCTACACCCCAACATGTAACAGTATCCGAGACCTTTAAAGGAAAAAAACAAGAAAAGATGCCATTATCCGAGTTTTTAACTACTGGGAGTTCCCATATGGAAGTGAAAATTGGATACTAAATAGAATAGAAACATCCCAATGAGGTTTCTCAGACATAATATATTAGGACATACAGGAAGAATCGCTTTACTAATGCACACATGCGTGAAGAGTTAAATACGCATAAATTAGAAGAAAATATTAACAACATCAAATGGCAGTGGTTCCAACATATACAAAGAATGGATGATGACAGGGTCACCAAACAAGCACTTCATTACAAACTGAAAGATCAACATTCGATTGGATGACAACGAGCCAGAACGGGAAGATATCTTACGGCGGAACAAGCTTTATATATCCCAACCTTGTAGTGGGATAAGGAAGAAAAGAAGATGTCACTCTGCCACTCGGGCAGAGTACATCAACTAAACAATCTAAAAAGTAACTTTTATGAAATGATACAAGTAAGATGATAAATGATGATAACAAATTATAATTTTAGGTATAGTGCAACATCTTTGAGCCGATTCGTTGTTGCATGCTGTAGAGGTAATGGCGAAGGAACGCGATTGAGCCATGAAGAGCGGAAGAAGCTATATTTTTATCTTTTCTTTAAGCAAACCCAATTGTTTCCATGCGGCGATGAAGTGTTCTGGAATAATACCACGGTCTCTCACCATTAGCCCGATCACTTCGATTATTTCCAGAGAATATTTCTGTTTGAAGTAAGGGGCTGTTGGCACATGCTTGACTTGTTTTCTTGGTACACTTTCTCCATTTGGGTTTTGAAATTCCCAAACCTCACGGTAGGAGTGAGCATGTAACCCATAGTGTTGCTAGGTGGAATAGCTATCATGTCAATCCTTCTGGTGCTGACGTTGGTCGCTAACCAGCATATTTCTTCGTAAACCTGGAATTGGATAGATCTAGGTTCTTCTGCTATCATTGAGCGGTGGCGGTAGCTCCGAAGTAGTTCTTCATGAGGAGAGATCCCGGATGTGCGCATCTCTCTGTGGCATCGCCGAAATGTTAAATGCTATTTTCAGAGTTCTCGCCATTTTCTAGAAGTTAAACGTTTAAGCCAATAGTTCACCGGATGTATCCTCTAAACGGACCGATACCAATCCTTTCTGCGGAAGCTTTAACCATAAATCAAATTTCCTTCTCTTAGCTCTTTCCTGGTTCTTCGAGCATCGTGAAGGCCAGTTTGAGTATTAATTAATTTGACCGTGGCTATCGTTAAGTTAATACATCCAGAACCTTCTGCTGTAAGATCTCGGTAAGCTAAGGCATAAAAGTTGTTAGATTTAAAGAGAATTCTACAACAGTTAATAGTTGCGGTTAGGCTTCTCAACCGACTTTAAAGAATCCCTTCAACTTCATGTCTCAATAGATCACATGGTCTGGAATGTCAGTTGGTAGCTTAAAGATATCTTTGAGTGCATTTTAATTGTTTTTTATTGTAATTTAGGAACTTGTTTGGTATCTTTCCGGTCAAGTTGTTTGGAATGGGTAAATTAAAGATGTGAAGATAGAACTATTTAATACCTAACATTTTTGTTCATGTTTCAAAAGAGACGAAGAGGCTAGTACATCTAATTTCCCACGACGAGTTTCCATTGCATTGCGGGAATCGAATATGCGATTATCAGAAAAGACATGCCAATGTGTTTTATTAAATCTTCAAACTTCCAATTTTGCATTTTTGAATTATCATCGTCATTGTAATTGAGTTTACTTCCCTTAATACATTAAGCCAATATAAGCCAATTGTTCCAAACCTACTTCTTTAAACCTTTGTCATGTATGCCAGTTTTAATGCCCCATCTTTATATTTGTCTATACTGTCTGCGAATTCCAGGACTGTGAGCGGAGGCAGATCCATGCAAATTATTTTTCCATATGGACCATACATATTTTCTTCTGTTAGTCATTCTAGGATGTCATTAGTTGAAAGGTTGGTTGATAATGGGGAGAGAAGATGTCTCTGCATAATGCCTCGTAAAACAGGAATAGATTTAGTTTTAGCCTATGGCGTTTCAATTGGAGTATTATCTTTTTGCATGCAGATAATGACATTACTAATTTTGTAGGTGGGCCCATAGGTCTAAATGTGCTTACGCCCGATGTTGTTGAAGGCCTTGCTGATATCTGGAAACATAACTGTGACATCCCGCTTTGCTTTCTCCACAGAGCTTACGATTGAACGGAGTATCACGGTATTAATTAGCGTTCCTGGCACAGTGGCAAATCGCGTGGATGTGTGTTAACACTGACGTACTGACGAAGGCGTATTAATACCCTTTCAATGACTCGTCTTATCACTCAGCAGGTTGGAAAGGCTCTTCCTGTCGCCACCATTAAACAATAATACTGTTATGGCTTCTTCAAAACACTCAGGCACCACACCAGTTTATAGCATCCATGTAGCTATTTTCGAGATTATGTCGCTAACAGTGTCATATAGCTCTGACAAGCATACGGTGAAGTCCTGAAGCCGTGTCAACAGCAATACGATAGCCTGCATTATTTCGTCCTTAGAAATTCTGCGTTGAACACGTCATTAAATATCACATTAACTATATTAGAGAGCATGGGGATGTTCTTCCCTTTCAGATAAAGTGAAATGAGAAAACGTATTTGTGAGGAACCTATGAATTTCATCGGTATTGTTCTGGACGTTTCTGCCATGGATTCAACAACCGTCTTATTGCTTTGCGCTTCTAGTTATAGAAGAGGAACTGTGTAATCTGTAGCTATACTTTGCTGTCGTCTCTCAGGATCTCATTTATTAGCTCTTTTTGGGTTAGAACTTTGTGCTTTCTCTATTCTTGCATAAATAATGTTCTTCCTAAAATTTGGGGAGTGTATGTTTTAGACCTGGTAAATAAATGAAATTTAAGTAATAAAACGATATTGAGATTAGAAATGGAATTTTAGGAAAACGCTATCAAAAGTCCATAGAAATATTTTGGGATTCAGATTTAAGTAAACAAGTATGGTATATTATAAAACATTTATGGGTTTATGATAAGAAGAAAGATAATGCTGTAATTAATTATATATTTCGCGTATAAAAGTCTGTGAGTAAGTGAACTTTAAAGAAAATTGTATATACAAAATGTGATGACAAATTGAGTAAATGCAACATTAAGTGCAGTTTTTCTTATTTTAATGGTGGCTAAAATCACTTTGTGGCTAAATAAGTTTGAAAACAGCATATTCTAATTCTGTCACATACAATTTCACTGGCATCCTTTATCGGCATTACAAGTATTACTTTTTTTACGCCCAGAATTTTATGTGCATTCGAGAATCTATGTTCCTGCCTGCGTGAGCATATTTTTGTTAATGCATTTTAAAAAAAATTGATCTGTTACACTCACATGACTTTCTCTACTCTTGTACAAACTTTTTACAAACGCTTATTCTCCACCTATTTCATGTTAATCGAAATAAACATTTGCAGCAGAAACTCACTTACTGCTAATTTTCTTGTAGGTGCAAGGGGAATATGGTAGGCTTTATGCAAGAGTCAAATCTTTTAAGAGCTGGTTGCTACATGGGGCATTTCATTCTCTTTGCATGTCCAGGACATAAAAACGAATAACGAATTCCTATTTGAGAAAAAGAATAAGTATTAGAAAATTCAAACAAATAACAAGGAGTATCTTGGAAATGATTCGCATGGAAAAAAATGTATATGACATAAGTTGTGTATTCTAACAAGATCTATATGATTTATGTAGTAAAACTTTGTCTATATCTTACAGCTTACCAGTTATGCAAAAGCCATTCAGAATGAAGAGGACTTTTGGGGAAATTTCCAGAAAATTGAAGATATACATTTCGTTAAAAATATAAATATCTTAATTAATAAAAATATCTTAAATATATGATATTTTAATAAAAATTCTTAGAGCCATTTTTGAGAAAATAAAAATTTTCGAAAAATGTTCCATGTAAAGAGTAGTCTGGTATGGGGGATTTCATTGAAAAGCTTCGTGTCGCATTTGAAAGATACTGGACCTAAATTCCAAGTTTGGTATTTATCCGACTTTTCGTTTTTGAGTTATGCTGTTCACAGACACACATCAACACAGACATACACACACCATACACGGAGCTTTTTATAAAAATGCTTTTTTTGTATTTCCGGTGAAATATCGGTATCGAATTTTTGGGTGGAATGCAATACTTTCTCTACTTAGTAGTCAGTACGTCAGTACTTAGTAGAGTAGTAGAGAAAGTAGAAAAGTAATTTTAGTTAACATTTGTTTAATAACTTAGTTGACTTTCGTAATTATTAACTTGAGAATATTAGTTAAATAAGTTTAGTTTGTCATTTGGTAATGAAATTTTGTTTAGTGACTTTCAGTTGGCTTTTGTAAATGCTAAATATAAAAATGTTAGAGAAAATTTACGAATACTAGCCATAGTAGCTCAGTTGTTTAGAGCAACCGGACAGGAACCAGAAGATCCGTGGTTCAAATCCCGTCTATGGCATTGAATTTTTCAGTCTGATTATACCTTTGCAACTTCACACGGCTTTTACGAAGGGACAATTAATTACCGGTTTACCGGAAAAAATGCGAGTCAGAGAATTCGATGTCGTGCCGGCATTTGTCATGGTAGTTCAGTTGATTAGAGCAACCGGAGAATCCGTGGTTCAAATTCCAGCTATGGCATTGAATTCTTCAGTCTAATTCTACATTTGCAAACTTGTCCTACACACGGCTTATGTGCAACAACAATTAATTAGCAAAATAAGCGAAGTTTGTTATTGGTAATCATGGAGCCCCATTACAAGCTTTGGAAGAGCATGCTCAATGGCAAGGCAAGGTTTAATGTTGCTTTTATCAGTTTTATTGTATCGATTACGTCAGTACACTTTCATTACAAATGATACAAAAGTAGAACACTAATTTTTCTTTCAGTTACGTATATAGTTCATATACGCGTGTGTCAACCTGCAAATCTTCAGGAGTTACAGAGACGGTAGGCATAGGAACACTTTGATGTAGGACATTTATGGCTTGTGTGACACTTTGAAGTTTCAATGATTCTTTCTTAATATTTGCACCAATAAATACAAACAAATAAAGACAGTACAAATGCAATACTAATTTGCACTCTAAAACGCTCTCTTCCACAAGCGCAAAAACACCTACGGTTGTGTATTTTCAAATACGCTGCATCAGCAAGAGTCCGTACACCACTGATACCGCCACTTTCACATACGTCATAGAGACAAGCACGAGTCGGCTTCAGTAACAGCGCAGTCATTAGCGTGCTCGGCTGTCAATCTGGTGGTGCTAGGTTCAAATCCCGTACCAGCGGTTAGACTCCTTATTTCCAAAGAGATGAATGACGTACGTTTGGAATGAACTCAATTTTAATTTCTCGCGTTTCTTTCAAAGTTTAAGTACATGTCACGGAGGTATTATCATAGAAGATTACCTGCAAGTAGTAGCAACTCGGGGAAGTTTTATCAGTGGCGTACTGGCTCGTTTTGGCTTTGATTGCAAACAACCACGAACTCAAAGACCGTCAGTGCCCTATATCAAAGTGCTTGCCTAACACTCCTGTGTAACCCCGGAAAGTTTGTTGAATACAACTTGGTATCGTTCAGTTTAACTGCTGCATAGTTGGCACAGGGACCAGTATTACTGTCTCGGCCGTTCCGACTTCGTTTGCTATATGTTGAGTGTTTCCCGTGCAATTTAAGACATCACCCTATGTATTAGTAGCTCCACTGCGCATGTCCTCTTATTTCTGTCCTGCAATCACAGAAAGTCAACGGAAGTCGTGCTAGGATTCAGCAGAGCTACCATACTTGTCGTCTAAGAAACAAGTAATGCCTGTATAAAGCTCATATAGGTACGGGCACTTTATTCTATAAACATATCGTGTCCAAACAAAGCCATAAACTGGAGCCATAGACATTAGAACGGATAATTCAGGGCAGAACAAACCAATCTTAATAGAAAATTATGTGCATGGAATACGACAATGCTGCTATGTGAATAGCAGTAAAAGTATTTTAAGCCCAGCATCTTTCAAGGTTGCAATACAAAGATTTCCACTAAAATCCCTCCGTCCAAACAATTGATTATTTGGAAAAAGAATAATTAATTTTTATTTTCTGAAAAGAGCTCTCACGATTTTGAACTAAAATGTAATATATCTGAAATGACAAATATTTTGCAATTTTTAATAATAGCCTTGTAAATCCGCTTCATCCTTGTTGAATGTTTCTTAACTGGGAAACATGAACTATACATAGATAAAATAACTGCTTCCTTGGATACAATAGTTATTCTGGAAACAAGTCGCAATTGGTAATACTGAAGGCGAATCTTAAACGTTATTCGTTCATATACTGCTTACGTCATATCGTAGCTAACAAGATAGACCGGCAAAGGCGCGAACTGAAGTCAGCTGTTAGTCCAACCATGGCCAATGAAGTGAAATTGCAGTCGCCTAATATATCCATAGGTATTCAAAACAAACAAATAAACTTCTCGTTATACGCATGGAAAACGCACAGTTACATTATGAAGCTATTCAATGTTAGCCATGTTTAAGACTACCATTACTACGTAACTCCGATTCCCGACGTAGCCTGACTATCTGGCCAGCCACGAGTGAAATAGTCACGATGAAAAGTAAATAATAGAAAAATAAGGTTTTTATTAATAATTTAAGCAATATCTGTGAATAAATGTTCTGGTATGGATATTCCTGTGATTCCTGTAGATAAAACGTTTTGCTTTCTCTATGAAATTATTGTATTCCACACAGAAATTTGATATCGAAATTTCACAGCAATACACGTTTTGGGTTCCATGAACCCAAAAGAAAAGCCTATTCAGAAAATTGTCGGCGTGTTGGTAGGTAGGTACACAGATTAGGTAAGTATCTGTCTGTGAACAACATGCATAAAAACGAAAAGTCAGCTCGTACATCCCGAGTAACGCAACGTGGGCAGAAGAATATACTTGTACATTAATATATTAATATCCTTCACACTGTGGCCACAACACGGCTGCTAGTGCGCCTGCCGCCGCAGATCCCACTCCTACCGAAACAGTTATAATATCCCGCAACCACACCATGTTCACATAACTACAATTAGAATGTTAATAAGTACATATTTTATCATAAGAGACGTTGGAAAGGTTGTCATGTATCATTTTTAACCCACGCTTAATATTCTGCTCCGACGTAGCATAGTGTTATTTATACGGCTATATTTCGTCGCAAAATAACAAATATTGGATACAGGGAAACCCGATTTTGCACACAAAATTCCCTTGCATGATAGTAAAATTGGTATGCAGTAGTTGCATACACCTATATTTTGTGAACTAACATAAATGCAGAGAAATATAGGAATATCACATTAACACCATTTTTTAAACAGTTCACCAACGTTGAATGGTAGTCTGGATTTTTCCAACAAGACACTGTTACCGCGCATACTGTTGGTGAATCGTAGAATTCAATCAAGAAATTTTCAAAGATAGGATAATTAGTAATTAGTAAAGGATTTGGCCCTCGCGATCCCCTGATTTAACTGTACGTTGTTTACGTCTATGGGAGGGGGACTTGAAAAATAAAGTGTACGCAACAAGCCCCATACATTGGATGAACTAAAACAAAACATCAGCCGAGAAATTCACTAAATTTCAGATATTGAACTCTCAAGTGTGAATGAAAATTTCCTGAGAAAATGTCAGAAATTTGCGGATAAGGAGGAAAACATTCCAATACCTCTTATGATAAGTGGTGCTCTTATTATCACTGCAATTATAGCTATGAGAACGTGAAGCGGTTGCGGGGATATTAGGCCTCTTTTGGCGGTAGACCGAGCCGACCGCTGGCCACAGTGTGAGGAAAAAGCACTGTATAACATATAATGAATATGCGATTCGTTATTGGTACAGAGAGCCAAGTGAATGCACCACCTTAGACATTTTAATATATTTTTAATCTGGTATAGCTTTAGTGAATACATTTGTGCAGCGTGTCATTCAAGACATTTTTAACGCAGGATATGATCAGATAGCCAGTGATCAAATATGACATTATACTGTTTTCAAAGTAAAGAGCATTAGGTTTCCGTAGGATGAAGAGAATGTTGTTTGCATTCACGTCCTTATATCGAAACCAGTTAACCCAAGAGTTAGTGAACGCTGATGATGAAGCCACGCGTTGTGACACGATAGCCATGAACGATCCGTGCCATTTCCTGCAAGGTCTAGGCTCAATAAATAAAACTAACGCATCATTATACAAGTCACCTGTGTCTTAAGGGCAGGTTTTTATTTCCTTCAACACACTTTCAGGATTGTTACTTTCTAATTCTTAATATTTCTGTTTATATGGCGATTCTTATTGCAGGTAGCTATACTTTCAAAGCAACTAACACCATATAGTAAACATATTATGAAACTCATGTCTTTCTATACATTTATTATTTGTTTTCATAACTTGATCCCCTATTTTGAGAGTCGGTAATGCAGAATAGGTTGTGTGCAGCCTGAGCGAGCTTCATGAAGATTTCTGTTGGTTGATGACCATTTCAATTTACATTTTTACATGTACGTGTGTTTAATGAAACTGATGACTTCTTGGTGTGGAGAAGCAATCGATGAATCACTGACGGGATGTTTAGTGTCTTCTTCTGCAGCTTCATCTGCTATTTCGTTACCTTTTACATCAATGTGAGAGGAAGTCCATAAAGGATACCATTTTATCGGTCTTATGTATAATGTAACTTAATAATCGGATTTCATGGATCAGTATGTGGTTGGGTTCAGAGCTTCGGGTGGCAAATAGTATCTTAATGAATCGGTAAAGATAGTGTGGTTCATCATTTTAGTGGATGAATTACTTAGATATATAAGGGTTTCCTTAATTGCAAATGCTTTACAACAGAAAATTTTAAAGAAGTGAGGCAAGCTTAGGGCATTATCTAATCATGATATACTATGGCGTACCCTCTTCCTTCTGTGGATGCTAATCCATCAGTGAAAATTTTAGTGGTAGAGTTATATTTGTCCAGTAAACATTTGGACATTTGCTTGAGGATTTAGCCATTTGTGGCTCTCTCCCCCAAGTTGTTGAGTAGCTGTATTAGCAGACGTGGCCTATAGTTAATACAAGAACGACTTGGAGTTTATCAACAATAGGTTTTGGCCCCTGCTATATCCAGCGCAGAGCCAGCGTAACAAGCCTCGTTACCGGCTGGAGTACATTTTCTCAGCTCTTACCAGGATGCGCGCTGTCAGCCAGGATAGAAGGCACTATCGTCACGGCAACGTCACCCCACGTGACCTACCTCAGTGTGTGTGCCTCGAGGGTGAGTCGACGTCCAAGAGAAGCAGAAAGACTTCTTTTTCGACCACCGATTGGGAAAGACTTCTTCGTGTCTTGGAAGCGATCGGCTCCACACTACTTCGGCTTTGTCAAAATTATTTACACAGTATTCTGATCGTGAGTAATTTTCTAAAATCAATTTATTGTATGTGGAGCGGTTAAGTTGTATTTCACTGGAGCAAGTTCATGCGTGTTTTGGTGCTTTGAAAATGTATTAAATTGGAAACATGGTGCAAGGAGGACAGAATTAAAATCTATTTTAAGAGCATGGCAAGTGTAATTTTCTTTGTTAATAAAGTTTTTCCTTAATATATGCATTGTTATTCAGCTGCAAGAAGATTAGTGGTTTTGTTCTAAAGAAGTGTACTAAACCCTTGTGCTAATTCCTTTCTAACGTCATTTTCTGTAAAACAATTATTTTCTGGGGAATACTTTATACGTGAATGTGTTCTAGAATGGGCTCAGCACACACTAGTTAATGCTTATTACTTGCTGCGACTTGAACTATGTTAGTTTGTACACAATTAAAATAATTATTTAGTGGAATTTAACAAATTTAAAACATTATAACAGGAACGTGCAATGACTACATTTAATTTTGGGAATTCAAAATACAATGCATTGCAAACCTGTTTCAGGATACAAGAATGTGAGATGAAAGCCGATTATCAGTTAGTGGACTGTGTATATGCCAGTGGGTGTGGTGCAACCAAAAAAACAGACTGCTATGCCGTTCTGTTGCCCGGTAAGGTTTGTGTAGTGGAAAGATATAGCTATGCATTTTATGATGGATATGAGGCAATCTTTATGGCATATGTTAGACTTAATATTTTTCTGCAAATATTTAAAGGCGGTTCATGTGCTTCTGTTTGGAGGCAACAAATGCCTCTAACGCCAACCTTAGGGCAGTAGAATGTATGGCGTCAAGGTTTTTGAGAGTTGAGTGTTTTGTGGAGTCATATACTATTGCTTCGAGACCAGTTCAGAACTAATGAGAGCCTTGTAGGTTTTGAGAAGCGTGAATAAATCAGCACCCCAATTTTTTGCGGCAAGAGTCTTGAGAACGTTGAATCGTTTTTTAGAAGTTTGTTTTAAGGATTTAACATGAGGGCTCCATGAAAGTTTATGGTCGAAAATAACACCCAGAATCTTTGTGGTTGTAACTACGTCGAGTTTCTCTTCATAAAGATACAGCTCAAGGTCCTGCTCAAAGTCTTTTTCTTGCGAAAGTGATACATTTTAGTTTACTGCTGGAACATTTAAAACCAGTAGTAGACGACCATTATTGGAGATTATCTAAGGCTGACTGAAGTATTTTTGGAGTGGTGGCTATGTTTTTGCCTTGGCAGAAAATTGTAAGGTCGTCAGCATAAAGGCATGCCTTAAGAGGTGGGTGAAGAGATGGTGCATTATTATTTATGGCTACGAGAAAAAGAGTCACACTGACCCCTGAGGAACACCATTTTCTATTTTTATTTCTTTGGAGAGTATGCCGTTGGTTTTAACCTTGACACTGCAGTTATGAAGAAAGTTGTAAATAAATCCCATAATTCTTCCTCTGATGTTGAATTCCAAAAGTGTTCTAAGAATGTGCGGTTTTCATACCATGCCATATGTTTTTTTGAGATCTAAAGTTATCATAGAGAGTTGCTGTGATTTTGAGAAGGCATTTTGGATTTCTTTCGAGTGTAATTAGGGTGTCGGTGGTTGAATGGTTATCGAAATTGTTTCGGTGAAGAAGTTCTGTTGACCTAAAATGCAGTTTAATTTTCGGATAATCATTTTTCCATTAGTTCACACATAGCGTTTGTGAGAGCAATAGATCCGAAGTTTTGTAGATAGTAATGGTCCATGTTGAGTTTTGGTATCGGGACAATTATTGCTAGCCGCCACTGGTTAGGCGATGTTTTATTTGTCCAGACAAATTTGTATACTTCATTAAGATATGAGGAAGTTTCTTTAGCAGTTCATATGATGTGTTGTCAGGTCCAGAACATTTTGATGTACACCGTTGTAGTTCGTTAGTTCCTGGATAGATATATTTTTATTATAGCTATCTTCACAGTCCACAGATAGTGTAGCTAACCCTGGTTAATAGAACTTGTCGTCGAAGTTAGAATCACATGATACACTGGCGAAGGTATTCGCGAAAACGTTTGCGATGTTGAACTCGGTTTTAATTTCCTCAGCATTCCAAAGACTAGTTGTATGCGATCTGTATACACCACTTTTTTTAATTCTATTCCCAAACAACAGAGGAGGGAGTGCTATGGCATAAAGAAGATAAAAAGATCGACGAGCTTAGTTTGTTGTTGTTGTTGTCCTGTATGAGACTGCGTGCTTTTGATCTAAGATTTAGAGAATTAATTTTATTTTCTAAGGATGGAGTCTTATATTTGTAGAATGTTCTGTTCTTGTTCTTAAGAGCAATTTTACAAGATTCGTTCCACCATAGTACACATCTGTTAGTGTTAGATGCAGTGATTTGTGGTAACCAACTTCTGCAGGTGTAACAATTATCTAATGTTGCAATTTGAGCAATGATAGTTCATTGGCAGAACGAGTAGTGAGTAGAGGAATTCATCGGATACCTTCTCTAATAAGATTTTTATACAGTAGCCAATGTGTAATGTTTAATGCCCAGAAAGAACAATCTATATTGGAGTTTACGTGTTCTGGTGGTTTCAAGATTGTTTCATTGTTAGTTTTATATATTTTTTGAAAATTGCGCCAGCTTTTCAACATTTTCGTCTCTGATGTTTTGCAAAATTATTTTACATGCTTTTAGTAGAGCAACATTTTGGTATAAGACCTGAAATTGGGGTGAAAATGGGTGTTCAACTGACGGAGAAAGAAAAATTAGAACTTGGGAATAATCAACGTTTTAGTGAATTTCCTCATTACACTTCAGTTTTTATAACTTAACAAATTTATTTCTCCTTTCTATATGTTGGTGTCATTTTCAGGAATTATGTCAGAAATACTTTACTAAATTCACATAAAATGATTTTGTATACACCACCCGAAAAGCTTAAAAATCGGTGTAACTTTTAAAAAATTATAAGAATAATAAAATGAAAAGTTCGCAAAGTAACAGAACACACCAACTGTAATATTGTTAGTTCATTCCGCATTTTAAGAATGAGGAATTTCTCCAAGTTAATTTGGCTACGTATAGTAAGTAGAGCAAGAATTGTATTTTTTCATACAAAAATTTGATGTACAGATTTCCAAGAAATACATGTTTTGAGCCCCCAGATTCCAACAAACCTTTTTAAAAATGTCCGTGTGTGTGGATAAATAACACACTTGGCATTGCAGTTCAGTATCTTAGAAAGTTTCGATACGAGAATTTTCAAGAAAATCCTCACATACCCAACTACCCTTTACATGGTCATTTTTCCTATATTTTGATTTTATCAAAATGGCTCTAACTCTTTTAATTAAAATTTTTAATATATTTACATGACAAATAAAAATACGTATATTGAAATAACTGGAAATAGACTATGAAGTCGTCTTCATTCGAAAGGAGATTTGTATGATTTTGCATAACAGGTAAACCATAAGAAATGAATAAAAATGTACTAGGTAAAAAATGTAGACCCCCTTTAAAGGACAAATTATTTCAAATAAAGTTTTGCGTGGCATCAGCCATCTCCGAGATATCCGTATTATTTGTTTGACATTTTCAACAATTTTGTCATTTTCTTAAACTGGTGTCGCTCTTCAGATGTCTTGGAAAGCGTATGATTTAAAGGCCAGCATATCTCGACCAGCTTTTAAACATCTCACTAGCGATTCGGCTTCCTTTATCCCCTTGTACCCACAACGAAATGTGTCAGAAAATATTTCTGGCGTGGTTTATTTCTGTTAATATTAAAGGATAAGCTTTTGTAAGAATAGTCTGTAAAATCTACTATACAAAAATACACCTGGTAGAGAAAGTCACGTGAATGCAACACATCAGGTTTCTTAAAGTGAAGACAAATAGTTTTTGGAGTCACAGTAAATCTCATCAACTGCCATAGCCATAGTCACGTGTGCACGAAAAGCTCACCTTGACAGACTGTTTGCAAAAGTTTATATTTGTCGGTCGCATTGCGTGTGTGGCCATTGTTACTACCTAGGTATAAATGCAGATATTTGGGAGTACTATTTATAGGTATATGTAATCATCGTACATATTTATTCTCTGTTATGATTAGATATGAACCAGAGTAAACTTTAAACCGCATTCCTTCATTTCAGCCTTCGAAATATTGTTAATTAATGGAGCTCACATGCCCACAATCACTACTGTCCGCCTTGGAGAAGCCTTGAACTGCCGAATTCCCCGGTGTACTAACACTTTATGTGCATCGGAACACCAGGTTATACCTCAAGGCTGAGCAGGGAAACAGGTTGTTATGATTCCAACCTGTCGTTAACGGCATGAAAAACGGTGTCAAGAGCGTTACGCTTTCCCCGGCGTGTGGAGAACGACATTCGTGTCTGGCATTTGCAACATCCTCTTAGAAATAGCCAATCAACCGAAGAGGCTGAAGAAGGCTTCGAAGATCCTGCCACGTGCCTAGAGGAAGGATTCTTATAAAACAAATGTTCCGTCCTTTAGATGTCAGCTGAAGTACGTGACTTAACGCTCTCTTCGGAATTAACTGCCAGTGAATCCCCCTTCAACCTTTGTGGTTATTTTGGTGGCTTTGACTTAAACAACTGAAAGGTTAGTGCTCGCTGAACTGTAGGTTTTCTTTGTTGGTTTTATTAGTTATTACTGCTTACCTATAGCAACTACAGGAAGTATAGTTATGGAAAGAACATAACATCTTTTTTCCTAGGAGAAGGGAGACGACCTTCCAATTCCATTCGTAAAGTTTATGACGCCAACCAAGGGCTGTTTTGGTGCCAAATAACGCCAGACTTAAGCAAAGACGGTTGTCAACTCCAGCAATTTTACAACATTTTGTCACTTCTCAGTTCCTACTTGTGTGCAGACGTGTTGACGGAAGTGAGAGTGTCTAATACTTTTGCCGTGTTTCTCCCGAACATATAGAGGAGGATAAAAATCTTCAACTTTAATCGCAAAGGACTCAGATTGTGATGTAATTCATTAAATATGATGCTTTAAATAACAAACGAGCAAGAAAAGATATGCCTATTGGTTTTGTTATCAAACGGTAATAGAATAACCCTGACACAGAAATGTTATTTACGAAGTTTCATAGTAAATGGTTGACTTATTCTTGTGTGTAACAGTACTTCTAGTACTACTTCTATTACTGCTACTACTACTTCTATTACTACTAACAATAATAATGGTAATCGTCTTCTTCTTTCTCTGTTTACCACGCTCTTACTTACAAGCGAGTACCTGGGGTCAGAGGCCTGTTGAGGAGCGGACATCAGACAGATATCCAGGATGGGTGATCAGCCTGATACCTGGTATGAGAGCGAGAAAGTACGTGATTTGAAATGATGCTGAAATGGATGGAAGGAAATGTGACGAAGGAGCAATTGGTGGAATGAATGGCGGAGGAAACAGGAGAACCCGGAGAAACCCCCCCCCAGTCGTCATTTTGTCCACCACTAATCCCACATGCGGATTCTTGGGATCGAGAGATGCCGCCTTGGTGAGGGGAGAGCGGTCTAACCACTCGGCCATAGCACCACCACCATCATCATCATCATCATCATAATAGTAGTAGTAATAATAATAATAATAATAATAATAAACCTGGTACTAACCTAATTTGAGCTTACAGTTGCTCATCAGTTATTTATCCATAATCGAAAATTATCACAACGGTTTTGATCTTCTCCTTGTTTATTAATTGTATATTGAAACACAGGTTCCCGTATGTACACACTGCCACTCTGGACAAAACATTCCTGACTATAACAATTGAAAATTGAAAAAAACAAGGAATATATAAATGAATAACAAGTAAGTGTGAATTGCAATTTGTGATGACGGGAACTTCCAAGTAATTCTCCATAAGAACAACAACTAAGAAACATGATGATAATCATCGTCATCATCATCAACAACAACTTTCTTAAATCTACAATGAAATACAAATGCGCTGCATTAACCAATAGTGTGAGAAAATTCTCTGAAAGTGGTTAGTTAGAGCGGTTGAGAGAGAGAAAAAAAAGATGGAAATTATGATTCTTTATATGTGGCCATATGTTTAAGATATTTCCGTAATCAATAAACTGTATTTGTTGAATTTTCTGCGAATAGCCTATGAAGTCCTGCGAATTATTTTTATATGGTAATCTTAAGTTTTAAACCGTACGAGATAGACAAGAGCTTGCTACACAAAAAAAACACAATGCATGTCAAATAATTGTTCATGGTATTTATCATTTCCGAGATATTGTATTTTCAACAGAGACGTTTACATCTTTAAATCATTTATATTGCTTTTAACGGCTGCATTCTTTTTGTCTTTTTTCCGCTTTTGGTCAGTTAAAGAGAGAAACTTTAAAGCCATCACATTTCGATTGGCTTTTTAAAGATTTGGCCAACATTTAACCCTCCTGTATCATTCTTGTACCACAGTCTACCCGGTGACATGTTGAATAATCATCAAGCAAGAAAAAAGTATGACATCTTGATACCTAATGGTCCTTGGACAAAGGCAAAAAAAAAAATGAACACACAAAACAAAAACAGCTAAACATCTAAAAAAAATTTATGCGCAAACGTTTATTTCAATTAATAAGAAGTAGGTAGAAGAATAAGCTACTGTAACATTAGATGGCAGAAAAGTTGATAATGAAAGCGATGTGAATGTAACACATGAGATTCTTTAATATTAAACATTCCTGCACCTTCACTCCAAGATTCATACTTACAGACTTTGCGGGGAATAGGACATTGTATTATTAAAAGAAATATCCCGCGCCAAAGCCGGAAATCAATCGCAGAATTCTTGAGATGAGCAGCCAGAACGTTGACAACTATCCTGTAAATGCTATAAAGCAATATCCTGCCGCTGTCGTGGCGCGCATGAATTTTTTATTAACTGTGAGAAGCTTAAAGTTTATGTCTTGATTTTACTGCAAGCGAATCAATGCTTTGTACACTCGGGTGCAAAAAAGCGTGCCGTTATAATGAGTTGTGTTTTAAGTTGGTAAATATTAGTAAAGCAGCTCCTCCTCATTCATGGCTCCACCCCACCCCTCATATACATAGTTCTAACAATCCAAGTTGATTGGGGGCTTTCGCATAACCTTTTTTCGCGATGGCGGATATGCACCAGGCAGTTTTAGATCGTTGAGAAAACATAATAAATTCAGTTTTATTAATTGTTCTTTCATACTCGTAAGATGGAAAGGTAAGCAACAGAATGAAATTCGATATTGGTGTGTTATCTTAAAGAGATTTTGAGGTGCCTTGTGTTTTACCGGGAAAATTGGAGTCACATGGAGAATTTCATGACGTATTGTCATATCGACATCGTAGCTCATACGGCGGAGCAGCGGTACATAAAGCTGAAGATAGTGGTTCGAATCCCCACTATAGTTGAGTTTTTTATTCTGATTCTACCTTCAAGTAGTTAGTTCGTAGTTAGTATTATCTTAAATAAGTTTTATTGCTAGAGTTTTCCCCCAAAAAAAGGAATATAAAGAAGGTACCAATCCTTTCCAAGTAATTAAAAAACGCTATGTCTTGAGACGGAATGCTTTTTCCTTTTAAGTGGTTTATTTCGTATAACCCAGTTCCGTACCATTCTTATTTGTGATATTTTATAATTCAAAATCAATATGTGTATTGCTCTTGCTGCTGTACAATCATTATCAGAAGGGAATGATAATACTGATGATAACGATGATGATAATAATAACACCAATAAGGAATAACTACCCCATAATGCCCTAACCTATTATATGAGTTATTCAAAGTAAAATAACTTTAACTCTCCTGAAAACTTTAATTATTACACTGTATGTTTCCATGTGTCCTTTAATTTTACTTTGTATTCCGTTGTGATATGTTTTTGATGCTTCTGTGCCATGCGGACTGCATTATGCAATTTATAATTAAATACGCTACTGGTTTCCGTGAGCAGTAACTCCCTTTGTGGCATTTCTTCCACTAGTGTGATGCTGTTCTTGGATATACTCCGTAGCTCCGCACTATAACCTTGCTCATTAAGGACAATAACTTTCAGTTTGTTGTCCATATTCTTTATTACTTTCAAATGACATATAATAAAGAGAACATTGTTTACAATACAATTTCGTCCAACCACGCTACATAACGTGTCTTACCCCTCCCCTAGGTTTGCTTTGCTCTAGAGCCAGAAATCGACCTCTCTTCATTGGTTAGGGTATCGTTTAAATGGAGGATTTTTCGAAATTTTTATTTTCTAAAAATGGCTTTAACGATTTTGATTAAAATACCATATATTAAAGATATTTACATGAAGAATAAAATGTATATCTTGAATTTTCTAGAAATAGTCTGTGAAGCCCTGTTCATTCAGAAGGAATTTTGTATAATCTTATTTAACTGGTAAACGTTAAGCGATAGGCAAAAAAGTACTACACAAAAGGTGTAGATCTCTTTAAAAAAACAATTTTCTTTAAATAATTTTTTTTGGCATAAGCTATTTTCGAGATATCCTATCGATGACTCGAATTGTTCAATATTTTTGTCAGCCTTTTGAACTCCTGTAACTTTCGCATGAAAACAGTATGGAATTTTAAGGCCAGCATGTAGGGTACACTTCTTAAATATCTATCATTGTTCCCTTTGTATATATAACGAAATGTGTAATGTAGCTATTTTTGCAAAGGTTTATTTGAATTAAAATGTAGTAAATAGAAAAATAAGCTTGTGTAAGAATAGTTTGTATGCCCGCTAAAAACGATAGAAGGTAAAGAAAGTTATGTAACCGTATCACATCAGATTTGTTATGTAAATATATGTGCATTTAAGTTTAATACAAGCATAACATTCACTCGCTACAGGAAAGCCTGGTACGTTGATCTATAATAGATATACTGAATTGAACTTTCTTTGTTGGCTGTTGAAATCTCGTGGCTTTGGTGTTGCATATCTATTGCTTGTATGTGGTTTTTCTTTTGTTTCATTTATATGCCGCCTTTAACATCTTAGGACATATCGGCGGCTTTGCCTTTGGAAATATTGCTCAACACAATTGTTTTCATTTGTTTACTGTTTATGCCAGTCATTGGATCCTTGGGTTGTCTTTAAATGGAAATACGCATTCAGTCTCTTTCATACTAGCAGGCCCTAAGGAGGATGGGGAATAACCCCGGCTAAAAAATATTCCAACTCCCAGCTAGGAATCGAACCGAGGACCTATGGATTTGGAGACTAAGCATGCTAATCACCAGTCCAAAGAGGCAGTCTATGCGTGACATAACATGGTGCAAATGTCTGTTTTCATAAATATGTTCTACTGCATTCCGTATTGTCATAAATTTCGTTTTCGTTTCAAAACGTCTCCCAAATTTTACTTCTCGTTCAAACCTATTCTATAGAATTAAGACAACAGTGGCATATCGTAGAGATAAACATGTATTCATGTTCTAAAGCTAACGCTCTTAAGCAACCACGAAATTTGCTTTTGTAGCAACCGAGAAATGTATTTTTGGTTTTGTTTAGTTCTGATTATGCAAAGTAACCATAACTTTGTTTTAGACGCGTGCTTAATGTTCCTAAATAAATATTGGTTGTGTGTGTGTGTGTGTGTGTGTGTATCATTGCATAGCTGCTGAACAAAATATTTCTTTTTATCTACATTGCGGCAAAGAAAAGTGGGGCCTAGCTTATACACTAGTACAGTCTGACAACATTGCAGTTCTGACACGCGGTCTCCCGGATTTCGCACTTCGCTCTTACCCCCAATATTCCCTGAAACATTTCTACTTCTACTACACTTAATGTAATGTTATGCAACAGAAATGACAGTAGTTTCAATTAAACATGCTTTGTTGCCACCTTGTGGGTAATTGTGGTCGTTACTCACCTGTTCTTTCAGTTATAGACCGCTATTGTAGTTTGCTCTCAGAGTAGCTTGGGACTTAGCAGGCCAGTAGACTTTTGTATACCACCCACTGAACCGCTAAGGCCCTAGTCCTACTGAGACGACTCTTCCTGCAGCAGCAGCATCAGCTTTTCACGTACCACTTCAGATGTAAACATTTGGTAAATAAAATAATTGAATAGCATAACAAAATACCAAAATATTTTCCTCTATTGCTGTTAAAAGAATCATCCGCTCCTGGTGTTATAACAACCGTTGATGTTTGCAGTTATTTAAGAGTTGTGCTGAAGAATTAATTTATCGAATCTTAAATTTCAAGAGGTATAGAAACAGAAACCCATTTTGAACAGCAGATGTAATTCTTAAAAATGATATGTGTCTATGTATAAATACTAGGAGGGCTCCAAATATAAAGAAAACAACTTATTCAGCTAAAGAAAACTTAGTGCATGGAGTTGTTTGTACTACGCATTATATTAAGGTGTTTATATTAATGCAGGAGTAATTTAACATAACAGCTAAGAAATTTTCAACAAAAATATAAATTAATATTCCTTATGAAAACGAATTTCGAATTTTTAGGTAGGTATTACACCAGATACACAGCGGAAATGGGAACCTAGGCTTGAAACTAGCTTCAGCCTCCATCTCTTAATTCTATTTTAACTTAAATCCAAACCATCGTCTGTAGCATTATAGTTTAACAGTAAACAGTTCATAAGAGAAAGGGTGGTATCCTTGCAGTAAAAACGTATATTAATAACAATAGGCACTAAATATTTTATCCCAGCAAGAAACCTAAATATTAACATAAATATTTTATATGCCTTAGCTACAGGAAAAGCGAGGGAAAATTTGCAATGTTACCTCATTTTATTTGAAATTCTAAATTATATTTTCAGATTACTTGTCTTAGGTTTTCATGGTTTATTCTATTTTTTAATCTTATCTCTTTGATTCTTTTTCAGTATAAGGAGTATGGGGCCGACTCTGGGCCATTGTCCACCCCTTGTTACACGAATGTATTTCACTATAGTGCAATGCGTTGTATAAGACCATGCAAATTGGAGTAATAATATAGCAAGCTTATTATTTAGAGAAATACATTAGTTAATTAAAACGACGTTGCTCTAGTTATTTTTGCTTTAAACTACGCATGCATTTTGTTAAGGCATTAGACGTCATCCAAAATGGATCGCAATAGTTTACGCATGCCATGAAAAATTTCGGATACTCACGTGAAATCCATTCTGAGTGAGGACACAATTGCAGTAGTATGCATCTCAAGGATTCGTGAATCTGAAAAAAATAAATGAACACTAGTAACTATGAACTTTTATAACCAATATCTACCAATTTATGCAGATTTTTCGTGTCATGCTAGAGAACGTCTACATGCTAGAGAACGTCTACAGGGGTACTTTCTAGAATAAACTCCGCACAGAGATCAGCATTAAGGCATAAAAAGATAAAATTTAATAACTGAGTGAGTTGCTGCTCTATTTAGGTCATGAGGTTCTCTAGATCTCAGACGAATAGGTTTCAGTAGCAGGTCTTGGAATGATTCTTGCATAACATATCAGCTTTGATGTTTGTTGCAGTAAATAAATCACTTACACTAAACAATTTGCATTCTATTTCAGTTGCTTAGAACTGTAACAATATATCCTTATATTGTTCATCGTATGGACGCCTTCAGGCCTTACATAATCTCTACTCACTGTACAAATAACTAAGCATTTAAACAGTCGTATAAAAGTCTAGTTTCTAACGGAAGATATTGATAAATTATTAAGATATTAAATTCTGAATTAATGTTAAACTTAAGCTATTTTTGATAGGGGTAGTTTAGATAATTAGGCAATTCTAAGGGAAGATGATATTCGATAGATAATACCACAGATTCATCAGGAATGTTTCGCACGGGGTAATTTCTGGTCAAAATACCAATAATACGTTTGTTGATTGTTCTGTCACGCAAGCCGTGTGCAGGACACGGTTGGAAAGGTGGAATCAGACAAGAATGCAATGCAAAAGCCGTGATTTGAACCGCGGTTTCCGGCCGGCTGCCCTAACCAACTGAACTATTATGGCAACATGCCTGTACGACATTAAACTTCCCAACTGATTACGATGGGAATAAAAAATCCATGGTTGAAATTCCTTGAAATTGAAATTTTCAGTCTGATTCTACCTTTCCAATATTACGTTTATTTGACATTTTAGTTTTGTGAAGCTTGACTGAAATTTTCTTACACGAGGGTGATTTTCGCTATGTAAATAGCATTTACCTCTTGAGAAAAACAGATAGAATTAAAATTACAGAATATTCAGTCGGAACACATTAAGTGGAGTTTTCTCAATCTAATTTAAACACCTCTACAGGGGGCCAAATGGAATTAAAAACTAATATATAATATCCACCTGGAACACAAAGATTTATCTTATTTTTCTGGACAAAGATAGGCTTTCTAAAAAACCTACTGGTAGCAAACACTTATTTTGCAAATGGTGTTATACCTATAGTCCAAGTTTAGCAAACAAAAATTTTAGCAATAAAATTACACGAATAAACATTAAAAATGAGACTAATGTAAAATATATATAAACCATGTCTCTTCAATGATAAACTTGCAAATTTATATTTTCCAGAAAACTCATACTATATTAAGTGCTCTTCTTGGTTTATGCTCTTTATGGTTGGTATTCTGACATTTCGTTGTAAATTAGATAACTTTTTATACTAGCGGAAAATTCAAATGTGTGCGTTATGTATTGCGTTATATAAGTAAAAAGTGACTCGATATATTTTTGCCTAGAATGATTTCTGATCTATCAAGAAATTCTTACTTCTAACGTTAAAATATGCGGAAAGAGCGCTCAAATATGTATTCTGGCAATAAGCTTTTGGGATGGAAAGAAAAGAGGAAAGAAAAGACAAAAACGATCGGAAACTTTCAAGCATATCCGTTAGATACCTCGTGAGAAAGGTCTAAACATGCATTATCCAATATTTTGAAAAGGGCTAACGGAAGTAAATGTTTTTACACAAAACGCGTATTTTAGTGAACTCTATACTTTTCCTACAGTACCTACGTCTTTGTCTTCTTTTGAGGATACCTAATTATACAAAATTAAAAATCTATAAAGGGATCTTTAGGGGACATTTACAGAGCATTCGAGACATATACTTTATTTCCTAGGTCAATATATTATGCATACGATGTTTTAATCAACGTTTACTAAATCAGTTTTGATAAAATAAAAATTGTCCATGTAAACTGTAGGTTGGGGTGGGGGATTATCTTGAAAATCTTTGTGTCGTATCGGTGGAAATTACTAAAGTTACCTAAATAGCAAGATTAGGATTTCACTTTTCGTTTTGAGTTATGCTGTCCACAAGCGAATAGAAAATATCATTCTGGTTGAATATGAACTGGAGTAACAAGAGAGTTGGCTGGGATAAAGTTATCAGGATCCCCCATACGCACACACAAAATATATATATTCCTTTTTCTGACACTGCTTATTTTGGGTTAAAAATTAATAATTCAGTTATATTTATGGAAGCTCTTTAACTACTATGGTTCCTAGCGTCCTATTCTATTTTTATTGGGCGTGAAAGACCTATATTCCTTTTTCTGACACTGCTTATTTTGGGTTAAAAAATTAATAATTCAGTTTTATTTATGGCAGCTCTTTAACTGCTATGGTTCCTAGCGTCCTATTCTATTTTTATTGGGCGTGAAAGACCGGAAAGTTTGCTAGAAGCCTCTTTACCAGGCTTGAGGTTCTTTTACGTACCGTAAATATACGACACGGTAACTGGCTGTATTTCCCTTCCGAAAAAAGCTATGCTAAAGATTTTTAAGCCCGAAAAAAATCCATCGCCATCGCCGGGTTTGAACCCACGACCTCGGGAATTAGAAACTAGCATATTTTGGGTTCAAGTATCTCAATTTAAGTAATTTCAGTGAAATCCCAATCGAAGTATTGGTTGTTTTTTCTATTTACTGTAAGTGCTAAATATACTTTAAAAACTCTGTGATGCATGCACATGACTTTCTTTCTTTACCCCTATCGTTTATTAGTGGTTATACAAACTAAAGTTTATTTTTTATCTACTACATTTTAATGCAAATAAACCTTTACGGAAATAACTGCATTACACACTTCGTTATAGATACAAAGGGAACAGCGATAGTCAAATGTTTAAGAACTGGACGCTATATACTGGCCTTAAAATTCCATACTGTTTCCATACAATTGCGAGAAGTAACTGAATGTTGACAGGATTTTATTCCAAGAAATGAACAATTCCAATCTTTAGTAACGGATATCTCAGAAATGGCTTATGTCCCCAAAAAGCTTATTGGAAATAAATTGTGTCTCTTAAAGAGATCTATATTTTTTGTGCGTTTTTGACAATCACTTAGCGTTTACCAGTTATAAAGATTATACAAAATTCCTTCCGAATGTAGAGGACTTCATAGGCTATTCCCAGAAAATTTAAGATATGCATTTTATTTGTAATGTAAATATTTATCATATATGGTATTTTAATGAAAATCCTTAGGCATTATTTAGAAAACAACAAATTTCTAAAACATTTCTATGTAAAGGGTAGTTTGTGGTGTGGGAATTTTATTGAAAATCCTCTTGTCCCATCTTTGGAAGATAGTGAACTTAAATACCAAGCTTGGTATTTATCTGCCTTTTGGTTTTTAAGTTATAGTGTTCAGGCACACACGCATACACACTCACACACACGTGGAGCTTTTCCGAAAAGTTTATTTTATTCAAGGGGCCTTAAAACATGTATTTCTGGTGAAATCTCGGTATCGAATTTTTGAGTGGAATGCTATACCTTCTATGGATAAAGTAAAAAGCTTTGCACGATAAAACAAGCATTTTATTTGAAAGCCTTAAACAATAAACTTGAGTTTAAAGGTAGTAAGAATACCTGAGCATATCGGAACGGCAGTACATATTCAGCAAGACGGTCATGAATTGTATTTGCTATCTCTATTCATTACGCAAGTACGACAGCCGAGGGCTCTAAATATTCCCAGGTCTCTTTCACACGCAGATAACCACTTTCAGAAGTCGGGTGCACCTGATCTTGGCATATTTAAAGAGCTCGTGATTTAATGTGCCCATAAACTAAGCAGTTAAATATCTGCGAGTAAAAGATAGAGCTAATGATGTCCGGGAGTAATGAATCACCAAATTTAAATGCGATTGCGTTATAAATGGCAGTGGGGCCGGAGATAGTTCCTGTCCAATGTAACGGCGTCTGAAAGTATAAAATGCTGATAACTGCAATAGTTAACATATATAAATTTTAAAGAACTATATAATTTGGTACATGCGGCTATTTGGAGAGAATGAAATACAGTGAAAAGGAAGTAAGCGCAGTGAATCATACGTTAAAAGAATCCTGACACAGACTGGACTAACTCAAATCATTCTACGTGCCTCGAATTTCTATATTGCTAAAGGCCTTAAAAATAAATATCCTAACAGTGTAAATTAATTTATAATCAATAAAAGCGGTTACGTTTGACAATTTAAATCTCTTCTCCTTGAGCTGTATTGCTATATATGTGGTAATTTTCATCTGAAAACAGCCAATTAAATAACATTTTGAATCTATGCTTAAAGCATGAGATAAATTATAAGGTTTAGTTGGATCCATTAGCATATTAGTGTCCCGGGAGGGCCACCTTTGCTGGATTTGGATCAACGAACAGTTTATTTTCCAGCCTTCTTTCCTTCACACAATCAGTACAAATTAAGAATATTTACATGTCGTATGCATGGGTTGCCCTATTCTTCTGCTTCCTCCTCTGATTATTATCCTAATATTTGCAGAACGTATACCACTAATAAGTGAATGAGAAGTCTTCCTCGGTCGGTCCATTGCACGTTGTTCCGAAGTATAAAAGTATCTTTCTGATAAATATGAAACACATCCGCTCAAGGGGGAAGCATCCACAAAATACAAGTGAAAATTAACGAGGGCTTTACCAAAAGAAGAACATGAACAATCTGATATCCTAATGTCTTAAGCCAAGATCTGGAGAGAAGGGGAGAGGAAGAGTTCTGGGCTCTGTAGGGATTATCAGGAATAATGATGATGAAGGAAATGGATACAACGAAAATTGGTGGAAGATGAGCAAACCACATTCACCTAGCAGCAACAGAAAACTGCTAAAATCTCCAAAGAAGCTGAACCAGGGACCTCGGAATATGACCCAAAGAGATACCGCTGGAGCCAATTCACAAAATTAATTTTTCAAGGAGTAAAGAGGAATGTCTTGAAATTCCAATAAATTTTGGAAAAATTAGTCCTGAATAGGGCCCTCATACATTCGCTACCCAGCTATTTTATGTTCTACAGGGGGGAAAATCTGTATATCCTGCTTTAAGCGGAGCATGGAATTAGCTTTGTACTTACATTTCTCTACATAGACGCTGTAATTGTTAGAATAATGCGTCAAGACTGTAACATATTTTATTTTTGTTTTTTCTTTCATATGTAATACATATGTATTGTTATTACCGTTAAGCAAAGCTCATGCATAAACATTATTAATGTTAAAATTAAGAATATGAAATCACTTACTGAATACAATGCATTTTCGTTTAATAAATGAAGAGGTTCAAAATAAACTCGGTGCTTAACCATTTCTTTCTTACAGCACAAGCTGCGTTCTCTTTGCTTGGGCAGAAGTTATATGAAATGAAAATGTACTCAGTCTTAGACAGCTTATATGTTGTTTTCCTGAAAAGTCGTTGTTCAGGAACTTAAAGAGGCTAAATACATTTCTTTTCAAATCTCTCATCATAAGAATAATTAATCCAGTGTCAGAAAAGAGAATCAAACGGGTCTCCTTCTGCGTGGCAGCACTATTGCAGGCTTAGAAGAAATTCTGAATCCAGATACTTCAATAAAAGCTTCGAAACATAGACTTTTATTTAAAACATACATTTTTATTACATTTTGAAATGAATGAACAGGAATAACACTGTTGGCATGGTAACGAACAAGATTTATGTTATAAACATACATCTGATGTGTTCTATAAGCTTACAGTATGAAAATTTAGTGCAGTCATATCCATCAAGTGCTGCGTAGCTGAGATTTGGAGTGACGAGACCTTTCAAAGATCCCAGGATATTTTGAAGGACATTATAGAGATCGTACACATATCGTTTCAAAACATTCACTACAGAAACGAGCTCAGCATTCATCAGACTCTTTATATTTTGTGTTCCAAAGTAAAAATCGAGAGGGTTTTCAGTAGGCGACAGAGAAGCCATTGCTTCGAATCTGACTCTGTGAAACATTTTCCAGGGAACCTGTTGTCTAGATAGCTGCATGTATACAAATAATACTGGAAAGAGCCACAGTTTCATTATGCACGAGTCAAAATAAGCTACCCTACGATGGATGGTATTTTGACGAAAACAGTTTAATTAATCTTACACACTTAGTATTTCGATATGTATTAGTATTGCTAACTATCGCGAAAACAGGCGTTGTATGATATTTACTTTACATCCAACTGAAGTTTTGTTCCCATGGCTCATTTTATAGATATATAGACTTTTGGTTTCAAGCAGCAGTGCTTATATCGGTTCCTTTCACTCTCTGAATGATCTAGGATTCTTAGATTGTGATCGAAAGGACTTGCATGATAGAAATTTCTAGGTGGGTCGAATGAAGACTCAGTGACCTAGTTGAACGGAGCGGCTGTCGTTACATTATCGGAATTACTTTCCTGCAATGGTTTTTAGCGATCAGCAAGTTGTGTAACACCAGTCAGAACCAGAACTCCTTTAGACAGTCTGTACTACATGGCATGCTAACAAGTATCCTCTGATTGCTCTACATCGAGCCACCAAGCATTCACTGTCAAAGGAACACGGTGAGAATGAGTTAGAAGATTATCAGATACTCTTCAACGACTATAATGCCAGAAGAACGCTGAGGACTGCTTTGGTGCACAGCCCTAAGGGTTTCAGCATATTTGTAACGCTTTGGTCCAGTGTAATATGTTAACTTCGGACTGCTGTGATAGTCTTTCAGGAAACATTGGAATCTGTGCTGTATCGAGACAATGCTCT
This sequence comes from Deroplatys truncata, assembly GCA_030765065.1. NCBI lineage: Eukaryota > Metazoa > Arthropoda > Insecta > Mantodea > Mantidae > Deroplatys > Deroplatys truncata. Next base: position 131,860,755 of record CM060978.1, read on the forward strand.
CCAATATATCCAGCTATACACATGTGACAACTTAGGTATCCAAGCTGGCAGTTCATGTGCACTTCACTCTCATCCTATGGATGCTTAACTTCAGAACGCCGGTAAGTATTAAATGAATCACTTGTAATAGACATGGATCAACATGCATGGACATGCTGTCTTCTTCTTCTCTTCAAAGGTTAGGTTCCTTAGTCTGCCAAGGTCTCCCTAAATTTCTCTTTACTCTCGGAGCATATCTCATAGCTACTATTATGAGAGTCTATTTTCTGGCATCCTTTCTAAATGTTGACAGCATCTTCTGCAGTCTTTTATCTCGTAGCGGTTCCACCTGTGGCTCTTATTTCCTCACTTTGCTTATCTAATAGGGTACCTTCTTAAAAACTTAATTTCGGACGCTTGAATTTTTTTTTCTGTTCTTATTCTGGATTCGTTTCCGCACGTCAGGATGGCATTGCGGCAGTACTAAAAATGCTATGCGAGTATCTCTTTTGGTTTTGTTTTTCAAATATTCCCGCATGTATTTCTGAACTTATTTAATTTTTCATGCAGATCTCTATCCTTTTCATACGAGACATAATATCCCCGAAACTAAAAATATTTCATCCATTCTATTAATTTTACCTACAGATACTTTAAAATTTTATTTATTCGCTAAATTATGTAAATTATACAATGGACGAACCCGTTTAACACCCGTATGACTGCTGACACTGGATAAAATAGGCTAGGTTACGGTACAGCTACTCAATTGTTCGTGACGAAGTAGAGCCTGTGTGAGGTAGTTTCGTTGGTGCGGAGGGAAGGAAAGGGAAAGGCAGGATAGGTTTACAACCTCGTACACTACGCGATCAAAAGTATCCGGACACCTGGCTGAAAATGACGTACAAGTTTGTGGCGCCCTCCATCGGTAATGCTGGAAGTCAATATGGTGTTGGCCCACCCTTAGCCTTGATGACAGCGTTCACTCTCGCAGGCATACTGTCAATCAGGTGCTGGAAGGGTTCTTGGGGAATGGCAGCTCATTCTTCACGGAGTGCGGAACTGAGGAGAGGTATCGATGTAGGTCCGTGAGGCCTGGCACGAAGTCGGCGTTCCAAAACATCCCAAAGGTGTTCTATAGGATTCAAGTCAGAACTTTGTGCAGACCAGTCCATTACAGGGATGTTATTGTCGTGTAACCATTCCGCCACAGTCCGTGCAGTATGAACAGATGCTCGATCGTGTTGAAAGATGCAATCGCCATCCCCGAATTGCTCTTCAACAGTGGTAAGCAAGAAGGTGCTTAAAATATCAATGTAGGTCTGCGCTGTGATCGTGCCACGCAAAAAAACAACCCCCCTCCAGGAAAAACACAACCACACCTTAACACCACCAACTCCGAATTTCACTGTTGGCACTACACACGCTAGCAGATGACGTTCACCGGGCATTCGCCATCGGATCGCCACATTGTGTACCGTGATTTGTCACTCTACACAACGTTTTGCCACGCTTCAATCGTGTAATGTTGACGCTCCTTACACCAATCGAGGCGTCGTTTGGCATTTTCCTGTGTGATGTGTGGCTTATGAGCAGCCGCTCGACCATGGAATCCAAGGTTTCTCACCTGACGCCTAACTGCCATAGTACTTGGAGTGGATCCTGATGTAGTTTGGTATTCCTGTGTGATGGTCTGGATAGATGTCTGCCTATTACTCTTTACGACCCTCTTCAAATGTCGGCGGTCTCTGTCAGTCAACAGACGAGTACGGCCTGTACGTTTTTGTGCTGTACATGTCCCTTCACTATCACATCAGAAACAGTGGACCTAGGGATGTTTAGGAGTGTGTAAATCTCGCGTACAGACTACTGACACAAGTGACACCCAATCACCTGACCACGTTCGAAGACCGTGAGTTCCACGGAGCGACCCATTCTGTTTGTGCGGGTGTCAATATACTTTTGATCACATAGTGTATGTATCAAATACAACTTGTATTCCCCTTGTCCCGCTAGCTTTTCCCTTATCACTAAATGCGCCCTTGCTTCAAATGCACTAAATTCTAACTTCCCTCTGTGCTAGATAAAATCACATTGCTAGAATTTGCTGGATGGTGGATAATAGTGTGCTGACAGCAACAGGTGCAAACTTCTTGTTCACAGTTTTACAGGCACTTAGCAACAACATTCCTATTTATTTTGGGTTGAAATGAGCGTGGCTGTTGTTTGAAATATTTGTATTTTACGTTCTTTAAATCACAAAATGACTAAAATGGAGTGTAACATTCCGATGTTAGTATTTAATATTTAATAAACATAACTATACACTGGAAGAAGTGAAACTACAATTCATTAGTTTATAACGATATTCTTTTTTAAGCTTAGGAAACTGCGGATTCATCTACTCTTTTTCTTTATTTTATAGTGCATTTTTAAACTCGATTAAATAAAATTACATTTCACCCGTTTTACATTAACTAATGCGGCGAATGAAGCATTAATATGGTGATTATATGTTTACTTTCTCTACTACGTATAGTAAGGGAAAGTATTGTATTCCACCCAAAAATTCGATACCGAGATTTCACCGGAAATATATGTTTTGAGGTTCCCTGAATCCAAAAAAAACATTTTTGAAAAAATGTTCGTGTGTCTGTGAACACATAACTCAGAAACGAACAGTCGGATAAACGCCAAGCTTGGTATTTAGGTTCAGCATCTTCCAGAGATGCGACACGAAGGTTTTCAAGAGAATTCCCCCACCCCAGATTACCCTTTACATGGAAAAGTTTTCGAAAATTTTAATTTTCTCAAAAATGGCTCCAACGATTTTGATTAAAATATCATATGTTTAAGATATTTTCATGACAAATAAAATGTATATCCTGAATTTTATGGGAATGTGTACAAAAGTATTCTTCATTGTGAACGACTTTTGCATAACTGGTAAACCATATGAGATAGACAAACTTTTACCACAAAAAATGTAGATCGTGTTAAAATACATAATTTATGTCATATACATTTTTTTTTGTTGAGAGAATCATTTTCGAGATATTGCTTGTTATTCCCTTACATTTTCCAATGCTTATACTTTTTCTCAAATGGGAATTCTTTATTAATTTTTTTTGTCCTGGTAATGCAAAGAGAATGGAATACTCCACATAGCAACCAGCTCTTACAATATTTGACTATGGCTTAAAGCCTACCAATTCCCCTTGCATCTACAAGAAAACTAGCAATAACATTAACATCTGGATATCTCGGTTAACATGAAGCATGTGGAGAATAAGCGTTTGTAAAAATAGTTTGTACAACAGTAGAGAAAGTCATGTGCGTGTAACACATCAGATGTTTTTAAGTAATATTAAGAATCATTTGCACGAAACTCGTTTTCAATTATAAAAGCAATATAATATTTTATCATAAATTCGATAACGAAGTAGACGTTTAAACGTCCATTTGGAAACAACTCGGTATACTATGATTTGGTAATTTATATTGCCCATTACAACTGTAATATATTAAATTTTATGTAGTTATAAATTATCTTTACCCGGCTTTAAATAAAACGAAGGTATTTGCAAAATACAAAAAATTACACTGATCATTGACGTTTATGTTATAGGAAATTTAATATCTCTGAGTTCTCCTTCCGAAACGTTGATTATGTAACAGGAATAGCTACTTCATAAAGCGCATTACGTTATAAAATTTATAGAGCATGGGTCTCATGAATCAAGAGCGAGAGAGGTGTTTATCTAGAAGGACGGGACATTTGAAATTCTGTAAGCATAAGCAAGTAAAAACCTAATGTGTTACGCTCACACAAGCTTTTCTACCAACGATAAAAGTATCACATACATTCATCATATATTATATTATTCATATAATTATTCGATACTCGCTACGATAGTGTTTTTACATATAAACTGTTTTAAAATTCCTAGGTTTCAAATTTTGGAAACAGTATTCAAATGTTTAGTCGTGGTAATGTGCTACAAAAAGAAAGGCGAAAAGGAGGAATCATAAAGTTTCAAGCATCTCCTTCAGGAGACATTAGTAGCGCTTAACGCCCGTTGTTAAGACACTAGCGACATATGCAACGAAATGAAATTTGGGAAAGCACCTAAGTTTAGGATAGCATTTGCCAATCATGAGCACTGAGAAAAATCCGGAAAATCCTCAGTCAGGGAGGGCGGTCCTGGAGTATTTGAACCGGACCTCCCGTACACAAGTGCGTGCTTTAACGACATCGGCTACTCGTGTCGGTAGGAGACGCTTAGGAAAGATCTGAACTTTTAGCATGAAATATTTCGAAAACGGTTAACGCTACGAGAAAATGGACACATTGTGTATTTTAGCGAACTCCACAGTTTCCTATAGTAATTTTTGTCAATCTTTTAAGATTTACGGATTATATAAAATTATGCAGAATTCAATCAAATAAAGTAAAATATATAGAATATTCACAGAAATTTCAAGATATACATTTTATTTGTCATGTCACTACATGAAACATGTGACATTTCAATAACATCGTCGAAGCCTTTATTGAGAAAATAAAAAATAACTTAAAATTCAATGTAAGGGTTGTATTGGGCCAGGGGGGGTTCTTTAAAATCGTCGTGTCTCATCTTTGGAAGATACTGAACTTTAATATCAAGTTTGGTATTCAACCAACTTTACGTTTTTTATTATTCTCTTCACAGAGAGAGACAGGTGCGCGCGTGGGCACATACGAACCTTTTTCTAAAGATTCCTTTGTGTTTTGGGACTCAGGGGATCCCAAAATTTTGTATTTTCGGTGGAATCTCGACGATTTGTTAAAATATAATACTTCCTCTTATCTACTATTATAAGTAGAGGGAAAGCAAAATATGACAAATGAAATATCTGATTGGAAGTTCTCAAACGACTTTCTCTACCCATGGCGTTATATATTACAGTACTCGCATAAAAGGTGACTCTACTATACATGTCACGTTGTTGACAATACAATTTTTCCTTTAATTGATCAAGCAATAATGGTATATTTATATACACTGTGGAAACAGTATTCAAATGTTTACTTTAGAAGCAGGAAGAACCATTTCGGAGGTCTTCTGATAGAAAAGAAAAACAGAAGCAGCATGAAATATTTTGAAAATAACTGACACTACCAAAATATTACCTAACAAAAATTCATTCACGAAGCATCGTCTTTGGTGGTATAGAAAACCCATTCTTATGTGAAGAATTGGAGAGAAATCCACCCCACGTTACGATGTGGACTGTAGTGCAACATACTGTCGGCCCTTTCCTCCTCCAAGGTTAATGGGCCAGCTTACCAGCATGCTTAATAAATGGTTGCTGACCGAATTATAACAAGCTGTTATAAAATACAATGTGACCCTGCAACAGGACGGAGCGCTAGCACACTTTACATTGCAAGTACGCGATACTTGAATACGTTCTTTCCCAGATGATGGAGAGGATGAGGATCTGGAGATGATCAAGCACCTTTGCCTGGCCTCCACAAAGTCCCGACCTCAAAACACCTGATAATGTCTCTGGGGTTCTTACTAAGTAAGAAATGAACGCTATACACGATGTCATAATTATGAGCACCTGTGATAGATTGACCATTGATTAATTTTACAAAACACTTTCTGCCATGGTGCAGAATTATATGACAATGAAGGTGTTGATACCGCTGTCTTGAAGTATTACACTTTTAGACCCATCAATCATCGTAATGTCGTAAAACATTGGGGCGGGGTAACACCCACTTTGTGACCTAACTGTTTATTGCTATATTGGATGTGTAACTTCGGATATATATATATAATATATATTTTTATGACTGCTGCGTAACTTGTAACAGGGATGCCTCCGATTTTCCGAAGGGAGAATTTACGATTTTTAGGACTATTTTCCAGCGAGCCAGTAAGCAGAACAACATTTTGCAAATATTAATTAACAAATTAGTAAGATAAGGGTGTAGTACCTCCCTACTCTTTTTTATTTATATATGAATGACTTGATCTAGAAATGGAAAAGTACTTTAACTACGGGATTAATATTAAATAATTTTGCCTTAAGTACGTATGTTCACGACGTTTTAATTGTGGTCAGAGACGGACGCGTACACGGGAGCTCGTGGAAAGGCAGGGGTGGGAATACAGATTGAAGTGTATAGAGCCAGAATTGGGCTGTTTGATGGTCCCAGATTATTCTGGGTGTTGGAGACTCGAAAAAAAACGGTCTGCCAAAATGTGGTTCGTATTCTGGTACTGCTTATCATCGGCAGAGTTGAGCAAAATCCGGCCCGGAACAAAATATTATGGGTATGTTAAAAGGAATCGCAGAAGACATAACAAATACAAATGCAAATATAAAAGAAATGGGAAAGAATATAGACGAGAAGATAGCCAGCAAATTTGAAGAATTGAAGAAAAAATTTGGAAAAAATTTGAATGTGAAGTGAACAGCGAATTAACAGAGTGCCTCAAAGAATTTCATACTTGAAAAAAGCGTAAAACAGGAGAAGAAAAATAAAGGTGATGATTTTTGTGGTTGATGAATCGAGAGGGAAACGAGTTTGGGACCAAATTGAAGAGATCTTGCTGGACAAACTGATATTAAAACTTGGGGGGATAAGAGTTAGAGTTTTTAGAGTTAGTAGAAAAATCGGAAACCAAGACCGGTAATTGTCACATGTGCTATAATGAAAATAAAATAGGCAATTATCTCAAATTCCAGAAAACTAAAAGGAACAAGAATATTTTTATCAAACAAGGTTTTGGAAAGAAGGATAGAGGAACAATTGAAGTAATAGATAATTTTTGTAAGAAATTGAGTGTAAGAATAAATATAAGTAAAACAAAAATCATGGTATTTAAAACAGGTAACAAGCTAAGGAAAGTTGAGAAATGATACATTCAAGCAAGAGAAGTTGAGGTAGTCAATACATTTGATAATCTAGAAGTACGATTAAGTAGTAAGGGTGGTTGGAGTGAGCAAAAGTGAATGGTACTGGCTAAAGGTAAAATTGCGTTAAAAGCTATCAAAGCATGCACAGACAAATTACCAGGAATGCAAAAGAATGATGAGAGAGAATCTATACGGCTGCACCTAAGGCAAAAAGTCCTCTATGGAGTGGATATATGGGGTTTGGAGGAAGGCGAGCAACTATGGATATGATCCAGAGAAACTTTTGCAAACAAATCCTAGGCTTGCCAAGTGCTTCACCAAATGGAGTGGTACAAGTAGAATTAGGAAGAATGAAAGCTAGAGGGAAAATTGTGGAAAGAATGCTAAAATATTGGGATAGAATTAGAAAATTAGATGAACAGAACATTGTACGCAAATATACATTTTTATAATTTCATAATTATAATTATGAATTCATAAAATTCATAAAAATATAAATAAATAAACAAGTAAATATACAAGACTGAACTTTATAAAATGATGGATTTTCCTATGTTTCTTTATGGGTGCGAAACCTGGTATTGACAAAGAAATTGGAAAGTCGAATATAGGGTACACAGATGAACTTTCTCAGAAGAACTAAAGGTTGTAAAAAATTAGATATAGTATGTAGCGAAGATAAATGCATTTATCATACAGAATTAAATACATATTCATAAACGATAACCTCAAGAAGTATTATGAAAATGGAAGCAACATCTCTAACGAATGGAGTCAACTACATCACCTAAACTAGCATATGATTATAAACCAAAGAGTAAAAGGAATTTAGGATAAACCTATGAGAAAATGGAAGAAACAACTATGAGGGCGGAACAGAGAATTTGCCTAGCATATGAAGTGGAGAAGGAGGAGGGGGAGAAGAAGAGGACGACGACTATTTTGCAAACATATTTGAATTTTTAACGCTATATTTACATTTATAATGTTGTCTCTTCATAAAGTTAAGTGAATGCAATAACATAAGAATAAAGCTTGGCGGTGTTTTCAGTTTATACAAATTTAAATTCGAACTTTTGCAACCTTCTGTCAATGCTCTGCAGAGTAAACGTCAACACATCCTCTCTGCTACATGACTTTATCTGTTTTACTTTGTTTCTCATGTGTGCTGAAACTTAAAATATATCTATGTGTAGAAATTTGTACAAAATTGTGTAAAATTGCCACAGATCGCAATAGTGTTATTTTCTCCATAAAGTTCCCAAATTTATTTAACTAAAACCTGTTTCCATTCAACCCTTAAAACATCTCTATGACTAACTTGAGGTAAACATCAAGAAATAATTTTTAATCAATAAGAAGTTTTGTATTTATTGTGAAATGAGCCTCCCTTAAAAACTTTTGCTAAAATTGTTTAATAAGTATTAAATAGATTTTGCTATGTTTGCTGAATTATGTTACTGTTTCGAAGAATCGAAATCCGTTGGTGGAGAAATTATCAAGAAGCGGACACTCAATGAGAGTAAGGGATTTCGATTATTTGCCAGCTTCGGAAACTCACTTTGGCCCATAAGTAATGATGATGAAACTAATAATAATAATAATAATAATAATAATAATAGTCTTTAAAAAATTAGGCTGTCTGAGGTGTTCTGGATTTAAGATGTTAAAAATTATTCTGATATTTGGATAAGTGTAAATAATAATAATAATAACATAGACGGCATTATAAATAACTTAAAGGTAATCCCAGAAGAACAACTCGCAGGCATGTTAATCTCCGTCCTTCCTTTGCGGTGAGGTAAATAACTTGTCAGTCAAGATGAACAAGGAGAGGTACAGAAAATGACATAGGGAGAGGGGGGAACTAGATATTCCAGTAACACCTAAATCATCGCGTTCCTATACCTGTAATTAATTTTTCTGCATGCGAGAGTAAGTTTTTTTTCTTCCGATAACTCAGAAATACTTATTTTACCAATGCTAAAAGTCTATAAGAATTGCTTTAAAAATATCTGGTATTACAGAAAAAGAGACTGCAGAAGGTACCTCCTCATTTACTGGCAGAACGAGAACAAATTTGGGGATTCTGCTAGCATTAAGAAAAATTCTGCTTTCGTACTATCTAACTTTTACAAGAAGTGAATGATTTCTGAAAGCATTCTTTCGTTCTCCAACGTTTTGTGGTGTTACATTTGTTTGCACTTTTCATCACCATAGTCTGAACGCTGTCTTTATGCTGACTAATTTTTTAATCAGAGTTAAACGACGATTTTATATGGACTGGATTATATGTTATTACTTTACGTTACTGTTAGGGGTTCCTTGTGAAATAGAAGCATATGATGTGCTTTTGTCCGTTTAGTTTTTGATAATATTTTTTGGTTAGTTGAAGTGCCTTAGAACACCCAAGATGATCCACAAGTGGTATAAAGCATAAAGTATTAATTATTTGACTAGGCCACAAATTTCCTGCACCATATAAATATCCCTGGCGGCCCACGCATCTATAGACAAGACACATAACATAAAAGGAAAGCGTGAATAATCCTCAATAAACCTTCAGCTACATGCTCGTCCTTTTCAAAATGAACACTGAAAGGAATGTTTCATATATAAAGGCAAATAAATCTAAGCTAAACATGAATGGAATAGCTTCTCAGAGCTCGACATCCGCTTTTTATGACCGTCTTGTAGCGTTATGATCTTTACATTTTTCTTTCTTGTGTAACAGGAACAAGTTACGGGAAGTTCTTCATTATAAACCTCGCCACATTCCCTTCATTGATTGAATTCTATTGTACTTACGTCCTGCTCCAACAACACGAACAAGCATCTCGAGCAGGAGAGAGGAGTAAGTTATGGAAAACATCTCTTGTCCATTGTCCCAGCTTTTTACTTTGGAATTTAATTACTTATGATACTCATAAATCCCTACACAACAGATGCAGATTGCGATGAATGTCAGCAGGGAAGAAAAGAGAAAATGGGTCAATGAAAACAGAAAATGGGTTCCGGAATGGCTGAACTTGCATCCAGCTAAATGTAAAAAATAAAAGAATATGCTGCATAATGTCAATAGTTGAATGTGTAATCGGCTTCCTATTGATGCAGTGCTTAACAACGATAATCCTGGATGATAAAACAAGAAGATAAAGAAAATCAACAGCATCTCTAGGACTAGTCAAAATATATACAGGAAACTATAAACTCCCAAATGATACAGTAAAAGAAATGTATATAATAGAGAATGAAAAGGGTATTAGGGCATTAATTTTAAGAGAAAAGGATTAAGGCCAGAGATACAAAAGCCTTCATACATTCTTTACTTTCTCTAGCACCTACCTATAATACGTGCAGGAAATATTTGTATTCCACTCAAAATTTCGATATCGAGATTTTGAATATATTTTTGAGACCCCTGAACAACAAGAATAAGCGCTTTTCAAAAAAAATCTCGTGTGTATGTTTACAGCATAATTCAAAAATGAAAAGTCGGATAAATAATAAACTTAGTATTTAAGTTCATCTTCCAAGGATGCAGTATGAAGATTTTCATGAAAATCCTTCCACTCAAACTACCTTTTGAATTCAACAGTTTTTATTATTGTTGATTTTCTGATAAATGGCTTTAATGATTTTGAATAAAATACCACATGCTTAACATATTTGCATGGCTAATAAAATTTATACTTTGAATTTTCTGTGAATAGCCTAATATCATATTCATTCTGAATCAACTCTGGATCATTTTGAATACATGGAGATCATAATATTTAGGCTACGTTAGTACCAATACACAAAAAATTTAGATATTGTTAAAATACAGAATTTATATCAAAACTTTTGTGGCATGTCCATTTCTGAGACATTCGTTAGTATAGATTTAAAGTTTACGATAGTTCAGAAGTTTTTAAGTTCTAAGTAGCCAAACAACGAGTATGAAATTTCAAAGCCAGCATATAGTGACCCGCTTTTTGTAGATTTGACTATCGCTTGAGCCATCCCATCTAAGAACCCATTCCGTTAGCAAGACTGAACATTTGAAAGCTGGTTCCTCATGTTTTGTGTAACTAAGCACTTACTGATTAATTTGTAATCATTCCTAGGCGAAAGGGTATCGTGAATAATGTATTGTAAATAGAAGGATAATTATTAATGAATTAATATATAACTGATATATGTAGATTAATCATCGGCAGAGAAAGCGTGTGAGTGATGGCATCTTCTTCTTTATTTTTTCTCCAATTAAGACGAATAGACCAAGATCAGGAAAAGATTACTTCACACGAAACGCAACACGCCTTGTTTAGCTAGAGTTACAGCTTTGGGAAGCTGCTGTCAGAAATTCACTTTATATTTATATGTTGCTTTTGATTTAGACGAAAAAAGTACAATTGACGTTTTAACCTCATGTATGGGCAAGTCCTTTGGTACTGCTTAAGTGTTCATAAGAAAATGTTACAGGGATGGCGATTTATATAATTTCCTGGACGGTTTTTCATAAAAATACTCTCAAAATCTAATTGACATCTGCGGTTAATCACATTTACATAACAACCTTGAGTTTTAGATAAAACAACAGGAAATCGTTTATTCATTACGATATTCTCTTTAATGATACAATATGAAAATTTAAATGCACCAAAAAGAACTTGCCTATAAATGAGGTTCAAACACAACAATTTTAATGTATACTATAATATATATTATATACTATATAATTTATAACTATGTATTTCCATCAAGAGGCATATCTTCAAATCCCTCTCATAGTATCACTTTCCATCTGAGAATTTCTAACTACCTTCATGATATTGATATCACCTCGTGTATATCAACTATTTCATTCCACACACTGTGTTCCTTGGGAAACCATCACATTGAAAATGAATACAGAAATAAATAAATATCCCAAATCATGTACAGATAGTAAATTCTCTCTAAAACTCTTCCTTGAACTGATATCGGCTTACTCTAATTGTACACAAATATACACTGACGGCGCCCTGCTAGAAGATAAATGCGGATGTTTATCCAGATCACATAATGCTACACAGGCTCCCTGAATTCTTCTCCACCTTCTCTGCTGAAATATTTGCTGTTAAAAAGGCTTTGCAATGATAACCTTCCCCAAAGACGAGCTTTTCCTAATCTTATCAGGTTCCCTAAGTGTATTACAAGCTCTTCAGAACAGCACCCCAAACATTAGTAGGGGACGTTCGTAACATAAGTACAGACCTGCAACTTGGTGGCAAAGAAGTGATATTCTGCTGGTTACCGTTCCATGAGAGTATACTGGCAATGAAACGGCAGACACAACTATGAAAGAAGCCACCAAACACCCGTCAGTGACCATTCAATACCAGTGACACACACATTAACACACAGTGACACGGCGTCTGAGGCAACGCTGGAAACTACATTGGACAATTTACTACCCTGCCGTAAGAAGAGAACAAGTGGCACTAACATGACTACGTATTGGCCACGGCTCATTGACACACTCCTACCTGCTACGCAGAGCAGACCCACCCATCTGCTCTAACTGCAATACTCCTCTCACAATCAAACATGTCATCACCGAATGCTCCAAGTCCAAGAGAAAAGTGGCATCTCCACAGATTTGGTTGCACCCAAAATACTTGAATTCTTTAAGGATATACAACTGTGTTTTAGGCTCTAGCCCAAATTGTCAACAATTTTATTATGGTTTACCTAAAAAGGTAAACAGCTGAAATATTTTTTTAAGAAAAATTAATTGTTGACATTAATATATGAATGTGAACACTAACCAATGCACCTACTGCAAATTATGTTAACTGAGAAATGCTGGTCGCGCCATAACTTTACTGTTTAACGAACCATAATCAAATAAATGAAAAAAACTAACATTCTAAATATGCATCCTTAACAAAAAAATTAACTGAAAACTAGTTGAGGAACGATTGTTTATATAAACATTAAAAAAAATAAAAGATAATGCAAATCAAGAAGCTGAAAGCTGAAGTCGAACCGGGGATTTAATATTTGAAGGTGGAAGAAGAAGGAATAAAAAGGAAGAATTAAAGAAAGACTTCTAGGAGCACAGAGCCCTGTTTTGGAGCGAATGCACTTGTGTTATTATGTTAATTTATAGTGTGACTTAAAGAATGCTAGTCATTTAACACAGATTTCATCCTTAACGCTTTCCTTAAGGCGAAAAGTCAGATACATTTGAAAATTTGGCCATATGCATCAAACTATACAAATAACAAATTTAACACTTTCAGCTTCTATTATAAGTACTATTGATTAATTTCAAATTATTTAATTTCATATTCTAAAACACTAATATTTGATCAAGGATTCTAGATGAAGTAAATAAACCAATCTGAAATAATTTCTCTTCGTATGTATTTAAAAATTGCCGTAATTATTTAAAATGATAATTCATTTTTTTGCGAAAAAAGAATGATAGTTAACTACTATAATTTTTTATTCTTGTAGTCTTTAATATTTTAAATTTGGTTACAGATTTTATGCACTGAACAGGTAATTATAAATATTACATAAAGAGGAGTTATAATGCCATAATGTGACACCCTTCCCATCTGGCTTAAAGTTCAAGTCAATTGCTTTACGATTCTTGTCATAATACAATTTTGGCAATATTTGAACTGCAAGAAAGCAGGCATTGATACAACCAATTTATATTATGCATCTGAAATTAATTTAATAAGAAAAAAATCACAAAATCAGATTTCGCTTTTTTCAGTGATCCTAATACGCCTTAAACCGATTACAACCAAATGCTAGTCTGCTGAATTATGCTGACACGGCTGAACTTTAAAATTTCCATTTATGAACGTGTGTGGTAATTTTGCATCTTATATGCCTTATAGTGGCTCATGTAGTCAGCGATTTAAGTGGAAGCACAGTATATCACAAACAAATGCTAATTATCAGTCTGCCCTCGCAGAGTTGAACTCTGGACACCCAGGGTGGTACCCCCATTAAAGAGGCAATGCCGTGTTACAAGCCTGCAGACAATGGACAAGACCAAAGAAAGGCAATACGGTAGCAGATATGCTTGGCTAGATTTAATGAGAAGGAAACATAATATATAAAAGTTTGCCAGTGAAGATGAATGTTAACGGTACCAGACCGCATGCTACATGAACAGTACAACCCACTTAGCGATCTTGTATAACATGTACACCCTTCTGAGAACCTATTTATCCACGTGCACGGCCTCTCTCTCTGCAGCAATAAATGCCAAAGTGACGGTTATTTCTCTCGCACGTTTATGCAAAATGGTAATCTGCTTTCAGAGGGCTTCTGTTGTTGTTAAGTTTCTAAATAGAAGTTTTCGGAATAAAATATCCTTATTAATACCAGAAAAATTGTACTTTACAACTTATTTGACGTAAGTAAAAATTTTAACATTTAGCCTTTTGTTAAAATATCAACTAAAACTATAGATAAAGTACGATGTAATTAAGGGAGGGGGAAACCTTGCTACTGCGACCAACAAGATCTATTGTGAGGCAGGGATGAAATGAAGGAGCCACAGGAGATTGAAGGTTCGCAGGCAGACAAGATTACAGACGCACAAAAGTCCCTATAATTTTGGGCACATTAACACCCAGAAAACACACGCTCTCACCAGTAGACGCGAAGAGTCCCGCGAGATAGCGACGAAGCGGCCTTTGCGGGTAGTCAAGCGTCCTGTCGTTGGCGGGGAGAATCTTTCCAAACCGCAGCGACCATGCCATCTATCACCAGACACACTACGGAACCCGGAGACACTGCCTGAAAGATGAAAGGGAGAAACATAAAATGACAGGAAATGAGGGAGAGGAGAAATCCTGGCAGAACACATCATCGCAGCATTTGCTTAGGCAACCAGAGGAAAATCATGAAAACCTGCATGGTCAGAGTGGACGGACATGGGGAATCGAACCCGGGAGCTCCCGTGCGGGCCACAGACATTCCCGCCTGAGTCATCTCTCTCGGTAAACCTATAGATTGTGGCATTATAAGCAATTAGGTACTTAGTTTCTCTACCACCTACGATAGACAGAGGAAGTATTGCATTCCATCGAAAACCACACTTGCAAAGGAAAGTCGGATATATACCAACTTGGTGTTTGAATTCAGCATCTTCATAGAATATGACACGGAGGTTTTCAAGAAAATTCTCCTACCCCAAATAAACTTTACATAGAAAATGTTTCACGATTTTTTTTTAATTTCTCAGAAATGGTTTTAATGATGTTGATGAAAATACCATGCGTTTGAAATATTTGCACGTCTAGCAAAATGCTCATTCTGAATTTTCTGAATTTTCACATTAGTGCTGTAAATAGAATGTTATGCAGACTTCATTCTGAATGAAGTTTGTAAGTCACAAGATATGGAGAAAAACTTATTCCACAAACCTGTAGAGCTCATTGTAATATATAATTTATGTAACATAGGCTTAAAAGAATAATTTTCAAGGAGTTAAGTGGTTACCAAATCCTTTTTCTCATATTTAGGGAGAGCTTCGATAACCTTGTTTGTGACTAACTTGTAATAAATATATGCACAAATATGTCGAAAACAATTTAAAAGTACGAGTCCGTTGATATGATAAAAACAGTGAACCAGAAAGTAGGTATGATAAAAGCACAGTATACAGAATATTTTGGTCCAGTTTTAGCCCTTCCTCAGAAGTATACCTCAACGTTTATATGGCAAACCGTTGGCGCGAACTGACAGTATAACCTGGAGCTAACAGCTAACATGATTGACGAGAGGCTGTATGGGATACCTAACAACTCTGAACAAAGCGAGCAACATCTGCGAGGAGGAGAATAAAAAGAAGAACAAATAAAGGCATAGGATTTTCCATGGGTGACACTCGCTCTGTTCAGAACTGTTTGAGGTAGATTTTACTTTTTTTAGGAAAGGCCTTTGTTTTCGTTTACTTACACCACCGCTGACGAAACCAATCCACCCTCTTAGACCTCTGCTTAGGCATTCCCACGCTTCTTCTCGACAGTCAGGTTACACATGTCTTGCACCAGAAGTGAATCTTGGCTACGAATTCAACATTCCGCAGTGTAAGAAATGAGCAGAAGGTGAGCGTAGGCCGTCAGGCTGTAGCGAGCCGCACTGGAATCAAGGGGTCTTCTGTTTTCTAGATCTAACCGGATGTTAATCTTATGTTTAGCGTGTGCATGTGGGAAGTTTAATTACATATTACAACTAAGCTGACAACTGTCAGTATAATTATGCGTTTTTCAATTTGTGCAATGTTGAACTCGCTGTCGGTTGATTCCTGCGCTGAGCCACTTACTAAGGTTACCTCTTAGATAGTGAACGAGGTGACGCCGCGGTAACGTGCAACTCCCATTTGGGAGCCAGGTTCGAACCCTGGTTTTTCCCATGGGTTTTCTTTTTTTTTTAGTTTACCCTGATTAACATAAGCGAATGCCGGAGTGGTATACTCCACCACGGATTTCCTCTCCCCACCATTTCTATAATTTCATTTCCCTTTCATGTTTCAGGTTGATTCCGGGGCTGTGGTTCGTTCGGTGTCGGGCAGATGCGTAGAGGCTTACGATTTGGAACTTCTTCTCGGCCCTACTAGAGGGGATACTTGTTGAGCCTCCATTGCTGGATCGTGTTTCCCCAGTCCCAACAGAGGGACGTCTTCGAGCGACCCTTCTGTGGCCGGGTAGTCAATCAATCGTAGGACTATTAAGAATCTCTGCTCTCTCTGTCGAATTGCGCCGGCTGCTATGCAACTCATACGCACCTCAGCCGTTCTTCCAGGGGGTGTAAGCACAAAAGATCCATTGGGGGTCGAGGTGTTAGATGTCCGCTCTGTTAACTAGTCCTGTCCTGCCTCTTCGATCCTACGTTGTGATGTCAGTTCGCACCGATAATTGCCAAGTAAACATTAGTGCTGAGAAAACTCCGAGTTTTACTCCTGAGAAAGGGCCATAACTGGTCCGAAATTCGTAGTATGCTTTAACTTCGTAGGGTCAGAAAAAACGGTAAAGGGATCAATAGTAAGTTGAAATAAAATTATACCCATTATACAAAATTGCATTTATGACATTTAAAAATAAAGCGCGAACTGATCTGATAGTTGTTTTTTTTCGCAATATCTGCTTTAGTTTGGCACAAATAAAGCACTTCTTTTTGTTTTGAAGAAAACCTCACGCTGAGCGCATAGGGACGTCCAGGGATAGTTTTATAACGGAGGTAGACAGGACCGAGTTAATAGAGATACCACTAAGGGAATTTGACATATTTATCAAAACGTGAGAGAAAGGTTATCTGTTACTACGTCCCCAGATACAAGACTCTGCTGTTATAATTTCGCAGAGCCCCTTGCTTTATGAAGGTAGCGTGGGAGGAGAAGTGATGCAAGACAGCTGGCGAGCTAACAGAATGGGGCGAGGTTGTTTATAACCCCAACTGTTTATACGGGTGTGGTTTCACAAATAATAAAACAAAATAAAAAAGAAGGGAAGACCTCCCGCGACACCGAAGATGACCTTTTGGCGTGTTCCTGTCGTTGATTTTCAGCCCACTCGGGGAGCTTTATTTATTTGGAGAAGGATAGACTTGCAATCAATATGCGAATGTAGGGTTGATGTGCAAATTGCTTCAAGAACAACGTTTCAGCGGGGTAGTGAGCTGCCATCAGGTATAACGTGCTTATTCTTAATAATTTAAGTATTATGACAAGCGATTTGAAAAGCACACATAATTATTACCCCCCCCCAAACGCTCGAATGTTACAATTTTAGGAATTTAAAAGACTAGAATTTATACATATAACACGTACATATAATATTTAAATTAAACATCAATAGTACTGTCTCCACACCTCCCAAGAAAAAACAAAAATAATGGCATTTTGGTGTAAAGAACAAGTCAGGTCCAAAATAATACTTAATAACATTGCTCTAGAACAAGAATATCATTTTAAGTATTTGTGTTGTGAAATGGCTTCCACCCAGAAGGGGATTTCAAACAATTAACAAAAGTTGAAAAATAGGGGAACTAGAATACAATGTTAACGCAATGGCTAAACTATATTAATGCATGGGACATAGATACGGCTAGAAACGTTAAGAATAAAATAAAAGAAGCAGGAATGAAATATTTACAAAAATGTACTTTATTGGACCAAATGAATAATAAAATAATTTAGAGAAGAATTAAAAGTAAATCAAATAAATGAAGATATAATACAATACAGGTCTACATGGTTACATTATTTAGACAGGATGGATAATACAAACTTCCCAAACAAATCCATCATAGACTTTCTAGTAAAAGAGATCTAGGCAAACCATATAGAACATGCAAGGATTACTGCGAAGAGAAAACAAAGTTGTCTAAACCATGGGATGAGGATGATGATTACATACACTATTTATACTACAAAATGCATATGCATACAGAAAATAAAAAAAAAACAAAGCAGAGAAAATAAATGTAGGTGCAAGACAAGAATGTAGTTTGCACTACTTCTTAACATTTATATAGAAATTTTAGGCAATGGGTGGATAACATTTAAGGGTATTCTAGAAATTTTAATATACTGATGACTGTTCTCGTACGTACTTTGTTGGTTATAAGTTTTAATTCATTAATACATTTACGATAATCATCTATAAAATGAATAAAGTTGCAATACGCTGCGATGTGAACAATTATACCATATGACGGGTTATATTTATAGGCAACGTAAGCACGAAATCAAAAACGTAGCAACAGAAAATATACAATAGAACAAAAAAGAGAATTATAATTTAAGGACATTAAATATAAGCATACTGTTGATAAAATAAAGAAAATGGAAAGAATTGTTTAATTGAAAATCATTAAAAGAAATAAAGAACAAAACATATATATATATATATATATATATATATATATATATATTAAAAGCTTATAATCCAATGTCGATGCCAAAACTATTACATGGTAACAAAATTCGGATTATGATGGAAAAATATCTGGTTTTACATTCACATGAACTTCTCTAAACATTCCTTAAGCAACTATTATTACAAAAGCCTCCTTTTCTACTTTATGTCAGTAGAGATAAGAGACCGGGAGATCCGTGGTTCAAATCCCGGCTATGGCATTGAATTTTTCAGTCATCTGATTCTACCTTTCCAACCCTGTCCAACACACGGCTTGTGTGAAAGAACAATTAATTCCAGTAGAGATAATAGTTTGCAGAAATGGTTTTATTGCATATTTCCTTGTAGGTACAAGGGGATTAGGGGAACACGTTAGGTTTAAGCGATGGTCAAATCTTTTAAGAACGGCTTTGGAATTCCGTTTTCTTTGCATGGCCATGAGAAAAAAGACGAGCATAAGAATATGTTAAACACCACAAAAATTGTATTTGGCATAAATTGTGAGCCATAAATTAACGAGATCTATAAGTTTTAGTAGTAACATTTGCGGTTTACCAGTCATATAAAAACTCATTCAAAATGAAGAGCACTTCACAGGCTGTTCCAAAAAAGTCGAGATATACGTTTTATTTGTTATGGAAATGTCTTAAATGTATATTTTAATCAGAATCGTTGGAGGTAATTTGGAAAACATAAAACATTTCGTTTTTAGTAGGAGGATATTGTTGAAAATGTTCGTGTCGCATCCTTGGAAGATACTAAACTTAAATACCAAGTGTGGTATTTATGCAAACTTTCGTTTCTGAGTTATGCTGTTCATTCACACACACACACACGCGCGCGCATCTTTTTCTAAAGATGCTTTATTTGGGTTCAGGAGGCCTCAAAATATGTGCGATTTTCGGTGAAATCTCGATATAGAATTTTTGGGTGGAATAAAATATTTCCCTTCACTAGTAGTGAAAGTAATTGAAACGGACTTAGTGGATAACTCCTGTAGAGAGAATTGAATTAAGTCAAATTGACTGCCACATTGGTTGCGAAATTACAAATAAAAACCAGAAGAGAGGTACAGGGTGACCTTATAACGATGTTATGAACAGGATATATTTTGGAGCAGAGAGAAATACGTAAAGCAGGAAGGAAGAATGATAATATAATAAATATATATTGTAGAAAGGGCAATCAAATACTGCCTCAGAATAGAGCTACTAGAGGAAAATGAGATACTAAAGCAATGCTTGATTGTACAGGAGAAAATGGGGAGAAAAGAAATTTGGATGCACAAGATACAGACAACATTGGAAGAAATAGGAATGGAGGAAACACAGGCAGAAAGAACTTCAACTAACTTTATTTGTGGAGTTTAAATCCATGGCACTAGTCTGCCATATTAGTAAAGCAATATTAAAAATTAATAATTATTTATCATTAGAAGTAATTATTATAATACTATAAATTGGTTTAAGAGAACATTTCTTGCTTTTCAGTCATTTAATGATTCATATTTCCCAAACCTTTAATTCATTAAACATAACAAAATTATAAAATTCACGTTATTTATCCCTTTATGTAATTCTTCCTGTATTGCTTACAACAAAATTACGGGTTTCTGGATAGAAATTAGAACTAGAGTGGAGGATATTGTGGCATGTGCACAGATTATATTAATGGTAATACGCTCCCTGGACGCCGAAGCGTGGCAGCTTATCTGTGAGTAGGGGCGATTCAGGGGAAGCAGTGTGTCATTGGGGGGATATGGCGTTACTGACGCTAAGACTTGGCGTGGCTTCATTCTGTGACTAGGCTTCGCGTGAGTTAGACGGATAACTGCCTAAGACTTGGCGTCCTCGCCCGGCAGACACATGGGGTAAGACAACATTTTATAATAAATCTACCAGCTATCCATTCTCTTGCAGTTTTAATTATGATAGTGTAGAGTTCCTTGCCTCTCCCTTCAGCCAGAAATTATGTTGGTGTAGTAATTATTTTTATAATCTAACTTTAGCTGCGTCCCTTCGTCGTTGCCTCTTAAAGTAAAGTTCTTTGTTTGATTAACGATCCCTCTTGCAAGCGAGTAGCAGCTCTCCTCTGAAGTTAAATAATAAATAAATGTGAGGTATACGACAAATTGGCGGTGGCGCCGAGTAATTGGTTTGATTTGTTTTGAGATTTTAAGTGCAAAATTTTTTTCCCTCCAAATTTAACGGTTTGTGTTTCTCCACGTGGTCGCGAAAAATGTAAAATTTGTTTCTGGCTAAAGGGTAAGGATTTTTATACTTTAATTTGTGATTCTCTTCTTCTAAATTTTGTTTCCATCATATCTGAAAGTCTGGTTTCGAAATTTTAATTTTGAGCTCATTTTTGTATTTTTCCATTGTCTGCCGGCGTGACGCTAAAACTTCTGACTCCATTTTCCCCTTGTTTTGGCTTCATTTCTTTTTAAATTGTATTTCTGTGCTAAGTGGTTCGTGCTGGTTGTTTTCAAAAAAATGTTTTTGTGAAAGTTGAGTTGTGAAACGAGCGAGATAGTTGTAGTTTGAAATGTGCTCGTCACGTGTTGGCTATCTGTTTGCAAATCTTGTTTTCTGTGCTTATTAGCAGTGGTTTGGAAACGTATAACTATATTCCAGTGATTGTGATTTCTAGCTACTTACTGCACTTTTCTGGGACATTTTTTCGTGTAACTTTTATGTACGCACGTGTGTTATGTAATTCCCGCGTGGTCGTGCATTTCAGCAATAATTTTAGCTTGTGAAACCAGTCTTCCTCAGCACGTGTTTTGGCGCGTTTATTTGCGTGTGTATATCAGGTCAGATACATTTGTTTTAAGACAAAAAAAAAACAAAAGACAATAGAGAAGTTTGGTGTGCTAGTATAAATTACAAGTCTGTATTCTGCTCCTTTTGGGAATCTTAGCGGTGGTCACAGTAGGTGTGACGTGGTTTTTTTTTAACTTCCAGTTCGAGGTTTCTCACTGAAGCTATCATTTTGTTTTCTTCCATGTGTTCATTCTGATTAAAAATCTTGGTATTGTGTCCAAGTGGCTTGTGTAGACGCGTGTTGGTATAATTTTCTGATATTTCGCCGCGGGCGCTTAATTGTATTCTTTCTGCAACTGTTTTATTTGGCTATGTTCTGATCTTGCTACTTACATTCATGTGATGCTATTAGTGTTTAGTTTGGTGTAATCTGTATTGCTTGGTCCTACTGTTTGTTTATTGGTTGCGTTATCTTTTGTGCTGCAATCATGCCTAAGCGACGTACTGCACAGAAATCTGATATAGCAATTGCTCCAGTTAGCGAGCACAGTGAAGTAGAATCTATGTCCAGTGTTAGTACGCCTGTTGTTACTCAGTTACTAGCGATGTCTAATCCGCCTCTCGTGGCCAATGCACCGCAATCAGCTGTCTGCCGCCCGGTCATTGACCGCTCGTACTTTGAGAATTCCAGTAGGATGTCGGCGCATGAATTTCTGCAGAACTTTGAAATGGTCGCTGCTGCTAATGGCTGGTCAGAAGAAATGAAATTGAAATGCTTTCCATGCTATTTACGAGATACTACTGCATCATGGTTTCAAACTTTTCGCCATCGGCACCCTCACCATGATTGGATTTTATTGTCTACACAATTTTTAAATGCATTTCAGATAACAAACCAGAGTGATATTCTGGAAATGAAACTCAGACAGCGGGTACAGTTGGATGATGAACCTGTTATTAGTTACATCTATGACGTGCTATCTTTATGTGACCAAGTCAACCCAGCTATGTTGCAGTTGGAACAAATTAAACACTTGCTTAAAGGTCTTAGACCTCTGTATGTACAAGCTTTATTGCCATTAAATCCTCAAACTGTTGATGAGGTAATACAAATCATTCGACGAGTGGACAAAGCACAGTTTTACATGCAGAACCGTGAACATCTAGTGTCTGCTCAATCTCAGGCTGCAGTGGTTACGCCACCCTCTGTTATATTTAATAATGCATCTGTTCCTGCTGTTACTTTACCAGCCTCTCCTCAGCCTTCTCAGGCTTCTTCTCTTGTGGGCGTACCTATCGATCCTATGCATCAGCTGATTGATCGTGTGGAACAGTTATGTAACAGAGTTAACCAGTTTCAGTTACCATCTTCGGAGAGAACTTCCCAGCATTCACAGCTTCCACGGTCATCTGACTTCAACCGGAGGGATCCACCCGTCACCTGCTATAGATGCAACAGGCAGGGCCACCTGGCTCGCTTTTGCCGGAGCCGCCTCCCGCAGTCAAAAAAACGACTGGCGCCGAGCCTCGCGCGACGAGACGTTGCAGCACCACCACCACCCACCAGCATGGCTGCACCTCAACGGGATGTGTCTGCATTATCAGGTCAGATATTGCAAGTTCCTGGTCGTATTGCCCAGACAGAGCTCTCCATCTTGCTCGATACAGGAAGCGCAGTGAGTATTGTGAATGCTGCACATGTTCTTGATCATTCTACATTAAAACCTATAGAGATGATGCTCCGCACTGCAGGAAACAAGTTACATGATGCACCTTACCACGCTGTGTTAGATTTCCATATTAATGATGTTCTTTTTCAGGAGGATGTACTAGTTGTGAAAGAGTTGTCCCATGACTTGATTTTAGGCAATGACTTTTTGCAGACCCATGATGTTATAATTGACTATGCACATAATCTGATAACCTTGAAATCTTCTAAGAATGATGCGTTCAGTATACCAATAACTCTAACACAAGGACCTTTTGTTGATATGGCAGTAAACCCTCTCCAAGATAATGATTGTGCAGATTCTGGTGTTAAAATGGCAGTTATGAATGATGTTAAAATTCCACCTCTGTCTACATGCTATATATCAGTTAAGCCTTTGTCCGCCATTAGTAATGAGGTTATGTTTGAACCTGCTCTTAACATAATGCAAAAGAAGAATCTTTCCATTCCACCGTTATTGTGTCATTCTGCCTCTGAACTTACTATTCCAGTGCATAATAATACTTCAGTTCCACAAACATTGTTTGCAAATACAGTCTTAGCTAAAGCTTATGATGTTGCACTCGTTCAGAGTAATTCTGTTTTGTCATCCGATGTTACTCCTCTGCCAGCTCCAAATTGTAATTTTAATGTTAATGGTAAACTCTTGGAAACCCAAAAGGCTGACTTACATGCTTTGTTATTGAAATATAGTGATCTTTTTGCCACAACATTACAAGAACTTGGTACTACGGATGTTGCAGAATTTGATATCAAAGTAAATGACCCTAAGCCAATTAGGCAAAGACCATATAGAGTTCCTCATAAACAAAAGGAAATTATTGCTGAGCAAGTTAAAGAGATGCAAGATGCTGGCATTATCAAGGAATCACAGTCCTCCTGGGCTTCTCCTGTAGTACTTGTCAAAAAGAAAGATGGCTCCATGAGATTTTGTGTCGACTATAGAAAATTGAATGCTGTTACAGAGACCACCTCTTTCCCTTTACCATTGATAGATGATTTGTTAAGTTATTTGGGGGAGGCTAAATGGTTTGTCTCATTAGATTTACTGTCAGCATACTTTCAGGTACCTATTGCAGAG
Source organism: Deroplatys truncata (assembly GCA_030765065.1). Taxonomy (NCBI): domain Eukaryota; kingdom Metazoa; phylum Arthropoda; class Insecta; order Mantodea; family Mantidae; genus Deroplatys; species Deroplatys truncata. Next base: position 131,885,139 of record CM060978.1, read on the forward strand.
GATAGCCAGAAGTACACCTCTTTTGTCACTTTTCAGGGTCAATATCAATTTACACGCTTGAGTTTTGGGTTGGCCAATGCCCCTAGGTTTTTCAGTTACATCGCAGACAAGTTGTTAGGCAATTTGAATTTTAAAAGGCTATTGCATATCTGGATGACATTGTTGTTTTTGCTAAAACCTTTGAGGAGTTATTGCAAAATCTTGAGGCTGTTTTTCAACGTCTGGATCACCACAAGTTTAAACTTAAACCAGAAAAATGTTTCTTCGCCATGCAAAAGATTAAACTCTTAGGCTTTGAAGTTTCTAAAGATGGCATTTCACCTGATTCTGACAAAGTTGTTTCCATTCAAAATTTGCCTCGTCCTAAAAATGTTCGAGATGTGAGAAAAGTTTTGGGATTGTTTAATTTTTACAGGAAATTCATCAAGGACTATGCTAATATTGCTCAACCTCTAATTCAGTTGACTAGGAAGAATCAAAGTTTTATTTGGGGATCTGATCAGCAAACTGCATTTCAAAATTTGAAAGACTTATTGGTTTCGGCCCCTGTCTTAGCTCACTATACTCCTGGTGCTTATACCGAACTACACTCTGATGCCAGTGGATTAGGGGTTGCCTCAGTGTTGTATCAGAAGATTGATAATGTGTTGAAACCAGTGGGCTATGCTTCAAGGACACTATCTAAATGTGAACGTAATTACAGTGTTCCTGAGTTGGAATTGTTGGCCATCCTGTTTGGACTTACCCACTTCCGCAGTTTTGTTTATGGCTACAAGGTTCATATTGTATCTGATCATCACTCCCTTTGTTATTTAAATAATTTGAAAGATTTGACTGGGCGTTTGGCACGATGGAGTTTGAAATTGCAAGAGTTTGATTATACCATTTCTTATAAATCTGGCAAGAAACATCATGATGCTGATACTCTATCGAGATTTCCTGTGTTACAACCTACAGAAAGTGATCTTGAACAGCTTGATGAACTCCCCACATGTTTGCTGTCATCAGTTGAAGTTGCTGACCATCAGAAGAAAGATACTGGGTTACTTGAGCTTATTAATGCTCTCCATGATCCTCCGTCGGCCCCTGCTAAGCTTCAGAGACAAGTTTCCAACTACACACTCAAATCAGGTGTTCTTTATCGTAAAAATGCTGGCTCCACTGGCCCTCTCCATCTGCTGGTTATTCCAGAAGCTCTAAAACATGAAATTCTTTCTTCATGTCATGATGATCCTCTTTCAGGCCACTTAGGATTCTCGAAAACATTTGCCAAAATTCACTCCAGGTATTACTGGGTTGGTATGAAGAAAGATATTGAACATTTTGTCCGAACCTGTCCCAGCTGTCAAACAAGAAAGGGACCGAAGAATCAGAAACCAGCAGGCTTATTACAACCAATTCCGGTTACATCTGTAGGCGAGCGGTGGGGTATTGATTTGCTTGGGCCTCTCCCACGCTACAATTCTGGACACAAGTATGTTGTCGTTGCGACCGAGTATGCTTCTCGCTGGGTCGAGTCTGCGTCACTTTCTTCAGCAACAATCCCTCAAGTTGCTAAATTTATTTTGCATAACATCATCTGTAAGCATGGAGCCCCTGCTGCCTTGTTATCTGATCGTGGCTCAGTTTTCTTAAGTGAGGTGACACAAGAATTGTTGAGATCTTTATCAGTGTCTTCCAATTTCACCAGTGCTTATCATCCAGCTTGCAACGGACTTACTGAAAGATTTAACCAAACCCTCTTAAATATGCTCAGCCATTTTGTGGATAATAATCAGAAGAATTGGGACTCAATATTGCCCTATGTCATCTTTTCATATAACTCGAGTGTTCAAGAGTCTACTAAATTTTCACCCTTTTTCTTGATATATGGTCGAGAACCTTCTTTACCTAACCAGGTTCAGCTACAAGCTACGTCTAATGACCTTTTTGTGAGACAGACATTGCAAGAGATTCAGAAGGCATGAGAGGTTGCTGTTGCTAACATTACAAAGCAGCAGGTGAAGCAAAAAGAAGCATTTGATGCTAAACATAGAGATGTGGTTTATAATGTAGGTCAATTAGTTAAAGTTTTCACTCCCATTAGGAAGAAAGGTAAATGTACAAAGTTGTTACATAGATATTTTGGCCCTTTTGAAATTATCCGACAGATCACTCCTGTTACCTACCTTGTTGGTCGACCTCATGCTCCCCGTACCAAACATCAGAGTGTTCATGTGTCACGCCTTTACCCTTACTATGATCCTGTGGGTCCTTATAGACTGTAAAGTCTCAGTTTCTGATGCTTAATTAAGCTTTACTTTTCAGGAATATGTGATATGAATGTCTCTGCTAAATTACAAGTGTATTATTATTGTGGGTGTAATTTAAATTTTGAATTATGTTTTGGGAACTGCAAATCATTTGTTTTGTTTGTTGTATTATGCTGCAGGAATGTGTTTCAGGTGTACTATGTGCTTAATTAAGCTTTCATTTTCAGGAATGTTATGTGACAATATTGTTTTGAGTAATGATGCGATGTTGTTTTGTTGCATTCGATTTGATTTGATATGATATGATTTGATTTGACTCGATTTGACTTTGGGTTTCATAATGATGCTGTGATTTTTATTTGCAGAAAATTGTTGCATGAATAGTGTGTATTTGAGGTTATGTGAGAAATAAGAGTTGAGATTTGCCTCGGTGGAAGTGCCAAAGAGTAACCCCGACGGTGTTAATGAGATGAGGAGAGATGAGATGATGTCAGCTTCGGTGGAAGTGCCACAGTGTAACCCCGACAGTTGTATGTTTTCAGAGATTTTGCTTATTGGTGTTGCTGTAACGTGCCCAGTATAGCGTGTGTGATGAATTCACACGAGAGATTAAATGGATGGAAGTGAATGTAATGAAAATATTTTTTTTCTCTGTTTATGCAACAAGTTTATTACCATCTTAGATAGCAAATTTTAATAGCACCTGTTTTCCAGCTTAATTTTCATTTGAAGGATGTGGATGCAACAGTATAGTGTCATGTTATTTGTGTCATTCCTGAATTGTTAATGTGATTTCTTGAAGGTTATGCCTATGTTAGATGTTTTGAATTTGCAGCATGCTAAATGAGACACGTAAGTGCAGATGTTTTGTTTTGAAGAGAAAATTGAAAGATGGTGATGATTGAAGTAATGATCGAGATTGCATTATTACTGATGATGATTATGAAAGATGTTGATCATAATGAGATGAGAAAGATAGTGATGTGGATGAGCAGTTGTATTGGTGACAAGAGTAGGACAATGGTAGTTGAAAGCATGTCACGTGGCGTAGTTTAGAGATGTATTGTGGATGTAGTTTGTAGTGATGCATACACTAGTTTGAGTAGATAGTTAAGTGAGTGTTGTGTGTAATTTGGGCCATGGTCAGTGTGAATGAGTTCATTTCATTGTCATGTGTGATTGTCTTGTAAGTGCACTTACTTTCTTTTGTTAGTGATACCAGCTGGTCATTTAGATTTAATATTGGGATCCCAAAATAAGGTTATGTTTCATTTCTGTCATGTTCATGTATTTTGAGTCTGTTTTACTGTTTTATTTGGATTGTAAAGCATTGTAAGTTAAATTTTGGATGGCAACCCTGTAAAATTTAGTTCTTATGCCAATTTGTACTTATTTTTTCTCTTTCTTTGCCCCATGTCATAAGAATTTTTAGTGTACACTTTTCAAACTTTAAAATCTTTAATTGTACATGACATACCATTCTTTTATGTGTGATTGTTTGTGGGAGCACCCTGTTTATTGTGTGGTGGTTTTGTTTTAGTATTTCGCTGTGGCGGAGAGCGAGAAGATTCAAGAGCATCCCCGGGGCACACCAGAAGTCAAGAAACACCACAGGGAAGCTGTCGGGCAGCCACTACACTGCCGTGGCATAAGGAGCCACCATGTCGGGGGGCAGTCCAAGCCAGCGACTGCCCACCCTGTTGTCATCACCTGCGGTGATAATTCTACACCAGGACAAATCGTCGTTGTGGGCACTGTCTAAACTCACCCACAAACAGTTACGGCAGACCATCGCTATTTTGCGCAGTGTAGTGTGCCTGTGAACTGAGGCAGCGTGGTGTGTGCGTGTGCGGGATGCTAAAGATAAGTGCATTAACAATACTAGTCAACAGCACTTACGTCTCTCGTATCTCGTTATCGCCCAGCAATATTGTATCGTCGGCTGGGTGCTTACCACACATGTATATTGTTGTTATATTTTGGTTCATCACACATGTGTATGTCATTTTGTTTTGTTCTTTTCATGTTTATTATATTTATTTTCCTTATGTCGACGAGGACGTCGACTTCGGTGGCCAGGGGGAGATGTGGCATGTGCACAGATTATATTAATGGTAATACGCTCCCTGGACGCCGAAGCGTGGCAGCTTATCTGTGAGTAGGGGCGATTCAGGGGAAGCAGTGTGTCATTGGGGGGGATATGGCGTTACTGACGCTAAGACTTGGCGTGGCTTCATTCTGTGACTAGGCTTCGCGTGAGTTAGACGGATAACTGCCTAAGACTTGGCGTCCTCGCCCGGCAGACACATGGGGTAAGACAACATTTTATAATAAATCTACCAGCTATCCATTCTCTTGCAGTTTTAATTATGATAGTGTAGAGTTCCTTGCCTCTCCCTTCAGCCAGAAATAATGTTGGTGTAGTAATTATTTTTATAATCTAACTTTAGCTGCGTCCCTTCGTCGTTGCCTCTTAAAGTAAAGTTCTTTGTTTGATTAACGATCTCTCTTGCAAGCGAGTAGCAGCTCTCCTCTGAAGTTAAATAATAAATAAATGTGAGGTATACGACATTAAAAACAGAATATATCGATGCAACAAAGAGGCCAGAATGGGGTACGCATAAGTGAGGAGAGACGTAATGAATTTAAGTGTTCTAACAGAGAGACGAAGGGGGAGAGATGTACTAAATTACATGATAATTGGCATTATGTTCTGGAATGCGATGATAAAGGAAGAGAAAATTTAATATAGAGAAATGGAAAAATTTACCAATGTAGCTAAAAGTTAGGAAGATTCCAATTCAAGATCAAATGAATATATGGAGAAAGCAGGAAAACATTTAGGAAAAATACGGTTAAAATGGTTAAAAGAAATGCAAAGTAAGTTGGAGAAAGTACGGAAAAAGTAACAAGGGATAAAAGTAAATAGTGGATTACATTATACTTCCTCATTATAAAATGTTAAATATAAGGGGAAGAGAAATAATAAGCAACTTCAGGAGGGAGTAACACTTTGTTTAGATTATATGTAATTTTAAAAAAGTCAATAAATCATTCTTCATATTTTAATTGGTGGTTTTTGGTGTGCTACTTTTTATCGCGTAGGAGTTCGGTTTGTTTTGACAAAGATATACAATAAAACCCCGCTTAACTGATGTGAGCCTAAACCCGGCTTAATCGGAATGGCTGAGGAGGAAGAAGGAAATAAAGTAAGAAACATACGAGAAATCGAATTCGTGTTAGCAACGCTGCTGTGAGAATTGGAATGTTCTTTTATCCCAATCCTAATTCCAATAGAGGAACATACCAAGAAACATTGTACCGCTATAGCAGTTAACAATGTGTTGGTGTTGGTCAGTGTGGTTTGTTCGTCTTTAAGATGTAGGTGAAATGAGGACTGTTGTAATAAACATTGAGCAGAAATTCGAAGCCATTATCGACATAGTCCCAGCGGTCGAGGGATTCAAATCATTGGGTAAGAAAGACTAGAAAGTCCTATTCAAATCTTAACCGAAAATATTGAATTACAACACTATTAATAATACAAAACTTTTGTTTTTAGGCTTCCTTGCCTTTTTTGGAAAACAAAACAGTGAATCAACACCAAGAGAAGTAATGCTTATCAAACGGTGGCTTGATATACGTAGCTGCTTGCAGGTGTTGCGAGAACACAGTTCAGAAAAATTTACTGATTTTATGAAATAGTCTTTGAAAACACTGTAATGCATATTTTAAAGTGGTAAAGTTCCTCGAACTCAAATATATAAAAAACAATAATAATTAATATTAAATAAAATATAAATGAATTTAAATTAGAGGCAAGAAAAATAATACGTATACAGTAGCAGTTTTTTTATTATACACTATTAAATGCGTTTGGAATATAATTACTTTCTTCTTTTCGCTGCTTAAAATCGTTACCAAAAAACTGCGTTACCCGAAACGGATGTGGCCCTTTAGTTCGGTTAAGCGGGATTCTATAGTGATCTCTGTTACATATGTAATGTTCCTTCCATAAAATGATACGGATAGTCGATATATTGCCTTTTGTCCGATGCGTTTTCGTTTTACTGACCAGTTTCCGCGTGCTTGATAGACTATTTTCAAATTTCTCGATAATCTTCTCATGTGGTTGCTTTACTGCTATCCAAGCAAACTATTTGTTCTATATTTGGTATGACCTGGAAACTCTATAATGATAGCTATAAAACTTCAGAGGGCGTGAAGTTATTTTCACTTGCGGCATATAAATTGAAACCAAAGCAAACTTGTGAAATTTGCTATTGGTATGCTTTTTATTCAAATGTGTCTGTGGCTTGCACTGTTGGGATTTATTTTCCGAACATTTATATAACTCCCGTTGCTGTGGGGTGTCTAAAGTTTTAGTTTTAACTTTGCTCCTACTATGATTATTATTAAAGTTGAAGATTTGTTTTTCAACACAGAGCAAAGTAGAAACTAATCTTGGTGCAATAAACTATATTACAATGAAAAGGATTCTAATTTGTTACCTTCGCATAATTTTCTGTATTTACATCGTTTATTTTCATGTCAGCTACAAGGTATTCTTACAAAAATTATTTTTTTTCTACAGATTTGATGTTAACCGAGATCAATGTTTGCAGAAACAGTTTCATTACACATTTTGTTGTAGGTACAAGGGGGATACAGGAGGCCAAATCGATTAGTCAAATGTTTAAAAAGTGGGTCGCCGATGATTTGAAATTCCACATCACCGGAAACAAAAGAGTAATGACTTAGCACTTAAAAATTGTACGCTAAAGTATTGGATTGGAAAATTCGAACCATTTACAACCCTTATCTCGGAAACGGCTAATGCAACATTTTCCCCATACTTTTCTGTTTTAACGAGATCTACACTTTTTCTGTAGTAAGTTTTGCGTATCTCTTGTGGATATTTAGTTCTAAAGAATTACACAAAAACGCAATCAGAAGAAGAGCACTTCACAGCTATTCGGGGAAAATTCTGGATACGCATTTTATTAGTAGGTAATCGTTGGAACCGTTTTTGAGGAAATAACAAATAGCAAATTATTTTCCATGCAACGAGTAGTTTGGTGCGGAAGGATTTTCTTGAAAAACTTCGCATGGCATCTTTATTTCCACGTTGAACCTAAATGTCAAGTTTTGTCCTTATTTGCCTTATACTACGTATAGTAAGTAGGGGAAGTATTGCATTCCACTAAAAAATTCGATACCGAGATTTCACCGGAAATACATGTTTTGAGGCCTCCGGAATCCAAAAAAAGTATTTTTGGAAATATGTCCATGGGTGTGTCTGTGTGTCTGTCTGTCTGTGAACACATAACTCAGAAACGAACAGTCGGATAAACACCAAACTTGGTATTTAGGTTCAGTATCTTCCAGAGATGCGACATGAAGGTTTTCAAGAAAATCCCCCACCCCAGATTACCCTTTACATGGAACATTTTTCAAAAATTTTAATTTTCTCAAAAATGGCTCTAACGATTTTGATTAAAATATCATGTTTAATATACTTTCATGACAAATAAAATGTATATCTCGAATTTTCTGGGAATGTTTCCAAAAGTATTCTTCATTGTGAACGACTTTTGCATAACTGGTAAACCATAAGAGATAGACAAAATTTTACTACACAAAAAATGTAGATCGCGTTAAAATACACAATTTATTTCATATACATTTTTTTTGTGAGTAGACCATTTTCGAGATATTGCTTGTTATTCCCTTAAATTTTCCAATACTGTTTCTCAAATGGGAATTCGTTATTCATTTTTTATGTTCTGGACATACAAAGAGAATGGAATACTCCACATAGCAACCAGCTCTTAAAATATTTGACTATCGCTTAAAGCCTACCAATTCCCCTTCCATCTACAAGAAAATTAGCAATAAGATTAACATCTCGATTAACATGAAGCATATGGAGAATAAGCGTTTGTAAAAATATTTTGTACAAGAGCAGAAAAAGTCATGTGAGTGTAACACATCAGATTTTTTACTGATATTGTTCACAGACACGAGCGCACATATAGACATATAGACATTTTTCTAAAAATGCTTTTTTGGAGTCCAAGGACCTCAGGAGCTATATTTCTGATGAAATCTCAATATCGAATTTTTGGATGGGTAATAGTACTTCCCCTAGCTACCATAGAGTAGGACTGAGCCATAGAGCACCGCTTTGTCAGCTGTAAATATACGCCGATTGGAACAGATTTAAACACAAATTTCACTATCTGTCCCGAATCCCATCTCGTCATACAGATTTCCAAATTATCCACTGTCCAAATTTAAATATCCTTCTATACACAACCAGCAGTCAGTACTCTAACGCATAGCGGAGTATATATAATCTATATTAAGTTAAAACATCCTTATACATAGCTTTTAGCTCTTACTTGCTGCAATGTACTCAGATTGACTCTACTTGGATTGAGACGTTTTCTTTTGTTGCTTGCTATTTAGCTTTCTCTTGTTATGGGGTAAATAGATAGCATTTTATTTTATCTTTTTTATTTATATTTTTCTTATTGCTTTCGAGCTTGTGCCACAATAATATGTAATGAGTGTAAATACAAAACAAATAACAATAAAATGGAAGTTGTGTCAAATGAACAAAATAACAAAGTACGTTTCCAGTCTTTTACAAAGTATTTAATCCATTTATTTCAGTGGGTGTATTTGGTATGTCTGCCATACCGATGTATTCCATAGAATCAGAAAAAACCTAGCCTTGAACGAGAGAGAAGTTTATACCTGCGACATTGGCTTTGCTGTCATATCTGTAATCCTATTTTAAGGAACTGGTACTTTCATTTATTTACTTCAGCAGATACTCTGTATACTAAAAGTTTTAGCTCTGTACTTATTAAGCTATACACAAAACCAATATTAAAGGTGTTGATAACCTAAAGAAAGCTCTATTCACGGTTTCTAAAGCGCTTACTCTCAGCTGTGAACTAGGTTAAACTCTGTAAACCGAAGAGCTCGGACTCGCTGTAGTTCTGCAATTCCGTACTAGATGGTGTAACTTGTCAATCCGCAATAGCACGGCCTCTATTCAGGGCAAAGCAAATACGTGTTTGTTGAGTAGCATAACTTCAGGCGTAAAAGACGGCATTCACAACGGTGGACGACACATCATATTAATTTTCTAGTGAAGTTGAGAAGTTTTGCATTTAGTAATGTGGTGAACCTCGATCAAACAATACAGCAGAGAAGAAACACACGACTCGGGAGGTTATAAAAAGGTTTGGATTATTGAATACCATTGAGGAGCAATGTAGCTTCAAATAAGAACTCAAAATGGCGTGAGAAAATAAACAAAAGACACTCAGGCTTAATATGCAGCTAGTAATTAGAAGATTTATGTTAATATGGGACTCTTATAATGAATACTTTCCCTTATCCTGAGAAACTGAATGTTATATTTATGTCGCGAAGTGCTCCGACTTATTTCATGGATTTTATGTGGAACTTTTGAAATAAAAATTATAGAACGAGCATCTCAATTTAAATACATAAGATGTAACGTAGGTTATATGCACGCTAACAATATTCAGAATAAATAACACGCTTTCAATGCAACATGCGGCATAATAAAAATAACTTTGAAAACCAGCAGGACCCGAGGATATGACGTTGTGGTAGCACCAGTGCTTTTTGTGTATCGAAAAGTTGGATCCTAATCTACCTAATCGAGAACGAAGTAAAATAGAAGCAGTAGGGGTGAAACTTCCAAGAAGAGTAAAAGGCAGCATGAGGTTAGATAGAATTCGAAATCAACACATTAGAAGTACCCTAAAATGTACACACTTAATGATAAAGCTGAAGGAAAAGGAAAGAACACATTGAAAGAATAGAGGACAATTGAATCCTCAAGAAGACAGAAAATTACAGGCATAAAAGACGTTCTCGACGTCCAAGGAAAGGTTGGTAGGAACTTTGAAGCCGGAACAAGCAACACTGCATATTCCATGAAAAGAAGTAGAAGACGACGTTTAAACTGCGCATGAAAAGCGTTTAGATGGATGAATTTTATTCCAGCACAGGCATGAGACTCTACTGTTCTACCGTTAATAACAAAACGTCATTTTCCATTCAATATGAGCGAAAAAATCCGATGTTATACATTCACATGACTTTCTCTACTCTCTATCTTTATTAGTGGATATACAAATTATTATTACAGAAACTGATTTTTGTATCTACTGCATTTAATCCAAGTAAACCTTAGGAAAAACACTACGTTACAATAGCTGTTATAAATACAAAGTGAACAGTGATATTCAAATGTTTAAGAACTGGACACTACACGCTAACCTTAAAATACCAAACTGTTTCCATGCAATCGCGAGAAATAACTGAAAATCGACGAGTCTTTAAAAGAATAAGTGAAACGGTTTATGCCACAAAAATTATTTTAAATAAACTTGTGTATTTTAAAGAGATCTGCGTTTTTATGTGGTAGGTTTTCGTCTATCACTTAATGTTTACAAGTTATACAAAACTCCTTCCGAATGAAGAGGACTTTCTAGACTATTTCTAGAAAACTTAAGATATACATTTTATTTGTCATGTAAATATCTTTCTATTTACCATTTTACACAAAATCGTTAGAGCCATTGTGTAAAAACTCCAAATTTGGAAAAATGTTCCATGTAAAGGGTAGATGGAGTGGGGGATTTTCTTTAAAATCTTCGTGTCGCATTCTTGGAAGATTCAAAACTGAAATACCAAGTTTGATATTTATCCGACTTTTCCTTTTTGAGCTATGCACACAGATACACATGCAACATGTTTCCAAAAATGCTTTATTTGGATTCAGGGCGCCTCAAAACATGTATTTCCGGTGAAATGTCCGTATCGAATTTTTGGTTGGAATGCAATACCTGCCTTATTTACTATATGTAGTAGAGAAAGCAAAAATTATAAACTGCTTGAGTTTTTTAGCTACATCTCAGATCATTGTACAGAGTTTATTAAAATTATATATTTACTCACTGATCCTGTGAAAACTGCTTTTTAGTTTATGTTGAAATAGATTTGTCATAAATGTACATTCTAGGGGCTTTATTTGCTAACAAATCAGGATTTTTGGTTTCCCTGTACATATTTCTCCTATTTCTATTCTACTGCCTTGTACTGTCTCAATGTAGTTTATGTTTACTTACGTTCTGCCTTGTAGTAGTATTTTGTGTAGGGATGTATTAAAGCATGGTGATAACTATGCCAAACTTCAAATATATTTTTTTCCAAAAACAACATAGTATATGATTCTCCAGAGTCGTTCATAACGTTTATTTCGCATTACTTATTTATTTTAGCTAAATTAAATATAAAGATATTTGTAAGAAACAAATAGTAATGACATGGAAAACATTTTTATGTAATACATTGGAGAAGTTCTAAATACTCCTTCTGTATTCTAGATATGCCTGAATAATGTCTACAATTCTCCTCAATGTGGTTGTTGAGAAGCTAGATGACTTAACTAAATAGAGATGGGTACTTGGGGAACTGCTTGACTCAAACATTGCCAGATTCATCTACACCTGTCTAATTAACCCTTTCACTATTAGTGACGAACATATCTGTTGAAGTGCTGACTTCTTTCCTGATCGACGTTTGAGGCTCGATTTGATCTCTTACGGCGAAATATTGTTTGATCTCTAAGGCTTCCTGTCTATTCTTTGTGAACTTTTCTGATGGCTTCCATTTAGGATACGGATAGGAAATTGGATTGCGCAATTCACACAATGGGCGCACGTGTTATATGCATTTTATTGGTATTACCTACCATATTTATAACTTCCGATAAACTTCCTACCTATGTTGAATTTTGGCATGCAATGCAAAGTGGTCAAAACATGGCGTTGCACGCTTTGTATGTATGTATTACCTTTACACTCAAGAAATGGTTGAACACTTCATTACAGGGCTTGATATAAGTATATTATAAGCTTAATTAATTTCCACAGACGGGAAATTATTTCCAAGAAAAAAACTGTAAAATCTTATTTATTTTTCAATTTTAGAATCAATTTAGGTGGTGGAAAGCTTTTCTGGCAAAAATTTTGTTAGGGATTGTTGATAGAATTATTGCTTAAGGCGTTTTATTAGATTATTCTTCTTCCACAAGGATTCTTTTTGGTCTTCCGACTTGGCAGTATTCTCTAGGTAAATACGAGTTTAATAACATTGTTGGCATTCGTTCGGAGTAGCGGATAGGGATTCTTTTAGGACCTTACTTCAGGGAGCAGCGACCCCGCACACGCGATACACCAGGTTTCCTTGCCCAGAGAGGTTAGTACCTGGAAAGTGGCCCTGGCACAGTGTCAGGCAAAGGCACCAACTAAAGAACAGTATGACTGGTGAGGAGAGTGGGGTTGGGGGAGCAGGCCTTCCTTGTGAGATTAATACACAAGGAAAGATGGATTTGAAGCTCTAGGTTGTAGCCCCTCCACAAACCTAATCCTGCACAGCGCTCGTGACGCAGTCAGGCTACATTATATAGGTAATTATTATTGAGTTTCCTCAAATAAACCGGATTGATGTCACAAAGATTACAAAATCAACAAAACAGAATAAAAAAACTTGTTATTGCGGAAAAGATGAATCTAGCTCTAAACTTTTACCATTATTATTTGTGTGCATATAACAGTTTACCATGGAAACAGCATAGTGACCATTGCATCACAAACAACTTATTAATTAAAGAAAAGGCATTATACGTTTCAAGAAATTGTATGATATGAAAGAGGTACAAAGAGGGAAATGGAGGGAGAGGTAGGAAGAGCAACGGAAAATTCGTGAAACAATGGCTTTGTGTCCTCTGCAACCCTCTGACTCTAGAGTAACTTATCTGCATTTTAATAATGCATTCATATACCTAGAAATGTAACAAATGCATGAGTCCAGAAATTGCAAACATCTTAACCCGGGTCAAGTCATTCTTTCAGCCAACTCCTCAGTTATTGGTTCAATATCCTGTAATGAGAATTATTCCCATGGTGTTATTTATTAATATTCTGTATATGCACACATATCCTGCACGTGATATCGCTACTACACAGGATTATTATCGCTTATCATCCATTCTATCTAGCTGAGCTTCGAGCCCATGTCGGCACCAACAGTTGCATTCAAGTTTATCCTCGTTAATTATAGCCCTGGAGAATAAATTACCTTTAGTAGAATGCCATGTACGGCAATTGTGTGAATTAGTAGTGGCAACAGAAACACTTGACTACACCCTGATTTAACATCACAGGCTTTCGATGTAGATGCCTGGTGTGCATTTGGCTATATTCCAGAACAGAGCTTGGTATCCAGGAACCTCGATCCCATTGCCCAGATATGTCCTTGGTTCTCGTGCTAAAAGCAAACGGACACTAAAGACTTCTACTCTACATTAAATCACTGTTCAATTCTTACACACGGTACAATAGCTTACGAGTATGATAACCATGAAATCACAGAGTCTACCAAAAGTGTAAAGACACCAGTAATAAACTAATATTTCATTTATAAATTTAAACACTCAAGACAAATAATAAGTTCTGTAATAAGTTAGTCTTCTAGGTTTAAAAATAGAAATTATGTATTAGATCTTTTATTCTAAATAAACATGGATAATCTAAAACCAAGTTTTAGTCTAAATACACACAAATCATTTGGATTTGTTGAAAATAATTTATGACTATAAAACTCAGATCAGCAATATTTGATTTTTAGGCAGCATTAAGCAGCAATGTTCTTTGAAACATAAATATAATATGGTAAATAATTTTAAATAATAATTTTTCTTCCACACATGCCCTGTGTAGGGAAAATTGGAAACGTAAAATCAGACAGAGATTCGGTGCAGTTCTGCATTTTTAAATTTCATTCTGTCTTTCCATAAATAATTTTAAAAAAAATTGATGAAATTTTAAAAAGAAACAATTCTGATGCATTAAATTCACATGGTCTTCTCCAGCCACTATCGCTTGTTTTTATATCACTTCCACAAAATATACTTATAAAACATTATCCTTTTATCTACTTTATGCTAATCGAGTTAAAAATGCTCACATTTAGTTTCATTATACATTTCGCAGTAGGTATAAGGAGGATATAGGAAACCCAACGACAGACAGATGTTTAAAAGCGAGTCATTGTATTCTGGCCTTGAAATACCATACTCTTTCCATGACATCGCGAGAAGCAAGTCATCTGAATAGCAACAGAACTTGACAAAGTATTAAAAAATCTGATGTGTTACACTCACATGACTTTCTCTACTCTTGTACAAGCTATTGTTACAAACGCTTATTCTCCATCTACTTCATGTTAATCGAGATAAACATTTGCAGACTCTATCTTATTGCTAATTTTCTTGTAGATGTAAGGGGAATATATATTTACAAGGGCAATATAGATTTACAGTAGCATTTAAGCACATACATATCTCTTAATAGCTGTTTGCTAGGTGCAGCACCATTCCCTTTGCTACAGATTAATACTGTTTGCATATCCAAGACAAAAAAATCTGATGTGTTACACTCGCATAACTTTCTCTACTCTTGTACAAACTATTTTTACAAACGCTTATTCTCCATATGCTTCATGTTAATCGAGATAAACATTTGCAGAGTCTATCTTATTGCTAATTTTCTTGTAGATGTAAGGGGAATATATATTTACAAGGGCAATATAGAATAACAGTAGCCTTTAAGCACATACATATCTCTTAATAACTGGTTGCTAGGTGCAGCACCATTCCCTTTCCGACAGATTAATACTCTTTGCATATCCAAGACAAAAAAATGAATAAGGAATTCCCGATTGAGAAAATAGGTATTGAAAAATTTAAGGGAATAACAAGTAATATCTCGAAAATGGTTCACTCAACAACAAAAATGTATATGACATAAATTGTGTATTTTAACGCGATCTACATTTTTGGTGTAGTAAACTTTTGTCTATCTCTTATGGTTTATCAGTTATGCAAAATTCGTTCACAATGAAGAATACTTTTGGCGACATTCCCAGAAAATTCGAGATATACATTTTATTTGTTATGAAAATATCTTAAACATATGATATTTTAATCAAAATCGTTAGAGCCATTTTTGAGAATAATAAAATTTTCGAAAAATCTTCCATGTAAAGGGTAGTCTGGGGTGGGGGATTTTCTTGAAAACCTTCGTGTCGCATCTCTGGAAAATACTGAACCTAAATACCAAGTTTGGTGTTTATCCGACTGTTCGTTCCTGAGTTATGCTGTTCACAGACACACACACACACACACACACACACACACACACACACAGACGGACATGTTTTCAAAAATGCTTTTTTTGGATTCAGGGGGTCTCAAAACATGTATTTCCGGTGAAATCTCGGTATAGAATTTTTGGGTGGAATACAATACTTCCCTACTTACTATACGTAGTAGAGAAAGTAATAATTCAAACCAATAACAACGGGTATGTTGGAACTGGCTGATGCCACAAAAAGTTATTGAAAATAAATGCTATGTCTTAAAGAGATATAGATTTTCTGTGGAGTAAACTGTTGTCTATCTCTTATGATTTATCCGTTATACAAAATAATACAATTTTTTTTCAAAAGTAGGCTGTTCTTAGAAAATTCACGATATCAATTTTATTTGTCGTGTAAAGATCTTTAATAATCGTGAGAAGCATTCTTGAGAGAAAAAAAATTATATGGGACATTTTTCCATGTAAATTTCAATGTTTTGGGTGGGGGATTTCTGAAAATCTTCGTATCTTTGGAAGATACTGAATTTAAATAGTACAACATTTTATATTTATCGAATACACCCATATGGCACCCGCGCGAGCACATGCACTTTTTCCGAAAATC
Source organism: Deroplatys truncata (assembly GCA_030765065.1). Classification (NCBI taxonomy): domain Eukaryota; kingdom Metazoa; phylum Arthropoda; class Insecta; order Mantodea; family Mantidae; genus Deroplatys; species Deroplatys truncata. The sequence goes on from CM060978.1 coordinate 131,901,269, forward strand.
ATTTTTGTGGATTCAGGGGGCGTCAAAATATGTATTTCTGTTGAAATCTTAACATAAAATTTTTGGGTGGAATACAATGTTTCCCTACCTACTAGGTGCGTGGTAGAGAAAGTCAAAACAAACTACTATCAATGGGAGGTATCCTGCACTGGTTCTACATTTAACTGCACACAGTCTTACTAAAAATGCATAAACGCTCGCTTGTGTTAACCTCCCTACATAAAACGCTAAGTTAGTGTTTCTACACCGGAAGAGCTGACTTGTTCCCAGATAAGGGCTAAACACGATCATTTATCAGGTAGGGTTGGAGAACAAGGAGATCCACGTGGAAAACACGAGCCGTATGGCAAACATGTTCTCTTATCTGGAATAGAATGTGTGTACATCAGAACATAGTCGAGTTCGCAGCAGCGCCCGGCCTGTAAACCTACACTGACCGGGCCCCTAGTCACGGAACGATAAGTATCGAGTTTCGAGAGATAGCTCCAACTGGAAATCGACTCGACTTCGCTGAAGGTCGCTCAAAGTATTTTATTTCAAGTTTTGCAGGTGAGAAACTGCAAAGGTGTTACCATCATACCAAAGCACTGTCAAGTGTGCTCTTATTTTAGCAAATTAGTGCGTGTTCAATACAATATTTACAGTCAGCTGCAACTGAAATGTATAATAATCACTTAAACTATTTCAAAACAACATTTTGTTTTCAGTTATGGCAGGGGTTGCAGTAAAATGTTCATAGACAGTGACGTCCACTTATATAATGGGTATACCATAAAAAATATAAGTTACTACTCAAATATGTAGAGCTTACATAGAATTGATGCCAAATTTCGTGGCATTAGCGTTTCCAAAATATTCTTTAATACACATTTACATTATCCCCTTTGGTACAACACTTGTATAACACCCTCTATAATTATCAGATTATAATCTGCGATTCTTCTCTTTTGCATGTTATTCATAATAAATAAAAATCGAGTGCGTTACGTCCATATGATTTTCATTGTCTACAATTTGTTTATTACTTTCTCTAACCACGTACATAGTAGGTAGAGAGAGTATTAATTCCACCTAAAAATTCGATATCGAGATTTTGTCAAAAAAATATGTTTAGAAACGTCTGAATAGAAAAAAAATCATTTTCAGAAAAACATCCGGGTATGTAATCTGTGTGTGTGTGTGTGTGTGTGTGTGTGTGTGTGAGTGTCTGTGTCGGTCTGTATGAGTGTCTGTAAAAAGCATAAGTCAAAAACGAAGTCGGATAAATACGAAACTTGGTGGTAAGTTGTGCCTTCCAAGGATGCAAACACGAATAATTTCAAGAAAATCCCTTTACTCTCAACTACGCTTTATATGGAAGATTTTTCGAAACGTTTCATTTTCTGAGAAATGGCTCTAACGATTTTGATTAAAAAGCCATTTACTCGTGCATGACAAATAAAACGTATGTTCTTGAATTTTCTGAGAATAGCCTGTGAAGTCCTGTTCCTTCGGAAGGAATTGTATATAATCTTCTATAATTGGTAAACGCTGGGCGAAAATGACAAAAATGTACTACACAAAAAATGTAGATATCTTTAAACGCACAATTTATTCCAAAGAATATTTTTTGTGGCATAAACCATACTTTGTCATTCTTTTAAAGTCCTGTCGACATTCAATTGTTTTTTCGCGATCTCAGGGAAATAGTATGGAATTTTATGGCTAGCATATAGCATCAAGTTCTTAAACATTTGGCTGCCCGTGTTCCTTTCTATAAAACGAAAAAAATTATCTCGATTAAAATGAAGTAGATAAAAAAATATTTCGTAAGAATAATTCGTGTACCACTTATAAGCGATAGAATGTAGAGAAAGTCATGTGAATGTAATACACTAGCCTTTCTGTGTTGTTTGCTTTTCGTTAATTATGATCAGTGTTCATTTGGCAAATTAAACATTTTCATCTAATTGTTTAAAGTATAAAGGTTGGCTAGGCACCTTGAGAACATGTTCATTGTTATAAATGTGTATGGTGGAATATCAAAGATTCCGACACGCTAACGACTTAGCGCACTTGTCGCTTGTGTCTGTTTTAGCGAAGAAGGTAATGTGTCAGAAGAGTTGAGTCAGCCGATGTTAATAGAGACGATGGTCCCCGAAACCTGCTGAAGAATCATGGGGGCGGAGTCCACTACTGCGACAACCTATGACCTCTCCGACCTGGCAATTAGCTGCGACAATGACAGATTCCTCGAGAACCAGCCCTCTATAAAGCATGTCGGCGCGACTCCTCTCATTAGAATGTCCTTATCTGGATATGGAAATGTCTCCAACACTTCACCTTTGCTGCTTTTATCTTGCAGAAGCCATCTCTTCAACTTTTAACATCCAGTTGGTCCTGATATCTGTGGATAAATTCTGTGCTAAGATTTGGCTTTGCTGTAAGAAGAGCGGTGTAGTACTAACACAATTCCATCATAACCGACAAGCCAACTACCTATTAGAAGGCTTTGTAATAAGAGAAAGCTCAGCGGCAGCGGAGGTTGGGGGTTTAAACCCCTTGTTCAGGCCAATCTGACTGTGGTTTATCGTGGTTTTCCTCAATTGCCAAGTACATGTCACGACCCAAACTTCCACCTACATAACAAAATTGAATAGGAATAAAAATAATACATGAGGCCTACTACACAACTAACCCATCTGACAGCAAGTTCCTCAAGCAGATGGTAGAGGAAGGTGACCATGCAACTAAGGCCACCTATCCAAACTGATCTGGTGAAATAAATTGACAGAGGAGGTTAAAACAATGTTAAGCAAAAACCTAATAATAATCAATAAAAATAAGCCTATATTTTATATACTGTTAAAAACGTTTAAATAACTACTCATGGCCAAATAATGGCAAGTGGTTAAGGTCAACTAGTGTTACTTTCGTCTTACTTCCATCGCAAAAGAACCTCAAGCCTGATAAAGGGGCCTCTGAACAAACTGTCCTATCTTTCACACCCAATATAGAATGGGACGTAAAAACCATAGCAGTTAAAGAGCGTCCATAAATAAAACCCAATTTAATTTAATTGTTCTTACTTTCATAAAAATGACCAGTATGCAATTTGTACTGACTTTTCGTGTTTGACAAAGGTACAGTCAATCAAGAGAATTCTAACAGCCAAATTAACCGAGAGAAAATTCTATTTTTAAAAGATAACCGAGGGAAAAGTAAATTGTGAAGTCATAAAAGTTGAGAATGTTCAGTATAAACGTTGGTAACATCCGACTTCAAAAGCTTTTTTTTTCTTTCTTTTCTTTCTTCCGTTAGATTAAAACCAATGTTACTGGTATTTCAGATATTACACAAATAAATTTACTCTTCTGCATGCATGTAAAACAATTTTGTAAATGCTACATGAAGACGTTGAAAACAAGATGTAAAGTTTAAAACATTGTAAGATTAGTAACATGAAAAAGCATGAAAAGTGTCAGAGCACGTAATATTCTTTGTTTCTTTCTGTATATTAAAAATAAGAATTTTCTCCGCTAACTTACTGCTAGAAAATTTTAAAGTACAGACGAACTTTCCTGAGCCAGTGTATGCTATTCTCAGAATATCTAATGACTAGCTCTCTCTCTCTCCCTCACTCTCACATGCACCTTTACTTCCATTCGGGTAGTGTAATTGCAAATGACATAAGGAAAATGCGGTTGTTGAGCACCAGTAACTTTTGGTTAAGGATACATTTCGATAGTTAAATCACAGCTTCCAGTGATATTTTGGGACAACAGCGGCGGCGCCAGAATTTTCAACCTAGTGAGCTGTACCTCTGTGATAGGCAAGGGAGAACAAGGAGGGTAATGCTGCCGGGGAGGGACTTCACGCGTAATAGATAAATCCTGTGGCGCTCAGCCCGTGAAGGGCCTGGGCCTGCCTGGCATGCGCAGGATAGCGGTGGCTAATCATCCAACCGATATGGAAAGGTGATGTGGCCAGCATCACGCATCCTCCGGCCGGAAAGTTGACTCAGACCGCGCCTATCGTAGCTCCTCATTTGACTTAAGATTCTAAGTGGGAAGCGGCCTATACTCGCCGTCTAAAAGCCCACTCCCATGGGTGGGATCGAACACGGGCCCATTTTGTGGCCGGGAACCAGAGCACCGTGCTCCAGCCCACTGCGCCACAGAGCAGGACCTTTGCACACAATACTCATGTATTAGTTCTCGGACATTCATTTCCCACTGCACAACCATCTTGTAGCACAGGGGAGCATTGCATCGAATTATATTCCTCATTATCAGTGTACTGAAGTGCAGATTTCATAAACGCTTTATTTTTGTAAGCCATTAATAAAATAGTGTTGTTGCTTTATGGAATTCTGATAGGAAGATACAACAGAAAATAAAAGTCTTCTCAGTTGTTAATATATGTATCAGTTAAGAGGTTTTGGTGTTATGCTAAAAACAATTCTGTGTTCATTAAAGCATACACTGGTAATGAAATTGATTACAATATATAGAGGAAATAGAAAACTTTCTTACATAATGTTAAAGGAATTTCGCACCTAGAAACTTCGCTACATACATATGCAGAATTAGTTAAAGAGTTACTCATATGCTTTAATAGCAAATATTGAATACATAAGTAGTATTTTAATAAAATGTCAATTAAATAAATAAATATTGCATACCATTATAAGAAGACGAATTCCATACTTTTTACTTTCTCTACAACGCATAATAAGTAGGGGAAGTATTGTATTCCATCCAACAATTCGATACCGAGATTTCACCGGAAATATATGTTTTGAGACCCTCTGAATCCAAAAAAAAAAGCATTTTTGGAAACATGTCCGTGTGTGAACAGCATAACTCAGAAACGAACAGTCGGATAAACACCAAACTTGGTATTTAGGTTCAGTATCTTCCAGAGATGCGACACGAAGGTTTTCAAGAAAATCCCCCCACCCTATATTACCTTTTACATGGAACATTTTTACAAAATTTTAATTTTCTCAAAAATGGCTATAACGGTTTTGATTAAAATATCATATGTTTAAGATATTTTCATGACAAATGAAATGTATATCTTGAATTTTCTGGGAATGTCTCCAAAAGTATTCTTCATTGTGAAGGACTTTTGCATAACTAGTAAACCATAAGAGATAGACAAAAGTTTACTACACAAAAATGTAGATCGCGTTAAAATACACAATTTATGACGTATACATATTTTTTGTTGTTGGGTAAACCATTTTCGAGATATTGCTTGTTATTCCCTTAAGTTTTCCAATACTTTTTCTCAAATTCGTTATTCATTTTTTTTGTCCTGGTAATGCAAAGAGAATGGAATACTCCACATAGCAACCAGCTCTTAAAATATTTGACTATCGCTTAAAGCCTACCAATTAGCAATAAGATTAACATCTCGATATCTCGATTAATATGAAGCATACGGAGAATAAGCGTTTGTAAAAGTAGTTTGTACAAGAGTAGAGAAAGTCATATGAGCGTAACACATAGGATTTTTATTTTTATGTCTTTTATTTGTTGAATTGCTAAACAGTGGCTATCTATGTTTTTGTGGTGTAATAACTATGCTTTATCCATGGCGTTCTGCAAACGAAAGTCAAAGACTACTTCGGATGTTACTCCAAGTGTTCGTATTCTGAACTTACAAATCCTTTTTAGTGTTTTACTCATTTAGGAACTGAAATTTGGAAGTGTATTTTATCCTACCTCCTTCGAGAAGAGCAATGTTTCTCGATGGAGAAGGAATTACTAAAATAAGTGTAGTGATTTTAGTACTTATCCTATACATCAGACACAAATCCTCTATCTCTATAGCATTAGTGTGACATTTTTTATTTTGTTTATTTTTTAATTGTTTCATTTGTATAGGCCCCTTTAAGTGTAAGTTGTTTTTTAACTGTTGATTTTTATGTATTTATGAAGCACATACTCCAGATTCTTCTAAGGATAAACAATTATTTTAATTAAAGAAATCTTCCCCCGCCCCAGCCGGGAATAGAACCCGGGATCATTGGGTTGAGAAACCAGAAAGCTGACCACTTGACTACAGAGGCAGTGTTTGTTTCTTGTGAAGTCATGTAGAGAATGAAATTTCAAAGTTTGCATACATCGACTCGCTTTGACTAAAGCTTCAGCTTTCTGTACCCCTCTTGTACCTTCTCGATTAACATGAAGTGCGTACAAAAATAAGATTTCATAAGAATAATTTATAGAAGAAATTAAATATACAACGATAGAGGTATAGAAAGACATGTGAATGTAACACATCAGAACTTTTGTTCTTTAATAATAAATAATGCAGTCCAAAAATTGTATTTTTAATATTAATTGCACATTATAATCTTAAATACGAAACTTCTTTATGTAATATATTTCTTATAGTTTCTTATATACAAACTTTTGCCATTATAAATTTTTAAAAATCTGATGTTACACTCACTGACTCTCTCTACTCTTGTACAATCTATTTTTACAAACGCTTATTCTCCATCTACACATGTTAATCCAGATAAACATTTGCAGAACCTATCTTATTGCTAATTTTCTTATATGTACAAGGAGAATATGCTTTAAGCGATAGTCAAATCTTTTAAGAGCTGGTTGCCATGTGGAGTATTCCATTCTCTTTGTATGTCCAGCACATAAAAAAAAAATTAACGAATTCCCATTTGAGAAAAAGTATAAGTATTGGAAAATTTAAACAAATAACAAGGAATATCTCTGAAATGATTCTCTCCACACAAAAAGTATGTGACATAAATAGTGTATTTTAATGAGATCTACATTTTTCGTGTGGTAAAATATTATCTATCTCTTACGGTATACCAGTTATGCAAAAGTCATTCAAAGTGAAGAGGACTTTTAGGGACATTCCCAGAAAATTTCATTTACCATGAAAATATCTTAAGCACATGATATTGTAATCAAAATTGTTACCGCCATTTTTGAGAAAATCAAAATTTTTGAAAAATGTACTATGTGAAGGGTAGTCTGGGGTAGGAGAGATTTTCTTGAAAATCTTGGTGTCGCATCCTTGGACGATACTAAACTCAAATACCAAGGTTAGTATTTATCCAACTTTTCGTTTATGAGTTATGCTGTTCACAGACAGATATGCATACACGGACATGTTTTCAAGAATGCTTTATTTGGACACAGGGCACCTCAAAACATGTATTTCCGGTGAAATCTCGATATCGAATTTTTGGGTGGAATGCAATACTTCCCCTACTTCTCTACGTAGTAGAGAAAGTAAAAATGGGATAAGTAAAGTAATACTGTTTAATTTAAAGTGATAATGCTATCCAATTTTGTGTTCAAACAAATTGTCTTAAATATGATCACAGAAAGAATTTCTGATGTGATACATTCACTTGACTTTTCTTTCTATCTATTATTAATGGGTATACAAGATATTCTTACTAAAGCTTATTTTTGTGTCTACTTCATTTTAACTTAAGTAAACCTTTGCAGAAATAGCTACATTAAGCATTTCGTTATGGATACAAAGGGAATAGCAATAGTCATCTATTTTAGAACTGAACGCTATAAGCTGGTCTTGAAATTCCATACGCTTTGCATAAAATCGCGAGAAACAACTAAAATTTAAAAATGTCTAAGTATTGAGCAATTCTAATCATTAATAATGGTTATTTCGGAAATGGCTAATGCCACAAAAAAGTTATTTGGAATAAATTTATGCTTTAAAGAGATGTTGTCTGTGGTACCATATCGTCTATCCCTTAACGTTAACCACTTATACAAGATTATACAAAATTTCTTCCAAATGAAGTGGAATTCACAGGCTATCTCTAGAAAATTCAAGGTGTACATTTTATTTGTCATGTAACTATTTTTAATATGTGGTATTTCAATCAAAATCATAGAGCTATTTCTATAGAATAACAAATTCTGAAAAGTGCTCCATGTAAAGAGTAGTTTTGGTGGGGGATTTTCTTGAAAACATTCGTGTTGCATCTTTGGCAGATACTGTACCTAAATACCGAGTATGGTATTTATAAGAATTTTCGTTATTGAGTTATGCTGTTCACATACACACATACACGGACAGTTTTCTAAAAATGCTTTTTTTAGATACATAGGCCCTCAAAACATGTATTTCCGGTGAAATTCCTGTAGCTAATTTTTGGGTGGAATACAATACCTTTCCTAACTACTATGTATGTGTAGAGAAAGAAAAACATTGAAATAGCTTAAGCCCGTTTAACCCATGAAGGCTATAAATTATTAGATTTGGGCATTTGGATGTTTTAGTAATCTTAACTTAGCGTTTAGAAAGAGCATAAGCAAAAACCAAAAGTTTCTAGTTTTCATTATATATCCTTAGTTGCTCCTGAATGTTCCCAGCAAAATATAATATAATATAATATATATATATATATATATATATATATATATATATTACAAAGATACTAAAACTAATAACGGCAAAGATCCTTCCTTACCATTTACTGTAATTTACACACAGCTTGGCTACAAGCACACTAAGCTGAAGTTAACAATGTTGTGCTCTCTGTGCGTGCATATAATTATCAGCTCTTGCTTCAAATAGTCCCCATTGTATTCTTCAAGCACGAGGTTACTAACATAATGCCAAATTGCACCATCTCTCAAGCGTAAAGTGTAACAAATGACACATCTTGATTATGTGTGGATGGAGACTATATCTAGTATGCAAAGTATTCACGTTTGTGTTTACGAAACCAACAGGTGTGGACAATCACCTATTCACACGAAAGTGCCTACCTTAAATGTAAATTATACCCATTTACTTTTCCTACCACGTACCTAGCAGGTAGAGAAGGTATAACATACCGGCCAAAAATTAGGTACCGAGATTTCCCCGGAATATGTATGATTATTTTTTTCTTTCTAAAACTGTGTGTGCGTATGTTTGTGAGTAGCATAAATGAGACACTACATTTTGGATAAACACCGTACTTGATATTTAGGTTCAGTATCTTCCAAAGATGCTACAGGAAGAGTTTAAAGAACATTCCCCTACCTAAAACTGCCTTTTATATGAAAAATTATTCGGGGTTTTTTATTTTCTCAAAAAGCCTTTAACGACTTTTATTGAAATACCATTACATTTAAGATGTTTACGTGGCAAATAAAACATCTAGCTTGATTTTCAGGGAATACTCTGTGAAGTCCTTTTCATCCAGGAGGAATTTGGTATAATGTGCATAACTGGTAGAAACAAATCCTGTTGAACATTGGAATGTGTTCATTCATATAAATTTCTCTATCCACTATGTTTTATTTTTATATAGATTTCACGAACTATTCCTATAGAACTTTATTTCTCTCTTTACTTGTGTTAATCAAGACAAACGTTTGCTGCAGTGGTTTCATTATACATTTCCTTGTAGATACAGGGAAACAGAATCGATAGTGAAATTTTTAAAAGCGTGTCGCATTTAACCTTGATATTCCATACTTTATCCATATCATCGTGAGAAACAACGTGACAGCAATTTAAACAAATTGCAAAGTATGGACAATTCATTTCAATAATAACGAAAATCTCAGAAATGACTGACTCAAAAATAAAGTGATTTGAAAGAAATTGTCTGTTTTAAAGAGGTGTGCACTTTTTCTGTACGAGTTCACCTTTTTCAAAGAACGTGACATTTTAGGAATTTTGTTACAGAATGAGCTGTGATCCCTTGTTTTTGTGCTGATTGCGAGATATTCTCAGTAGAAATCCAGCGATAGCATTCGCTTTTCCTGTGTTAATACTTAAGGTCTGCGTCTTATTTTCGTTTCCACAATTATTATTATTATTTTGTTTTGAAACTACGCAAAATTTTTCCAACATGTTTAAAATGATGCACAAAACTGAGCTTTTAATTAATTTATTAAAACGCAAGAGCAAATTAAAATACGCAAATGAAAGTTAATACTACCAGCTGTTGAACATTGTGGTTCCGGTGCCAAAGCCACCAATATTAATACTGGTGCGGACTGGAGATCGATTATCGTCGCCTGGATGTTAAAAAAATATATATAACTAGCAACTCATGCTTAGTTTGGTTGAATTAACTCATTAGTAAATAATAACACATAAAATAGAAGTAAAGACGCAGATAAGACAATGTTAAAATTCAACTATCAGTTATATGATTATATTCCATTTCTACAATAATAAATATATCATAAGTTAGAGGATTTAATATAGTTCATGCATATACGTGCAGTAAAACAGGCCAAACATGCAGGTAAGTTCGGTCAACAGCACTAATGCAGGAAATTCAACTTTTCACCATGACAGCGTGAATGGGAAGTGGATCAAAGCACATTATCGTCAAAAAGCATTTTTCGGTTATAAGCTTAATGCTATATTTCTCATTAACCGTGTCACAATATTGCTGCTAAAGTAATTAATTACGCCTGACCAACTCTGATGTAATATCTGGATAGGTACAAAATAATATTTTAAGTCTGAGGTATCTTAATTAGGGACTCCAGCCAGGATAATAGTAGTAACTTTGATTACTTCGCAAAGCTGCTGCTAGAGGTGGTCTTTTGGCATATAATAGTAGGGGACAGGCACTGCTGGAGATAATGGTTGAACTGGTATGGCAAACATGGTAGTACTCGAGGAATATTATCCTGCGGTATTAGTGATGATAACCTCAATCATGATAATGGTAATGCTAATGGTGGTGCTGAGGAAAGGGAAAAGAAACAACAAAGTGGTTAATGCAACGCAGAACATACCGGTGTTATTGGTTAAATGTAATCATGGATTTTCATGACTGAGCACATATTTTTAGTAACACTGGTATGTTTCTTAAATACATGTAAATGCTTGTTATTAAAAAATCTGATATGATCCATTCACAGGACCTTCTCTACCCTCTACCGTTTATTATGAGTATACAAACTATTCCACTAAAGAATGCAATCGCGAGAAACAACTGAATGTTGACAGGACTTCAAGAAATGCCCAAGTAATGAACAATTCGAACCATTAATAACGGATATCCCAGAAATCGCTTATGCCACAAAGTAAATTGTATGTTTTAAAGACATCTACATATAGTATGTTTTCATCTGTTGTTTAACGTTTACCAGTTATACAAGTTTATACAAAATTCCTTCGAATGAAGAGGACTTCACAGGCTATTCCTTGACAATTAAAGATATAAATTTTATTTGACATGTAAATACCTTTAATATATGGTATTTTAATAAAAATTGTTAGTCATTTTTGAGAAAATAAAAAACTTCGAAACATCTTCCATATAAAGAGTTTAGAGTGGAGAGATTTTCTTGAAAATCTTCATATCGCATCTTTGGAAGATACATCTTTGGACCAAGTTTGGTATTTATCTGGCTTGAGTTATGCTGTTCACAGACAGAGTTACACACACACACACACATACACTCGGGCGCGCACACATTTCTCTAAAAATGCTTATTTTTTACTTTCTGATAGGGGATATTTTATTATGTAAATTGTCATATTCATCATATTTTCACTTTTCAAGAAGTAAAGTACCATAAAATTGTACCATGCAATTTCTTTCTTCCGTGTTCATTTGAATTGTTAACTATCTCAGAATTACACTCGCATTTTTTCCCGGAAAATGGTAAATATCTACCTTCCCCTACTACTCGTATTGTATTTGAATTCACAAAATTAACTTTACCCTTACGTATCAGTGAGTTTGAGTAGCCTATAGCAAGTAGAAGTTTATCCTTTATATTTGGACACCGGACTGTAGTGTCTCATTGTGCTAAAAAAATGCCAAATTGAAGCAAAGTATTCCAGTAAGATAACAATTCGTGTCAGCGGTCCAAGCGCTACAGCAGCGCTTTATTTAGCGGTTCTATCAGAGGGCGTGCTGCAGCGCATCGTTGCAGCAGTGAATGAAGCGAAGAAATATTTTATAAACATGGCGGAGAGTTTGCAAACAATGTTTAATAGGGGGAGCCGCATTAAAAGACGGAGGAAGAGAGGGCTTTGTTTTAGTCTTAGGACCATTTAATAGACTATTACACCTCAACCTTTATAGTATCTATGCAGCAATAACAGCGTAAACAGACTGTTGTTCCCGAGACCACAACGCTTATAGGAACCCTTTTTAAGCGTTTCTGATTGTCTAGAAGTACAATATATTTTAGTATTTAAAATCGTGCCCATTGATAATATCCTACAGAATACAAATATTTTACCCGTTTGCATTTTTATGTTCCGATTTCTGTAATACGTTCCTAAACAGATGCGTAGTTTTGGCTTCCATTAACTGCAAGTAAGTAAACAAGACTGATATGTTACGTTCACATGACTTTTCCCAACCCTCTGTCGTTTATTAGTGAATATTAAAACTATTCTGATGAACGCTTATTTCCAGTCTACCTTATTTTAATGCAAATAAACTTTTTCAGAAATAGCTACATTACACATTTCGTTATAGAGGGAACAGGGATTGTCAAATGCTTTAGAGCTGGACGCTATATGCTTGCCTTAAAATGCTATACTCTTTCCATAACATCGTGAGAAACAACTGAATGTCGACAGCTATTAAACAGTTCGATCCAATAATAGTGGATGTCCCAGAAAAGGTTAAAGCCTCAAAAAAAGTTATTTTAAATAAATTATGTATTTTAAGGAGATTTACATTTTTGGTGTAGTAAGTTTTCGTCTATCCAGTTGTACAAAATTATACGAAATTCCATCCGGATGAAGAGGACTTTACAAGCTATTCCCAAAAGAACTAACATACACATTTTATTTGTCATGCGAGTACCTTAATTACGCTGTCATCCTCCGTGGTCTAAGGGTACCATGCTAGCATCTAGTTCCCGAGGTCATGGGTACAGACCCGGCGGAGGGCCTTGGATTTTTTGGGGCGTAAAACTCCTTAGCATAGATTCCTTCAGAAGGGAAGTAAAGCCGGTGGTCCTGTGTCGCAGATTTATGGCACGTAAAAGAACCTCAGGCCTGATTCGTAAGGAGACCTCTGAGCATAATTTCCGGCCTTTCACGCCCAATGTGGACTGGCACGCTAAGGACCATAGGAGTTAAAGAGCGTCCATAAATAAAACTCGATTCATACATTTTAATATATGCTAATTTAATTAAAATCACTAGAATCTTTTTTTTTTTAGAAAATAACAATTTCCACATAAGGGATAGTTTGGGCTAGGGATACTTTGTTGAAAATCTTCGTAACGAATCTTCGAAAGATACTGAACTTAAAATACCATGTTTGGTGGATATTTATCCGACCTTCCGTTTTTGACTTAAGGTGTTCACACACACACACACACACACACACACACACACACACACACACATAGACATGAACATTTTTCTAATTTCTTAATCGGGGACCTCAAATCTTATATTTCCAGTGAAATCTTGATATAGAATTTTTGGGTGCAATGCAGTAATCCCTCTACCTACTATAAGTATGGAGGAATGTACTACAACTCTATGCTGTAATTACAAAGTAGATAAAGTAATACTGTTACACATGGTTGCATCAAAACACACATTCAGGCTATATTCAATAAATGCAATAATTTAAGGTATTTTGTTTAAAAAAACTAACATAAGAATGAATCATAATTTGAACCTATCTCTGCTGTCGCTCTGACATTCGAAAACGACTCCGAAACTCATCTAAAGAATACTGCGGTACCGTTTTCTCAAAACAATTCATATTTCTTACACGAACTACCCTATCTCCTTCCCCGTTTTCTTCATAAGCGATGGCCATAATGTTGACATGATCAAGTGGAATTACTTCATAAGCAACATCGTTGTCATCTTCCGCTTTAATCTGCAAACACAAATCGCCAAATTCCTTCTTGATGCATATTCTACAATAAACGTATATCCACGCGCTTTCATCGCAAGGATTCAAAACATAAGTGGTCCAGAAAACAAATTGCTTGCAGCGATGCTTTCAACAAATCCTGGTGCGCTATGTGCAGCGAAGGTATTAAGCTCTGCCGGCCGTCGTAGCCGTGGTCGCTGGAGTGGTCGCTCCGGCGCTTCGCCAAGCTGAGGGTCGCGGATTCGAGTCCCGTCACGGGCATGGGTGTTTGTGTGGATGTGTGTTGCGGAAATAAGCGGTATGAATACAGTAAAACACAGTAGCATAAACTGGGTACAACAAGGGAACTTTAAAAAAATAATAATAAAAAAAGCGCTGTTACAGCGCTTGACCTGCTGAGTGTACCCATTCTGGTGAGAAATGTTTTCGGCAGATGGTAAAATATTGTATTGTAAACTGTGTGTTGCAAGAGTTTTGTTAGGTGAAAAGTTTTCTATTAATCATTTAGAATTAGGATCAAATTATATTGTCCATTTTAAATATACTCTTATTGAATCAGCTGAAGTAGAAATAAGTTTTAGGAAGTGCAAGGTTTGTTGGCTGACAATAAGAAGTCATTTTTATTTGAACATTTGCTGTAGGTATCCATTTATATTGCAACCCAGGTCTTATAAACTGAAACATGTATAAAATCACAGCATACATTAACTATGTACTGAATGCTGCTTTAGAGAAGGTAATATGACAGTTTTAACATAATTTTAATAAAACAAGAGGGCTACTATAATATTCAATTCGAATAGCTTCCTTCTCATACTATTTTAATCGTAATAAATAGTTAATTGTCGTAAACACACTTAATTTATTTTACAAATGAAACTTTATCTCATCCGCTCATATTTTTATATTACTGTGCGTATTTTTGTACATTTTAGGCCATAACAGCATAGTTTATATTGCATATTATGTTGATTTTTGGATCATAAAATCCTAACCCAGGTAATTACAGTGGTGATCGTAGATTAGTAATGGTTAGCAGCACTGGCATTGTGATGGTCATGATTACCATGTTAATGACGCTAATGTTAGTGCGGCAATGGCCGTAAAGTGACGGGGTAGTGGTAAGAAGTGCTAGAAACAATGATAGTGAAATATACCAAGTGATAGTGAGGTGGTGATGTTGATGGCGCACTGCTAGTAATGCCAGTGAGCTTTATTTGGAGATTCTTTTTTCACTCTGAACCTGTTTAGGCTAAGTTTAGAATTGGAAGGTGAGAAAGATTTAATGAACCTCCTCACGGCACCTAAAAATCTACAGGCACCTTGCACCCACCCCAACCAGCATCTAGGTTCACAGGCAGTAGCCAGGTGGTGTTTATCGCAGGTCTGTGGCAATGGTCGCTGATACTTGTTATGTCAGCCGCTTGTAGCGGCAGGAATGGCAATGATGAAAATTCATGGCCAGGAATAGTGTAGTGGTGTTGCTGATGTAAATTAGATAAATGTGATGCTGGTAACGGTAGTATTAGTGATAAGAATAGTGGTGGAAAGAGCGACAATAGCTGTTTTGCTTCATATCCAAAAATCGACATCCAATTCTTCGGAGAAAGCAATCTAGTTCATACAATACGACATTCGTTCACCAAGTGTGTGACATTGATAGCATCAACAGGTAAAATACAAAGGAAAATGAGAAAGGCTGTTAGCCATAGGGAATGGCACAGAGAACCCAAGCAATGGAGATTATCATTTTATTAACCCCGAAATATGACACAGGCAACATGCTGATTTATGACTTTAAAATGCATGCTTCAGTTATTTGAAGAGATACTCCTCCGAGACTGCTGTAAGATACATCCAATACTACACGCAAGCTCCGCGGAGATATAACAGTATAATTTTAAGAAATGAATGGCGATTCTGATAGATTATTTATGCTCGGCCATGCCAAAATGTAGTATTTATACTACTGGTAGCAGTACTTTAATGGGCCTCATTAAAGTACACCTATTCATTAAAGTATTGGTATTCGACCAATCAGAAGTGGCCACGTAACAGTGTGAAAGCAAAAGTATCGATTATTCTGCGTATACATCTCACAACGCTAGCAACTTTGTTTAACACAGGTGCTACACGGTCATTGTATTGTAACCATAGATAAAGGAATAACGATTGTAACACATCACTCAAACCAGAAACGAATAACTTATGAAACCTGTAATTTAGATACATGGTTGAGCATAAACAGTCGTATGAAACTTGACTATAATGGTGATTAAAACGCTCGTATAATTACTAACCTCGTTTCGCTCGCTCGGTTAATAATAATAGCTGCGTTTTAATTACTACCATTATAGTCTCGTTGCATAATGTACTATTATAGTACCGGAGAAACAATGTTTCCTCTATATGTTTCCAAAGTAGCGAAATTGATTAATGGAATGGAGTGATTAAGCCAGGAGTAGCTGCCATCAGAAATTATCTTATAGGTGTATATTTCCAGAATAAAGACAAAATTGCAGAATAAATCCTACATAGCCAATTTTTCCGGTTTGGGCATCGTACTCGAGCCTGTAGGATGAAAGCCAAGAGTTTCCTGTGCAATGTTATGGTAAACGAACAGTTAGTGTTAACTGCAATAATGTTAACTGGTTGTGGTAGTATAGGTGACGAAGATAATAAAGGTGATTCTCGTGGTAATAAGGAAGGTGTTAAATCCTAGTGTTTTTATACGAAAATATGGTAAATGTAGAAGTGACAACTGTAGTGGTAATTAGGACAACATTCATGCAGTAATGATACTGGCAGTGATAATAGCAAAATGGTGGGATTTTTAGAAGTGGTAATGATGATATACGTACTTAATGGGATAATTATATAAGCATGATGAATGGTGAAATAATGGTAGTTTTAGAAGTTGTAATGACGATATGTTAACGATGTCGCGATGTTTTCAGCAGTCATGAGGACAAAAATAATGGTTCTCAGATAGGAACTGTAACGGTATGGTCGTAATGCTGACGCTATTAGTAAATACAGGGCGTTTTTTCAAACTTTCCAGCTGATTATCTTGATAGAAACAGGTTTACAGGAAAACAGTTCTCGTTTGAGGAAGAGTAAAAATAATGATATTACTTAAATTTTATTTAGTTTCATTGCATTAGCGTTCATAATTTTTTCAAACTTCTTAGGGCACTGGGTACTTTAAATTCTGGTTACCAATAACTACTGAATGATACCCAAATTTGGTTTGGTTATACTTAAGTATTTCGAAAAATAATGATTAAAATAATAAGTTAACACTCGCTTAAAATTGTGCAAAGGTGGTATAAGTGACATATTGCCTCTTAGCTGAAAATATTGCAACTTTTATTTCAGGTGCACTTTCCTCCTATGATTTTGTTTCTATGATCACCTTTGTTTTTCCTAAATCACATAAAAAATAATTTTATATTGCAAACAAAATACTTTATTCAATACCTTAACCTATCGAGAACAAAAAGCAATTTAGTTTTTGTAGTATAAAAGGTCCAATATTTTTCATAAATCATATTTTATTCACACATTTATATAAAAATCTGAAGAAAAAAGTAGTCTTTCCAAGTTAAGTGCATGCGCAGAAAATTCCAGCTCCATATTCATCTCCCTTCTGACTTCCTGCAGCTCCTATTTTCCTCGTGCGGCTCTTGGACCTATTTTAAAGGACTTGTGCTCTATTTTTAGCCTCCGAGTCGCCGCATATAAATTTTTGTCACCCCTAGGCTCATTTTTCCCATTACTTTTAGTTTTCCACTGCGGCCATCGTTATCACACACAACACTGTCATATACCACAATATGCAATGTTTTAGCTCCAACTTATGCAATTTTTGGTAACCTTTCCCAAGTAATATGATGGAAACTACCACTGGGATTTTGGGTGCAACCATGTAAATACCTCTTGAGAATTCATCCTGAGAAAGTTCTGTTTTATTGCCAAAAGAATTTCCTCAGAAAGACAATGCTTATGCATTTGATTTATCGTGGATCTTTTGATATCCATGCCATGAATTCTCACCTATTAGACAAAGGCCATGCTGTGGGTGATTGTCATCAGGTAGTTTGTGGAAATATATTGCCCAAATGACCTGTCTCATTTCTGCAATGGGACTTGGTTGTGCGCCATGATGTTTAAATTGCCAATATATGCTAAATTGGTGAGAGAAATTAAACTTGAATATTTCTACTTTTTATCACATAGAAAATGAAAAATGAAATGCTTTAAACATCTGACTTCCGAGTACACTTAAATATTTTATAAAATAAATGATTGGTTTAGTAAAAACGTTTCAAACAAAAGTTATTTGGTTTCATATGAAATACACAAATGCGTTTTAAAAATGTTGTATTCCTGTTTAAAATAATTGAGCTTATCATGAAAATACTTTCAAAATATGCACTAAATAAAATGTAACGAATATAATTGTTTTCTCCCCTCAAATAAAGAAACATTCTCCGTAAATCTTGAAAACGTGCTGCGTTCAATCACCTGGGAAGCTGTATAATGATTTAATTGGGAATGTGTTGTACCTGTTGTTGATCTAGCTGGAAACTCTATTCGAATCCAGATGTAAGGCGTGGAGAGCGATAGCAAGGGGCAAATTTCAATGAAAGAAGGCTATTAAGCTCTCAAACAAATGCGAGGGCTCGTGTTTAGGTTAAGTGCGTTTCAGCGTTCTGCATTTAGAGAAAAGATAATTCTGTTACAATTATAACAATAAATGGGTTCTGCTGGTAGTCAGCGATTCTGCCATTGCCCCCTGACCTCTCCATTACTCACGACTTCTGAGTAATGAGACCTCCAGAGTTAACGCCTTCGTTAACAAGCAATCATTAGGACTTGACGCATGCGTAAATAGAAATGGCAAACACTCACCAAATTTCATCTGGACACAGTTCACCGCACAACCATCTCTCAAACTGCAACAAGCTCATGTTAACCACGGATAACGCAGGTAAAGAAGGATTTACACATTTTTTAATATACATCATTCGACCACTTAGTAGTTCTTAAAGATCAGATTCTTTTTGTCACATTTTATTTTTAAGGTAAGAATAATCAATCTACTAACACAAAGTGAAAATAACAAATAAGGACTGGGTGGGGGGAGACTTACGAGAAAACATTTATCTCCTTGTGAAACAACACAAATCTGTTGTTAGTGTTTTCAGAAAATGTTAGGAATATATTAGTAATGAACATCATACTCAAACTTCTTCTTTACAGATACAAGTTCATTTTTTTGGCAGTAACGTATTCACTTTGTTAAAAAGAATCAAAAGGGAGAAGCTAACTTTAATTCTCATCCTGTTCTTTAAAGTTTTGAAGTAGTAGTGTAAAAGCGGCATTTATGCAGTTCTAAGACGGGATCATTAGACATGGATAATAAAAATGTAATAACATTTTTCCGATTGCTTATTAAGTGTAAACCGTTAAACTTTGTTTGATGTCTGAACACAATTTAAAGACAAATATTTGGATATTTATAACTTTACATGACAGAATGTTAAAAAGGATTGCATAAAGAACAAAAATCTTTCATGGAAATGTTTTTCATAAACCTCAGATTTTAAGCACGACGCATGCTTGATATTTGGAGCCTACTTTAATTCAATACACATACAATTACGAATCACAAAATATAAATCGAGTTCATTTTAAAACCATACGATTTCTGAAGTGCTATAACACAAAACGTTTGTTCTTTGTTGCAATTCATGCCAATATTAGGTTATAAAAAAGTTAAGAGTATCCAATGAGCTGCTAATTTCTAGGGTTCAAACTCCAAGCATACTTCATTTGCTTTGTGTAAATCCTTAATCAGAAAGTAAAAATTTTATGACATATTCCTTTGGTATACCCTAAAAATATTTTCCTAAACTTAGTGCAATTATTCACAATAGACCATCTATTAGCTTGCAGTTCCTACATCCTATTAGATTTATAGGATAGAAAGAGAAAAAAATGGAAAACAAAGCTATATAGGAGGGAGAATAATGATAAAATAGTTTGTAATGATAGCGATTCTGAGGATAAAAAAATACATAAATTGAGTTTTATTTATGAACGCTCCGTAATTCCTATAGTTCTTAGCGTCCTATTCTATATTGTGCTTGAAAGACCGGAAATTTTGCTCAGAGGTCACTTCATCAGACTGGAGGTTCTTTTACGTGCCGAAAATCTACGACACTGGACCCCCGGCTTTACTTCCCTTTGAGGAAGGCCATGCTAAGGACTTTTACGCCCGAAAAAAAATTCATCGCCCGGGTTTGAACCCCCGTCCTCGGAAACAAGAGGTAAACGATGATAATAATAATGTACAGCACAGGCCATAATGTTTTAGAAAACTATCTACAGCAATACAACCAGAGCTCCAGAATCTATCTTAAGAGAATATGGTGCTCTTGGTGTATTTATTTGGACTATTTCAGGATTAAAAATAAAAATCAAACAATATATTAATAAACTGCACTTATAAAATAGTCCTTCATGCAAATTTAAATATGTCGTGGAAAATACATTATATTTGTAAAAGAATAGTGTAAATTATAGGAATTTAAAAATCTGAGTTCTACTGCAATTTATTTAAAAGTACTTGCACATGGAGTACATGTTGAATGTTACCAGCGGTAAAGTGCCTTCTTTAGGCTAGTTTTGAATGCACTGGAAAGAAATTTCGCTTAGTTCATTTTTAACAAAGGAGTTGGAGAGAGCGGTCCCAGGTTCAATTCCTAGCTGGGGAATGGAAATGTTTCTTAGTCAAGGTTATTCTCTGTACTTCCCAGAGTTTGGACGTATGAATGAGAGTGTGGATGTGTGTGCATGATCTAATGCATAACACCAAAAGAAAAATCAGAAATCCATTGTCTGTATACGAGTTAACACCACTGCCGATACGCAATATGTTCCAAAGATAAATGGCCGCCGATATGACCATTGCAATTAAAGGCGGGGTGTAAATGGAACAACAAAATGGAGTTAAACTACAGAAGACCTGCCATCGCGTCTGTCTGAATACGACATGTTGACAGGCTTAGGGCAGCCCGAGGGCTTAACCACGTAGTGACGGGATATGGGGTTTGCAGGGTGTCGGTTGAAGTTTATGTAGGGGAGTGAAAGGAGGTAGCAAGTTTTGCTCCTCAACGGTTGTCGGTCATGGTGCAAATGCCCTTAAGTATTGTTCCAAAATTTTACATGGGGGGTTGTAATTTTGAAATCCAAGCAACTCTTATATGGGAGCTCAGCCCTAGCTGCTAGTGGAGGTGCTCCCTTGTTACCGGATGTGCCCGCATGCCTTGCGGGGAAGCCGGTGAGGTCTCAAGCGGCGTGTTCTGGGGTTAGAATCACCTAGAGTCCGAACGAGGGCGCCCCGATATTGTGGCAACTGGTCGTAAAATTTTGCGGCCCGGCGCCTAATTTCATCCTCCATATAGGGAAGAGATGAGGCTTCGCGATGCAGTCTCACGGGAAAGGAGTGATATACAGAATAGATGACCCGAAGGCCCCTATTCTACACCCGTTGTAGAAGCAGCAGACTGGAGTCTGTGGCCATGCCCCAGATCTCGCAGGCATAAAGCAGGACGGGGACTATGAGTCCGAATATGTGCTATACGAAACAAAAGTAATGATGATCAGAAATTCAACTGAAAGATCTCGTCTGTTTGTACGGTCTCTATTAATAGCGCAAAGAATCTGACTGAGGTTTTTTCGTGGTTTCTTCCCTCAGCCGTCAAGGTAAATACTAGATTGCATATTTAATACCACGACTTAAAGTTCCACCTTAAGTCTAAAACAGTAAAAATGACAAATAGATGGTAATAGTGAATGCTGTGCCATCTATCCACATACACTGAAAGCAGGTAAACTGGACGGCACCCTTATGCACGAAGCACGAAGCATAAGACCCAGTTGCTATGCACTGGGGTCTCTGTGGACACGTGACGAAGCAAGATGGTATGGTTAAAGGGATGAGACCTAGAAGGCTAACTATCCGCCACACATCGATCCACAAGTTATCTACTAACAGATCCGTTGCGATATGACCATGTAGTTAAAGTGACGTAAAATAAATAGATTAAACAACAAATTCACCGAACACGCGGCGACATCACGAAACGCAAACGATAAGAGGTTGGAAAATCAGAACAGATAGAATGAGAACCGTTCATGGAGATCAATCTCTAATTAGAGCGGTATGCTACTGTGAACAGTTGAGAATTGGAGGAAATTCAACATGGGCACCAGAATTAAACTAAGGTTTGGAAACCATGGGATGGGCTACAGTTGGTGAGGGTAAGGGAAATAGACGGAGTATATGAAGAAACTTTAAGAACAGCCTTCATGATATTCACGGGCAGCAAACAATTGCATAATACACGGAGAAGGTTTAATTGGAACTGGAGTCGGAGCAACACATCAAAACAGGAATTAAACTAGTAATAGAGGGACTACCGTGGCTTAGACTTAGGGAATCAGATGATAAAAATGGTGCAAGTATCTGCCCCATTTACAAGCAGGAAGACTCCTGGGTGCATATATTGGCTAGCTGATCCTTTACAGTCTCAAATAGAGGGTTTAGGTCGTGTTGGGCGTTAATGGAAGGCAGGGTATATCTGAGTGAGTAGGTAAATTTCTGTTTAAGGTAGGATCACTTAGGTGTGAGAAGGCTGATAATAGTGGAGAGTACAAACAAAGCTAGCATATCCTGCTGGATACTTATTTATTGTTTTATTTTCTATGTTACGAGAAGACATCAAGAAGTTACACATGTCTGACACTAAGACCATTGCGCAACAACAGTGGCGCATTGTCAGTATAAGTTTCATGTTCAGGGCTTCCTGTAGAGACAGTTCTGCTACGGTACTGATAAGAGGTGCATCATAGTGCAGGTGTGAAATGGCGTGCCAACTAAAAACATGCTCCAAAGTTAAAGTGCGCAGAGCAGTACAATTCTTGTGAGAAAAACATGTAAATTTCACAGAGATTCACCGTGAAATTCTGGCATATGAACCAAATGCAATACGGCTTCCATTCATTGTGAAATGGTGTCAACAATTTGAACAAGGCCGCATATACGTGGATGATGCTAGTCTGAAAGAAAGGGCATCAACGTTGAGTGCAGACGATAATATCCAGAAAATCAATGCAATGATCCACACTAATCGCAGAGTGAGTATCGTAGACATTGCATAGCGGATGAGCATCTCACTGGGCAGTGCTCATTCAATAATCCGAGACGGCTGCAGTTTCGGAAAATGTCACGCTGAGTTTCGCCATCACTGACACCTGCACACAAAGTAGTAAGCTTCTCTGGGCCTCCTTCAGCGTTACTCTGTTGAAGGCAATGATTTCGTAAGTTGCACCATTACGTTGCATCATAAACTATCCTTTAAATGGAACAATTTTTCGAAAATTTTGATTCTCTAAAAATGATAACGATTTTTATTAAAACACCATGTATGAACGATATTTACAGGTCGCGCCACGGATTTTGGCATGTGAAAATTTTAATGGAGAGCTACGATGCGAGTCATTTACCGTATAGATGTATGACACATACGGGGCTGCAGCTCGAAGAATGCTGCAAGTTGAGACGGGACTTGTATACGGTGGAAGGAACTGGACCACAACTGGACAGAAGGAACCACGTGCTACTTGCAAGGGAGGTATTGAAACATCAGAGGGCTGGCTGACTGGGTCATATGCCAATATCCCTGGCGAGACCTATACATGACAAATAAAACGCACATCTTGAGTTTTCTAGGAATAGCCTGTGAAGTCCACTTCATTTGGAAGTTGTAGAATCTTGTATAAACTGGTAAACGCAAGCGATAGACGAAAACGTACTACACAAAAGATGTAGATAGCTTTAAAACACACATTTATTCCAAATTACGTTTTTTTGTGGTATAAGCCATTTCTGAGATATCTGTTATTGAAGGTTTGAATTGCTTATTTCTTGATGTCCGTTTCAACATTCAGTTGTTTTTGCGTTTCTATGGACACAGTATGGCACTTTAAGGCCAGCATATAGCGACCAGTTCTTAAACATTTGACTATCGCTGTTCTCTTTGTATCTATAACGAAATGTGTAATGTAGCTATTTTTGCATATGTTTATGTAGATTAAAATGTAGTAGATAGAAAAATAAGCTTGAGTAAGAATAATTTGTATATCCACTAATAAAAGATAGAGGGTAGAGGGTATAGATTTTTATACATTGCACTGGTGTTTTTTGTAGTGAGTTGTATTTATGTATTTGTTTCTTTATTATCTTAAGTATTAGAAAAGCGCGTACGCTCTGCCGGACTCGTGGGATTGTTATAGGCCAGTGTTTGTACACATTGATTTGAATAAATACACTCACTCATTTATTCAACATTATTTGAGTGCCTAAATTGCATACATTTTCTAAAGCATCTTTGCGAATAAAGGTTAAAACTTGCGAATGGAGGCAAGTCTTCGAAAATTCGCAAGTGGAAATCAGCTTCATACAACCAAT
The DNA here is from genome assembly GCA_030765065.1 of Deroplatys truncata. NCBI lineage: Eukaryota > Metazoa > Arthropoda > Insecta > Mantodea > Mantidae > Deroplatys > Deroplatys truncata. The sequence goes on from CM060978.1 coordinate 131,925,631, forward strand.
AGTGCTGTACAAACGCTTTCTGTTCATTTTCATACATCGCGAGACTTAAATTGTCCAGCTCTGTTTGTATGCTACGGTTATGGCATATAAAGAAGCATATAGTACTACCCTCAAGTTGCGACAGCTGGTAAGATACACGAGAGCTAAGGAAACCCATAAACATTCCAAGCAGATATTGTAAGGCAGATCAAAGCCGAGTACATAAAGCTGGTAGGTAAATAAACTTATAAATAACTTATTGGTTTGTGAAGGAAATGAGAGAGAGATATAATTTATGCGCAGTAATCATGTTATTTAAGTGAAAGCAGGAGGTATTATAGAGGAGGGACAGCAAGCGCTTGTTAGCACAGCTGTCAGAACTCGCCACAGTAAATCTCGGAGCGGCGTACCTTTTTGCATCATTAGCATTTTCCCCTTGCCCCGGGAAGTATCCGCGGTGGTCCGGCGTTTCAGAGCCACGGGGGGTCGCCACACCATTAGCGTTCTGCCATCGACGAGAATCGAACGTGCTATTATCTAGCAATGACCAGAGATGGGCAGTTTCGGAGCTGTATCACTCAGTGCATTATCAGTCTGTCCTCTTTCTGATCATAGTTGTCTGGATTCTCTTCTGTTTTATCTCTTCTTCCACTCCGATATAGACTGTAAATGTACTGGGTCATATGAATAAAAATCTGATGTGATATATTCACTTGCCTTTCTCTACCACTTGTCGTTTATTAGTGGGATACAAACTAGTCTTAGTAAATCTTAGTTTTATATCTACTTCATTTTAATCCAAATAAACTTTTACAGAAATAGCTGCATTACACATTTCGTTATAGATATAAAGGGAACAAATATTTAAGAACTGGACGCCATAAGCTGGCCTTAAAACCTCATACTCTCCCCATGGAATCGCGAGAAATAACTGAATGTTGGCAGGGCTTTAAAAAGAACGGCTAAGTATTGAACGATTCGAACTATTAATAACGGTTATCTCGGAAATGCTTGATGCCAAAAAAAGGGTTCTTTAAAATAAATTGCATGTTTTAAGGAGATCTAGATTTCTTGTGTACTACGTTTCTGTCTGCGTTTAAAGTTTACGGTTGTAAAAGATTATCAAAACTCCTAGCGAATGAAGAGGACTTCATAGGCTATCCCAGAAAATTCAAGGTATACGTTTTATTTATCATGTAAATATGTTTAATATATGGTATTTTAATGAAAATCGTCACAGACATTTTTAGAAAAACAAAAATTTCGAAAAATGTTCTATGCAAAGCGTAGTTTAGGGTGGGAGGATTTTATTGAAAATCATCGTTTGCATCTTTGAAAGATATTGAACCTAAATACCCAGTTTGGTATTTATCCGACTTTTCGCTTTTGAGTTATACTGCTCACAGACACACTCACGGACATTTTTCTAAATGCTTTATTTGGATTCAGAGGGCCTCAAACATGTATTTCTGGTGAACTCTCGATATGGAATTTTTGGGTGGAATGCAATTTCTCTATTTGAATTACGTATTAGGTATTATTGTTTGTATTATTATTATTATTATTATTATTATTATTATTATTATTATTATTATTATTATTATGTTACTCCATAGCAGCGGATTTAACATTAATAGCTCGTTATCATTGGCATATGCCCTTAACTATTTCTAGTTTCGATCGTCTCTCTTGGAGTAATATTGATCCCAAGTATTTAAAATGTCTAACTTTCGTGTCTTACAATTGCTGTTTCATGTTCCCGTACTCTTTTTGCAGTTCCGAGCAGCTATCACTTTTTCGAGCAAGGAGGAGATTACGTAAGAGATACTAGAAAACTTATATTTCCACATTTTTTCCCCAATCACTTAAGCTCACATCTGAGTAAATTACGAAAAAAAGGAGAGATGGTAATTAGCACTCTTGAAGAAGACCTTCGGTTCTGTGGAACTTTTATGATTATTTTGATTATATTTGCATTTGTTATGTGTTATCAAAGAATTGTTTTGTTATATTGATGAGAGACTTGCTCATCCCTAAAATGACCATCCCAATGTCCTCCAAATAAAACACGTTTAATGGCATTTTCTTCCCCCCATATTATCAAGCAACTTTTATTAAAGACATTTCTTCTACAACGCTTAGTTTTGGAGATGTGGTACTACAGCCTCAACTTAAATGGTCCATCCTGTAAAAGATTCAGGCTTGTATTGGACGTTCCTGAATTTCTGCCGGTATCAATACTTATATTTTTTACTATATTTAATTACTCCTTTATTTTCAATTGCAAAATCACAAAATTAGATTCTTCAAAATTAAACTAAGATAATAATTTTCGCAGTTATTCAATGAGTTTGCTACTAATACATGCTAGATTACAATAATCTTCAGCTGCTATAACTTGCTGGTCTGTAAACTGCAAACTATAAATACTTGTGTCAACAATATAACACCCATTCCTAAACATTTCTTTTTCTAGACTTAAAGCCTCTTTAAGCCTCTTTTGAATAATGCCGAAGATAGCATTACTGAGGGAAACTTGGTACCTTATTTATTTTTATTTTAGTCAAACAGTTCCCTGACACATATTAAATTACTATAGCTATACAATTTTAGGTGTTGGCTCTTTTCTAATATTCCCAAAGAATAAAGTATGCACTTACATTTCCTAATCTGCAAACATAAATTACAGCAATAACTGCAGTTTGCAGTGTAAAATGTTAGCTGCAAATTTCAATTACTTACAACTTTATGTCGCTTGCGAGCTGGAGAGTTAAATCATGCTTATAAAATGCATTGCCTCAGCTGGGAATGGAACCATTGATTTTCAGATTTTTTTAACGCTTCTGGACCGCAGAGGTACCATGGTGAAATGCTCGAACGCATTAAACCTTATAATCTGGTTCATGTACACCAGTAAACGATCTCAGGTACTTCGATATATCATTATACCCTAAAGACAATGTTGCAAGTGGTTTTGATTTCCGGGATTTTTAGTTAACCACTAACCACTATGCTTGAATAATTTTATTGCTATTTCCCTCTAGTCGTGTTTAGACTAAACTTGGAGGTTTGAATTAAACTTGAAGAGTTAATTGCCAAGGTCGGCTCTGGATTAATTCTTTTTCGCCTTGCAATAATTTTAAAATGTTTGCGGTTTTATGTGTAGTTTGGAATTTTATAAGGAATATCTGCTTCTTTCGTAAACTTAAGAATACTGCATTATAAACTCACGATACCTTAGGTTTCATCAGCAGTGGCTGCTTAGATCGATTTGAAAGTGCATCCTTCTATATTATAAACAAGTATTTTTCTATTCTTTTAGGTCATTTGTTAAGTCTACGCTTTTAAACCAAGATAATTATGGCATTGTATATACTATTGCTGAATGCAGAAAATTAATTTTCGAGTATTTAATTTTCCTTTTTCGTTTAATTTCTTATTTTAATTTTATTTAATTTTGTATTTCTTCATGCTGTACTGCCTGACATTGTTTTTAATCTAGGATTTAAAGTGTTTAGCCCTAAGTTCCAAAACGAAGAACATTTTTTATTTATTTATTTATTTATTTGTATTACGAGTTTATATGCAGTAATTAGCCGGTCGAATATCAACGGACTGACGAAATTACACAAGGTAAACCAGTTGAAATAGTTTCGACATTTATTCAGAAGGTTATGATGAACTCTTATTTACCATTTTATTCCACTTTTTAAAGTTATGCTAAAGCATGTGATGCTTTTGGAACTAGTAATACTGTTTCTGAATGTACTTCCGCTCCCCGCTGTCCATTCTCGTTCACCATAACAGGACTGGAGCAACAAATTTAAATAGACGTGCGGGTAGCATCACATCTCGAGCATTTTATCCTACACTCATTCACATTACATTAGCCTGTGAATTGTGTGATCCATTAAGAGTGTAGCTAGCATAACTAAAATCAATTGAATCAGTTTTATGTCATTTTAGATAGCGAATGTCAAAGCATTTCCATTATTTTCCTTCTGTCTAGTACATCGTTTAAGACAGCTTTCAAATAGCTTAAAGACGGAGATAAGCATACGGTTTAATATGCCATAACTACACTCAAAAACACATACATACTTAATGTCCTTTTAATTCTAAAATCTTATGTAACAACGCCTCTAAAATTCGATTCAGGTTGCAACGCAAAGGCATATTAGATGTCGCAGCATCGCGTTGCAAGCAACATCCTTCCTCCGAAACATGCCAGGATATCTCCATAACACAAACTTTTTGGGGTAAGTTAAACTTTTGAACATTTAACCACACGCTTTTAGCAATAAACTTTTAAAGTAGTGTAACCACAGCTGTAAGTTAATTCATACTTAACGCCATTACTGAGCAAGATGGCTCCACGGTTACGTACGAGGCTCGCATTCAGAAGGCTGAGTTCAATTCCCGTCGGGTCGACCACTCTAACCATGTTTTTTTCATGGTTTCCCCCGGTGGTCCCCCTTCTACCACGAATTTCTTGTACCCATTATTACTTTTCATCTGTTTCAGGGTTGAAGGTCCAGGCGACGGTGGTTGATGTGTTCCTTCAGGACGGTGGAATTAGTGCTTTGGAATAGATTTCTCCCTTGCGCTTGGCAGGCCTGCCGGGACCCCCTTTCAGTGTGTTGTCTCGATTGCCACGGGATTAGGAGTGCTAGCCGGCGTCAGGATGCACTGCATATGGAAACTTTAGAGAGTGCTTGTTAGCGCTCATTGTCGTCCGGATCTGGCCGCCCTTCGGGTCTCCCCCTCATCCCTTCCTCCCAAGGGTCACGTTGATCTACTGTGGCCCATTTGTGATGCTGTACTCCAGTTACTAGAGACCTCCGTCTACTCTTAACTCCTATCATTGAACTATAAAAGCTTCAAACGCTTTGGTCATCGTTAGGAGCCAGACTGTCAAATTAGAATTCATCGTTGCGACCCAAAATTTCTCTTTGGCTCTTTTAGACATAATGAAAGGAAATCATCATTTTAAGGGAACATCAAAATAAGGTAGAAGAACATCTGATTTGCTGTGTTTTTGAATCTTGAATCATGTACAAATCATGAATCTTTGCAATATTAACATGAAACACCGTATAACACTAAGCCACGTGTCTTCTAAGCACGTTTATGTGCAGTGTTGCCAGGAGCACTCGCATGTAGCACGACGAAATTACTCAACTTTTTTATATTAATTTCTATGAAACTAAGCAGTAACAAACAGTTTATTAGGATTTTGTTAAAGCCATTCTGTGCTAAAAGTCTTCGCCTAATTATTGAACTATTTCACAGTATAAGTATAAATAAATTATTAAAATTTAATATGGACTTTCGAACAGCAAAAAAATATTACGTTTTCTTTGTTTATCCTACCGCGAAATACAGAACTGCCCCTTGAAAAGAACGCACTTTGAACGTTTCCAACCTGTACAATATACGAATATTAAACGAGTCTTTGCAAACTGAAAATTCTGCCTTAAGTAAACAATTTATAGTTGGCACCTGCCTCGTGGTCTACATGCATTGTGTGTTGACGTGGATCAATTGGCACGTTTCCTATGCTTCTTAAACGACTAATAAAATACTTTATGATGCTATATGACATAGCTGTCACTATAACATGCACCCCTTTTATGCAACCACTATGGGTGCAGCCCCATTATTGTGCCCCACATCATGGCAATTTTTTGGCCTGTCTGATACTTCAGCATCATTAAGCTGTCAGACATTTAGCAATGCTGGTGTTGTGTGGTCGTTGTGGATGATTCATGGCTATGATTATATGCACCATCTTACAGATTCAGGCCGTCTGAAGAGTTAAGGTAAGATTAATATACAAGTTTCGTTGTGCAAAATCTCAAGTTATTTTTGCGGTACGTAATTTCAGGGGAAAATTTGAGAAACCTGAAATGTTAATAATAATAAAACAAAGAATTGCTTCCAACAAAGAAATCACCAAATTTCATAATATATAAGTTTCTACTATTTAAATCATACATTCTAAGTACATATTTCAATAATGGCTGTTATGTTCTCTATCCAATTACTTATCCAATTACTTCAGAGCCCATTTAATAAAAAAACCAGGATTTGAAGTTAGGGATTTCGTGATACGCCATAATGACGTTGGATTTCATAACAATAAGGCTAGGGGCATTTTACAGATTCATTAAAAAAGTTGTATCGTATGCAAACTTCGCTGTCATTCAGAATTTAAAGAGTTTGCCTGACTACATAACATTCTTCTTCTCGAACATGGCATGCAGATTCTCTCCAGTTCTGCTTCTAGGGCATTCAGATGTTCCGCCTGTTTTACTGGAAAATAAAATGTATCTTTAAACCAGGCACACAACCTTTTCAACCTGGGATCACTTTATGATTGAATCAAACGAGCTAAAATCCGTCTTTGAAAATAAATTTGGTCGTTTATCACCAGAACTTCAATCATCTTTCTTCTCCGAAGGACGTTCACAGATTCAAGAGAACTCAAACTTCAACATTTTCATTGCCTGAATAAGGTACATCTTTGATATGTTTTGCATTTTAAGTCCCGTAAATCAAACGTGTTTGCTGGTTTTAATTAAAACATGGATGTTTTTGGATAATTATATTACAATTATTTGACTTTGATTACATATAAAACCTCAACATTATTGTTTGGAACATTTTAGAGGACGAAAGATTTACAAGCACAATCGATGTGAGGAGGTTTTAGTAAACACGGGTCCGCAGAGGAGCCGTTTGCCGGTAGTTGTGGCTAAATGGTAATGAGCTGTCATTAACGTCATTGTTTTTACAACTCTGTTTAGCCCACCTCAACTCAATTAGACAAGCACTAGCGGCTCATAATCATATTAGGGATCTACCTATTTCATACTCGCCTCATTTGCGGTTCCTTGCTTATTGAGACATTCTGTTTCCTATTATTATGTACTTTCAACCATTTTCCTTTTGCACAAAGTTCATTGAAATTCACAATTAAGATGAAACAACAATTTTTGCACTAATCATTTACAAAATATTTGCCTTTTAGGTTTAAATTTTCTCAAATCGAATGAGTCTCTTCTGAAACACAATATATAATTTCTTTTTTTCTTCTTATGAACTCATTGTTAACGCGACGTTTTATAAATACCTGGTTGTTGTTTCAGCACCTACATAAATAAAACTCACAATTACCTAATTCAAACCATTTCTATTAGATATTTCGGGTGACTAACCCAAAATGAATCGAAAACTTACCTTCCTAGTTCTTATCTGAAATAACTTATATAATTTCAGAAGAGATGCTATGAGGGAAGTTTAATTCGGTCTTATCCGGTGTACTTCCTTGGCATGACCTTGAACGGCTGACTCATTCATGTGAAGTCTGTGAAGGGAGTACATAGATTTATAGAGCCGCGTGCACCAAAGGGAAAGCGCACAAACAAATCAGCCGGCTTGCTTTGTGTCGTCTTTTATAGACAACGAGTAAACCTCTGTCCCTCATTTACCCCTTTATATGTGTCAAAAACCATTTCTAAAAGCGGTAATATTATAGCTTTCCTTTATACAACTGTAACAAAAAGAACTAATACTTAAATCTTATTGTGATTCTTCTTGTTTAAAAACTCCAAGAAGCGTCTCTTCTGCAGTTAATACAGATTTTATAATCTCCACATTATCAGAGTGTGTGAAAACTGAGGGTATGTAGGATAACAGTGTACCCAACTAAAGGAGTGCTGTATATCTTTATAGGTTTCAGAGGAAGTAATTAATTTTTTTTCGAGAAGCACATGTTAATGTTGCTAACAAAATTAGTATCTCATCAGAGCACAAAGCAAGCAATTAATAAAAGTGTTCTGGCCACTGTTAAGCTAAGTAATGCTATACTTAGCCTTAAGAACCCATTTGAGGTATAAGAATGTTTGAGATGAATGTACATAAAAGGATGAGTTGTGATAAAATTATGTTTGGTTTTGGCGCTTTTGTAGATAAGCTCTTAAATGATCTGTACGATTCTGCAAATTAGCTCTGCTAATATACAATCAGGTGATAAATAACAAATGTTGAGGAACTTAACTGTTCATCTTTTTTTTCTCCTTTCTTTTCTTCCTTGTTTTACAGTTTATGATACTGAGTTTTTACTGTTTTCGTTACCGCCTATTATCGCAATTTAACAACACACACAAACACCCATGCCCATGGCGGGGCTTGAACCCGCGACCCTCAGCTTGACGGAGCGCCGGAGCTATACACTCCAGCGACCACGGCTACGAGGGCCGGCATCAAGACGTTTGATTACGTTCGTGATTGCGTTGTGATACTCCCCTTCATTTAATGTTATGGAAGAGCACGATTTAGTGTTCTGATGAACACAACTCAGGGTGTGATCGGAATGTGAGAAACTGCACAGCCGATTAATTCGAGGTGATGGTTAGAAGTCAAATGGGTAAATATTATTTGAATACATATGTCATTAGAAAGTTTTTCAAATAACTGTATTTAGTTTAATAATATTATGTTGAAAATATTAATGTATGCAAACGCACAAACATTGTAGGTTATCTTGATAGCCACTACCTAAAACTTCATGTTTTTACTTTTGAAAATATAACGTTGAATTATCACTTTACATTGCGGTTATTTCCTTTCACGATGATTACAGATCTGAGTTAATTTACCTTAAATTGCTCCCAGTTCTACAGAAACTCTCATTTAATACAATTTCCTCCTCCCGAGCAACCCTCACGTATTAACGTTTATTTCCGCGAAATCCTTAACTGTTCTTAACTAGTGAACGCTAAAGGAAATAAAATTCCCATAATTATTGCCGTTATGTTGCTTAAATTGCTTAGATTCTTGGAACGAAAATTCCTTCTGTTCATTCATACCCTTGTTTTAAGGGGAAGTTTAAAGCCCTGTGCTGCCAATGTTAATATGCAAAATTCATGACCGATTATCTCAGAAATTATTTAAGATATCAACTGAAAATTTTCCAGGATGTAGATGCTTGCCTTCTAAGTTCACTGTTCTATTTTTAAACTTAGTTTATTATGGAAGATTAGATTATCTACATAACTATACCATATTTTGATTAAAATTAAACAGAAATTATTTTTTTAAACAGTCAACAATGTTATTTATACCAAAGTAGAGCCGCACAGCAGTTAGCTATTCTTATTATCCTAAAATTTAATTTAGCTTCAAAAATTTCTGAGAAATCATTTATGTCTGAAAATGCCACTCATAGAAAGCTCTGTCCAAAAATGGCCAAAACAAATTCGCATATATTTGTAAAGAACGTAGGTCCTCATCTCCTCCCGATGGGAGCGTTCATTCAACATTTAAAACATCAAACGTATGCTGTTCCTGTTGCGCAGTTGCCTTCATCTAAAATCTGCTTTGATAACTTGGTGGTAAATAACCTTAGTTGTGTAGTTTCCTTCTTGTGCCAATTATTTTTATTCATAATTCTTATGTTGTTTTGCTGAAGTTTTCAATCCGTAATAAATATCCAATCGGCATTTATCTGCGAAACAATCCCACAGTATCCTGTATAGAGGATTTGAACGTGCAACCCCACAGACGCCACCGCCTCGACCATCTTCCTCGGAAGAAAATTCTGCTAGTTAGATAGATTTTCAGAAACAGACAACAGCAGTGTATTCTGACTACTTTGCACAGGAAGACAACTTCTAGCAGCCCAATTAACTGAGAGAAGCTTCTCATTTTTAATATGCAAAAATAAATATTGTAGTTTACTTGTTCTGGATTTCTAAAGATTTTTGTTTGTATTATTTGTATACTTTTTTAAAAATTGCACCGATTTATAAGCTAATTAATGTGTAATATTTAAAATGTGTGCAATTAGAAGTGTGTGTTAGATCAATTTTTGTAAATGCGTGCACGTGTAAGTGTGTTTTGAATGAGAATGTAAAAACCAAATCCCACATCTTTATTCAACTGACTAGGGTATCATTTCCGTTGCTGAAGGCCCAGACAATCAAGGTTTCCCTGAACATATGGCAAGCTTATAGTTAAAAGATTGACTCAGTCTTTGGAAATCATCTGCGTTCATCAAGAGGAAGCGGAAGCTAGCAACAAACACGATTGCCGTGTCTGCTCGAGATAGACGGCTGAGCGACGTTAGAGGAGAGATGTTGACTCGGACATGACTGCCCTTAATGATGAAACATAGCCGCGCTTTGCCCATTCAGGCCATGTTCGTCTTCTTAATGGCGCGTGTTGACTATCTAATTACTTGCAGCTCTTTGGTAGAGGCACGATCAGCATGTGATACGTATACACTGTGCCGAGGAAATAAAGATCAGGAATGTTGTCACTAATATGGCCAGCTGTGTTATACCACTCGTCTGTGGAATAGTAATCTCAGTTGAACTCTGAATTGCGCAAAACATTATATGCATTCACTGGCAAAACACATAAACATAGCTCAAAATTAAACTCCGAACACCTCAATTGAAACATCAAAGAAAATATTAAAATACAAACATAATAATATCAAAATGATAAAACACTGCAGTAGGAAAATATAATAATATGTATAGAAATAACCATGAAAAACATAACAAAGTAAACACATTTTAACATATTTGAGGAGCAATAGCAAACTGATTAAAAAGAAAAACTAGACAAGAAACGGTGTTAAATGGTTCTGAAACATGGACAGTAAAGTAGAAAGATTTGAAGCATATACGAGCGACGTGAAAGATTACGCTAATCCAAATCAAATAAAAGTGAGAATATACAGAAAGTTTAAATAGATTTTCATTGATCGAAAGAATTATAAACTTAAGGGAAGATGAAATGTGTGGTTTATTATGTGCTATGTCCACATCTTCACGACACACATACAGTACAAACCACTGGCTACAGCGATGTAAGGAAAATTATTAAACAATGGAATGAAACGTGAGATCCTCTCCTTAGCCTTGTTAAAGGACTAGTGCAGAATAACTACAGAATAAACTGTTGTAAAAACATAAAAATTACAATTGTTCTCGTCGCTTATACGCTTATTCTAGGCTCAAAATGCGTATAAAGCCTTTACGGTATTTAAGAGCAGAACTGGAAGACGCTAAAAAGCAACAAGGGCGAAGCCTCATGCCGAAACCTATCTTCATACTTCGGTTACAGATGAGTCAAGGATGAGATGAGGAAGAGTAAATATCAGATTTAAGTTCTACAACAATCAACTCATAAGCCATTAAATATTTGAAACTATTAGCTGATTGGATTGGACAGGTCAGAGCGACTTGGAATTCGCGTTGATAGAGCACGGGAAGGCCGTGAAATGGCTCAACTCATCTCCTCTTCGGGCAGAGAAGGAGCTACTTGCTTTTCCATTACAGGTGTTGTTGGTTGTTGTATCAGCGGCGGCGATGGTGGTATGTTTTGTTTATCTGGGAAAAGAACGCCTTTTTGAATCGAGTAGGGCTCTCATCATAAAAAAGACCAAGCAGTTCCCATGTGTTAATGTGAAAATGTGTGTCGTCAAACATTATCCTCCTCTACAATCCTTATTTTCATCGTTCTACATCCACTCGATTACGGTTCTTGATAGCCCTTGAAAAGCTCCTATTAGCATCCTGCATAATTCTTCATGAATGTGCATATGAACTACGTACCATCGTCTGTGTCATCTTTTATTAGTAAAACCTGTAGAAAACCAATCATTTTTAACTACAAGCTCAAAGAGATGGTAGTAGCAGTAAGCGAATAAAATATCTGTGCCGTTGAAATGTTACACAGGCACAAAAGTCGAAATACAAAATGCCCTAGATTTCATGGGTCAAATTAATGCAAGTACTCACTGCTTTTAAAATAGGAAATCACTGGTTGGAAACGCATTGTAAGCCCCGAATTATCTTGCGCAATTAATACTCGTAAAGAACGACTTTAATTTCGTTAACTTAAATGAACGAAGTTACCTGCACTTGGAATGAGATGTCTAAGGAATTGTTAGACGCTGTGCTTAGTTTCCCGCGAGTGGCTGCAGTGGCCATTTCGATGTCGACACTCTCATGAAAAATATATTCCCTAATTAATTTTTAGATTGGAAGGGACAGATCGGAGCGCCGGAGCTATACACTCCAGCGACCACGGCTACGAGGCCCGGCATCAAGACGTTTGATTACGTTCGTGATTGCTTTGTGATACTCCCCTTCATTAAATGTTACGGAAGAGCACGATTTAGTGTTCTGATGAACACAACTCAGGGTGTGAGCGGGATGTGAGAAACTGTGCAGCCGATTAATTCGAGGTGATGATTAGATGTCAAATGTGTAAATATTATTTGGATACATATGTCATTAGAAAGTTTTTCATATAACTGTATTTAGTTTAAGAATAGTATGTTGAAAATATTAATGTATGCAAACGCACAAACGTTGTAAGTTATCTATGCTATTGAAATGTAACACAGGCACAAAAGTCGAAATACAAAATGCCCTAGATTTCATGGGTCAAATTAATGCAGGTACTCACTGCTTTTAAATAGGTATCACTGGTCGGAAACGCATTGTAAGCCCCGAATTATCTTGCGCAATTAATACTCGTAAAGAACGACTTTAATTTCGTTAACTTAAACGAAGTTACCTGCACTTGAAATGAGATGTCTAAGGAATTGTTAGACGCCGTCCTTAGTGTTCCCGCGAGTGGCTGCAGTGGCCATTTCGATGCCGACACACTCATGAAAAATATATTCGCTAATTAATTATTAGATTGAAAGGGCCAGATCGATATCACATATCAGAAGTCGTTGATGCGCGAGCTTCGCAGAGGACGAAGAAGAAATGGTTGCCAAGATCCTAATAGCCTGTATTGTTGTAAAACGGACACTAGGATTATTTGGAAGACTATTGCAATAAAGTTTGCACCATTGTACTGCAACTATCAGGGTTTACCTGTTGCCACTTCAACAGTTGCTAAAAGCTGTCAGTTGGTTATGTTAAAAATGAATCCTATAGCATTTCAAAATAACATTTGTCCACTGGGGCCCTATTAGGCTAACACATAAACGCATATTGTGGTATCCTCTGCCTCTGTCCACAATGGACATCATACAGCACGATTATAGGGCATCCTCACATCCGTTTTAGTACTGTTATCAGATCATTACTGCTACTTTTCTACCAAGTAGCTCTTTAATTGATTCCCAAGGACCACCCCAGGCCTTCCAATAGGAATAAATCTGTATCTTGGTAACTGTAATCTGACACGTGGCAGCTCGCAGGGAGCAAACACGCTTTAGAAAAAGATGCTCCTCCTGGTCCATAATGGATTACCATCTCGCAGAGCTTGAAATAGGCAGGAATTTCCGGTTTCAGAATGTTCACTTAAACGCCTCTCTCACTAACACTAATTTTCTTCAAGGGGTTAGAGCACCCTATAATGTCATCTGACGGAGATGAATCTTAAACTCTTCAAAGATCCCTATCAGAAATGGAGCCAATTCGACAGTTTTGTCATGTATATCATAATAAATTGCTGTATGTGCTTTATTATAGTCAAACTATTATAAACAACCTTTTGGGCTTTAATGTTATAATATCATTGCCTTTCGCACACGATTTTGCATCTTGTTCAAGGCCGGCTGATCCTTCCACTCACCCCCACACGGGTCCATCAGTCCTATGTTTTACGAGCAGACGGTAAATGAAGGGAAGTACCAAAATTACATCATGATTCTACTTCATAATTAACTGACTAAGTAAGGTAATAATATGGTTTATTTCAACCAAATTCCGCCATTAGAGAAGTAATATTAGAGTAGTGATTGATTATTGTTGGTGTATGCCCCTCTAGCATTATATTCTGGAGGACAAAGTGTACAAAACGAATTCTCACACATCGAAAGAGCTCAAGGCAAACATACAAAACAAACCCAGAAGTAGCCGAACTGAATCGTGTCACTAGAAAAGTGCTAATCTGGCACTATGCCTATTTAGCTAAGGCATAGCTGTAAAATAAGATTTTATAACCGGATTTAAGAAGGGATGTTAGAGTGTAGACGTAGTCTGTTGAGGCATGTCCTGGTGTCAAGATCCAAAACCCCGTACGAACGGTAAGGATATAATCTGTAAGCCCTGTATTTTAAATTCTGTATAAGCGGTCAGTGACAGAAAAATGGATTTATTTTGAATAACAATCCTCTAATAGCTTACTTTAAAAATATAAACTGAAAATAACTTTTGCAAGGAGAAGTGAAGCTTATCTGTTGAAGCAGGAGCATGACTCCTACATACATACCATGTCCTTATAAACATGAAATGCTTGTAGACGTTTCCGTTGCTAATATGTGTTCTTATTTGAGATGCGGTAGGTTTTGCATGCGATACATATTCTATGCAGCAAGATATAGGGACTAGGTGTCCTAGACAAGTCAATCAGGCGACGACCTGACTGACACATACCAGCAGCCAGTGAACTGACTGACAGATGGATTGCGGACACACAACAGATTTCCTGGCGTGCACCTGCAAGAGTTCAATGGTTTGATCCTCGCGGGAGATCTCTTCATGTATTACGTGCTACATGCATGCCCTTTTACAGAAGGAAGTCCGTACACAAAAAGACCGCTCGCTCAATGCTGCATTTGGACGAAGGTAGACTGCATTAAAATGCAGATGACGGAACAATTAGCTCATTCACAAGTCTAAGTAGATTGTTGGCTGTTGTAGTTGGGAAGATTTTCGAGTAAAAGTTCATTGAAATCAGATCTGAGGAGAAATAGTTATTTATCTACAACTAAGAGTAAATTAACTCCTTTTAAGCTGATTAAAAGAGTTAACCTGTTTTGAGATCACTTTCACTAACGACGTATATATTATCGGATTGTTCCATCGCCATTTTTTATGCAGTCGTCTAAAATTCGGTTTTTGTTTATTCTTATATTGTGACGACTTATTTGTGTTCATGGAGGTATTGCCTGTGCTCTAAAGATCTTTGTTTATTACTTAGGTATGAATTTTTGCTTTCATTTTGAATGTGGACATAGCGTTTGATTTCATTATTTATACAATGCTTATATGCAGTTTACTAGTATTGTCCCATTTAAGTTTGCCGAATAACATAAACGCTTACACGATTTCTAGTGTGGTTCTGTGAACTCAGGGTGGGACAAACAGAGTGTACTCCATGAACGCCTTAATTAGGTATACATTTTTCTTTTAGTAAGGTTTGTTTATTCCCTATCGTTTCTCAGTTACATATTTTCGTCGACATGAAGAGGGCGGTTTACAGAAAATTCAAGACAGGCACGTGATATCAGGTGAATCAGGTACGTGATATTGTAATGAAAATAGTTTTTTAGCCATCTTTTAAAAAATTTAAAACAAAGGAAGGTTTTCATATTTGAGTTGTGCTGTTTACACAATGAGCTTATTTTGTTTAGCGAATTCAGCTGAGCTCAGCACACATAGTCATGGTAGTGAAATCTTCATAAGGAAGTATACAGGATGAGTTTTAAGTAAACTTTAGGGTTGAAGGGTTTAACCGAACACACTTTAGGGGTTGATTCTTGACTGGAAATGAAGAAAAAAAAATTATATCACCTTGTGTCCGGAAATGCATGGTTTCCACGGTAGACGGCACTGACGACATTCTCTCATAACTTGCAGTGTGCGTTTTATGTGTTGCAGATAGTGTGATTTAAGCAACGTAGAAGCACAATGGTGCGGTATTCATTCCAGGAACAAGTCGAGATGGTGTTCGTGTATGGCCAAGCAGGTGGAAACGTTCGAGAAGCACCACGGATGTACCGAGCCACGTACCCTGACAGACAGCATCACCCACATCACACAACATTTGGAGCCAAGTTTCGGTGTTTGCCTGAGGATGAGTGCTTTGAGACAGACGAACTTTCAGGGCAGCCGCGGACGTTGGATAGAACGTGGAGGCTCTGTTGCATGGCCTTCTCGAACACTGTATTTAAACCTCCAGGATTTTTACTTGTGGTGCATCTGAAAAGCATTAAGTACGGTGAGCCTTTTCCTGATGTTCAGACCCTTAAACATGCGTCCACGTAGCCTGTGATGATATTCGGACACAGCCTGGAACATTCGAATGAGTGAGGGGAGTCCATCCATGATGCGACGTGTAAACGCTTGCATTGACTCCTACGGAGGCCACTATGAGCATCGTTGTGACATGGATTGGATTCAGGCCATGTACTGCGTGCCAGGGCTCTTTGTTTGATGCCGTTCTTCAGTGCCATCTACCGTAGAAACTATGCCTTTCCGGGCATAAGGCGATATGGATATTTGTGCTCCATTTCCAGTCTGAAATCTCCCCCTGAAGTTTGTCGGTGGATTTCTAACTCCCCTCTATAGCAGAATGAAATACTTTCTCTAGTTGGTAAGAGGTAGTTAAGCAAAGACGAAAAGTCAAATCCTGCCATTAATTTCACGGTAAATACAATAAAGCTTAAAGGATCATATCCTCCCTTATACTTTCATGATAAAAATAATCTGATGCATTACATTCACATCACTTTCTCTACTCACTCTTCTACAAGCATTTCTTATAAACTTTTTCATTCTATCTACTTGTTAATCTAGGTAAACTTTAAATCCACATTTTCACATTTCGTTATAAGATACAGTAGGTAAAGCGACGGTCCGATTTTTAAACAGCGTGTCGCTTTGTGATGATCTTGAAATTCCGCGTTCTTTGCCCGACAACGAGGAAAAAAGATAATGACAACTTCCCAGTTGAGAAAAGTATACGCATTTGAAAATGCAAATCACTTACAAAACTACTAGAAAATCGAAGATATACCTTTCTTGTCATGAAAATATCATTTTAATAAAGAGAAATTTTTCAGGAAATAAAAAACAACGAAATTTTTTTCCATGTAAAGGGTTGTTTCGTGTGAAGGTTTTCTTTAAAATGTTTGTGTCGCATCCTTGGAAGAGCTGAATTTAAATACCATGTTTGGTATTAAACCAAACTTTCGATATTTGACTTATGCTGTACGCAGATAGAAGATAAACAGCACAGTCACACATACACACGAAACTTTTTCTAAAAATGCTTTTTATTTGGATTCAGGTAGTCTCAAAACGTATATTTCTTGATGTATCGGAATCCAGTTTCCTTGTGGAATGAAGTGCCTACTTCTGCTTAATACAGGTAAGTAATAGAGAACGCGTAAAAATATCTTTAATCTTTCATGAAAAAATCTGATGTGTTACACTCACATGACTTTCTCTACTCTTGTACAAACTAATTTTACAAACGCTTATTCTCCATATTCTTCATGTTAATCGAGATATCGAGATATTAATCTTATTGCTAATTTTCTTGTAGAATTGCTGCCTAAATAAGCTATAGTCAAATATTTTAAGAGTTGGTTGCTATGTGGAGTATTCCATTCTCTTTGCATTACCAGGACAAAAAAAATGAATAACGAATTTGAGAAAAAGTACAAGTATTGGAAAATTTAAGGGAATAACAAGCAATATCTCGAAAATGGTTCACTCAACCAAAAAAAAAAGTATATGACATAAACTGTGTATTTTAACCCGATCAACATTTTTGTGTAGCAAAATTTTGTCTATCTCTTATGGTTTACCAGTTATGCAAAAGTCGTTCACAATGAACAATACCTTTGGAGACATTCCCAGAAAATTCGAGATATACATTCCATTTGTCATGAAAATATCTTAAACATATCATATTTTAATCAAAATCGTTAGTGCCATTTTGAGAAAATTAAAATTTTCGAAAAATGTTCCATGTAAAGGGTAGTCTGGGGTGGGGGATTTTCTTGAAAACCTTCGTGTCGCATCTCTGGAAAGTACTGAACCTAAATACCAAGTTTGGTGTTTATGCGACTGTTCGTTTCTGAGTTATGCTGTTCACAGACACACAGACAGACACACACACGAACATGTTTCCAAAAATGCTTTTTTTGGATTCAGGAGGTCTCAAAACGTGTATTTTCGGTAAAATCTCGGTATCGAATTTTGCGTGGAAAGTAATAAGTAATAGGGGAAGTATTATATTCATTCATTCATTATCTGTTTACCCTCCTCTTATGTAGAACTTACACCCCCCAGGACTTACAAGCGGGTGCCTGGGGTCAGAGATCCGTCGAAGAGCAGACACTCATGGGTCAGACAGCATCCAGATGGGTGATCAGCCCGATGCCTAGTATGGGATGAAGGAAGTAGATGAAACGAAATGTTAGTGAAATGGATGAAAGGAAAGGTGATGATGGAGCAGTTGGTGGAATGAATGGCGGGGGAAACCGGAGAACCCGGAGAAAACCCGCCCAGACGCCGCTTCGTCCACCACAAATCCCACATGCAGGCCCCTGGGATTGAAATCGAGCCGCCTCGGTCTAACCACTCGGCCACGGCGCCACCCGGAAGTATTATATTCCACCCAAAAATTCGATACCGAGATTTCACCGGAAATACATGTTTTGGAACCCTCTGAATCCGAAAAAAGCATTTTTGGAAACATTTCCGTGTGTGTGCATGTGTGTGTGTGTGTGTGTGTGTGTGTGTGTGAACAGCATAACTCAGAAACGAACAGTCGGATAAACACCAAACTTGGTATTTAGGTTCAGTATCTTCCAGAGATGCGACACGAAGGTTTTCAATAAAATCCCCCCACCCCAGATTACCCTTTACATGGAACATTTTTCGAAAATTTTAATTTTCTCAAAAATGGCTCTAACGATTTTGATTAAAATATCATATGTTTAAGATATTTTCATGACAAATGAAATGTATATCTCGAATTTTCTGGGAATGTCTCCAAAAGTATTCTCCATTGTGAATGATTTTTGCGTAATTGGTAAACTATAAGAGATAGACAAAATTTTACTACACAAAAAATGTAGATCGCGTTAAAATACACAATATATGGCATATACGTTTTTTTGTATTTTTTTTTTTGTTGAGTGAACCATTTTCAAGATATTGCTTGTTATTCCCTTAAATTTTCCAATACTTATACTTTTTCTCAAATTGGTTATTCATTTTTTTATGTCCTGGATATGCAAAGAGAATGGAATGCGGCACATAGCAACCAGCGCTTAAAAGATTTGACTATCGCTTAAAACCTACCATATTCCCCTTGCATATACAAGAAAATTAGCAATAAGATTAACATCTCATATCTGGGTTAACATGAACCATATAGAAAATAAGCGTTTGTAAAAATAGTTTGTACAAGAGTAGAGAAAGTCATGTGAGTGTAACACATCAGATATTTTTAACTGCATTCTTATTTTAGGAAGAGCTTTATATTTTTGTGAAGAGGAAAGGATTATCTGTTGGATTTGTCTAACATATACAGAATATTAGCGCAATATTAAAATGATGCATTTTGCTTTATTCTAGAAGAGAAAAAAACCTCGCATCCGCATTTACAATAACAACCGAATCGCTTGCTTTTTTTTTTTAGTGGTTACAATATGAACGAGAAATATCAGTGCACCAGACAAATTATTTTCATAATAAATACTATATTAAAACACACAAGTATAGAAAGCCTGAGCTCAAACATATTTATGCACTCATCCTCTGCAAGTTATACATCAAATACATCATAATATAAGATTCATAGCCGTTGGATGCAACCGTTGCAAAATAAAATAAATATATTAACTTGGGGTGTGCTCTTAAATCATTTAAAATGTTTACCGTCTTATACTGTAGCCAGATTTATATCAGACGTATAAGTATGTAGCATTATCAGTAAATGCAGCAGTTGTAGAAGATTTATGGCCATGTAACTAATGACATTTAACTATCACTTTTGATGACTTATCATCGCTAAATCCACGTCGTTAGTTTCAGAACCCAGAAAACCAACATATCAAGATCCGCTGTCACTCAACTCTGCAATCTGATCATGTTGAGAGAATGTCAAAAATGATTTCTGAGCATTCCAAGTTTATTCTCATACAACGATAAACATTACTGGTTAATTAAAGCTGAATAGACTCACTGTAATGGGACAGAGAACGACTCTAGTAAATAAGATCTCAAAAAATGATGTAATCGCTTCAAGCTCTGCGGCCGCTTCGTATTCCATGGTAACGTTAAAGAGTCCTGAAATCATAGAAGTGAATTAAATTAGCGATTAATTTCAGAGTATGGCTATGTTGAAGAGGATCATTCACTTTTTTATTTGGTGAGGAAAGCGACAAGTCATTCTATATACGAGTAATTAAAAAGAAGTAGCTAGAAATATTTCAATTACGGACGATAGCCATGACATCTTTCTCGATATCTTCAAGCTGGCATTCCGAATTGATGTATCACAATTTAATTTCTTTTCGTGGTTCTAAACTCCACCAATGGGAGTAGTCTGGAAAATGAAATTAGGGGAAAACAGTCGTTTGGGGTGTGAAAAATTAAAGACCGGGAGTAGAGTAGGTAACAGTGAAGATCGCACTACGTAATATTATGGAAACATATAGCACCCACAAACAAAAAATAAGATTTTTGGAATATATAAATAAGCAATTTAATAATAATAATAATAATAATAATAATAATAATAATAATAATAATAATAATAATAATAATAACATAAGACATTCCTGTGACGTGCCACCGAAACAGTTTTCACGTACCAATTTGCTGCTCTAGATTATACAACAGATACATGTCATATCTTAGAACAAGACGATCACAACTCGTAAATAGAATATTGATTGACTAAATATGTTACTCAAAACAGAGAAATAACCCCTAGGTAAATAATACTAGGTCTTCGGTATAAAACCTGACCGCTCGCACGGGTTTTTGTGTTCTGGGTAGCACGACATGCCACAGCTGGCCGTGCCAGCACTCTGTCTTCACTTCTAAAATCTGTATTCCTGTAAAGCTGTATATAAAACATAACAAAATTAACTCCTACCTCATACAAAATGCTGTATGTGCAGAAGTCACTGAAAACACAACTTGTGCTAACTTCGATAGTGATTTTCGTGGCGAACGTTCAAGATTTTTGCCATTTTTAGTGTCTTCTGTTAACACTGTACGTCTTCGCAAGTGTTTCTTGTTTTACTTGAACCAGTAGTCTCACATTTATTCACAAGATCGCGAACTGAAGTTCTGGAAGGAGGCAAGTGCAGGAAACTTCAGGATGAATGTTTCACACACACAACGAGCCGATTCGTATTTAACATTTACATAGGAATATCCTTGTTCTAAAGATAACTGCCTTCCCATCTTCGCAAATAAAAGTGCACTACTGATGCTAATGACTACGTCGTAACTAAAGGAACAGAAAGCCTGTCGGGGTAAGCCTCCCTGGGGAGTGGGTAAGACAGCCGCATTGGCTCTAACCACAACACCGTGAGAGCGGGTCAAGTTTTATACCGAAAACCCAGTATTATTAAAATATAACCTCGGGTTTAAAATTAACCAATTTAGTAAAGCTACTCCGAATTTTCTGTGAGTAGCCTGCGAGTTGTCTTTATTTGTAAAGTAGACAAAACCTTAATTCGGGAAAATATACAGCTCATTAAAATATGTAATATGTGTAGGCAATAAGGTGAAAAGTTTAATTAGAGTTCATAAATTTAATAGCACGTAACAGTGTTGGTTAGAGAGGCCAAGATCTGTGGTTCTGGTCCCGGCCGTAGCATTGAACTTTTTAAGATCTAATTCAACTTTCCAGTATACAATTTGTGTTAAATATATCTTTTGATACAATTAGTCACTTATGAAACATTCGCTGCACGTCGCCAGTGTTTTAAGCAATATAATTTTGTTTATGAACATTTTATTTCTCTTGAATTCTGCAAAGATATGGCAATATCAAGGCAAGGATGTAATAGAACGTGAATGGCCAAGACAATGAAGTCATGCACCAAACAGGTGACTGTCGTGTCGGTTTTCTTTATGTTCCTGTTCACCTAATATAAAAAAGTTTATTTAGCAAGTGGATAGAATTTCAGACCTTTGTATGGGTAATTAATAGTAGAATAAATATGAAAGGGGTTAGAGAAAGTCGTATGGTTATAACACTATAACACAGTTTTTATATTCCCGTGGCGTCTACCTGTTGAGGGGAGATAATTCTATAGTATCTAGTCACCTAGTGTGTAGCCTGGCATTGAGCATCTTAATCGATCAATGAATATCCTGTTTTAGAATAATGACATTTTAATGCTTTACTCCTGCTCCTGCTGTTTAAAAAAATCTCATGTGTTACATTCACATGGCTCAGTAGCCACTATAGTTTATTTTTATCTCTTCTAAAAATTATTCTAAAACCTCATTTTTGTATTTCATGATAATGGAAATATATGATTACACACTTCGTTGTAGGTACCAGAGGGATGCCGGGGCTTGAAGCGATAATAAAGTCTTTAAAAAGTCGATCTTAAATGCTGGCTTTAAAATTCCATGCTATTGCATGCCGAAGTTGGAAAATTTAGACCAATAAGAAAGAATATCTCGGAAATGGTTAACGCCATAAAACAATTATATTACACAAATTGTGTATTTTAACAAGATCTACAATATTGATGTAGTAACATTTTGTCTCTCTATTTTGGTTTACCAGTGAAACAAAATTATGCAAAATTCATTCAGAATGATAGGAATGTTCCTATAAAATTCAAATATACATTTTATTAGTTATGCAAATGTCTTAAATATATGGTATTTTATAAAAATTCGTGTCGCATCCTTGGAAGATACTGAACTTTAACACCAAGGTTCATGTTTCTACATTTCGTTTTGAGCTTTAGGTTTCACAGACGGGCGCATAATAGATGGGCACGCTGACACTACGGATCTTTTTCTAAAAATTCTATGTTTTTATTCAGGGGAATCTAAAGGATATATATTTCCGATGAAATCTGGATATCGAATTTGTGGATACGATTTAGTACTCCCTCTATCCGCTAAAGGTAAATAATAAGTGGTACACGGAGACCTCGAGCAATGAGTTTATTTCAGTGTTAACGAAACAATCCAATGTTTTAAAAACCTGAGTTGTTATTGAATAATACTCGCTTCTGTGTGTTTTAATTTAACAGCCAATACGTGTCCATTACTTTCTCTACATAGTACGTATTTGATGCTTAACTTCAGCGTCGTCTAGGAATGTGATACGAAAATTTTCAATAAAATTCCCACATCCAAACTATCCTTTATAAAAGTGCTTTTTTACAATTTTTTATTTTTTCAAAAATGGCTGTAACGATTTCGATTAAAATACTATGTGTAATTGCATGGCAAATGAAATAGGTATATATCCTGAATTTTCTTCAAATGGACTGTTAAGTCCTCTTCATTCTGAATGAATTATTATTACAACTTGCAAACCTTAAGAGATAGACAAAAATAAACTGAACAAAAATGTTAGATGCTGTGTCAATTGCACTTTTTGTGGCATTAACCATGTCCGAGATATTCATTATTATTGATTTGAGTGGTCAATTACTTAAAGTTTCAAGTGCAAACTCCATAATCTTTCTCTCCCTCGCTCTTGGTCGTGCAAAAAGAACGGAATTTCGAAGTCATCACATAGCGATCGACCCGCTCGTAAAAGATTTTATTATCACTTAAACCTACTGTGTTCCCCTTGTACCTGCAAGGAAATATGTAACAAAACCATTTCTCAATAACATGAAGTAGGTAGAAGAATAAGCTTTTGTAAGAATGGGTAGAGAAAGTCATGTGAATGTAACACATAAGAGTTTTTAAAGTGGTATCGCTATATCATGGAAAGAGCAGGGAATTTGAAGGCCAGTTTTTAAACATGTAACTATGTGTACTGAAAGTAATTATGCAAGCCTTTACCTCACTTAACTTGAAGCAGAAAGAAGAATAAGCTTTGGTAATAACAGACCCTATATAAAAATAAACGATAATGGGTAGAAAATGTGAACGTAACACTTTTTTTTGCGTTGCTTGTTGCTCAGCCTCATGTTGGAAAACATGGAAGCTGTAGCAAAAAGCGAATTATTGTACTAGAGAAATAACTGCAGCGCTTGAACGTCTCCAAGGTCAGCTGGTGCCTATAAATCTGCCCACGATGGACTTGACGCATAATGGAGTATGGATGAAAATGGTGCTCTTAATTTAATCTGTCATACATTACGGGTATAGAACGATGGGGCTCCGTGTACATCAAGAGTGAAACTACTTCTTATCTCGAACATGTCCACCGACCTGGTTACACGTCCCTATTTCAACCATCCCTAACAGCTTTAGACTTCGGACTCAATTCCAGCATGGATTCACTCATTCCTTTAAAATTCTGCAAATATATTTGATTCTAGGAGCGTAAAAGTGTTCCTGTAATCCTGCGTAGTATAAACGGTAAAGAGTGTTCTTGCTTCCTGTTTTTGTCACGGAGAGAGTATGAAACTGACGACGACTGCCTCTGTGCTCCTAGTGATAAACTTTAAATTCAGATGTCCCATCTGAAGGGAGGGATTCCTCTTTAATTACAATTATTTCTGTTTCCCTATAATTTCAATGCATACAAATGGGAGAAGTAAAAATACGACAAGACAAGAAGACAAATGACTGTTTAGATGTTACATAATGCGGAGCAAATATTATCGTCGCTTTGTCCGTGAGTCCCTACGTCCATCCGTATGCATGGACCAACCGCTGCAAATACAGAGTTAAGATTTTATACACAAGAGTTTTAATACAATTTGTCGATACATGTCAAATTTGATTGAAATCGGTACAAAATAAAGGATAGCTTATATAAATGGAGAGCCTCCAACAATTGATTCTTAAGCGAACTATTGCGCGCGTGGAGTTCAAATTTTATATGTATGGGTTTAAATATAATTCCAAGTTATAAAATAGGCTATCAGTTTTTGGGAAAAATATACATAATGTCTAAAAATATTAGTTGCGGAACACTAAGATTGAAAATGGTAAGCCCCTTATGTAAGCCGCAATGTAAATTAAATTCATTTGACGTAGCATTCGCCAAAGAAAGCAAACAGCACAACCAAAATTGTACCATAAGCAAGTATTTGCACCAACAAATGACACACGGTCAGCGCTATAACAGGTTCAACCATTGTCTTTTTTTTCTGCACCAACGGTTTTATTCTAAGGAATAAATAGCAGGGTTCCGCATTTCGTTGTGTTTTTGATCTGTATTCTCAATACCTGATTTGCTCATATCAAAAACTCTAATTACATTATTACATACTAAACTACACGCCCATTTACTCTCTTAAAGTAGCAGCAGATTTTATTCTATTAACTGACAACTCGCACGGACTGATTTTTGCTTGGATGAGTGAATATTACCATCGTATACTGTAGTGGCTGAAAACTGCAAAAACAACGTTTAGAACGGGTCTCTGATGTAACGACAGCCTCTATTTCACGGCCGGAAATAGCTGTTGGTGGGGTGTAGCTAGATCGGCCGGGTGCTCCATCTCGCCTGTGGTTTGGGATGGGGTGGGCCCAGGTTAAATAACGGGTGGCACGCCATAACTAGATGATGGCGGGAAGGTAGAAACACCTAGTGTGAGACCTGTCTTATAAGGTTTTGAAAAATATTACTGCACTTACTTTTTAAACTAATGTTAACAGCAATTTTTGGGTTAATTTGCAAAACAACTGCTTGTAATATTTAAAAGAATTTACAATTTTATTGGAATAAATAATAAATTGCAATATAAACTCAAATCACAAGCTGGGCCTATTTGAAAAAGGGGCGTGGCAGAGTTGCACTGCTAAGGTATTTAAATTTTTAAATGAACTTAAACGTGGAAAACAAGCAATATACCCCCGGAACTTGTACTCAAATGTATAATCCATTAAATGAAAATGTTAGGAAACAATTCAGATTTTTTTCCCTTTTCCTTTTAGCACAAATTTGCCTACATCTCCCCTTAAGTGAAACACTGCGGTCATTGAGCTGGGATTTTATACGCAAGAGTTTTAATATAATTTATCGACGCATATCAATTGGATAAATCGCTACAAAATAAGCGATTCAATTATTAAGCGAAACACTGCGTCATGGAACTGAAATTTTATACGCGAAAGTTTCAACATTTGTGGATATCTTTCAAATTTGATTGAAATACATGCAAAATAAAGAGTAGTTAGGATGCAGAGCCTGTTACAAATTTGTAATTCCTAATACAAAATTTGCACTTGTGGAATTGAAATTTTATACACAAGACATTGAATATAATTTGTCGACACATTTCAAATTTGGTTCAAAATTGAAGCTAGTTAGGATAAAGAGCGTTCAGATCGAGTTTGGAGCTAACATTTCCGAACCGAGATTAAAGGCTTTGAAACTTTGCTACGTAAAAGAGTTATTACAATGAAATATGCACGCAATGGGTTGCCACCCGACAACAAAGCTACATTTGCATTGGAGGAGATTCGATACCGATCCAGGAATGAGGATATTGTACCTACACCCCACGAGGGAGCGCCACTGGTAGGGAGGGATAAGGTGAAGGGAGGCACCGGGCGGTCGGAACCGGAGGTGATGGCACAGCAATGACAGGGTCCCTATCGTTTCCAGATTGAGACGCCTCGGACAGGCAGACCGGAGATTCCGCCACACATAGGGTCCAACCCCCCCAAGGGTGGGCCTTATAACCCGGGTACCAGCCGAAGGCTGATTCAAGGAGAGCATTTTTTTCCCTGTCACTTGCACCGAAATGCCATCGCCGACACTTTCAACCTAAAACCACCTAACGGGGTGAAGGGTGAATGGAATTATTAATGGAACGAAAATGGAGGTACAGAAACTTCGAGGGATGAAAGGAATCACTCCAGCATTCGGGTGACGACCCGGAAAACCCTCCGAAAATTCCCATGGGCGGTCGTCGGGAATTGAAGCCGGTACATCCCGAGTGCGGGCCATAGAGGTTACTGCCTGAGCCAACCCGATCGGTAGGCTGCCATTAAAAGTAAATAAAGCATTTTGGTACTCCATAGATTTACAAAATGCCCTATCACACAACCTAATGGTAAAACACCATACATGTAGGTAGGCTTGCAAAATGTAAACTGCACACTCATGCATGTAATTGAACAACATGTAGGTTATGTTGGTAGTATTTAAATTGTGAGAGAACAAGCGATAGTGTTAAATAATGTTAACAAGCGAATACTCACAAAAAAAACATTCATTATAGTGGTTCTAATGTTTTTATTGAAATAGCTTAAGTCTAGCATTTATGTATGATGAATGCAATTTATTTTTAAATTTGCTACTAACAGTCGCAGAAGTCCTCTTCATTGCTTTTGAATTTTCTCTAATTGGAACACTTTAAGAGATAAATAAAGCATTTTTACAGAACAAATCTAGCTCTTTATGAAACACTTGATGACAAAAAATCTGATGTGTTACACTTACACGACTTTCTCTATTCTTGTACAAACTATTTTTACGAACGCTTATTCTCCATCTACTTCATGTTAATCGATATAAACATTTGCAGACTCTATCTTATTTCTAAGATTCTTGTAGATGTAAGGGGAATATATAATATTTACAAGGGCAATATAGAAATACAGTAGCCTTTAAGCACATACATATCTCTTAATAGCTCGTTGCTAGGTGCAGCACCATTCCCTTTCCCACAGATTAATACTCTTTGCATATCCAAGACAAAAAAAAAATGAATAACGAATTCCTATTTGAGAAAATAAGTATTAAAAAATTTAAGGGAATAACAACCAATGGCTCGAAAATGGCTCACTCAACATAAAAAATGTATATGACATAAATTGTGTATTTTAACGCGCTCTATATTTTTTGTGTAGTAAAATTTTGTCTATCTCTTATGGTTTACCAGTTATGCAAAAGTTGTTCACAATGAAGAATACTTTTGGAGACATTCCCAGAAAATTCAAGATATACATTTTATTTGCCATGAAAATATCTTAAACATATGATATTTTATTCAAAATCCTAGAGCCATTTTTGAGAAAATTAAAATTTTCGAAAAATCTTCCATGTAAAGGATAATCTGGGGTGGGGGGATTTTATTGAAAACCTTCGTGTCGCATCTCTGGAAGATACTGAACCTAAATACCAAGTTTGGTGTTTATCCGAATGTTCATTTCTGAGTTATGCTGTTCACAGACAGACACAGACTGATACACACACGGACATGTTTCCAAAAATGCTTTTTTTGGATTCAGGGGGTCTCAAAACATGTATTTCCGGTGAAATCTCGGTATCGAATTTTTGGGTGGAATACAATACTTCCTCTACTTACTATACGTATTAGAGAAAGTAAAAATACTTTCTCGTATCGTTAGCGATTTCTGAGACAGCTTGAACTATCTCATAGGTTAAACTTTGGCTAACATACCTTGTATCGTTAAGTTTCGTTTATTTTTATTCTTATGAGTCCATGAATTTTGTTAATCTCTTAGGGTATCCTAGTTACTCAAAATTATACAAAATTGAACTACAATGACAGGTATTCCATGTAACGTGTAGGTTGTGTTGGAAAAGTTTCGTGAAAATCTTATTATTGCATGCTAGAAGAAATCCTGGACTTAAATACTCAGTGCACACACGAGCTGTAGTAAAATCTGTTTTAGAGGTCAGGGACCTCAAAACATGTATTTCCTGTGAAACCCCGAGAAAGTAATAACTTAGGTTAGTGGTGCAAATTTGCATAGATTTTTGCAAATATTGGCACAACTACATGCTAATGTGTGGAATTTTCTGTAGTCTTTCTCAACCCTTTATAACAGGGTATATGAGAGGTGAAGGATCCTTTGGAGCGAGTTAAATGAACTACGATCGGTTCAGCCAAGGTGCTATAGAGTTTCTGGCATGGCATGGGAATCCAGAAGTCAATGGCCGACCTTGTACTGGAAGTATATACTGAACCTGATATGCCTTTAATCTCTATTATTCTACTTTGCTCAATAATCACAATAATTGCAAGAGTTTTAGCCCGAAGCCGTCGCACGGGAGGTCCCTCCAGCCGGTTCCTTCCGGTTCTGGTTTACTCGTTCCCTAGATGGGGTGGGCGGTCATTGTGGCACATGTAGCACCTGTTTTCAAAGGTAGGCACATCTCAAAGACAAGCAATATTTCACCTTCTTCTCCACCCCTTTCAAATGTCTTGTATTACAGTTACACATCCGTCCATTGTTTTAACTTTCAAAGTCTTCGTTTCCTTATTAGGAACCTCCATTCTAGGTCATTAATTAATTAAAAATACATATCGTAGCTCTTAAGGAAAAGGTCAGTAAGCAAAAGTACAATACTAAAATTCTTTAAAAGTTCAAAGGAACGTGTTTAAGCTCAGTTAGTGATGATGATCAGTTATGTGTCTATTCTAACTGTAAAATTAGGTTACTGAAATATTCCTTGTTATTTTTGGCATAATTTAAAATCCATGGTGAAAAATATTGGTTTTGAAAAACAAAACATCAGTCGAGTTTTGCATCTGATTGTGAGCCAGGTTGTATATTTTTATTATAACCATTCTTATATCGCCATACATATATTATATGTTTTTATTATTATATTGAAATGTTACACATGTTATCCTTTTATTTTGTTTGCGTAGTTCCCTTGATCTTTTATAATCATTTCAGGAGCTCTGATTTTAGAATCAACTGATGTTTTAAGTCGTTGACTGTAGCATTTAATGTTGATTTTATAATTTTCACAATAAAACTATTCCCGTATTTACACTTCCACATCCAACGCAGAGTAGGGAATGATTATAAGTAAGAAAGGTCCCCCTTCCCAGCCGGGGATCGAGCCAGGCGGAGAAGCCAGAACCATAACCGCTCCCTGTTATCTTGTTCGCTGATTGGTGGAAGTATACGTTGAAAATATGCAGCAAATTTGTTATGTTGTTTTTAAATTCCTACAATTACCTCCATAAACTTTAACATGAGTTCAAGTTATGCGTCAAACGCACAACTTCAGCAATTAAAAAAATGCCGTTTGGGATCCCGAATTATATAGCAATCTTCCCTTGTGAACCACTTCCTTGCCATAGTTTGTTAATCGTTTAAGTTTAATAATTAATATTCTTCTGTCTAATAATTATCTATAAATATATTATAAAATATTAAATAAATACCCAACATCGAATATATTAGTTTTACCTTCTGAAATTACTGGGCGTTTTGCCGTAGTCTATAGGTTAAGATGATTACATCTAACGTTTCGTCCTGTCTGTGGGGGACATCTTTAGAGGCGTTGGCATCACGTCGCTACTCTCTCAAACTAATGCATGCTGAAACAGGCGATATTCATACTTGTTGGCCCAATGGACGGAGTCAGGGGAAAGGGCTGTGTTGTTTCTTGTCTACATTTTTTTGCGGAGTTGGGAAAGTATAGTTTGGTTTAATTTAAATCCAGCATCTTAATATTGAAGTGATGAGCGTGTTTATACATTTCTATCGCATCTCTATATAAATGAGCCTCATTAATGCCTCTTTGTCACATCCCTACTGAGCACCGGCTATGAAACATTATGCATATATATCAAGCACTAGCTGGCTTACCCGACATTGCCTTTTCAAACTCAAATGACAGTTTAATTCTCCCCCGTTCTTTATGGAATTATTTGCACAATAATCTAGATGATTTTAATGGTGAATCCTCGTATCACAGCTTATAATTGTAACTTAGTACAACTCCAACTAATACTGGATGAAAAAATCCCCTGATATTCACGCAAAAGCATGTGAATCATCAACGACATGTCTAATTTCCCATATCTAATCCCCCACCGACTGTTTTTCAAGTTCTGACAAAGCTGCATAGCTTTTCATATCCTTTAGCAATTGGTCATTGGTCGAATAATTTTAGTTAATCCAAGTAGTGACATTTTAAACTTTTTCCCGTAGTTATTTAATAATATACAATATGCATGGTGTTCACATAATACAGAAATTAATATACAACGAAACAGGGATGAAGCTGCTGAATATGAAGATTCCCAGGCTACCAAGTTAGTCTCTTTGGAAAAGACGTATCGTATCTTCTCAGATGTTAATTATAAAATATCGGTTCACTGATTTCCAATATGTTAGCAATTTTCTTTTTTTATACAATTATTTAGTATGCCCTGCTAACGAGCTTTATTACAACATAAATAGAAAGAAAATAAAGCAAAACTTTCTTACATGAGGGTTATTAAAATATGTATTGAGGCAGTATTTTTAACACTTAAATGATTTCAGTCTAATTATATAATATAAAAATAATAACAGCCTGCCTTAAAGCCATATGTGTAAAAATATAATATATAAAATGTATGTAACAGTCATTTTAGTATGTTTATATTATTATGTACATGTATAATAATGTTATGTGAATGTATTACGTAATTTAATAATGTAGGAGCTGTGAGAATAGAGGCCGAAAGTTACTAACAAAGATAACCTTGAGGCAACAATGAATTGGAAAGTTTAATAATGCTACTAGTAATTCTTGGAAACAATAAAGTAATATTTAAAACAGTTTATAAATAGCCTATCAGAGACTTGAAATAGAAAAATTTACAAATTTATGCGGTAAACGCCAGTCGCTAGAAGGCAACGTACCTGAGCAGTTCGTTCGCTCGTACGTATTCAGTGTGAGACGAAAAGTCATTACGGCGAGAATATTATAAAGTTTACGTGTTAAATAGTGCAAGTAATTAATAAATAACCTCACAGCTCTCTATATAAGTGAAGTGTTATTTAATCGTATTAAGGATTAATAAAAGGAGTGAAGTAAAAATTATAATTTGTGTAAGCCTACCTTCTTTAGCCGCATCAACCCCTGCTAAGGGACACATGTTTCTACAAATTAATACTGACGCAGCCGAGGCAAACATAAATATATATATATATATATAATATTTAAAGAAAGATTCAAATTACTAAGTTGATTCTAAAACGTTGGGGCGAAGGCCACCAGAAGGTGAACGTTGGGGCTAAGGCCACCGGAAACTTTGTACCATACGTGGGGCAGTTACTTCATCAAGTTTGGCTCCCCAACAGTGGAACTACATACAACTCCTCCTTCAAACTGACTTTCAATAACGTGAGGCATTGAATAATCTCAGTATTGCTGTCGCATGCGTATGGTAGTGTTATGAGCGAATAGTCTTGTTTGTTGCGTCTTCTGTTTTCATAGTTGGTATATATTGTTTGGATAAAAATATCGACGATCTTGATCTTATTTTACATGCATTTTCTGTGGAGTATTTTCTATTCCATGGAAAGTCAACGCCTTATTTGCAAATATGTTGTTTTATAGTTCCAGAGTATTCCTATTCTAGTACATAGGATTGTAAATCCTTTTTAATATTTTAGTATTTATGAATTCTCATTAGGTATTTTATAGCTCCATGTCCGTCAGAAAGAATAGGGCTTTTTAATGTGAAAGAATTGTCAAAACAGGTTTAGTGGTTTTTGAAATTGTCGTACACACTCATCCACATATACACACAAAATGTCTCTCTATATTATTAGTATATATATATTAATCTTAATATTCTGTAGAACCTAAGATGAGTATTTTGTTTGTGCGAGTCTCCAAGAAAGGCTTATGTAATAATGGCATATGAAGCGATAAAGAAATGGAACATGTAAGACGCGTATCACATCACTGATGATGGAACGTTATCTAGCAATAAAACAGGGGAAAAGCAACAGTAAGATACACAACGGTGGAACATCCGAGAGAACTAACGAGCCCGCATTACATCTGATACACACTGCGACTTTTTTCACCCAGGGCTTGTAGTCATATCAAGCATATTATCGTTGAGTGTGTAATGGGTAGTGTTTTCTTGTGGCTGGTATGCAGCATTACAATCTCGCATTTGTTTCCAGATAAAACAAACTGCAAACACAAAGTAATAATTACACATCCTTGGCTGGTCTCTGCACTAAATAAAACCCCTTCCGAGATCTTCTTCTTCTGATTACTAGGAAATAACAAACCCAACGGCTGTTGAGTTTTCCATGTTCATAGCTGGTCACTTACAGTGGTGCAGCAAAGCAAGGAGAACTACCACCTACACTAAGTGCTGGACGGAGCATACCACGTCAGATAGGACAAAACCTTTCCAAAATTAACTTGAGTTTACTAACAACTTACAAAATTTAAATATACACGTGGAAAAATGTAAAACTTAGGATTACATAACAGATACACTCCTAGTTGTAATAGCAGCTGTAGAAATGCTAAAATAGTCGTTAAAAACAATTTTCATAACTCGAGGCCCATTATTTCGGTTATCAGTAAATATACGAAATGAATGAGGTGAATTTTCATACCATAAAACGAAAATTTGAATGATGTTTACGAGTAAAGAGGATTGCTAGTTAAATAACTGAGATAATAATTAAAATACCGGTGAAAATAAAATTTTTGGATATATGTATTCTTTGTCTATCGAAGGTGAAATACTCGTAATTGTGTGTTGTCAAAATTATGGTATCGTACATTAAACAAAAGAAGCTGATGTGTTGCATTCATATGACTTTCTCAACCCTCTAGCTCTTATTAGTGGGTATATAAATTATTCAAATGGAAGTTTATTTTCCTATCTTCTTTATTTAATCGAGATAACATTTTCCGGAAATTGCTGCATTACACATTTCGTTATAAGCATAAAAGGAATAGCGATAATCAAATGTTTAAGAACTGAATACTATGTACTGGATAAATTCCATGGCTGGCCCCGCAGCTCAGTTGGTAGAGTACCTCCTGCTGGGCGAGGGGTCTCGGGTTCGATTCTCGGCTGGGGGGATTTTCCTCTAGCCAAGATTATTCCCTATCCTCCCCAGAGTCTGGAAGTAAGAATGAGAGGTGAATGTGTGCGTGATCTATTGATTTAAAAAAAATGCAAGAAACCCAATGACAACAAAATACGAGTTAGCACCACTGCCAAAAGGCAATAAGTTCCAAAGGAAAGGCCGCCAATAATACCAATGCAGTTAAAGGCGGGGTATAAATGGAACTAAAAAATCCCATGATGTTTGCGTGCAATTGCAAGGATTAACTGAACATCGAAAGGACTTGAAAAGAACTACAAAACATTGAACAATTCGATCATTAATAACGGATCCGAATGAAGTGGACTTCACAAGCTATTGCCAGAAAATTCAAAATATAATTTTATTTGTAATTTAAATATATTTAATGTATGTTATTTTAATAAAAATCATCAGAGCCATATTTATAAAATAAAAATTTCGAAACACCTATGTATAGGTTAGTTTGGGGAGGAGGAATTTACTCGAAAATCCTCGTGTGTGTCATATCTTTGGAAGATACTGAACCCAAAACCGAGTTTGATTTATCTTACTTTTCGTTTTTGAGTTACTCTGTTCACAGGCACACACACACACACATGGACCTTTTTCTAAAAATGTTGTTTTTGGATTCAGGAGATCTCAAAACATGTATTTTCGGTGAAATCTCGGCATCGAATTTTTAAGTGGAATGCAATACCTTCTCTACCTACTAGATACGTGGCAGTGAAAGTAAAACTTAATATTAAGCAAAAACATTAATAAAAATCTGATACGTTGTATTCACATCGTTTTGTCACCCACTATCATTTATTTTTATGTATTTTCTACAAACTATTCTTACAAAAGCTTCTTGCTTTTTCTATCTGCATTGTGTTATTCGAGATAAAGATTGCAAAAGTGGAATATTGTATAGTTTCGTTGTAGGCTCAGAAGGAATACAGCAGGCTGAAGTGATAGTGAAATCTTCAAAACGCTGGTCGCCATATGCTGGTCATGACATCGCAAGAAACAAAAGAATTGTAACTTACCATTTAAAACAAGTTTACATCGAAAGTTTCACACCAACATCAAATATCTCTAAAATGATTAATGCTACAAAAATACATGAATAAGAAGATAGAAATAACTATTGAAACAAATTGTGTGCTTTAATGAGACCTACTTGTTCGTTTAGAAAGTTTTTGTGTATCTCTTGTGGTTTACCACCTATACAGAATTGTACAAAATTCACTGGGGGAGATACAGAAGGTCATGGCTTCTTTAGAAAAGTTCCGCGTGTTCCTATGCCTATTTTAATTAGTTATTGAGCAATTAATAGCTAAGCCTGCACGCAAGAGATCTACAGGAGCGTTTTAATTCATCTTGTATCACTAAGTTATTTTCAGTACAGTTACTAATCTAAACCAGCTCAATCACGTTAAGTACGACCAGGGAGCTAAAGTCCTACATACGTACCTAACCTCTCCAAACGAAGCAACAAAACCAATTGTTACATCGAAATGACCTCTGAACAAGAGACCACCATTTCGGAAATACAGCCAAATGGATCCCAATCATCTAGAAGCTATGCCACTGTTACGCAGAATGATGTCTTCCCTATGAAAGATCAAGCTATCGTCCTGGATTCTGTGGATGGACTCACACTAAAGGAATATATATATATATATATGTATATATATATATATGCTATTGGTAAGCTAATTAAGCCTACAAATATACGCTTTGCATCTAAAATTGCCAATCGTATCTGCCTCTATCTAGCAAACAAGGAAATAGCTCAGCAATTAACTAAGAATAAAACTAGAATAAATATTGGAGACATATCTTTCGAAATAAGACCATTGTTAACAAAATTTCAAAGAGTAATAATTTCAAATGTGCGCTCCGTAATTCCTCACTATGTACTGGAGCGTGAAATATAAGCTCTAAATATTCGTTTGGGTTCAACTATAACGTTTCTTAGAGCGGGGATGTCAGAACCAGGATTTGTCCATATTCTAAGTTTTAGAAGACAACTTTATGTGCACCTAGATGACTTAGATAAAATCCCAGAATCCATGCACGTGGAATATAATGGTACTACTTACTGGACGTACCTGACATCTGACTCGTCATGTTTCATATGTAAACAACCAGGCCCTGTAGCAAAAGACTGTAAACACGAAGATGAACAACATACTGAACCACAAACAAAACCTTATTACAGCACACATACTACTGAATCCTCACCATTAAAACCAGTTATTTCAGAAAAGGCAGCAACATTCGCATTAAAACCAACGAAACGTCCACTCTCTACTTCCTCTGACTCGGCTACTGTCAATATAAAGAACAACCAGTAACAAAAACAATGGCGAGTCCGGCAACTGTAAACCATAATAAGCCAGAAGCTAAAAAACCGAAAACCGAGCCCCAACTGAAAATACAGAACAATCACGATCTAGATTCACAACTTATTCCACAAAAAGAAAGTTTAGTAGATGTTTGTTTTAAGTGTCAAATAAACTATATGCGACTCTAAAGTCTCTTAGAGAGAGCTAAAAGGAATTCGAATCCAGTAGCTGTTGGAATATTTAGAAAATACAGATGTTCAGCCCCTGATAGAATTTTTGGATGCACATTACTGTCTATTAAAAGACAAAAACATGAAACGACGTTTTTCATTCTTAAAAACAAAATTGCAAGCATATGCTGAAGACGCTTGCAATTCTACTACACTAACAGATGGCAGTAACTAATCCATTTTATATGGGTCGCTTTTGCTCCGATGGAATATAAATGGATTTCGAACCCAGTATGAATATTTACAGTATGCAATCACAAACACCAACCTCTTCCTATTTGTTTGCAAGAAACTAACTTCCAAAACCAGTATGTAGCTAACATTAAACAATACACAGCATATCATAAAAATCGTACCTCTGCAGTACATGCAAGTGGAGGCGTGGCCACCTATATACACCATAGCATTGCGCATCGTAAACTCACCCTAACATCTGAATTAGAAGCTGTTGCAGTGACAGTCTTAACGACTATTACTATGTGTATATGCAATGTTTATCTTTCAAACAGCCAAAATATTAAATCAGAGGACCTAACAGAACTAATAGTACAGCTACAAAAGTCATTTATTATTCTTGGAGATTTCAACTCGCATAACTCTCTTTGGGGCAGTTCACTTACTAATCAAAGAGGTAGAATAGTGGAATCTTTAATCGAAAAACACGATTTGATCTTACTAAATTCTGACAGTCCTACACGTTATACTATTACTCACGGAACTTACAGCAACATAGATCTTACCCTTGTTCTCCTAGACTTGCGCCTCTATTTACCTGGTATGTCTATGATAACCCAATAGGAAGTGACCATTTTCCTATTATTTTACATACTGATCAGATATCAAGAATTACCATGCCCGTATTTAAATGAAACCTACGTCATGCAAACTGAAACGAATTTAAACATTCTATGGACAAACTTATCACTTCATTAATTCCTCTTGAAAGATTCCCTGAATTTACAGCAAGTGAAATAACAGCTAATTTTACTGACACCATGTTAAACAGTGCAAAATCAAGCATGCCTATTGTAAACATTAATCTTAACTATAAAAAACATTCCTTGGTGGAATCAACATTGCAAAAAAGCAATCAAAAATAAAAATAAAGCCTATTATAAGTACAAACGCCACCCAAGTCGAGAAAACAAATTGCTTTTTCAAAAATTACGAGCTGTAGCTAGACGCACCATTAAAGAAAGCAAAAATTCCTTGTGGCTGTCATTTACATATTCACTGTCTTATCAGGCCCCAATTCAAATAGTGTGGGAACGAATAAAGCAAGTTAGAGGCATTAAACGTAGCAAGTGGATTAATATGTTACACGACCGGAATAACAATATCAAGGTAACTTCTCCACAAGACATTGCTGACACATTAGCTGAGAAATTTTTAGAAATATCCAGTAGCGCTAATTATGAAAAAGAGTTTTTAGAATACAAAAGCAAAGTTCCTTACTTTAACACCTCTGACTTCCTACAGAACAACTCCGAAAGTTATAATGAAGAATTTGCTTTAAGTGAACTACAAGATGCTCTTTACCAATGCAGAAACTCCAGTCCTGGATCAGATAATATTCCCTACTCATTCCTACAACAACTTCCTCCCAAGGCACAGAAGTATCTGCTATCAGCATTTAACCATATTTGGACACAGAACTCCTTTCCTACTCAGTGGCATGACAGCCTAATAATTGCAATTGTTAAGCCTAATAAAGACTCTTCACTCCCAGAAAATTACAGACCCATTACCATGACATTAACATTGTCCAAACTAATGGAGAAAATAACTAATACGCGACTAAGATGGATTCTGGAGAGAAATAACTTCTTCACAGAAACTCAACATGGCTTTAGACAGTTTCATTCAACAAACGACAATCTAATAGCTCTACAGTCAGATATATTGGATGCTTTCCATAACAAAGAACATGCAATTGCAGTTAGTTTGGATATTCATAGAGCTACGATATGTTATGGTGAGAATACGTGCTAAGAATCTTAATATAACAAAAAATATCAGGAAACGTGATTAGGTTTATGTATAACTTCTTACAGCATCGCAAAGGCCAAGTAAAAGCTAGCGGCATTTTTTCAAAAAAAGTCTCTATGTCAAATGCCATATCACAAGGTTCTGTATTAAGCGTCACTTTATTTTTAATAGCTATAAATGGCATTGTTTCAGACCACCAGTTAAATCTAGCTTATTTGCTGATGATTTAATTATTTATTGCAAAGGAAAAACTACTACAGCTCAAGATTGCCTTCAAGAATCACTTCAGAGCATTCAGCAATGGTGTACAGAAACTGACTTTCAAATATGTTAATCTAAGACAAAATGCATATTATTTTCCAGAAACAAACACAACCATATTCCAGAACTAAATTTCAAAGACAAAACACTTGAGACAGTGGATACTTTAAAGATACCTGGACTTACATTTGGCAAAAAACTAAAATGGCAGACTCAACTACTAAATTTAAAAAATGACTGTCAAAGAAGACTAAATATTATAAAAGTTTTGGCCGCACTTAACTGGGGAGCCGACTCCTGTGTGCTGATGTCTACATATAGGGCCATCATTTGCTCAACGCTGGATTACGGTTCCATAATATACAGTTCTGCCAGGCCCTCCTCCCTGAAAATGCTTGATGTCATTCAAAATTGTGTCATTCGGATTGCATTAGGTGCCTTACGTACCAGTCCTGTAAGCAGTATACTGATTGAGTCTAATGAAATTCCACTAAAATATCGCAGAAAACAACTTAGTATCCCATATGCTCTCAAGATAACAGCAACACCCGACTCCAGAATTCATTCATATATTTTCCCAAAATATCTTGAAGACTATTTTCGTATACAACAGACACATTCCTTACCGTTCTACATTAGGATACACAGATATTTAAAGGAACTAAATATGACAATACCCTGTTTAATCTCAAGACAAGGAAAATCGAATGGACCGTCTTGGAGAAATAAATTACCACTACTTGATATGGAGCTAAATGAACACAAAAAAGTAAATTTCAGCTCATTAATTTATCAATAGTTATTTAAAAAAAATTAGTAAATATCCAAATAGCTTCCACATTTACACCGATGGCTCCAAAAGTGAAGAAGGTAATGGTTGCGCTATAGTGTGCGGTGATAAGAGCTTCCAGTACAAATTACCATCGCTTTTTTCAGTCTTCAGCTGTGAATTGTATGCCATTAAAAAGGCACTTGAATATATATTGAAAACACTACATTATCACACCTACCTTATCAACAGTGACTCCCAGTCTGCTTTAAAATCCCTCCAAAACATTTACACCACCAACTCCAAGACATACATTCACTTTAACTAACCAATCGACCTTGGACAAAATTTGCATTATTGCTATATGGGTACCTTCTCATCATAAAACTATAGGAAATGAAAAAGCGGACACTGTTGCAAAGGAATCAATATGTCTACCTACACAGGACTCAATCATAGCTACTCCCTACTACGATGCATTTACTCACTTAAAGAGACAAATAAAAAATCAGTGGTGGAATAGTTGGATACAGAACAACAGTAAACTTCACAGTGTGCGCCAGACTTCTACTGCAGAGTATCCAGTTAAAAACCTCAAACGTAGAGACCAAATTACAATATCCCGCCTACGAATTGGGCACACCAGAATTATACACTCCCACCTTATAAACAGAAGTCCTCCACACGCCTGCGATAAGTGTCAAAACAGCACTAACAGTAGATCATATTATACTGAGATGTTCAAAGTTTCAACAGCAGAGAAAGCGATTTGGTATACCAATAAACCTACATGACACTGAATAAACCCTCTCATTGTCAAAATATTATCAACTTCATTAAAGCAATTGAATTATATAACGATATTTAATAAAAAAAATTATGAAATTGTTGCTTTTTTTTAATCATGAAAAATTGTCATTCTAAAATTACTGTAATATTCATTGTGTATTAATTGTTCTTGTAAACCATTGTTATGTGCAATGTGTAATAACTAATTGTAAAACTATCGTTATTTTTCAATGTGAATTGCTATGTTTTTGTAAAATCATTGTAAGAAGTGTTTTTTAAAATTGCCATACTGAACCTAAATCGGTCGCGATTAGACCAAAATGGCTAAAGCGAGCTTAAACAAATAAATTTAAAAAGAATCACTCATAATGTAGAGAACTTCACAGTCTATCCGCAGAAAATCCAAAGTATACAATTTATTAGAAATGCAAATATCTAATCATTAATCATTAATTATGGATCTTACAATTATTTATAATATTTAACTTAAAGAAAAGTATGCATGTATGTAATAAATATACATGGATTTAATAAAAGATTGTTAGGGCATTTTGAGAAAATAAAATATAGAGTAACATTGTCGATACATAGGGTAATTTGGGTGGGGATTTTCTTGAAAACCTATGTTTCATATACAGTGAGGATGCTGAGCTTAATTAATACCATGTTTAGCACTTATTAAATTTTCGTTTTTGTTATATAGTGTTCACACACATACACACATGAACACAGTGTGAGAGATATATGCAAGCTGATAAATGCACACAATTACATACAGAGACCTTTATATATAATAATAATAGTAATAATAATAATAATAATAATAATAATAATAATAATCGCACGATGCAGTGATTCCGAGAATGACAAGTCA
Source organism: Deroplatys truncata (assembly GCA_030765065.1). Lineage (NCBI taxonomy): Eukaryota > Metazoa > Arthropoda > Insecta > Mantodea > Mantidae > Deroplatys > Deroplatys truncata. The sequence continues at coordinate 131,966,589 of CM060978.1, forward strand.
GGTTGGCTATAGTTTGTGCAGGCTTACGTCAAATTCAGGGGAAATTTCAAATCCACTAGCAATTAATTCCTAATTTTAAAAAAAAATCTGAAAGTTTTGTAAGCGCATTTTTTTCTTCCTCGAAAGAGAAAACCCTAAAGATTTTCAAAATATATTTTTCATGTCAGATAGTAGAGCGTATTTAATACATATTTTGTCAGAAGATATTGATAAACAATTAAAATCTTCATAATGCATAAGTCTAGTTTATTTAACATTATCTTTATAATAGTAAAGGAAGGAGGATCTGTCTTGAATTTTTTTTCTTTCTTTATGCTTTTCTTTAAGATTGCCTTTCGAAAAAATAGGCTGTTTTCAAAGCTGAATATTATGAAAACTGTTAAAAAGAAAAGCTGCTACTCTACAAAATGAATTCTTTTTTTCAAAGTATTGTCTCAAAATTTCAAAAACTATTTTCTGTCTTCTGCTTGGTTTCACGTGGAATGCACTGGAACGTCTTTAAGTCAAGATACCATAGAGCAGCTGTAGTTTTCAGGTATATTTAATCTCAGCGTTATAATAAACTATCAGAGCTATCAACAATGATTGTGTTATTAGATGTGTTTTTAAAGTAAGTACGGATAATTTTTTAAAAAATAACAGAACATTATTTTTCAAATACTTTATTATCATTCATTGCCTTACATACTTCAGATAGTCACTGCCGTTATTCAGGCATTTGTCTTAACGGGAAACCAGTTTTTGAATGCCTTCGTCAAAAAATGATGCCGATTGTGATGAAAGTCAAGTCTGCACTTCTTGTTTCACAACATTATCGTTGTTAAATTTTCCACCAGGGAGTTACTTCAGATGAAGGAACACATGAAAATGGTTTGGTGCCAAATCCAACTATGGGGAGGGTGGTGGAATTGTTTCCAACCAAATGATGCGATCAGATCTTGAGTTTGGATGGCTGAGTGTTGCTGGGCATTGTCACTCATTATTGTTTCCTCATAAACCTCACGCAATTGGCGATGAATGTTTGCTGGTGTAACATTTCTTGCAATCAAGAACCGAATCACTGATCTAATCTCACGGTCGGCGGGTCGATCGATTGTTTTGAACACTTTTAAACGCTCTAACAACAGGAAAAGACAAAGTGACGGTCGCTCACAGCTGCGTCTGGCTTCCCTAAGAACGGAGGAACTGATCGCACATGCTCAAAATCGCGATTGCAGCGCTACAGCGGCAAAATATTAAAACGGTACTTGCTTTAAAATACGCCTCGTGCTTTGTTATTTGCCGTAGTCTCTCTTTCTTTACTAATTGTTCTTAAATCTCGCTAGCTTTTTTTTTTTTCATCTTTTCTCTCTTATATTGTATAAGTTAAAATGCTTCAAAAATTAGTAACTATGTTCTTTTTGCTGGTGTAGAAAAAATTAAAAATGTGTTTTAATGCCGAGTAAAGTTAATGGAGAGAGCAACACATTCTCTGGACCAGAGAAAATAGTTTATTTAATATTCTAAGGTTTAATCTTGTTTAATTCAATGCAAACTTGTACCATTTGTACCTCTTTATCATGAATTTGATATGTTTGTCTGTCTGACTCTTGTTTGCCATCCTTTTAATCAAACGGATCGTATTAGTGTTTTTGGGCCACCGACTGATTTTGTGCCTCTGGGTTTGTAAAGTATTGCTTGTTTCGCAATGTTGCATCTTGGTTGACGTTCTAGATGTTGTTTCCAATTATTTTCTGTAAGTGATTATCCGTTCATTTAAGTTACGTAATTGTAATTCTTCCCTAAATTCTTCACTTTCTTTTTTCCCTACCAGATATCCCGTCACAGCTCTCAGATCTTTCATTTCTGCTACTTGCATCTTTTCTGGTCTTTTTTCTTTTTTTATTAGATTCCGTAAAGAACCTGCACTTTTCACCACTTTATACAACTTAGCAGCATTTCCTTTCTGACTTTTCGTTTCAGTGTTTTTCATACTGTCATTTGTTGAAATTGTGTTATTTTTCCTTACCAAATAAGTATTAATACCGTTTCTAATGTCCCAGAAACCTTCACTGTTCCGTTAGCTCTTTTTCTAGTTCTCACTTTGCTCTCATATGGACTTTACTTAATAAAAGACAATAACCTTCGTCACCATATGCTTAAAGTATATGAAGAGTACATTAAAAAATCTGATGTGTTACACTCACGTGACTTTCTCTACTCTTGTACAATCTAATTTTACAAACGCCTATTCTCCATATGCTTCATGTTAATCGAGATATCGAGATGTCAATCTTATTGGTAATTTTCTTGTAGATGCAAGGGAAATATGGTAGCTTTTAAGCGATAGTCAAATATTTTAACGCTGGTTGCTATGTGGCGCATTCCATTCTCTTTGCATGTCCAGGACATAAAAAAATGAATAACGCATTTGAGAAAAAGTATAATTATTGGAAAATTTAAGCAAATAACAAGCAATATCTCGAAAACGGTTCACCTAACAAAAGAAATGTATATGACATAAGTTGTGTATTTTAACGCAATCTACATTTTTTGTGTAGTAAAATTTTGTCTATCTCTTATGGTTTACCAGTTATACAAAAGTCGTTCACAATGAAGAATACTTTTGGAGACATTCCCAGAAAATTCGAGATATACATTTCATTTCTCATGACATTATCTTAAACATATGATATTTTCATCAAAATCGTTAGAGCCATTTTTGGGAAAATTAAAAGTTTCGAAAAATCTTCCATGTAAAGGGTAGTTGGGGTAGGGGGATTTTCTTGAAAACCTTCGTGTCGCGTCTCTGGAAGATACTGAACCTAAATACCAAGTTTGGTGCTTATCCGACTGTTCGTTTTTGAGTTATGCTGTTCACAGACACACAGACACACACACACACAGAGATACACACACGGACATGTTTCCAAAAATGTTTTTTTTGGATTCAGGAGGTCTCAAAACATGTATTTTCGGCGCAATCTCGGTATCGAATTTTTGGGTGGAATGCAATACTTCCCCTACTTACTATACGTAGTAGAGAAAGTAAAAAATCCAAGTACACTTTTTAAGCTTTGATAAATCTCACTTTTAAGTTTGGACGCTACCATTTTATTTACATAAACGTTACAAGGTTTGTTTTAATATGGAAATGTAGCACTGAATCCATCAGCAAGTTTAAAATAGTTTTAATTATACTATTAGTAGTAATTTACTGCGCAATTTTTCAGCAAAGCAGTAGTGAAAGCCTTTCCATTGATAACAAAGTCCGAAGGTAATAAATTAATGATTAGCACAATGTCTCATGCTTGTTTTTACAATAATATTTTGAATTAATCATCATCATCGACATTGAACTGCGCCTTGATGTTCTAGTAGAATTGCTTAGCCAACGGACCACAGAAGACTTAATACATGGATGTCACTGAATTTTTGGAGTATGTAGGTCTTGGTTGGGCACTTGAACTGGATTTGGACTTTGATTGTTCTTTCCTTGAACAGTGGACTTTTACTGTTCTTCGTAAGGACCCTGTATTTTGACGCCTCATTTTAGTGGAATTTTATTGGTATTTTCATACATAAAGCTATTGAATACATAGAGTGGAGCCGCCTTTACAATTCTCCATCTAAATCTAATTTTTATTTTCTCTACTACATATAGTAAGTAGGAGAAGTGTTGCATTTCAACAAAAAATTGGACATCGGGATTTCACCGGAGATATATGTTTTGAGCCCTGAATAAAAAAAAAAAAATCTGATGTGTTACACTCACATGACTTTCTCTACTCTTGTACAAACTATTTTTACAAACGCTTATTCCCCATATGCTTCATGTTAATCGAGATATCGAGATGCTAATCTTATTGCTAATTTTCTTGTAGATGCAAGGGGAATATGGTAGATTTTAAGCGATAGTCAAACATTTTAAGCGCTGGTTGCTATGTGGCGCATTCCATTCTCTTTGCAAGTCCAGGACATAAAAAAAAATCTGATGTGTTACACTCACATGACTTTCTCTACTCTTGTACAATCTAATTTTACAAACGCCTATTCTCCATATGCTTCATGTTAATCGAGATGTTAATCTTATTGCTAATTTTCTTGTAGATGCAAGGGGAATATGGTAGCTTTTAAGCGATAGTCAAATATTTTAACGCTGGTTGCTATGTGGCGCATTCCATTCTCTTTGCATGTCAGGACATAAAAAAATGAATAACGTATTTGAGAAAAAGTATAAGTATTGGAAAATTTAAGGAAATAACAAGCAATATCTCGAAAACGGTTCACTCAACAAAAGAAATGTATATGACATAAGTTGTGTATTTTAACGCGATCTACATTTTTTGTGTAGTAAAATTTTGTCTATCTCTTATGGTTTACCAGTTATGCAAAAGGCGTTCACAATGAAGAATACTTTTGGAGACATTCCCAGAAAATTCGAGATATACATTTCATTTCTCATGACATTATCTTAAACATATGATATTTTCATCAAAATCGTTAGAGCCATTTTTGAGAAAATTAAAATTTTCGAAAAAGTTTCCATGTAAAGGGTAGTCTGTGGTGGGGGGTTTTTCTTGAAAACCTTCGTGTCGCGTCTCTGGAAGATATTGAACCTAAATACCAAGTTTGGTGTTTATCCGACTGTTCGTTTCTGAGTTATGCTGTTCACAGAAAAACACACACACACACACACACCCACACACACACACACACAGACACACACACACACACACACACACACACACAGACACACACACGGACATGTTTCCAAAAATGCTTTTTTTTGATTCAGGGGGTCTCAAAACATGTATTTCCGGTAAAATCTCGGTATCGAATTTTTGGGTGGAATACAATACTTCATACGTAGTAGAGAAAGTAATTACTTTTTCTACTGCGTATAGCAAGTAGGGGAAGTATTGCATTCCACGCAAAAATTATACCGGAAATTCATGTTTTGAGGCCCTGAATATAAAGTACCTTTTTAGAAAAAGCTCCGTGTGTGTATGTGTCTGTGAACACTATAACTCAAAAACGAAAATTCGGATAAATACCAAACTTGGTACTTAGGTTGAGTATCTTTCAGAGATGCGACACGAAGATTTTCAAGAAAATACCCTACCCTAGACAACCCTTTACATGGAACACTTTTCAAAAATGGCTCTAACGATTTTAATTAAAATATCATATGTTTAAGATACTTTAATGGCATATGAAATGTATATCTTGAATTTTCTGAGAATGTCCCCAAAAGTCCTCTTCATTCTGAATGAATTTTGCATAACTGGTAAACCGTAAAATTAAGCGAAAATTTTACTACACAAAAATGTATATCTCATTAACACACACAATTTGTGTCATATACATTTTTTTGTGGAGTGAACCATTCCTGAGATATTCGATGTTAATTGTTTGAATTTTCCAATACTTATACTTTTTCTCAAATGGGAATTTGTCCTTCACATGCAAAGAGGATGAAACACTCTACATAGCGATCAGCTCTTAAAAGATTTGACTATCGCTTAAAACCTACCATATTGCCCTTGTACATACAAAAAATTAGCAATACGATAGTTTTTTGCAAATTTTTATACCGATTAACATGAAGTAGATAGAGAATAGGCGTTTGTAAAAATAGTTTGTACAAGAATAGGGAAAGTCATGCGAGTGTAACACATCAGATTTTTTAAATTTAATAATTCCATTGTTCTTTCCGTGTACCTTTCATATATATTTGCGGTTTCTTTTATTTCCTAGGTTGGTACTTATAAATTATACTCTGATCCTGCTAAGACTACCTGTTCGTAGAAAATAAAATAGTACTAATATTTTGTTTAATATGATCAAATTCGAGATCAACAGTTTACTTTTAATTTTCTATTATTACTTTATTTAGATTCGTCTTCCCAGGCTCTAATGCTATGCATCGCATTACATCTTTGTAAAACTAGACAACTTTCGTCCTTTTTACATCAAATGATTGGGAGTGCAGTTTCTTTTAAATCCAAAAATACATTTCTGAATGTTCGTACCAAAACTACGACCAACGTTATTTTGTTTGCTTTTTGTCTTATTTTGTTTTTCTAACAAATGAAAATCCCTAAATCGCTAAGTTTAGCAGTTTACGCTTTCTTTTAAAATAAGCACTAACTTACTCGTTAGCTGTGGAAATGATGAAGGAATAAAATAATGCGCTACAAATATTTAAGCTATCCACACAATACTGCCAAAGAATTAAATTTTCAAACACAATTCTAATGTGATTAACATTTTCAAATGCGAAAAATATCCATCTAACCTCTCCATTAGATATGCTATGATAAGGAAATGCTTAAGAAGCTTTTGTCAAAGATATTGATTAGAACATCGTGATGTTTAAAGCCGCAGTTAGAGTTTTCAATTTATCACCGTATAATAGTACATATCAATTGCAAGAACTTTTATATATGAACCGAATGATTTCCTATAATTTCTCTTACTACTTTTTATACTGATTTAGAGGCGTGACGAGCATTCAACAATAATACCTGTGCACCACGTAGGTCGATAAAAATTATCGTCATTACAGATCGATTAGTCGGCAAAGCTTGTTTTATCTTCTGCAATGCAATTTAATCCACTCCAAGCAAATCGAGAATGTGCTTCGTGAATAATGTAAATAATCTATCAGGCAAAAAGGCCACTACCTGGAGCTGCATCCTGGCAATTAATCCATTCTTTATCGATTAAATATATAAAGAGTTTACTTTGGTTTATCGATTTCTTGGTCTGGGTCATTAATCCATGGAAGGAAAAGGAAATACGAGCGCGTAATCAAGAAGACATCAACAGTAATATTTTTATCTGATTGAATCGGGGTCGGTACAAAAGGAGAGTAACGGCTGGTGTGTGTAAAACTTCTCGGAGAAAGTATTTATGGCTTTCTAAATGGGCAGACTTGTAAGGAAAGAGACGGACGAGGTAATATTGTTATTCCTATGAGCATACAGTGAGCGATCTTATCGACCAAGCCAGCGCGGTGGGAAGCCTTCCATCGAGTAACACGACACTTCTCCGAGCGAAAAACACATTGTTATTATAATTAGACAATTGTCCCTCTTACATCAGTCCTTTCCGAACTTGGCACTCACCTCTTGACAAAAACCAGCCGCACATTTATTAAATGATAAAGGTTGAAACGAAAAAGTTATATCGCTTTATTCTTCTAGAAGCTATTATACTGTGCAACGCCTCTGAATAAATACGTTGTAGAAGTAAATATACTTCACGTCTAAATCAATAGAGAAATGTTTTATGTTGGCAGTGATGGCCACCACATACTTGACCGTTTCAGTTCTGCGCCGTCTTAGATATTCAGACTGGTAGAAATGATAAGTGTGTATATTCGATTCAGCCTCCTGCTCCATGCAAGATTCGTTCTCATATGGCCTTGAACCTCCGCCATGAAATTTAAGATGATGCCCGACAATCTTTAATTCGAATATCAGCATTCATTGCGAAATATTGACATTTGACTTGCTATTCTAAGTCATAGAGAAGGGGTGCTTTTTGTCAGCTCAGAAGATTCATAACAACATTAATAACAATAGGTTTGAAAGCCTCTGACCTAAACAATAAAACAAACACCGAGCTTTTATGTCATGAAATATCGTCAATGAAACATCATAGAAAAAAAAACTAATAAGGACTTTATGATAGCTGTATCACAGATTTGAAGTTAAAAAAAAAATACGAAATGACCATGGGAATCAATTTGCTAATTTCTGTCATTTTAAGTTATTTAATTTAAACCTTATACGTATTTCTTGTGACTAAAATGACTCGTATCCAAAATTTTAATTTAATATAATTATATATTTTATGAAAGTTTAAAACCAAACATTATACAACTTTGAATCTTGTTGCAACATAAAATTTGAAGTAGACAAATAGTGTTATTTCATGTTAACGGAATAGAACTACTTTTACTTTTTAAAACATGCATTTTCTTATTAAGACCTCTTTCCAGATGTTCTTCTATAAAATTTATAAATTTGCTATGATTAAATACTTTTTCTAAAGCAATATACCGAAAAAAATAATAATTAGAGTTGTGAATTGGTTACGAAGTCCAGTCATACAAATTTTCATTAAAACTGGACTACAACTAATGCGCAAAACATGCATGTTGGAGAAAAACGAAAAGAAGGCATAGCATAAGTCTTTAAATGCCAACTCAATGACCGTTTAAACGTTGTTAATGTACTTTTAAAAATGCCAGAATGTAAATACCTATGATGCGCATTGATCTTAACGGTATTTATATTTAAAAGCATTCAATTTGATAATCTTGTAATCTCAGAACTCGGATCCCTTAGGTGTGTATGTTTAGAAGCTGCGTACATAGTGTCTCCGGTATTATTTATCTCGGTTATTATTCAGATGGTGTACTTCAAGTATTAACAAAAACAAGCTATTAGCTTTAAAATCCTATATTATTTAAAATTTCGTCTTGTACCTATGAGGTAAGCATACATATAGCTAGGGTCTCCTTAGTTATATTTCGGCTTAACGGTCTTTCCTTTTGGCGCGGACCACGCCAAAGGGTAACATCTGTTTGAAATTGTCTGATATGACGTTAGCCCAGCTAGGTCTCATGCTGTTAATTCGTATGGTCGCGATAAGACTAAATTGTTTTTACTTAGTTCCATTTATACCCCGCCTTTAACTGCAATGGTCTTATCGGCGGCCTTTCCTTTGGAACATATTATTGCCTATAGGCAATGGTGTTAACTTGTATTCACTTATGTTAGATTTCTGTAAACTTTGGGTTTTATTCATAAAGGGACCATAAATAAATAATTTATAAAAAAAACCAAGCTACGTATTCGGACAACTATCGAAACTATCTAACTCACTTGTGGTGTTATGATAATTGTTTTATAATTCAAACTTCGAGATTCTATTGATTACAAAGGATTCTGGAGTTGTGCATGCCTTCTGCACGCCATACTTTGTAAATTGACAAAGCTTCCTTTTATAGCTTATTACAATAATGCTTGTTACGATGTGTGTGGTTGGTAGTTCACGCGAAAGATTCCATATCTTCTCTTATTAGCTTAAGTTAACTTTACAGCATCAATTATTGTATGTCAAATATTAGTTTTACTATTACAATGTATCATCTCATTATAAGTAAATAAGGTATGTTTGTTGGTGTCAAATTATTAAAGTTATTACACAAATGCTTAGTGCATGGGTCAGTGACCATATTTAAGATACACGTTAAAGATGATAAAAAGAAAAAATAAACAAAGAATAAATAAAAGAAAGAAAGAAAAATGGAGATGCATTGCCTCTGAGCAATGGGACAAATGTGATCTGGCTTCGTGCACCTTAGCCAGGAAATTGCCTTTGTTATACCAGTTCCTCTAGTCTGCCAGTATATCCCAACATGCCCATCTCCTTCTATCAGGTCTTAAGAAAGTTTTGTGGATTTAATTGTTCCCTGCTCTCTCACCCGAGCATTCCACCAAAATATGTACATAGTCTTCATCCAAACCACAGAATGGGCGGATTCTCTTGCCAGAATCGTGTTATTTTCTGTGCCCTTCAGTCTCCCAGTCTAAACAATGCCATTCCTGATCTTTTTTCCTTTCTTCATAAATTAAGTATATACGCCTCTTAACACCAATTCAATTTTATTTCATTTGCTAGACTTAGAGAAGGTTTATTCATACAGTCCGATTCAATTTCCTTCGGCTGATGTCTATTACCTAGTCTTATTTTGACACCTTTCCACATGTTTCTGTCATTTATTTCACCTCTTTGCCGTACTGACCCTTATTAAGCTGTCTGTTCACTCGTTTGGTTTACATTTCTTTGCTCCTCTTCTTTTTTTTTGGAGTTTTATTTATGGACGCTCTTTAACTACAGTGGTCCTTAGCTTTCCATTCTATATTGGGGTGAAAGATCGGTAATTTTGCTAAGAGGCCTCTTTATCAGGCTTAAGGTTCTTTTACGTGCTACTCGTCACAATAACATGGCTTTATACATTTCACACTCAGCTAAATTCTTTTCTTCAGCTTTACATCACATAAAACACTGATTTACAGCTCTGTTATTTCTGGACGATTTCAATGCTCCTGGTACCAGATTAAAGCTGTTTTGCTTTCTATTAATCACTTTTGTTTTATTTACTTATTTTAATAATTATCGTCTTGTTTCTATGAAAATAAGTTAAACAATTTTCAAAATTTAACTTTATGCTATCGTATACACAATAAACTTAGGCTTTCTAAAGTCCATTCCTGCTTCAGGTGTAATATTCTCACTTGCACACCTGTATCATTCGCCACTTGTTTAATCTCAACCATGATTATGTTCTAACGGGTGCAATTATAAAGGCATAAGTAACATAAATAACAAGAAAGGATGTCTTTAATGCCTGCTAATTTGCTCTGAAATTTGAATGATACCAGCCAATCACAGGGGAATGCAGCATTACGTGATATAACTCCGTTGTGTCTGCACTTGAGTAATCCAGGTGGCTGTGGTGAGTACCCAATTATAGGCTATCATACAACGGTTGAGATTAGCACGTCGTTTGGCTGAAATTTCATCGACAGCCTTATTGAATACCACAATTTCTATTCAGAACAAGCCGTAAAAATAATGGAGTTGTTAAACAGGTCGAGAATCAGAAAACAAACTTACAAGGCACTTTTCTTGGGTATTTTCCCAGAATTTCCTTTGATGCGGAATTAATTATGTTAGTTTAAAAACTGAAGGCTTTTAGATGCTAAGTGCTATAGGGGAGAGAGGTAGGCAATGATACATAAACAAATTAAGAGAGGGTGTACAGAATAGGAAGGTATCTGAAATATGTTATCACTAAAGAAAGGATTTTAAGGTGCAACACTTCCAAAAATATGGCTATTTTCATTCAGACAAGTCAATATTTGCATTTGTGGACACGAAATGAAGCAAAACAATCGCAGTTTGTTGCACCTTTTTGTGAGATTACTACATTTTGCACCTTTGCCCTTCTATTCCATGCTTCAGCACCTTTCCCTCCAATTTTATCTGCATTTTTAATAAATTAGACAATTTTTTTTCTCTTCTTGAACGGGAGTTTAAGATTTTGTTTAATCATATGTAAACAATGGTCAATAAATATTAAAATGTAATTAATGGAAAGTGCCAGTAAATATTCATAACCCCAGCAACAATAGTAACATCAACAAAGGACAACCGGCAGTTCATAACCCCAGCAACAATAGTCAACATCAGCAACAAAGGACAACCCGGAGCTGTGAAATCAAATAAAATTTAAACAATGGTGCTGTAACAGTTGAAACCTAAATTCAGTTAGCACTTACATAAATTTAACCGTTCCTATCTATTGACTGTGTACTATCTTCTTAGCCTGTTTGGTTTACCAGAACAGATTTTCACAGAACACAGAAGTTGTGTGCTCTTTCAGAAGAATTCAAGACTCACTTTATCGAAATTGATGGCATCATTCTGCGATGTGCCATCTGCGAAGTAAATATTGCCATTGCTGACAAGCATCAAAGAAACAGAATAAACCAACTCATCCAGAACAACAAACATTTAAAGAACATTGAACTTCGCAAATCAAAACCTAAGCAAACTACTCTGATACATGCCTTCGCTTCAGGATCTGAAAAGCAGCGGTCATTGAATGAGTTTAGTGCGGATCTTGCCATGGTATTGATCCAGTCAGGAATTCGAATTCACAAGGTAAACAATCCTGCATTTAAATCGTTCCTTGAGAAGTACACACAGAGGTATACCGGATGAGAATACTCTGAGAAATGGTTACATACAGCCAATTTATGAGAACGTCTTAGAGAAAATAAAAGAGACGGTCGGCAAACATGAAGTGGGATTCATTTTAGATGAAACTACTGATGAGCTGCAAAGATATGTTTTAACTGTGTTGGTTTTTCCATTATGTGGTGAATGGGTAAAATCTATGCTTTTTAAAACGTACTAACTCGACAAGACAAATGCATGCTCAATAATGCAGTCATTCAGCGACTCATGTATGAATCTGGGGCCAGGGGGCATACAATACGAAAAAGTCAGGCTTGTGGTGACTGATCAAGCATGCTAATGCTTTCGGCTTTCCAACAATTTAAGGGCATGTATCCCAACCTCAACCATGTGACATGTATTGCACATGGTCTACATCGTGTTTGCGAACGTTTCAGGGAAAATTACTACAGGGTAAATGACTTTATTGCTGCTGTGAAGAAGATTCTGGTAAAGGCTCCCAGTCGTCAAGTTTTATATCAAGAAATGACTGAGCTCCACTTTACACAGTTTCCTGTCATCACAAGGTGGGGTACTTGGATAAGATGTACAGTTTTATTGTGCGAAAACCTTGATAAAATCAAACATTTCATTAGTCAACAACAAAGACCTAGAGTTGGAACTTTTTGCAGTGCATCCCTACAAGTATTTGCCGGATGTGATTCAGAGTTTGGAAGAAGGTATGGAGAAGGAGAAACAGTGGAAGAAGCTGATGAGTGTTAGGGACAATCTTGATGTATTTGCTAAAGACAAATTTGAATTAAATTTGAAGAACAATCCAGATGTAGAAATCTTTGCAACTTTGACTGAACTTCCTTTACGGGTGCTGACAATATATGCTCCATTGTTTTCTGTAGATGTCGAGCGGAGTTTCCCCATATATAAGGAGCTATTGAGCTCAATGAATCAGCAACTTAGTGTAAATAAATAAATTAATTGAGTTTTTATTTATGGACGCTCTTTAATTACTATGGTTCTTAGCGTCCCATTCTATATTGGGCGTGAAAGACCGGAAATTTTGCTCACAGGCCTCTTTATCAGGCTTGAGGTTCTTTTACGTGCCGTAAATCTACGACAAGGGTCCACCGGCTTTACTTTCCTTCCGAAGGAAGACATACTAAGGATTTTCACGCCCGAAAAAATCCATCGCCCTCCGCCGAGTTTGAACCCGCGACCCTGGGAACTAGAGGCTAGCACGGTACCATTAGTCCACGGAGGACGACGCAACTTAGTGTCAAAAACATTGAAATGCTGTGTGTAACCCAGTATAACAAGTGTATGAAATATTAGAACCAAGTAAATGGGACAAAGAAAGTTAATACGGCTGGTTTAAACCTAAATAAAGTAATTTCCTCAGCACCTTTTTGTATGTGTTTTCAGACCCATTTTCCCCCTTTTCTGGTCATAATTTGTACCTTAAAATCCTATCACTATATCACAATGGTTGCATTAGCAATAAAATTTGGATGCGTTTTATGAAACAAAGAAGAGTAACAGAAAGAGTAAACACAATACAACATATAGATTTTCTGATTATACGGCTCTGTTATCACAAGATAAAACTATCCTAAGCTATGTACTTATGAAGACGAGTGACAACACCAAGTCCAGAATGCAGGTAAAACAAACCTGAAAGAAAGAAAGAAAGAAAGAAAGAAAGAAAGAAAGAAAGAAAGAAAGAAAGAAAGAAAATTAAAAACCTGCTGTGTTGCACTCATTTGACTTTCTCTATTCACCTTTTTTTTCAAATTATTTTTACAAAAGCTTATTCTTCCATATACTTCTTGTTAATCGAGATAAACTTTCATTACACGTTTGCACATGACATTTTAGGTATAAGAAGGATATAGAAAGCTAAATCGATAGTTGGATTATAAAAAAAGCGGAACGCTATGTGATAACTTTGAAACTGCATGCTTTCTGTGTGAACACGAAAAAAATACCTATAATATTTAAAAGCTCAAACCAATAACAAAAATATCTCGGAAACAGTAAACGCTACAAAAAATTATTTGACATAAATCACTGTGCACTTTAACCAGATCCACATTTTTGTGCAGAAAGAGCTGTGCATCTCTAGCGGCGTATTAAATACCATCTAGAATGAAGAGGACTTCGCAAGCTAATCGCAGAAAATCCATGATATATATTTTATTTCTAATTAAAATATGTTAAACATATGTATTTTAATAAAAATTGTTAGAGATCTTTTTGAGAAAACCAAAAATAAAAGACTTTTCCATATAAAGGGTAGTTTGAGCAGGGGAGTTTCAAGATTAATACTGTGATACTTAAATAAGTTCTGTAAATATTTCACATGTGCTTCAAACGTAAACAATGCACCATTCTGTGAAAGCCTTCTGCAATATGCATAAGTGCCAATACAAGCATGAAATTTACCGCGTACCAATGCCGCTAGAAATCATAAAGTTATAACAAATGTAATACTGATGGTGATGCTGGTATTTAGAAGGGTCGTGGGGGTGACCCAAGTGACGCTATATTTAAATCACCGTTTAAAAGCTTAACTATTAAGAATACCTATAATGTAATATACTATTGTATTTGTAAAATCTTGTAGATTTTTACGAGACAGAACAAAAAAAATCATTTAAATCACCGTTTAAAGGGCTTAAATATTAAGAATGCTTATAATGTAATATACCATTGCGTTCGCAAAATCTTGTAGAGTTTTATAAGAGACAAACAAAAAATGGATTTTTTGGAGTCATTTAGGAAAAGATATTTGCGAATTCGACACGAGGTAGTGCATGCAGCAGGTGTAGTGTACTGTAAGTAGCAACACTGATATTTGGCTCTCGCAACGAAGTTCTAATCGCTTGAATGTAACACTTGTACGTCGCCTTTAAGGTATATCTCCAATACTTGACGTCTTGAAGGTTTGCCGCGATACTAGAATCAGATGAGGGGATTTAATAAGCATACAGGTATCTCGTCATGGTAGCTCAACCAGCAAGAACGAAGTTAGTTACAAGGTTAGCTTAGTAAACGTTACAATATGCGTAAACAATATTCAAATATTCATTCGTTGTGATAAACTCTTGAGATAGAACGAAAGGAGAACAGAAAAAAGAAGGGCAAGTTGTCAATCATGTCTTTATATCACCCTTGAGAAACATCTAAACTTGCTATTTTCGAAGCGGTTGGTTCTAGAAATAAGTGCGAAAGTGGAATTAGCAGCTCGACGTATAAGAACTTTTGTGCCTGAAGACCCGGACGGGGTGCCCCCGGGAGGGAGGGGTGAGGCAAGAGGAGTCAGAGGGTGGCCAGACAAGGGCAGGGTCCCTACCTTTACAGATTGAAACTCCCCGGATCACAGCTGGTGCAACTGGCTCCCCTCCCCCCTGCGGACTTACACATCCCCTGGGGGACCCGGGATTTGGACACCGCCGCATTCCGGGGACGAAGGATTACATAGAGCACCCTTATCGCCGAGATACCCGCCGACATTTGCAACCCTGAAACAGATTAAGCAGATGAAAAGTGAAGTGAAATGAGAATGTAGGTGAAACAGGGACAGCAAATTTGGGGGATGTAATGAACCTTCCAGCATTCGAAAAGTGACCCGGGGAAATCCCAGAAAAAACCCATTGGTCAGGAAGGTTAGCCGCGGGAATGGAACCCACGACCTTCCGAATGCGGCCCACATACGTTACCGCCTCAGCACTCCACTCGGCTAAGGCTTCACATAAAACCTGTATTTTAATGAACTTAAGCGTTTAGGATTTCCTAGTTGTACATAATTATACAACATTCACTCTAATAAAGGGGACTCACAGGTTATTTGCAAACTATTCAAAAGATATATTTTACTTCTCATGCCAATTTACCATAACTATACTATTTAATCAAACTTGTCAGTCATTTTTGAGAAAACAAATAATGACTAAAATCTTTCCATGTAAAGGTAGGTTCAAATGGGGGAATTTTCTTGAAAATCTTCGAGTCGCATCCTTGGTGGATGCTAAATACGAGTACCAAGATTGGTAATTATCCAACTTTTCGATTTTAATTAGACCGTTTGAATTATACGCATGTGCGCGCGAACTTTTTCTAAATATGCTTATGGACCTCGAATAGTGTACTTCGCGTGAAATATCGATAGTGTATTTTTGGGTGGATGCAAGACCTTCTCTACCTATTATATCTATGTGATTAAGTAACATAAGGTATACTTATTCTGACTACATACAGATAGGTAGTTGGAAAATGTGTTCACATGAATCTACCTCAGGATTGAATTGCATGAGTAGAGGATGTTTATCACTAATGACAGGTAAATGCATTTAGCCTAAAGTCATTTCGCGATGCATCTGCTCAAGCAGGAAGTTGCACAGTGCGCTTAGATATTATGATTCATTGTGTAAGACAGGAAATCGCCAAGCTCAGTTTCTATGCAAGTAAATAGTAACTAGGTTTTGCTTCTGCGTTTTAAAACCTGAACCGAGTTGATTGATTTAATTCTATTATGCTGTAGTATTATTTTGTTCTGTCCGTATTTGATTTATTATTGCCCATAAAACGCGTTTAGTTCTCCTAACTTCCTGCTGTGTAAATTACAAAATCGTTCTATCCATTATAAGGTTAATGTAACACTATGTACATGGTACGATAGTTAATTAAGTGAGTGGAGATGTCAGAAACGTTAGCTCTAGTACGAAATCTCAATTTTGCGGTTAGCTGTCTCAAATGACCTGCTTTTAACATCCTGCTGTTTGTCTGCCTGTTACATATTTCCTTCCATCGAGTTACCTGATTAATGCATGCAGGAAGGAATCCATCTTCCTTGTCTTTGGCACTCACATCGACAGCCAGTAATGTGTTCCAAACCGAATATTTTGATATAATTCAGTGAAATAATATAAGCTATTGGATTTTTCAATTATTTGTATAACTTTTCTAAAATGTTTCAACGAAGGATTATTTTTTATTCTAATAATATAGCAACACCACACTTCTCAAAGGTAAGTTATTACTGCACCAAACGATATACTTAAAAGTATATAATGAATTAATGAATGAATCAGTTACAGTTACGGAGTAAATAAATCAGGCACCTAAGGTACCTAATCAGTGAACCAATCTAGTTTTCTGTCAACGACAGATCCTTCAGTTTTCTATTTTCTACATGCTTTAACTTTAAATTAGGAATTTAAATTTGAACTCATCTATTTGTCAAATCCTTTTCCTTTCCGCCTTCTTCTCTCCGTATCAGCTTCTACTACTTATTTTGTCTGCACATTTTATACGTTGCATTCCTCTCCCCATCCACATTTAGAAAGCTTCGAATCGATTTCCTCACTTCGTTGCAATATAAAACTTTCCGCGCTGTAAAGTCATCTGCCCATTCCTCTTTTTTTTTTTTTTTTTTTTTACTTTCTCTACTACGTATAGTAAGTAGAAGTACCTAGATTTCACCGGAAATACATGTTTTGAGACCCCCTGAATTAAAAAAAAGCATTTTTGGAAACATGTCCGTGTGTGTGTTTCTGTGTGTGTGCGTGTGTGTGTGTGTGTCTGTAAAGAGCATAACTCAGAAACAAACAGTCGGATAAACACCTAACTTGGTATTTAGGTTCAGTAGCTTCCAGAGATGCGACACGAAGGTTTTCAAGAAAATTCCCCCACCCCAGATTACCCTTCACATGGAACATTTTTCGAAAATTTTAATTTTTTCAAAAATGGTTGTAACGATTTTTATTAAAATATCATATGTTTAAGATATTTTCATGACAAATGAAATGTATATCTCGAATTTTCTGGGAATGTCTCCAAAAGTATTCTTCATTGTGAAAGACTTTTGCATAACTGGTGAACCATAAGAGTTAGACAAAATTTTACTACACAAAAAATGTAGATCACGTTAAAATACACAATTTATATCATATACATTTTTCTTTGTTGAGTGAACCATTTTCGAGATATTGCTTGTTATTCCCTTAAATTCTCCAATACTTATACTTTTTCTCAAATTCCTTATTCATTTTTTTGTCCTGGTAATGCAAAGAGAATGGAATGCGCCACATAGCAACCAGCGCTTAAAAGATTTGACTATCGCTTAAATACTACCATATTCCCCTTGCATCTACAAGAAAATTAGCAATAAGATTAACATCTCGATATCTCGACTAACATGAAGCATATGGTAATAAGCGTTTGTAAAAATAGTTTATACAAGAGTAGAGAAAGTCATATGAGTGTAACACATCAGATTTTTTTTAACTTGTTTTTATTGTCTGCCTCCTTTAACATCCAGAATTATAACGGCGACTTTGCCTTTAGAGCAATTGCTCATTGGCAACGAAGTTCACTCGTTTTACTATGGTATTAATATTTGGGTTTGTTTTCTTTGGGTTTCATATTTAAACATGAATTTCACTCACACATTTACACTCTCACTCATGCTTACAAACTCTAAGGAGGATGGAGAATAATCCTGGCTAAAGAATAATTCCCATCCTTTAGGCGAGAATTCCAACCGGGACATCTGGATTTGGGAGCTGGCATGCTAACCACCAGACACAGAGGCACTATTAATTCTTTCTTCGTGCATACACAGAAAATGCACATGATATGTTGAAAACCTTTTTTGCATCGCTATTCTTTATTTAATTCTTTTTATAAGAGTTCAAGTTGCTAGTGTGGTTCGTCTTCTACACACTTACTGCACTACATTATTTTTAATTCGAAAATGTATCTTTTCTTTTTCTACAAAACTAGGTATTTTTAATTTATCTACCACGTATATAGTAGATAGAGAAGATATTGCATTCCACCCAAATTCGATACCGAGATTTCACCTCAACTACATGTTTTGAGGCTACCTGAATCTAAATAAAGCATTTTTGGAAACATGTCCGTATGTCTATATGTCTATGTGTTTGTGAATAGCATAACTCAAAAATGAAAAGTCGGATAATACCAAAATTGATATTTAAGTTTAGTATCTGCCAAGGGTGCGATACGAAGATTTTCAAGAAGATTTCTCACCACAAAGTATCCTTGACATGTATTATTTTTAGAAAATTTATACTTTAAAAATGGTTCTAACGATTTTGATTAAAATACCACATATTAAGAGATATTTACATGAGAAATAAAACGTATATCTTGAATTTTCTAGGAGTAGCCTTTGAAGTCCTCCTCATTCGGAAGCAAATTTGTATAATCTTATATAACTGAATGTCTACAAAAGCTCGCAAGACCATCTATATGTTTCTCAGCGATAATCGTAATAGGTCTAATATTATCAACATAAGAATAATTACTCAGGCCTTCACGGCCTCACAAAATAGCAAAGGAACAGTGAGTTCACAATTATGTCGATCCTCTCTCTCTGACATTGTTTATAGAGTATTGAGACAGTCAATAAATAAATTACAACAGCTATGCCAATTGAGCAAATATAAGGGGTTACAATTGCTTGGTAAAAAATCTGGCGTGACATATTTACATGACTCTCTACCCTCTGTGGTTATTAGTGGGTATACAAACTATGTTTAATAAAGCTTATTTTTCTATCTGCTACATTTAATCTCAATAAACCTTTACAGCAATAGCTACATTACAAATTTTGTAATAGATACAAAGAGAACAGCCATAATCAAATGTTTAACAACTGGGTGCCACATGCCTGGACTTAAAATTCCATATTGTTTCAATGAAATTGCGAGAAACAACTGAAAATTGATGGGAAGAATGACGAGTATTGAACAATTCGAAGCTTTAATAACGGAGATCTTGGAAACGGCTTATGGCAAAAAAAAAAACTTAAAAAAAACATATTTTATTTGCCTTGTACATATCTTTCATATATGGTAAATTGTTAGAGCTATTATTTATAAAATAAAAATTTTTGAAAAATGTATCATGTGAACGGTAGTTGGGTTTGGGGACTTTCTTGAAAATCTTCGCATCCTTGGAAGATACTTAACTCAAATACCAAGTTTGGTATTTATCGGACTTTTGGTTTTTGAAATTATACTATTCACAGACACACACCCATGGACATGTTTCCAATAATGTTTATTTGGATTTAGGGCTCACCAAAACGTGTATTCCCGGTGAAATCTCGGTATCGAAAATTTTGGGTGGAATGCATTACTTCCCCTATTTACTATACGTAGTAGAGAAAATAAAAATTAACAACATTTCGAGACTGTTATATTGGACAGTGACACGACTCAATGAAGCTGAAACAGTGATAACAGCAAGAGCATCAAAGCGGACAAAATGGCACTTCTTATTCTTGTTTATCTTCATATGGTTTTATCTTCATATGGTTGTTTATTGCTTATTGATATAACTAACACAAAAGCATTCAACATAATTGCATTGATTACAAAAGTCTCCACTGTGCTCAACATTGCTAACATAAGAGTAATGAATAAGTCGAAGTTCATATCCATTCATTTTGAGGTCATACATCGATATTCGATTCACTTATTATAATTTGTAGTTTCTCATTTTTTGTAATCAACGGGCTCCTTTCTCTATGGGAAGTTTGTGATGCTCTTACAACCATAAAAAAAACTAAGGGACGTATAAAATGACAGTGGGCATGGATAACATCAATAGCATCAAACCAGTCAAGTACCACTTGTTCTTGTTACTCTTCTATTCTTTGGCCTTCATTTTATTTTGGCTCTCGCGTGTTTTCATTGTAGATTAGTGTACGCTGGTTATGGAAAATGAACAAGATTATATTGAGTATTATTTAAACTTCTATTACTTCTTCCCAACCGAGATTTTATCTATAAATAACGAGGCATTTTGAATGTGATAGCGTGGAAATGTCACTCAGCTGCATTCACGAGAAATCATTACATATTGTGGTATCTATGGTTGTTCAGCAGTGCTTTTCATAGTGTTTTCTCAGCTTTTTTATTTATTTATCGAGCCCTGAGAGTTTTAATTAACTCTTTAATTAAGTCTCTTGTGTAACAATTTTAAATGCTTCCAAAGAAACGCAAGGCTTGGATAAGTGCAATCAAAGGCTAAAGGGATAAACTGTCAAACTACTGGCAACGCCGAACATTTTGGCAAGTATGGTGTAAATTGAGGCAGTATTTTTAACACTTAAATGATTTCAGTCTAATTATATAATATATGAATTCAATAACATCCCGCCTTAAAGCAACATGTGTATGTAACAATATATAAAAAGTGTGCATTGCTGTCATTGTATATGTTTATATTATTGTATACATGTGTAGTAATGTTATGTGAATGTATTACGTAATTTAATAATGTAGGAGCTGTGAGAATAATGGGTTAAAAGTTGAGGTAACCTTGAGGCAATTATGAGTTTGAAAGTTTAAATGCTAATGGTAATTCTTGGAGCAACAATAATGTAATTTTTGTGACAGTTTATGAAATAGCCAATCAACAACCAGAAAAAGCTTTAGTTAAATGAAGGTATTCTATTGGACTAGGACTAGCCAATCAGAAACTGAAATATAGCAAAATTTACTAATTCAGAGTTCCGTGCTTGTAGACAGCGCTCCTAACCGGACGCGTTGCTTGTAGGCAGTGTTCCTAACCGGACGCGAGATGTGTCCTCGAGAAGTTTAATACGTATTCAGTGTGAGACGAAAAATAGTTTACGTATTAAAAAGTGCAAGTAATTAACAAAAGAATCTCATAGCTCTCTATATCACTGAAGTGTTATTTAAATCGTGTCAAGCATTAATAAATGGAGTGAAGAAAAACTTAAAATCTGCGTAAGCCTACATTCTTCAGTCGCACCACTCTCTGCTAGGACATTCATGTCCCTAAAACAATATAAATACGGACGCAGCCGAGGCAAACATAAATATATAATATTTAAAGAAACAGTCAAAATTACAAAGTTAATATTTTTAAACTTGGGGCAAAGGCCACCGGAAAGTACATTTGGGGCGAAGGCTACCGGAAACTTTTTACCATACGTGGGGTTGCAACTACTTCAAGTTCGGTTCCTCAAAAGTCGAAATACAATTCAACACCTTCAATACAACAACAATCTTCAAATTAATTCCCAAAGCATGGGGCAAATAACAACGTAAAAATAACAATACAACCTACTTCAAAATTAATCAAATAGAATAGTGTGATTGCGACTTCGATAGGTCACCAACACTTTTCATCCTGAAGAATTCGTTGAATTACTGAACATTTCGTGAACTGTTGCCAAAACCACACCAAAACTAGCTGTGCTTTCTTCATCTTCTACTTCTTCTTCAGCAGCAGGCACAACAACATTGTAGTCATCGCCATTATCATATTAATATTCGGGGTTTGTCCTTCACAATGTTGGAAACTATTATTAACCATAAGAGAATTTTACAAGCGTCGCTTACCCACAGGTTGAACTAAATCACAGCCGAGGCTCATTTCCAGTAATAAAAAACGGTATTCTCTCCAAATGAAATAAAAACAAGGATAGGATAGGACTAGAAGCGGAGTGGCACTTAGCACCTCGACTTACGCAGATCTATTGTGCTTAGGCCCCTGACGGGGTGCACCAGGGACGGAAGGATGAAGTGAGAGGAAACAGAGGGTGGCCGGACCAGGAGACACGACAGGCAAAGGGCAGGGTCCCTATCATTTACAGATTTGAACTCCGCGGGTGCTGGCTGGTGCAGCCTCCCCCCTGTGGGCTTACACATCCCCTGGGGAACCCGGCCCGGACTCGCAGTCCGTGGGACGATGCTTTCCTTAGACCATCCTTTTCCCCTGCCTTGCAGACGTTGAGACCTTCCGTCGGCAATTGTAACCCTGAAAGAAACCAAGCAGATGAGAGGTGAAGAGAAATGAGAATGGAGATGAAATGGAGGGACAGGAAATTCGGGGGATGTAACAAACCTTCCTAGCATTCGCCTGGCGACCTAGGAAAAACCCATGGATCAGGAAGGGAATCAAACCCAGGACCTTTCGAATGCTGGCCACAGACGTTACCGTCTGAGCCATCCCGCTCGGTAATAAAAACAAGGTAGCTATATCTATGGTAGCACGGAATTCAGCATGTGTCCTGAAGAAGCTTATTCAGCTCCTTGCCTGACATAGGAGATATTTTAACTTCTTTCACATTGCACATTAGCGCAGGGTGAACGGAACAAGAACTACCAATAATGCAGTTGAACAACTCGCTGAACAGTCTGAAAATAGTGTTTGCAGGAAATGACGAGAAACGTCCCAAGTATACATACTGTGAACGTTCAAAAGTAACCATAGATTTGTATAGAAGGATCTCCGAGATGTTTCGTATTTATGGGATCGTCAACAGACCGAATTGTTCCATACGAGGAATGGAATAAGAAGTCTTGAGGATATACCGGATGCAGTAATCATTTACGAGAAACAAGCACAATTAGTAATCATATATAAATAATACCGCACTATGGAACGCCAAACCCCTAACACAGTTTCATTAACTGAAAAAGGTCCACATTTGGAATACGTTACCAATCACTATCTTATGCGACCTGCTAGTAGCCAATAATAAGTACTAATATTAAAGATAAATTTAAATACATGTACATTTACAACACAACAAATAGAAGAGAAGGAAAAACAAGTAGAAATTTATAGTTAAATCAGTTAATAATTTTCTTAGTGCAGTTCTGTGGCAGGGTAACAACGCTGTTATGCTTATTACAGGTCACTGTGTTTGTGGCTGTCTAATACCTGTATACTCTTCAACATTTCTGCGATGACTAGCAGGAACTGAGCTTAGTTAAAAATAGCACTTAGCGGCTTTTAGCAAAATTTTAATTATTTTAATCACTATCTGTAACAGATATAGAGAAAGAGAGGCGAAGAAATATACTTGTTTGTAATTTTCCTTTGAAAGTGTGTCCCTGGAAAAGCGAAATGAATGAAAGACACATATAGGAAAATAGATGGATTTCTGATTAAAGAAGTAAAACACCCCATAGCATTATTAATGGAGATTCGTTTTCGATACCAAAAGTATCAGATGAAATTTAATGCGTTTTCTTAAGCTTCGTAGTTGTATTACACATTGGGTGGTAAAATTCGGTAGTAACGTTTTATTACGTGTTACTGAATTTCTACTGAAAACATTAACTAGGAAACCGCAGAAACTGAAAATGAAGTGATAATGCTGTAAAGATAGTAATTAATGTGTTTAAGTGCCATGATGTTAGTGAGAACTTAAGTAGCAGTTAGAGTTTGTAGTGAGAGGTAACATTAAGCAAAGCAATTTGCATTAGAGCAGGGAATGAATTAATTCCTTTAAATAATTCCGCCCTTTTCTGCATCAATTGAGAGAGAAGCAGGGTGATGTGCGTGGGTTTCAAATGCAAATGCAAGCACGGCCTACGGGTACCAGCACTTTCAAAAGGTGAAGGACAGACAAGCAGATTGTATCCCTGGAAACATTCCACCCTTTTATACCAAATTAAACACTGTTATTATATGTATTATGTACTAAAGTGATGGACGATGTTTTAGTCGTCCTGCTATGGTAGTCATATAGAAACAACTAAATAATATTAGAAAAACACGTATAGAAATAACATTTAGTTCAAGCTATACATTGAGAAAGAAGAATACACGGAGAAAAGAGGACTGGGAAAAGTGAATGCAAGCAATGAAAACACAAATCTATATATTTTATTTGCAAAATGAAAAATCTGATGTGTCGCACTCACATGAATTTCTCCACTTTTGTAAAAACTATTTTTACAAACGCTTATTCCCATCTACTTCATGTTAATCGAGATATCGAGATGTTAATCTTATTGCTAATTTTCTTGCAGGTACAAGGGGAATATGGTAGGCTTTAAGCGATAGTCAAATCTTTTAAGAAATGGTTGCTATGTGGAGCATTCCATTCTCTTAGAATGTCCAGCACATAAAAAACGAATAAGGAATTCCCATTTGAGAAAAAGTGTAAGTATTGGAGAATTCAAACAAATAACAAGGAATATCCCGGAAATGGCTCACTCCACAAAAAAATATATCTGGCATACATTGTGTGTTTTAACAAGATCTACATTTTTTGTGTACAACATTTTTATCTATCTCTTACGGTCTACCAATTATGCAAAACTCATTCACAATAAAGAGGACTTTGGGCACATTCTCAGAAAATTCAAGATATACATTTCATTTGTCATGAAAACATCTGAAATATATGACATTTTAATGAAAATCGTTAGAGCCATGTTTGAAAATAACAAAATTTTCGAAAAATGTTCCATGTAAAGAGTAATATAGGGTGGGGATTTTCTTTAAAATCTTCTTGTGGCATCTTTGAAAGATACTGAACCTAAATACCAAGTTTATTATTTATCCGAATTATTTATCCACAAGACACACACGGACCTTTTTCTAAAGATGGTTTTGTTGGATTCAGGAGGTCTCAAAGCATGTATTTCCGGTGAAATCCGGGTATCGAATTTTTTGAGTGGAATGCAATACTTCCCATACTTACCATACGTAATGGAGAAAGTAAAAATTAAAATTACAGAGAAAATAAAGCAAAAGTATAGTAGCATTAAATAAGTATTCTTCATTTTACATAAAGATTTAATGTAGATGTATTAAATTGTTTCAATATGATTAATAAAACGCGTTTCAATTGGTTCATTTTGTAACAATTTATATTTTAAGTTGTTGAGTTTGTCACAAATTTTTATCCTTACTTATATCGTGGGGCCACATAAGCTTTGTAAGCGGGAGGTAAAGCTCGTGCAGGACTGAAAATACAGTTATATAGAATATTAGAAATTTAACTTTCTGCTATATGTACAATTTCTAAACGCTACGAAGAAAACTTATTTGAGACAAATAGCGTATTTTAATGAGCTCTACATTTTCCGTGCAGTAAGCCTGTTTATATCTGTTAAGATTCCCTTGTACAAAATTAAACAAAATTGAATCCAATAAAGGGATGTTCACGAGATATTCACAGAAAAATCAATATGTACACTATTGTGCATAAAAAGTGGTCCACTTCCCTAGATCACCATTGTGTTTTTCCCTTCCTAATTTTTCCACCTTTAGGTAACCCACGTTTTACTTCGCCCAGCCGGTATCAGTTCTCTAATGTGACTGACCTGAAAAACAAAAACAAAACTAACCAATGAACGATGTTTATTTATAATCTATGTTGAATGAAGGGGTGTTTCGATATCACCTCTATGAAAGTGTTTCCCTACAATGGTACACAAAGAGGAAGAGGTGAAGAACTATTTGCATGTGTGGTTAAACTGAACGTTAGCTACGACAGTTAAATAATTTGAGAGCTTTAATCAGCTTCATGGAGACGAAGGTTAAGCTGTTGGTCACGCTGGTAGGGAGTGGGGCTAGATTTTGTCAGTACCAACATAAACAACCTCCGTTTCCATTATGTGGCACTTTTATGTGGCCAGTATACATTTTATTTTGCATGTCAATATATTAAACATGTGACATTTTAATCAAAATAACAGAAAATAAAGAAACATTTTCGTGTAAAAAGCAGTTTGGGGAACGGACATTTGTTTGAAAATCTTTAAGGCACATCCTTGGAAGATATCGAATTAAATAGCATGATGATGATCATCATCATCTACATCACATTTTAGACCACATGGACTGCTTCTTGGTCGCTCGAAGTTTTCATTTCCCGCTGATTTCTATTTTATTATTTGTTTTGTTCTATTACTATCCATTCTATTTAAATCAGCCCAACATTAATTCCATAGGTTTGTTATTATATCATTTATATTCCTCACATTTAAACGACTTCCCATGTCCTCATCTTCAATTCGTTCTATTGTTTTTATGCCTTCTGCATTTCCAAAAATCTTCATTTCTGCTGTTTGGTGTACTTAACTGACTTTTGGTTTTTGAACTGTGCTGTTCAGAGATAAAAAAAACGCAATTAAATACACAGTGTACACACACCTGATGTTTTTTTTTGGGTTCAGAGGATCCCAGAACGTGTATTTCTAGCGAAACCTCGATGTAGAATTTTTGGCTGGAATAAAATGCTTTCACCTACCTACTATAGGTAAATAAGTGTGGAGAAAATAATACACGAAGGAAAATTAAAATACGAACAGGGTAACGCCAGCTGAAGAAAACCCAAGACGTTTTCAATAGAATTGCGCACTGATCGCCGCTGTTAATGTCACTTTTTTTCTTGGCATGAGGTTTAAGATAGGCAAAGGTCATTTCAACTTGCTACTTGCACTGAGCGTGTTGAGAATATAAAGTTTTAAACTTTAAGTACTTGAACAGCCCTAGGATGTTGTTACAATATGTATAAAGGAGTCTTAGAACCTTACAAGGAAGAAGCTATAGCTGCAGAACAAGGCAGAATGGTAGCAGATTGATGGGGCAGCATCAGAATATACTCTAGTTCATGTATCCATCAGCTTGCTCCTCCAGATGGAGCGATAGCCATCTCCCTAACCTCTGCTCTTCACAACCTACTTGTTCCAAGCAAATTGCTTTGACGTAAAACCCATTTCCCTCCCACTTCCCCGCCAGGTCTCATGTACCGACCACATTCTACAGCACCAGCGATGCATTCAGTGTCTTCTCATTCTTTTTTTCCCCCTGGCTTTCTTGTTTCTACAACACTGAACTATACTAAAAGCACGTATAAATAACACTGCTTATCTCTGAAACTGAGAATATCGAAGGCTGTGGGGTTGTCCAAGATCTATCTGCCATAAGGAATAACGTAGGTATTTACTTGCAAATTTATTTACTATAACATCTGAAGTGTAGCACTCATAGCAGCACCTTTTCTGTCCACTGAAAATTCAACTGTTTCCGTACACGTGCTGTGTCACTTTATGTTTTTCCTATCACTATTGTTATATTTTTATCTCTTCTGCAAGGTATTTATACCAAGGCTAATTTCCTTTATACTTCATGTTAATCAAATATGTGTTTGTAGATTTGGTTCTTTACACATTTCGTTGTAAGTACGATAGCAATACACCACGTTAAAATTATACTCAAATGTTTACAAGGGGGTCGCTGTATGCTAGCCTTTGAAATTCAATACTCATTAAACGACATCGCTGGAAAAAAAACATTTTATAAAGTATTGGAAAATTCAAAACAGTAACAAGAATATTTCCTAAATGGTAAATTCCATAGATGCGACATGATTTTGGTGTTTGAGGTCCATATTTTTGTGTAGTAAACGTTTGTCTGTATTTTATGGCTTGTCAGTTAAACACAATTAAACAAGATTAGTTCAAAATGGACTCCCACAAATATTCCATGAAAATTGAAAATATTAAATTTATTAGCCATGCAAATAGCTTAAACATAGGATATTTAAATCAAAATCACCCTTTTTGAGAATATAAGAAGATAAAGAAACTTCTCCATACAAAGAGTAGTTTGGGTTAGGGGTATTTCTTTGATACGTTTGGTCGCACCTTTGGAAGATGCCAAAATTAAATAAAAGGTTTGGTATTTACTTTCGATGGAATTATTCTGTCCACACACACACACACACACACACACACACACACACACACAAAAACCGTGCGGACGTTTATGTAAATTTTTGTTTAATTCATAGAACCTCAAAACATGTATTTTCAGTGAAATCTATGTATCAAAATTTGGTGTGCAATATAATTTTCGCATAGGTTAGCGGTAGCTAAAGTAAAAAATGTATTTTTCTATCTACATAGAAAAAAAGTTTCATCACACCATACATGTTTGCCAAATTAAGCAATAAGGACATGCGGAGTGCTCAAAACCGAGCGAGCGGGATGGCTCAGGCAGCAACGTCTGTGACGCGCATTCGGAAGCAGAAGATCCGACTGCTGTGCGCTAGGGTCTCTGTGGAAAAGTGACGAAGCGAGATGGCATGGTCACAGGGACGAGACCTAGAAGGCTAACTGTCCGCTTTTCTATATGTAAGCAGCAGTTGGACTGGACGGCACCCTAATGCCATCTGCACGGTACGAAGCAGAAGATCCAGGTGCTCTGCACTAAGGTCTCTGTGGACACGACGAAGCGGCTGGATGAGACCTAGAGGGCTAACTCTCCGCCACACCTCGATCTAAGTGTTATCCACTGACAGGTCCGTCGCGATATGACCCTGCAGTTAAAGCGACGTAAAATAAATAGAGTAATAATAATAATAATAATAATAATAATAATAATACTCAAGTGTTTATGTGGTAAATAAATTTTAGTTACTAAGGAAAGAATAAGAGAAAGAAACAAAGAAAGACAAGAGAAGAAGATGATTTGTTGATAATGAATATGCTTTCAAAATCTTCAAATGCAGTCCGATAAAACTAAAATCTACAACAGCAATTATTTTTGGAAACGCATTAAAATGTGTAATGGAGGCATAGCGCATGGAGCAATTATTATTGCCTATTAGCATCTCTAATAAACTCGCATTTGGTGCCTATACCCAAAAGGTCGCCTACACAGAAGGAAGTCATAGGTTAAACACCATGGAACTATATAAAAGATTAGAACTTTATAACAAGTGCCTTCAACTAGTTTTATCTTTTGTCGTCTTCATAATATATTATAATATTTATGACTAAATCATTCATTAACATTGTACAAACTATAACTAGCATTCATCAAATTCTTTGGGACTTACGCTAGGAGTAAAATCTTTGAGAATAATTATTTCATTAACGATGGTTAAAAAAACATCTGTTTGGAACTTAAAATTATATATCTCTATTAAGTTTTGTATAACAAATTATTTTTTAAAATAATCCCTTTCTTCTCTTCATACACAGCTAGGTAATAACAGATTCCTCGCATGTTGTTGCTGTGCATGCTTCTCTGACAGCTGATAACTTGATGTTCTAGAAAGAGTTTTAATGACCGTAGAAGATCCTATACATTATAGTGCGTCTGGAGGGAAAGTTTCCACCACGTTGTTCATCCTCTTTGCATAGCGGTACTAATTCTTTGCTTAGGTATTCTGTGAAACGAGAATTTGTAAGGGATTGAACCAGTGGCCCAATCTCTAATGCTGGGTGTTTCGCCTCTTGGCAACATGGGCCTAGAGTCTCGGCGGCAAACACAACGAAACAGTAGTTTGTTATATCCTTGTACTTATTTCGTTTTCTTGGCCGAAAAAGCCAAGGCTGCATCAGGTCTATCTTGTTAAGTGCTACTAAACAATTGCTGTAGAATTTCACTATTACATTCCACAGTCATACAGGCGCATGTCTTTTGTTCCTACTCTTTTTTTGTTTGCTGGTTTCTTTACATTATTGTACACACTGCATGACAAAATAAAATCCTATGAGTTTCATTCACATTACTTCATCTACCTTATATCGTTTATTAGGCGTATACAAATTATCTTACGAAACCTTATTTTTCTACGTATTTCGTTTTAATCGAGATAAACCTATGCAGAAATAGCTACATTACACATTTCGTTACAGATACAGAGGGTATCGCGATAGTTAAATGTTTAAGAACTCCACGCTATACGCTGGCCTTAAAATTGCACACTCTTTCCATGCAGTCGCAGGAAACAACTGAAAATCGATAGGACTTAAAAAGATTGACAAAGTATTGAACAATTTGAATCATTAATAACGATTCTCTAGGAAATGACTAATACCACAGAAAGATATTTGAAATAAATTCTATGTTTTAAAGAGATCTAAATTTTTTGTGCATCGTTTAATATTTAACGCGGACTATCGATTAAATAACAGATTCCTCTAAATAGACTATAACACCGTCAAATTCTTTAAGTTTTAAGATCATAGCTATTAATACCTCAGCTTATAAATTTACCATAAAAATAATAGGCAATTATACAAGATAATACAACGTTCTTTCCGAATATTCACAGGATATTCCCAGAAAAATTCAAACTTACGCTTTATTTATCATGTAAATCTTAAATTTGATTTAATTTTAATCAAATTTTGATTTGATCAAATAATCGGATTGTGATTTTAACCAAAGTCGTTAGTAATTGTTTTTAATAATCAGAAATTCGAAAAATATTCCATGTAAAGATAATTTTGGGACGGGAGTTTTCTTGAAAATCTTCGTGTGGTATCTTTGGGACATACTGTACTTAATTACTAGTTTGGTATTTATGTGACATTTTGTTATCCATGAATGCTGTTCAGAGACACATACAAGGAAATTTTTCTAAGATATCCTTTTTATACAGGGACCTCAAAACACGTATTTCCGATATTCCTGTACATAGAATTTCAATGTGAAATACCTTCTCTACCCACTATGTACGTTGTAGAGAAAGCAATACATACCTACAGTTTTCTAGGTAGCTAATATTAATGCACTGAACATTGCCATATTTGCATGCTTCGTATCAGCAGCCTCCAATTGGAGGAAGAAGAATTTTCAATAAATTCCTCTCTCCCATTCTATAGATATAATAAAACGGTAGGCGAAATTTTTTCTGATAGTTCTCCATTTTGGATGAATAACTAAAATTAAAATTTGTGACGTATTTGAAGCCAAAAATAGCATGCTTAAAAAAGTTGTTTTTACGTGTGCTTGTGTGCATGTTGCACTCATACAAGAATGGCCGAAACGATTACATATTATGAAACTGGATATACAACATACCTTAGGTCCCATTCAGAAAATAACTGTATTATATATTAATTAGTTACCCTAAAGTGTAGGATTCACTTGGGGCGCAAAATAAAAACGCTTAAAAAAACTGTTGTAGCATAACAAAGGTTTATAAGCACAATGTTTCTTACCAGTGTTTTATGTACACAATTTAAAAAAAAATGAGCACCTACTTAAAATGTTTTTCAAATTATCTTTAGTATTATTCGTATATGTAAATTGCTTACACGAGAAACTGTATGGTTTCGTGCGCATTGCAAAAATAAGGAAATCCCTGAGTTTGTGTAATTTTAATCGTTTTAATTTTTGTTAACACCACAGGAAAAAAAAAGTCCCTTCATAATTGGTTTTCAAAACCAATTATAAAGCCTTCGCATCTATTTATAGTGTGTAATATTTGTTCTAGGAGGCATGCAATCTTTTACCGATCTGGTGAGTTCAAATATATATATTACATATATACACCATTTTTTTTATTTAAGGTCGCTTTGTAACAACAAGGGTTGTTATAAAGCGACCACAGTAATATTGTTATATAACAAAGATCAATGTATGTACAAATGTATTAGAACTTTGCTCATAAGCGCAACGCTTTGAATTTTGGCAACAATAGAATACCGTATATGTACATCGATAAACAATTATAGTAGTATCAATATCTGGCTTTAACAAATAAACTGGCATATATAACAGTTGTGAGATCTATAATAACTTAAACCCTTAAAATAAAATTTTTAAACCTAGATAAAAAAACAAAAAATTTAAAGATAAAGGTAAAAAGCTTTTTCACGCTAAGTATATT
Source organism: Deroplatys truncata (assembly GCA_030765065.1). Classification (NCBI taxonomy): domain Eukaryota; kingdom Metazoa; phylum Arthropoda; class Insecta; order Mantodea; family Mantidae; genus Deroplatys; species Deroplatys truncata. Next base: position 131,998,789 of record CM060978.1, read on the forward strand.
AATTTGTCAAAATAAGTTTTCTGCATTCTTCGGTATTATTAAATAAGATATACAGGTCACTCTTGAGGTTCAAGTCCCTTCTTTCGTTCAGTAAAGCAGGAGAATCAAGGATAAGCCGAGATGTCGATACTTCTTGGGCATGGATTTTTGGTTCATTTCTTCATGAGATGCCATGGCTGGGGTTGAAGTGAACGATGCGCAATCTGGTAAGCAGGACTTTTTCTTCTGAATTTAAAGTTTAACAAACTCGATTCTGTAATAGATTTCGTAACAAATTGCAGTTTTGAGGGTGTAAATTTCCATTGTTTGTCCCAGTTATCCACGATATAGGTTTTAAATATATTGTTTCATATCCTGAAGTGCATCATCTACATCAGCTTCGGTTTGTTGCAGATTGATTCTTCAGTGACCTTTTCTGAATCAGGAAGGAATCAGAAAATCTGAAATCCTGGATTATTTCTCATTTTTGGATAAGCAAATAGAAGAGGTCATATCTGAGTTGATGGATGAGAAACGTCTCTTCATTTTTGAGTGAGGTTGCAGCGTTTGTCAGTTTTTATTGTCAGCCATGGTGATTGGTGTTGATGTGACTGGTGGATGAAGTGATGGGAAGTTTATAGGGTTAAGTGAAGGAGAAGGTAAAATGAGTTTAGAAATACTGTCACCGTCCCCTGTATTCCAGTAAGGGTGGGGGTTCCGTCCCTTTCAGTTGCCGTGGTGTGGGCGCTGCAGAAGTAGCACTCGTGGTATTACTGGCGCAACAGTTCTAGACACGTGAAAATCTTAATGACAGCTAGGAAGCGAGTTACCTACCAGACCGGTCGTCTGCATGTTGCAGGAGTGCGTGGGACAGTCATTGTCAAATATACGCACACCATTATGCACTGCATTGCGCTGATAAACTTAGTTATATACCGTATATTAAAATCTACGCTTAGTATAAAAAACACTGTCAATCATTGCCTCCAATTCTTCCACACCTAACAACACTTCCTCTTCTGCGGAATCACTCACATTATTGCCGTCATCACTGCTGTCACTACTTTCTGCACCATTATCCTGGATGAGAATTCTTTCTATTTGATTTTCTGCAATTCCGTATTCTTCGAAATAATGATTCTTAATTTATTCAACATGTCGACATACATTTTCCCATTCTGGCCTTCCAATTTCAGCAAATTGCTGGCGTTATAACTGCTCCACATATTTTAATTTAAAAGTGATATTTCTGCATGCCACCCATTTTTTATATCAGCCCAGATTAATTCCATTGGGTTTAGTTCTGGGCGATACGATGGCAGTCTAAGTACATTATGGCGATGTTGTATTACTATTTGGTCAAGTATGTATGACTTCTGAAGCTGTTTGTTGGCTTTAATGAAGTTATATAGCTTTGTTTTACTCATGCTTTCATCTAAAGCTATATTATGTCTAAGTAATCAAGCTCTCATCTCTTCTTTCAAGGAATTTTAGGTAGGTGGTTTGTCAATTTGAGTGTTGACGCATTGTGAAGCATTGTCGATAACCAGAACAGACCCAGCAGGCATATTAGGTATCATCATGGCGTTGATTCACTTCATGTTATTTTCTGTATTCATTTCTTGATGAAAATCTCCTGTTGTTGCGACTTGTAAAAGAAGGGCATTTGGAACGAAGCCGATCTTTCCAACAGCATGAACGATAACAAGTATTTGCCCTTTGGCAACAGGTGCCTGCAAACCTAATTCGCTATCATCACTCCTACTTTTAGATGCTGTATGACTCATCTTCATACACTATAGCATTTTTCTGAAATTTGTAGTACCACCTTGAAAATTGATGCTGATATAAGTACACACTGATATAAGTACATATAAAATTATAGTCATTTGGAAAGGTAGAATCAAACTGAAAAATTAAATGCCATAGCCGGGATTTGAACCACGGATCTTAGTTTTTCCGTGCCGTTGTTCTAACCGACTAAGGTATCATGGCATCATTTACTTTTATTTTTTTATTTTATTTATTTATTTTGCTTTTCTGTTAGAACTCTTCTATTTGATTTAGGTTTCTTCCACTTGAACCCTAAATCTTTAATAATTTTTCTAAGATTTGTAACACCACCTTGAAAGTTTCTGCTGTCTTTCAGCTTGATGAGCAATCTGCTTATTGTTAGCACAGTTTTTTCTTCCACATAGGAATTGTGAATCGTGCGCCGAATGACGCATTCGAAATCGTCTATTTCTGTAATACGTTTAGGAACCTTATGTTTCTTCCCAGGTGTGTCAAATGGCATTCTTTCATCCATATGTTTTTTTTCTTATCTTTGAGAACTCTGTAAACGGAACTCGGTGAAACACCAGTTGCTTTGACTACTCTTTCTTTCACCCTCTTAAGGCTTTTGTGGAACTCGGATGAACATAAAATTTCTTCCTTCATCTCTGCTTCTTGCTTCATGAAGTCGATTGCATTTGCAATTATTTCCCTACTTTGATTATGTAACACCTTACCACTTAACTTTGAAAACATAGGAGCTATGGTTGTAAATATAACAAATATAAAATAAGTACTATTTAGATACTGCTGCTCTCTTTAAAATTACAACCAGATGCAGACACTTTCTAAGCAGACTGTATGTGTTACGCACTGTGAGTAAGCAAAGGTGTTATATCGCTTTCGTTGATTAAGCTAAACATAAACCATTCCTAGGCTCGGCAGCTGGGGTAGCAATCAAGGTCACGATTCCAGAAGTTTTGCGCGAGTAATACTTGTGACGTTACTAGAAGTAAGTCTGGCCGAAAATCTGAGCCCCTCCTGTAAGGGAGTTATTCGGATTGGGTTGGACTCGATGAGGCAGTGGTTCCCGATTCCCTTTGGAGATTAGGTACGTCTGGGCGGTGACGTCCATGCGGAGTTTTAGGGCGCCTCAAGCTCCTCTGGTACAGCACTGGTGTGTAGTTTTACTGTCGGGCCTACCGAGGTTTTTCGACATTCTTCCCCTTTGGGGTTGACACGCGTAAGTGGGGTATCTACTTCCGTCCCTGCATGAGCAGGGGGACCAGTTTAAAATTATAAGGTACTGACCTAGTGGAAAGTCCCACGGGCGGGAGTGTCAGTCGGTTGACGCCCTCCGTGGGATTTCCTGTCCTTTTGCATTAGTCGTGGTTGGCTGAAGGGGAACTTTGTTTTGCATTGTTGGTTTTATCACTAATGCCGACTGAATTGGACGTGGGTGACTGGGGAGTAACATTATTTTGCGTTATTGAAGTATCACTAGTACCAGGATGGTACTGGGATGGCTGGAGGGAAACTTTGTTATGCATTGTTGCAGTGTCATTATGATGCGTTATGTTTGGTGCGGATGGGTTTGAACCCTGCTTACCTGCAGAGTGACAGTCTTTTGCTATATGACAAAATGTTTACATTGGAAGCAAGTGGACATGTCAGAGGTTACATATATCTAATGTGGTAGATTATCTACTAGTACTTGGAGCTTCTCTTCATCTTCCGGGGCAATGAAAGTTTGCTGGCGAAAATACAAGATGTGAGACAATCTGGGTCGGAGAAGCCCCGAGGGTTTCTATTCCAAATGACAGCAGTTGGTTCTCTAGCACATAACGTGGAATGTTGTTGCACGCATTAGATAAAAATTATTCCACGTATTACTAGATATTACTGGTTTAATTAGAAACTCCTGACCTTCTACTGTAATTGACTTATGTTTGGTTATAAACTCATCCGCGATTTCCTTGCTGCTAACACACAGTCTTTTCTTTGAAAATTTTGAAGCAAATTGCTAATATGAAATGTATTAACTTTAGCAGCTAACTGTTGCACAAATTCAATGATGAGAGCATAATTGCTGAGTCAATCACAATGGCGGAAATCCTTTTTAAGGAACAACACACTCTGTGATTGAGCATAACTAATTGATGACTAGTGAACAGACTTTTTGGTGCTAAAAAGTTAAATTTATTTACTTTTTATGCATTAAAAATCAAGAAAATATTTCTTAAAAAGTTCAAAATATTTACTAAAACAAAAGATATTTTCTTTCATTTTACATAATAGAAAAATTTGTAATACAAAAGAAATGTTTTGATAACTCACAGTGATGGATTATTGATGTCACATGTCAATTGTTGGAAATTCTTTGGAGTTACAGTGCACAACACATATCTTCTGTAAATTGTCCATTAGAAATCTCTGCCGATTGTCACGGAGCACTGCCCGGTATTGGGAGAATGATCGTTCTACGTCACAGGAAGTCACTCTTGCATATTTCATAAGAGGTACGTCACTAGCACTTACATTCTCAATATCTACTTGATGACCTTCTAGAACTTGGGCAACTTGTCTCATAATTTGAAACCCTGTATTTTTTTCAAACACCGATTTGAACTTGTTTTTTAAATTTTGCATTTTTAAGCCTTCGAGTGAGTTCATTTTCGTTTCTACATTAACGATTTATTTAACATCTTCTATCAAGAGATTTGTTGTTGCTTCTAGTTTTAATGGAATCGCACAAGAAACTCAATTAGCAGCAATATACGCCACGTCATTTCTTAAACAACTGTCACTGACCAGATTTTGAACAATTCTTATAGATGAAGCATCAACTTTGTCCAGTTCATCCACAACCGATTTAAAACTATCAAAATGTTCCGCATAGTACATCACTGCTGAAAGCCAAGTGCCCCAGCGAGTAACAATTGGTGTTGGTGGTAATGGAGCATTGGGTTTTTGTTTCTAAAGAGATCAACTCTATTAGGGGCTTCAACAAACACCTTCTTTCCATTGGATATCAATTTGTCCACATTGGGATACAGTGACCGAACAGTTTCGCACACCCTATGTAGCGCATGCACAACGCAAGTCACATATATCATTTTCGGATAGCTGACGTTAATTCGACAATCTGCTCTTAGTTCTCTTCCTTGGTGATAAAAATGATGTGTTATATGTCTAACAGACGAATATTTAATGCCGCCAAAGCCGGTAGGACGCACTGCCTCAAGGCGTAGCCGGGAGATTGAGGGCCCTCAGCCTAAAGCGTAGCCGAGGGATGTATTTTAGAAGGAAAGGAGTGTAGCACCATTTTCAACAAAGAGAACTAAGAGCAGATTTGCCAGTGCTTCTACGGCTTTCTTTATGTAAAGATGCTGCGTCGGTAGGGAAAATAAGCACTTCATCGTACTTAACACCATTTGGCCATAATATGTGCATACTTTCATTGAAGAGCCCAGCAACATTAAAGTGATTTGCTGCCGACATTTCTTTGCAAACTAGTAAAAATGCACGATTAGAAACTGTCTAGTCATTTTTAAGAACTCCGACTACTACATTTCCCACTTTTCTTCCTGTTGAGTCTTGAGTTGCATCATAACACACCCATATTTTCTCATTTTCGCACACAGCCCTGATTTTTCGTAATGTTTCTTCGTGGCATTTTGGAAGGTAGTATTTCCTTAAGGTATATTCATCTGGAGGATCAAAGTTGGTGTACTCCATGAGAATCGTTTTAACCTCTGGATTGCTCACTTTATGTAGAGGAATATCCACCGAAACAAAAGTTGGGCATAAGTCTGAATAAAATTCGCGACACTTGGAAGATCCGGAATATTAGTTGGATGGTCCTCTTCACTGCTTCATAGAAGAACGTGAAGCCGCCAAGATATGTTTGTTGCAGGATAAATGCTGCGTTACTTGGGAGCGTTGATCGGCTGTTATACACTTCCCACAAGGCTGACAATATAGAATTTTTCCATCTGTACGGAATGTATTTGAGAATTCTTTAACGTACTGCTGCAACCGAAAACTTACACTTCATTTTGGTAACGATACACGAATCACTCAACAGGTATATTATGTATTGCCCGGTCTGAACTGAACTGAAGGAAAAAGAATAACTCGAACGCGTAATCGTGTTCAGTTCAAATACATGGTGCAATACTCTGACATCTGAAACTTCTTTCCTGCGAGTTACGTGTATATGTTTATATTGTAGCGAGCTGTTGACAACACGTAATCTAATCCGAGCTTACAGGATATGCAGAAGGTTGCACAGATTCTCTTCTCAAAAACAAAATTGTGTTCTTTGTCACACACAATAAAAGGAGAAACAAAACTCGGTATAGTATATTGGTAAAATGCATAAAATATGTACTTATAACTAAATTGTGCAAAATATATTATTACATATTTTTATTCAAAAATTATGTATTTTTATGTGAAATAAAGCTTTGTATTTGTGAGAGGGCAGCATATTCAATATTCATGCTTAGTTTCGCGCTTGTAACCGCAAGCAGAAAAAATATGTATTTACCTAAAAACCCGTTCCCTATTGGTGACTTACTGTTAGATGCACTGGCAATTGATTGAGCTCCTTGGGTGGTGGAATCCATGTTGTTTAGATTAAGCAACTCGGAAGATGAGTACAAAACACAATTAGAAAGAAGTGGCACCGAACATGAAGCGAATAACAAACGAGGCTTTCACTAACTTAACATCACGGCCTCCTTAAATAATATACAAGAAAGGGTAAAAGTATAACTCAGTATATTCCCTGTACGGCATTCATTTAAAGTCAAGTTCTTTAGTTCACTTCTTCATTATTCCGAATATTACACGTCATGTAAATACAATTGAAAATAGTTTCGCAAGGAGTATTCTTGGGAGATTCATAATTGGAAACACTTCACTTAGAAATACCAAGTTTTATACCAGCATTCATTTCAAAATGTGCAATTCAAGGTAAAATCAACTCAATAAGTTCAAAACCCCATCCCTCTGTGAGAAATGATTAATTTCATTAGCAACAGGTCTCTTAAGTTCGCAATCATAATCGCCATAGTTTTGATAGGCATCGTTGTCATCTTCCGGATCAATAAGAGCTACTCTGTTGTAATTGTTGTGCACTATGAGATCCTTTGTTGCTTTTTCCTACTTTAGAGCTACACTCCTTAACTTAAATTTAGTCACAGATTTCTCTGGTTCCAGTGATTGAGCACCAGAATGACCGTAATGTTAATGCAGAAGTGGCTATTTCCAGAGCAGTCTACGTCAACAAACGTTCACAGCTGCAGAATGTCAATGACTCTAGTAGAGCTGTTCACAAGGAAGCACATTCCTTTCCTTGTGCAGCAATTGTGTTGATTAATTCATCAACAGAAACTGCTGAATGCTTAGTGATCAAGAAGAATGTTGTCTCAGTCACAGCTTGTACAACTGTTGCAATCTAGCTGGCAACGTTTTTATCTTTCCTCTTCCACAGAATAAGACTACTGGGCGGCGATAATTGACATTATAGTTCATTTTTGGGCCGAATGGCATCATTAAACTGAAAATGTAATCAAACCTTGTTACTTCATGATCTTTTCCAAACCAATATGTATAATTCTTACTCTCTCTAACACTCGTCTATAAATAAAAAGAGGAAGTATTACATCTCACCTAAAAATTATATATCCAGATTTCACCGGAGGCCCTGCTGAGATTCACATGCCGAGGTACACCGAACTCAAAGAAAAAAAATTAGGTTTGTGTTTTTGTATTTCTAAACGTGGATTTTGTTATAGTACATTTAACAATTATCAAGAATTATTAAGCATTATTTATAGTATTTTATTACTTTTACAGATATACAAATCGGATCCGGATTATCTGAATCCGTGTGATTATAAAGATGGCTGATATAGCTATTGTAGTGTTCCTGTGTATTTTCTCCAGAAAACAAAGAATTTAGTGTACAGTGTGGTAAACAAAGAGGAGTGGATCATGTTCGCAAGCTGATTTTAATGGCGAAAGTGTCTGCTTCAAAGTTTCGGAAACGCAAGAGGGCTGTAAAGAGGGAAAGGAAACATAATGATATTGTTGTGAAGTATGGAGTGAGTAGAGATAAAGGATTGCTGATAAAGGATTGGGTCCCCTCCTCCAGCAGGATCAGAAAAAGATGTATTTAAATTTCGGTAGGATAATCATTAGTCTTTTAATTGAGGGCTGGTATGAATGGTATCTTGTGTCTCAAAGTATATAAAAATCAATAATAATTTTTTTTCTTGAATTTGAAACATTTAATTAATAATTTTAATTATTGTATGTTAGCAGCAGCAGAAAGTCTGGAGGAGTTGTGATAAGAGAGAGGGTAACCGTAAAGACCAACTTTACGCTTGAGAAAAGTTTGATTGAATTCCTGAAAAAACTAAAGGTAACTGATTCTTATTACGGTGGGAATAGGAGCAGAAGACTTTACCTGACATCTGATTTAAATAACAGTATTTTATTTAATATATACATTAAAAGGTTACACCAGAATTGAATTTAAAATATCTGATTTTCAAAATATTTTTCTTATCCAGTTCAGTTATTGTTCTCGTATGAAATGAAAAAAAATCTGGCAGTTGCGACTTTTAAAACTGCATTTCTGGCTGAGATGAGTGTTCACAAATTTAGCAATTGGTGAGGTCCACTACTCTATACAAATTACATTTTATGCATTGTACCTTACTGATATTAGACTAAGCCTCCAAAATTCTACATAGGGGGTGAGGTTCAGACTAGGAGATCGAATTAAGCGACATCTGAATAGTGTCATTTCTGGAAGATATTAGCCTTCAACAGGACGGTTGTGGCTGGCAGAGTAAAAATGTGCTCGTAGAATCTGAAAGCACTTCTAGGTATGTGAGAAATCACGATGAACGTTCCAGTGCGGAGGCACTCCTTTTTGCCTCATTGTAGCGAAATAATAGAGGTAGCTTTGAAAATAAATAAGAATTATTCCTACTAATTATGTGACTCTTTATGGTTATATAGGAACACTAAAATCTCTCTGAGGGAACTGGGGAATTCGCGATTCGACAGTTCAGAAAGGTAGACGGAATTAAAGAAATGAAACGGGACATGTTTAAGTTAAACACACGTGGGAAAACAGGTGTTTCAGATTGACGATCCTTTCAAGTTGGGAACTTCTCTTACAAAACGAGGAGTGAAAATGGTGTCATCAGTCACCTGAAATTCTTCAAATCCTTGTGATGTCAAAAAGAAAGATGTACATATTATAATAAAAGGGAGATTTAGTGGTAATTGGAAACAACTTGATGCCTTAAGATTTTATGTTTCTGCTCTCTGAGTCTACGTAGAATCTTCTGTTGAAAATAATGAACCATGTGACAGTCTTCTTGAAGATTTTGTTTTTGTTTACTATAAAAATGGTTATTTTCAAGGTTAGCCATATTGCTTTCTTTAAGATAAAGGATACGAAGATTTACGAGGAACCTCAATTACTTAAAACTTTTATTTGAACAAGCATTGAAATAAATGATTTAGGTCTGTGAATCAAATTCATATTTATAAATAGTGACAGTTCATAAACATGACAGCTTATAAATGGTGCTTGTATTAATTAAGCCAATAAAACAAAATTATTGCCGTAAAAATTACATAACAATTGAAAGGACAAATTGTGACCTTGTAACTGCAAACATATGTGAACGGTAATTAAACTAGGTTTAAACTGTTTATGTAAATGCGCAAAAAGTAAATTGGTTTAGTTATTCCTAACATCTTAGCCAAGAAGCGTTTATATTAATTTCTGAAAAATTAGGATTTAGGGACTTAAAAGTTTTGAAATTATGCTCCTTATATTCATATATATATGGTTTGGCTGCTATGAGAAGACTCTAATTCTTCACTTCTGCAGCAGCTTTTGATTAAAGAAAAAATTGTTGTTTCTAATATCAGTCTAAGATAAAAACTGTAACAGAAACTGAAAGTACTGAAATTCTGATGATGGTAGGAGTTGGTGACAGAAGACGTGCACAACAAGAGGTATGCATACTTTGCAATGAAACTCATTGAAATCGGTAACAGGTAACCACGAGTAGAATAGAAATGAACAGTCAGAGAATAAGGATATATCAGAGATATAAAAATGTCTGGAAGAACTTAAATTTGACTTTTCTGGTAATTTCTTAAAAAATGACTTTCCGCGGTTTGGATCTCGCTGGAACCATTCTCTCGTGAGTTTTTTTATTTTTACTTATTTATTTAGATTTCCCTCAGCCTCAAACTGGCACATGCCAGGTAAGTATCCTAAACTTAAGCCTCGGCTGTTTACTTCCCAAATTTCCTTTCCTAATTACAGTTTAATTTTATATTATCATCAGTGTCCAGTAACCGTGATACCTATGTTGTAAGAATGGGTGTTAAACAATTTAAACAGGAGAAGAATAAGAAAGATAACAATTAATATGAAAAAGTGTTCTATGTTATGTAACGTATTGCGTTATGTACTTAGGACTGTGGCTAGGAAAGCTACAAAACTGTTTATTGGTAAAAACCAATTAAAATTTTTTGTTAATGAACATTTAAACGTTTAAAAATATACATTTTAGAAATAGCCATATTAAATCCTTTCTTGTTGAACGGCATCATCGTTAGCTATTTCTTTCTTTATGAATTAGTTCTCAGCTGGGCAAAACCTGACCTATTAACGGCGTTAGCAGCAATTTGTTACTCATCTTAAGCATGAAATAAATTCGAAGAATTTCTGGTCTGTTCAAAAGAATGGGACATAAACTATGGAAAGAAAACGCGTGAGATGCAACAAAAGAGCCGCTCTTTGGATGTGCCGAGCTGACAGACGTTGTCCTACAGGACAATAACGTGTGGTATGTGGAGCCATCTATTAGCTGACTGCAAATTGGCCGAGATTGAAGGCAAATAAATCATTGTATTCCTTTAACGGATGTACTCTATCAAAGTTCGACGAAGCTACCTAGAGACAGAAGATAAAGCGCCGCCTGCTTTTGATGTTGAGGGCTTATGTAATTTCAATAAACATATCAATATTTGCTGTCATAGAAGTGTTAGTGATCATCCATATTAGTAGGACTTACATTAGAACAAAATAGTGAGTTTAAAAAGTTCAGTGTAATATCACACGACTTTCTCTACTTTTTATCATATGTTTTCGTAGCTTTTCTACAAAATATTCATTCAGAAGCTCAACAGTAACTTTCTCTACTACGTATATTCGCGTGCATAAAATGTGGCCCATAACGGACGGAGCTGTTTATGTTGGTACAGACAAAATCTATCCACACTCCTACCAATGTGAGCACCTCTGTTTTTCGAGTAAAACTCTACCACTGGATTGGCAGAGTACTTTAACTCTCCAAAAGTAGATATGGCCGAACTGCCGAAGGGTAACATTGCAGCTTAAATCTTATATTTTCTTGCTACACTACCGTTTTCTTAATGCCGGTTTTCTTATTGCCGTTTAGTAGCGGCAATAACATAACCTTCGTTTCCATGTCGCTGATAAAAGCTCTAATGTAAATGTCATAGATGTCGTTCAGTTTAACCAGACATTCAAATGATTCTTCATCTCTTTCTCTAGAAGACCGACATATTTCTAATTGGTTTAGTTTTTCCTTGTGTGCCAATCGTAGCGAAACTTTCACAGAGGGGTATCCGAACCACCCCTTCATTTCACATAGATTATAAACATCGTTCTAGGGCTAATTTTTATTCTCATGAAATATTTTTCAGGCCAGTCACGTAGAGAATTGATACCGGCCGAGCGGAGTCAAAAATTGTTTACGTGAAGGTGGAAACCTTGCGGAGAGAAAATCACTATGCCTTCTAGGGAAATGGGCCCCCTTTTTATGCACGACAGTGTAAATAGTAAGTAATAACCCAAAAACGAAATGTCCGAAAAATTCTAAATTTGGTATTTCGGTTTTAAAGAAAATCTCTCCACTTCAAACTACCCTGTACACGGGAGACTTTTCGACATTTCCTATATTCTCAAAAATGGCTTCAACAATTTGGATTAAAATACCATATGTCTAAGATATTTATGTAACAAATAGGCTTTATGTCTTGAATTTACTGGAGTAGCTATAAAGGCCTCTGCATTCGGAAGAAATTTTTGTATAATTTTGTTTAATTGGTAAACCATAAGAGATAGATTAAAACGTACTATGGAAAATATGCAGATCTCTTTAAAATACACAAATTATTTAATATAATCTGTTTTGTGGCATCAGTTATTTTCGAGATATCCGTTGTTATTGGTTTGAATTTTTCAACACCTTTGTCATTATTTTAAAGTGCTGTCGTTATTCAGTTATTTCATGAAAATACTATGGAATTTATAACCTGGTATATAGCAACAAGTTTTTAAACATCCTAATATCGTTCACTTTTCTCTATCCCCCTTGTGCCTTCAACGAAATTTTTAATTAAACCATTTTATTTAAATTTTTATCTCCATGGAGCAGATAGAAAGATAAGCTTTCGTAAGAATGGCTTGTACAAGTATAAAAAATAAATGATAGAAGGTAGAGAAAATGAGGTGAATATAACGAATTTATTTTCTATCTTCTTGCTGTAAACCAGAAAAATATTTGTAATAAATAACTGTAACACACGGAAATAAAAAATATTTAATTATTAATGTCGCAAAAGCGTTTAATATAAAGTCCATGTGTATATTAATACGATCCACATTTTTCGAGTAGTAATTTGTTATGTGCCGCTTGTGGGTTTCCAGTTACAGAAAATTCGTGAAGAATGAAAAGGATATTTATAGAAAAACCACCAAACTCTAGTTTCGTACCTGACATCAGTTGACCACAAAACTATGCAGGTGAAGGAATCTATGTATTTCCCTCAGTATTAACGGTGAATATGCTTCAGTCACCCGTCATAAACGAAGGCGATAGCAAAAACTCTGTGACGTCATAGACAAGTGCTTCCTGGACAATCAGCGTCAGTTTCTTTCAGAATATGTTTTGAGAATACCTTCGGGATTGGAACTCCGAAGGAAAATCTAGCTTCAAAGAATGAGGAAAGCTGTGTAATTACATAGTGTATTAACGTTTAACACCAAAATAATGTGTTAACGATTGCATCAAAATGCTACATTCTTCTCTCCACTCCCCTTCCTTCTAACTGCCTGGGCGGAAGCTGTTACATATGACATTCATATATTTTGTAGCAATTAAATATGAAAATGAATTGCAACTAGTTACTTCACTCCCTTCAATTCAAGTGAGGAACGCTAGGCGAATCAGCCAATTCTAATTTTCCGCAACTATGCAACCCGTAGATTAGACACTTTTCACCCTCCAACAAAGCAAATCTTCAGTAGCAAGGCTTCTTGTGACATGCTCATTCGTTCCTGTGCATTAGTTACCTCTTCAAAACGAATTGTACTACTTCAGAGGCAACCGCTAGATCTTACAATTTGTCTTAAAGACGTTCACCTTTGCCAGCTCTTGAGACCTTACCAAGTCATATAGTTGCGATAACACTTGAAGTTATTACTTATGTTACCCATAAGAGCGAAGGTTCGCTGACTAACAGTTATATTTAAATTTAATGGCGGCAAGTTTCAAATAATTTTTATCACCAGTAGATTACGATCACGCAATTCCTCATGCCCATGAGGAAGGAAGAGTTTTCCTTCGAATGATACTCATAAATTGTGAAATTTTATGATCTTTTTGAAGATGTAATGGAATTGATGCTACGAAGAGTTTAAAAGTCAGAAATTTCTGGCCATTATTAGTTTTGGAATCCAGCGCTGTTTTCGCTACTCATAGATCCTCTTACTCTGATGCTCAGCTCCTTAGCCCACAAAATATGAGACTCATTATGTCATTATGTACACTACCATGAAGAATGTATGTGATTTGCATTATAAGCGGCCCGGGCGGTCTGGTGTGAGCAACTAAGACTTCTCTGAAATCCTAGAAGCATGTCCTTGTTTGTGTGCAGGCGAACATCTCTTGAGGCCCTTATTCAACTATTATTCAGTTATTCATTGACTGCCGCCTCTTCTAAAAGAAGGAATAGGTGGAACGGTGGCGCAAGCGCAGTGTTAACAGACTAAAGATTATATTTAGCACCATGCCCTGTGCCAGTTTTTGCTGTCCCCTTCTCTTGTATTAATAAGAGCTGTTGAATTAAATGACCGCCGTAGGAATTTTGCATATCGGGCAGGAAGCGGTCATTTTCTATAAAAGTGACAATTATCTGCCCCTCCTGAGGAGGCTTATTGACTTGCATAGTATCCACGGTTGATGAACTTAACTATAACATCCATACAAATAAGTTTGTCTTGTGCAACCTTCCTCTGATCTATACATATTCAATTTAAAGTCGAGGATTTATTTATTTATTTTTAGTGTACACAACTCCACACGTTTCCATCGATACCAACCAAATTTTGCAAAGGTAATCTACAATGCGAAAAAGGCTGTCTAAATTGGAATTTGATATTCCGCTCTGCAGCATTCTTCCTCTCTTTGTCGGCCTCTCTCTCATATATACAGGTTGTTTCAGAATTCGACCGATTAACTTTAAGTATAGAGGGTGTTGGTGATAGGGCACTTATGATTCCAGAGTGCATGATTTATGCAACAAGCAAAATAAATTTGAGCCAGCACGCCACTGATACCACCGCAACGGTATATGCAAGCACCTCTCATCTTAAACACAAGAAGAAACTAAAAGTTATTTTACAGAGGGAATCGAACACAGCACTATTTCACTATAGTCAACGATGTTACTGACTTCTATCTCCAATTGTTCCCCCAACACCTCTCTAAAATTCCTTAAAGTTAATGGGTCGAATTCTGAAACAGCCTATATATATATTCCTTTGTGTTGAACTATTTTAATACCCAACATTGCCTCATTAAGCTTGAATGAAATCAAAGCCTTCTAGATCTATCTCAATCAAAGTAACACCTAAACAAAACAAAAAACAGACAGCTTACAAATGAAATGCCAATCCTTTTTGCACTGCCTCTTCTTCTAATTAATACTTTAATGCCTATTAACATCCATAAAACAATTTTAGTATCGGTTGTAAAAATATTACGACATGTGATTTGTACAGAGAGATGGAAAAGGAGGGTGTAGGGGCGAGCGTATTAAAGTGAGAGAAGGAGTGGAAAATAATAAGAGAGGAAGAAAGAGTGAACGATGGAGAGGGGAAAAAAAGGAAGAAGTAAAGAGGTGAATATACATAAAGAGAGATAGGGTAGCAATAAACAAAGAGGGAATGCAAAACAGTGACCAAGAAACAGAGAGAGAGAGAGAGAGAGAGAGAGAGAGAGAGAGTAATGAACCCAATAACGCGAGCAGAGCAAGGGTTCGGTTAGTTTACTCATAAACACAACTATTGTCTCAAAAGCATTCTGATTCTCGTAGTCTGAATTGATCAGCTCCAACCGCTATATCCTTCCTGGGACAACATCTTTTATTGTTAGTAAGCGGCAATTCCAATTCAGCGTCAGTTAAAGCTACTAACTTCACAGTATTGCATTCTATGTTATCTGGTCTTGAAATAAATGCGCAAACTTAACAACAAATCTGATGTGTTACATTCGCATGACTTTCTCTACTCTTGTAAAAACTATTTTTACAAACGCTTATTCTCTATATGCTTCATGCTAATCGAGATATCGAGATGTTAATCTTATTGCTAGTTTTCTTGTAGCTGCAAGGGGAATTGGTAGGCTTTAAGCAATAGTCAAATATTTTAAGAGTTGGTTGCTATGTGCAGTATTCCATTCTCTTTGCATTACCAGGACAAAAAAAGGTATAACGAATTCCCATTTGAAAGTATAAGTATTGGAAAATTTAAGGGAATATCAAGCAATATCTCGAAAATGGTTCACTCAACAAAAAATGTATATGACATAAATTGTGTATTTTAACGCGATCTACATTTTTTGTGTAGTAAACGTTTGTCTATCTCTTATGGTTTACCAGTTATGTAAAAGTCTTTCACACTGAAGAATACTTTTGGAGACATTCCCAGAAAATTCGAGATATACATTTCATTTGTCATGAAAATATCTTAAACGTATATTTTAATCAAAATCGTTAGTCATTTTTGAGAAAATTAAAATTTTCGAAAAATGTTGCATGTAAAGGTTAATCTGGGGTGGGGGATTTTCTTGAAAACGTTCGTGTCGCATCCCTGGAAGATACTGAACCTAAATACCAAGTTTGGTGTTTATCAGACTGTTCGTTTCTGAGTTATGCTGTTCACAGACACACAAAAACACACACGGACATGTTACCAAGAATGCTTTTTTTGGATTCAGGGGGTCTCAAAACATATATTCCCGGTGAAATCTCGGTATCGAATTTTTGGGTGGAATACAGTACTTCCCCTACTTACTCTACGTAGTAGAGAAAGTAAAACATGAGATGCGCTTTACATTTGGAAACAAAGACGTTTTCAGGATCATTCTTTGCGATGACTTAAAAGAAAATGAAAAATAAAGGAATCTGTCTTACAACAGCAGTATTGCTTTATAAATACGATGGAAACATGCTGCTTTCACGGTTTTTATAATTCTATTCTTGATATTTTTATTTAGTTTATTGAATTTTTTTCCTTTCCCCACTTTGTATTTAATAGTACTGTATGTCACTTCACCTGCGGATCGAAAGATGCAATTATCATAGGTAATACACTTTTAGATTATCATATAGATTTAGCGAATGTGTATCAAGCTCGAAACCTCGAAACATTACCTTTCATGTCACTATTTTTCGAATAAGATCTATATGAATAATGCTTTTATTATTGATTAAATATTCGCAATTAAAGCAATTTCTAATTACGTTGTGTTTAAAAAGAAATTACCTCATCGCCGTGCGTTGTACCATTAGTACGAAAACTGCTGAGTGATAAAACAATGTCCTATCACAAAAACAAAGTAAAACTATTACAAAAACAGAGTAGATAAAGCGAATCTTCTGGAACAACGACATTAATTTTTAAAAGAAACGAATTAAATACATACATCTTAGTCTATTTTCAAGTACAATTTTAAAACGGTTCTCTTTTAAGCTGTTGTGCCATGATTGGAGGTTAAGTGTACTTGTATAACTAATGTAGCCGTCTTACCTTGCACTTTACGGGTACATTCTGTAAGTACGTTTTTGAAAATAAGGATGGGGTAATTTTAGAGCAGCCCATAATTTGTATTCGTGTCTAAAACGTAAGTAACCACAAATTAGTGAAATGGTGCCAATTTGTATGTAGGGTGGTGTTTTGAAGTTGTATGGTGTCCTGTAATTTTACAGTAATAACGCACAAATCTGTATTTTGATTGACCAAACAGTTAGATTGGCCTATAAGGGATTTTAATCATTTCCAAGAACTTTATAATTTAAAATAAGCATTAGGGATTTTTAGTAGTTGTAAGATAACCTCTGATTTTATCGACTCCATCTACAGTTTTGCAATATTTTGTCTAGGTGGTTTAAAGAGTGCAAGGTTTTAAAGTTTGTAGGGGCAATTTTTGGGAGATGTAAGATAACTTGTAATTTTTGTTGGGTCCTTTTGGTATATGCGGAGACGGTTTCATCTAGATAGGCCAAAGAATGTTGGTTTGTACATTAGGGGTTGAAAATAGCGATTGAGTGTAAGAGTAGCAAACCTTTTTAAACTTGCAGGGTAGCGTATCATTTTTTGCCAGATTCTAAAACCAAATGTAGTCACCAAAAGTATTGTCAAAACTTATCAAAAATACTCTGTGATAAAAATGTTCAGCAAAATCAGAAGGAAAAGCGGTAATTTGAACACGACATACAGCTCCCCCTTTAGTAACTCAATTTTAAAATATTTTACGGCTCCCCATTTACCCTTTTTGGCTTGAAGTCATTAAGAATCTACCATGTTTGCAATAAAGTGCCAAATAGCCTCTGATATTTATATTCACCAAAACGAAAAAAAAGCCCTCTCATCCCAGTTTTAAATTCTTTTTAGAAATACTAGACATCCTGTGGTCGTCTGAAACAGTAAGGATTTATGGATTTTCAATGGTGAAAGAATAATAATCAAAACCGGTTGAGTGGTTCTTGAGGTTCTCCTACACATGCACACAAACACACACGCACAAACTCACACAATCTATATAATATTAATAATTATGGATATACTTTAACTCTGACCACGGAACCACAGTTTGAAACCGAATAGTTTTAATAATAAAATGCATCATACTTGAAGAAATCTTAAATATTTAATCTTGTTTTGAAATCCGCCACAATCAGAAACAAATGGAGAGGAGATTTAAGTATCGGAATGTGAGTTGACCACTTTCTCCAGATGCAATTTCCATTGATTGATACGCAAGTTGTACTTAATGCTTACGATATATACTAACTGTAAACTTTATTTGCATTATGTGTTTTTGTCGTTTATATAGATGTGAAAGGCAGAAACAAAAATTTGATTCTTTTAAAAAAATTGTTTCCTTTGTACACACCCCTTAACTTCTATCGTCATATTGCTCACATAGGCGACTTTAATTTGAGAAACAACTGACGATGTTGGTGTTTTTACTGTTTTAGATTTAAACACATTCACATCCACATTCATACTTTATGGAAGTAGGGAATTATTAAAGCACAATTCCTCGCTATAGAAAAAAATTATTTTGTCTGTACATTATAATTGCAAACATCATTTGTTGATAACGAAAGTACCTCATAATATGTTATGGTATGGCGGACGTTCTATAAAATGATCACGGAAGGGATTATGGTATCACTTTATTACACTGCAGTATTTTAATATTAGAATAATAATATTAAAGAAACATTTCTTGTTACTCACCATAAAACTATATGTAACTATTTTAATGATGTGCCTCGTTTAAGATCATAGTCGTATTGGAATTTTTAACTTTGCAGCAATGCTCACTGCAATGATTTTAACTGGAGTTATTTTTGATAACAATTTCTGGATTTTAATACTTTTTATTATCACTCTCACCCACGCATCCACACATTCATGTTATAAGGAGGAGCTCTAGTTGCAGAAAAATTCGCCTTCCAGCCGGAAATCGAACCCAGGACTTATAGATTTAGTAAGTATAATAGTAACACCTAGACATCAATATCTCTAAGAAAAACATCAATACACTAAATAATGTCTACCATTACAATATGTCGTAAGTGTAATCAAAGAAGAAATTGACTTCAGACTAGGATAGTTATACAGCACCATACAGTACATGATCCCACGCTCATAGAACATATCCGTTCTCGAAGTTGCGGTTGTTTGTTCATCTTGGATTTATTTCTCCTTGGAATTAATATGGCTTTCGTCCAACAGCTATAAAGAGTTTCCGGTGCTAATATAACTGAAGATTTTAATGTAGGTAGTGATATTTTTATGTTAGTTACTACACTAACTTCTTCGACTGGTCTATGTGGTTGTAGGATAAATAGGTTTAAGATAGAAACGTTCGCAAGAAACATTTGCTATTCGATTGCTCGCAGATATCAGTTGTGAATCGAAACAGCTTGATTCCTCTGCAGATAAATGTCTGTGTAGTGTGCTTCACATGAGATTACGAGACACCGATACTCTCCAAACATATTTGTGGAAATACTTCTGAGTAGTGTGTAACCATCCTAATTCATTAGAAAAGCGTCATGCATATTCAGTTTTAATTTAATAATATATATTATAGAATTGTACAATTTTAGAGAATAAACATGATTTATAGTACTATATAATCATTGCACTATAAAAGTTAGAAGTGTTATTTGCTAAACTTTTACCCGTAATATCATTATATTTCATTTAGTCCTATCTTCTTTGGTAAATTCAGATAAATGCAAGCGCGTGTAACAGTAGCAAATTAAAAATGGTAGCACTAAACACTTATGTAATAATCCAGAAAAACATCTGTTACATTCACAGGACATCCTTAAACCATTACAACCTCGCACAATCCTGGGGAAAAGTTCAAACGCTACACTTACTCTGAGTGTTATTTCTGGTAAGAATCTCGGCGAACGAATTAATCTCTCACCACCACCACCACCACCGCTTGTTCTATCTTGAAGAAAATTGATCTGCCCAACTCTTGCGCGGTCTGTCAACATTCTTTCTACCTATTGGTTTACCTTTTGTATTATTTGTGATTCTGTTTACATGATCCTGGCATTTCCGTCTGTATTTAATTATTATTATTATTATTATTATTATTATTATTATTATTATTATTATTATTATTATTATTTGATTTAGACTCTGGGGTTTCAACTCTCCTCTAATCTCTTCGTTCCTTTTTTTAATAATTTTTCTGGGTTAAGTTCGATTAAGCTTGTTTCGGTCATTTACGTTTCCCGGAGAATGTAAGTATATGAAATGTCCTCTGAGGACGCCATCAACGAGAAGCTAGTAGGGCTGCCAGCTCATAGACCCACAGTCATATCTAATATTTGTATCATCACCAAATGAAGGGTCGTCTCTTCTGTGGTCCTTTTTTTTTTTTTTTTTTTTATATATTTTTTTTTTTTTTTTATTTATTTATTTTTTTTATATAATTATTTAAGCAAGGAAGAACAGGATCCTAACAAAAAGGGAAAAGGGTATTACTTTGCTAGTGGAGCTTAAATCTGAATATCCAAGGCTGGAATGGCCCTGTTCTGTGTTGCCGAATCATCTGCCATCTCTCAGCACGTAAAAATTGTCGTAGATGAGGCAGTACACAATCAGCTGGATCGTCCAACGTTTGTAGCCAAGTAAAGGTGCCCATAATCAGCCAGAGTAGGGAATTATACAACGGGAGGCTTACTTTAGGAAGGTTCAAATGCAAAATATCAGAGGGTTGAGGAATCCATCCTGTAGGTATCCAAGTACGACAATATCCTAAAACCCAAGTCCAGACCACCGTTTACCGGAACATTCCATCAGTCGATGAGGAAGGGAATCTGCGGCATTACAAAGTGGGCAGTTGTGGGAAATAGCCATCCGGTGGCGATAGAGTTTGTCTGCCGTTGGAAGGATTTCGTTTACCACCGCATACGTTACTGCCATCCAATCGAAGTTAATCTGTGGCAGGCTAAAACATCTCCAAATGCGTCTCCAGGGCAGTTGTGGGTATTTCAGCTGGACATGAGGGATAATAGGAGTAGCTTGAACAAGAAAGGTGTAAATCTTCTTCACCGTACTAAAGTCACCATTCCCCACTTTCTCCGGTGGTAACTTCTCCAAGACCTGATAAACTTCACGTAACATTTGGGGAACCTTGTCACGCTCGCCCCGATTAAAAAAGGATGAGTATTGTCGTTGTAGCGCAATATCCACGGGGTCACCCTGGTTATTCATGGCAAGCAAGAGCATTCGAATCATCAAGGCCTGAGACTGACGAACCACCTCTAATAATCCCCAGCCACCTTCACCTTTAGGGAGACGGAGTTGCGTACGCGCAATGCGATAAAGCTTTCCTGTCCAGATAAAATAACCTAATATCTGTTCTATTCTCTGACAATGGCGTTTTGAGGGCGGAAGAACAGATGCAAGGAACCAAATTCTGCTGAGCGCAAAGCTATTACAAAACCATATACGTTGTACCAAATTCAGCATCCTGGTTTTCTGCTGATACATCACACCACGTAAGATATTAATACGAGACGTCCAGTTGTATTCCCGCATATCCTCTGCGTCAGTACTAAAGTAGATCCCCAGAACCTTCGTACGCTGCACAACAGGTATGCCCAAAACTGATGTATCCGGAGGTTGTAACCCAATGGGCAATACCTCGGACTTCCTCATATTAAATGTCATTCCGGTATTCTCCTCATATTGCTGTAAACAATCTTTTAGGCGTATAATATCGCGGGGTGTGGTAACCATTACAGTAATATCGTCAGCGTAGGCTCGTACCACCAGTCTCTGACCATACACATCGATTCCGGTAAGAGTAGATTGAAGACGTCGAAGTAAAGGATCAACATACAAGGCAAATAGTATCATAGACATGGGACAACCTTGTCGGACGGAACGTTTAACCGGTATAGCAGCTGTGAGATACCCATTGCAGAGAATCTTAGACGAAGCAACATCATATAGGGCTCGGATAAGATTACGGAGCTTATCGGGCACTTTCAAGGCAACCAAACGTTTCCATAGTGCCCCGTGAACGACGTTGTCAAAGGCCTTCTCAAGATCTAAATTAATGACTGCAGCGGACTGGTGTTCCTGTGCACAGTGCAATATACCACCTCTCAATGCCGCCAGCGTATGATGAATGGCCGTCCCCTTATGCACGGCAGCCTGCATCTCGCTAAGTATATAGGGTAGAATCTTCTGCATACGAACACTAATGATTTTAACAAACAACTTGTAGTCACAGTTCAATAACGTGATCGGCCGATAATCCTGTGGAGTCTTCGGCTGCGCACACTTCGGAAGCTGGACCACTATCCCATCTGCAAAAGTAGGCGGCAATCGCTCTGAGGTCCACATTACCTGGAAAACTTGAAGTAATTCTTCCCGAATATAGCGCCAACAGTGCTTGTAAAATTCATATGGTAGACCATCAGGTCCTGGAGACGCATGCAACTTTGACGACTGGATCACTTCCATGAACTCTGCTGCTGAAACAGGCGTCGTATCATGCTGCAGCTCCTCCGGGACAACCGGAGCAACCCCAGACATATACTCGTCCACAGCACTGGAGCATTCCGCTGGGACGGAGAAGCGTTGGACGTAAAAGGAGTGCACTTCACGAAGAATTCCGGCTGTAGTGGAAATTTTCTGTCCATCAACCTCCAAATGAGTGACGAGCTTCCGGCGACCATGTTTACGTTCCTTCGCCAGATGGTAAAAACTCGCCTTTTCCCCAAAAACCACTTCCGCCGAGTGTACTTTGGACAAACACCCCTGTAACTCGTTAGATTTTCGGACCTTAATGTGTTCTTTGATGCCTCTCATAAGAGACTGAACATCATCACCTTGCTGTTGGCGTATGTGTAGTTCCTGAAGGACTTGCAGGTAATAGTCCATGGTTTCCCTCCTAGCCAGAGCTCGACGACAGGCTGCAGCCCGAAAGAAATAACGAAGCGCAGGCTTGGCTTTACACACCCACCAGAAGGCTTTATTCTGTGCTAGCAGAAAGGATACCCGCAACCGCGACCAAAGATCCTGGAAATCCCTTAGCACGTCCTCATCCATAAGCAACGAGCAGTTTAATTTCCAATAACCTCTACCTCTACTGTAGATCGCTGCCCTACCTTCAAAGGCATGTATGAGTGCATTATGATCACTGAATGCGACAGGCACTATCTCTGTACGATGAAGACGTGATAAGAGTTCAGCCGGCACATACATGCGGTCCAGTCGCGATGCTGATAGGCCTCTCACGAAAGTAAATTGTACTGCGGAACCATGCGTATGCTCCCAGGTATCCTTTAACCGCATTTGCTCCACCAGCTGCTGCAAAGTAACACATCCATTAAAGGCTCCACGTTGATCTTTGGCCGCCAACGTACAATTAAAGTCACCGACAAGTACAAAGGTAGCACCCGATGGGATATGGGTCAGGAGGTCTTGCCGAAAAAACTCCTCTCGTTGTTTGCGTTTATTACTACCAGCAGGTGCGTAGATATTCACGAAAGTCACGTCATCATACACTGCCGAAAGAACCCTACCGGAAGGATGGTATCCAAAACTGTGTAATCGTAAGCCTTGTCTGTAAACAATCGCCGTACCGGAACCCTCGGGGCCAAGATTGGTCTCGTAATCGAAGCCATACAAAAAATCCAGATTACAAAGATTCACCTCCTGTAAAAAACATATGTCTATGTCATTACTGATCAAAAAGTCCCTTAAAAGTTGTTGTTTAATAACCTGTCGCAGGCCGTTAACGTTGAGCGAAGCCCATATTTGAAGACCTACCGGCATTTAAAGGGCAAGGATCGTATATTCAATAGTTGCAAGCGGAGAACAACCAGTGAGCACTGCAGAAACAACACAATCTCAATCATCACTATCCGGGTGCGGGTCATCCTTTGTAAGTTTAGGGGAACGTTGGTGATCCTCAAAATCATCGCTGTCATCTACTGCCGGCCGCTTGCCTGAGTCCGCCTCTTTCGTTGTGGAACGAGCCGGAGAGTTACCGGGCAACGGTTGCACATCTTGGGAGTGCTGTCGTGTCATGGCACTTTCTACATCCATCCGCCTATGCTGGCTCCGTATCCGAGGATCTCGACTAGACAAAGAAGCAGAAGACTTTTGCCTTAAAAGTGCTACCTCACTCGCCGATATCTCTACTTCTTCATCACAAACGATCTCCATATCCCCATCCTGAGAATTTTGCGAAAAAGAGGGTACCTCGGGCATTTCGAATGCCGACTTCCGATCAACAAAGGGCGTAATAGATCCGTCCACAATTGCATGTTCTGTTGCTGCAGTCAACAGCGGTGTCTCCGCCCCAGCAGGACCACCACTTCCTGAATCTGAAGAGCGCGCTGGAAGGTTCACCGACAAAGGTACTACCACAGACGTTTGTGACATAATGGAAGCCTGCTTCTGGGCGACTGCATCAGAAGAGGTGGCAACACTCGCCGCCTCACTGAAGGTTACCGGTCGATTCCTTGGAGTTATAGGTAGCCGCGTGGCACGTAGAGGACAAGCTGCTTTTAAGTGTGTAGTGTCATGACACAAATGACAAGCCTGTGGTTGGCCGATGTAACTGATGGCAATCAAATACGAATCGATAACTAAACTAGCCGGTATATGACGTTTGAGCCCCATTTTTACAGCATGCACTCCGTTGTTAGACGAAAGAAGATACTGCGAGCCCCATCTTTCCCTACGGATATCATACACTGTACCATATTTACTTAGTTCCTGTGACAGTACCGTAAAGGGCACCTCAGAAGGCAGGTTAAACACCCGAACATTTACTGTTTGCTGATCACCTGGTGTAATATTCACTTTTGTTATGTCGCCGGAGGCGTATGTAAAATTTTGTTCCTCTTTAAACCGCGAGAGAAGATTATCATACAATACCGCCGATAACAATTTCACATAGATAGCTCGTTCCCTGGTGTGAAGCTGGAGCGTGTCGACCTGATCAGCTTGAAGCCCCATGAAGTTCACTAGCCACTGGTGGATTTCTAGTGCAGTGGGTTTAATCGCCGTCGTCGTAAACTGAATTTTGTGAGTATTCACACGTTTATAAACCGCCATGGTTACCGTTTAGAACTTACAAAACAAGAAAGAAAGTATACCCAATTAAACAAGCGTGTACTCGGAGACACTGAAAACTGTACACAACAGCAAACAAATAACTCGCACCAGTGCCGGCCGGTTACACTAACACACAGCGGACAGACAACCTCACGGCACGCCTGCCACTGCACGACTGTCCTTTGTGCCATTGAGAACTTTCTCCTTGTTACTCCCGAGATGGGTCTCTACTTATCTGCCAGAGAAAGAGGTGCTTCTTCTCCATCATCCCTGTATCGAAAAGCTTCCTCTATACCGATGTTGCCGTTTAGATCTTCGCCTTATCCCTGGCAAGGGGCCCTTCAGGTTGCTACCCCGAGTCATGAACCTGGAGCTGGGTTGCTCATTCCCTGGGTCAGACTGTGTCCCTTAGGAGAGTTCTCACCTGCTACCTACAATATAACTAACGTTATAATTTATTAATGAAATATCCATAGCTTATACAATTCTTTTGTAAAACAGAAACTTTTTCAACTACTAGGATGTACAATATAAATATATTTATGTGCTACATTCACATGGGTTTTTCTAACAACTCTTCTACAAAGCATTCTTACAAAAAGTTTATTCTTCTATTTGCTTCTCATTAATCGAGATAAATTTTGCAGCATTTTTTTACTATACATTTAGTTTTAGGTAGAAGAAGGATCAAGGAGGCTGAAAGTGATAGTCAAATATTTAAAAAGTGGGTTGCTATGTAATGACCTTGAAATTCCGCTCTTTTCACGACACGAAAAAAGTAAACGAATAGCACTTAGCTCTTGAAGAAGGTGTAAAGTGTTTGAGAATTGAGCATTGTAAAAAAGAACATCTCGAAAATGGTTAATGCCGCAAACATTTTTGACATACATAAACTGTGACATTAATAATATCTACTCTTTTTGTGTAATAGATTTTTGTTTCTTGTACGGTTTACCAGCTATACAAAATGAAAATCCAATCAGAATGAGGAGCACTTCGTAGGATATTCGAACAAAATTAAAGAATATGTTTTATTTGCGATGTAAATATCTTCAGCATACGGTAGGATAATAAAAATCCTTAAATATATTTTGAACAAAATAAAAAATAACAAAAACTCTCCATGTAAAGGATAGTTTAAAAATCATCGTGTTGCATCCTTGGAAGATGCTGAACTTAAATACGAGGGGTTATCCGAAACCAAGGTTACAAGCCCGATATTCCTGGAGTTTCATCCGTTATATAGAAATTAGTAGTGTGCGGTAATTCTAATATATGCGGTTGGAACTCTGCAGAATTTCAGCCACCCACCACCTACAGTGCTAGTTGCAGAATAAATCCGCTTTGTTATTTGATTTCTGTGGGCGAAACATTAACCGTGGCTGAAATTCACCGGCAGTTGGTAGAGGTAGAGACTGTAATATCACGTCAGCATGTCCCAGAATGGTGTCGAAAGTTTGCGGTAGAAAAGACGTCACCGGCGAGGATCGCAGTGGCCGACTCAGCACGGCGTCAACGGATTTGAACACAGCTCGTGTGGAGGAGCTGATTCAGGACAACAGGATGATAACGTTACGGAATGTCGTTCGGAAGCGTTCGTCACATTGTTCACGATATTCTGCAGTACCGGAAAGTTTTTTCCCGATGAGTTTCACGAAGTCTGTCCAACCAACACAAGGAGAAGCGCATGGGGGCAAGTTTGCAACTTTTTAATGGTTCTCCATGGTAGAGAATAGTTTTCTTCATCACACTGTTTCGGGTGACGAAACTTAGATGCACCGCTAGACCTCCAGCAGTAAGCGGTCGTCAGTAGAGTGGAAACACCCTTCGCTCCAGAGACAAAGAAGTTTAAGGTGACGGCATCTGCCGGGAAGGTGATGACCACAGTGTTTTGGAACAGCTCGAGAGTCATGCTCGTCAGGTTTTTGGAAAGAGGGCACACAGTGGCCGCTGACGATTGTACTCGACAATCAGGAGGAAACGGCCAGGACTTCTCACCGAGGGCGTCATTTTCCTTCACGATAACGTGCGACCTCATACAGCCCAGAAGGCCACTACGCTGTTGAAACGTTTCGTTGGGTCATCATCCACCACCCTCCCTACAGCCAGACCTTACTCCAAGCGACTTTCATCGTTTTCCTCACTTAAAGGAGTACCTAGGAGGCCTCGCTTCAGGCGAGGAGGTGAAACACTTCGCGACAACGTGTCTGAACACGCAAGGAACAGAATTTTTACCAGGAGGGAATATTCAAACTCATCCCACGAAGCGACAAGTGCCTAAACCGATATGGAGACTATGTCGGAAAATAACCTAATGTATATACTATCAGTTAGCTGTATTGTATGAAATAAAATGTACACGTTTCACTGCAGGCTTTGTAACCTTAGCTTCTGATCACCCCTCGTACAAATTTGTTTCAGTATTTTGTTATTGAGCTATGCTGTTCATAGATATGCGCGCAGACACACACATACACAGAAACACATTGTTCTAACGATTTGTTTTTGGATTCAAGATATCTTGAAACGTGCATTTCCACTGAAATCTTTGTAAGGTATTTTAGTGGAATAAAATGTATTTACTTACGTGAGTAGTGGAGAAGGTAAAAAATGGTGCACTTTTATTGTGTCCAAAGATGGAAATCAAGATCAGGTACATTTTCCAGATTCTCCTAAAATGGAGGTCAACGAGAGGTTTTAGTGAATAAAAAGAAATATAGAGGGCATGTCAAGGAAGCAAGACAAACGTGCCTGTCATTGCGCTAAAAGGCAGAATGAAGTACAGCACGAGAATTCATGACGCTGGATCTACGGAAATGGAAGTCAGTGGTTCGAGTTCTAGAGGGACTTGACACAAGCAAGACAACATGAAGGGCACAACAGGATAGTTCTCGAAGTGTGTGTTAGTTCACCACCGACCGTCCCATAAGTCTGGCAGTTGTAACCAAATTGCAATGTTCCATACGTTGCTTTAGAGCTGTTCCGACTATACAAGTATCGAGTTGTACATTTTCGATTTTCTGTAGCACGCATACTACTTCAAAATTAAATATTATCAGTTTAGATTACTTCTATACGGAGTTTGTTCTCTAGTTTCTTAGATAAAGATGTTTCAAGGCGTCTGTATAGTTTTTATATACCATCAAGTTTGTATTGACAAATAAAACTTTCTTAAATAATTTCGATGGGATGATGAATTATTAACTTTTCATTGAACTTACTGTATTAAACTAATACTGGTAGGGTAGTCATGTTTGCAGTTTATACCATTTTTACGACAAATAATTTACTGTTTTAAAGAATTACACTTTTTCTCTAGAGGGTTAATATAGACGTTAAACTGATATTTATGATATCTAGAGTTCTGGAAGAATTATATTTGTACGTTTGGTATGATTGTTAACAGAGCAGACACTCGAAGCGCAAATCTAAGTTCTGCTCGGCTACTGGTGGGTTCGCACTGCCATCTCTGCGTGAGAGCCATTAGCTTCATTCTTTTACTGTTAGTCACAATGGTAAGTAGTTATCTACCAATAAAAATTACCGACGGTGGGATCCTATCCTCAAACTTGAGAATTTTCTTGGATTCTTTTTTTTCTTTTTTTCTTTCTTTCCTAAACGCAATGTTTGTTACACATGATAATGATATAATCTCCAATTGCTGAGGCTTATTCGACTTTAAGGCATATACGTTAACACCAATAACTGCAGTACTCTTCTTTTTTCAAAATAAATATGAAATTAATATTTACTCTTAATAACGAAACTAAAAATATAAGTTAACTTAATATTGGGCACATAATCTCTTACTACTCTCATTTTTCTGACCATTCATTTTAGATGAATAATTACATGGGAAACAATATATGAAACAATTTTACTTGCGAAAAGAAAAATTGAAGGAAGGGAGGGTTGGAACCTCGGTAACCTTAATTGCGTTTAACCAATCTATCATTAGAGCATATGGTTACAAAGGTGTATGCTTTCGTTTTCATTGTATGTTGAAAATGAATGTAGCATGCCATAGGGTATTGCGGACAGGGCGTGTGCTATGCCTTCGATATTTTCTGAATCGGACTCACTTTCTTGGCTATTTGCTCGTGTGTTTCTTGGAGTGTACATCCATAATACTCATGTTGTCTGTGAATGCAGAAAGTGTGAACTGCTTACTCACGCTTCTGTACTGAAAACGCAACCACATTTCGAACAGAGTTGCAGAGCTGAACAATTTTCTAATCATTACAATTTTTTTTCTCGATACAATTGGTTTTCTTGATAGCGAGGACTGAAAACCTACTCCTGCACTGCCTCAAGCTTGTACAGAAGATGTTTAAGAATGTTTACTGAACTCGCCGAAGTAGCCGTTTTTGCTTATTTGGCGTAAAGCAAAAAGAAATACCTATATAGTCCAACGAATCAATCTAAGTTGTTAATTATATTGAAATTATTGTTAAGTATCATTTCCTGCAAGCTTTAATGCGACATTTTACAATTTTTACTTTCTGTACTACGTATAGTAAGTAGGGGAATTATTGCACTCCGCTCAAAAATTCGATACCAAGATTTCACCTGAAATACATGTTTTGATACCTCCTGAATCCAAAAAAAGTATTTTTGGAAACATGTCCGTGTGTGTGTCTGCTGTGAACAGCATAACTCAGAAACGAACAGTCGGATAAACACCAAACTTGGTATTTAGGTTCAGTATTTTCCAGAGATGCGACACGAAGGTTTTCAAGAAAAACCCCCCATCCCAGATTGGATAGTGCATTGCGCCGATGGCCACTTTCCATTAGCGACCCGGCTAATGAGGTCATTATGAAGGAGCTGTCAATCAATGCGGTTTAAGGAAAAATTACCCGGTTAGACAACTAAGACTACACATAGAAGGAAGAAAAGGATTAAACAAATCTTCACAAAACATTATATATATTTGTGCAACGTAATAATTTTATGCGTTATATACGTACATGCATACCAACGTATAAAAGTATATGCAAGGAGAAATTGGGGAAAATATTAAGTAAAATATTTAATTTGATTAGGTTAATATTAATACTTATTATTTAGGGAGAGATTTGTGTAAAACAATTTACTCGATGAATTTGAAATAACAATATCAAACATCTGTAATGGTGTTACTCAGAGACGTGGTACGGAATTTGTACGTTTCTCGAAATCTCTACTCCTCATTTATCCCGCATTTGCTAAAAAATTGTTGCAAAGTTTCCTGTTCTCATGTTGTATTGTTTATGGAAATACATAACTTAAAAACCAATGTTCTCAGAAATTGTATATTATAATTTTTCGCACTTAAAATGCTCGTTACGATGCAGCATATCGGTGCAACATTTTAATTTCTCTGCAGCCTACCTATTGCTTTTCATAAAAGGGCCCACCACATGTTTCAGATATTAGAATGGGAAATAAAATGTATATCTTGAATTCTCTAGGAATAGCCTACAAAACCATCTTTACTTTATGTGAATTTCATGCAACTTAAAACCATAAGGAATAGGCAAAAACCTTTTATATACAAAAATGTAATCACAAGAAAATGTTCAAAATAATTTTTACCTTCTCTACTACGTATAGTAAGTAGGGGAACTATTGCATTCCACCCAAAAATTCGATACCGAGTTTTCACAAGAAATGCATGTTTTGAGGTGCACTGAATGCATATAAAGCATTTTTGGAAACATGTCCGCGAGCGCGCGCGCGCGCGCGCGCGTGTGTGTGTGTGTGTGTGTGTGAGTGTCTGTCTGTCTGTCTGTGAACAGCATAACTCAGAAACGAACAGTCGGATAAACACCAAACTTGGTATTTAGGTTCAGTACCTTCCAGAGATGTGACACGAAGGTTTTCAAGAAAATCCCTCACCCCAGATTACCCTTTACATGGAACATTTTTCGAAAATTTTAATTTTCTCAAAAATGGCTCTAACGATTTTGAATAAAATACCATACGTTTAAGACATTTTTATGGCAAATGAATTGTATATCTCGAATTTTCTGGGAATGTCTCCAAAAGTATTCTTCATTGTGAACGACTTTTGCATAACTGGTAAACCATAAGGGATAGACAAAATGTTACTACACAAAAAATGTAAATCGCGTTAAAATACACAATTTATGTCATATACATTTTTTGTTGAGTAAACCATTTTCGAGATATTGCTTGTTATTCCCTTAAATTTTCCGATACTTATACTTTTTCTCCAATGGGAATTAGTTATTCATTTTTTTTGTCCTGGTAATGCAAAGAGAGTGGAATACTCCACATAGCAACCAGCTCTTAAAATATTTGACTATCGTTTACAGCCTACCAATTCTCCTTGCATGTACAAGAAAATTACCAATATGATTAACATCTCGATTAACATGAAGCATATGGAGAATAAGCGTTTGTAAAAATAGTTTGTACAAGAGTATAGAAAGTCATGTGTGTGTAACACATCAGATTTTTTCCTAATGTATTATAGAAATATTTATTGTATGTTTACAGTTCCTACGTGTAAGTATATCTGCACAGTATGCGATTCTTCTTTTTTTCCAAATCTCTTCAAAAACGAGGAATATGATGCAGTTCACCTACATGACTTTACCTGTTCCTTACAATTTCACAGGTATTTATTATTCATATAAAATGCAATTCTTCATTTTGTGAATATGTTCATGTCACATACTTGGAAGATATAGTACTTACTTGAATCAGGGACCTCAAAATATGTATTTTCGAGTGAAAACTCGCCTTAGGTGGGCTGTAGAGAAAGCAAGCCGACTTTCTTGCATAAGCAAGAGCATGGCGAAATAAACATAGTAAAGTCATATAGCTTCATTTGAAATCACTTCTAGCCAAACATTTTGAGCATTATTAAGGCATATTTGAGGCATTACTTTTGAGACGAATACTATAATATGCAAGGGCAGCGCAACGTTTGGTTGGAATACAATAGTTTCTTACCTACCATCTAGAGGAAGTAAAAACGGGAATGTTAACTTTGTAAGAATTCCTAAGTTTTGCTGAAAGTTTAATTCAAGTGGTCAAAAATATGCAAGCTGTTGAAAATATATTCCCTAGCAATCGTTTGGCTCGGATCTGGTTTTGTTCCCCAACAAGTCTGTAATTCACGTCGTTATATACTTCAGAGAAGAAATGCGCCTTTCAGTTTTTATGTATACATCGCCATTTCTGAGCAGCCAGTGTAATAACCCGCAAGTCGCGGTTCCGTTTGCTGTACATGTAATAGATATTCATTAATAAACACAGTATAAAAATCAGGATGAAGTCTGAGAACGTCTTGATCGTCGGTGCCATACCAATACCTAGTTGGATATAAATTTAAAATGTTAGCGAAAATCTTTCCTG
This sequence comes from Deroplatys truncata, assembly GCA_030765065.1. NCBI lineage: Eukaryota > Metazoa > Arthropoda > Insecta > Mantodea > Mantidae > Deroplatys > Deroplatys truncata. The sequence goes on from CM060978.1 coordinate 132,031,166, forward strand.
CAAATTAACTTTTAAGATTTTCCACAAGGGAAAAGTTAGATATAAATTTAACACTTTAACGAAAACCTTTCCTGCAAATAAACCTTTAAACTTTATTCTGATTTCTTGTACCTGTGGTCTCATTTGGTAACCAGTTTTTCCTTAAACCGCGGTGATTGACAGGTCCTACTTAACGACCCTCATTAGGCGGATCCTAATGGATCTTGGCCATCGGCGCAATGCAACAACACCGCCCAGATTACCCTTTACATGCAACATTTTTCGAAAATTTTAATTTTCTCAAAAATGGCTCTAAAAAGTTTGATTAAAATATCATATATTTAAGATACTTTCATGACAAATAAAATGTATATCTCGAATTTTCTGGGAATGTCTCCAAAAGTATTCTTCATTGTGAACGACTTTTGCATAACTGGTAAACCATAAGAGATAGACAAAATTTACTACATAAAAATGTAGATTGCGTTAAAATACACAATTTATGTCATATACATTTTTGTTGTTGAGTGAACTATTTTCGAGATATTGCTTGTTATTCCCTTAAATTTTCCAATACTTCTACTTATTCTCAAATGGGAATTCGTTTTTCATTTTTTTTGTCCTGCTAATGCAAAGAAAATAGAATACTCCACATAGCAACCAGCTCTTAAAATATTTGACTATCGCTTAAAGCCTACCAATTCACCTTGCATCTACAAGAAAACTAGCAATAAGAATATCATCTCGATATCTAGAGAAAGTCATATGAGCGTAACACATCAGATTTTTATTTCAATGTACATCTCAGTGTTTAGTCACGACATGACTTTATTGTTGAAGCGACTATAATAAATAAAAAAACATCTTGATAGTATTTCTACATTATTTTTACTGTAAGCCCACACAATTCCAACAACTACTGCGATAAAACATTCTCTTAGTTACTGTTGAACTGAGAGGCGATTGCTTTTACACGTCTCGCCTATTAATACTTCAAAAAATACCTGTGAGTGTCCCAAACATAACTCACTGTAAACCGCTTTTTATAGAACTTGGAATGCTTACACTGCCTTCTGTATTTTAAAACAAAGTATTATCAGATGTTCCAAAGTGCACGATCACTCGGAATAGAGGAATATTTATGTTAACAAGTGTAAATGCAACATTGCAACCAGCAGATTAGTTTGTATTTTATATAAATGTTATAATAGTCTGCCACTGTACACAAGAATTCTGCATTTAAGGGACGAATCAGGACAGCACTGCTGGCCAAAACGATATATACCATATAGAATAGTAAATATAGAATATTTACTAATTTTCTCACATAAAGTTTTAAATATTTTATTTTGTGTTACTTCTTTACAATTCTGTATTCTGTAGTTTACGCGGCGAAGAGCCGATAAACAAATATCAAACAAACAGAAAATAAATATTCTTTATAAACTGTTATTATCAGTGATTAAAATAGTAAAGTTTTAGGTAGATAAATCGCCTATATAAATGAAAATGCTGCTATGATTTTGTTTTCATAGAGTTTGCATGCTAAGGGGAGCGAAATGTAAATATATTTATTTCATTCTCGATGGCAGGTTAATTTTACAGCGAGCGTATGCAAATGTATACAAAAGAACGATGAATCACACTCATAGGACTTTCTCCACCCAACACAACGTTGCCTGATCCCTTAAGTCTGTGAGGCAGCTATGGGCGCCCTGGACAAAGAACCAATATTATGGTATCCATTAAAAGGTTATCCTTACGATACTCAGGATACATTTTTATTAGAAATAATTACAAATTAAGCAATAGAGGATCAATTGAATGCACAATACAAAAAATAATAACCGTTCGTATTCGTAAGTCAGCTTTGTGTTACTAATGAGTTCATGCAGGGAAGAAGAAGTGTCGCCTAAGATGCCGCATGGGAGCTTAACGTGGTTAATGCTATAGAGCGAATTATATGACATAAATTATACATTTTTGTTTGTAAGATTTTATGTATTTATCATCATTTGCCACTTATGCGACACTATACAAAATACACTCAGTATGAAGAGCACTTTGTAGGCTATTCACAGAAACTTCAGAATGTACATTTTATTAGTCATGCAAATATATTAATAAAACTCGTTATAGCTATATTTCAAATAGTAAAACAAAACCTAAACAATTTCCGTGTATAATGAATGTAGTTTGTAGTAGGGGATTTTGTATAAATGGTGATAATCCTGCTTGTTACAACTGCAGGAGAGGCTGCTAATGATTAGGTTGAAGGAAATATAGTAACCGTATTATTCGACATTATACATTTAACCTATCGTAGGAATTGGTGTGTTCAAGTCAAAATATACTCATGCCAGCCTGCTGATAGTAGTATCAAAATATGAAACAAAACATAATACACGTTATGTTTTGAAACTATGTATGGCTGTACGTATATATACATGTACGAAACAAATAAAATGCATTATAAATTACTTATATCTGTTTTAAGTATTTCATGATATTGGTATCCTGCCTCCATACCGGCCAGAATCACTATGGTTGAACTAAAATGCCAGGTTTGGTATTTGATCATATTTTTGTTTATGACTTATGTTGTTTCTTCTCTCGCTCTCTCTCTCTCTCTCTCTCTCTCTGTCTCAGACAAACACGTGAAAAAATACTTTCTTTTTTTCTAAAATGGAGATTGCGCGACTATATGAGGAATGCTCGAATCTTTTAGGAAATACAAGACATTATCATTAACCTTTATTAAGAGCTAGAGAAAGTAAAAATAAAACAAATACGAAATTAATTAATATTTCAAAGGCCTGGCCTTCGTTATGAAAGTTATGAGATTCTGCTCGTCATTATATAGAGGAGAAGGAAATGCCCAGTGCTGTTCGTGGGAATGTGACAAAAGAGTGTCGGGTCAGGTCATCCGCTGTACAGTAGGCGATGATTAGGAAGCCGACTGCATCCGCTGTGCGCAATGTTTAAAAGGAGGTGGAGATGCGTGAAAAATAACTTTGTAAAAATAATGAAGGGGAAGAAGAATGACTTGGAAGATAAATAGTCGCAGACGTATAAGGGAACTGGAAACACGGACTACTCCCATGTTTGGAAATCAATTAACACGTGAAGAGCAGATTGCGCATTCAGGTCGCAGTGCGACGGCAAATGTTTCTCCCCTTTACAGTGTTTTCAAACAAGAACAAGGAGCGGAGACTAAGCAACTACAAACGACATTAAAAGAAAAAAGGTCTGTATACACTAGACGCTTTCTAGGATCTGACTCCATTACATACCGTGAGTATATTCAGGCAGAAATGCCAGTTGTTTGAAACGTTGCAAAAAAATTGTCTCTGCAACAATTTGTCAAGAAACAAGACGAATGAGAGTGTTAAGGCTAGTTTACATGACGACACTATGTTTCGCAATTAGGTTTCGCAATTAACTTTTATTTCAGTGCGCATGCGCGAAAGTTAGTTACGACACTAGCCAGTTTCGGCTACTTCCAACTTTTGGTGAAACGAAACTGGTTCTAGGCTTGATTTTGAGGTTATATTGTGCTTGCGGTTTGCCTGAATTTCTTTTTTAGTTCCATTTATAACCCCCCTCTTTAGGTGCAATGGTCTTATCGGCGACATTTTCTTTGGAACATATTATTGCCTAGGCAATGGTGTTAACTCGTATTCGCTTGTCATAAGGTTACTTGTAAACTTTTGGTTTTTTTTCATTAGATCGCACCCATACATCTCTTCACACTTCTAGACTTTGGGGAAGATAGGGAATATTCTGGCTAGAGAAAAATTCCCACTCCAACCGGGAATCGAATCCGGGACCCCTTGTGCCTGGATATCTATGAAACTACAATATACACAGTGTCACCATGAAAACATCTTGTGTAAATAATTTCCCGAAAATTATTTCACGAAACTAACTGCAAAACTAATATCATCATGTAAACTAGGCTTAACAGAGATATATAAAAATTATGTATCAAAGTATGTGGTGCGATTTGGAATTTCAAAGAGAGAGTGGCTTGGGATGAGGAGGTGAAATCTAAATCTGTTTAGAACTTCCCCCAGGATATTTAATTGGCGGTGTTGCACATGTAAGCAACTATTCTGATTCGAAATTTCAGGCTGTATATTGTGTAAAACAATTTTAAAATATTAATTAATTATAATATGTATGTATAAGCTTGAAATAGTGAGATTTGTAAAGGCACAAAGAATAAAATAAGTGGGTCATGTGCAAATAACGGAAGAAAGTGGGATGCTAAAAATAATGTTAAAAGGAGTACTGGACGCAGCAGCTATGTTTCAACGTTATTGGGAGGTTGGCGCCGGCAGTCGGAGAAAAACAAAGATAAGCGGCGCTTTCCAGCGTAAACACCGGAAGCGCTACCGACAGATAACCAGAATTTTCTAGAAGTTTCTTCCCCAACGCCAAAACGTATGTCGTAATAGTTATAGAATGCTGTGTGGAAGATTTCACTGGCTATATAAGCGAGCGTTCTCGCGAGAGTTTCGGCGAGCTGAATCAGTCAATTAGTGAGCGAGTTAGCGAGTGCGATTCTGCTGCGACATCAAGCGCGGTTCTCCTGGCGAGTTGGCGACGACTGCTGTGACGTGCACCGGAAAGTTGAACTAGATTAAAACAATGATAGTGAAAACCAGTGAAGTGACAGTTAAAAACTGGACGAAGTTACAGTATAATACCTACTCCAGAGTGAAGAAAGGAAGACCAAAGCCGAGATAGTTAGAGAGTGTAAAAATAGGTTTATGGAAATCTGAAACCACAGGATAGAAAAGAAAAGCAGAGGACTGATGAAATACAGGAAAAGAGTGCAGAAAGCCAAAGCTAATCAAGAGCCAAGTGGAAGAAGAATAATGCGATCGACTAAAAGTCCCGAAATTAAAAGTACTTGCAGGAGGTTCACCGGAATAAATGAATCAGATGATAGAAGTGTAATGCGTGTTCGGGTATATTATCAAGGGTTATAATATTGACATGGATCCGTCCCAACTGTTGCAGTGAAAGTTCTAAATCTAATTCATATTTCTAGCTCTTCTGACTATCGTTGTACAGATAACTTTTCTGACTCCGTTGTACGGTGATAAGCAAACTTGGGGTGCATTTCTGTTAAATAAAGTGGTCAATTAATGCCATCTTTGGTAAGGGATAAGGGCTTATGTGCCCCTCTTCCGGAAACCATTTCAATTGTGGCCTAGTATACACTACATTGTTGTTACGTGTTTCTCAGGTATATTTAGCACTCTTGTGATAGATTGATCCAGAAAATGTTACTTTTTATGCATTTTACAGTCTTCAAGAATCAATTACTTGCGCTCTTTTTTAAAAGTTCCCTTGTTTTATCCAGTTTGTGATACTGTGTTTTTACTGTTTTTGTTACCGCATATCACCGCAATTACACAACACACAATCACACACAAACACTCATGCCCATGGCGGAACTCGAACCCGCGACCCTCAGCTTGGCGGAGCTATACACTCCAGCGACCACGGCTACGAGTGCCCGCCATTCTTTGTTAAATATGTAGCTTTAACCATTAGTTAATTATCCGTTCTTAAATCATTTTACATAGTGCTATTAACTTAGCTCCGATTTCTGTATAAATAAAATAATGGTTATCTAATGTTTAGGATTCTCTTTAATGCGACTAGTTCTGATACGAAAACATGTAATATAATTTCTCCCGGGAGAAATGTAAGAGGAAAGCAAAGATTGAAGGTGAAAACGGATTAATTGAATTTCTGGAAAGATTGAAACAGAAAGAATTGTAACTCCATTTACTCCCTGTATTGCAATATTTTCTCATATTTCATTTAAAATAAAAAAGTGATGCGTTTGTCTTATAAATTTACCGAAGTTATTTTTTAAAAAGAGTAAAAATGTAGAAAAAAATACAAGAACTGAGAAACAAAAATTTGAAATATAATATTGCGATTTAAAGAACTGCAGGCGGACGTTTTAAGGGAGTGCAAGGTGAATGTGAAAAAGTATATAAGTTTAGAAACGGCAGAAAATATGGAAGATTACATTCTTCTAAGATTTTAATTTATTTCAACACGTAAGTGTATGCATATTAGTGCCTTAAAACATAAGAGGAATAAATAAACAAAAATTATTAACATTTAATATTAGGATTTAAAAAATTGCAACAGGCGTAAGTCATTAACTATACAAGATGAATTTGAAATGTATCTATGTATGTTTAGAAAGGACAGAAAAATATGAAGATTAATTTTTCCAAAATGTTAACCTTGTTTCCCATGGAGGCCTATGTTAGTGCTTTAAAACATAAGAGGAATACAAATAAGTAATATAAGAACTAAAACAAAGAAAATAAGTTACAGTTGGAAGAGAAGAAAGAAGGATAAAACGAACCACCCGTTTGTACTTTATAGAATTACAGCAATTTCCTGAGTTACAAAACATAACTTCCAAGCACATCAGTCAAGGCTCTTGTTTAAGTTGTAAAACAAAAACGGAAGTCATTAAAGTCTGTTTAGAACCTGCTAGCGGTGTGAAGAGCTCCGTTTTATGCACCTTCAGAGAGATTCTGTTTAAGTGGCAGTGTTACAACTCGCTACAGCAATTCTCACTGACGAAAATTAGTATTCGCAGAAATGATAATTTCGCCTCCCTCACAATTACCTTTGTAGAGTTCACCAATCTGCTAACTTAATGTTCTGGTCGGCATCGTAAATGTCAGTAAATACTTTTAATTGGCTCATCCCTTCTAGTTCATAGCTGCTATCACATGTGTAATGCGAAAAAATTATATGTTAGTTGAAAAGGGAGGAAAAAGTCGAGGTATTTACGAGTATCGACTGACAGGTGAACTGGTTGGGAGTTTTCACCTGAGGAGGAGTTAATTGTAGCTGCTTTACAGTGAAGATTTATGTGTGCAAGAGATTTCTGCACTGCCTTCTCCTGTGGGCCTCACTTACAACAAACAGGTCAACTTCCATCTGTACACGAACCTCAACTGAGAATGTTCCAAATTCCACTGTACTGAAATAAAAACACTAGACGTAACTAATGCATTTTCTGCAATTATATCACACCTTTAAATGGTTTATAATGTGTATAACAGCTTAGTGAATGGAACAGAATGTTTATAGACTGTAATCCATAGTTTGTTTATAATACACAAACAAAATACTTCAAAAACTGATGTGTTTTTGCGTTTATCCAAAATGTTCTTTGGCATTTTATCTACAATATATTATATACCTTATATTTTAATGTTAAAATTCGTTTTAGAGGTTATGCGCAAACTTAAAAGCAATCTTATTAGAAAATTCAATTAATTTGTTGAGAAAATCCATTTTATGTTAAAAAACACAGCCTTCTCATACAGCTAGAAATGTTGCTTAAATGTTTCCTATTGGTAACTAGCACTATCCAGCAGGCAATGCAATTTTATACTTTAGTATTATTGAAAATATTTCTACTCTTATTGAAACCATATACATTATGTCTGAAATACACATCTACAGAGAATTCGAAAAGTCCCACTTCATAAGCGAATGTCTGAGTTGTGTTATTTTGTGGCAGGAGGAACACGTGAACATCAACCTGCTGCGTGGTGCTGAAGTTTACTCACACCGTAGTGTTAGCAAGTGCTTAAATTGACGTCATAAACGGAATATAGCTTCCCAAAAAAAAAAAAAAAAAAAAAAAAAAAAAACGATTTGTTAACAAATGCATTTAAAATATCACTTCTCCATTTCTGCAGGGAAAACTAAGGTCACTTATTTTCAAGGGGCACAACTGGCCGTAGAAAACAAACTTATGTAGAATAAAAGTAAATACACTTAGCTGCTTAACATCTAAAGAGATTCAAATGTATAGTTGTACCTATTTTGTTATAGGTATTATGTATGTGAGGTTTGGAAAATTAACAATACAATCTGCAGAGAATAAAGCTTTTAAGATCAGTGCCGAGATAGAGAGTGAGTAAATGAGTAAGAACGTAGAAGTGAAGAACGAATTAAGCATTTAAAAATGATTATTTTCAAACAACTGGTTGGAAAACACCACACCAAATGTTCTTAGAGAGAGCAGGGAAGATCAATAAACAGGTGTATTGAGCAGTAAAATGTTACAAAAGATGATGATTGATGTAATCCCTAAGCTACTTAATAATGATGATGGTGATATCATATTTAAGCACACTGAAATGACATCGTCCTTGCCCTGAATCGAATTTGAAACTTTAAGTACAGAACACCGACGCTCGGCCAATTGCGTCGTTCAGTTCTATGTGTACCAGTGTTTTGAAAGAAAAGATAAACTATTTATTTAAGTGTCCATTGGTCGAATCCCTTGAAACTGCCATTGAAGAAATCACCTTCTTACCAGAAGTGAAATATTTCGCTATCTCCCTTTGTCCTAGTTTATTTGCTTTTATAAACGTAATGTGATGTATATATTTAAGCTATAGAATACGATATAGCTTGTATAGTTGCAGTGGTACAACTGTTAGCTGTGTTTAGAATTTCACCCATATAAAAAGTCTTGCAGAAAAAAATATATATTCTTTATATTCGGTTAATAATATCACTTCCATAGAGAGGACCCAAATATTACTCTATAGTGTAATAATTTTAAGCATTTAGAAACAAATACTTTTATGCATTATTATTAATGATGATAAAATATACCTCTTGAAAATTAGTGTATAAAAACAAACAATAACTATTAATTTGTAGCGCCACCTTTGGATGAGTAAATCCCATATTCATTGGGGACTCCTCTAAATAAGCGTACATAGCATAAAAGGTAAAATTATTAAACGATATGAATTAAATTAGCATTTATTACTATAAAACAATAAGGCACAAGATTAATTTTGAGTAATAAAATCTAATTTAGTGAACAAATCCTTTAGTAACTAGCACTCAAGTTTAGAAGAGAAGAAAGAATATCGTAATAAAATAATAATAATAATAATAATAATAATAATAATAATAATAATAATAATAATAATAATAATAATAATAATAATAATAGCATAATACAATTAGATTAGTGTACAAGTTATTGTCGTTTAACTGTGATGTTTAATTTTAAAATGTTGTAGTGCTGTAAATCTTGATATTTTGTACTATTTAATTTATCAAATTGGGCTTAAATTTCTACTGTGGTTCCGACAAGCATATAAATTCAGGTTGTGTAATTTTGCAATTAACGCGATACGACAAAAATTTATTGCCGGTTTGGTGCACATCATTCTGATGAATTTGGTGGATTTTGATTACGTTGAAATTAACATACTGATTAATATTAAAGCTATGATGATAATTATAAACGAACTGCCCCATCCTGTTATACTGATGAACGGATTGAACCAATTTTTAATATACCAGACGGAAGACAGCATATCATATATGCAACAAAAACAAAATTTACAAGTAGTTTAGAATACAATGCAGAGGCTTAAAAATAAACATATAACAATAAAAAAATTATTTCTAAAACTGGATATTAAAGTTTGCACTAACTGACGCAAGTTATTAGTTCTCACAAAAGCAAAGAGAAAAAAGCAGACAATGTTACAATGAAAAGCAAGTGGGAGCAGAAAGGTAGGCATATCTAAGATGAAAATCGATCAATCAAACTATTTATACTGGAGGCGTGACAGCCATATAGTCCTAGTTGATGAAATTGTTATAAATACTTTACTGAGCACTGTAATGTAATGGTTTCAGCTGGAAACAACAATGAGTGTTCTTTGATTGACTTTAATCCAGTAAATATTGCTCTCTCGGGGCTACAAAAATAAATTGCTGCGTTGGATGCTCGATACCGATAAGTGATAGCCGATTCATGTAGGCTTAACAGGTCTCATTTGCCTCCAGACTATAATAATTATTTTCACTACTTTTTCTAACGGTTGTAATAAATTGTAACTATTTTATTACTCAGTTAACATGTATGTTTGCATTGCCTTTCACAGTATGAGATTCTTCTCAGGCACATGAAGATTGCATGCTGCTCTTCCGCATTTATAATTTTCTATCATTCCTTTGTAATGCTTGGAAGTGTAAATAATGTCATTGTTTGATGATAAAGTATGCATAATAGAATAAAATAGAACGATTTTGACATACTTCAATTGAAAGTGATTTATTTTAATTAAGTATAAGATTCTATGTGTTAGTTTGCGCAAGTCTCTTCTAAAGAGAGAAAATAATACATAATTGGCTAAATGTTTGTAAGGGGAATGACAACTGTACAAACGAATTCAAATTGGGAAAAGAGAAAAAAAGCAAACGCATTTAAATTCTTGCAGTATACAATTCGTCTGATATCAGAATAACCAGAAAAATGAAGCTGAAAAAGTGGCACAAAAGTCTAATCAAATAAAATTTGTTGTTACTCTCTTATAGAACACACACTCTCTCTCTCTCTTTCGTTCCTCCAAGTTCCTCCTTTTAAACCCCAGTTATCAATCTAAGATTATACGTTTACCGCAATTCTCGCATGACCCCATACTCCCAAGTGTTTTAATTAGTAAAGGCAATAAAAATATAATAAATAAAACAAAAAAAATCATTGCAGCTTCTTACACTATATTTTATGTAATAGTTTGCGCTTTTGTAGATTTTGTATACGAGCACTTTTTATATTTTGTTGATGACAGAAGTCAAATATCACAGTATTTAAATTTACAAGCAAATACGCGTGCTAAACTCATCGAAATAAAACCAGAGATAGTGGTCAGAAGACGAAAATAATTAGGATTATTTTCACTCACCATCTTGAGTCCTTGAGGCTGGCATCATGTTCATAACCTGAAAACAATGGTAATTAGTGAAAATTACATAATAAAATACAGTCAGTTTAACATAGCGTAAACCTATTTTATAGTACACTGCCCTAAGCTGCATATGCGCATTACTGGAGAGAAAGGGACGCTGGTGTGGCGTTTTAGAAATAACGAGGGACGCGGAAGAGAATGAAGCGACATTGGCTGCCGCAATGGGAGCTGGAGAGGGTATCATACAATGTTTTCCATTGTACTACATATAACAAATATTTGATGTACATACTTCAATCACTTACAAGACGAATTAGTAAGGTAACACAAAAGAGCATGTATTATTTAAATGGCGGTGTCATAAATTGCTCTTTTGCCGATGTGACAGCATTTGAGCCTTCATGTAGATTCAGATTCACCCAACGTTCATTTTCATATTTTACAGTTAGTTGTGTAACTGTTACAATGTTCTCCAACCATTATTATTTCAATCATTCTGCTGATTACTCGTATATAAAAGCTTTCCCGTCTATCTCCCTAGTGTTAAGCATGCTAAATATTCCCAACAAATTGGTTCTGTTAAGTGATTCTAAGTCAACACATATTTTGTTGTACGCAGGAGAATGAGATGACATTCAACTACTTAAAATGCCAGTCTATGTGCTAGTCTCATGCTCTTGAGAAACACACGAAGAAACAGTTAATATTTCAAAGCATACCTACTTCTGAAAATCTGTGAAAATAAAACGAACAGAACTGAATATTGGAAATGGTTAATGCTAGAAGATTATTTTATACGTAGAACACATCAGTTTGTCTTCTCTTTGACACACGTGGAGGTTCAACACCGTTTCCAAACGTCACAGCTTTCATAAAGGGTTACAACACCAGACCACCCTCTAGTAATTCCACGCCGTGGAATTGAATCCTATGTTTTCACTGTTGCCAGTTTTTATCTATTTTTCACCACCCACAAAAAATCAGTAAAAATGAAGAGAACTTCACCAGCCTTTTACGTTTAATTTAACATATGCATTTTATTTCTTATGCCAATACCTCAAAGTTATGATATTTTAATAACAATCTTTGCAGTAGTTTACGAAAATATAGAAAAAAACAAAAAAAAATCGTTTTAAAAGGTTGTTAGGGATGGGGAATTTTCCTAAAAACGTTAATCTTACATGTAAAATGATATTGTTCTTGAATACAAATTGATATTAATCCGACTTTTAGTTTTTGAGTTATTTGCAGAGAAGTAAACGCGCTCATATTGGAACGGCGTTCAGATAATCTCATTACGTGAATTTTCGATGAATTTTTAGATGAAAGTAATAATTTTTCTATGTGAGGTAGAGATTTTTGGGAGAAAGTGATTTATTTCAATAAGAATTATCTACGTCTTTTCTTTCTTCTCTTCTGGAAATCCGTTGCATACCAAATTATTCCTAACTAAAAAAATCTGATGTGCTACACTCACATGACTTTCTCTACTCTTGCACAAACTATTTTTACAAACTCTTATTCTCCATCTATTTCATATTAATCGAGAAAAACATTTGCAGAAACGATGTTTTGACATGCAAAGAGAATTACATTTTACACATACCGAGCAGTTCTAAAAATATTTGACTATCGCTTAAGGCGTACTATGTTCCCCTTGTTTTGTATTTGCAAGGGCAATATAGAAATACAGTAGCCTTTAAGCATATACATATGTCTTAATAGCTGGTTGCTAGGTGCAGCACCATTCTCTTTGCCACACATTAATACTCTTTGCATATCCAAGACAAAAAAGTGAATAACGAATTCTCATTTGAGAAAATAAGTATTGAAAAATTTAAAGGAATAACAAGCAATATCTCGAAAATGGTTCACTCAACAAAAAATGTATGACATAAATTGTGTATTTTAACGCGATCTACATTTCTTGTGTAGTAAAATTTTGTCCATCTGTTATGGTTTACCAGTTATGCAAAAGTCGTTCACAATGAAGAATACTTTTGGAGACATTCCCAGAAAATTCCAGATATAATTTTATTTGTCATGAAAATATCTTAAACATATGAAATTTTAATCAAAATCGTTAGAGCCAATTATGAGAAAATTAAAATTTTCGAAAAATGTTCCATGTATAGGTAATCTGGGGTGGGGGATTTTCCTTAAAACCCTCGTGTCGCCTCTCTGGAAGATACTGAATCTAAATACCAAGTTTGGTGTTTATCTGACTGTTCGTTTCAGAGTTATGCTGTTCACAGACACACACACGGACATGTTTCCAAAAATGCTTTTTTTAGATTCAGGGTGTCTCAAAACATGTATTTCTGGTGAAATCTGTATCGAATTTTTGGGTGGGATATAATACTTCCCCTACTTACTATTCGTAGTAGAGAAAGTAAAAATATAGCGGTTTCATTTCTCAGAAATGCTTCAGTATACAACGCAATCTTTCTTTCTCAAACGTGTATGCAATATTTGTGTGATAAAAACTGCGCCTGTGTAATTTCATTATTGTAACTGTAACAGTTACAGAGCTACTCAACATTATTTGTGTGGTAACAAATTGCAGCTCTTGCAGTCCGTTGAGTCTCATAAGTCCCCTTAATTCAAAGTGAAATGCAAGAACGTTGCGTACAAAGGATACTATTTGGTCATAGAGTGCGTACGTTTTGCGGGTTTTTATTTGTTAAGGTACTCATTTTAGAATTCTCATTGTAACTAACTTTAATTACAGTATTCACCGACTCTTTGAGCGTCCTACAGGTTACTCAAAATAATAATCCCAACCTACTTATGGTTTAGGACATTCTTTTCTTGATACCAAAATCAGAATTTCTGTATAGTATGTTACCTTAATGTGGTATATTTTTTGGCTTCAAAGGGAATGTAGGCAGATGAGGCTGCTAAACAGGCCAGCCTACATCCTCACAATAGTATCATAATATCAAGATGTCAAAACATTTATCAAACGACACTTATTGAATAATGCTGAAAGAATGCCTAACGTTAAACTCCATTACATCCGTTGCAGCTCCACAAGTGTTTACAAACCTATTTGGACACTCCGACGAAGAAGCTCTCGACTTAGGACTGGCCATTATAAATAAGTTGTTTCTTACCCATGATCCATTCTCGCTCTGAAACATATTCCACTGGAGCTTCATTTGTACACCAAATGAAAACTACAGTGGGAAATGGTTCCGCGGTAACGTATGATGCACGCATTCAGGAGGTTTCGGGTTCGACTCCCGTCCACTCTGACCTTGGGTTTTTCGTCGTTATCCCTGGTCGATAGGCGAATGCTGGAGTGGTTCCTTATCTATCCATAATTTTCGTTCATTCCGATTCCTTCTCATCTTTCAGGTGTACTTCTAGGTTTATGACGTGAGGCATTGCCGGACAGATGGCGCGGATCCTTGCTTAGAGGAAAGTCTATCCTCCATGGACACCGTAAAGTTACTTGGTTGACGGTCGTTGATCGCCCTCTCTGTCCAGCTCCAGCAGTGGGACGGGTATTCGAGCCTGGAATTGTTAGGAACTTCCGCGCGTCTCTGTGCCTGTAGCCGTCCGTGGTTCCTTCATTTTATCCCTCTCTCCCGCAGCTCGTAGTGTACGAGGTGTCCCCCTCCGTTGTATACCTTATACCTTAAATAGGCGTAAATGGAGACAACAAACTGGGCAACCAAAGTACACAATGCTTTCAATAACCCTGGTATGATTACAAGCACAGTAAGTTATCTACACTTATGTAAGTAACAAACTCTAATGAGTATACATTCACATTCAGATAATTTTCATTCACTTATAATGTACTTGTTTTATGATCAGGCAGAGGGGTTTTAGCAAGTAAACGGAGCAATCGTGTAACCGCACGGAGATAAGTGACGTCATGTGTTGTGACGGACACTCCTCCCCAACCCAACAGCCGGTTTCGTTCCGACTGTTCATTTATTCGATACATATATAGATCAGTGGGGAACGTGGCAATATGTCTAAAGTAAAGAAGAGTTCGTGCATAAAAGGCATCATCACATTAAGCATCATTTGTAGCGGAATTTGACATGAAACACTTCAGCACAAATGGTGAAACCATCAGATGTAATATTAAACTCAAAGGATGTTTAAAATATCATGTTAAACAGCTTGTAAATCAATGAAACACAGGAACGTGTGGCATTATTAGAAAGGAACAATGAGAAAGGTGGCCTTTAAACCTCCGGAGCTTCAAACTATGGATCAGAATTTTTCGAGGATCTGAGTCATACGCTAATAACAGCGGATATTGCTTTAAAAATTTACAGTCTTAGATGTTAAAGAAAAGACAGTGTAACTAAAATTCCTCTGTATCAGTGCCTTAATTAAATCATGAGATAACTTTAATGCACATTATCAATATCACATTTCCCCCCTTTCTTTTAATCTTCTTTAATTCTAGTCTGCCTGCTATCGAAGTAGGGTGTGCTGCTTTCAAACTGTACATCATGTTTGTTTACAGAGACACTACAAGGTCACAAGCGCTTCCAGCTTCTCTCGTACCAATTCTCCGTGTTTTCCTAACTTGATGGTTTAAAACTCCCTCTGCCCGCTTATGATGCACTTGTTACGCTGTATTTAAATAATACTATGATGTTCTTAAACTTTTATGCTCGCGATAAGACTTCATTGTTAAAGAGACCTAAAGTAACACAATAAAAATATGTGTTACGTTTGTATGACTTTCTTTACGCACTATCCTTTGTTTTAATATAGTTCCACAAAACTATTCCTACAAAAACTTATTTCTCTATCTACTTCCCATTAATCGGGATAAACGTTTACAGAAATAGTTTCAAAACACATTTCGTTGTAGGTGCAAGGAGAGATACAGTACATGGTCAGATGTTTAAAACCTGGTGCTATTTGCTGGCCTTGAAGTTCCACACTCTTTCCCTGGCATCGTGAAAAGCAACAGAATGATGGTCACCTTAAAAAAATTACAAATACTGAAGAATCGGAACCAAAAATAAGGGAATATCGGGAATGACTGATTCTACAATAAAGTTGCTTGAAATAAAGTTTGTGCTTTAAAGAAAAACATCTTATTTTATTTATTTACTTATTTATTTTCTTGTTTGTTTGTAATACGTTTTTTTCTATATCTTACGGTTTGCTTATACAAAGTTTATTCCGAATGAAGTGGGCTTCAAAGACTACTTCCAGAAAATACAAGCTCTACATTTTATTTACATGTAAATATATTTAATATGTGGTATTTTAATCATAATAGTTACAGACATTTTTTAGAAAATAAAAAATTCAAAAAAGTTCCATGTAAAGCATAGTTTGAGATGGGGGATTTTCTTGAAAATCTTCGTGTCGTATCTTCAGAAGGTATTCAACCTAAATACCACGTTTGGTGTTTATCCGACTTTTCCTTATTTAGTTATACTGTTCACACACACACACACACACACACACACACACACACACACACACACGGACCTTTATCAAAAAATGCTCTGTTTTGGTCTCAGGTGTTAAAAAGAAATGTATTTTCGGTGAAATCTCGACGTCGCATTTCTGAGTGATTTGCAATGCTTCCTCTACTTGCGGTAGGTACGTAGTAGAGAAGGCAATGAGGTTTAAATTTCCAAACTCATTTTCAGGGTAGTGGATACTTATTCCAGCACGAAAGCTGTAGCTGAGTAAAAAGACATGAAGGATGCATATCTTTTCATCGTAGTAACTAATCTTGAATTTATTACTACATTTACTCTGTAATAAAACTACCAGCAGCTGGAGAAGCTTACCAAATCTTATTGTACAGCAAGCATGCAAACGTGGGCGCTGGAAGGTAGCGGCATAAAAGAAAACAATTTGCATTTCTTGAGGAATATTATTGCATGATTACATTGAAATGTGTATAAATTGTGCTCTCTGGATGAAGGAAGTGCAACGCCTTTAAATTATAGCCACTTAGTCGCTTTCATGACGAAGACAGCTTAGCAAAGAGCAATAAAAATCCTTCGCAAGGAAATTAATACTGTCTGCCTTGCGTGCATGCATAAAATTTCGTGATCTCTCCAGTCGTGACGATATTTTTTCTATACAATAATTAAAGCACTATTTCTTTAAATTAAACGATTTTTGGTGTAAAAATAAAATAAAAAGCGTTATATCTTTAAGCTAAATATATTCCAACTTTAAGGTTATCATACAGTTTATAATTTCATTGTATTTTATTTATGTATTGTATTTTAAACTCTACCTTGCTTATGTTCAGGTATAATATAATTTAAAAAATAATGATCGCGAATGAAATATTGTGCTCTTTAGTCTGATACATCCAAATTGCTAGAATTATAAATCCTTATATCTTTTACTTTAAAGGTGAACATTTTTCATATGGGAAAGTCTGTTATATTTTGGGAGGCTTATGAAGAAATGATATTCATGAATTTATTCTATCTTAAAATAATACAACGTTTATGTCAATGTAAACTAAAGTATCTATTGCGCTACGTAGGCTACTTGGTAGTGAAATTACTAATTTCCACAAATTTCAACCAATTTAGTGAAATGTCTGTCATAGATTTTCACAATAAAATTACAACATATAATACATTTTCAAGTGTGCTCTACTGCACAAGAAATTAATTTTCAAACAACGAAAAATAGAGCTCCAATTGATGAAAATTGGATTTTACATATTATTCCTGGAATATATTACGCTACAATATTACATTTTGTGTAATATTTAAAAGTTTTAATAAATTATTTGACACTTTTTAAAGTTCCAAAATTCAAATGTGTTTTAATTTATTAAAACCCTAATTCCAAACCTATATTCTATATCTAGGAAAGCCTTTTTGGATATCTTCTCCACCTTCAAAGACCATATGCTGAAAATATGAAAGTAATTGAACAATAATTCAACCAGGAGGAACATTTTAGTGACGAACACGTAAATAAACAAGATTGCGAGAATATAGACTTTTAAATTTTCACCACTATATTCCCACACGTACGCATGCACATTTCAATTTCCTGTTTGGGCATTTAAAGGGCTAGAAGACAAAAGCAGAAATTGGTTCCTTCTTCTATAATATTTTTGAAACATTTCCCAAAATTCAATATTGAGTATCTACCCTTATGTGATATTTGAAATGTTTACTTTTATTTCAGTACCTTTATCAAAAACAATAAAAAAAGACAAAGCAAATATTATCAATAATGTGAGACAGCTTATAACGCGAAACAACAGGAAGAAATAGATAAACATCTGAAGTTGTCCTTTGTTTCCATATTAATGATTCTTAAAGAATGCGTTTCCTGCTCACTGCGACATTAATGTGCTTCTTCTGATTTAAACTCTGACGAAAGTCACATTTATTCAAATCTTCTCGGAATGCTTCAGCAGAAAATGCATCGCGCTCTATTCCCGCTTCATGTTTGCTTGTTATTGAACTACTCTTTTAAAAACTGTTTCCTTACAAAAGTTTTTGATTTGTTGTATAAGAATTTCTTTTCTTTAATGACACCCTGAATGGACTGAAACCTTAGTGTGTTTTTTTATTTATCATATTTTAACATAAAAAATTACCGTGATATCTAAGGGAGAATTTCTCCAGCAGAAGCAGCGAGGGATGCATAAAAAATAGAGCATCTAAGTGGCTATACCTACACTTCATATGCTAATAAGCAGATTTTCTATAGCATATTATCGATGCTAGAAAATCTTAACTAAAAGCCGCATCAATAATACTAATAAGGAAAATGTTTAAAATTTTAATTTAGAGTTGTTCCAACTCTAGTCTCACATTAACAGGTTTATAGTCAGGCATGTAACATGGCCTCTAAAACAGTCCAACTTTTCCGCCAAACCAAACCAATTAAAGGAATGTTTAGTATGTCAACTAAATACAAATGAGAATAACACGTATAGTTTTGTGTAATCATTTGACAAACTTTAGTCTCTGGAGAGCAACAAAGCTCGAAAATCACACACGGAACTGTAAAACTAGCCTGAATCATTCAGGGAACGTCAGACATGTCAGTCACTGAATAAAATACGAGTGTATTTGTTTAAGTGTATGTTTACATATATAGATATTATTCTAAATAATCTCACGTGTCCAACAGACCGCATACGCTGTTACAATGCACAACATACAGAAGAAAGCAAGGTAAGGAAAAAACTCATTCAATACAACATTGTAATGAAGTAGTAAGAAAGCATAGTCAAATAATTGTAGCACTTTGCATAAGAATAGAAAGCGAAACTACGATTCACTGTTGAACTCTACTATATTATCTAAAGAACAATCAAGAAAAACAAGTAACTGCAACATAATAATGTAAAATATCGTAAAAAGAAATAAAGCACCAATACTCCCAGAATATGTTTAGCTTTGTTTACATCCCCGGCAATCCATAGTCTGAGCTTTCTCAAATCTCAGATATTTCGCCTTAGCTGAAATTTACTTATATCTTTCTGCCTGCCAGTGGTGTTCAACATGCCCTTAATGTGTATTCGAGGCGGTAAAGGATCGTGGTAAATATTTTCTCTTCCATCCCTCTGTGTTCTTGCCCGAATCCCTTTGTTGTACCAGTACTAACAGCAGTAATCTTTATCATTCTCCATGCACCAGGTCTAACCCATTCGAATTCTATCTAGCTTGTCCCTGTCTTGAAGAATTGCTACAAACCCTATTCCGATTTTATCCCTCGCTGTTCTTCCAAGGAAATATTTTCTGTGCATTGTGCAATTGTTTGTTGCCCGTGAATGCCCTCCCCCCATGCACTCCGTTTATATCCTTGACCCCTGATCCAAATGTAACCCATCTCTATGGTTCCTAAACCTTTCTTTAATTTTGATGCCCATGTCAATTCCTTCTATGAGGTGGTCCTCACTGGTTATTTTATCACTCATAAAATGTCTGAAATATATGGTATTGAATCAAAATTATCAGAGATAATTTCAGAAAAGAATAATGAAAACTTTCCATGTAAATTTTCCATATGCATTTCACAGACATAAATGCGTTGTTGAACTCAGGAGACTTTCTGGTCCCATAGCTCATCAGTGGAGCATCTGCTTGCTGTGCATCAGGTCCCGGGTTCCAAGATTTATCTTTAAACAACAAGGTTTCTGGTACGTGAATGTGAGTGTGCTTGTGTGTGTATGTGTGTATTATTAGTTATTTAATAACCATTTCGTCCATAAAATAAGATTTCAGGACTGCCACAGGGGTTAATACGTGAGCACATGTCCCAAGCCATACAATAAAATTATGACAAAGTTATCTTGAACCAGCAAAACTAAATGGCACCAACAGGTGCGGCAGGGTTAAAATAATTAAAACAAAAATACAAGCAAAAATAATAACGACAATAATAATAACAATAATAATAACCATAATGCAGAATTTCTGATGAAATCTCGTGTTTAGAGAAATTAAACGGGGTTTTAACCTGCGAGCATGAGAGATTCTTAGGTATAAGATCTTATTAAGTTTTCCTAAGACCGAAGCATTTATAATACTGAAAGTAATAGTGAATGTATCTACTGCTCTTATGTTACGTATTTTATAATCATATTGTTACATTGTCCACCACAAACGAGTGACTGGAAGAGGGCAGTCAATAAAGACATAAGCTTAGTTAAGTGCTTGCTATAAAATAGGTATGCAATCAAGGGCAGAGGAAGGACCAAGATAATCAAGGCAATTTGGATTCATCATTAGCAGTAGAAGAGTGCAGCCTTATTATCTCTAAATGGAAAAAGCACTTTGCCTAGCAGGCTCTCTTTCTCTCGCGGCAGGGAAAGCAATGGAACGAATTTTGAACATTAATTTTCATTCGCTAGCTAGCCATTAGATCCGTATCGCCAGCGAGGTAACGGAAGTGTAAACAAAAGGATATTTCAGATGTGCAATCGATGAGGTCTCATTAAAAGTTAGGCTTTTCTTTGTGCCATTGTATTTAGGCACGACTGCCTCCCTGCAGAGTTCAGCCACCGATGGAGTTGCCCATTGTGTTACAGTATGAAGAAACGAATAATAACAATTGTTACTTTTTGATCAGTAGGTACCTTATGACGTTCTTAAAGACACCGGGAAGTGATATGAGTCAAAATTGTGTTTTTGGTATAACTTTAAATGTTTGTTTTTCAAAATTTCACTTTAGATTAGAATCAAACTTAATGTGATTGCAGCTTGAAGTATGCTGTCATCCAATTATTGAATTATGACTTTTATGCAAAGAAACTAAATTGCAAAACTATTTTAAAAGCAATGATGTATAAAATCTGCTACTGGTACTTTAACACCGCAATTTCACTTAAATCTCTATAATGCTGTCATCCAATTATTGAATTATGACTTTTATGCAAAGAAACTAAATTGCAAAACTATTTTAAAAGCAATGATGTATAAAATCTGCTACTGGTACTTTAACACCGCAATTTCACTTAAATCTCTATAATTTTTTGATCTCTGGTAATTAGTGATTTACCTACTAAATCCTTTACTCTGGAAATCTAAAACTGAAGTCGCAATAGACATTTGACATCAATTCTAGTAAATGAACAACAATATAATTCAATATAAAGATTTGTTACTGAATGACACAAAATAAAACTTAATGATTACATCTTCAGTAGCTGTGGAACTGCTTCTTGAAACGCCGTGATTATGCTAATGTGCGTTTATAGATTAGCTTGTGACGTCTCTCAGCAGGTCGCCACGTTTGAAAGCTTTAGGGTAAGCGCATTTTTAGAAGCGAGAAGTTCTATACTTTTTATAATAATAAAAACAAAAGAAAATGAAGCTCAAACCTTCCTGTAACGTGCTAAAATAATAGTTATCACTGGAAGGGAAGGCTGCAATTATCAGGTTTGCCAACCTGTACGATAATCATAGGGACATTTGATAATTTTAATGCCGGTAGGACGATACTGGGAAAATATATGCTATTTTTAAACCTTTTAATGTTAGTATGTAACAGTTCTAGCGAAATACATTGTACAATATTCTATATCTATTAATATTTGATAATAATAATCAGCATTATTATGTTGCTTCGATGCAGGAGTACATTTAATTAACCCTATAATGCATGAACTATTTTGTTACATATGCCGCTCTTCCTCTAATTTATAAACCGACTTTTATATCCCTTTCATCGGCACCACAACCGAAGCTATTCGAATAGCCATGCTCACTAGAGCGAGTTCAACTCCCAGCGACTGCAGTCAAATGTAACTGGGAGGGCTCAAGAAAAATAACCGGTGTAATGGCAGACTTGGATACTGACGGGGTTACATTGGACTTTTGTCGCATTGATTTTTGCATCTTTATATTAAAAATAAAAAACAAAAACATTATGGTTTTATTGCACATCGTTTTATATGCATTAGACGGTTCAGCACGCACTCATGTGTGATCATATTATGATATTTTTCCTTTCAAGGCAAAGTCAGGCACAAGTGCACCACTGTGGAGTGGTTGATATAAATAAGTGCAATAAGTAGTTCATTTTGGTTGAGTCCGTTTTAGCGTAGTGTTCTATGTGTAGTTTCAAAGATTATTTTACACATTATAGGCCGTTGCTGTGAAAGCGCGTGTAATTTTCATTGAGGAACATTAAATGTCAAAAAAACAGTATTAGTAAAGCTGGAATATCATACTCCCGTGAAATACAGCGGTATTTTTAAAATGTACAATAATTCGAGTAAAAATCCATAACTTTGAAGAGTTGGTACAATACTTCCGTAATTTAATATTGGCAATCCTGATAGGAATAGGTGCATTTCACTCATGCTCTCATTTGTGCCCCATTTAGCGATTCCACCAATGTGTTTGTGTGTATGCGTGAGGTGTCCGTGTCCAGGGTACTTATGGAAACCAACCTTTGGGATAATTTTTCATCACTGAAAACAGTGAAATATCTTTTTACACAGCAGCCCACTAATTCCGTCTAAAAGTCTAATGCTGGTGAAATATATCCTTAAGCCTGCATAGGATTCCTAAAATGCAGTTTTCGACTTCAAGGTATTAATAATATACAGACTATTAACAGTACTTTGAGCTTAATGACTTAGTTATTCGCAATTAATTAAATCGTCTAGTTTCGAAATGCTGTTTATTCATTAGGTTAATACAAGTTGTATTGTGAACCACAGTTTTGATTTCCTCATCACTTGTAATACGTACTAAAACTCACGTCGGATTCACTTCTCCCAATTCTTACATTTTTGGTTTGGCTTAAACCATTATTAAAAATGTTTATGTCTTTACTTTTCTCCAATGACACTCCCTTATACAGTGAATATAGGGTGAGATGAGGTATATATACGAGAGTGGTTTGAAAAGTCTGGTAAAAAAGCAAGAAACATTTTTTTTTCGTAACACCGTATTTCTCGACATAGTTTCCTTTGGTGGGTATACACTTAGTCCAGCGATTCTCCAGCTTTTCCATCCCTCGGGAAAATAGGTTCTGTTAAGCTCATCAAAATACTCGTTGACGGTGATGATCCCTTCCTCATTTGATGAAAATTTCAAGTCAAAGTTTCAAGTTAGGCAACAGGAAGAAGTCACTTGGGCTGTCTGGTGAAAAGGTTGGATGAGGAACAAATTCAAAGCCCAATTTATGCACTTTCGCCATTGTGATCGCTGATGTGTGGGACGATGCATTATCCTGGTGAAAGAGATCTTTTTTGCGTGTCAACCTTGGTCTTTTTTTTCGTCAACGCAAGTTTCAAACGATCCAACAATGAAGCATAATAGGGTCCAGTTATGGTTATGCCTTTTTCTCAAGTAATCGATGATGATTATTCCTTGGGAATCCCAATAAACAGTGGCCACCACCTTACAGTTGACAAAATGGTTTTTGCCTTCTTCGGCGCACTTTCAGTAGCCTTTGTCCAATGTTTTGACTGCCGTTTTGACTCTGATGTGTCATGATGGATCCAAGTTTCATCAACGGTCACAAATCGGCACAAAACGTCTTGCGGGTTGCGATTAAACATCGCCGGACACTGTGTTGAAATGTTCTGGATGTGCTTTTGGTTGGCTACGAGCAATCGCGGCACCCACCTCGCACACAGCTTCTTCATAGCCAATTTTCCCTGCAGGATATTGTGCACTCGCTCCGTTAAGATGCCTAAAATCTCAGCAATCTAACGAATTTTTATTCTTCAGTCTTGCATTACCGTCACAATATCATGAATTTTATCAATGTTTCCTGTGTGGTGACTTCAATTGGAGGCTGGACTGAGCTTCTTCTTCGGTGTTGTTCGAGCACGTTTAAATTAAATTTATCCAACAGTAAACGGTCTTTAGTGATGATGCAGGGCCCGCATGAATTTTACCCAGTTCTATTTTTATTTGTGAGGCAGTCCAACCCTTCAAATGGAAATGTTTCATAATAGCACGAAACTCGATTTTTTCCATTTTCAATCGCAGCCGACACATTGACCAATTCAGATGGCTGTTAACAATAAGCTGTACATTGTTGAAATTTTTATGCGATCCTTTGAATAATGAAACTTACCAACCTTAAACCTGCAACAAAAATGTTCTATACTTTCATGTCAGTTCAACAGACTTATCAAACCACCCTCGTAGATGCTTATGCTCTCTTCTTTAGATATGAAACGTTTCTTGAAAGGAAACTAAAACAAACAGAAAACATCCAAAGTGGGTAACCTTCAACTGGAGGTTCAGCCACATCTTGTGTGCATTAATTATGATGGTGTGGCAACATTAAAACTCTTCTCAATCAACAGCAAAGGTACCAAGTGGATAAGAGTCTATAAGGAACCTCCTAGTGCAAAATCAGAACAACGCTCTTTACATCTTCTGAAAAGCTTTGCTATCCTTAAGAAACGGACACGTCAGAACAGGATCTCTGTGTACTTCCGTATTAATTGTACCGTAACACTCATCTACCAATGGTGAGTACGAAGAGGAATCTCTTTTAAATTGTTGCTAATTATTGTTAGGTAACTCTGCACCCTAGCGGGAGCGTGTCGAACCAAAGATCAAGCGCCACGCTGGTGGGCCTTGCCGCCTGCTAATTATCCTTCATATTGTTGGGAAAGATGTGAAAGCACATTGTCCATTACTTGCAGATCTTCACGCACTCACTTCCATTAATCGCTTCCCTGAACTCAAATGAATATACCTAGTCATACTATAATTACGTTTTGCATTTTCAGTGAAAGGGCATAACAAAGAATGTTGTTAACATTTGCTGAAATGTAATACAAGGAAAAAATTATGCTTCACCTAAAAACACAAAGATACCCAATGTTAATAAACTAGGCTGAGAACTTAAAATTTACCATGAATTTCCTAAACCATGGGAGTTTTCGTTATAACAACAAAGATTAAGGAAAGAATTTTAATAAAAGTTGTATATTCAGCACAAGTTTCAAACAAATTCGAAATTGGAATCCCCGTATCAAGAGGTAACGGAACCATCGGTACTGAAGAGATTATGCCCATTCTAAGTGAAGGATAAACTTAACAATAGAAAAGTTCATAAACGAGGATCTGTATGTCCATCATCATCATCATCATCATCATCATCATGGAGGATGTTATAACGTTTACTTCGTATTATATCAAATGGGGAAACCAATAACATTCATAAACCGAGCGGGATGGCTCAGGCGGTACGGAGGTAATGGGTTCGATTCCCGCGGCCGACATTCCTGATCCATGGTTTTTTCGGGGTTTCACCGGGTCGTTAGGCGAATGCTGGGAAGGTTAATTACATCCCCCGAATTTGCTGTCTCTCCATTTCATCTCCATTACCATTTCACTTCACCTTTCATCTGCTTGATCTGTTTCAGGATTGAAAGTGTAGCCAGGAGACTCGGCGTTGCATAACAGAGAAAAAGGATGCTCTCTGTAACCCTTTTCCGTCTCCGAGTCCCGAGCCCCGCAGTGGGATGTGCAAGCTTGCAGGAGGAGCGGAGTCAGTTGCACCAGCTGCCATCCGGGTAGTTTCAAAATGTAAAAAGC
Organism: Deroplatys truncata; assembly: GCA_030765065.1. Taxonomy (NCBI): domain Eukaryota; kingdom Metazoa; phylum Arthropoda; class Insecta; order Mantodea; family Mantidae; genus Deroplatys; species Deroplatys truncata. Next base: position 132,056,940 of record CM060978.1, read on the forward strand.
AGGGACCCTGCCATCTGCCCTGTGTGTTTCCGGCCGCCCTGTCACCTCTCTTCACGCCTGACGCACCCCGTTAGGGGCGTAGACACAAAAGATGTAGGTTAAGGTGCTAAGCCTCCCTCCGTAACTGGCTCTACTCCTACCCCTAACATTCATAAGAAACAGAGTTTTTATCTGTATAATTAAGACATCAAGAAAAGTTAAAACAATAAAGGTGTGTTGTGTTTTTATGTCAGATCCTATCTGCACTTCCTGAGTATTTCGGTATACGATTTATTAGATTTAGTTAAATATAGGCAGTTTTAATATTAATTTGGTACAAGTTTAATGATTTAAACTTTCTCATGTTCTTGTTCAGTTAAAAATGTGTATCGGAATTTCATAGCATATCTTGAGAGAAACTCTGTATTATATCAGCTCTTTTTTCTCCTTGCCTTCAGCTTTTTGTTATAACATTTTGCTGTTTAACTACTTGTAGTGTTTACTTTCTCTACGCTTTCGGTGCTTGGGGTACTTTTATGTTTGAGTCATACACTCTTTCAGTAAATCAGGTGAGGACTTTAAAGAAACTCCTACCCCAAATTACGATTTATATGAAAAAAATGTTTCATTATTTTCATTCTTTCGTACCTGACTATAAATACTTTGTTTCAAATCTCATGTAATTCAGATTAATATACGGATAAAAAAGTGTATCCTCAATTTTGTGTATATCCTGTGGAATCCTCTTTATTTTTAATGAATTTGACAACATTTTGTATAAATTTTAAAACATATGAGTTAGATAAAATATTATTTGAGGAAAACTGCAGAATTCTTTAAAATATACTGTTAATTTTATTCTTTAAGTGTCCATTCGTAGGTTAGCGATTTACGAAATATTCACCCCTCTTCATTTGAAATTTCTATAATTTTAAGCAATACTTTCAAGTGACTTTCTGTTTATTTTCTGAGCTGATTCAATGAGCATGCGATACCAAAGCAAGCATATCTAAAACAGTTTTTTCCAGCCATAAACTGTATGTTGAATTATTTGTGCCAACATTTATTATAAATGCAGGGAAATAGAAAAATAAACTTTTGCGTGAATCATTTGTAGAATATGCTGAAAATAGATAATAATGGGTAGACGAAGTTGTATAATTGCAACATTGCGACATTTATAAATTACTATTTATGAAAAATATATTGTATTCAACAAATGACGGTGTTCCTCACAGTAACCTTTCATGCTAAAACTTCGAACGATTTTTACAATTACCCAGAATTTATCCTGACTCTCTGTCTCTCTGATTGACACTCGAAGATACATACACATTTCTTCCAAAATCAGTATTAGTACATTTTTGCTTTCTCTATTACGCACATAGTATGTAGAGAAGGTATTGCATTCCACCCAAAAATTCGATACCGAGATTGCACCGGAAACACATCTTTTTAGTTCCCCTGGTTAAAAGAACTAGAAAATCGCCCTGTGTGTGCATGTTTGAACAGCATAACTAAAACACCTAAACGTCGCATAAATACCCAACTTGGTATTTAAGTTCAGTATCTTCCAAAGATGCAATACAAAGATTTTTAAGAAAATCCCCACCCCAAACTAACCTTTACAGGGATAGTTTTCTTTAATTTTTGTATTTCTAAAAATGGTTCAAATGATTTTGATTAAAATGCTCAATATATTAAAGATATTTACAAGATAAATAAAATGTATATCTTAAATTTTCTGGAAGTAGCCTTGAAGTCCTCTTCATTCGGAAGGAATTTTGTATAATCTTGTATAACTGATATACGTTAAGCGATAGATGAAAACATAATACACAAAAAATGTAGACATCTAGCACACAATGTACCTATTTCATATAACCTTTTTGTGTGTCATAAGCGGTTCCGAGATATTCGTTATTAATGGTTCATATGCTCAATACTTTGTCATTCTTTTAAAGTCATGGCATTTTTCAGTTATATCTCACTTTTGCACGAAAACTGCATGAAATTTTAAGGCCCGCATAAAGCAACCAGTTTTTAAAAATTTCCGACTATCGCTGTCTGCAGTGTATCCTAATGAAATGTGTAATGTATCTGTTTCTGCAAAGGTTTATGTCGATTAAAATGAAGTAGATAGAAAAATTAGCTTTTTTAAGAATAGTTTGTATACCTACTAATAAACGTAGAAGCTAGAGAAAGCCATGTGAATGTAACAAATCAGATTTTTAGCCTTGCGCTAATGATATAATAAAAATGTATTAATGGCTTTATTATTGCAATAGACCGCAACTGTCTCACGTTCTCATAATTAAAATTACAATTAGGGGATGATGTCTCATAAGTAATGTCGGTTTTTAGGCAAAATCTTATTTCAAATGTGTTGTTACAGGATTGTAATCTTCAAAGTAAATGCCATTAGATTCTATAGCCCTGAGCCACCTTTCACCGAGGTTTGCTATCCGCAACCGTAACAGTTCCTGGATTTTGATGCGAAGAATTCCATGATAACAATTTCAACTACTTCAATGTTTTCAAAATTTCCTCCACGTAACAAATGAACCATGGATCTAAACCTACGGTAATCTGATAACGCAAGATCAGGGCTATATGCTGGATGTAGTAGCAGTTCGATTCCATCCAATTTGTCTTTTGAGCTGTAAGAGGTATCGCATTGTCCTGCTGCAAGAGCACCCTGTTTCTGTTAACTAATGCCGGGTACTTCTGCCTGTAAACTCGTTGAGAATAAAATCCCTCATCGACTGCACGTCCATTTGGAAAAATTCTCAGTGAATCACACCTTCAAAATTCCACCAGACACATATCATTATTTTGCGGCCAAACAGATTTTTTTAACGACAACATTTGCAGGCTGATAGGTATCGAGTCACTGTTTAGAGGTGTCAGGGTTGCGGTAATACACCAAGTTTTCATCACATGTGACAATTCTCTTGATAATCCATCATCCTAAGGATTAGCGATAAGGTCTCCACAGATAACCACTCTACGTTGAGCATGATCAAGTGTCAGATCATGTGGTACAAATGTACAGCTTCTGAACGAGTTTTAAGTGTCTTAATATGGCAATGTACGGTATCTTTTGAAGCACCAAGTTCTAACAACTTCCGAGTGCTTGTCTGTGAATTTTCTGCCAAAACTCTGCATGTATTCTCAATATTCCATAACTTGGGTGTTCCAAAATGTAAATCCTTTAATGTTTATTAGGTCTCCATTTTTGAAAGGCTGTAACCATCGCTGTGCTACTCGCTCACTAACAGCACCTTCACCTTTGACCTCTCAAATTCTTCGAGCTGCGGCGTAGCTTTATAACATTGTTTCCAGTAGTGCTTCAGAAGAATTCTAACCTCAAACTTTGTTTCCTCCATTTTAAAAGCTTGTATTTCCAATTGCTGGCTGCCTATATGTTAACAATAGCGAAGAATACCGTAGCACCCTATAAATAGTATTGACAAAAATAAAAGCATATATACGCACGATATAAATCCAATTAAAAACCCGACATTACTTATAAGACAACCTAATAAAATGATAATAAGCACATATATTATCATAAAAGAAGCTGGTAGTGCTGTCATTCCCTATCCACACGTTTCTAGCATCTTCTAAGGCGATTTTAATTCATTCTCCAGAGTTCCATATCCAAAATTGAATGGATGTCTCGCCTGATGTATTCTTTTACTTCTTCCATTTCATTTCATTTCATTTCATTTTTCATGTGATCATCAGAGTGGGAAAACTTCTGTAATTGACCCATGCTTAATAATCTTCTCCGACGTAGCATGATTTGTTGCAAAATAACAGACATTGGAGTGCAGAGAAAATCCGATTTTACATACGAAATTCCCTTGCATGATATAAAAACTGGTGTGCGGTAAATGCATGCAGAATAATAGGATCTATATTTTTTGAACAAACAATAAATGCAGAGGGATACAGGAATGTCATTCTCACCAAATGTTTTGAATACCTGGCCGACATTGAATGCGTTCTGGATTTTCACAAGACTTTGCTACCGCTGCTGAGTCGTTAAATTTAGTTGTTGAAGATAAGGTAAAGGATTATAGCCCTCAAGATCACCTAATTTAACTGCATGCAATTTTTATCTATGGGGGAACTTGAAGAAGCAACACACCCCCATAACTTGGAAGAACTAGCAGAAAGCATCAGGCGAGAAATCCGCTAATTTTCGGATATTGAACCTTCGAGTGTGGATGCAAATTTCCTGAGAAGGTTCCAGAAATTTATGGATAAGGAGGACATTTCTAACACCTCTCATGATAAGGGATTCTCTTATTATTATTGTAATTGTAACCATAACTATGAGATCACGAAGCGGTTACGGGGATATTATATCTCTTTAGGCGGTAGACAGATCGAAGCGATCGGCGCAGAGCGGTGGCCGCAGTTTGAGGGAAAAGCACTGTATATGCAACATTTCTAGAATATGTTAAACAATCTAATCGGTAAAAAACAAAATGTGTTGGAATACGCCTGAGTTTTGTTTTCAATAATATACATAAGAAATACGCGTAAACTGACAGTATCTTAAAGTTTTATTACTTCATGTTATGAATAAAAGCGTTTCATGCAATATAAAGCAGAAAAAAAAATGAAAGCACGACATATCCCTGGTTTCCTTTCAGAACTAGGCTGTTTATTGTGTTGTTCAGAAATGACAAGATATAGGCGCAATGAAATAACAATGAAATTTTGCGTAAAACTGTAGATATCCATCTTATCAACATTTTGTGAGTAAAAACTTTTCAGAAAAGTTATGTTTATTAAAATGTTCTATACACGATGTTCTACAATACTCAATAATAAGAGAAATATTTAGAGCTTTTGACTTTAGACTTCACAACACCCCTCCTTTCATACGCTTTTGAGAATGTAGTTAAGATGAACATACCCTTTTCAGTAAGTTAGAACCTAAATTATGTCATATTCCAAGTCACTTATAAAGACAGCATATATACATATACAAACCAGAACTCAGGGATACCTTCCGAGTATTTTGGTATAAGGGACCCGTGGTCTCTGCCGGGTCGTTACAGAGTTATAATGTAATTATGATTTATTCGGTTTGTTACCCTAATCACCCTTGTTTCTATGAAAATACCCTCACAACAGTGAATAAGCCTGTATAACATGCAATAACCAAAACGTACAGCACACAACACAGAGTAATGCAACATCCCGCAAACGAAACACGTACACATTATCACGGCGTGTTCAATCTGATCTGTCAGTATATACTACAGTACGAAACAAATGCAGAACTGTTCCCTTATTTTCAAAATGTAGACCACCATGATCACGGCAGAGTGTACAGAGACGCATCATCGATTGCCTTACACGCTCAGTATTCCAGGAGTTTGGTGCACTACTTCCGCGGCTGCTATAACCTTAGCAACCAAGTCCATGCGGGTATCGACGGAGTCTCGTAAACTAGGCTCTCCACATGCCCAGAAGAAGAAGTCCATTGGTGTCGTTTCTGGTGAACGAGCTGGCCATGGAACTGGACCACCGCGACCAATCCATTGTCGTCCAATCTGTACATCAATGTGGTTCCTAACATCGAGTGTAAAGTATGTCAGCGACCCGTCATGTTGAAACCACATAAGCTGACGAATTCTCAGCGGCGCATCTAGGAACTGTGGAAGGACATTTTGAAGGAACGTTTTGTACACGACTCCGTTAAGAGTATCAAGAAGTACTAAGTTCCAATCACAAAATTGTTGACAATACCAGCACATACATTCACAGCAAACTGCTGTCGATAGGATCGACACAATAGTTCGCGTGGATTTTAGTAAATCCCATACATGGCTATTCCTTATGTTGAACATGCCCTCTCTTGTAAACTTGGCTTCGTCTGCAAACAACACAAAAGCAGGAAGATTGTGGTTTTCTGCACATTGCTGAGGGAACCAATTAAACTCTAATTGAAATGGGTAGTCCGCTGGCTGAAATGACTACACCTTTTGTGGTTGATGCGCTCTCTAAACAATTGATTGGCTTGTGTTCAGAGCTCGTGCAATGCGCCGCCTACTAGCGGCAGGATTGTCACCAATTGCGTGAAACACATTCTCTTCCAGATAGGGTGTTCTGGCATACCTCGCACGGCCAGTATCTTCCATTCCAACAGGAAGGATCCAGTTTCTCGTAGGCGCCTATGATGCGGTTGCCGTCGGTGCGGGAACAGGTCAGTACAGCATTGTTGTGCTTCTCTTCCATCGCATTCAGCGAACCTATATACGAGATGCATTTCGGACAATTCATCGCCACTAAACCTATCCATACTGTGTAGATCGATTTAACAACACTGTCGGAAAAACAAAACTCTAGACAGAAACCAGCAACACTGAATGCAAACTTGACGGCAACGAGTTAAATAGAGCATTACTGTTGTCAACAGCAGGTACCGTGAGCGAATGAAAACAATTTGTTTACAAATAAGACACACAGCGCATACCGTCGACGTTTACACTGTTGTGCAGCATTTTCAGTGAAATACAGATACAAAGCCAATTGGCAAGAAATCAAACGAAATGCTATTCTCTGTAACGAGCCGCCGGAGACCGTGGGTCCGTATGTCAAAATACTCAGAAGGTATCCTTGAACAACCTCTGAAAGTTTGTCGGCGGACCTTTTGTTCACCTTTTATATGTAGATATGCCGTGTGTATGTTAGTTTATATATGTGTGTATAAAGAGTTTAAACATTTACTTTTTTTTGTTACAGGGCAGTCCATTGCACAGATAACCTCAGTCAGTTATTTTCATTAATACAGAAACTACAAAAGAAGAGAAAGAAATATTCGTATTTTTTTAGCATAAAGAGATCGAAATCATTTGGCCAAAACACTTTCCTATTGTTTCCTACCTAATCAGTTTTCATCTTAGAATAAACTCTGAAGAAAATTGCGTGGAAATGTTTCAAAATTCTAAGGAGATTTTGGGGAAAGAAAGCTAAAGGGAAATATTGCTCCTATTTATATAATGCATGTGTTCCATTCTAAGAATATAAGTCTATAAAAATCTATAAGATGAAGTAATTGCTATCTTTACAAATGTGTAGGTGATAATATATAGCATCTGCTGCTGCGTTAAAGACTCTAAGCAACACGAGAAATGTTTGACCATGAGCGTTTTTAGCACAGATTATGGGTTTTTTTTTTAAAAAATATGTTTGCTTTGCAGTATTTTACCCAAATTTTCGTAAATCGCCGACTCTGAGCTCAAATATGGCGGAAAATACAAACCAGAAGTATCACAATAAGTTAAAAAGTCATCAGAAACCCGCAGATGGATGTCTTTTTCTTTAAGAGTTTTCAGTGAATTTTACGGGTATTTTGCTGTAGGACATGTAGAAATACGTGTTGTCTAACCGCTAAATTTATGTGAATTTCTTAAAGAGCGCTTACCTCTCTAAACCTCTATTATGTGTAACCTGCTTCTTCCATTTAGTACCTCATTGTTCGTGAATAATCTCCGCTGCCGATTCTGTAATCTTCCTTCCCATGGGAGGATGCGGCAACGGGAAGTTTGTTTCTCGCGCATTAGAGCGTGTAACACAGCGAGGCGAGTGAATTCCGTTAGACATTCTTGAGAACTATTCAGAATTATTCACAGTGTTGAAAGGTCCTCTCCTTTACAGCGTTACCGTGCCATGTGTATTATGCCTAGGATCATGACGTTGCAGTTCGCATGACTATCCACCTTCCTCCAGCCACTCCTAACAACATCCAGTACGACGATCCACTTTGCTCAGCGCAGTCCATAGCAATCCTTTGACGACTATATATTTGTAGCGCGGAAATCATGCCATCAACGCTAACGATCGATATATGTCGCGCGGAGTCCGTGCCCTCACTGTTAACAAACGATATATCGGTTGAAGTGGACTGCCTGCCTTTTTTTTTAACTTCAACTGCGACATCTGGGGGATCTAGGATGCACTATCTTTCGTATAATGTAAAACATATATCTTGAATCTTGTGTGTAGACTCTGAAGTCCTCTTCGTTCTGAATGACTTTTACTTACTTATAAATCGTAAAAACCCGACAAAACCCTATTATACAAAAACGTTTATCTCGTTAAAGCACGCAATTTATGTCAAATGGATTCTTTGTGGCATTAACCATTTCCGAGGTTTGTATGTTATTGGTTTGCATTTTCAAATACTTAATTTTTTTCCCCAAGTGATGAGTCGCTATTCGGTTTTTTTTTCGTGGTCATTCAAAGCCATAAAACAGGATATCCTTGTTTAAAAATTGTTTTAGCCTTCTGTATTCTTCTTATATGTACAAGTAAGTGTAAAATATGCAATGGAAGCTTATCCGTATTAAGAAGAAGTAGGACGAATGAGATTATGCAAGAATATTTTGTAGAATAGTGAGTGAGAAAGTCATATGAATGGAACACTTACGCTTAGTTATTATTACGAAATTAATATGCAGTAAAAATCAACAATGTCCTGCGTAAAGTAATATGGAAATGAACATTTTGGTATAGAATTTCCTTAAGATTCTTGCTTCAAAAATGTAGCTTCTGAAATGCCCCCAAGGATTAAAATGGGCTACGATCAACTGTCTAAGTACTTGTGAACGACTTTTAAGGTATACAACGAATATAATTATTGGTGTTATTCATTTCTGATATTGTGGAATTACTATACTTATTTGGAGACAACCGCTTAAATTATCAACACTTACACCCAATTCCTTGTATTTGAATATTTATTTCACTACAAATATTTACTTATATTATATTAGTTGCAAGTTAACAAAAACACTTAAAATAATTTTATAATAATCCATCTATTCATACAATAACAAAGTCACTAAAATAAGTTAATGAGTTCCCATGAAGGCCCAATAGACACATATTACTGTGGTTGTGTAGCTTGTTGACCTTGCTTCCTCTTTAAATCTGATATCTAACAGTCTTTATTAGCTTTCTACGTTGTCTTGCATACTAATTTTCGTGACCAATTTAGTTTTTACTTTACTTAAATAATCTCCTATATCCTTTATGTTCTATGTCCCATAGTCTTTGTCTCCATAGTTTATTTCGGCAAATTGGGTCATCCTCCGTGGTCATAGTAGCCTCTAGTTCCCGAGGCCGCGGGTTCAAACCCGGCGGGGGGCGATGAATTTTTTTGGGAGTAAAATTCCTTAGCATGGTTTCCTTCGGAAGGGAAGTAAGGCCGGTGGTCCCGTGTCGTATATTTACGGCACGTAAAAGATCTCAAGCCTGATAAAGAGGTTTGAGCAAAATTTCTGGTCTTTCTCGCCCAATATAGAATGGGACGCTAAGGACCATAGTAGTTAAAGAGCGTCCATAAATAACACATAATTTAATTTTTTGGCAATTTGGATCACTTCTAAGCATTTCTTCTTCAATCAAGGATTAGGCTACTACCTCTTTCAATTTCACATGAATACAGCGTTTCTTACGTCGTCCCATAGACCTCCGTCCTCCTGATTTATATTTCATTATTTGTTTGGGAATTCTTTCAGGTGTCATTCCTTTCAAATGTCGAAGCTAGTTCTCTCTGCAGCTCACTAGCTCTACTATAATGGATTCGGTGTTTAATTCCTGTTTTATGTCTTCATTTTTAAATTGGTATGCTCTTGTACAACCTTTAATAGATCTTAGGAATCGCATTTCGGCTGCTTGTAATTTACTGAAGCCTTTGTTTCTTAGCGTCTATGTCCCACTACCACATAGTAAGACAGGAAGCGCCATGTTGTAAAACATTGTGTATCTCTTATATTCATTTGTGTCACATAGTGCAGATTTATTAAGGTAATTATTGCGGGCATTTTTCTAAATTCACCATTACTCTTAATTCTTTAAATTTCATAACTCTTGTCTGGTACATGCTAGACCAAGTCTTCCTTTGTTAAGTTTCTAGGTTACTTGTTACCTTTCCTTGTGATACGATGGGCGGTGTGCGGAATTGCAATTTTACGTTAGGCATCCTCTGTGAGGCAGATGAAACGTACATTCTTTCTTACGCGTATACATTGGCTGATACTAATTCACAGGAGTAATTTTAAATAGTATAACATTTTGAACACATTTTGACACAACGGACTTTGTAATGACTATAACATTTTTTTTCCTTCCTGTTGCAATGAGACTCAATAAACGATTGAAACAAACACTTTTACTATCCACTATATTCTTTTCACAATAAATGCTTGTATGGAAATGGATTCGTTTAATGGTACAGCTTTAATTCACAATTTATGGTACGCAGAGGACTGAGAGTACAACCAAGTGTATAAAAACAGTCTATATAAAGTTAGCTATGAGCTCATGATTAAAGGAAGCAATTAGTCCAAACATTACAAAGCTAACATTTGCAAATTTTGAACACATGACAAGGAATATTTCTGAAATCATTAATACTACTACGATAACTTTTATGTGGAATTAGTTTCCTAAAATAAGTTTTTGTATACCGTTTATACTTTCCATTTGTATAAAACGAAATAAGAATGAAGGGATTTCACTGATTACTGCAACGCACCACCTCTCGTCAAGTTATATACATCACTTGATGAGGGTGTTTTTGAAATCTCATAATTTTCTAGATGGTTGAGTTAACTTGGAATCGTACTGGTCTAAGAGGCTAAGGAAACTTCGGGATCGATAGGGGAACGTAAATAATTTAAAAGGTAAACTGGTATGAATAATAATTATTCAACAAAACATATATTTATACAAGTTATAACAATTTAGCACCTTAAAATATAGTAAGATGTTCATAACATATATAAATTATTTATCTGTGTCTGAGCAGTCAATTATTTGGAAATAAATACTAAATTGAGCCGTGAGCTATATACAAGTGAGACTGCAGTGACATGAACTTAGATGTTAAAAATAGTGTTCCTACTCCTTGCACTTCGTAGTAAATTGAGCTAGCCAAGACATATGTAAATAACTCGTGTGCAACATAAAATAAATGTTTAAAAGGGAGAATTCAATACAAGGCATTCACACTTGAATACAATGCGAGTGCAATATATAATCCTCAATTACAACTCAGGTATTAAACCAATGAAAAGCTAAATTTGAGGTAATAAGTACCGAATATAATGCAATTCCCTGCTTGGTCAACTCAGTTCATGGAACATAAGAAAATTTGAATTCGTAGTGGGTTAACTGCCCAATTAAACCATGGCTGTTAACACAGCTCAATAACAAATCAAAAAATTTAAAGGAGTTTAAAGAATCATCATATTATCCTTCAGAGTTAAATCAGAATTTAGAATTTTTAATGGTAGACGATATCCTAATGAGAGATACCCAAAATCTACCAAAGTTAAATACAAAGAAATACATTACCAAATATAATCGTGATCTAACGTGGTCTCACTAGTGTTTAAGTAATCAACTGGCCAAAGTCATGAGTATTGACTCGTCGAAGGTTGAAATCGGTCTCTCTGTGTCTATTATCAGGGAGGTAGAAGAGGGGGTAACTTCAACGTTGCAATGATGTGTCGTAGCCAACCTAAGCTAAGCTTGATGTTGCCTACTCAAACACCAAACCAAGTGGCGAAGACTATATACCGCCACAGTATTTAAAGAAAATTCAAGACACACAATTTATTCCGCACGAAAATATCTCAAGCTTAAGGTAGTATGATAAAAAGCATTGTACTTCTTTTTTTAGAGAAAAACGTAATTAATTTTTAGATTGTTTTGAATGAGAGGAATTGCATGAAAAGGGTGTCTTGTATTATTAAAATTGTATCTATTACCTCTTCGTTGTTTAACTATATTCTTTATAGCCACCGAACATGAACTTCAAAAATAATGTAAGACAAGAAACAAACCAAGATTCTACTATGCCATGGCAGTAGTAGTAATACAAAACGGGAGTGGAGCGGGACCTTGAAGAAGAAGGATAAAGTTAAAAATACAATTAGTTTTAAAGCAAGCAGAAGAACATAAGAAAAATGTGTTAGGCATCCATCTCAAATATCAGAGGAAAGAGCACCTAAACCAGCACTAAGCACAAACAAAGAGACCGAAGATGGACTACACGATGTAAAAAAAGGTGAACTCAACTAATATGAGACCTTAACAGTGAAAGACCTAAATTGTGAAGGAAGAAGAAATCTCAAGGTATTCTCTCAGCAGTGTTCTTGCAGTGTTTGTATGTTTATTAACCGTTCCAGGTTGGATCTATTCCATAATGTTCTTATATGTTTAACATATTGGGTCTATTCCAGCAAAATGTATATGCTTATTAACAGTTCCATGGTAACGTGCGAGGCTCGCATTCGGGAAGTGCTGGGTTCTATTCCTGGGTTGGCCACTCTGACCAGGTTGTTTTTTGTTTTGTTTTGTTTTGTGGTTTTAGCTGATTACCTAGGAGAATTCTATGGTGATATCTCTTCTACCACAAATTTCCTGGGCCTTATTTTCTATTATTTCGGCTCCCCTTTCATGTTTCAGGTAGGTTTAGGGCTGTGCAGTGTCGGTGAGTGTAGTGCAATTAGCGCAGATGCTTACATGTTGGAAAATTCTTGATTCTGCCAAATAACAGCCTTCTCTGAGGTGTGGGTCCCCAGATGGGCCTAGTTCTTGCATTTTCCGTCAAGGGGAAGCCTTCTCTTAGTTGTCTGTCGTGTGAATGGGTCATCACGCTTGGAATCGTTAGGGACGTCTGCGTGTCTCTATCGGCCGACCTGCCTACGGCCTGTAGTCTCCTGCGGTTTCTTCATCCCATTAGCTCCTCCTGGGAGTGGTTAGTACTAATGATCCGCGTTGGATTGAGGTGCGAAGTGTTTCCTGGTCATTCATTTATTGATTCGGTCATTATAGGAAGAATTTTTGCTCTAATTTTCTAAATATGTCTTCAGGGTACTGTATATATCAGATTAACAACTTAGGTTATTGGCTTATAATTCACGATAACACACATCAAATTCTGATTTTTTCACATTTTATCAGCTTACTTTGTCTACCGACAGTAAGACTGAATGCTGTCGTTGTTACTACTAATCTGCATATATTAACAGGAAACTCTGTGCTCCAAAATCAGTTTAGATCAATCCTGATGGTAATGTCTAAGTTCGGAGTTGAGATTATATGTTTCAATTAATGTTTATACCCACGGCTTCCTATATTGCTCTTGTAGAAGCAGCTTTTGTAAACAGTGTTTGTACAGTCATATGTTGTTTGTGCTCGCAAACTAAACGCAACTTTTTTCTAGCAGGCTCACAACGACCTCCACTAATGGCTTTCCGCTTGTGAAACAATACAATTGAAGCGAGACAGGTTTGTCTTCCAAAGGATTTTCATTACTCACTTCAGTTAATCACCATCATGTGGACAACATCTCCACGCTCATTTTCTGATCAATTGGTGGATGATACTCATAACTTTTATTACCTTCTCAACGGGATACCTGCTTGTTAACTGTGCACACCCATTAATACTGCCGCGCATAACACAAGTGTTATATGTAATTTACCTCATAGTCTTTAAAACAAATTAACACGGTAATGGAATTATAATTTTAATAATGAGTATTGCAGTTGATGCTGATAAAATCTCTTACCGTGTTTCATTATTTGAACATAGCTTTGCAACTTATCGCTAATTAGCTTTTTAAATTGTCATTTGAATAGGCATTTTTAAAAGAGCTCAAATGAGAAAGGCAAGCTGTCTTAAATTGAACGAAAACAGTTGTTTTAAAGGAAACTAACTGGAAGAGCTTAATTATGGTGATTGAGGTCGAAGAAGAAGAATACAATTAATGTAACGTTCGTATGGAGAATTAAAATATTTATTGCCATCTGAAATAAGAAAATATATTGTCTTTTAGCTAAACATCGAACTACACGGTAAGGATATAAAATGGTAGGTATTAAATAATAAATTACTTTAAGAATTTAGAAGATAAATTAGTTATTTAACTAAACTGATTTACAAGTAGTAAACTAGTGAAATATTTCTTCATGAAACATTTAACATATCTGTTTGTTTATTTCATGGATATATTTCCTGGTGGGCAAACACGATTACGATTAAGATGCACGAGTTACGGTGGTGTGACGTGTTTCCACTGATTGTTCACGATGACAAATGAATGCTCAATCACCTGACATTACTGAACTCTTTAGCCAACTCAGTCATGGATGTATACAAGGCTAATCTTTCATTTCTTGGTTTATTCTGCTTGTTTCTGCAGAAACAACCATCATCTAGTAATATACAGTTCAGTGGCATCAGACTATGCACGTAAACCATGTGAAACGGAAGCGGCCTCTAAAGCTAGTTAACAGATTCGTGCAGCAAAGTTCGTAAGCGAGTGGTTCTGATAGTATTAAGTAAACAAAGGAACTTCGAAATACATAAAATTACATTTACATAACTTTATCTGGCCTCTACATTTATTTTTAAATTTATTCTACAAGCTATTCATTCAAAAGCCTATCTTTGCATTTACTTTATGTTAATCGAGATAAACTTTCCAGAAATTGTTTCATTACACATTTTTCTATAGAATGAGAGGGACACAATTGCTGAAGTGATAGTTAAAAACCAAAGGCTGATTTTGAAAGTCCACTCTTTGTGTCACGAGAAATAAAAGAATGATGACTTTGCACTTAGTGTTGGGAAGTATAAACCAATAGCAACAAATATCTCAGAAATGGTTAATGTCATAATAGTAATTTGTGCAACAGGTGGCAAAAGTAGCTAGATGATTATGGTGCGATTATTATATTAGTGAGTGCAATAAATTTTACTACGACATTAAGATTATTCAAGAGTACGATACAACAGTTTATGAAATCTTACCATAGGAAATAAATCATAAAATAATTCCGAATCCATAACTGACACAAGTGAGGAAGTCTTTATGTATTAATGAATGAAACTTAGCTTCTCTCTCTGCATTTCATTTGTTATTACCTGGCGCATTGAAGCTGTAAACAAGACAGCCATTTGCGTGCTATGTCTTCCTGGGAGAGAAGTGAGCAGTCCCTGTGATGTAACCTATTATCAGCACAGCATGATAAGTAATTATAAATTCAGAGCTTAGATATTCCATATTTAATAACGTACAGAGGCTTTTGCATTTTCGTTGCTCAGAGAAAAGAATACCACAAAACGCTTTCCTCTTCTCCATGTAAACCTCGGAAAACTGGGATACCGGTATTACATCATCGCTTTAGGAAATACATCATTGTTTTTATTGGTTCACGTGCCATAAGGAGCCATTAATGCACGATATTGAATGCAAAACAACCTGTTTATAATGGTAGAACTGTATATGCAACTTTATCCGGTATAAATTGTGTGTTTTAACACGATCTAAGGTTTTCGTGTTGTGGTAAGTTCTGCTTATCTCTTATACTTTACCAGTTATACAAAACTCCACCAAATTGATTCACAATATAAAAGGCTAGACAAGGCTAGACAGGTCAACATATGCACTTTATTTTCCATGCAAATATATTAAAATGTGGTAGTTTAATACAAAGTGATAAGCGTTTTTGCGGATATAAAAAAATAAAGAAATATTTTCTATATAAAGGCTGGTTTAGAGTGGGGAGACTTCCTTGGAAAATGCTAAACTTAAATACAAAGTTTGGTATCTATCCCGCATTTCATTATTAATTATGCTATTCACAAACACACTCACGGACGCACACACAGAGAGAGAGACCATTTTCTGGATTCAGAGGGCCTAAGAACTGATAATCCCGGTGGAATTTCGATAACGAACTTTGGGTACAATACAATGCTTCGTCTACTTACCATAGATAAATGATAGCTGCAGCCATAACAGAAAGAGAAATTAAAATCAGAAATTATGCGACTAGAAAATCAAATAACGAATGAGAAAGACTTCCAGAGATTCCTCTTCATTGTTAACCAGAGGAAAAAAGCAAAGTGGAAAGGTTCAGGGCGAATAGGGGAAGAGTGTTTTCTCCATAACTGGGACAAGCAACAGGTTGTAATTCTGGGAAATAATAAGTAATCATACTGAACTTTTTAGTAATGCCGGACACTTCTAATACATCTTGTGTGTCTTTTAGATATTTTTATCTGCCGAATAAAACCGTATTATATGTATCTCATATTTCATAATTCACTAACCCTTTTCTCAAAATTTATGAAGTCCAATAATTTAAGCAGAAAAGAAGAGATAGAGCTGAAGTAACTGTGGGAAACTCCATAAAAAGGATGACGAGCATTCCAAATGAAGAACCTAGTTCTTCCACGGCACATATGGTCATGAAGGGTAATGGCTACATGTCCACCGGCAATTAAATGCGAGAACTGCCATGCTAGCATCTATATAAGGCAATGCAAATACAAGAAATTATCACATTCTGTTACAGGTTTATAGACACTTCATTCATGCTTGTAACAACATCGTAATGTATATATATGAACATTCTGAGTAACTTACAGTTGATTTACAGCATATGAATGCACAAAATTAACTCCTGAGAAAACAGATGTACTAATGAATCCAAGAGATGTATGTGGTCAAAACATGAGAAACTACGAGCTTAAACTTTATTGTGAAAACTGTCATATTAATGGTTTCAAGAAAGGAATACTAGTTTAGTTTTTTGGGGGGTATGCAAATAAAGAAATAAAACGTCTCTCATTAATAACTCGTGATACCTGGAATCTGAAAGATGCAAGTTCCTTTCTTTACCATTTCTTCTAGCAACATAAATAAGACTGGAGATGTCAAACTTAAGGAGAATGCTCTATCTTACCAATCTTAAAATATAGTAGCATTACCACTTTTTCTCATCTATTGACGAAATATTATTACAATTTTAACCATGTCCATGAAAATGTATTAATGAAACAGGCAGCTCAGTTGTAACTAATTGGTTTTGCATTTTTAGTAAGGCAAACTTATCCAACTTATGAAAATAATCCTATATACAACAAGAAATTATGTTCTTTGCTTGACCACAAGAAAAAAAGTAATTGCTACCTAGCACTTCAAAGTATCTGTATTTGAAAATTCAAAGAAACAGTAACGAATATCTCGGAAATGATTAATGCTACGCATAAATTTAGTTGACATAAACTGTGTGATTTAACAAGGGCTGTATTTTAGTTTAGTACTTTCTCTTTGTCTCTCTCTCAAAGTTTGCTAGTTATACAAACAAAACAAAAGTATATAAAATTCATTCAGAATGAAAACCTCGCAGGTTATTCACATAAAATTGGACATATAAATTTTATTTATCATGTAAGCACCTTAAAATTATGATATATTAATCCAAATCGTTAGAGCCGTTTTGGTGAAAATAAAAAACAACGAATTGTTTCCATATAAAGAATAGTTTGGGAAGGAGGAATTTTCTTGAAAATATCCTTGTCATAGGCGGCGCCGTGGCCGAGTGGTTAGTCCGCTCGCCTCTCACCGAGGCGGCCCGGGTTCAATCCCAGGGAACCGCATGTGGGATTTGTGATGGACAAAGCGGCGTCTGGGCGGGTTCGCCGGTTTCCCACGCCATTCATTCCACCAACAGCTCCATCATCACCTTTCCTTTCATCCATTTCACCATCATTTCGTCTCATCTACTTCCTTCCTCCGCATACCAGGCATCGGGCTGATCCCCCATCCTGGATGTTCTGTCTGATCCATGAGTGTCTGCTCCTCGACGGGCCTCTGACCCCAGGCACCCGCGTGTAAGTCCTGGGGGTGTAAGTCTTACATATGAGGAGGTTAAACAGATAATGAATGAATGAATTCGTGTCATATCCTTGCTTATCTTTATAACAAGTGGTATTTATTCGGCATTTCGTTTTTGAGTTATGTTATTCACAAACACATACTCACATAAATAAATAAATATATATTGTATAACATTTGTTTTCTTTTCAGAAGGTATCGGAAAGTGTAACAACGGTGTAATCTGAATGTCGGATTTTTATGTGAAATTGCATGTTTTTTCTACCTAAGTGGTAGAGACAGTAATTATTTGCTGCATTGTAACATCGTTGTTATTATTATGCATCGTCATGACTGATGTTAGTACCACGTCGTACAGGTATATGTTGTAGGAGAGTAAACTTGGTTTGCTGTAAGAACTGAAAGTTGATGTACGTGTTTTTGTGTGAGGTAATCCGATAAAGCTGCCTGGTTTTGACAGTTAGCGAACCGAGTAAAAATGAAGCAATTACCTACATAGGTAACCAGGAAGGTGTAAGGGTGTATAAACAAGCTTGTTCGTGCTACCTTAGCAGATCGCATTCTGATTTACGATCGGTTTATCCTATTATCCTTCTCGTAATTACATTCTGCCTCTCTTAGTCTCATTGTCCACTGCCAGCCCACCCACTGCCTATCATAAACATCAAGTGGAAGGAGCAATTAAAAATACCCTGATATAAAACCACAGAAGCAATGCTTTCCCCCACTACGCATGAATGGCCATGTGGCGCGTGTTAATCAAAACTGTACATAGCGGAAGGAAGCTGCAAAGACAGAGTATATACGAGCACGACTGAGATTATCATCCAAAGCTCTCTTTCACATAGCAACAATACTGGTTACTGTGTTACGGTTACTCAGCTGTGGAATTTATTAAATCCATGTTTGTAAATGTGAATACATGAGACTTGTTTGAAAAGAGTACCAAATCCATACAATCCAACATTTATTTATAAATGACAGCACATGCTTAGCTAACTGTAGAATGTAAAGTCTAGCTATTTCTCTCAAAAAAGTACCAAATCTTATTTTCAGAGGTCACTCAATACTGTGTTTTGCGGCAGAAAATCCTAATCCATGCTAAGATTGATGCCAAAACATACTAAATCTGAGGCGATATGTAAAATCATGTTCAGCGAGATACAAAGAAGATCTGAAGGATTTGTTAACATTAATGGGCTATTGTGTCATTCAGAATCTTCCATCTTACAGTAATATTATACATTCTGAGTTTGTGGAAAAGTGTATTTTTATGATTAGAACAGCAAACATAGGCTATAATTTTTAAATAAACTAGGTTTAATAATTGTTTCAATTTTACAGTTATAGTAATTTTACTGTTTCTCCATTCATGATAGTGAATTATTTCCTGCCATTATATAACACACAATTTTGTTGGCAAAATACACCAAGTTCAAATTAAAACTATTAATAACTACTTGTAAATGATGTAACACCTTAAAATACTCCTAAATGTGATTAATAATAAACAAGAATAGTAACATAATATTTTTTGCAACTATGAGAATTTTTTATTTCCAATCAAATTAGTTCTGTTGGATTTGGTTACCTTTTGAGTAAAAAGCTCCACATTCCAAGGAAAAAAATCTGACGCAAACGCTGACATTACTTTTGCTACCAATGGCAAATTCACATATATCATTTATATAAATATTAAGTAATTATGTAAAAAGGTATTCTTCTATCCACTTTACATTATTCCAACACATTTTCTCCTAAGAAATATATTTCAAATTAAGAAAAAGCGTTTGGTTTCATAACGTATGCAACAGAATTCAAATGTTTAGCCGTGGTAATGAGAGGAGCTATCACAATGGAAACAAAGAGAAAAAATCGCAAACTTTCAAGAATGCCATCACATGAATGTTTGGAGAACAACTTTATTTATTTGACGCAAATTGTGAATTTTAATGTTCTTGTATTTTTTCTTTAGCAACCTATTATCAGTCAATGATTTCCCTTATACAAAATTATACGAAATTCGTTCAGTATAAAGAGGACTTCACAGTTATTCATATAAAATTTAAGATATACATTTTATTAGTCACGAAATATCTTACACATCTGATACTTTAGTAAAAATCGTTAACAGACTTTTTTTCATAAAACAAGAGTGACGTAATATTTTCAATATAAAGGGTAATTTGAGTTTGAAGGATTTTCTTTAAAATTCTCGTGAGGTGTTCTTGGAAGATCCTGAACATAAATATCAAGTTTTGTATGCATCCGACTTCTCGTTTTGATATCCAAAGGACAACGCTTTTTTCTGAGGGGAAGTTCAGTGAATTACGTATTCTCAGTAAAACTTCAATACTGAATTTTTGAGTGGAATAGGAATCAATACTTCCTCTTTCTATTATAAGTTAGTGATAGAGAAAGCAAAAAATATAGGTACACTATTGGATTTAGTTAATAAGTCTTGGTATAAATTATTATGTTAGTTTGAATGAGAGTGAATGTTAAATATGGAATTTAATTTAGCTCTAGTATATAACTCGTGTCCAATATGGAGATTCAAAAATTAATGCTTGATTTGTTTACGTTTTATTTAATTTTCATTATTTTGTTTTAAGATCTAAGATCACGTCCACGACATGAATATTAATTACGTCAACACTATTTATATCAATGAAAATTTATTAATCATTCCTTTTCTTTGAGAATGCCGACACGAACAAACACTCAGACCTTTCTATAATAATGCGCTCAGAGGTCTCAAAATGGGCAATTGCGGAGAAATCTTAATATAGAAATTTGGGGTTAAATGCAATACTTCCTCTACATACTACAGGTAAATGGAATATGACCTACATTTCTGAAAACCATAACACAATTAGTTATTTCTCAAGTCAAGACCCCAATATGACCTTAGAATTTAAAGGGGGCAATATAAATCATTATTATTCTTTAAAGAACTGAAGGTATATTCTAAAATATAACATTATTAATGTATGGATTTAAGTCTATATTAATCTCATTTCAAAATATATATTTCTTGTTTAGAATTTATCTGTTAAACCTTTTAAGTCTTATATATGAATGCATTGCTTCATTATTAACCATTTTCAGTGGACATTTACCCTTCTTTTTCCTTAGAATAATATAAACTATATAAAGCACTATAACAAGACATATGTTGAATATAACCGTAGAAGTAAAAAAATAATTATTTGAACTATTTGAAAATAATTCACACGTTTGTTCAACTTACTTGGGTAAGATTACGTGATTATCATACTTTAGTAGCTTTGAAAAATAAATTATACTTGGTAATTCAATATTTGGAATGGAATTATAAGATCCAATTAAGAATGGCTTATTTTTGATGACCCAGATCTGGACATATTTAAGTTTTGAAAGAGGACTACAAATGCAGAGGACTACAAGTAATACAATGGATATACGTGCATGCTACAGCTACATTAACGAGATATGTCTTACACTTCTATTGTTACAACATTTCCTGGCTGCAGGAAATAATCCATTCGTCGGCTTGCATTTAGCACGTCATGAGACTTTTTAACAGTGCGTTCATCACTCCTGAAATCTAATTAATTATATCTCTCCAGATGTAATTAATTTCTAAATGGCTTTATGCTCCAGCAGGAGAAGCAAAACAATAGAACTTGAGGTTTAAGATGTGTTTTTAGGAAGTCATTGCAATTAAATGTTATCAGATAGAAGATAATTTTTCTTTCGACCTTCAGTACACTCTAATTCCTTGCTTCATTCCTGGATTATTTCTTCCTGTCTCATAAGCCCCAAAATATTTGCATAAAACATCAACTTTAACATGCTTTGTCGTTAAGTAAAATCTTGTCTTCACTCACTTTTCACATTTTTCCCTTCTGCACTAATAATCCAAATTCAAGCTTAATTCGTTAAATCTTCTGTTTTACATAGATAAGTTTATAACTTTAACACCTTCGTATAAAATTTTATTTTACAATAATTTTGGTATATACACATATGTATAGAATGTATTCATTATAGTTTCCACATTCCAATATATAGCTGTAGAACAAGTTACTGGTAACTGAGTACCATTAGGTAGCGTAGAAAGATAAAATGTATGCAGTATATCTCAAATTCACGATTATGATTGACATTAAGATAAGAATTGTTTAGTTTATTTCACATTATTTCACGTTAAATTTCTGAGACATTTAGTATACAATAGAAAATAATTTATTATGAGAGGGTTACTTATAAAGGCATGCATATTTTTTCTGCGGAAATCCATAGTTTAAGACACGGAAGTTTGATGGAAGCTTAAGACATCATGGAATATCTTTGACGGCTGTAGAGTTGGTTTATTCACTCCAAGGACAACGAAGAGTAGGGAATGCGAACTTGGAAAATGGAAGCATTAGCGCTCCCACTGTCTCAGCATACATATAGGTATTTCGCCTGCTGATTGCTGTATTTAAACTGAAAGATACTTTACGTGGGAAGCGCCTCTGTGTGCTAGAAGACTTGGCAGTGCGATAAATGCACCAATGATGAAATCCATGGTTCTCTGACTTCCTCCTCTTTGGCAGTGAACAAATGAGAGTCGCGGAGATTACTTTGAAGTTTATTAACGTGTTAAAGGTATAGAGAATATTATGTTCAACTTTTTTTGTTTTTGAGGCTGAGGAATAAAGAAATATGCAATGCAAGAGTAGCAAATTAGACTTTCGTAAAATTTGCTTTCTAATCAGTAATAAAACTTTTAATATTTGACTGCTTCTGCGGTTGAGTGGTCAGCATTCTAGTTGAGGTCTCTGTTCGACTCTCAGTTGGGGCGGGGAAACATTTCTTTAAATAGAATCGTTCCCTACCCTCCGCAGAATCTGGAAGTATCATTAGAGAATGAATTTGAGTGTGTTTCACTTTGGGAGTTTTATAACTTACAGTCCTAATCTACTTTGTTTCTCAAGTCAAAGGCCCCGATATGACCACACAAGTTAAAGGGGGCTTATACAAATGAAACAATTACAAATACATTTTGTAACTTCGCTTCGACGTTCAATTGTTTGGCTGGATTAATATGAACTTCCTTCTATCGCTGCTCGAACTGAAATGACTAAACTGATCACATGCCCTCCAAGCGTTGAGCACCTTCGAGAACGGAAGTTCATTTTTGGTATTTCGCAACTTCCAGGAAGAAAACAGCCGAAGGAAAACTTAATCCAGAGGCCGCTTGTAATGTATTCAATACTGCCTCTAAGTTTAACATGAAGAATCTTAATGGGAATACTGACTTACCCAACAGAGAATGAAATTGAGGGAAATATAATAAAATTACTTTAAGGAATTTACGAAGCATACTGAAGTAAAACAGGAAAATAAAGGGGGTGGCTCTTAAGTTTTTTGAATAGATAGTTTTTCCATTTACTACGAACAGAGGTATAATAGTTCGCATTTTTCTTCAACGCTGTCATGTGGAAAAAGTGAGTTATTTCAGACTTACCAACAGAACAAGATGTTAATAAAGTTACTATGCATTTTTGAGAAAAAGTGAATATTACAATTGAACCATTAGCACATAATCCATTAAATTTCTCTCTCAACCAATTTGCACGTGACTTCTGTGAAGTTCTACGCAAAGCTTCCAGAGACGCACACAATATTGTTAGATTCAGGCGTGATGTTGACCACGGCCTGCATATACGTTATTCCCTCCCAATACACCCTCCAGGCGCTCACAAACAATCCCCACGAAATGAAGGGAGGCTGCATGCCGTTGGAAATCCACAGTTTCTAAGATGCCATCCGGCTCCAATTGCGGTTAACAAACACCTCCAGCATATCGAGATACGAAATGCCCGTCACTCTGGGTTCTGCAAAGAAGGTGAACTTCATTGCCCAACTAAATGGGCTTATCTGGCAGACGGTGCTGCTCTTTATATCTGGGAATGTGAAGTAGTTAAGTCACGTACTCGTGGACGCTGTTCATCAAATTCTAACAAAACCATCCTCCGTGACTGAGGCTTTTTCGAGGTTTTCTTCAGTCCTCATAACTGGCGAATGTCGGGAAGGTACCTTATACTTAGACCTGGGACGCTTTCTTCCCAAGTATCAACTCATTTCATGTATCATCAGTGTCCACCGCCTGTGATGCCGCAATAATAGCAGACCTTAAACAAACAATATTTTGCGCAGCGCTGCGTGGATGGGAGTTGCATGGTTGTCATCGGGAGTATTTTAAAAGATAAGTACGGTGGCTTGTACGTTAATATGTTTTAAGGATTTTATTCAGTGTTTCGATTTCAACTAATAAGGTCCTTCTCAGATATATATTGAAACTTTATAAACACACGATTTTTCAATAATCATGTGATGCTAAAGTAACTCTAAGCTTGTGGACTTCTTGATTGAAGAGATAAAGCCAATTTATTTGCCAACAATGTGGCAACGATAAATGGGAGGAGAAAATAAATCTGAAGATTACAGAGGTAGCATTCAATAGATTAAAATGCAACAGTGGAGAGTCGAGACCGCAAATACCAGCATTGTATTATGGTGCACGAAAAAAGAAGAGTGAAAAGTTCTAAATAAAATACGTGGTCGTGGTTGAAGAAGCAATGAACTCAATAACTAGACGTGGCACAGGAGAACTGAGAACATGATGGAAAACATAATAAGGGCGGAACGGTTTAATAATAACAGCAACTGATGATGTTTCTGGCGGTATCATGAAAATCCGTTAGAGCACGTCTGCTACTGTGCACGTTGGATAATGCACTCCCATGCATTCCCATGGCGTGTTCCACTTTGTGCAGAGAACACGTAGACTACCAGAAGTTCCCGACTACCACAGATAATTACTTTCCACCCGCAGGCGCAGAAGCTGAACCCAATGGCGGAAACGAAATTAACCAGGAGATGATTAATATTTTCATTGTTTTCATTAGAAACAGCTGCCTCGGGGTTTGGAATGAGGAAACCTGCCATATTGCATTAAAGAGGCTCCGGGAATAACGGCAAGAAAGCAGAAATCCTGTACAGGTGGAAATGGCTATTCCGGTTTTATTTTGTAGAACAAAACTTGAATTAGGAAACCCATTCATTTAGAAACGATTTCTGTTGCTTCGTGTCTTCAAGAGAGATAGGATAGTTAGATAAGCATTGATATTATCATTTATTGTGTTTCACTTTAATTTATTTTATTGGGATGTGTTATATGAGGTGAATTGTTTCTTAATACGAACATGAAATTGAACGACGGATTCTGAAATGCTAAAGTAGGTATACTTCTCAAAATAAATTCTTTCTGGTATACTTACTTACCGGTAACTTTCAACAGATTTATTTTCACTAGTGCTCTTTAGCACGATTTCTTAGAGAATTTCACTGATATTTATACATTATTGAGATAGCCAAAAGGGGTGCAAGGGCAGCCTTTCTTTACTTGCTGTAGCTGCTCGTTCCTTCTCTAAATTCCTGCACTCATGAGTATACTTATGACCATTTCACTTGCACAACGGTAATACTACTACATTGTGGTAAGCATATACCTCGTGTGACTCATTACACTATATAAATGTCGACACAAGTTGCCGAGATTGTTAAGACATGGACTCGTGAACGGGAGGCCCGCAGTTGAAATCCCGCCAGGACTGTACTCGCAGAGCGAGGATTTTTCGGATTTTCTTATTCTCCATAGCTGGAGAGATACCCTAAACTTAGACCTGCAAGTTTCCTTCCTCAATTAAAACTTCATTTGATGTATCATCAGTGTCCCCGCCTGCGGTGCCGTAAGTATTTTTTTGAGGGGAAAGTACTTTATGTGCGCCACCTGTTAGCGTGAGGTCCAAGCATACCCAAGAAACTAACTTATATTAAATGGAAATAAACCTGTAAAATAATTTAATTTTTGAAAATCAAACATCTAAAAACCTAAATTTAGAATAGGTACTACCCATCCTTTACACGAAAAACATTTAAGTAATTCCGAAGAATAATTTGTTATTTTTAATTTTCCTTGAATTGCGTATTTTGTTTCTCTATAACAGAAATACCACAATATAAAGCACCATACAATATCAAACTATAAGTGCTTGAAGTTTTTAATTTTGGAGGAAGCTCACAAATTATGTATTTTAGTTACAAAGGTAAGATTGGTAAGTTATAAATCGAAGTTATAAAGTTGGTCACTATGAACCACATAGCAGAATACTATAATCACATCACAAACTGTTTAGTTTTAAAAAACTTGAAATGCCAATTCCCGATCTTTGAAAACAATAGCTAACTGTTTAAGGCCATTCATTTCGATGAAATGTTTTGCTGGCTGCAACTCAGAGAAAGAAGCTCACCTCCCCATAACAAAGGGTCCTGTTAAATGAACTTCAAGAAACACATGTATTCTAGATTATGCGTTCTCTTTTACGTGTTATTGGTTTCATATGGAGTAACGATACATATCGTTTTGTCTTATGTTCAGGCAGAGCGGTTTTAGTAAGTAAACAGAGCAATCGTGTTACTGCAAGGAGTACAGGTGACGTCAGCTATTGTGACGGATACTCTTCTTCTCAACCTATCAAACTGTTTCGTTGCGACTGTTCCATTTACTCAATAGACCAGTGGGGAACTGTGGCAATATGTCTAAAGTGAAGAAGAGTTCGTACATAAAAAGCATCATAACAATAAACATCGTTTGTAGCGGAATTCTCATGTAACACTTCAGCACAAATGGCGATACCATCAGATGTAACATAGAGCTCAAGGACGTTTAAAACATTATGTTAAACATCCTGTAATTCATGACACACAAGGAAAATGTGACATTATTGCAAAGCAGCAATGAGAAAAGGGGACTTTCAACCTGGCCAGCACCAAATTATGGATAGAATGTTTCGAGGATTATACGGTAATAAGAGTGGACATTACTTTAAAAATATACAGCTTTCGATGTAAAAGAAAAGACAATGTAACTCACATTTGTGTATATTAATACCTTAATTAAATCATAAGGTAACTTTATTGCAAACTGTCAATGGCTAAAGATGCATTGCTTTTGTTTCCTTCTAATGTTCCTCAATTCTGATCTAGCGGCTATCGAAGTAGGGTATACTGCCTTCAAACTGTATGTAGCTAAATAGCGTCCATAAATAAAAATTGTCAAACTGTACATTATATGTGTTTCCAGAGAACAACACTGCAAAGTCACAAGCACTTCCACCTTCTCCTTCGGCGTGTTCTAACTTGATGGTTTACTTACTAAAACCCCTCTGCCTGCTTATGTTTGCCAACTCATGTTTGAACACTGCATGATAGTAGAATATAGCTTCGGGTTCGAAGTAAAACCTGTTAATGGCACTATTAAAAGTTCACCTTCACAAAGTACAGTAGTTGATTATCATATACAGATATCAAGTGAAAAACAAAAGTAATGGCATTCTAAGGAAAATATGCACCTGTTCCCGAATCACCGTCCACTTTGTTTGAATAGGCAGCAGGGACGGCAAAATATCTCTACTATTTTACCATTACATTGCGTAGGAATGCTTGTTTCGGTTCCAATTATTTTAGTTAAGTGCATTCTGATATTGATAGCAATGTCACCGCGTACGAGTGACGTATTTAGTGTACTAACATTTAGCTTTAATTGTTACATCGATCTAACGACATAATGTTTGTATGTAATTAATTGTATACTTCATATAGTATTATAATATTTATCATTTGACAATACACTACAGTATAAGATGATGTTAATCATGATAATAATGATAATAATATGTCAGGTCTGTTATGAATCAGACATCTGAAGATTTATATTAGGCAGCTGTTGTGATCCATATATCTGTCATTGTGTACGAGTGGTTAGAGCAGAAGGTTTCTAACGAAGAGGTTCCGAGTTCGAATTCCGCTCCCCTCTGCAGAGTTTCCTATCTGTAATACATACTGTACTTTACTGTCTGTTCAGTGACGTTTGAGCTAATGGGATGGGGTGGCTTATCTGTCAGGTAAAGCTGGTGGGATGGGTACACAGTATGCTGAAATCCTGCTGCGCGTGACGCGTACAGTGGAAAACAGCCGTCTTTCATTATCGCGCGTCTTTTACTCCTCACTTTCCTCCTAGCAACTAACACTATCTGCTTCCAGTTGCTAAATCCGTACCTGGTTGGAAGGACTCCCCCACCCATTAGCTAAAGTTTCGTTGAGCAGACAATACATGTACAGAGCCACAACTTGTAACTGATTAAATTTGTACTAGTTGATCACGATATGAGTGTATACGGGGGAAGAGGAACTAAACAGCTACAGAACAAAGGCGTGACATCGGAAGCACAGGTAAAGAAAACATCCGCAGTTACAAGTTGCATTTACTAGTGAGGCTGAGGCCTCTAAATGTAGTAGTGTTTTCATTGCGCAACTGCACATCCCCCTGTCGCCTTTTCCCTCATTCCTCTCTGATCCCTAGTCTTGATGACATTAGGCACTGTCAACAGTGGCGCCCTCCTACAAGCGCATTCATATAGTGCCCGACTAGTACCAACCTTGAAATTATCTGATAGTCTCTACTGACAATGGCGAAATTAAAGATACAAATTAGGAAATTCCCATTTCAATATATTTGCGACACTTGTATATAAGAAGACGAGCGAAAAAAGTCAGGAAAGAAACGTTAAAAATTTTACATCTTAGCTTTGTGTATTTTGGTCTTTGAATAGGAATCATTAAGAAGATTAGAGCTAGCAAGGTGACATTATTGAGGTTTCTGGCGGGCTACACGATATTGATAATAAAGAGAAATAAATATATACGTAACGACGAACTAAGGAAATTTAAAGTAACAAATAAAATAGAAGAATGTCGAATAAACTGGCATGAACATTTTTACATAATGGGCCATGACAGGTATTTCTCAGAGCATTGGATTACAACCCTGCAGAACGATCTGTTGAAAGATAGGTGCAATTATAAATTGGAGACGGAACAGATTGGTCAGTCCTTAATCCAACACATGAAAGCTGAGGATTGAAGGTTTAAACAAGAAACCAAGTAGCGAAAAATTAATTCATTTAGCAGCCCAAGCATTAATAGGCATCACTGAAGCTTGTACTGTAACAAATAATTGATTAAAAATTCGAGAATTTTTACCAACTTTTTTCTTTTTTTATAAAACCTTTGCTTATTTCTCTACTTAGAATAATATGAATTGTTATTTTGTGCCATTTTTAATATCCTAGCGGCCATTTAAATATGGAGCAGTTCTAGTGGTGAATTCATAAATCATTAAACGTGTTTTACATTGCTTCCCATAGTGATATTTTGCAGTGCAATTTTGATGCGCTTGTGAAATTTGTAATAAAAGCTCTTCGGAGTCTAGTTTTATAATTTGTTTTAAATTTTGAATTCAAGAAATTTTTGAGCATTTATGTCAATGTATAATAAAAAAATGAGTAAATAAAACTTGAACTTGGAAGTATTAAAAAACAAAATCATGTATCTCTTCCATTCATTGTGCAGCTAAATCCCGGTCCATTGTTATTTGCATTTGTACGAAGAACAAGTACAAAACATGAAGTATTTCACAAAAAGCGTTTAGCATCACAAACTAACATTTTTATTGAAATAATTAATAAAATCGAAAATAATTAAATTAGAAAGCTTACTGCAACTGTATGAAGAAACAGATGATAAATATATAGAAACGAGGACTTGAGAAATCTCGCTTGACCATCCCATTAAGACCGTAAACACAAATTTGAAATTATATTTCTTAGAAAATATGCTGTCAACTAAATAACGAAACATATAAATCAGAAACTAAGTTAAAGTGAAGGAGTACAAGTAAAAAATAACAGTTGGCCCACCCAAACCATCCTTAGTTGAAGTTAGTTTATACCGGATAGCGCGGATGCCAAAAGGTTTGCCTAAGCAGAACTGCAAAGGGGACTCCATACCGATAGAGAGGAGACCGTTAAATGAAAAACCAATGTTTGAAAACGAACACTTTAACTGTTATTACTGCTACCGGAGCTCATTCGGTAGAGACTGCCTGCTATATGAGGTGTTCTGGGTTCGAATCCCGCTGGACTCCAGAAAATTGCCTTTAAACAAAAGTATTTCATAGTATGCCCAGAGTCTGGTGTTTGAAAGTGAGAGTACCTATGTTTGTGTGTGTATGTGGAGTATTAACGGTTATTTAATAAGCAATTCACTCATTAACAAGAATTCAGGATTGCCGCTTGATGCAAACCGGAGAACACGTGTTAAATCATTAGTTCCATGACAATTAATCTCTAATCAGTACAACTACATGGCACCAATTGGTGTCGCAAAGTTAACAAAACTAAATAAAATTCTATTTTTATTATATTTATTATGCGTTAGAAAATTAAATTGTTTCCTATTAGTGCATTATTCATAATGAGCATATGCAAAAACATGCCTGCCTTGGTGGAGAATTGATGTAAGAGCCATTGGAAATGGACGTCCAAAAAAAAAAAAAATCTAAGAAAACGTGCGCAGAATACAGCTGCCGCGTCTGAAAATGTTCAGAACACAGCCTTTGAGCCTCAGCTGCATTTTGGTGCGTCTCCGCACAGATCGTAACCATATCTGTGTGTTCGTTATTGGTTAACGTTACCTTTTTATGTGAATGACCTGGCTCGAACTGCATGCAGGTGACCACGCGACGCTTATCAGTACAAAACTACCACGTAAACACCTGCTGACAACCACACTACCTCAGTGACATTTCGCTTTGTACCTGCACTGCTCCTTTGAACAGCAGTGATTGGACAACATTTTTTGCACCTATGTATGCAGAAAACATAAAACTGCAAAGGACGGCTTCTTTGATCCAGATGTTAGATGTGCTAAAAAATGCGATGTCAACATGTAAATATGATGACAACAAAATTATTAGTTAAAATGAAGACATATAAACCAGTAGGTAGGAAAAGAACAAAGGACCTCCAAACGCAAGATGGAAAGATCAAGAATTTCTCAATATTTGATGATGATGATGATGATGAATTTTATATTGGTATCTTATTCCACACTAAGGTTTTGTTAACTGAAATGATTTTTATGTACAACAGAAAGTTTTTAAAGTTGTACATCACTTTAAAGAAGCATGAAAATTTGCGTTGACCCAAGCATATTCAACTTTTCCTGTGCTAGACGTTTATATTACATAGCATCATCAGGTATTCACTATTCATCACGCTTCACACATTCATCTTGCAAGGTATACGCCAAGTTCCATATCGGTTAATGTGAAATAATATTTACTTTCTTGTAGGGATCGGAAGGATTTATTTACTTCAAGCCTGCAATAAATCAATCCAATTAGAAAAGACAGGGTAGGCGAGATATCAAAATGCACGTATCGTCCGATGCTATAAAATACTCCATGTCTGTTCGTCTTGTGTCTGAACGCGAAATTGATCACTAGGCACAGGAATATTTATATGGTACATCGGGCAATGCTACGACTCAAACTGCGTGTTTCACATGCGAAACGCATCAGTACCTGCTGTGCGTTCACAGAGTGCTGGTAGCAAGAAATGTGCTTACTAGAGAGAAGCAGGCGTCTGCGAGCATCTCATTGGAATGCTTGTTAATTTCTGTATGCCAAGCACAGCTCTAGACTTGCATGCATTCGTTCCATCAGGTTCGTTACGCGGATCAATTTAAATATAGTGTTTCATACAAATGTCTAATTAAAGTCATCTCCAAGCGGGGGAGGGGGAAGCTGTCATGTAACAGACACGCTGCACTCTCATCCTTCACATATTCGCAACTATCCCTTATATATTACACTATCATTATCATGCAAAACGTAATTTTTCTACTCACATTACATTAATTACGATAAATAACCAGAAATTACTTCAAACTAAGCTTTATCAATTTTGTTTACAAGTACAGAGTAACTTATGCAGGTATGAAGCTGTTGTTCGTTTCCTTTATTTTTTTCACCCAAGCCAGGGCTCTATAATCCGGCCTGCAAACTTCTTGTAAATTACTATTCCATGATTACTGCCAAGCTGTACTATTACCATAGAGATGCAAAAGTAACAAACTTAATTAAAAAGAAAGAAAATTATTTGTTCTAGCAGTAAAAATAATAATGAGAAATCCTTCGAATTATCTCGCTTTGTTTAATATGCTGAACAGCAACTTAAGCCACGCAGGGACAGCGAAGATGCTTACGTACACCGAATTATCAGATACGCAACACGCAGCATATGAAATGCACATGGACACCCATGCGTATTCATGTGTATTCATGATACCCATGTGTAGTATAGAGATGGAGAGGCAACCCAAGTCTAAATGTATTCCCGAAACCCGTTTTCGTCGACCCTACGTTAACGTAAAAATTCTTAGATTCGTCCCGATTTTAAGAAATGCCTGAATCCAAATACTTAAAAAATTATATTAACTTCCCATCTATTACAAATCGTTATCTTTTAAAAGTTTACTTATAAACTCCATTACTTTAGATTTTCAAACTATAATATTGTGCTATATTATACCTTTAAACTGAGCGGGAATTTGTAATTCATCTTCTGAGCCAGTAAAAGTATTTCTGCATGAGTTCTGCTTTAGAATGTCCTCAAGTCTAATTAGAAATCCTACGTTGATTAGCCTAATGGACGAATTGTCTCCTTATAAACTGCATACGTGTTAGCATATGCACTACCCCCCATAAGGAAGGCTGTTTCTTCCTAAGTTGGTAACGCTGTTATGGGCTTTGTTATTCTGAACACGAATCATCTGCCAAATTCCTTGGTGATAGGTGTCCTAAAAGCCCTAAGGCATTCCATCAGCTCTCCGACCTAACCCTCTGAAGATAAAATCAGAAAATATACCAAGATGAAGCTTTATTATGTAATGCCTAACCAGAGTTATCACATGAGTGTGAAACTTTGACTCTCAACAGAAATAAAGATATATAAGTGAGATGAACACCTTGCATCAGCTGTGAAAAGGAACATGCGTATTACCTACTACCAACATCCGGCGGTCCTCAACTATTCGCATTTCGCGTCCCCTTTTTTACCTTGCAGAATTCTGCGTTCCTCTGCATCATATGCGATAAAAAGAAATATGTGCTTTCATGTCAGCAATTTTTTTTTCTGATGGCTTTCTTGTTCATTTATTCGATGCTACTCGATACACCTCCTCCACTAGGGGATGCGCCCCACAGTTTGAGAACCGCCGACACATTTTTTCCCTAAAAAAAAATCTCATGCGAAGAAAAAATTAAACAATAATCGCAAAGTGTTAACGATGTTACATCTCATCAACTTGGGAAACCTTGACCTAAAGCAACCCAGGTAAAATTGCACCTTAGTTTGGAATTTATAAATTAGAAATAGAGAATAGTAGTTTTCATCGGTCATCAAGAACAAACTATCGAACTCCTTGCACTGTAATATGCTGTCTTTGAAAGCAGAAGCTATCTCTTTCCCGTATTATTTTAATGAGGGACACACACACACACACACACACATATATATATATATATATATATATATATATATATATATATATATATATACATTTCTGTGTTAGATATGTAAACCTGGGTTATAGATCATTACATTACATATGTAAATATAAAAATAGCAAAGCTATATATACATGTATATTTATAAAGTACGATGAAGTTCGTAATACAACTAAAACCCCAAAGCACTTAGGATACTGAAGTTGTAAATTACAAATGATTATATTAATTAAACGCTACTATGTGTTAGTTTTAGTTTTTTTACGGCTTAACTTTGGTAGAGGAAGTAATTATTACATCCAAAAATTCGAAATGCAGTATTTCGGAGATACATGTTGCTGCCTGAACCAAAGAAGATGATTTTTAAATGCTCTTTTCCTATGCGTGTGTGTGTAACCCAAAGTTTTTATTTAAGCCCAATATGTTTCAGGTATGCCAGACTAATATTTGGATGAAATTACCCTGCCCCAGACAACTCTTTAAACTGAAACAATTTCATTGTCTTTATTTTCTCAAATATTCCAACTATGCGGAATAAAATATAATATTTGGCATGGCATATAAAATGTGCATGTTGAGTTTTCTGTGAACGGTCTGTGAAGTCAACTTCATTTTTAATTTATTTTATATGGTTTGTAAACCATAAGAGTAGGACAAAGACTTAGCAGAGAGAAAATAGTGACTTTCGTATTGAAGTGCCAGTTAGCACTAAATAACCTTTTAAGCATTAACCATCTACAAAATATATTTGCTAGTTTGAATTATTGACTATTTAAGCAATAAACGTTTTAAATGTTATGTTCTTTATATTGTTTCTTATCAATCCATACAAAGAGTGTGTAATATCAAGGCTTTTATGTTCCATTTACTTTTTTAAGCAGTCTACATACCTATACCAACTTACTCAAACTTTTAAAACTATTTTATACACATAGCCCCATTTAACATCTCTACCTCTATGGTCATATCGGTGGGTTGACCTGAGAAACAACTTTTGGTTATTGTCTTATTTAACTGTAGGTTGTTGCTTAGTTTTTGTTCATTTATGGTACAACACGCATTCACTCCTGTATTCATAACTTTCAGGCTTTGCGGAGGGTAAAGAATGATGCTAATCAAAGCAAAACTTGCCTTGTATAACCAGAAATCGAATCGACCTCTGAGTTGAGAAGTTTGCAGTCTGGAGCAATCTTTTGGCGTATAAACATAGGAACTCCAACCAATTACCAAATCTTCTAATTATAATTGCTATTATTATGAAGAAAATTATGATAAACGCAGGAGCAGTAACAACATGAATTTGATAGTCCCCAATTAGAGATCAGGATATCCTAATACTACTATTAACAGAAAATATATAAAAAAAAGTTTTCGTATGAATAATTTGTAGAATAGCTATGAAAATAAAGGAAAACTGGTAGAGGAAGTCTGGGATTGCTATACATCAGAGCATTTTACGATTACAGTTAAAAGAGTGCTAAGGAAGAGGGAGTTGGAAAACTCAAGTGACCGTTCACTCCTAACAACGTATGATGTAGGGACATAATTTCCTTTATGTATGCAGGTATGAGAACAAGTGTAAAAAATAATGCTGACTAATATGGCAATGCAATATTCACAGCGAGGAGGAAGCTTTAACTCACTATGCATGTCAATAGTGTTGTCCGATAACCAACATGCAAGAACACAGCTCCTACTAAACGCCTGCTTAGCAATTTAAATGTGTCTCACCCACTAGCAGGCCTAAACTCAATGGATATGTTGGCTTTAAAGAGAAAGGTATGCTGATATTCTTTAAAAGGGTGATAAATTATTTTAAAGGCAGGTATTTGCTGGACTGGGAAGGTTCAAGGGGAGATGTCGTGTACCGACTGGTAACTAAACTAAACATCGTTCTTATGGGAGAGTATCTTCACAAACTAGCCGACAGCCTTCGTTCATAGTTTACAAATACCACTTTCTTTCAAAGAATAAAACACGGAGGGATTCTGCTAGCTATTTCATAGTAATTGTAATTTCTCATTGAGAAGTAATTGCTAATTTTGTTCTTCCATACATGTGTGTAGGAGAATGACTGAAAAATTGCTCAAACTGACTCTAGCTTTCTAGTGAAATAATTGTTTAGAAACAGGTTAATATAGGTAGAATACCGATGGAGCGCTTGTCATGTTCTTATTCATGCATGGTTTTAATTACTATATCTGTTGGTAAAGCACCTCATGGGAGATGGGACGGAGAATAGAACCACAACGGGAAAATGTTAAAACATTCGCTTTCAATGCGCAATTAATGGATAGTTTTCCAGTGTCCGGAAACGGCAACGGAAAAGTTGGTGAAATTTCACATTTCCCTTCCCGTTCCCAATCATAGCAAACTGTGTACTTATTGTGTATAGCTGTCTGCATTGTAGAATATAGTCAAGAAGGCTGTGATCGAAAACACCCGCTAGGTCCATTCGCAACGAAATTAGACATACCTAAGCATACCGTAAGCATTGAAGCTTGTTTCATGATGTGAATGAACGTGTTCACGTTGGCTACGTTAATATAAACATGGCCATAACATTATAACGTAAATAAAGAATTTTGTAAGCTCCAAGCTTTCAAGTTTATGTCTAGTCAAACGTAAGAAACTAGCCAATCAGAGTGTGATCAGCGATCATTCTTCTATCTTGTCACAGTGTGTTAATTTGCTGCCTTCTGTATAAGATCACGGACCAGGAATCACTGAAATATGTATAAAAATCGCAGCAAAACAGATTCTGATGTTTTTTTGTGAATTTAATGTCCTTTAACCGGGTAGCTGTCCCTTGTTCGTTTGGTACATGTACATAACCTCTTTTGTCGGTGGTCGCTTTGCAAGTCGCCGTATTAGCTCAGGTGTTTCAGCTTTCTTGCGATTGGCTGCTGTTTGTGTTTCCGTTTGTCATTATGAATGACCAAATATAGGTTAAGTTTTACGTCGTAACGTTAACGCTTAATTTTCATTATGAATGGCAGTAACAGGCTTGGAGATAAAAAACCCGGATAATTCCGGCTCTCAGTTTCATTTCTGTTGTTGAGCACTTAGTTTAAGAAACTTAAACAGTAAGTTTGTCGCTTTTTCAAAATGTTTAGCCTATTAAACTCAAAGTTGGCAAATCTGCATTCAGAAAAGCAAGAAAAAATGCTATTGGTAGGTTTTAAACAAATGATATGCAAATGCGCAAAATCGATTTTATATCTTGCTATCAATGTAAGTAGTCGATATTATTTTCCTTTTATCCTCCGTTCGTTGTGAATTATTAAAAGCCCACAACGCTCAAGTCTTTCGCTTTCCCTTCTCGTACTGAGTTCCACTCTCAATTTTTGTGGAGTAACATAGAAACGGAAATATTCGAATTATTAAATTGAAGGTAGGACTACTGCTTCCCTTCTCAGTTGATTATGTATGGCTTACTCACCTTCTTGTTCCGATTCCGTCCTGGTCCTTATTTCTGTTGCGAGGTAATTCTGCACAGGCTTCAGATAGTAGTGTTTAGGACTAGCATTCGGGAATCCGCATGCTTGTATGCTGAAGGCTGAGTGATCTTTCAGTCCATTTTAGGACTTTGCTTTTTATTTTCACCCTCATCCTAATTTCATTGTTCTATATTATGCATGTGTCTCTTCTATATAATTGCTGTCTTTAATCTGGCCTCTCTTTACATATACACACACAGATTGGTGTGAGGGTGCGCGTTTTAACTCTTGGGAGAATATGAAATCTACAAATGATATTGGTTTTTGACTCCGACTTATCAATATATTATGCTAATCCGAATGAGTTTACTATCAGTATTAAGCAGCTTCTACAACTAATGTTATTTCAGCGTTTCAAACAGTTTCTAAATAGATTTTAAAATAAATAATGTAGGCAATATTGTAACATGTCCCAGCGATGATACGCTACTTAAGCGGCACAAGTTATGGAATTTGAAATCAGCTAGCGAGAGGTTTGGGGGCAACATAGGAAGGCTATATAGTGCAACTAATAAAAACCGTTACATGTTTATTGTGAAATATTTACTTTACCTGCTCCGTTTCCCCAGAGGGAAACAAACATTCAAATTAACAATCACTGACCAGCTTATCCTGTCGCACTCTAAGCCAATTGTTTGTCCATAACCATCACAAGATTTCTCCAATCCCACGCATACGCAATTCGTTGCCATGCATTCGGAAGCACATTTTAGAGCCATTAACGATCTCTTATTATCATTTATATTTAACCCAAATACCTCCGTAGCTATACTACTGTATATTAATATTATTATTATTATTATTATTATCATCATAACATGCTAATCTCACAATATCAGAAACACTAATGTAATCCATTCTGTACTGTCGCTTTTCATATGCTTTTCGTATTGGCATAAAATAAAGGAATCGATGAGTTCAAATGTTAGAGAACTTGGAAGAAGCAAGCTACACGCTGTAATAGTAGTGGTATTTATTAAGTACTTAGTACTATATTAATTGCATAACACAATCGCATGAGTCATAAGACCGTACATGCTCTCTAGAAAAATATCTGGTCTGTAAATTTGACTTGCAGAATTGACCAGAAAATAACTATTTTATAATCACAACACTATAAATACACATAAAATGAAAAATACTCTGAATCACACACACACACACACACACACATACACACACTCACGCACACAAACGCTCAAGTACCACGTATATTTAAAGAAAATGCACATAAACACCTTATCTCTTAGTACACGTACTTCCGTTAAGTATGTGCCCAGGCTTGGCCAGTTTTGGTTGTTTAGAATCAAGTCTCAGCATGCTGTCCTCCGTCTGTTGGAAGCCAAAAATACTTCCGGTAATAATTCCTAACACCCTCCGTCTGCACGCATGCTCCTGTTCCCCGATGATGGGCAAATCCTCCTGCCATCATCATTAACAATCTTGCGAGCTTTCCACCCTCCTAACCTAAGCCATGCTATTCCAGTCCTCTGTTTTATACCCAATTCCAAAATATGTTTCCTTACTTCACCCAGTTTTTATTTCATTTTGTAGCTCCAATGTTGATACTTGTCTACATTCAGATTCTATTTCCTGCCTGTTTATATTACATAGCTGTATTTTGACTTTTTCACGACACTGTATGCATTTTCATTACCCCTTTGCCAGATCTCGTTTAAGCCAATTTTTGATAATTCCCGTTGTAATCCCGCCGTTCACCATTTTAGATGCTCTATGTTATTCATTTGATGACGATAACACATTGCTCTCAGAGTTGTTTGGTCACCTTTAATTATTCGCAGGCAGTACCTAACTACATTTGGTTTAGCAAATACAGCATCTTCCCAGCATCCTACCTCACGAGGAACTCCGTAGTTTGAGTACCCCTCCTCAATACAAGAATACGCTTCCAGAAATTATATTGTGCTTCATTTACATTTTCCACCCTCTCCCATCCCCACACTTCACTGCCGTATAGTAATGACGACCCAATCATTGCTTCATATATGGTCTGTAATGTTTTTACTGGCAATTTGGTTCCCGGGTCAATATCCTTAATACTTCAGAAAGTTATCCAATCCCTTTGTGTTTTATAAACTCCGCGTTCTTGCACCATTTTCCATCCACATCAAACCTTACTCCTAGGTAAATGAAATGTTTAACATTTTGAATTTCTTCCTCCCCGTATGTTCAGTTTTCATGTTGGCCGTACACATGTCCATCTTTAAAGGCGAGTGTTTTAGTTTTAAGAATATTTACCTCCATACCCCATTGTCTACAATATCGTCGAAGAGCGTTTAAACCAGACTGCAAACCCTTTATCGTTTTAGAAAGAATTGCAATGTCCTTATCTCAATAATATGTCCTATATACTAAAGTGAACAGCTTCTAAGTGGAAGAAACAATGCCTCCTTCAAAGTTCAGTATGGTACTAGCAGGTTTACACTTCTTGTTTGCGCTTACAAAGTGTTAACCTACGCATTTTATTTTTATCCTCGATCTCTGTGCGAAGGGAATTTCAAATTATCCTTGATTCACATGCTCACCGATGTACGTGCACTGGGTGAAATTCGAACCAGCAACCTGGACTAACTGTAGCATGAAAAACCTAGTCGAGCTAGCGCATTGGTGTTGTGAGCAATGGACAGACAGACAGAGGAAAACATACAGACAGAGGCAAAATTACAGACAGACAGGCTTTTGCGCACATACAAATACACACAAACATACATATACATATACTTACACACATCCATACGTACATAAATACGTGCATGCATTACACATATGTACATACCATACATTCAAACTTACGATTATTATATATATATATATATATATATATATATACATATATGCATTACACACACATATAAAGGGTCATTCAAATGAAACCCGGTCACTTGTGTAAAATAACGGTAACGATTTTATTAACTCAAAAATAGTCGCCAAAACTGTTGGCACATTTATCTCATTGCGACACTAGCCGGTCGATTCCATCTTTGAAGAAGCTAGTAGGTTGCTGTCGGATCCAGGCCTGGACCCATTCACACACTTCGTCGTCCATTGTGAATCGATGTCCGCGAATAGCTTGTTTTAGAGGTCCATAAACATGAAAGTCACACGGTGAAAGGTCTGGACTGTACGGTGGATGTTCCAGCGTTTCCCATCGAAACTGCTGCAATGTCGTCTTCACCGCATTGGCAGCGTGTGGTGGGCATTATCATGCAGGAGAATAACGCCATTGGATAACATGCCTGGGCGTTTCGAGTTGATGGCTCGTCTAAGGTTCTGTAAAGTGGCTTGATAACGTGGGCATTGATGGTGGTTCCCCGTTTCAGGAACTCGGCAAGCAGTGGGCCCTTGTGGTCAAAAAAGGAGGACATCATGACCTTACCAGAACTGGTGTGCATGACCTTTGATTTCTTTGGAAGTGGTGAAGTCGCATGTTTCCACTGCTTGATTTCCAGTTCAAAATGGTGACACCATGTTTCGTCACCAGTGAAATATGTGACAGAAAGCCGTATTCCTCCTCATGATAACGTTGCAGATGACTCAAAGATAGCGCCATTCGAGTATTGCGCTGTTCGGCGATCAGTTGGTGGGGAACCCACTGCGCAAAAATTTTTCGAAATTTCAAGTGTTGATGCATTATGGTGTGAATGGTGCCCAAGCTAATGCCCAGTAACCGATGGATCTTGTCCACGGTGATTCTGCGGTTGCCCAAGACTAAAGCATTCACTTCCGCAATCATTTCAGGTGTGATGACACGATGAGCCTGTCCAGGACGAGCATCGTCTTTCAGTAACTCGCGCCCCTCAAGGATCTCTTGCGCCATTCCACCGCACTTGAACGACACAGACTGTACTCACCGTACACAGTCTTCATCCGTCGATACATTTCACGGCCTCCAACTCTCTCCGCCGTTAAAAATTGAATCACTCCTCGTTGTTCCTGCTTACTCGCCTTCATGTTCAGTAGTGTACGATAACTTGTGCGACCACCTTTTCTTCGGCGTGAAACCACGCTGTCGCTATGTAACGTCAAACGTTGCGCACGCTGCAGTCGCTCTACTAATAGAAGGTGCCACCATACACGCAGTTACGTGGTGCTACCTTACGCGTAATGCAAAGTTAGACGCACTGACCAGATTTCATTTGAATGCCCCTCATATGTATATACCATACATACAAACTTACATATATACATACGTACAGGCATACATGACACATACATACAATCACACACACTTAAGCACATTCTCTGATGAGAAATGAATAAGATATGTTTTATTACGATATTCAAAGATGATATTTCCAAGTACGTACACAATTCTACTTTGCTGAACCTCTAGGAACTTGCTACAAATTTAATTATATTGAGTTTGATTTAAAATCAAAATGTATTTTTCCACTGTGCATCCTACATTGTTAAGAAAAGACCACAAAAGATTAAAAAAAATAGTGAAAGAAAAAGAAGACAATCTTATGCGTGAAAGTTGCATGACTTTCTACATTCGTTATCATTTTACAGTAATTCTATAAATAACTCGTATATATTTACAATAAGTAGATGTTTCTGCTATCCATCCTGTTTATCCGTTCCAGAGCAGCACAGGAAAGAAGTTGATGATTCTGGTAGTATGCTTTTGTTGTGAGCATTAGGTTGCAGTAGTCAACTTGCTTATAACCTCAGTCTAAACATGTTATGCTTAAAAGATAGTTAATGCCAAAATGTACGCAATGTTTTAATGAGAAATTTATTTTAAGTAATTTATAATTTCCAAGTTTTTTAATTTCACAAGAATGAAAAATATTTTGAAATTTCTTTTTCAGCATATTTGAGACACATAAACACCTCAATCTTGCCATTACACAAATTATTTATATTTAAATAAAAATGCGCTAAATAAACTTTGAGAATCCCAAAAATAACAACCTCTTTTTCCAATAATAGGATATGTGGGATAGAGAAAAATTTAATGAACTTCGCCTTGCATCCTTGAAAAATAGTTGACGTAGATCAAATTTTACTACGTAGCTTTTTGGACCATTTTGTTCACATAATATTATAACTCACCACACGATGTTTTTGTAAAAGTGTTCTATTTTGACTCAAGGGTCTCAAAATGTGTACACTTGGGAGCAGGAAAAATGGCCCATTTAACGAGGGAATTTAAGTTGCCACTGAAAAGAATAGCTCCGCCATTTCCAAGCGTCACGTTGACAATACTCATATTACGTGATAGGGCTTAGATAATAGTCCATGTATTTAACGACGCTTGATGACTACTGTAATTGTGCAATAACAACACCAACATCGATATTATAGGAGTAAAAACAATAATGATATCTATTATTATTATTATTATTATTATTATTAATATTATTGTCGTGAATGTCCTTTGAATAGTACTTTATTATTTAAATAATGCTACACATTTCTGAGAAACTGTAGTTAAGTTAGGCAGTCAGATGTGGAGAGAAGAAGTGGGGGCTGAGAAGACGATCAGAGACTGTTTCTTTTCAACATTCAAGGCGAACCTTTATTAATGTTTGTCCTATTGTACTTCCTTAGCAATCTCAAATGCTTCTGTATTATACAAAAAATGCAATCAAACACAACGAAACAAATGTCAAAAATAACTAGTCAATAAAATGAAATATTGAGTTGAACGCATATCACCAGTCAATGCAGGGACAAATTCTCCAATAACTCCCTAACGAATAATTTCGTTTGTAGAAACTTTTTTGAATGATGTTATTAGCTATGCATCCCAAAAATTCCAAACTGTTTATTCTGTGTATAAAATAGCTGCATTAAACATGCATTAAATACAATCTAGAAAAACATTCCGCCATAAAACCAATTTATGGGAGCATAATTCAAAGTGTATACAGGTATTTTTCGCT
Organism: Deroplatys truncata; assembly: GCA_030765065.1. Lineage (NCBI taxonomy): Eukaryota > Metazoa > Arthropoda > Insecta > Mantodea > Mantidae > Deroplatys > Deroplatys truncata. The sequence continues at coordinate 132,099,567 of CM060978.1, forward strand.
GAGTCTGCACTTCAACTACGGCACTGCGCCTACCCTCGTGAGATCAGCTCTGTTAAACATTTGTAGGACCTTAGACCTTAAACTATGTTCAAGAAGGATGATGCATTGCCCAAGAACAGTAATTATAAAAAAATTAAATATGTAAATCAGGAAACTATGGTTGAGCACGCAAACGTATTTCATTAGTTAAAACCAGTCGGCCACCTGATCTAGTATTTCTCTTTATGGTCATACGATGACGGCAGCTCACCCACATGAAATGATATCGTGCTGTCTTAGCTTTAGATATACTGCAGACATTTGTTCAGATTTTTGTGCCATTATTTTAAGACTGGATGAACGAAATCTCTCTCTCTATTTATTTTTCTTCGCTTTAACCACGTAGTCATATCGCGACGGATCTGTTAGGAGATACCTAGTAGTGGTATCAGCCTTCCAGGTCTCATCTCTGTATCATCCAGAGTCCATAGAGACCTTAGTGCTAGGCAACTGTACATCTGGTTCTGAGAGGCAGATGGCAGCTTCGACAGACCTTAGTTGTTAGATAATGTATCTCTGCTTCTGCACGTGCCAAGTAGATAACATTAGGGTGCCATTCAGTCTACCTGCTTTCATTATCCGAATATATGGAATATTCCCTATTACCATCTATTTACTTTCTCTACCACGCACATAGTAGATAGAGAAGGTATTGTACACCACCCAAATATTTTATACTGCGATTTCACCGGAAATACGTGTTTTGAGGCCCCTGAATCCAATAAAAGCATTTTTAGAAAAGGGTCAGTGAATGTATGTCTGTCTGTGAACAGCATAACTAAAAAACGAAAAGTCGGATAAATACCAAACTTGGTATTGGGTTCAATACCTTCCAATGATGCGACACGAAGATTTTCAACAAAATCCTCCCACCCCAAACTAACCTTCCCTTTATATGGAATATTTATCGAGAGTTTTGATTTTCTAAAACATAGCTGCAACGATTTTGGTTAAAATGCTATATACTAAATATATTTTCACGACAAATGAAATGTGTATCTTGAATTTCCTGGGAATAGCCTGGGAAATCCACTTCATTCAGAAGGAATTTTGTATGAGCTTGTATAACTGGTAAGCCTTAAGCAATAGACGAAAACGTATTGCACAAAAAATGTAGATCTCTTTAAAAGACAATTTATTTCAACTAACTTTTGTGTGGCATGAGCCATTCCCGAGACATCCGTTATTAATGGCTCGAATTGTTCAATACTTTGTCATTCTCTTCAAGTTCTTTAGATATTTAGTTGTTTATTGCAATTGCATGCAGAGCATGGAGTATTAAGCCCCCCCCAGTTCTTAAAAGTTTGATAATCGTTATTCCTTTGTATATAACGAAATGTGTAATGCAGCTGTTTCCGGGAAGGTTTATCTCGATTAAAATGAAAATAAATGTTCGAAAGAATAACTTGTATACCCACCATTAAGCGATAGAGTGTAGAGAAAGTCGTGTGAACGTATCACATAAGATTTTTTATTTTTAAAATTTTTCTCCACTTACATAGTAGGTAGAGAAGGTATGCATTCCTCTCAAAAATTCGATACCGAGATTTCAACAGAAATATATGTTTTGAAGTTCCCTGTGTCCAAAAAAGCATTATTAGAAAAAGATCTGTGTGTGTGTGTGTGTGTGTGTGTGTGTGTGTGTGTGTGTGTGTGTGTGTGTGTGTAAGCAGCAATACTCAAGATCGAAAAGTCGGATAAATACCAAACTTTGTATTTAAGTTCATTATCTTCCAAGGGTGCGACATGAGGATTTTCAAGAGAATCCCCACACTCCAAACTGCTCTTTACGTGGAACATTTTCAGAAATTTTTGATTTTCTAAAAAATGACTAGCGATTTTGATTAAAGTATCACAAATTAAGATCTTTACATAACAAATAAAATGAATACCTTGAATTTTAGCAAATGGCCTTTAAAGTCTTCTTAATGTAGAAGTAATTTTGTAATCTTGTATAACTGGTAAACGTTAAGCGATAGACGCAAACGTACCATACAAGAAATGTAGATCTTTTTAAAACACACAATTTATTTAAAATAATTTCTTTGTGGCATAAGCCGTTCTGAGATATCGGTTATTAATGGTTCGAATGGTCATTTTTTAAAGTCCTTACAACATTCAGTTGTTTCTCGCGATTGCATGGAAACAGTATGGAGTTTTAAGGCCAACATATAACGTCCAGTTCTTAAATGTTTGACTATATATAACGAAATATATAATGTAGCTATTTCTGCAAAGGTTTATTTGGATTAAAACGTGGTAGGTATAAAAATAAGCTTTAGGAAGAATATTTTGTATACTCATTAAGAAACGATAGAGGATAGAGAAAATCATGTGAATGCATCACATCAGATTTTTGCTATTGCTTTAGACTTAAGGTGGAACTTTGGGTCTGGTATTAAATTCCAATCCGATACTTAACTTGACTGAGGGAAACCACGAATAAAACGCAGTCAGATTGATCGCTCTATGGGATTTGAACCCAGGACCTCCTGCATACGTTACCGCCTGAGCCATCCCGTTTGGTGAACGAAATCTGTGTGGAGAGACAGTTGTACTATAGGTTTCAGTATATTTTTGTCTTTTTGGAAAGTCTGTCTGTGATTTTAATTTCGTCTATAGTTCTATGATTTAGAGCTTCTTGTTTGGTGTGAAGAGAAAGCGTAAGTAAAGTTTCGTTGACCCGTTACATTACACCCAGTTCGTTATTTCTTTATCAACCGACACGCGTAGCCGTTAAGACACGGACTGATGAGCGAGTCCGCAGTTCAAATCCCACTAGGACTGTCGTCCCTTACTGAGTTCTTTTCCAGGTGCTCCTCAGACCTCATAGCTGACAATAACGACGAGTTACCCTAAATTTAGGCCTGGAACGCTTCCTTTCCCAATTATCATTTTATTTCATTGCCTGTGGTGTCGTATGTTGTAAGAGCGGGTGAGTATTAAAAACATCTTATGTGATACATTCACATTAGTTTCTCTACCCTCTATTGTAGTGGATAGATTTATTCGTGGGATACAAATTATTCTTACTCAAACTTATTTTTCTATCTACTACATTTTAATCCGAATAAACCTTTGCAGAAACAGCTACATTACACATTTTGTTACAGATACAAAGAGGACAGCGATAGTCAAATGTTTAAGAACTGGACGCTATACGCTGCCTCAAAATTCCATACTGCTTCCATGCAATCGCGAGAAACAATCGGCTGTTGACAGGAATTTAAGAGAATCACAAAAAAAATTCAATTTAAATCTGTAATAAGGATATATCAGAAACGGCTTATGGTATAAAACAACTTATTTGAAATAAATTGTGTATTTTAAAGAGGTCTGTATTTTTGTGTATACAGTTTCGTCTATATCCCTTAACGCTTGCCAGTTATACAAGATTATATAAAATACGTTCCGAATGAAGAGGACTTCATAGGCTATTCCCAGAAAATTCAACATATAAATTTTATTTGTCATGTAATATTTTTTACATATCGTATTTTAATAAAATCATTAGAGCCATTTTTTAAGAATTAAAATTTCGAAAAGTGTTTCCTGTAAAGGATAGTTTGGGGAGGGGGGATTTTGTTGAAAATATTCGTGTCGTTTCTTCGGAAGATATTGAACCTAAATACCAAGTTTGGTATTTATCCGACTTTTCATTTTTTAGTTATGGTGTTCACAGACACACACCAGACGTCTCCAAAAACGCATTATTTGGATTCAGAGGGTCTCAAAGCATGTATTTCCGATGAAATATCGGTATGAATTACTTATTAAATGAAGTATTATCCGGCCTTGTTTAATGGGTTCCTTCTTCCTCTTCTTCTTCTTCCTAGACGTCTTCAGTGACAACGGCGAGGTCAACGTGTTCTGGCAGAAGTTTGACAGCGACTGTGAAACTTCTACCAGAACATTTCGACCTCGCCACTGCCACTGAAGATGTCTGCCGTAGTCGCAGACGAAACGTCTAGGAAGAAGAAGAAGGAACCCAATAGACCACGGCCACAAACCCGGATAATGCTTCATTTAATATTGACACCGGTCGTGAAAGCCTACAAATTTTGATGCAATACTTATTGTACTTACTATACTAGTAGAAAAAGTATAAAATGGTTCTATGTTAGCTACAGTACTTCTGCCGTTGGAGAATTTACCCATGCCGTTGTAAATGTAATAGCAAATGTATTCTGCCAAGCACTATTACTATTATTACCTTCAGTTCCTAGATACTTTCATCTTCCACACACGCAATAGAAATAATTTCGTAACACACCTATTCTTCCCCGCAATGTTTGCATGCAAAATCAACAGGAACGAAATGTACCTATTCCTTTTCGTTATCTAAACAGGAATTGTAAAAAATGTAAATCTATTAACATGGAACTGTGCATTTTCATTTAGTGAACTCAAAAGGCATTTTACTTTTTCTACCGCTTTCTTAATGTAGAGTAAATATTTAAACATGTTGTACAGCTATGTTGTAAGTCATTGAATCCACACAAAAAGAAAGCACGTTTTAAATGTAGCTTTAATTTCTTAATCGTATCACGCGGTCATATCGTTGGTTCACCTCAGTAAGTGTATGCCAGAGAGATGACCATAGTTGCATAGTTGCTCTCCTGTTCCATCTGTTTTATTGCTATTGAATTTTGGCGGCATGTGGACTTTTCGGTACGTGTTGTTTAAGTGCACTCGTAGTTATGTTGTGAATGTATATGACCTTAGTTGCGTAGTCGCCTTCCTATACCATCTGCTTAGGTAACTTGTTGACAGATGGCCTTAGTTGCTTCCTGTAACATATAGTTTATGTTGTAAGTGGAGCTTTGTGTCATGGTGATGAATATCCAATCCGCTATTTACTGGTAACTGAGGGAAATCAAAGAAAGATCGCTCTCAGACTGTCCGGTAAGGGGATTTGAATCCGCGACTCCCCAAATGCGAGTCACTCAATGATACAGCAATCCTAGTTTTCATATCTCACTTTGTTCTCTCATTCATTATAGTCTATTCAAAAACATAAGCATATTAAGATTAATGTTAAAACGGACAAATAACACAAGAGGAAAACCAAAACAAACGATTCGGGGTTAGTTTTGAATTTGATTATAAGAAATTAACGTTAAATGTATTTCGTCCGGTAGGAAAGCATTTTTAATAAAAGTGTCATGCACATGTCTACATATGAGCATGACTGTAGGAATATTAACAACATACGAGATTACTTACTGGAGCATAATAATACTTTATTATGCGGAAACTCAAAAATCATATTTAATCGACGACAATAGGATCCATTCACATGCAATTTCAAATTCATATTCCAATAATGTTGAAGTTATAGTTAGTTTTGTTTCTTTTTTACTTTTTACTTTCTCTACTACGTATAGTAAGTAGGGGAAGTATTGTATTCCACACAAAAACTCCATACCGAGATACATATTTTGAGACCCCCTGAATCCAAAAAATCTGATGTGTTACACTCACATGACTTTCTCTACTCTTGTACAAACTATTTTTACAAACGCATATTCTCCATATGCTTCATGTTAATCGAGATGTTAATCTTATTGCTAATTTTCTAGTAGATGCAAGGGGAATATGATAGGCTTTAAGCTATAGCCAAATATTTTAAGAGTTGGTTGCTATGTGGCGCATTCCATTCTCTTTGCATGTTCAGGACATAAAAAAATGAATAACGAATTTGAGAAAAAGTATAAGTATTGGAAAATTTAAGGGAATAACAAGCAATATTCGAAAACGGTTCACTCAACAAAAAAACTGTATATGACATAAATTGTGTATTTTAACGCGATCTACATTTTGTGTGCAGTAAACGTTTGTCTATCTCTTATGGTTTACCAGTTATGTAAAAGTGGTTCAGAATGAAGAACACTTTTGGAGACATTCCCAGAAAATTCGAGATATACATTTCATTTGTCATGAAAATATCTTAAACATATGATATTTTAATCAAAATCGTTAGAGCCATTTTTGAGAAAATTAAAATTTTCGAAAAAAGGTCCATGTAAAGGGTATTCTGGGGTGGGGGGATTTTCTTGAAAACCTTCGTGTCGCATCTCTGGAAGATACTGAACCTAAATACCAAGTTTAGTGTTTATCCGACTGTTCGTTTCTGAGTTATGCTGTTCACAGACACACAGACACACACACAGACACACACAGACACACACACACACACACACACACACACACACACACAGAGACACACACACGGACATGTTTCCAAAAAATGCTTTTTTTGGATTCAGGGAGTCTCAAAACATGTATTTCCGGCGAAATCTCGGTATCGAATTTTTGGGTGGAATACAATACTTCCCCTACTTACTATACGTAGTAGGGAAAGTAAAAAAGCATTTCTGGAAGCATGTCCGTGTGTATATCTGTGAACAGCATAACTCAGAAACGAACAGTTGGATGAACACTAAACTTGGTATTTAGGTTCAGTATCTTCCATAGATGCGACACGAAGGTTTTCAAGAAAATCCCCCACACCAGATTACCCTTTACATGGAACATTTTTCGAAAATTTTAATTTTCTCAAAAATGGCTCTAACGATTTTGATTAAAATATCATATGTTTAAGATATTTTCATGACAAATAAAATGTATATCTTCAATTTTCTGGGAATGTCTCCAAAAGTATTATTCATTGTGAATGACTTTTGCATAACTGGTAAACAATAAGAGATAGACAAACTTTTATACACAAAAAATGTAGATCGCGTTAAAATACACAATTTATGTCATATAGATTTTTTTTGTTGAGTGAACCATTTTCGAGATATTGCTTGTTATTCCCTTACATTTTCCAATACTCATACTTTTTCTCAAATTCATTATTCATTTTTTTATGTCCTGGACATTCAAAGAGAATAGAAAGCGCCACATAGCAACCAGCGTTAAAATATTTGACTATCGCTTAAAACTTACAATATTCCCCTTGCATCTACAAGAAAATTAGCAATAAGATCAACATTTCGATATCTCGATTAACATGAAGCATATGGAGAATAAGCGTTTGTAAAAATAGTTTGTACAAGAGTAGAGAAAGTCATGTGAGTGTAACACATCGGATTTTTTATTTATCGTAGATAGCTTCTTTCCCGGTATGTTCTGATTTGTGTAATTAAACAGCGAGGAAATCTCTGGGAAATTGATAGAGAATATAAAAACATCCAAAAGAGGACTCCCATATGCTTATTTAGCCATTATACGAGGGTTACTATTCTTGGTAATTTTTCTTAAATCTGTGGAACAGGCAAGTTCTGCACAACATTTTAGGGCTTGTACTGTATTGTTGAAATCTCTGGTGTCAAGTCAGTAGAAAGTAACGAGAGAAAAGGACTGGAAACGTAGTCGGAGATGGAAAGTACAACGTACTCGCCGTATGTTCCGGCTGCTGATTATGATTTGAAACCCCCATCAAAGATTCTTTGTCTAGGAAGCACCTTCGCAAACGAGGTCTGGCAATGCAGTGGAGCGGAGATCGTCAAATACTGGCAAGTAAGGTGGAGTCAGATGACTTCCGCCTCCTTACAACGAACACGCGGTAGCTTCGGAGATTTCTTTGACGGTTATTAATATGTTAATGTTGTGCAGTGTGAGTTAATATTGTTGCTCGTTGTGGAATTAAAAAAGTTCAAATTTTATGATTTTTTTCTTCCTGTCTTGAAACCCGTTTCAAAAAAATTTGCACTCGCATTAATCACTATGTATTTTCTGCGCCCTCCCAATTCATCTGTCTTAAAAATTCCATAATAAAACATTTGTTCAAAGCAGCTGGTTGTCATACTTACTAAGTAACCCCAGTAAATTGATTAAAGCAAATTAACACAAATCCTCCGCTTCAGAAAAAACGAAAATAGCTTTATACTTAGCCATATTCTCTGTAATAGTAGCTATAATATGAAAACTTAAAAAATACTTGATGTTTTATATAGCGGTGCGATTCAGTAAATTACAAAGACACTAATGATTATAGTGTTTAACAAATACCATGTAAATAGGATTTAAAATATAAGCAAGCAAAAGTAGTTCACATTACAGGAAATAAATATGCTACAATACCAACGTAGTCAAAGCAGTAAGAATCATTTCTAAAAGGTCACTAGTTTATAAGGCTAAATCACTTATATATCAAGCAGCCCATTTGAGATAAAATATCTTGAATTTGACCAAACAAAATTATTGTCTATCCTGTCAGTTTTATCAGTTTAATTTTATTGCCTCGGCAGACACTTATTTCCTCCTCCTAAGAGTGGCCAATAGTATTATTCTGCAAATCGCGGAGTAATGTGAATAGTCGTTCATTCAGTGTTGATAATCATTATTCACTGAATCAGTATGTAGTCATTAGGGACTTGTTAATAAATCATGTTCCATAATTTATTGGATAGGTTATGAATGAAGTTATCAAAACTTCGTTTTTAGTATATATTTTGTTTTTCTCTAATGGAAGTTAAAAATTAATAGAAAATAATATAAATAAGAGAGAGAGAGAGAGAGAGGGAGAGAGAGAGAGAAGATGGATGGAAACTCAAATTATGAGGATTTGTTTTTACTGAAAAGAATTCCTTACCGTTGCATAATAACCTTTGACACAAGGAAAAAAGAATTGTTTAATCTGAAATTTAATATTCCGTCCGGTTTGCAGAACTTACGCCCTAGTAAATGTATGTCAGACGGATTGCCCAGATAAGCGACAACTGACAAACGAAATATCAGTCCTTCTTTTTGTTCTTTGCTGTGCAACGATATAAAATAACATAAATCATTCAATATAATTGTATAATTTATATAAAATTTATAATAACAACTATTTATAGCGCTAAAATCTACCAACATAGAATAATAAGTTCAGTATCCATACGTCCGGATATTACGATCGTGTTGAATCCTTTGTATTGCTTCATATTTTGTCCAGAAAAGCGGAAGTGTTTAATGGGGCGCTAAATTAAGCAGTCGAAAAACCTCGGTACTTATTAGGTTAAAACAGAACTACATAAGAAAGATTGTATGCATAATGATTCTAACAAGTTCCGTTATTTATAACATTTGGATGGAGAAAATGAAAATGCTAGAAGATTTATAACTGCCGGCTTAATTATTTAATTATTTATATTTTATAAGCAAATTTTGTGCATGTATTATTTGATTTGTCTTTTATTCATGAAGTAGTCCTATGGAATCGCGCAAGAATGCTTGAGCTTCGAGACAAGATTCAAAGGGCGTAATGATTACAAACCACAAAGGAAACTCAACATATTTTTATAATCTCCCAGAAAATAGAATGGAATATAACGGTAGGTTATAAAGATCAACCATAACGAGTAGCTTAGTATAATACGGTTGTTTCGATTTTTATGTTTTCTAAAGTATTTGTATGTAATAAATTGTAACAAAGTTGAGCGTTTTTCATTTTAGAAACCTATAAATTGTGAAAGTAACACAATAAACAGTAAAATGTTTGTCACCTCTTGCAGCTAGGTCACAGGTAGGATCAGAGTTAACACGCGGATTTCCGGACAGTTTCTGTATTATAAATTATTTTACAATACTAGCATAATAAAATGAGATGTTTCTGTTGTAACCGACTTTATTGTACAACCCAGTACATCAAAATGAGCAGCATAGTTTACGTCAGTAACAACTAACCAAACTGAACTTTATAGGTTTACTTTATCTGTCTCGGTATTCAATCTCAATGCTGACCGTGCATTTTGAAAAAAATCTGATTGATACATTCATATAACTTTCTCTACCCTCTTTCGTTTATTAGTGGGTAGGTATACAAATTATTCTTATTCAAGCTTATTTTTCTATTCACTATATTTTAATCCAAATAAAACTTTGCAGAAATAGCTACATTATACATTTCGTTACAGATACAAAGGGAACAGCGATAGTCAAATGTTTAAGAACTGGACTCTATACGCTGGTTTAAAATTCCATGCTGTTTCCATGCTATCGCGTGAAACAGCTGAATGTTGAAAGGACTTCAAGAGAATGGCCAAGAAATGAGCAATTCGACCCTTTAATAACGGTATCTCAGAAACGTCTTATGCCACAAAAAACTTATTTTAAATAAATTGTGTGTTTTAAAGAGATCTACATTTTTAATTTCTCTACTACGTGTAGTAAGTAGGGGAAGTATTGCATTCCACCCAAAAATTCGATACCGAGATTTCACCGGAAATACATGTTTTGAGGCCTCCTGAATCCCAAAAAAGTATTTTTGGAAACATGTCCGTGTGTGTGTCTGTGTGTCCGTCTGTTTGTGAACAGCATAACTCAGAAACGAATAGAAAACTTGGTATTTAGGTTCAATATCTTCCAGAGATGCGACACGAAGGTTTTCAAGAAAAAAAACCCCACCCCAGATTACCCTTCACATACAACATTTTTCGAAAATTTTAATTTTCTCAAAAATGGCCCTAACGATTTTGATTAAAATATCATATATTTAGGATACTTTCATAACAAATAAAATGTACATCTTGAATTTTCTGGGAATGTCTCCAAAAGTATTCTTCATTGTGAACCTTTTGCATAACTGGTAAACCATAAGAGATAGACAAACGTTTACTACAAAAAACATATAGATCGCGTTAAAATACACAATTTATGTCATATAGAGTTTTTTTGTTGAGTGAACCATTTTCGAATTATTGCTTGTTATTCCCTTAAATTTTCCAATACTTATACTTTTCCTCAAATGGAAATTCGTTATTAATTTTTTTTGTCCTGGTAATGCAAAGAAAATAAAATGCTTCACATAGTAACCAGCTCTTAAAATGTTTGACTACCACTTAAAGCCTACCAATTCTCCTTGCATCTACAAGAAAATTAGCAATAAGATTAACATCTCGATATCTCTATTAACATGAAGCATATGGAGAATAAGCGTTTGTAAAAACAGTTTGTGCAGAGAAAGTCATGTGAGTGTAACACATCAGATTTTTTTGTGTAGTACGGTTTCGTCTATCCCTTAATCTTTACCACTTATACAGTATTATACAAAACTCCTTCCGAATGAGGAATTAATGGGCTATTCCCCGAAAATTCGAGATATATATTTTATTTTTCATGTAAATATCTTTCATATACGATATTTTAAACAAAATAGTTAGAGCCATTTATTAGAAAATCAACATTTCTAAACGTATTGCATATAAACGGTGGTTTGAAGTGGGCGGATTTTGTTGAACATCGTGTCGCATCTTTGGAAGATATTGAACCTATACAAGTTTGGTATGTATCCGACTTTTCGTTTTTGAATAATGTTGTTCACGGACACACACAAACACACACGGACATGATTTCAAAAATGCTTTATTTGGAACCTCAGGGAACCTCAAAACTTCTACTTCCGGTGAAATCTCGGTATCGAATTTTTGCGCGGAATACAATACTTCCTCTACTTAGTATACGTAGAAGATAAGGTAAAAAAACCAAAGTGCATTACTTCGGTATGTGTTGAGAGCGGTGGCATTGCTGCAGCTCCAGTTCTTGCAGCAAAGGAATTTCCATCTCGTGACCCTTGCAAACCTTTCCACGATCAGCACGTGTTTTTCTCCTCGCGATTTATGCTTAACGGGCACGCGTCGGCACAACTAGACTCGAACTCTGAACCTCTGGATGGTGTAAATCAAACGGTAGTGTTTCAGATTACTCCCTGCTGAGCGGAATGCCAAGAATCGATGTTCGGCTCTATCGGTCTCCTCGCATATTTCCTTTTATACGACAGGTGTATTACCTCATAGCCGCAACCATTTCCTAGAGGTCGCACTCTACCTTATTTATTGTAGTTTGTACTGCCCCCTTGGAAGCTTTATACGTAATAAAGGCCAGCGCAATGACATACCATGTATTATCTTCTTCTCTGGCGTGATTAACTTTCCTTCTGCCTTTTCCGGTATATGTGGATCGTGAGGTGTTTGGGGTCATGGAGCATAATATATTCTTCTCGGTACTTTTATTTATAATAATTTGATATGATTATAAATAATTAAGAGAATAATAAATACAATATTTTTATTGCTGAAATTAGTTTCTGGAGTAATGGAGTTTACGATGCATACATGACGTAGAAGGCGGTGTAGTTGTTAAGAAAATATTATTTACGCTGTAAGTAATTAAAGTCCAATATATATTTTTTCCTTAAGGTCACAGCTATGAAGATATTAAGTACAGATTTTAAGCCACGTAGGCGAAACTCTTAGGCACTTTGTGACGGTATTATTAATGTTGTTTGTGTTTACTCCACGTGGTGAAGCCATTTTGTGACGTGATTCTTTGTTAGGTTTGTTAGCTCCATCTGGTGTTAGCAATTTGCGGCAGTATTAGTGTTTGTTTGAAAGAATGCTACTGTTATTTTATTTAATTTTGGTTCACTGTCCTCCGGCTAGCTATGATCTTTTTGGTCGAGCACTTCTCTTTATACAGGTTGTGTAAACGGAAAGGAGTCTTTTATCCAAAGAAGGAACTTGTTTTACACTTTTATTGTCGAACACATTCACTATCACATTTACACATTGATCTTGACACTCGCCAAACTGAAACTGTTATAATAACTTCATTACTGATCACTCTTAATTCGCGTACTTCAACTTTTTGTGTAATTAACTTTACAACACTTGAGATTTTTTTATAACTCTGCTACGCGTAACCTGCGAATCGATAGCCGACGTGTACTGTACAAATATTTCTGCTGGACTGAAGGCGACGTGTAACGTACAAATATTTTCGACGAACTGACGGGGTCTACCTCTAACCTAGCCCTTTTTATACTCCTACACCCCGATATGCCTAAAGATTATAACTGAGTTGCTATTGGCTAATAAAACGCGCCAACATTAGCGTCTATTTTTATATCCAATGAAAATTATGAATACATATGCTCTAGTGAAAATGTTCTAGCAAATTCTAAAAAAAAAAAAAAAAAAAAAAAAAAAACGCGCCAACATTACGTAACTTCCTCGTCTCTAATAATGATAAACAGCTCACCCCCTCGCTGCACTATTGCACGCTATTATTGTCAGTTTCAGTAAGGCAGTATAAACTTACTTCTCGACAATAATTACAATCAACAAACATCTCAAATCAATGTCACATAAAAATGCATATTCATACTATAATCACTCTTTACATTTAAATAATTTATGAAACAAATTACTGCATCAACTTTTAATTTTTGCTATAACGTAACTGTGATGTTGAAACCATACAAAATTGAAGAAGCTTTTCATGAATCTAAGTAGGTTTTTAGAACATTCCATAATCCAGAATAAAATTACATGAAAGCGATGACGTTTATGAAAACTATGCGAAAATGTTTAGTTTTTCTTAAGAGGAAGTAATGTCTTCCACAAAAAAATTTCATATTGAGTTTTTACTGGTTATACATGTTTTGAGATCCCTGAAATCCCCCAAACCATTCATTTAGAAAACGCTACGCGTATTTGTGTGTGTTTATTTGATTCAGACACTGTTTAAACATGCCAGGCGAAGGCTTTCAAGAAAATTTCCTACCCGAAACTACACTTTACATCGAAAGCTTTCGGTTACGTTTAATGTTCTCAAAATAGACTTAGCGGTTTTTATTGAATCACTATAGGTTTAAATTTGTTTGTATGACTTATAAAACATACATATTGAATTTTCTTTAAATGCCTGCATTCTATATAAATGTTAATAACTTTGTATAGCTAGGCAACCATAAGAGATAAAAAAACTTATTTCAGCAAAATGCACAACTCATTAAAACACAATCTCATGGTGAGTGTTTCAAATGCAAGGGCGCCATTTGACCGGATAGTTAAAAGTTCCTGATTGATATTTTTTTCTTTTCCTTTGAAAGAGTTCATTACTATATTATTCCCTTATGTTTCCCATAAACATTTGAATGATTTTCCGCATCTTGTACATATATAGCTAAGTTCTTATTGCTCAGTTTGAAATGATCAATAATCGGACAAAAATGTATCGCGAATGACGTAACCTGGATAGGGGAATTAGATGTTAGTGAATGCTATGATATTTGAGGTATGTCTAACAATTTTAATGGGTACAGAAAGTTGTGTTACTGTAAAACAACACATTTTTATTATGGAATTCTCTTTATAAAAAGTTAAATGGTAACCAAATTTTCTACACCAGTGGTGTTCATGCACAAAAAATAATTCTGTTTTGCTTAAAGCTATAATTTTCTTTTGAATCTTCTACAATCGAAAATAAAGAATGGACAATATTCACTACAAAAATGCGCTGAAAAACAAAAAGCGTAATTATTGGTTATCAGATCCTCCACGCAGTAATTACCCTGCAGTCAAACGGCGATTCATCTAATCAAGTTTACGTCATATGAGGGAGTGAGCATAATGTATTTGATTAATTAATGACTGCTAAAATAAAGAATAGTATAAATCAACTAAAAACGTATATTGCCAAATTTAATAGTGCCTTAAGAACACTTGGTAGAGATTGCCGGGTATTTTTACGCTTTTTCGCAATTAAAGAAAGCCAGTTTTCTCTAGAATTATACCATTTAGCACAATTAGCATTTTACTGCTTATTAAAGCAGGTTGCTTTGAGTATACTGGTATCAAGATTTTTTTACCTAGCTTTAAATATTTTAATTATAAAAATATTTAAATATAGTAAAATAGTTTTCAAAAAAATGTTACTTTCATTTATAGGTACACTTTTTTCTGAAAATAAAAATCAGAACTCCACCTATTTTATTAAGAGTTTTTATAAGCAGTAGGTTAAAATACCCGGTTAACTATTTGCCCATTTGAAGGACTAATGTAATTTTTAAAAAATAGTTACAGAGAGTCATTTTTTATTGTAATTGTTTTTTCGCAGAAACATGAAATTTATGTTCAAAATCTTTAAGCTACTAAATGCAGTTAAACATTCTATACAACCACAAAAAGTTTCAAACTTATAAGTTAAACAAATTTTGAGAAAAGTTTACCTGAAGTTTAAAATATAATACTTGCGGGAAATAACAAAAACAAGGTGAGCACATTGTTACACATCAATATAATATAACATCTCTGCACCATAAGAGTCCTTTAAAAGTCCTAATAACAAAAACTTACATAGGTAAGTTCCTTATGTCACTTTACAACAACAAAAAATTTTTGAACTCAAATCTCTACCAAATATCCTTAAAGAAGCTACTTGTTATGTTGTAAATCGCGTTGTTTTCAAACATATGAGTATTAGAACCCCAAATGCAATTCTTTTTAAAATGCGTAATTATAAAGTGGTATGTAAGAGCCGGGTGTTTTTAACTAAATGGGTGTTTGTATGTTAGTAGATATGTGTGTATCTGTATAAGCAAAACGGAAAAATATCCTAGAAAACAACAGAAACAGGGGAAAATTAAAAAGAAGAAATTAATAATAGTTTTATTAAGCCTGACTTTGGCATAGTTCGATAATATTCTCCTTTTACAACTATAAGAACCAGTTCCATTAAACCTGTCGTTTTGGTTTACTCCTTAACGTAAGAAAGGCCGAGTAAGAGACGGAAAACGTAACATGGAAGCGTATTGTCATACTTGAGGATTAGAGGAGACCAGAATACGAAATTATATCAAAACCATGTGAGCGTGAAATTGGTTTATGGTGCTTCTTTTATGGATAATGTTTGAATGTAGCATACATAATTAATTTATGGCCTCCTCTGCAATGGTAATTAAGAAGAAATGATTGCTAATTACCCATTCTGACACGCTGTCAAAGTCCGCCGCTGATGCCTAATAATTTAACTCTATAAAAGAAATCACGCTTTCTGAATCATTCATAACGTTTATAATTTAAAAGAGCAAAGCAATTTTAATGACAACAAATTAGCAAAGTTTTTCAAACCATAAGGAGTATAAAATTCAGTACGAAATTTTTTTGTTGATCAGGATGAATAACTGTACACTAAAACATCCCAAACAAGATTAATATTTGGTGTGTAACATACTGGCAGTTGCAATCCATAAAATTATATCCCAGGGCGTAATATGAATATTAATGGTAGTATACTTTGAAATACATTACAAAATCACATACAATAGAGCAGGTTAGGTTCTTAATGCATGAATTAAATTGTACATAATAGAACAAACTAAAATCCAGGTTGTATAATTAGGCCATAGATAAGTCAGAAGTAAGAAATATTCTAATTGGTGGGATTCAGCATGTTATGTATTATAAACTAAATATAATGTTTAAATTTCGTTCCTGCATATTTATCTTATTTCATTTACAGAGTATGCATCACAGCATCCTGTATGTTGGTTAATCTTTTCATGGTACTCACCTAGATTACTTTTTCATTTCTACCTTCATGCTCTTATCTGCAGACAGCTTGCCTTTCATTTTTATTTTCAATTAACAGTGAATAATGTGTCGTCAGAAAGCACGCCTCTCTTGCGTCTGCATAGAGTTGAATTCACTGAAAATGTAGGGCAGTTGAGACCAGATAAAACACGAAGTTAGTGTTAAGCGAAGGCTAGTGAAATGCGAGGAACCTTGAATGTGATGTGTAAAAATTAAATTTGGTACTCTTAACACAACCTTTTCTACCCCTTACAAATCCACATACATACTTTGTATACTACAGCATTCTTTAAAAAGTGAGTCTTCTACCCACATTAGTTATTCAAATAACTTTTTTTAGAAAAGTAAGCAATAAATATTCGGTAACCTACAACATGCGGAAACATATTTAGACCTTTATCGGAAGCAATGAGAAATACATTCAGAGCACCAAACAATGAGCTCTTGCTGAGGTAAAGGAAGGAAAAAGAAAGAGTAAAGTTACAAACTTTCAAATAACTTTCGCCAGAAAACGCATTTGCATTTGGGGAAAATGTAATCACATAGCAGAGCAATTTAAACGCAGCAAACGTTATGAAAGAAGGAAATAAAATAAGTTTCAAACAAATTGTATATTTTATCATCAGCAAGATAAACTTCACATACCTTATATTTACTTTGGTAAACACCGGGCGTCCTATAGAGGGGGAACCCACGCATCATCAGCGGTTGTTCGTCGGATGAGGTCTTGAATTAATTTTAGGGTAGGAGAGGGTGTGGGTATGTTTTAATCAGTTCTACATCTTTCTTGTAATACATCTTTTCTACCTCTTATAGCTCCTTGGTTATATAAAATTATATAAAATTATATAAAATTTAATTTGATTAAAGGGGACTTTACGGGCCATTTCACAGATTCAAAACATACATTTCATTCCTCATGTCATTATATAAATATATAATATTTTAATCGAAATAATTGGAGCTGTTTTAAGAAAATAAGCAAAAGTTTTCCAAGCAAAAGTCGGTTTCGGGATGGGGAAATTTCTGAAAGCTTTTGTGTCGTACCCCTGGAAGATGAGGAAATTAAATCCCAGCTTTGGATTTATCCGATATTTATTTTGAGTTACGCTGATCACACAAACACACACGGATATTTTTCAAAAAGACTTTCTTTACGGTTCAGAGAATCTCGAAACCCCACGTCCAGTGAAATTTCGCTGTCAAATTGTTGTGAGCAATGCGGTGCATACTGTTCCATAGGTACCATAACTCAGAAAGGAAGTGTCAGAAAGATGCCAAACTAGGTATTCAAATTCAGCATTTTACAAGGATGCGACACGAAGATACGACTATCAGACTCGACATCTTTTCCTAAGTAATACTGGACGATCTAGAAGTTCAATTGTTTCTTTTGTGCCTTTTCCCTTCCCGAGATTCTAATTCCCCTTCCACAAGCAAATATAACTGTTTCCATTATGTAATGATTCCAACATCCGTTCTGGCTTATTTTATGTCGGTTAAGAAGGTATGAACTAAATAACAAAATCGTATATTAAAGTTTGGAGCTTCAGAACAACTTATAAATGAGCGCTTTTGAAAACTAAAAGCAATTAAGCAAATAAACATTAACTTATGAGAGTAAATTGAGGGCCACATAAGCTTTCCACGTCCACCTAGACTCGGCGGAGAGGTGATTTCAAAATGTAGACAAGTTAATACCAGCTCAAAGAAGTGGAAGAAAATAAGATAGTCCTGTTCATAGTGCAATTTAAGCCTATTATCGCCATTACAATGTCTGTAGGCAGCTGTTGTAAATCATTATAATTTTATATAGTCAATACGAATTTTCATCATAAACTTGTTTGTATATTGGTATTCTGATAATATTGCAAACTTCCTTCATGTCAAGAATTATTGCGCACGCAAATTTTTATGATTTATTGTTGGAAAGTTTGAAAGATCTTCTCCTTTCATACCTGTCTTTGTGAGTTTGTTTTCAGAACTTTGACAGAAGGATTTTTAGTTAGTTTCATGATTATTTTAGCCACGCTCTTCCTGCCCTTCATTGTTCTGAAACCAGAATAAACCGTAAGATCAAAACGTTCCTAAGACGGAAGCCCTAAAGCGAAAAGGGGGAATTGAGAATTTGTGTTATGTGTAACACATTTAAACATTTTCCTAGCCACGAGGAAAAAGAACGTAGACGTCCTCAGTCAGGATGTCCGATCACCTTGTGCTTTAAAACCAGTACCTCTGTATGCAGGCCCGAAACGCTACCGTCTGAGCCCTTTTGCTTGGTAAAGACAAAATATAGTGTAAACCGGTCGCATTTGAACACTCAATATCATCCACTCATTCGTCTTTGTAGATCTGCGAGGTTATAGGGGACATTGAACACAGGCACTATAGAGCGTTTGTCATGTTGCTTTTTACCGTTTTTACAGTTTTATTCATTTAAACTGTAAATGAATAAAACACATTCTAAGATACACATTAAACGTTAATCAGCACTATCTAGTTAAAGAATACACTTCTCTAAAATAATTTTTCTTCATTTTGTTCATTTACCTTTTTACTTTCTCTACTACGTATAGTAAGTAGGGGAAGTATTGTATTCCACCCAAAATTTCGATACCGAGATTTCACCGGAAATACATGTTTTGAGACTCACTGAATCCAAAAAAAGCATTTGTGGAAACATGTCCGTGTGTGTGTCTGTCTGTGTGTCTGTCTGTGTGTCTGTGTGTCTGTGAACAGCATAACTCAAAACGAAGAGTCGGATAAACACCAAACTTGGTATTTAGGTTCAGTATCTTCCAGAGATGCGACACGAAGGTTTTCAAGAAAATCCCCCCACCCCAGACTACCCTTTACATGGAACATTTTTCGAACATTTTAATTTTCTCAAAAACACTCTAACGATTTTGATTAAAATATCATATGTTTAAGATATTGTCATGATAAATAAAATGTATATCTCGAATTTTCTGGGAATGTCTCCAAAAGTATTCTTCATTATGAACGACTTTTTCATAACTGGTAAACCATAAGAGATAGACAAAATTTTACTACACGAAAAATGTAGATCGCGTTAAAATACACAATTTATGTCATATACATTTCTTTTGTTGAGTGAACCGTTTGCGAGATATTGCTTGTTATTCCCTTAAATTTTCCAATACTTATACTTTTTCTCAAATGGGAATTCGTCATTCGTTTTACTTTCTCTACTACGTATAGTAAGTAGGGGAAGTATTGCATTCCACCCAAAAATTCGATACCGAGATTTCACCGGAAATACATGTTTTGAGACCTCCTGAATCAAAAAAAGTATTTTTGGAAACATGTCCGTGTGTGTGTCTGTGTGTGTGTGTGTGTGTGTGTGTGTGTGTGTGTGTGTGTCTGTGAACAGCATAACTCAAAAACGAACAGTCGGATAAACACCAAACTTGGTATTTAAGTTCAGTATCTTCCAGAGATGCGACAGGAAGGTTTTCAAGAAAATCCCCCCACCCCAGACTACCCTTTACATGGAACATTTTTCGAAAATTTTAATTTTCTCAAAAATGGCTCTAACGATTTTGATTAAAATATCATATGTATAAGATAATGTAATGAGAAATGAAATGTATATCTCGAATTTTCTGGGAATGTCTCCAAAAGTATTCTTCATTGTGAAAGACTTTTGCAAAACTGGTAAACCATAAGAGATAGACAAAATTTTACTACACAAAAAATGTAGATCGCATTAAAATACACGACTTATGTCATATACATTTCTTTTGTTGAGTGAACCGTTTTCGAGATATTGCTTGTTATTTCCTTAAATTTTCCAATACTTATACTTCTTCTCAAATTCGTTATTCGTTTTTACTTTCTCTACTACGTATAGTAAGTAGGGAAGTATTGCATTCCACCCAAAAATTCGATACCGAGATTTCACCGGAAATACATGTCTTGAGACTCACTGAATCCAAAAAAAGCATTTTTGGAAAGATGTCCGTGTGTGTGTCTGTCTGTGTGTCTGTGTGTCTGTGTGTCTGTGTGTCTGTGTGTCTGTGTGTTTGTGAAGAGCATAACTCAGAAACGAACAGTCGTATAAACACCAAACTTGGTATTTAGGTTCAGTATCTTCCTGAGATGCGACACGAAGGTTTTCAAGAAAATCCCCCCACCCCAGACTACCCTTTACATGGAACATTTTTCGAAAACTTTAATTTTCTCAAAAATGGCTCTAACGATTTTGATTAAAATATCATATGTTTAAGATATTGTCATGAGAAATGAAATGTATATCTCGAATTTTCTGGGAATGTCTCCAAAAGTATTCTTCATTGTGAACGACTTTTGCATAACTGGTAAACCATAAGAGATAGACAAAATTTTACTACACAAAAAATGTAGATCGCGTTAAAATACACAATTTATGTCATACACATTTCTTTTGTTGAGTGAACCGTTTTCGAGATATTGCTTGTTATTCCCTTAAATTTTCCAATACTTGTACTTTTTCTCAAATTCGTTATTCGTTTTTTTATGTCCTGGACATGTAAAGAGAATGGAATGCGCCACATAGCAACCAGCGTTAAAATATTTGACTATCGCTTTAAACCTAGCATATTTCCCTTGCATCTACATGAAAATTACCAATAAGATTGACATCTCGATATCTCGATTAACATGAAGCATATGGAGAATAAGCGTTTGTAAAAATAGTTTGTACAAGAGTAGAGAAAGTCATGTGAGTGTAACACATCAGATTTTTTTATATCCTGGACATGCAAAGAGAATGGAATTCGCCACATAGCAACCAGCGTTAAAATATTTGACTATCGCTTAAAAGCTACCATAGTTCCCTTGCATCTACAAGAAAATTACCAATAAGATTGACATCTCGATATCTCGATTAACATAAAGCATATGGAGAATAGGCGTTTGTAAAAATAGATTGTACAAGAGTAGAAAAGTCATGTGAGTGTAACACATCAGATTTTTTGACATTGTTTGTACCGGGACAAAGTAAGGGTGCTTTGTGTCAAAGTTTTCCTTAAAATTACACACAAATTATACTTGAGTGTTAATTAACGCACAATATTTAAATATTTAAGTTAATGAGCTTTTTCCTAACCGGAACACAAAATCTAATTTCGTTTTCACATTCCGCTTTATGGTTTAATTTCGGACTGATTGAATGTGATTGTTAGTTGTCTTCAGCATAGTATGTTCTACCATATCTGCATAAGTCAATCTTTCTTCTTCCTTTATTGTATGGTTTCGTTACGTGGATATTCATGAAGAGAACCATTTCAAGCAGCGGAAATGACAATCTCCAAATAGTGAAAGGTCCCTTAGATTACACAAAATAAAGGTTACGAAAAAATTATAAACTTAAGAAAATGCTGGGAAAACCATTTATTAATTATGGATAAAGTCCGCATTCCACTAAAAACATACAGGTGCCGACCTACAGACTACAAAGATCAGGATGACCCATTAAACAATGAAATGAAACATAAGGGCGGAAATAGTATACCTCTCCTAAATCCTTGAAGTAGGAGAAGAAGAAGAAGAAGATACTTAAAGGGAATTAAAACCTACTTCGTAGAAGGATTTGGAAGACCATTATATCACAGATGAGAGTGTTTAAAAACAGTATTTAAGTAATAGCTGATGTATATTTATCTGAAACGATACTAACATGATGATGAAATTAGCAATACCAACTATTGTGTGTAAAATGCGAAAGTGTGTGGTATATACCGTCGGAAGAGCAATATTTGTAAAAGTTATGAATGAAATGAACGTCTGAATGGAAGTATTACCCCATTTTTCCACTTCTGTATTGACATGTATAACCTCTATAGAAATGGATTTTATTGGGTAACAAATTCTTTCCGTAAATATTTCCTTTTGAACCGTGATTATTTTAATGGTTCATTAGAATTCATAGTTACCTCTCTTACGAATACACGTTGAGTTCTCCTCTCTTTCTTCCTATTGATTTTTATTTTTTTAGTGCTTATATACAGTAAGAAGAGGAAGTTTTGCATTCTACTAAAAATTCGATAGTGAGATTTTATTGCAAATATACGTTTTGAGACTCCCCGTGTTGAAAAAAGTTTTTAGAAAAAGGCCTCTGTGTGTGTGTGTGTGTGTGTGTGTGTGTGTGTAGGAGTGCATGTGTATGTGAAAAGCATAACTTAAAAACGAAAAGTCGGTAAACACTAAACTTTGTATTTAAAATCAGCATCTTCAAGGATGTGACACGAAGATTTTCAAGAACATCTCCCCCGCCCCCGCAAAGCACACTTTACATGAAACAATTATCGTTATTTTGGGTTTTCTCGAAAAATGCCTCTAGCGAATTTGATAAACAATACCATAAGTTTTAAAATATTTGTATGACAAAATGTATATTTTAAATTTTCTGGAAACAGTATGTGAAGTACTCTTCTAAATGACATATTATTAAGCAAATAGACAAAAAATTACTAAAAAAGCGTAGATATCGTTAAAGCACATAATGTATGGCCAATAACAACTTTGTGACGTTCAACATTTCCAAGATAATCTTTAATATTGCTTTCAATTTTCAAATATTATACAATTTTAAAATGGTAAATCGCTATTCGTTTTCTTCCCATGCTCATGCAAAGCGCATGGAATTTCAAAGCCATCTAATACCAATCCACATTTTAAAAATCTGACTATCGAGAAAATGTTTAAGGAACATTTATCTTGATTAAAAAGGAGTAGATAGAACAATAAGCTTTTGTAGAATTTCTAAAACCCTACTGATCCATGTTCTGAATAAAATTTGGAGGTGAGAAAACGAACGATTCAGGCGTACCGCTAGAAATATATCTAAGAGCTGTGCCTCCCAAAACATTTTATATATGTGTATATATATATAAATAAATATATATAATATAATGTTACTCATTACTCTTACGGCTACTAAAGTGTGTTTATTAACTTTTAAATTTCCATTCATCTTAGTTTTATAATATTAATTCAAATAAATCATAATGTAATAAAAGTTAGTTCTATAACTTAATTCCAAGCAATCTTATTAGTTTTCTTTATACTATTTTCTCTTTTGATGAGTGTTGGTAAATCTTACACAAAAATATATTCTTATGTATTTCTTAAAAATAAAAATTGAATACTACATAACAATAAATACCAATATAAACAATCTTAGGCAATAGTGAAATGATATTCAGGTAATTTAGGTAGTAGGGATAATCTGACAACAAGCCGTGTTAAAATTATTTACATGTTTTGCAATCACTAGTGCAGACCTTTTCACATCACATAAAACAGATTGGTATAATCGGCGCAACAGTTCTAGACATGTGAAAATCTTAATGAGAGCTATGAAGCGAGTTGCTTACCAGATCAAGAGGTGACCGGTCGCCTGCATGCTGCAGGAGTGCGTGGGACAGTCATTGTCAAATTTCCGCACACCGGTTATGCGCTGCGCTGATAAACTTACTTATATACAGTATATTAAAATCCACGCTGTAAAAAGCGCTTAATATAAAAAACAATGTCAATCATTCCCTCCAATTCTTCCACACCTAACAACCCTTCCACTTCTGCGGAATCACTCACATTATTGCCGTCATCATTGCTGTCTACTTTCTGCACCATTATCTTGGATGAGAATTATTTCTATTTGATTTCCTGCAATTCCGTATTTTTCGGAATAATGATTCTTAATTTATTCAACATGCCGACATACATTTTCCCATTCTGGCCTTCCAATTTCAGCAAATTTCTGGCGTTATAACTGCTCCACATATTTTAATTTAAAAGTGATATTTCTGCATAACACCCATTTTTTGATATCAGCCCAGATTAATTCGATTGGGTTTAGATCTGGGCGATGCGATGGCAGTCTAAGTACATAATGGCGATGTTGTATTACTATCTGGTCACGTATGTATAACGTCTGAAGCTGTTTGTTGGCTTTAATTAAGTTATATAGCTTTGTTTTACTCATGCTTTCATCTAAAGCTATATTATGTCTAAGTAATCAAGCTCTCATTTCTTCTTTCAAGGAATTTGAGGTAGGTGGTTTGTCAATTGAGTGTTGACGCATTGTGAAGCATATTAGGTCTCAACATGGCGTTGATTCACTTCATGTACTTTTCTGTATTCATTTCTTGATGAAAATCTCCTGTTGTTTTTGCAACTTGTAAGAGAAGGGCATTCGGAACGAAGCCGATCTTTCCAACAGCATGAACGATAATAAGTATTTGCCCTTTAGCAACAGGAACCTGCAAACCTAATTCGCTATCGTCACTCCAACTTTTAGATGCTGTACGACTGCTGTGTATGTATGACTCATCTTCATGCACTATAATATTTTTCTGAAATTTGTAGCACCACCTTAAAAATTGATGCTGATATAAGTACACATTGATATAAATACATATAAAATTATACTCATTTGGAAAGGTAGAATCAGACTGAAAAATTCAATGCCATAGCCGGGATTTGAACCACGGAACTTAGGATTTCCGTGCCGTTGCTCTAACCGATTAAGCTATCATGGCAACATTTACATTTTTTATTTTTTTATTTTATTTTATTTATTTTGCTTTTCTGTTAGAGCTCTTCTATTGATTTCGGTTTCTTCCACTTGAACCCTAAATCTTTAATAATTTTTCTGAGATTTGTAGCACCACCTTGTAAGTTTCTGCTATCTTTCAGCTTGATGAGCAATCTGCTTATTGTTAGCACAGTTTTTTTCTTCCACATAGGAATTGTGAATCGTGCGCCGAATGACGCATTCGAAATCGTCTATTTCTGTAATACGTTTAGGGACCTTATGTTTCTTCCCAGGTGTGTCAAATGGTACTCTTTCATCCATATGTTTTTTTTCTTATCTTTGAGAACTCTGGAATCGGAACTCGGTGAAACACCAGTTGCTTTGACTACTCTTTCTTTCACTCTCTTAAGGCTTTTGTGGAACTCGGATGAACATATATTTTCTTCCTTCATCTCTGCTTCTTGCTTCATGAAGTCGAGGACATTTGCAATTATTTCCCTACTTTGACTACGTAACATCTTACCACTTAACTTTGAAAACATAGGAGCCATGGTTATAAATATAACAAATATAAAATAAGTACTATTTAGATACTGCTCTCTTTAAAATTACAACCGGATGCAGACACTTTCTATGCAGACTGTATGTGTTACGCACTGTGAGCAAGCAAAGGTATTATATCGCTTTCGTTGATTAAGCTAAACATAAACCATACCTAGGCTCGGCAGCTGGGGTGGCAATCAAAGTCACGATTCCAGAAGTTTTGAGCGAGTAATATTGCTGGAAGACATTCTTATTAGCTTCTTTTGAAAGATGTCGCGTGCCATTACTGGAGGGAGGAGCTTGCTGCTTATTAATCTAAGTTATAAGGTGCATCTTAGGTATTGGTTTAATGAAGTGTAACGTTTCGAGAGAGTTTTACTCGCCCTTTTCTGACTGGCGATTGTCGAAGCCACTTGCTTAATAAAAGATGCTATTGCGGGCAGAGAAAGGGATTAGGGGTGGGGTGAAACCTGTTCAGTTATCCTGCTGGCCATCGTGTATTCGTGTATACAGCGTTAGATCCTCGAGGAGGAGGAGGAGGAGGAGGAGAGATAAAACTTTCTCGATCATTGAATTGTGCTTTATTGATCCTTAAGAGGTAATACATCTTAATTATTGACAAGAGCGCCCTATAAATTTACGCTGTATAATAGCTGGCTTGTTAGATTTGATATTTTTTTTACAGTACACGGTTATACTGCTTTTGGAAGAAACTCCTTCGCTTTTGTTGAATCAGTAATTTTGGTTTATTTTTAACATTAGGTTTCATTTCTTAAATGATCTGAAAACATTCATATTCAGTCCTATATTCACACTTCTCGGCTCTGATGAAGGTAGGAGATTGTTCTATCAATGAAAAATTCCTGCTCCCAGCCGAAACCGCATAAAGCAAATTCAAAATTAGCATACCATCTTGATAAACAGAAATTGTTGGGTCTCTAGGATCAGTCAGCAAGTTGAACACTCAACCTCAGAGGCAGTCATATGATACTGGATCTTTAAAAGCGTTTAACAAAGTGTTAGAAGAATGCCGACTTTAAAATCAAAAGAAAACGTTCCTGATCTGCAACTAATTTAAATGAATTGTTAATTTATGAACATTAAATAAAGGACTGTTCCAATATTGTGTAGGACTACTGGCAAAGTTACAAACGTTAACTATTTTCTATATATTTCATAGGTTGCTTATCATATATTTCAGGAATTTGTTCAGGAAGTTGTGAATAATATATGTCTCTAACTTTAAAATGAAAATATATACTTATAAAACTCTTACAAAACGTTAAATTAGTGCCAAGTTTATCGTATCTTACCTCTTGATCCTGTAAGATTTCTTTCTTTATATCTCTGACAACGTTTTCGCACAATGTGCAGTTTTGTGAATATCCGAAGCCAAGTTTTACAAATGTAAAGTTTACTGCAATAAAACAAAACACTATTTACCGTGTGTAGCATGGCCACACCGTGTTTTGGTGTGG
The DNA here is from genome assembly GCA_030765065.1 of Deroplatys truncata. Taxonomy (NCBI): domain Eukaryota; kingdom Metazoa; phylum Arthropoda; class Insecta; order Mantodea; family Mantidae; genus Deroplatys; species Deroplatys truncata. The sequence goes on from CM060978.1 coordinate 132,126,530, forward strand.
TATCTAGGAGGGCGTGATCGCCATGCCATGAGCAGTGTCTCTGAATCGTGCTACATTACCGGCGCCGATTCTGTTTACAACGCTAGCACTAAGCTACAACATGCCTGTTCTCATACGTACACGAACTTACCGAATGCATAATAAGGACAAGACAATTGTTACGCAGGCATGACAAATCCGCAGACGTCACACAACAACAATGAAAATCGGAAAGCACGAGCAATATGCATTGCAATGCTTACAAGAAGCGCTTAAGGCCTCCTTGATAGTCATGTTCGACATCGCCTGGTTCTTCAGGAGGCGGAGGAATACACGGTTCTTCGCTTGTGTACATATACCTCCATTCATTCATTATGCATAACCTATTTATCCAGCTGTCAGTCAATTTTAATACCCTGCAATTTGAATATCTCGCATACGACTACAGCAGCATTTGTTGTTGGCAAGGCAAAATAAAAGGAAAAACCTCTTTCCAGTACAGAAGAGCAGGGAGAGGTAGCTATACACGATGCAATATTGCAATGCATTATTTACCAGTGGCGTGCATTCAGGGCATATACCGCAACAGGTTTTAGGTGCGCTCTTAGACAGGAGTCCCACAATTCTATTGGTAAAATATTTTTTTCGGAAGTTTTATTTTCTCTGCTACTGACTTATAGTACCTAAGTGGAGAAAGTGTTGCATTTCACTCAAAAAAATTGATAATAAGATTTCACTAGAACACACTTTGTGGTCCCCTGATACCAAAATAAGCGTTTTTAGAAAAAGGCCCTTGAGTGTATGTGGGTCTCAAAAACGAAATATCGGATAAATAATAAAGCTTTTATTTCAGTTCAGCATCTTCTAAAGATGCAACATTAAGATTTTTAACAAAACTTTTACCCCGAGCCATCATGGAACTATACATGTAAAATATTTCGTTATCATTTAGTCTATTAAAAATTGCTACACCGGTTTTGATTAAATTACAAAATGTTTAAGATAACTGCATGTCAGAAAGACGCTATATCTGCTAATTCATTCATCTTAAAATGTATTCGTAAGACTAGCCTCTTCCGAATGAATTTCATATAATTTTGTATAACTTAAAAGCCATAAGAGATAAAAGAAAGTTTTAATGCATGAAAAGTGTAGATTTTGTTAGAATACACCGTTTATATTGCAATCATTTCCTAGGTACTCAGTTTCAGTGGTTTGAATTTTCAAATGCTTTATACTGTTTGGAAGTGCTAAGTAGGCATTCAGTTGTTTCTAATAGTCGTGTAAAGAAAGGAATTTCAAAGCCAACGTAGCGACCTGCAGTTTAAAGGTTTGTCTATCACTTCAGCTTCGTAAGTCTCCGTGTACAAAGAGCGCCAAAGAAAATCTCACTGCACCTTGCGTCTATGTCACATTATTTATCGTTGTACGTGGCCTTGCGAAGCCATGGTCATTTCATTGGTTGCTTTAGGCCACGGTGCATGGGTGCGCCAGTCTTGCTAAATAGTTGCACCAATAACCACAACAAAGGTTACAAAATGGCGTAGAAACGAAATATGTGTTTACGCTCTCGACCGTATTGGCTAAAAGAGAAAGAGATAGAATGAGTGCATTCAGTTTGTCATACAGACCTCTTATCGTGATTGGTAGCCCATATCTTATCGGCTAGTGCAGGGCACGCCTTTGAAAGTGTTAAAAGCTAAGGGGAAAACTTGATGAGCGCCCACGTTAGCGAAATGTAGAATGTGTAGTGTGAAAAGGTTTTCAAGGGGTGTAAATTAAAGCTTGAATGGTATTCATTAAGCACATAGCAAAGCAGCACTTCATAACAAAAAATAAACAGAACTGTATTCTCACAGTGATATCAATGCTTGTTGCTGCATAGAAGCAAACATAACTAAATAATAAATAAATAAATAAACCAGCATGTTTTTCCTCCAATTCAAACTACAATTGGTTAATATACCTTTACTAACCTATTGCTGATTATAGGAATACAACGGGATTATAGACAAAACTATAACCCAATTTTATTGCCATAATATGTATGTCATATTCGGTAAACCGTTATACATATTTATCTCTAGTTTCTAAACCTGATCAGTGAATAATAACAAAAGAGTAATTTTGCATTTAGTAAACGAATATCATCATCTGTGGATGTTTTACGGGGAGTGCCCTCTTTCTGACGAGTATGTAGACGTCTTCCCCACTTTCCTGAAATATTTTTATGTAGTAATTTACTATAAAAACACTTTTATGCACTGCCGTTGCAATTGCTGTAACAGTGCGGCCAGCCTCTCACATACTGACGATACGTCCACGAATAATTTCGCTAGTATACGGTATCACTGGTTCTAAGACAATAAACATGTTTTGGTTTCAATAACACCAGAAAACCAACCTCCCCTCTTTTCCCCCTTATTGCTGTGTTATCAAGTCACCACGCTCTGGGATAGGTAAGGTGAAGGACACGCCTCAAAGGACCTCAGAAAGCGATACAAAATCCGCCGAAGATTTTCTTTGGCGCTCTGTGTACCTACACGGACATGTGTAAAGAAACCATTTCTACAAACGTTTATCGCGATCAGCATGATGTAGATAGAAGAATAAGCTTTCGTAAAACTACATAGTTGAAGTGGGTAAAGAAATTCATGTGAATGTAACATGTAATAACATTTTTCTTTTCAATGAAACCTGGACTGATTTTTGAACTTTGTGTTCTTAAAAACATTGTGCTAAAGGGTGGTAAACTGCAATGCCTGAATTGAGGACTTATAGGGAAATAGATGATAGAGTTTACTTTTCTTTGCAAAGGTGTTGGGATAGTCAAATAGAAATGAATTAATGACTGAGTAGTTGAAACCCAATAGCATCTGCTTACTTGGCATTCGCCTTTATAAGTTTAGAAGGCATATATCTGCCAGACAAGCATAACTACGAATCGAGACGGACTTACTAATTAGCAACCTCTAATTAGTGCTTGAGAGTGTTATAACGTCATACGTAGAAGCTACGTTATATGTAGTGAATACACCGGAGGGCAAGCAAAGATAAAGAAAAACAGATGTCACTGCTTCTGTAGGTGCTTAAAACTGGAGCATGTAAATTACAAACAAATAATTCTTAATGTAACTTATGATACAACTCCTTATTTGATAATTATTAATGCTTAAAATATAGAGATTGTGTGTTGCCATATATTTTACGTACATAAAGTTGAAGTTGAATACGTTGTTAATATTATTCAACTGCCTATCTGCTGTCCATCTTGATGAGATTAAAATCTGTTACGTGGGAAAAGGATGCAGAAGAAAAAGAGAACGAAAGAATTAACCAGCTGTGAATAAAGTCATTCACAATATTAATTATTGCAGGAGGCATTGACTAATCACTTAATTACTTTGCCCGAATGTCGAGGTAGGTATTCAATTCAGAATCTTTATTATCGTAGGAGCTAACGCCCTAACCATTCTTATAACTAAAACAAAAGAAGCTGATAAAGCAAACTGTCATTTGTCTATATCTAATGCATTGTTTTGAAGGGGGAGTTTAACGTCCTTTAAACGTGTAGGTCATCCACGGTGAATGAACAAAATTGTTAAAATGATGCTCAAATGACCCAGGGACTTCTAGAGCTTAGAGTTACCTGACATTCGTTTTCTCAGTATAAGGGAAAACTCCGGAAAAACCCTTATCCAGATAATTCACCCTAACGAGATTTGAACTTGGGGCCTCTTGAAAGTGAGGCAGACCCCCACACCACGGAGGTGAGATTATTGCCCACAAAAACTGAACATTTCCTTTAAGTGCAATGGGACTCTGGTGCTAAAATGTCAAATATTTTAGAGGAAAAGCAAAGCCTCGAAAGCAAAATGCATTTATAATGTACTTTCTCTGTCTCCATCTCGTAAATTCTTAAGTTATCACACGAATATCCTTTAAGAGCAATTACATATTACCAACGAACTGCTTAAAGCAGCACAGAAATAAAGTAACAAATAATCAATTTTTATAGCTCTTTCATATGATACAACACATTTGAGTCATAGGAGATTATTTTTACTATCATTCAAAACCTAATGATAGTAATGATGATGATGGTAATAATTATAATAAAGTGATTATCTCATAATCTGACTTACGTGATTACACAACTAGGTGGCTGGCTGTAAACACATCGAGATGATTCTAGCACCTACTGTGGAATTAGCACAGTTGTGCAGGGAGTACGACCGTAGGTCTTAATCTGCATTCCGTTTAGGTCAGGTTGTCTAATCAATATTATACTAAACTAATTTTATCCTCATAAAGTGAATTTAGTTTCTAAGCCTCGAGTTCATTTGCACATTCATTTAATTGTTTAATTCATTACAGTTTTAAGCGCGGATGGTAAAGGAAACAAATAAATTTCACGCTAAAGTCAGTTCCAATATATATTAAATGTAATTTGAGAATGTATTTTATTGGGCGCCAATTTGAGAAGATATTTTGTTACGTTATTTTTACCACGCTTTGGGCGTCAATTTGAAGTAGGTTGTATTGAAGGAGTTGTCTCGTATTTCAACTGTTGGGGAGCCGAAGTTGTAGTAGTTGCAACCGCACGTATAGTAAACAGTTTCCGGTAGCCTTCGCCCCAAATGTACCTTCAGGTGACCTTTGCCCCAAGTTTAAAAACAAATATATTAACTTTGCAATTAAACTGTTTCTTTAAATATTATATTTATGTTTGCCTCGGCTGCATCAGTAATATTGTTAGAGACACGTTTCTCTTAGCAGGGTTGTGATGCGACAATAATGTAGGCTTACATAGATTATAGTTTTACTTCACTCCTTTTATTAATGCTTGATACGATTTAAATAACACTTCACTGATCTAGAGAGCTGTGAGATTCTTTTTATTAATTAATTACACTTTTTAACACGAAAACTTATTTTTCGTCTCACACGAATACATATTATATTTCTTGAGGACACCTTTTGCGTCTGGTTAGTAACGCTGTCTGCAGGCAACTGAACTCTAAGCTTGTAAAATTTTCTCCTTTTCAGTTTCTGATTGGCTAATCCTACTCCAATAGAATACCTTCATTTAACTAAAGCTTTTTCTGGTTGTTGATTGGCTATTTTATAAACTGTCACTAAAATTACATTATTGCTTCCGAGAATCACAAGTAGTATTGTTAAACTTTCAAACTCATTATTGCCTCAAGGTTACCTCATTGTTACCTCATTGTTAGCAACGTTTAACTTATTATTCTCACAGCTCCTACATTTTTAAATTACGTAATACATTCACATAACATTATTGAACATGTTTACAATAATATAAGCATATACAATGACTGTTACATACATTTTACAAATTATTACATACACATATTGCTTCAAGGCGGGCTGTTATTTAATTTACATATTATATAATTAGACTGAAATTATTTAAGTGTTAAAAATACTGTCTCAAATTGTTATTTGATATATTTAATTATTTATTTTGGGCCCCAATAGTGCCCCTGTCAGAAAGACTTTTAAAAGAAGACAAGTGTATACCATTTGCAAGTAATAATAAAGCGCGTGAAACGAAATTTTATTTTTAAGCTAGTTAAAACTGGATCAATAAAAATGCTCTAAATATTTCTTCACAATACATTTACACGTACAATAGTAATATATTGTGAGATGATTATCTTCTTTTATAATTGCAAAGTAAGATTATACTGTTAGTCTCAGCCATCTCCAAAATTAGTCACACCATCCTTTACATCATTCTTCTGGTCTTCTGTAAATTTTTTGTTGCATAATCTAAGGGATTACGGGACACTGCTGGATTTCCAACACTCTATTTGTTTATGTATGCAGTGCACTGTCAAAAACAAATACAGTGCACTTGAAATTAGCAAAGCCGTTGCTTTTGAAGATATTCAGTTTTTGAATACCTATTGTTACATAAAATAACAGCATAAGTAATTATTTTCGAGTAGATTAGATGCTATTAGATTATGAATATATGCATAGCGGGTTTTGTGTAACAGAGCAGTATTAATGGGGCCGGATAAGTTTGAATACACAAAAATAGGTTTTTAGGAAGTTACATACTGAAACTCGTTGAACTTGCCCAACGCGTTAAATCCCCAGACTTCTAGCCCGTTATTTAAGAATACAAACAAAAATAAGATTATACTGTGTGTTAAAAGTTTAATGTAAAAATGGAATTTTGATGGTAATGTTTTGCTACAACAGAGTAGGAATATTCCTTAGGCTTTATTTTAGAATTTATACGTTGTACAGTCCCTAAAAAATCTTCCTTTACAACGAAATAGTCAACAAATAAATACACGTTGGCAATGATACATAGAGACGCCATTTTGTTGTGGTGGATCGGTGTGGGAGCAACCGAACCGCTTGTTGCATTGTGAAAGGCGTGGACTGTGCATGTTTCTGCGTCATGACTATACAAGAGGTAGTGGTGCCAACTCAACAGCATCTTCCATAAGAAAGGCATTTTCGTGTAGTAAATCCTATATTTATATTTCCTCTTAATCCCTTATTTGTATGAAATATTGTTAGTTATTATCTAATAGCATCGTTCTTTATTCTATTCGATTTTGTCATCTCTAACCACATTTCTTTGTTGCAATTTGCTTTTATCTGATAGTTCTAATTTGAATTTGCCTTTGGAAACCTCTGAAGATTATCAGTTATCATTTTATTACACGATATAAGCTAAATTCCTTAGCTCAACGTTTTTACTGCGTTTTTACGAGTATTATCCTATGTTGTTAGTGGTGATCATGAGGGGCTTACCTCGGCATCCGGACCATCAGCTTTGTCTGTATGAAACCAAAATGCTATTGTCCGAAGAAGAATTGTAAGTGGCATCAAGCGCAATCTGCTTACTGATACAACACAGTCGTGATACTGTAATAGCCGTATCGGATTCTTTATTTGTAATCGAAAACATGAGCGGGAGCAGATTAGTTCTTGAGGACAAATTTACATACAAAGAGGACTCGCTCAGTGTGAGACAGAATATAAAAGTCTCGCGCCTTTATTGAGTTTATAGCCGGTGCTTAATAGATGAATAAGGTTAACTGACATATTTATAGCATAAAATGAAGTATGTTATTTTGGCATGGTAAATGATAAATGGCTTGTCAAGGTAATTTAAGGCTGAATATCAGAGAGTGGTCCTCTCGGATGTTTTTTCGAGTCATAATTACTAATCGTACCTTTCGCTTCACTACATATTTACGGCAAATGTTTGCTGTCTGTCTCAAAAAAGTTGTTTTGCTAAATTTCCTGCAACTTTTTCTTAAGCACTTAGCTGGAAATATGTACTTGTCATACTCATTAATTGTAGCAGGTAATTTTGTAATTAATGAAACAGGATTAATGTTAAAGTGATGACCCACAGATAAAGAAATAGCAGCCATTCACTTAATATATTTATGAATATGCGATGAAAAATAATCGCTATGAAAAAGTGGATCTGATGTTTTAGAATCACACAAATATCTGTGCCCAATGCCATTTATTTTCACAAGCAATCTGTAAAATATCCATGCTATAACCTGTTTTTGCACCTACTGAACAGAATTGTTTTAATGTGCCGGCCCTCGTAGCCGTAGTCGCTGGAGTGTATAGCTCCGGCGCTCCGCCAAGCTGAGGGTCGTGGGCTCGAGTCCCGCCATGGGCATGGGTGTTTGTGTGTGTCTGTGTGTTGTGTAATTGCGGTAATAAGTGGTAACGAAAACAGTAAAGCACAGTAATTGTAAAGTGGGTAAAACAAGGGAACATAAAAAACGCAGTTACAAGAGAGCTTTGTATACAAAGTGAGCGCGCGATAGCCAAACGGTAGCTGGGAGCGGGGCTGGCAATCTCCCTTTCAAAACCAGAAGGAGGTATGCGCGTAAATAGATTTCACTTTCGCTGGAGAGTGGTTCATGGGTGTAGATAAACGTTTCTTATATTCCTGCCCATACGTTCACAGCAAATCGCTATAGAAAATGTTACTTCCTGATGCTGTGAGAGTTTTCTTCCGCCCATGTATGGCTGTTATGAAAATTTAAAATGCCATTTTTTTGTAAATGTAGCTTCGTCTGTTACCATAATTAATTCTGGCATATCCGCACCTTGTTCTAGGAACCAATTGTCAAAAGCCAATCTTATCCGCTGGTACTTGGGTTTGATTTATGTAATTTGATTTTATATTAATTATAGTTGTATTACAATTTACGGCTCCTACGGCTCCTTACGTTGTGAGACATTATACCCGTTGAATATGATACGGTCGCAATAACTGTTCTTTCAGCGTCCTGAGAACAAATCAATGGGACACGCCGACCATGCAAGACATTCCCCAACAGCTGCTGCTGGGTTGTTCATCTGCAAGATTTAAAATTGTTTCCTCTGGGGCGACGGTATTACATGCTCGCCCTCCTTCGTATGCTGACTGCACGCTCCCTGAGCGAGATGTCAGATTAAAATGTCTGGCATCTCTTAAACCTTGTGTTGTGTATATGATTATCCACTAAACACACCTTGGGTTCTTTTATAACTAAACATGTGAGTTTCAATGCGTAGTACGATATTACTCTAATAATGACTCAAGTTCTAGTGCAGCTGACATAAACATCGTGTGCCTTTAAGTCAGCGAAACGCTTATTGGACGATGAAGGCATCACTTCCATACTGTTAGTGTAGGCTAATAGCTACCAAGTTGTGCTTGTCCTTTCGCCAAAACATTACACCACCCTTTCGTCGTGTTTGTTTCGTTTAAGTGTCGTGCGGAAAACAAAACTGCTAGTCCCCCCACCTCCAAGTTCAGGAATGCAGTTTTGGTTACAACCGGAAGCCAGTTCTCACTCTTACCTATCTTGACCTAGCAATGTTGCCTATGTCTCCGACCACATTGTGCCTGCAAAACAGTATTTGGAAAATGATTAATTATTTAAAAACCCTGGATGATGTTACTAAGGTAGTACTAAAACTACTCAGAAATGTTTACTCTATCCATCTTACAAGTAACATCTTACAAGTTTTTTTTTAAAACGGCTGATCATAGAACAAAATAGTAATGCAGTTTTTTGTTTGTAATACCTCTATGAAGTACACATTAGAAGGAATGTAATAAGTTCCCTTCCGCCTGTATGTATACACATAAGAACATTTATTTGTGTCAATGTTTTACTTTCTGTAATTTGAACTTACGTCCTGTTAAAAGGGAGTAAATAAATAATAAACAGAGAAAGTACTTGGTAATATGCCATTTTCTGTCTTATTATGTGGTAAGTAGGTCAAAATATATTACGCTTAGCACATGAATATATATTAACTAAATCAAAAGTTCCTGGAATATATTCTTTCTTGATGTAAACAATAGTAAAGTATACTATTTTATTAGTTGTTCATGATGTCACTTCCAGAGAATTTTCAGAATCATAACTATTGTTCTTACATGGCAACCAATTTTTATTGTTTGTTGCATGTCGGCTACAGAGTAACATTCGAGACAAAGTTTTGTGTTTTCTTACACAAATCTTCTTCAGAAACATTAAAACCGCTCGAAAAAGCTTCTGGTGAAGCAGTAATGAAAACCATCATGTTTATATCTGGCATAAACGTTCGGCAAAGGCCACAATAGCGCCAAAGATGACCCACGGAACCATGGACCAACAACTACAACAAATGAACCAAGTATGTGGAAATCCCTCGTCGCTATAGGGACGCAGTAAGAAGAAAATATGAGCACAAAGTACCAGGTTTATTTTGCACAGCGCATCATCACACTGATCATACTGACAAAAAATTGCCTTGCCAGGCACACCACTGCTTTGAAGCATCCTCCATACCCTTCAGATCTGTCCCACCTAACAGTTTTCTCTTTACGCGGCAGTAAACTTATGAGGGGCCAAAGATCCTCGATCGCTGATGAAGTTACGGAAATACGACGAGAGCACTTCAACTTGTTTCACAAAATGGATTCCAGCAATACTTTCAGTCACTTTACACACGCCGAGAGAGAAGTGTGTCAGTGCAGAAGGGAATTATTCAAAAGGAATTGTGTAGTTTGCATTACGATAACTGATTTCTGTATTATTAACCAATACCGGAAACTTTTTGAACCTATATTTCAAAGTTCTTTTTAATTAAAATATGACCTACGGTACTCCATCAGTCAGTTGGATGGTGTATGATGTCAGAGTATATGTTCCTCTTGCTCTCTACACAGAGAGGAACTCATTGAGAAGCCCATCCAAGGAAAGACAAGGGGAAAGGTGAAGTTACCGATAAGGAACTGACTAGAGGAGCAAGAAAAATGCATTTTGTGATTTGTACAGATGTTCTACACCAGTTTATCCTTTTCTTCCCATACCGCCGCAACTCTTACCATCAATTCTCCGGCATACTCCATTGTAGTCTCAGTCACCCTTAACCTAGCGCTTGACCCTCTTCTCAATGGTAGAAGAAAACCATATTGATATGAAATAAGTACATCTTTTTGTCCTATTTTAAAGGTTTTGTATCATAAAAATCTGATGTGATACATTCACAAGACTTTTTCTACCCTCTATCTTTACTAGTGGATATACAAACTATTCTTACTAAACCGTATTTTCTACTAGTTTTAATTCAAATAAAACTTTGCAGAAACAGCTAAACTACACATTAGGTAGATACAAAGAGAACAGCAATAGGTAAATGTTTAAGAACTGGAAGCTATATGCTGATCTTAAAATTCCATACTGTTTCCATGCAATCGCCAGAAACAATTGAATGACCAGACTTCAAGAGAATGACCAAGTAATTGGCTTATGATACAAAAAAATGTATTTGAACTAAATTGTGTGCTTTAAAGAGGTCTTCAGGTAGTGTGAAGTACGTTTTCGTCTATCGCTTCAGGTTTACCAGTTATACAAGATTATACAAAGGTCTTTCCGAATGAAGAGGAATTCACAAGCTATTCCCAGTAAATTCAAGATATACATTTTATTTGTAATGTAAATATCTTTAATATATGGTATTTTAATAAAAATCGTTAAAGCCGATTTTTAGAAAATAAAATTTTCGAAAAATATTCCATGTAAAGAATAGTTGGGGTGGGAGTATTTTTTTAGAAATCTTCGTGAATAAGTATTGGAAAATTCAAACAAATGACAAGGGATATCTCGGAAATGGTTTGCTCGACAAAACAGAACGTCATAAATTGTGTATTTTAACGAGATCTACGCTTTTTGTGTAGAAAACCTTTGTCTAATCTCTTATGGTTTACTAGTTATGCAAAAGCCATTCAGAAAAAAAGGACTTTTGGGGACATTCCAGAATATATATATTTTTTTTATTTGTCATGAACGTATCTTAAATATATGATACTTTAATCAAAATCGTTGGGGCCTTTTTTGAGAAAATCCAAATTTTCGACAAATGTTCCATGTAAAGGGTAGTCTGAGGTAGGGGGATTTTCTTTAAAATCTTCGTTTCGCATCTTTGAAAGTACTGAACCTAAATACCAATTTTGCTATTTATCCGACTTTTCGTTTTTGAGTTATAGTGTTCACAAACATACAGACACGCACCCACACAGATAGAAACACACACGACCTTTTTCTAAAAATGCTTTTTTTTTATTCAGGAATCTCAAAACATGTATTGGTATCGAATTTTTGGGTGGAATGCAATACTTCCACTACTTACTATACGTAGTAGAGAAAGTCCAAAACGAACAAAAGTGGTGTTTTTACTAAAAGCCCGCTTTTATTGGTTGTAATATATGTTTATTTTAACTACGTCGTAAGAACTCAGGGAGTATGCAAACGAGAGCAAAAGAAATTCATTAGAGCGGTGCATTAACTTGTGAGCAGTATGGGCTGTCGACATTTACATACAAAGAGGAGTCAGAACGGGATGAGAAATTGAGCATCCGCTGAGATCCAGAGCGGTGATAGCTGCCCTCAAGGAAGAAGACGGCCGCTCATGCTTATAGCTACTGAACAACAACACAAAAGCCAACTTGTAATTAAGTGCAGGTGATTAATTAGTCTGCGTTCGGATAGGGTTATCCCTCTGCTCCTTCTAAGGCATTCAACAAATATCAATTTACAGCAGAAATGACACAAAACACTATATATAGCAAGAATACTTCTAAAAAAGTGTGTAATATTTTTTCATTTGATTAAGTATGTTGAAGGTTTTCCATTCCCTGAAGGGAATATATCGAAAGCTTTTAGTACTGATAACGTCTATGAAGTTGATGTCGGTATACTATAGGTTCTGGCAGAAAAGATTATCTCAATGAGGACTTTATGATTGTCAACTCAAATGATTCAGGCGCTAGCGTCTATGGTTTGCATTAGGAAGAACCTTGTTCAACGCCGCGGTTACTGGCCCTTCAACTAAGGGTTTTCCTTGTTTTCTCTTCCGCTAGGACAAAATTAGGATGGATTCTTAAGTACCACAAATTTTCCCGTTCATCTTTCCTTCCCATCTCACTCCCTCTCTCTCTATCTTTCACGATTGCAGTGCCAGGCGCGATGGACGATGTTGTGCGGCTTATGCGCAAAATATGCCGCCTTTACTATTCCCTTATCTCACCTCTTCTTCCTCCTTACTCACATAAGGGTTAATCAGAAGCAACGGGCCAGGTTTCACCCCCGTAATCCACCTACAACTAACCATACCTTAAGTGATTGCCGAATATTTAAATGTCCAAACAGTTTACAAAATAACGCTGACAACATTACTAAATATGTGTTCATATTTCGACGAGCCTGTATCCTGATTTCTGCAAGATGAAGAGTGCCCATAATAATGTAATTAATAAATTAATAAAATCCAGATTTTAATCTTTAAGTTATGGAAAGCAATAAACCAAACGGATAGACTTAAGGCATATTTTAAGGAAATATGCAGAAATTTAGGCTTTTTGTTAAATGGAAATAAAGAACAGTGAAGTCGGAATTTATTTGTTGAAATACATTTAAGCATCAACTTATCGAGCAATATTTATTTCTCAATTAAGTTCATTGTTATAGATGAGTCTTCCAATGAAGACCCATAAATCTTTACACACTAGTTCTTGTGGTCACATGCTAATCCAAGTATAATGGTTTAGTTCTTTTCAATCGTCGGACTTCACACTTATTGAACAAATTCTACATTTCTATGTTTTTATGATGTAGGGTTCGATGTTTCTTTGCAGTCTTTTTTGCTTCCTCTCTGACTAGGTCCGTCTTGAAATCGCTATATATGTGGAAATTACGGTAAGAGAAGGACAGGAAAAGAACAAGGCATTGACGCTCAAACAACTAAAACGTGAAATTATGCAGAATGTAAATGCTCCCTCCCCCAAAAAGAGCTTCAGGACATAACTTAATCACCGGATACTTAAAGAATTATCAGGAAAATCTCTTGCCAAGCTATTATGCCTAATTATTGTTAAAGCAGTTAAAAGCTGTAATAGAGGAAAGTAAACTAATACCAGAACACAATTTGATTTTAGAAATAAACATTCAACAAACGGTCAAGTAAATCCTATTTTTGATGTCATAGAGAGAACATTAGAGGAAAAGAAAATCTGTTCTAGTGTATTCTTAGACATGGCCAAAGCGTTTGATAATGACTGGCATAAAGGATTAATATTTAAGCTCCAACCCTTCTACCTAGTCATTTTAATCAAATATTGAAATCCTACACAGAAAGGAGATAAACGAATATTCTGGTCTAAAGAATATAGCTACTGGAGTATTTCAAGGAAGCGTACTAGGTCCAATTTTGTAACTTGTATTTACTAAGGATATCCCACAAGAAGAGGATAGAACTATGACTTTCAGTAGTTTTTCCGATAATACAGGAATAATGGCAGTAGGAGATACAATAGAGGAATGTACAAACTCCAAAAAGCTGTAAATAAAGTCAACAAGTCGACAAAGAAATGGCGTGTTAAAGTAAACGATTCTAAATCAGTACATATTAATTTTACGAATAAGAAAATAAAGACACTCTCAGTAAAAATAAATAAAGAAATAATTACACAAGAACAACAAACAATAAAATATTTAGGTATGACTTTAGAGTCAAAGCTAAATTGGAAAAAAAAACATGTTGAAACTCAAAGAAAAGAGTTAAACATTAAATATAAGAAACTTTATTGGCTCATGAGAGGAATTCAGAATGATGCACATAATAAGTTACTGATATACAAAAGATGCTGAAACCAGTTTGAACTTATGGGATACAGCTCTGGAGCTGTACTAAATTGACTAATACCCGCATAAAGCATATACAAACGTTTCGAAATAAAGTTTGAAGAACAATAGTTAATGCACTATGGAAGCCTCAAATGCGAATTTTAATACCTCATCACAATATACTGAAAAAATATGCGCTGCTGTTTCCAGTATCCTAAAGCATAGCCATTGGAATCCAATAATGAACATAATTTCTTAAAGCTTTTCTGCAGCACCCAAAGGTACTAATGTGGCGATATACATTTTAATGTCAAGAAATTTCGGAGTATGGTGTGGAAATTTTACAAATGAAATGCATTTCTGAAGGAAATTCCTTGCATTATGGTGCATTCTCTAACTATTAATATCTGACAGCTGCTATTCCTATTAATAACTGAACTATTTCTGCGTTAAATATCTACTCGTGGTTGGTGTCTGAATTTGCTATACTCTTAACTAAAGCAAGTAAGTAAAAGCTTATGTGGATAGGAAGATGTGATACCCAAGTTGTAAAACAACTTTAGGGTCAATTTTAATTGACCTAAAATAACCATCAAAAGTCCTCAAAATAAAACACAACCGATGGCATTTACTTTCCCCCATAATATCCAGCAAATTTTATCCAAGATATTTATTTCTACAACACTTAGTTTTGCAGATATTGTTCAGTCTCAACTTAAATGGTCCACCCTGTATATTATATTGAGCGGAAGTCTTGTACCGATTAATATAATGACGGATTGATGGACTGTTTGAAAAACTCAGAAATGGATTCCTCCAAAGAATTCAACTATATAATCAACAAAGTTTGCAGAAGGGATCCGTATTTCACATTGTAACAATAATTGCATAATCAACATCACAATTACATCAAAAGAATAATAATGTTAAATAAAATATGTTTATTAATAAAACGATTGTCACGCTTCTTCAATTGATTTACATTTGTCACGGCCATCTGAATATAATGGAATGTTATGTTGTATAAGATATCGTGTTGTTAACACTAGTGCTATTAAGGTCAAACAACAACGAAGGAAAAATAACAGCAGACTAGAGAACACCATTGAGCATGTCTGGAAGTATACTGCTATTTTCATACAAATTTCAGCCGGATACTATAATTTAACATTTAAGGCTATCTAACAATAGTTTGTGACAACGTGTAACGTGATCTTATCTTGCCCCTGGGATTGCTCCACTCGGTTTTCATGCTCTTCCGCGGACATTCCTAGTCGCAAAATAAAAGTCCACATCCAACACCTGTATCATAAATATACACTGTATGATGAACTGAACACTTCCTGTAAATATGGCCGTATACGACTACTTTCTTTTGAAACCTGGTGATGTTTTTAACCTGAGGAAGACGACAAATCCATTTTCTCACGAAAAGCGAGCCGATCCAGGAGCGTCACTGTGGCTCAAGTGCTTGTAGTCAGAGACTCCTGGTTCAATCTGCCTCAAAATGCGGATCAATTTAATAACAAAACCCCGTGACAACGTTTATTGGAGCAGGTCTAATGGCAAAATTGCTGAGAATGAAACCTTTGTTGTCATCGAGAGAATGTGGCTATAACATGAAGGAGTGCTTGCTTCCTTAAATGATAATGACTGACTGCTCTCAACTGGGCAATGGAATATCTAAAGAACGGATTGGAAGGCGGAACCTAATCCCATGATCAGCATTACCGCCGGATCTCATTGCTCTGGATTTATTTATTAGAGGAAATATCTCGTGGAGGTAATCGTAACTCCATGCAGGAACATACACCGTGAGACAAAATACATACACCCTGGGACTCTGAAAACAAAAGTTTGTCTGAAGCTACTCTCAGCTCTGCGGGCGAGCCTTGAGCTTCATTCCTTCATCATTCACATTAAGTTATACACGGACTATGTGTGCTGGTGGCCGAGTGGTTATAAGCAAGTGTGCAGCAGTGGAAGTTACCTAAGTTCAAAATCCCCCCCCCAAAGGATGATTTTTCTTAGATAATAGAATGCTTATTCATAAAATATTATGCATTAAGTAACCATGTCACTCCAATGGCAAAGTCTTGCTTGGTTTTAAAGTCTTTATGTTCACGCACAAAACTGCAGCGCTCTTTGTTTTCAAAACGAATATGAAAATAATAAATATTCTTACATGAAAAACATCAAAGATACAAATTAACTTAATGCGGCAAGTTTAAACCTTCCACTTCTGTTATTGCCCTCATTATCGGGGCATTTATTTTGAAAGCGATGATTAATTTACGTTTTCTGTACTTAAGCACAAATATATTATAATTTATATATACCGTGTCTTAAAAATATAAGACCACATGACTAGATTGACGTGCACTTTTCTGATTGTCTCGCATCTTGAAATTGAATGTAGGGTGGCATAGTGTATGTGTAAAAGGCGTCAGCAAATGCTTCCGAAGTTTATCGAATCAACTCGCTTTCTGGCTGATGGCCTTTTTTATTTTAATTTTCCTTTGTTAAGGTTTATATCAGGGATACCAGAGATATTATGTAACCAAATGTGTGCAGTTGTTTCAAGATTGAGGTTCGACACTTTCACGGTTGCCATTAGTTATGTCTGTTTAAGTATATAAAAACTAAAGCAGCAAAATCATTCCTCATATTTATCAGTAAGGTTCACTATTTGGTTAGCTTAAAAATAGGCATCTCTGACTAGACTTCCCTAAACAAAATACTTGGCTTGAAATTCTCTGTCATCTGCATTAATTCAATCCAAAAGGTTTAGGATACCTCTGCGGATGTGTGTGTCTGAGAGAGAGGGAGAGTTAAAATAAACAGAAAATAAAGTAGAAACATTGCTATTTAGAATAGTTATGGGGAATTTTGTGCAACAGAATAATCCTCAAGCTAGCAACATTTGCAATATATCTTAATAAATTAGTATATGAAATGGAAAATAATTGCACGTCTTAAGCATTGAACTTGAAGAGGGAATAAGAGAGAAGAAGACAATTAAATCTGACATTCCATGGGTTATAACATATGTAACTCCTGCAAAGCTGTAACATGTTAACGAGAACTAACATTTGAAACTATGACATAAAATTGATCTCCCAGCTACAAGCTTATAACAACGTAGTTTATTTATGCCACCCCCACTGAGTTCCATCCACCCTTTACACTCATTACTGTTTACATCCGGAGGGTCTCAGCTGGAGCTAGTTTGTCCTGTATGTTGATTGCCACTTCACGTTACAAGCCAGATCACTTCAGCAGTTGTTATGCCTTTGAGCCTCAAGAAATTAAGATTAACCAAACCTCTCCCTCTGAATTCTTTTCATTTAAGTGGCATGATACACTTAGCAATAAATAATTTTCAATTAAGAACAACATGTTTGGCGGTGGTGTGATGTGCCTCTGTAGGAGATCACACTGGCCAGAAATCGAGTCATATTTCAGCAAAGGAAACGCTACAACGTCGAACAAATTGTCTAGTTAGCCAGAGTAAATAAAATAAATGGCCAAACTGCTGCGTTGTTTTTAATCACAAACGATATTAAGCAGGAGTCACTTTTTTAATTTTCTTAGTATGATTTTGGAATAATACCTATATGTTATAATAATAAAACTTGTGTTATTACATCAGCTACAGAGATTCTTCTCTTCCACTCCTTATCTCACATTCTCTTTCGCTTCTTTTCCTCTCCTTTGCCACCATTCTTTCTTCGCTCTGCCATCTGTGAAACGTACATGTCACGTGATGCTTTGAAAGCGGGTAAGAATTTTTTCCGTGGGGTATTAACCCATTAATAAAATTTAAAGGTTCAATAATACATATATTGTGCCTGTTTACGCTTTTTGTGACAATTACCATGTCCTTTTTTCCCCGGGGTAACACGAATAATAGCACTAAAAGGTTACTGTGACTTTTTAAAAATACACATTTGTGAAATTTCTAAATTCCACAACTTCAGTTCGATTCATTTGAAATTTTAATACAACAATCAGAATTTTATGTATGTGCAAGTACGCCGATTCAATCATATTTTTAAAGTAGTTGTTACTTTTTTCTATTTTAAGAAAAATTGCTCCACAGTATTAATTGTTTAAACTATATAATTAAACTCTTTAATAGTAAGCTAATACTAAACTGTAGATATGAAAGTTTAATTATCCCATTATTTTTAGAGGAAATAAATGTCGTATCTAACGCTTCCCGTATGGACTATGATTCGGGGCAGACCTCATTCCACCAAGCGATGACTGGACCCATTTCTGAGGTGGAGGCATCCAACCGGCTGAATCCGTTGCCTCCGTTGGGAGAATGATGATGAAGAAGACAGTGGAGTGAGAGGACCTACAGCTTTTACCGTGGACTCCAAACCACGTTGGGCCGTGGGGATGCTTCACATGAACAAGTCAGAGGGGAAGACATGGAGAGGGACGACTTAAAATCACCACCCCAGAGCCGGGAATCGAAGCCCGGACCCTCAGTGTGAGATCCGGATATGAAACCACTGCGCCACCCTGGCGCTCTGGGAAATAAATGATAAATATGAGATTTAGATTTTTTTTGTTTAAATGTTTACACAATACGTGTATTATTGTTACATATAACTAAGCATGTCAACAAAAATCATCTAATCAAATTTTAACCGTTATTTATAAGGAAGTGTACAAATTTTCATTCATTTAGGTGAAAATTACATAGTGTGGAATAGTTTGAAAATGAGAACGAGCCCAAAATGAAAACCCGAGAAAAGAAATCTAGAATGATTTGTTCACTTTAATGGAGGGAACTTAAGCTTTGTGCTGTTAAGTAACGCTAAAATCCATGTTTATGAATTCTGGAGCTTTTGCCTTTTTCACAGGTGACTTATCCTTAAATATCCATCCTATAGAAATAATAATAATAACAGGTCAGGGACACTGCAGGGACAGTTGGTGCGATAAAGCAAAACTGATTTGGAAGGAAGATTGTTGGTTTTGTTATTCATCGCTGGTGTGGTATTGTACGCTTCTGTAACATAGGCGTCTATCGGTTCAACAAATAACTCTAAAAAGTGCAAAAAAGACCTTTTTATGTATTCCAAGTAATATCTATTGAAATGTGCAGAAGAGTATTTAAGTGAAGAGATATAGGTACTGGTTTATGTGTAAATGAAGGACATGAATGTGGGACTCTTTATATCATAAGGATTTGGGTAATCTAACTATGCTACTCGAAATAACCACATGTGATATATGTACTAATAAACTCTATGCCACGAATACATTTGGTCTTCCTGCCGGAACGTGCGGATGCAAGCAGACGATACGGTTGCATCTGGATTCGTACAAAGACGCCTCGACGGGCAGTTATCCACTTTTTGAAGATAGAAGCTGACTCTGGGGCTAACCTACCTTCATTTTAAGTTTGTGTATGGAAACGAGTGTTACAAGATAACGCTCGCCACGTGTGGCAAGAGCACGCTAAGATGGGAGGTCATCCACCATGTCTGTTACGATCCCGATCTCTTACCCTATGCGCAATACATCTCCGGGCCACTAAATGTAGCTCTTATTGTTCGCAAAAAGTTATTATGTGATTCCAATTAAGAATGGCTCTCTTCCCAAACACGGGAGTTTTTCGTCAGGATGTAGATAACTAAGATAACGCTGCTCTCTGTAGGCAGCATGTCATTTATGTACCAATATTTAATTCTATGTGTATTCTAAAAACACATTACAGAAACCAACGTGAGTCTCGTTTCATTTGGGAAACTAAAATAAAATTAATGCAAAGCTCAGGACGTCAAACGTTAATAACTTTCAACACGTTTTCTGGGCAAAATAATAGTAGCATTTAACATTGCTCAGTGCAAAGAGAGAGCCTACAAATTACTAAATATACAGTGACCTTCTCAAGCTTGAATTAAAGCCAGCAATTCGACAAAGCACCATACTTTATGGTCTTTAGGAGCTCCTTTGCTGAATACCAATCATGGGCTCAAATTACGAGTGTAAGAATCCGGCCGTTTAGCACGCAAAGTTTGAGGTGCTGCTGGATTTGACATACGTGTCTGGCAACCACAAATACTTGCGTTACACAACATCGCTCTCAATCCTATAAACATCGCAAACTTTCTCACACTAAGAATACTTTGTTTTATTTCGGAGAAGGAGTACCCTATTGGCTCGTTACAAGTTTTATTTCATTTAATTCCATCTCTATCTGCAAGAAGTATAGTTACTACTTTCATTTTAACACTATGAAACCGATAATTGCCATTTTGAAGCTGCTTGTTAAACCTTAGCAAATACTTATGGCCGTTAAAATTTGTTATACACTGCTAAAGTCTCAAATATTAATAACAGTAGGAATCATATTAACCTATGGAAACGTTCTTGCTGATAAAGATTAACAAGGTGTTAAACGTTTTGTCATTTTATGTGGAACGTAGGTAGTTTTATAAGTTCTTTAACACCAAAAGCATTCTAAAGGTTTATAATGTGTTGCAGAAAAGCCTCATTCTTTGAGTTAGCATCATTTTCTTAACACAACTTCTTAGAACTGTAACGTTCCAGAAATGTCTAAGAAAAGAACAGGCTATATATTTTATAAACAATGGTTCACTAAAAAGTAAAATAGTAACTCAGGCACATTATAAATTCAGCAAATGACAAATGAAGTTTATGGACCGTTATTCCTCTGTCTACTAACTACTTTGGATATTTTCGAAACTTGGACATTGTCTCGCTATCAAAGGAAACAGTGGTTGAATTCAGTTAAAAATAACATACGGCCCAACCTCGTGATTAAATGTCCACGAAAGTAAATGTAGATCGCTTAATTGTTTTTATCTACAACATTTTATATTCTAAGTTATGTATGTCGCTATATGTTTTCAGATTTCAGGAATCGATCAATTGGCATATTCAGATTTAAGCAAAACGTGCTAGCTACTGTCGTAATTTAAACCTGAAGTAATCTGATTAAACCTATTTTTTCATTTCTTTATTCTATTTGGATTAAAATTTAGCATTGAAAAAAACGAAAGAGTAAATTTCACAACTTCAAGAAGTAGAAAGGGGTCGGAAAAGAAGCTAAGTTCTATGAAGTTGTTTTTCTTGACCACCAAGAAGGTTGAAGACAACAATGAAGACGATAACAATGAGTCTATATATTGAGCATTATTTTGACAGAAGACATAATGCACGCAATTACTGGCCTTTTATTTAAAATAAATTTATATAAATAGTAAATCTTACTAAAACGCGTAAGTGTTTAAAATATTCAATAATTATAACAGAATGATGAATATTACTTCATAAGTTACTAAATAACATAAATGTAGATAAGTTTGTTCTAATTCACAGAAATAATAACCCTGGCATTATTGTATACTAATAGCCCATTGTGTTTAAAATATTCAATAATTATAACAGAATGATGAATATTACTTCATAAGTTACTAAATAACACAAATGCAGATAAGTTTGTTCTAATTCACAGAAATAACAAACCTGGCATTATTGTATACTAATAGCCCATTGTATGAGGATAACATGCTTGGAGGTTTCAAATGCGTAAGTTGTCCAGATAAGACTTTTCGGAGTTTTACCTTATCCTCATAAGGCATTTTTCAGCAATTTGCAGCTCAATAGACTTCGGGCATATTTGTGTATAATTCCACTCATTTTATTCATCGCCTCTGCAAAATGGTTTGTTAAAATCTCACACAAAGCTCACTATTACTTCCAATACCTCTAAGTCTAGAGTAAATGGTAATATTCGTATTTATACTGCTATTATTTGCTGTTATAAACTACATTTGCTTCATCTATTTTTCAGGATGAAGGCTAACCGGAAGGGGATAAACCAACAGTTAGAACTACAACCACTTAACCAGTTGAGAGATACAAATTCCTGACCAAGCCCTTGCTCGGAAGACAAATTGGCAAAATGGCCATTCATTTAGAAGATAAAAATTAAAATAATACAAGAAGGCACGCCACAGACCACTTGGAAAGATCTGCAACGTAATTTGGCTGTATGAAATATAATCGTAGCATAGTCTTACAAATTAGATCCACGGGCACAAACACAAACGGAAAATAAAGCAAAAGATTATTTTCGTTGCTGCATAGACATACGTAGAGGCTCAGTCTGATTTAACATGTGTTAGTCCACATCACAGTGGAGTTTGTAGCAACAGTAAGGCTTATAAATATTCATTGGTAGCTGTCAGAAGGCAAATAAAACTGCAACAGTCATCGCAAGTGGACCATGCCAACCCTTCTTCCGTTGGAACGTGAAACGGGTTTCTTAATCTTTGTTATCATTGTGAAACGTCGCATTAATCTGTCACGTGACTAATAGCTTAAAGTTGGATGTCATCTCATGCTGACAGCATCTTCATCTCAAACAACTGGATGACATTCCAACATTTTCAAATCCATTTCCACAAAATACACTCAAGTTACCAAACAATGTATCAAGGCATAAGAAAGTTCCAAAAAATGATATATGCTTAATTAAACATAGTTTTTTATCAAGGAAAATCTTGAGCTGCAATCCCATCCTCCTCCACCCTTCCCTCTTGTTTCTCTTTGTCTCCTCACATGAGCCAGTAATATCGATATTGTCTTTTACCTGCCCTGAACCGTTTTCCCTGTTACTTCCAATGTATCTCTGCAGGCTATTTCTCATCATTTATTATTCTTTCCCTCATAAATTTTAACAGCATTCTTTCTTGGCTAACTATTCTTAAAGGAGCTTCATCATTACTGTCTCTGTCCAGTTCCATTTTTCCCCAT
Organism: Deroplatys truncata; assembly: GCA_030765065.1. Classification (NCBI taxonomy): domain Eukaryota; kingdom Metazoa; phylum Arthropoda; class Insecta; order Mantodea; family Mantidae; genus Deroplatys; species Deroplatys truncata. The sequence goes on from CM060978.1 coordinate 132,149,497, forward strand.
TTCCAGAATTCATATACTACCATTCGTTTTCCTCACTTTGTTGCAATGTCTTAACTTTCTACATTGTACGCCACACTATAAATAAAATATTTGTCTAAGTTGTTCTTAAGTTCTTTCTTAAAGGTCCATCGAATATACTTCTTTTTCTATTAAAAGCTTTGTTTGTCTTTACTATTCCGTGTTTCACTTCCTGACACCACTCCTGTTGCTAAATATCTAAAGCTGTCCACATACTCCAGTACCTCATCTAGAGTATCTTCTTTACTTGTATAATGATAAATATAGTTCCATTAGTTCTTGTATTTGTTCATCCTGTACAAATCACTTTTTCTTAAATATTTTCTCTTTTCCTTGTAGTGCAGCAAATATGATATACGTATTCATCCTCCTGTTACCACTCCTCCCTTTTACTCGAAAGAATTTTTCAACAACTTCTCATTGTAGACGTATTTAGCACACTCCATTCTTTATTTGGAAGTGTTAGTTTTTCATAACATTAAGAGAGCTCCTTATATTAATTAAGATAGCATATATTTGAGGCATTGTCACTAAAACAAAGTGTTTATTACAATCTTTTCTGCAAAATCACTTTTTAATATATTCTTGTAAAATTGTTCTTAATTGGTTATATCCATAAAATGCACGCAGGAAACCCCCCCCCCACACACACACACACGCATACGCTCACGTTCACGTATATACACAGGGTCGCTCGCCTTCCTTGCTCTAAGAGCGCGTTTTTGGGGTTCGGGAGACCTTCAAATATGTGCATCAGGTGAATAAATTGTGACATCCATGGTTTTGGTTGAACGCAATTCTTCTTCTAAATGGGTAAGCGACAGACATTAACAAGCCCAAGGGCCACCACGTGGCGCTGCAATAGCCTTACTTCCTGTGGTACAGTCGCTTCCATGCATGCCGTCACCGCAGCCTCAGGTGGTATTCTACTGGCCTTCACAGGTGGAGTATGTATAGCAAGGAGGAGGTGTGTGCATCTGTTTATCTTTTCGCGCATGCAGTGGCGTCCTGCATAGGTACAGTTATAGATTATTCACATATGAATATATAGCTCTGAACAATAGCTTTACTCCTCATCACTTATAATACAATGTTTAAATATATAACTAAATAAAACCCTGTTTTGCACAATATCTCCACGAAAATATATATTTTACTGAAGTAAAACTGAAATACTTTATACTTTTTACTCTCAAAGAGGACACGTTTACTAGAAATTATTGAAATCATCTGTCCAATCTAAACATACAACTAAATAAGACACTGTTTTGCACTGTTTCTTCATGACAATATAACGTAAAACTGAAGTAAACTATAGGTTTTACTCTTAAAGAGGACACATTTACTAGACATTAATGTAATAATCTGTCCATGTGAATGCTGCATGGAATTACCCTAACAATGTCTTAAATGGCAGATTGGCTTTCCACATACCCACAATTCTTCCCTGATGCACCTACAAAATATTTGCATACATCACGTGAGCTACAGTTAACACACACCACTGCTTGGTCGAACAAAAAGGAGAGAACGCTCCAGACACACACCCCTCCCTGCTATGTATGCACCCGCTGAGAAGGTTGGTAAAATGCCTCCCGAAGATGCGGTGACAGCATAAATGAAAGCGAGTGTACGAGTGGAAGCAAGTACGATCCCAGATACCACATAACGATTTTTCATCAGGTCTTCAGGATCGACATTTTACTAAAAGGGCATTTTTTGTGGAGTTTAAAATGGTAAAGTAAGCAGTATAGAAAGTAAAAGTGGCCAGTTGTTGCATTACATGTAATTTAGCTCCTAATGATTATTGTTCTCTACATTACCAAACCGTTTAAAACGTTATTGGAAGTAAAAAAGAAAAGACTGACGTGAGGCGTTCACTCGACTTCCACCAGTGACAAGTTTACCTACATCCGTTATATTATATAGTATGATATTCACTTATAAGTGATTATTTTATCCACGTTACGCTTCTCTCATATGTTTTTGCTTATGGTTGATTTAAAAAAGCAAGAAGTGCGTAGTTCTCGTATAACAGCGGAAACAACATTAAATCCTTATTTGTGGTATCAAGCTCTTAAATTGAAAATAAATTTAAGAAAAAGAAAAGAGCGTGTCCGTTAGATGAGCTTGGAAACGTCTAAACTTCCAACAATTGTTTTTTTTTTTGTGTCTTTAGGTTTCCTAAACAAAATCCAGTCAATTCAAGGTTATTCACAGAAAATTCATGATACGTTTTATTTCTCATGTCAGTGTATCAAACATATGTGTTTTATCACTAGAGAAAGTAAAGAATAAGATAATTGTTTTTCCACGTGAGACATAATTTGTTTTGGGAGATTTTCCTGAAAATCTTCCTGTTAATCTGTGAGAGATTCTTCTAATTTTCGTGTTAGAGTTATGCTGTTGACCTACACGGATCTTTTTCTCTGAACTGCTTGCTATTGATTCAGGAAACCTCAAAACATGTGCTTTTAGTGAAATATTGATATCGACTATTTGGGTGGAACACAATACAATCTAATACTGCACTGGTAGGTGGTAGAGAAAGTAATCATAAAAAGCATATTCAATTAGGCGAAAATACTATGAGGTCCAGCGTTTATGATACTTTCTTAACACAAGTCTGCCCTCGCAGTCAGGAGGTCCCGGATTGAATTCCTGTCGGTCCGGCCACTCTGACCATAGGCGTCTTCGTGGTTTCCCTAGTTGGTAGACGGATGCTGTCATAGTTTCTCTTATAACATGAATTTCTTGTCCCCATCATTACCTTTCATCTGTTCCAGGGTTGAAGAATCAGGTGACGGCGATTGGCGTATTGTGCCCTTTGGAGGTTTCCTCCTTGCCTGCTGGAGCGCCCCCCTGGGAGCTTATCTCGTCACAGATACCCCCGGGGACATGGGAGCTAGACAGCGCTACTCGGCTCCAGGATGTGCTCCATCTGAAGTTGTTAGGGATTCCGTCGTCATCCGGATCTGTCTTTCATCCATCCCTCCCCGGGATCATGTTGAAGCAAAAAGGTCCATGTGGACCTAGCTGCGGTGCTCTAGTTTCTGGAGACCCCTCCTGCTTCTACTCCTGTTTATTACATATATCGCTTATCTAATACTTAAGAAACGAACCTGTGCTCTTTAACTGCTCTAGTTCTTACGCCCCGTTCTATACTGGGCGGAAATTTTGCTAAGAAGCCTCTTTATGAGGCTTGAGTTCATTTATGTTCCGTAAATCTACGACATGGGACCAGCGGCTTTACTTCCCTTCCAAAGGAAGCTATGCTAAGGATTTTATGCCCGAAAAAATCCATCGTCCTCTGCCAGGGTTTGAACGCGCGACCTCGGAAACTAGAGGCTAGCATGGCAGCACTAAGAACACGATCTCTTATAGTGATAGTGATGTTTCTCTGGACCAGAACCTGTGTGAATGTCAAGAACCTTTGGTGGAAGAGTCCGTGATATAAACCAAGTTGTAAAGGAATAACACTAATAAAACTAGGATTATCTTTACATCTAAATACTGAACAGGGGAGAAAGGCCAGATTCAAGTAGTATGTTAAAGGAGAAGTAGCAATTTTGACGTGGCAGCACAACATCCCGCGGAGAAGTCGCACTACCTCATCCTTCACAAGCGTTCCCACAAATACAGTGTGCATATATAAAACATATGAAAACACAAGAGTTACTCGCAAGGCAATAAATTTCAGCTGTGGTGCTACTGTGCATAATGTGACGTGCTAAAGATCTCTTATCAACCTCACACAACTTTACTGTTGAATGGCAGAAGGTCACACACTAGCTGACATGTGTGGGCTGCAACAATCATCTTGAGAAATAGTATATCAGAGCATTGTGAGGGAAACTAACTTTGATCCATCTGTTTTGGTATTTTAATTACCTACTAAAGCTTCATCTTGTGAAGTTCATCTTAAGCAATTTGTACAGGAAAATTAGGTTAAATATGTCAAAATCAAAAACTGTGTATTCAAAATTGGTTGTGAGCTAGTGTTTTGAATAATAAACAAATGATGCAGATTTGGGATAAGATAATAGGTCATTAATGCAGCTCGTGGCATATAGCATCATTACCGCTGGAATCTGAGAGGCGCAAGTCCATTTCCGTAAGTACATGGAAATATAAATGAAAGAATGCGAGTTCCCCAGAACAAGCTACAGTTTTGTCTCTTTCAGATTGAAAACCCAATCTTGTATAAAATGTGAGTTAAAATAATATTTGAAAATGATGTCATTTATATTTTTGCAACCGAAGAATAGATCTAGACTCCCAAAGTAACACAACCATTATATGTTGTTGTCTTTTCACTTAATAATGGTTGAATCAATTGCTATGAATCCTGATGTGTAACATATGTTAAGTTGGACTTGGAGAATAATACTATAATTATGCCATGTTATATGAAAATGGTTATAAACAAAATTTCGTAGAATGCCTCCGTTGTCGACTGGTCAGCGAGCTGACTGCTCACCCAGAGTTCCCGGTTTCGATTCCTGGCCGGGGGCGAGAATTTCTTTATAAATTGGGATTATTCCCTACTCTCCATAGTGTCTGGAAGTGTGGATGTGAGAGTGATTGTACGCATGAAAATAAAGTTAAGGCCTTACGACGGTAATATGGTTGCTGCGTGGCAACGCTGAGGAGGCTTCGTTGCTCTGTCGGCCTCGGTGATTTCCTTCCTTTGCGCCTACCTGCTCAGAGCGAAGGGTAGGAAGGATTGGCAAGAGTCTCTTCTCAGGCGGGATTTTATGTAGATACACAATTATTACATACACAAAGTCATTGTTAAAAGGATCTCCTATATTTAATGAATTGTTTGTACCCTACCATAATTATGCTTTTGGAGATCATTCTCACATTTAACAAATGTCTGCATCGCTCGCGAGCTATCACTATTTCGCCCAGAGGCAATAATACTCTTACAGTGTGCATTATTTTCTGCCTAAACCAGGATACTGTATTTCGCACCGTACTCGCTCGCTGTCGACATCAGACTCCCTTTGCCTCCAGGATGCTTAAGTTTCCCCGTTCAAATCGGGGTTTATACACAGAGTACACCTGTCTCATTCGCTATAGTGTGATAGCGTAATTATTGACAGGAAGACATCAATAATTAAATAAATAAACGATAGTCAGAGATGGAGAGAGAGAGAGAGTGAAATAATTGCAGTAAATAATTTCTGAATATTAAATCAATATATAATGCAATAAGCTCTGAGAGAAAAGATGCGTCCGGAGAAAAAGGTCATTAGAATGTCGTGTTAAGGAAAGCCATTAGTAACAGTCGAGTAGAGAACGTGTTAGCATAAAGGTTACTGGAACGAAGTTAAGGTTTAGTTCGTTACATTTGAAAAGACAAGTACACGAGTGTGCTGTAAATTAGAAAGGGAATGAAATTCTGAGATTCGAGCAAGGCTCCGCATAAAAACAGTGTCACATATGCATACGTCGAGTTTTAGGATTGAACCGCGTGAGTAGGAACGTTGGTGTGGGTAGTGACAGGTAGGCGGAACTTAAGAAACGAGCCTGTATTCAAAATCAGACTCACTTACGTATTCTTTTTTGTAACTTACTTATGTGACAACACTTGTGATTTTTGTTTCACTTAAGCTGTTCTGTAGTGTCCAGTGGCGCGCTTGATTAGAAATTTAGCGATTATTGTGGGGATCTTTCCGAGTAACAACTGACGCTTCGCTAATTATTATTCTAGAAATAATTCAATTCTTTAATTTCACAGTCGACGACTCTTTTCAAATAGAACATTTCAGTCCACATTAAAAAATTTAACTAGTGTTATCCTTTCACATTACACTCAGGCATACCCTGAGACAAACAACATAGCTATAACACTGAAGCAGCTGGCGGACCAGACTACACAGAACGAAGTAGAGGATAACATGATAGAACTCGAGAACAAGAAAATGTGCATCCATTTAAATGTTGCCTAAATGGATGCAATTTTGAGATAGCAGCATCAAAATTTGAAGCAAAGAGTATGGCTTGAAAGTTGCCGCACCACGAACGGCTTCAGGTGCTTTCAGAACCATTCAGAATTTTCCCTAATAGCGATGTTGGCCTCCAAAGACTGGGCGGTCATTTGTCTTTCTGACCCCTGTCCATCTCGCCTATGAGAATGATTAAGAAGACATATTTTGTGGGTCATAACTTGTGCCATATGTGGTACACGTGTCTTTTGGCTCCGGTAGTCTGTTGCCAAGACCGGCTCGAAAGGAACTCTGCCTATTAATTTTAAATTGAATATAAAATCTTATTCCCCGTATGTTGCTGCTTTTCTTATCAACCTACAGTAATCTATCCTAAAAGTTCAAAGAGTAAAAACACCATCAAATGTTCCGGTCATAGCCCCGATATGACCATAGTACGTAAGTAAAAGAAGTTATAGAAATGAACCAAAAAAGTTTATATCTTAAGCTTCTCACAAGATTGTTGTTTAAAAACTTTTATAGAATGAATGCCAATGTTTCGTTACTCACTCCTAAACATAAACAAGTTACGTATATTGTAACTATGTATCTTACACGGAAAACAACATATTTCTGAATCTACATTAAGCAGAAGAAATATATCTAATAGTTGCTTTATTAATTAATTTGTATTAACGCTCAGGAAAAGCATATCATTACCAGATTTAAGGTCGTATACGTTGCGAGAGACAGAGGAGGAGGAGGAGGAGAGAAGGACAATGAGAGAAAAAAGGGTGAGAGTGGATTAGAAGAGAGAGTGATGAGAAGTATAGAACAGGAGAGATGGAAGAGGGAGCTAGATGGTGAGGGATGTAGAAATGGAAAGAGCGAGAGAAAAGAATCTCCAATTAACACGATAAAGCGAGATGCTGATGTTGTTAGTTAGTAAAGTAATAAAGTAAAAAAGGTTCTGCCTACTGCTACATTGTTTACTCACCAAGCATTAAAGTGCTACGTCTATTAGTGAGGCCACCTGCACGAACAGGAATTTCAATACAAAGGCTGTAAAGTTCTCATGCATTGAAAACACTCTTTAATTCGATCTTTAAATTGAAGGAGAGACGCTACAGAAACGACAGAGGTTTTCTTTGCCTAATTAATTGGACTAGATATTAATTCTGCAACACCTGCCAACCAGCTGCCTCTGTGCCTGCAGAAGTAGAAACTATTATATACTTATCTTATGTTGCTGAATGGAGAAACACACAAATCTCCGATCAATTTTAAACATGGATGAGGAATACAGATGTTTATTCAATGGCCAGGATGGCCGCAGCTTTTAAGGAATAATATTAAAACAGAGAACTTGAAACATAACTTGGCAACGCCGACATACACTGTACTCATACAAATAATATATCGCCGCAATGACTACCCACAGCTTAGATTACCTACCTACAAATATGTAGCTGTACAGTATAGCGATACTTTTTACTTTCTCTACTACGAATAGTAAGTAGGGGAAGTATTGTATTCCACCCAAAAATTCGATACCAAGATTTCACCGGAAATACATGTTTTGAGACCCCCTGAATCCAAAAAAAAGCATTTTTGGAAACATGTCTGTGTGTCTGTGTGTCCGTCTGTGTGTTTGTGTGTGTGTCTGTTTGTGTGTGTGTGTGTGTGTGTGTCTGTGAACAGCATAACTCAGAAACGAACAGTCGGATAAACACCTAACTTGGTATTTAGGTTCAGTATCTTCCAGAGATGCGACACGAAGGTTTTCAAGAAAATCCCCCCACCCCAGATTACCCTTTGCATGGAACATTTTTCGAAAATTTTAATTTTCTCAAAAATGGCTCTAACGATTTTGATTAAAATATCATATGTTTAAGATATTTTTATTACAAATAAAATGTATATCTCGAATTTTCTGGGAATGTCTCCAAAAGTGTTCTTCATTGTGAACGACTTTTGCATAACTGGTAAACCATAAGAGATAGACAAAATTTTACTACAAAAAATGTAGATCGCGTTAAAATACACAATTTATGTCATATACATTGTTTTTGTTGAGTGAACCATTTTCGAGATATTGCTTGTTATTCCCTTAAAATTTTCAATACTTATTTCCTCAAATGGGAATTCGTTATTTATTTTTTTGTCTTGGATATGCAAAGAGTATTAATCTGTAGGAAAGGTGCTAGGCTAGGTGCTGCACCTAGCTACCAGCTATTAAGAGATATGTATGTGCTTAAAGGCTACTGTACTTCCAAATTGCCCTTGTAAATATATATTCCCCTTACATCTTTAAGAAAATTAGAAATAAGATAGACTCTGCAAATGTTTATCTCGTTTAACATGAAGTAGACGGAGAATAAGCGTTTGTATAAATAGTTTGTACAAGAGTAGAGAAAGTCATGTGAGTGTAACACATCAGATTTTTTCTTGAAGCTATCATTCGCTGAATGTGTAAGCCACCACAACTTGCCAAGTAGTTTTATTGTGAAAGAGAAAATATTTAATACAGTTTTAATTTTATATATATCTATAGATGAATGGAATGATGCTGCGTTGGTAGGGCAAAGTAATCATTAATTCTCTTCTTTGACACTAGACAGACAAAGATTAAAATTCAGTCATCAATTTGAAAACGGATGCGAAGTTCATTTTTAACTGAGAAAATATTAGATGAAAAACGGAGAATAATTATGTCAAACTTAAACCGCTATTGCGAGGTATACCTTTTTAATTAGCAATTTCCTCAAATTTATGTATTCCGCAACAAAATGTATTAAATAAAACTGTAATTATAATACGTAATTAATTATTATTATCATCATTTTAAGTTCAGTTGAGGGACACTTCCTCTATCTAGTTATCGCCAGATCTGTTCTTTTTCATTTGTAAATCTCCTGATATTCATCCTTATTACATGTCCAAGAAAATTAATAACAAGACTTTTTCATTTCAGTGTTCATATCCAAAAAGTTACTGAATCTGCAGCAACCGAATTTGTGTAACTGTAAAGATTCATAGAGTAGAAATCGACAGAGAAAGGGTTAGAAACAGGCGGCGTCTTCAGTTCGTACATAATCACAGGGACGATACCCCAAAACGTTGGAAAACGTGTTTTAATGGGCGATAAGGAATGACAAAGTACAAGAGCTTTAAAATGCTGATGGATATTATCACATGTTAGACGTAAGGTGCCAGAAGCATAAAGCAATATTTTGTGTTGCAAACCCACACACTGTTCCCCGGCAGTCTAGTCTTGACGAGTCGCCCAACCTGGCATGTGAATACGCTTTCTGAGACAGCCACGCTTTACCCACAGGTGCGACTTATACGTCTCGAAATGGGCGAAGCAGAACTTGAATCTCAATATTTCACAATGTTATCAACACTAATCCTGAAGGATATCGTCCACCATATGGTACATACCTATATGAAAATAAGGCCAACATGTGACTGTTCATTGACACATCATTGTAAATGCTATCTTTCAACATAAAAAAAGCTTTCAACGTATCAAGGAATACGAGTGTTACGAAAATCGAAGATGATTTACATTAAAATGTCCGTTTATATTCTTTCACTCTACAATCACCAACAAACACGCTATTTGCTTCTGCCGTACCGCGTAACACTTTGCCAAATGCCGCAAATAGAAATTGTCAACACAGAATATAGTTCTTCCCTATCCAAGTAACCTCTACTACTTTCCTAAAAACGTGCAGCAACCCATTAATCTTTAATTGTTATGTAGCAAATCTCGTGATTTCTGCCCAGAAATATGCTTCTGGTGCAGTCAACTTGAAATAGGCAGCACTGCAACATTTTGAGATACGAGGCAGCAGCATTCATTTTGTTTATACACGTGGTGGCAATTTTTGTAACACTAACCGCTTAATGCTATGCTCATTGCTACTCATTATTTGGCCCTGCTTTTCCTTTTCCATTTTAACTTATTTCACTTTCCACTATGGGTAAACAGCAAACACTACGGCGAGTCCTATACATGGCGCACGATCGGCTTGTCAGCAATGGTATAGCTGTTCCATCTGATGTGCTGCATACACTACATTGTAAAGGTAAGTCCGTTATCACAAGAACAAAGTACCAGATAAGTTGTACATAAAACAATTACCTTATAGCAGATATAACTTCATATTAAACTCAAAGTTGCATGCAAAGCGGTGTGTACAGTAAAAGGTGTGGCCTATAAGCTGTGTACTATTTTCTCAATGTTAGTTGAACCACAGCTTGCGATAATGACAACAGAGTATTCTGCTATTAGCCATTTCTTGTAAACTTATGACGACCGCATGGAGGCAAGGCTAATGTAATTGCAATGTAACGTGCAACATACGTGAAACACAGTATTTTAAGGCAGGCGTGAACATGTGCCAGATACTGGTACGTATATTTGTTCATACTGTAAGCGATAGTCACAAAAATAACATTGGTGGTGGAAAAGAAGAACAGTTAGGAAATGCTGCTTGATACCATAAAAGTCCACATGCGTATAGATTTCATTATTCCTTCATATTATTCATAACAAAAATAGCGGTTGTTAATACACCAATGAGTTGTTGAATAACAGTGCAACATCAAATTTGCTATTACAGTCTGATTTTTTGCTACCAATCTGTTTGGATAATAAAAACAATTTCTCCATCAGTTTACTTCGACCTTTTCCCTTCGATGGGCTGCAAGTAAATTTACTGCAATTACTTTCGCTAGCACTTGCCTGTAGTAGGTAGTGTAAGTATTGCATTCATCCTAAAATGTCATAATGAGGTGTTACGAGAAATACATACTTTATAGTCCCATGAACCTCAAAATAATATTTTCTACGAGAAAGCGTGTGTGCGCGCGATTGGGTCTGTGAGCCCATATCTCCAAAACGAAAACTTAGATTAAACTAAAGTTGATATTTAAGTTAAGTATCTTCCAAAGATGGGTCACAAATTTTGCAAGAAAATTCCGCGCCAAGTACCCCTTAAATAGAAAACTTTCATATTTACTCCATGAAATCCTCTCCATTGCGAATGAACTTTGTACATGTTTGTATAACTGGTAAACTACAAGAGATAGGCAAACATTTGCACACTAAAAACCTATACCTCGGTAAAATACAATTAGTGTCTAGTAACTTTTGTGATACAATAAACTATTTAATGTTCTAGCTATTTGTTTGAATTTTGTAATACTTTCACATTTTTAGGTGCAAATTCGCATTCTCTGTTTCTCTGCTGAAGTCATGCAAAAAATTTCAAAACTTTAGTGGTGTTTAACCCCGTTTTCATTGCATACTACGCCACAGACGGTGGGTACTGATGATACATGAAATTAAATGATAACTGAAAAAGGAAATTTATTAAGGAAACGTTCCAGGTGTAAGTTTAGAAACCCCCCCCCCCCCAGCATTTTCCAGTTATGAGGATTGAGGAAACCTGGAGAAAACCTCAGTCACGGACGATCCTAGCGGGATTTGAACCACAGACTCCCATTCAAGAGACTTGCCTTAACGGCCTCGACTACCCGTATCGGTAAAGCCAGTATTCAGCGACCCGCCTTTTAAGGATTTGACTATCGCTTCGGCTTCCCGTATCCCACTAGTGCCCACAACAAAGTGTGTAATGAAACTATTTCGATTAACGTGAAGTGGATAGAAAATAATTTCTAGTAGCAACAGTACAATTGTATGTTTCTCTAGGCCTGTCTTTAGGGATTCCAGACTTTGAACGCATCCTAACTCGGTCCCGTTGTCTGCGTGACTCAGTCCCGTAACGTATAGTACGAAATGGTAATAATACTTGGAGCAATGTAAAGCGATGTGGCATCCCTGTTACGAAAAATTGATAGTGGCATTGAGTACAAGTAGTTGCTTGTGACCGCGACATCGCTGATAACTCTTCACAAAAGAACAAACATTATTACAGATTACATATTTTGGCAATTTTCATCTGATTAGAGCTATACTTTTTAATAATACATCGATTTTTCACTATTTTGTGTGCGAGGTTACAAATTGTTACATGTATTTAGTAGAGCAACCTTTTTTATATATATAGCGTTTGATTTTGCGGTTAAAAAGGTTTTAGTGAAACATGAAACTACAACATCGTTTTGTAGTCACTATAGGTCTGCTGAAAGTCCCAACTCCTTTAAGATGAATTAGATTGAGATTAATTCCCTACAGGAACGAGATGAGCTTCCCTAAACACTAGTTCCAGTGATTTCTCTTATTTTGATTGCAGGTAACCGTCCACATGCGCAAACACACCGATAGGACGTCCATATACACCCTGCGAGCCGGCTCACGAATAGCTTCAAATTATTGGCGCGTTTTGCACTTTATGATCGTGACTGCTTCCAAACTAAGGGTTTGTAATAAATTACACATCAGATTGCGTGTTGCATGTCTGCATTCGCAGCGTTGCAGTTCAGGAGGTGGCGCAATATAAGAAACTGCTGCGATTGAGAGTTTTCAACTGCGGACGGTAAAAATGCAATCGTTTCCAGCCAACAAGTAACATCCTGGTAGCTCCCTTTATTGTTAATGATTCCTGTTCGCTATATTACGTTATAACGGACTCCCTAAGCATTTGCCTTCTGTGCTATTATATATCTTCATTAAACGAGAAGGCATAGCCAAAGGTAAGGTGTCCAAAACTGGAAGTGGGCACGCGTTATAATGGTGACCAGATATGCAACACTCTCGCATTAATGTCAAACCTTCCCCATATACGAACTGATGGAGCAACGTTTTGCAAAGTAATGAGGGATCCCTGCGGACTTGTTTGGACAACAGAAGCCAATCAGAGGGACAGAGATAGACGAGTCACACAAAAGGCGCGTTTTAAAATTCCGGCCGAGTCACGGTAACTATTATTAACATATTGTGATCAATGTAATTGCCTTCTCGGGGCGCGGAGTTCGAGTATTTAATTGCTTTTCCTTTGCGATATTTGACCTCTCTCTGATCCTCCATTGAGCAAGCTCTGTGTGATATTCTTTGGTTCATAACCTGTGATGCAAGTTCCGGCATTTCAGAGTAATTTATTGTTTTAATGGGTATACTTTTCACCCAACTCTAAAAGGTAGTAATTTATTTTTAACTTTTAAGTTAATTTTTAAAAAACTGAGGATTTAAAACACTTGCTTTTTTTTAACAAATAGCTCTTCATTTGATGGAGGATGCAATTACTACACGTTAATTGCATTTTATAATTCAAAGTAATTTAAAGTCAAATTTAATATTTAAATTTCACTCATAACTCTTTAAACACCTTTCGCATACCTAAAAAGCTCTTGTTTGAAACTTTGTTACATCATACTATGGTTAGGAAGTCACAAATTAAGAGGAAATAAAATAAAATCAAATAATTGTTCATTTAACGGAAATGCTGTTTTTTCTCGAGTGTAAAAGTCCATGTAATGTTATCATTGTATCAATGCATGTGTTTTTAAAATGCTTAAAGAATTTTAACTAATTTCAAGACTGGGACCCGGATCTTAGTTACTAAAATGTGAAGGAATAATTATTAGTCATAATGTATGAGTTGATTAAAAGCGAGGATATTAAGTATATGCAGCACTATAAGTCAAATTTTATAGCAGTTTTCGACGGGCTCTCCCTGTAACCTTGCTGCGTTAGCATTCAGTAGCTGTTTGGCAGAAAAGTAGCGGCTTGGGTCTCATAAACCACGTTTAAGGAGCCCAGGTCACATGTCAATGTGGACGGAGACAGAGGATGCAGTGACTGTGCGGTTAGCCTAGAACATTTCGAGCTGTTGACCATGGTGGAACCCTTTTACGACTTTAGTAAATGCCAGGATGATATCCATGACGCCGATGTACTGAAATTCTGTCCCGCAGTAGTTCTTTTACCTTCCAGTAAATCTACTGACATAAAGCTATCACATTTAAGCACATGATATTATATTAGCCGGAATAAAAAAAGGCCAGCTTCCCGCCTCACTGTCTTTTAAGGTAAAACATTTCAGGGTTGCTGTGATCAACAACAATGTACCCTGGGAAATACTGGGCTATATCCCGAATGACGCGATTGGCGATCACTCTGGCCCCAGACTGACTAACAGCGGGCATCAGGTTGAATGACCTCTCTGTACGGTAGTCTAGCTCTCGCGCCTATGGAGGGTAACGGCATTTGTCACCCAAGTCTAATGTTTGGAACAGTGAATCCTGGGAATAGTGCTATATGAAGCTGTGTGTTAATTGTGTAGAATAGCGTGGTTTATTGTGTTAAGTTTCGCTCGAACGGGGTAAAATGTGGACTGTCAGCTTGAATTTATACAGAAATGTCCTGGTGCCAACGTTTCTAATGAATACACAATGTATAGTTGTTAGAGAAATTTAAACAGACTAAGTCCGTGTTAGACAGAAAGAAACATAGATGTCAACAGTTCTAATCGATGAAATATTAGATAATATCTGAGCCATGGTAGGAATGGGTCCAAGAAAATAACTGCCTAGCATTACAAGGACTTTTTGGTGACAGAGTAATATACTGGCCTGTTCGCTCTCCAGATCTCAACCCACGTGATTATTATCTGTGGGGAATGCTTAAAGATAAAGTTTATGCAACAAATTTTCATACGCTCAACGAATTAAAAACAATAGGTGCGATTTTCAGTATTTCGGTTGCAGAGGTTCAAGTGTTCAATTATGTGTTCAACAGGTGTCAGCCTTGTATAGACGCAGAGGAGCATCATTCCGAACACCTCTTACAACAAAAGATAAATATATTTTATTGATATTGTTTCCCAACGTTAGCATTATCTAGCGCAGTAAATGCGAGCCGTTTCGCCGCTACTGCACGTACAGATTCGTATAGCAGTGCCGTGGAAGAGGAGGGCTGCCAATCACGTCATTCACCGGAATAAATCAGATGAACGATTCTGGAGTGTGTTCGTGTGGCTGACCACGGCAACTGAGCTATAGAGAGAAAGCGGTGGTACCAGTTTGCCCATTGCATCTTTCAAACTGAGTGTGAAAGAACTGTAGTTTAAAAGACTTGCGTTTAAATCACACTGTAGGTCATTATTCATTACAAATGCGTACTTTTAACATGTGCGTTCTCATATAACTGTTATGTCAACAAACTGTGTTGCTGCTGTGTTATGAAGTTATAAAGTTATTATTTTATCTAATATTGCTGTATTATTCGGCGTTGTTATTGGTACATTTTATAAGTATGAGGCTGAAAATAAGGGTAGGGATGATTTTTGAAAGTCGTAAGTACTCCGTATCTTGTACTTGTATCTAAACCGTAAGTGTTCAAAGTTTTGTTCACATTTGTGAAATAGTGACAATTTGTAGATAAGAGTTCAAAAATATGAGAATGGTAGCTTTTTGAAGTTGTATGCTATCCTGTTATTTCGCCAAGTCCTGTAGTTCTAGTGCCCAAATGTGTATCCTGCTTGACCAACCAGTATAGTTGTAACTATAAGGGGTTGAAAATGAATCAAGGGCATGTTTTAAGTTAAAATTTTACGGATTTAGTGACACTAGTGTAGATCTTTTGTTTTCTTATCTTAGCGGGAAGTACCAAACTGAGGTTTTAAGTTGTAATCAAGTTTCTACTTTTCAATTCTTGAAACATGCAGTACGTCAAGGGTCTATACTGTTTTTAATATGCATTAACGATCTCCGTAATTTTATTCGTAATTATTGTTCTGAGACATTTATGTTTGCTGACGATTTGGCTGCCAATATCATTAATTCTAGTACTAACTTATTGAATACTAAAATCAATGAATTAAGTAATTGCGTTCAAACATGGTGTAATGCCAATAATTTGTTTTTAAATGGATAAAAACTGAGACATTATACTTTAATTTAAAGAGAGTTAATTCAGATGAAAATAAATCAGTAAATTCTTAGCTTTGCATCTTAATTCAAATTATTTCTGAAAAAAACATATTACACATGTGCTAAGAAAGTAAGGTCTTGTTTATCTTAAGAATCCTTAAAAATAATGTAACTATTGAATTACTTACTGCAGCCTATTATGGTTATATTCACAGTCATCTGAAATATGGACTTTTATTATGATGTAACCGTGCTTCTGCTTCAAGACTTTTTATACTGTAAAAGAGGGCTTTGAGAATAATACATGGAGCTTCACTTAGATGTCATTGTAAACCACTTTTAATTCAATCAGGTGTACTCGCCTTGCCCTAGATGTATGTTCTAGCCTGCCTCCGGTACGTAAAGAAACATGTAAGTGATCTTACTTCTTGTGCCTCTATAAATAACTATGCAACACGCAAATTCTAACACACACACACACACACACACACACACACACACACACACACACACACACACGCACACACGCACACACACACATATATACATATATACAAGTGTAAACACAGCATAAGTTTAAATAGTTTTTATCACACTTCACTAAAGATTTTAACAGCATACCTACGCATATAAAAATCTTTCAGTTCAGTCATTCAAGAGCGGGGTCAAGCTATAATTGCGGACAAATCCTATATATATTATCGATGAGCTTTATAGTGTAAATGACTTATTTTGTTCTATGACGATGCTGATTGAGATTTAAATTTGTAGTGTATGAAAATGTTGTTTATGGACGATGTCATGAATACTTTTATTCTAAAGATTAATAAATTATCTATATATCTATTTATGTAATCCAAAATAAGGATTAGGTGGTTCTAAATTGTAACGTAACCTACGATTTTTAACAAATCATATTGTATAATGTGAAATACTTTGGCATAGGTTTAAACAGTGCAGATTTCTACATAAAGGATTGAAAATATGGTATAGGTAGGTTTTATGTAAGGTAGCTTATAATTTTCGTCGGTCCTATAGTATAATAGTACAAAGTTTCATCTAGATAGGCCAAATAATGTTATTTATATGTTAGGAGACGAGAATAGAGATTGTATGTAATAGTAGATTATCATTTTTGTCAGTTCCTGGTATCCAAATGTACACTGTATTGTCAGAATTCTACCAAAAATATTACCTCTTTGGGTTCGAATTCATACAAATTTACCATATCTACAAAAGGTGCAAAAGTAGCCTCTGATATCCATATTCAACAAAACGGGACATGAATTTGGTGACATGAACATGAAACCCCCAATATCCAGCTTTCAAAATTTTGGAAACATTATATAGCCTGTGACCATCTGGAATAATAGGGGTATCAATGGTGAAAGAATTAACAATATCAGTTGAGTGGTTTTGAAATTATCCTGCACACAAGCACACAAATTTTCTCTCTTTATAATATTAATATAGATATAAATTTATACTTCTAAGGAACTTTATCAGTCATTACTGAAGAGCAGATCATAGTATGTTTTTATCTAAGTGTAGTATGCCAGGATTCTGCTGTTTTTTTATCAAATTATTATTTTTGTCAGAAATATAAGAAAAATGTGCTCTGGTGTCCATGAACCTTTGCTTTTATAAAACATCGTAACTACAGTGTAAATTCTCATTTTTTTTGTCCTTTAAGCTTAACCTCCATGGTTTATTATTTTTCATCTATCGTCATTGCTTCGTCGTTCTCCCCAATTCCATTCACTTTTCTTTAATCTCCTTTCCTCTGTTTTTACGCATGTTCTTTATTCCATCTCATTTTCTCATAGTGAATTTCATTCTGATACAAAATTTTGTCATTTTCTCTTTTCAGTAGGCTCCTATAAGTTGTTTTCAAGTTTTTTTCCGAAGATTCTATTTGGTAATCTTTATTTAGGAGAAATGCAGCTGAAGAAACCTTTGTAAAACTATCCCTTGTTTAATACCTTTAAAGTTTTGAGGTTAAAATAACGTCTCTGCCGGTTTTTACATCCTTAATTGGCTCTAGGTTCATTGTCTTGAACTTAACTGGAAGTATGTAACAGCAACATTAGGTGATAAACGATGTTCACGGAAGCGTGACTTTGTCGTTTTTATTCTTTGCTTTCGTTTTATTTCACATTACAGTTTTCAATTACACAAGTTGCTAAACGGAAGACAGTATATAGCAAACTTGTGTTCGTGTGTTCTGTTCGCGAACCCTCATTCGCCATGAATGGATGGTAAAAATCAATGATGACTCAGCTTCAGCGCTGAAATGAGTTTACAACTACGCTATACAAGATGCAATCACAGTCACATTCCATTTTATTAATATTAAATCACTTATTCTAGCAACGTCATTGAAACTAATTTCATGCTTATAATATGCAAACATAGAAGGATGGAAATTGGAAGTGCTTGCAAGAGAACATAGCTGAAACTGTTTTACAATCATTGTCTATCACTGTTGATATATTGTTTCTAAAAATAGCGTAATTGGTATTTGAATGCACAAAAATGTTTTCCTGCAAAAGTCATCAGTTGCAATTTCCAGCAACATCCATAACATTTTGAAGTAAGGTACAGAATATCTTATTTTCTCTTTAAGAAACTCATCTGCTACAATTATTTATTTCATACAAAATTGTCGCTACGAGTTACCAAAAGAAGGTAAAGTTTGCTTCAAAACTTCATTATTCAATATTACCTGGACGTCTGCAATTACCAATGGCTTTTAGAAGGAAAAAGCATGTAAGATGGTTATAAATGAGTAAATAATAGAAGAAGTCTCTAGCTTTAATTACCTAGGATTTAACGTATCATATACTAAAACTGAAGACCTGGATATGAAATTAAAGAAATTAACACAAATGAATGCAACAATAAAGCCAACAATAAACAATAAGAATAAAAAATAATACAAATGAAATTCTATAAAGTAATTACAGCATCAATGGCAATAGAAGTAAAAATTGGACAATGAATAGGATAGGCAGGAAAATAATAGAAAGAGTAGAGATGAGATATCTAAGAGTAGTAGAAGGATTTACTCTTTTAAACAAAGAAATGAAAACATTTGTGGACAGTTAAATATATACAACTTAAATGAAGAAAATCATAAAAAATAAAAGTAACTGCTAACAGCAGAAGAAAGAGGAACGATTACCAAAAATGTTATTAAATTATATACCTAGAGGATACCGCCAAGTAGAAATACCAAGAACAAGATGAAATAATAAGTTTGATTTAGGGCAGAACAGGTCGACAGTTTATAACTTGTGGAGGAGGAAGAAGATCTGCAACAGTGTCATTGCGGATTTATTAGATAACGTGGCTGCAACACATTTAGTCGCACTCTGATGTGCGAAACCAAACATGCTCATCGCCGGGAATGTGTATCCACCAAGGTCCGAGGTGTTAAATTTATCGGTTCAAATACTAAGCACACAACTACACGTATCTTCACTGCTGAAGTAGCTCTGTAATCAAGATGATTAGAAAATCCCTTTTTGAATTTTAACGCATGATATCATGCTCTTAATAGGTGGCTTGGAGGTTTCTTGTCAAGAAGTGGAACACACCTCCAACACCATATAGGAAGCGTTGTTAAACTTAGTCCTGCAAATCACAAACTACTGTTTTCTGAACATGGGTCCCCATTGAAAAAATTATTATTAATCTGTATACGAGCAAACAAACCAGGCTCAATTGGCTATATTTTCAAGCACTCTATATACTTTTGAAAGTTTATATAAAATGTCTTCAAATATATTAACTTATCTAACAAAAATGTTTAATAATTCTGTCTTAGGTACTCGCCCAAGTTTTTTTCTAAATTTCTTATGTAAACGCTGCATGTCCTTGGTTTACGAAGAATTCATAAATGGATAGCACTGGTAAGCAAACAGTCGCTTAAAAATAAATTTAAAATTAACACGCTTGTTCATTTTAATTTGGAAACTTGTGTTTTTACCAACGAACTATTCAATTTATACAGAGTTAAACAGTACCGGGGTGGTTCAATCAGATAGAACGCTTCCGTGTATCTCGCCATAGCAACTCAAACAGTAAGAAACTTAAAAGCCTAGTGGCATAGCCGGTACTCAAACCGCCTTTCTTTGATTCTCCATGCTAAAATTCTAATAGTGAACTGCGAAGAATCGTGTACCAACAATTCTTTTTCCACTTGTGATTTAACTTTATAACTGTACAATTTCCTCACTGAGGAGGAAATTACGAGAGACTTGCATACATTCAAATTTCTTGAAAATGATAAGCTGTGTCTAAATCATTCCAATTAAAAAATACAATTATAATTTTCAAATTGATGTACAGAATTAATTACGTCGAAATGTGACATTCACGTCATCCGTTTCTAAAACTGTATAACACTGAGGGCTAAGTTTAAACAAAATTTCCAACCTTACCGGAGAAGTCGCTGCCATCAAGTTCATGTTAACTTTCCGTCCTCCAATGTTATTTCCGTCTCCGACATTAAATAAAAAAGGTCTTAGCTTCTCGGTGTGAACCCTAAAACATTCTTAAATCTTTTACTGTAAGAACATTTGTCATTGACTACATGAAATTTCTTAATACAATATTAGAACAAAATCTGGCTCTCATTTATATTGTATTATTAATGACTTTTCACAGCATGACGTAGAGCTCAAATGCATATATCAGTGTAGTCGAACATAGATTAAATGCGTATTTACATATTGTTTATCGTGTTACAGCTCTCCAACTATGATTCAGTTTTAATTTAAAGAAATAAATTACCCCGGGGGTCTCTTTATCGTTAATCCTGATTTACAGGGCGTAACTCGCGCTAACACGTGTTCCAATGTGTATTATTTATGTATGCATATTATGTGTATTCGATAAGCAGGTATAATAGTAAGATCAAATTGTTTTGTCCTTACTTCACAACAAAAGTGTCTTTCAAGGAAATATAGTAAAGAAAAAGGTAAGTGAATAATTTATTTTAATCCTTGCAAGGTCACGTATCATTTTGGTTTTGCGTGTTAATGCCGATACATAATTTTTAAATTAAACCTGTTAAGTTATAACTTTAAGTTTAGATGTGGGTATATAATGTTGAACATCTCTGATAAATTTGGTTACTAATCTGGCACAAACTGGGCTTTCCAAAGACATAGTTATTCTTATAACGATATAAAATACAGTTGTAATGTGATAGAAAATAACTCCATTTGCATAATCACACATAAATATTAAGGTTATGAAACACAGGCAAGGCACTAAATAAACTGGAACTAATAATAGTAGCTGTGTCCTTGTTAATGGTTTGTACAACAGTATTCTGAATCTTTTCAAAAGCTTTGTGCTTAATACAATTCACAAAATCCTTAGTATCTGTAGAACGTGATCCAAAAGATAGCCAATATCCGAAATATTTTAACATTATAACTTTCTATGAAATATGGGAGTGTAGCTGGCAGACCTGTACTTTCTTCCTGATTCACTTTCTGGGATTGATCTGTATCAATCCTGAACTTTATGATTGGGTCGATTACTTCTGATTCCGGTCTTTTTCCGTTAATGGCTTTGGTGTCTAACCACCTATCTTCCTCCACTCTCCAAGCAGTGGACTTCTTCAGAAACCTCCATTCCCTTCTCATAATGCTTTAGTGAATAATGAAGAAATAGTATTGTGTCGTTTGAAAATTTCTTATCCGCCATAAGCTATAAATTTTAAGCGTTGTTTAATTTCTCTGTTCTGATACTATCTATAGATAATTGCTTTCCTTACTGAAATGCACTCATTAGGTATGTGTTTCTGTTTCAAAGTAGAATTAATTTAAATAAGTGGAAAATTAATAGAAGTTCCGCAACTAACCATAAGCACATACATACAACACAAACAGTTTTGAATGCTTGTTATCAATGTTCACCAATGCATACCCATAAAAAGAAGGAAGTGTCCCTTTTTATCCGGTTATGATGAAAACATCTGAGGAATGTCGCATAATGTCATACACTGGTGTGAAAAACCTAAGGACGAGAGGGTAAAGTAAGATAACAAGTGAAGTACTTGGTTGAAGTAGATGGAGGTGCGGGAGCATGTTGCCAGAGGTCTCTCACACGTACACAGAAAGCTGGACGTCACATGGCGGGAGCGTGGTGAGCCTATAGTGCCAAATGGATCTGGTCCCACAACACGGGGTAGTTGACGAAACAGGATACGACGGTGTGTGACAATTAGCGAACTGTTACGTTGCACTGTAGTGGTGTTCTTCATTGCAACATGGTCCGTGGACACCATTTGGATGACTTCACACGGGGAGAATCGTCGGAAAACTGGAAGACGGGCGAAGTGTGGCGAGTGTTGCTTAGGAGTTTGGAAGTGCTCACAGCATTGTTTCACTTGCATGGGGAACCTTCCAAACCACAGGCACTGCTGTTCCAAGGAGAGGTGGTGGTCGACTACAGCAGCAGATGACCGCTACATTGTGCAACAGGCAAGAAGGGATCTACACCAAACAGCGGGTGCAATTACAACCACATTTAACAGGGCAGCTAGGCACGCAATCTTACGATATACAGTGGCACGGCAACTACACGGAGGTGGTCTCTTTGCCTGACGGCCAGTACGTTGTGTTCCATTGACATCCGCACATCGGCGGCACCGTTTGCGCTGGTCCCAAGAGCATCAAAATTGGACCAATGAGGAAATGGGGTCGCGTGCTCATTCAGTCTAAGTAGCGATTCTCGACGTACCCTCATCTGGCGAGAGGTGGGAACACATCCTTGAACATGATCGTTTTGGTGGACCGGGTGTTATGGTTTGGGGAGGCATAATGCTGTATGGGCGCACCGACCTCCAAACGGTACGCTCACTGGTCAACGTTATTGTGATACTGTACTCCTTCCCCATGCGCGTCTTTTCAGGGGTGCATTCGGCCCTGACTTCATTTTTATGGATGACAATGCGCGACCGCATCGAACAGCGCAGGTGGAGGATCTCTTGGAACAAGAAGATATTCGGCGAATGGACTGCCTTCCCGTTGCCCCGATTTTAAATCCCATCGAACACGTGTGGGATGCTTTGGGGAGACGCATTGCAGCACATCCACGTGCACCATCGACCATCCAACAGCTGTCAACAGCGCTGGTGGAGGAATAGAACGTCCTACCACAAGAACTGCTTACCAACCTTGTGGCCAGCAAAGGAGCACGATGCAGAGCATACATTGCTGTCTGTGGTGATCATACATCCTTTTAAGCACCATGTATCGGTTTCTGTAAATCTACAGCCATCATATGTCTATTGACTTTAGTGTAGCTTATAGTCTATGACAAAAGTGGCATTTCTGTTCGTCTCATTGCATATTTCCTTTAGTTGCCTACTGTAGCATACCGTAGCAGTTCCCTCTATTATGATTCAAGTTTCATCGAGCTATGTTACTTGACAGTGCCATAGCATGCGAAGATTACTTTCGTCCTTAGGTTCTGCACACCAGTGTAATTATGTCATGTTTTAATTTGTTTAACTTGCATAACACTGGCGCAGCTTTCCTTTGTACGCAGAACTTAGAGAAGCTCAGAGTAGCGAGCATGGTCACAGCTAACCTGGATAGAGAGGGACCGGTCTCAGACAAAACCGGGCGAGCTTTGAGAAGCTCAGAGTAGCGAGTGCTACCAAAACTGGTGTGGGTGGGGACGGAGCGGTCTCAGCCAAAACCGAGCGAGCTTTGAGAAGCTCAGAGTAGCGAGTGCAGCCAAAACTAGCTAGTATAGAGAGGGAAGGTTTCAGCCAAAACCGGGCGAGCTTTCAGAAGCTCGGAGTAGCGAGTGCAGCCAAAACTAGTGTGGGTGGGGACGGAGCGGTCTCAGCCAAAACCGGGCGAACTTTGAGAAGCTCAGAGTAGCGAGTGCAGCCAAAATTAGCTAGTATAGAGAGGGACAGGTTTCAGCCAAAACCGGGCGAGGTTTGAGAAGCTCGAAGTAGCCAGTGCAGCCAAAACTAGTGTGGGTGGGAACGGAGCTGTCTCAGCCAAAACCGGCGAGCTTTGAGAAGCTCAGAGTAGCGAGTGAAGCCAAAATTAGCTAGTATAAAGAGGGACAGGTTTCAGCCAAAACCGGGCGAGGTTTGAGAAGCTCGAAGTAACGAGTGCAGCTAAAACTAGTGTGGGTGGGGACGGAGCTGTCTCAGCGAAAACCGGGTGAGCTTTGAGAAGCTCAGAGTAGCGAGTGCAGCCAAAACTAGCTAGTATAGAGAGACAGGTTTCAGCCAAAACCGGGCGAGCTTTGAGAAGCTCGGAGTAGTGAGTGCTGCCAAAACTAGTGTGGGTGGCGACGGAGCGGTCTCAGCCAAAACCGGCGAGCTTTGAGAAGCTCAGAGTAGCGAGTGCTACCAAAACTGGTGTGGGTGGGGACGGAGCGGTCTCAGCCAAAACCGAGCGAGCTTTGAGAAGCTCAGAGTAGCGAGTGCAGCCAAAACTAGCTAGTATAGAGAGGGAAGGTTTCAGCCAAAACCGGGCGAGCTTTCAGAAGCTCGGAGTAGCGAGTGCAGCCAAAACTAGTGTGGGTGGGGACGGAGCGGTCTCAGCCAAAACCGGCGAGCTTTGAGAAGCTCAGAGTAGCGAGTGAAGCCAAAATTAGCTAGTATAAAGAGGGACAGGTTTCAGCCAAAACCGGGCGAGGTTTGAGAAGCTCGAAGTAACGAGTGCAGCTAAAACTAGTGTGGGTGGGGACGGAGCTGTCTCAGCCAAAACCGGGTGAGCTTTGAGAAGCTCAGAGTAGCGAGTGCAGCCAAAACTAGCTAGTATAGAGAGACAGGTTTCAGCCAAAACCGGGCGAGCTTTGAGAAGCTCGGAGTAGTGAGTGCTGCCAAAACTAGTGTGGGTGGGGACGGAGCGGTCTCAGCCAAAACCGGCGAGCTTTGAGAAGCTCGGAGTAGCGAGTGCAGCTAAAACTAGTGTGGGTGGGGACGGAGCTGTCTCAGCCAAAACCGGGCGAGCTTTGAGAAGTTCAGAGTAGCGAGTGCAGCCAAAAATAGCTAGTATAGAAGGGACAGGTCTCAGCCAAAACCGGCGAGCATTGAGAAGCTCGGAGTAGTGAGTGCTGCCAAAACTAGTGTGGGTGGGGACGGAGTGGTCTCAGACAAAACCGGGCGAGCTTGGAGAAGCTGGAAGTGCAGCCAAAGATAGCGTGGATTGAGAGGGACCGGTCTCAGACAAACCGGGCGAGCTTGGAGAAGCTCGGAGTAGCGAGTATGGTCACAGCTAGCCTGGATAGAGAAGGACTGCTCTCAGACAAAACTGGGTGAGCTTGGAGAAGCTCGGAGTGCAGC
The DNA here is from genome assembly GCA_030765065.1 of Deroplatys truncata. Lineage (NCBI taxonomy): Eukaryota > Metazoa > Arthropoda > Insecta > Mantodea > Mantidae > Deroplatys > Deroplatys truncata. The sequence goes on from CM060978.1 coordinate 132,174,625, forward strand.
CAAAGGTAAGGTGGACCGGTCTCAGCCAAAACCGGGCGAACTTTGAGAAACTCGGAGTAGCGAGTATGGTCACAGCTGGCTCGGTAGAGACGGACCGGTCTCAGGGGAACCGGGGAGCTTGCAAATAATTATATGGCAATTTAAACGCATCTCTCTCATTCACACCCACATGATGATCCTCCAAGGACGTAAATACCGTAGGGAAATCTTTAGAAAAATTTGGACATAATAAAAGTGGCGCAATAAGATGATTATCAAGTACCGGTGGTTCAGCAAACATGCGTGAAAGTGCATCCGCTATAACATTTTCAGTGCTAGGAATATGTTTAACTGTAAATTTAAAAGAACTAAGTCGGGTAGCCCAACGCGCGAGTTTCCCCGTTTTCCTAGCATGTGATAATACCCAAGTCAATGCTTGATTATCACATTCCAAATGGAAAGTTCGATGTTCCAAAAACGGACGAAATTTCTCACAAGCACTAAGCACTGCTAAAGCTTCTATCTCGTACACCGAGTAATTTCTTTCCGTCCGGGAAAGACAACGTGAAATATAATAAATTGGCCTTCGCGCTCCTTCTGGCTCTTGAAGAAGTATGGCCGAAATAGAAGCATCGGTTTGAACAACAAAAGGTTCTTAAAAATTTGGCATTGTCAATACCGGCGGATTCATTATAGCTTCTTTTAATTTTTCAAAGGATTTCTGATGTATTAAAGTCCATTCGAACTTTACTCCCTTTCGTCGAAGAGCATTTAATGGTTCGGCTATTTCAGCAAAATTTGGAATAAATTTGGAAAAAAAATTACCATACCTAGGAACGATGTCAATCTTTTAGTTGATGAAGGAACTGGAAAACACCGAATTTGCATAGTTCTTTCTGGATCCACTGATATTCCCTGGGGAGAAATCATATGTCCGAGGAAGGAAATTTGGTTTATCGCAAATTTAATTTTGAACGGACAGACCGTCAACCCAGCTTGACGCAAGCATTGAAACACTAACTTTAAATGCTACAAATGCGATTGAATATCTGGAGAATAAATAACTACATCATCCAAATAATTAAACACAACCTGAAACTTTTATTGACCAAAAAGATTATTTAACAAACGGAATAAGGTCTATGCTCCAGTTGATAAACCAAAGGGAACGCGTTTGAATTGGTACAAGTCCCATGGAGTTGAAAAGGCCGTAACGGGACGTGACACATCATCAAAATGTATCTGCTAATACGCTTGATTAAGATCTAATTAGTAAAAACTCGTGCTTCCCGAGAATAATGAGCTGCCATGTGAAGCTCTGGCAAAGGCATGGCATCTACTTGAATATGTTGTTTTAATTTACGATAATCCACCACCAATCGAAATTCACCATTTGGTTTAGGAACTAAAAAGCACGGGTTTGAATATAAACTTGTTGTTTTGGAGATTCAGGAGATCTCTAAACATGTGCTTGCGTGCCTACTTTAGGAAAGCCAGAGAAAGTGAAGAACAGTAAACCCAAAAGGGTTACGTGTTATGCAACACGAAATACAACGTTTATGTTAATTTAATTCTGTAACAATCTTATAAGGGTAGATGTTTACAAGTGCGAAGTGCTTTAAGAAGGCCCTGTAGAATGTCGCGAGCCTTATATCGCAACTAAGGATGCTATTTTTGACAGCCTGTTTCATAAGTAATGGGTAGGAATAATGGAGTTATTTATAAACCTTGAATCGCAGTGATTTTAATAACATGGAACTAGTGATTTCCGAAATAGTGAAAAACCTGACCAGGCCGCTTGGTTACCCATTAACTCCTGAGTATGAGTCTACTATTAGCGAGTTTATTTTGTATCGAGGGTGATTCAAATATAAACGATAAATGCGCAAGGGTGCTGCGCAGGCAGCTCCGAGCGGGATGGTGGAGTTGGGGGTTGAGGGTCGGTGTATTACGAAGGGGAACCAGCTTGGTTAGCTGCTTCGCTAAGTTTCGGCGTCAGTGCCAGTAGTAATATAGCCATGGAGTGAACAAGGGGTTCCTTCGTCAATTGCACAACGCATTATTATAACGTTCTTAATCAATGAAGGGGTCAAACCCTCGGAGATTTTCACCCGTTTGAAGGCACACTAAACTGTCCCAGAATCGAGTGTTTACTTGGGCCAAAGAATTTAGGGTTGGACGTGAAACTGCAGAGAACAAAGATCATGCTTGACGTCCAAGGTCAAGTCTCACTGATGACAACATCCGTGCCGTTCGAGATGGTGCTTTTTGACTACAAAGGAGTTTTACTTCTTGATTTTCTGCATGATCGACAAACGCCGAATGTGGCTTACTATTGCCAATTGTTGAAGTCAGTAAAAGCCGCTTACTGGAGCAAAAGACGACGTATGCCCATCAGAGATGTCATCCTTCTCCAAGACAACGCTAAGCCTCACACTGCGAATTTGACAAGAGATACATTGAGGACTTGCACTGGGAAATCTTAAAACACCCTCCCTATAGTCCTGACTTGTCCCCCCGGACTATTTTTGGTTTGCACCCATGAAGGAATCGTTTGAAGGGCAACGATTCTAAATCTATGAAGACGTTGAGGAGCATGTGCTCAATTGGCAAACGTGTGTAGAACGTGAAGGAAGCTATGTAGAGAAATAGAATAGGTGTCATTTGGTATATGTTTAATCAACAAACGTATAACAAATTACCGTTTATATTTGATTCACCGTAGTAATAAGAGCTTGTATAATAATATTATAAAAGTTGAGTGTATTATAAAGTTGACAATAAATTCATTCATTTATAAATACCAAAAATGTAGCTCTCGTTAAAATTCACCATTTATGTAAAACGTGCTTTGAAGCATTTCTCAATTTCGAGATATTGAGTTTTCTAATATTTTACATTTTTGTAAGAGCTAAGACAACATTCGTTTGTTTCTCGTGATGTCATCCAAGGAATGAATTTCGAAGCCAGGATATAGTGACTCATTTTTTAAAGATTTTCCAATCTGCTCAACCTCATGTCTACTCTTGCTTCTAAAGCAAAATGTTTTCCTAAGAAAACATTCTTTGTAAACATCTATCTCGATTAACATGAAATAGATAGAAAGATACGCTTTTGGAATGCTAATTTGTAGAAAAGATAAAACAAACGATAGTGGTTAGGGAAATATATGTGAATGTCATCCATCAGATTTTGTTCCTTTTTTTAATTTTTTCCGAGGCATATTTTGGAATTTCTACCTTAAAGCTTTTTACTCCAAACCTAAGTAGCCACAATGATTTATGACATGACCTGGTATGCAACTTAAGGTTAAGCATTATGCATTTACCCACATTTATCTGCTGCTAAATACTTAATTTATTCCTCTTATATTTATATTCGGTTTGCTCTTGAATAAGTGCTCTTATTTATTTGTTTGTTTATTTATTAGATAGCAGTCATCCGTTGGTTCAAACAGCACCGCGAGTGCTAAAGAAATGTGTTTGAGACAAGAAGAGGGCCGGTTATTAATACCGGTATCATGCATGCTAACTAACCCCATGCTGGGAATACATCGCGAAATGAAAAGGAAGCGCCGAGCAATTAATATTAGCCCCTCTCCCATCCAACATGCAGCGATGAAATATTGCCTCTTCCTGCTTACACCAAGGGTGTTTTAAATCTTCAACTGGTTTCGTCTGGTGTTAAACGTGTCAGATTATGTTAGATGTGCTACCAATAAACGGGCCTGCCATCTTCCAGAGGTTCAAAGTACTAGCACATAGATTTGTGGCGAGCTTCATTTGCGAACTTGTGTTTGTTTACCTGTTGTGCTGGAGTATTCTATGATTCTACATCACGAACACGATAGATGGCGTTAATGGCTGCCTTTCATGTTGAAAACAACTTTTTTATTCGAATGGAAACGTTTTCTGTGTCAATATAAGTCAGTGCTCGACGTTTATGTATTTACTATTTATATTCCAGAGTGGTAACAAAAAGGACAGTTTCTGTCTCTCTCTCAGTCTCGAGTAGAGTAAAGAATAGTGTCATAACAAACTGGGACGTGTTGCTTGGAGTGCATGCACGGAAAATGCCTCATTTCCAGTTACGTGCATCACATTAATGGCCGAGCTGTCTTCCTTTATCTGCCCAGCTACACGCAAACTGCTTGTGGTGCCCTTTTTAGTATCAAGTTCTCGCCTTTGCTTCAGAAGCTAAACTTACGCTTTTGATTTCAGAGTAAAATGTTTTAAAGAATGGTTAGAAATGAAACATAAAACTTCGACCTTTTGATGTTAGAGTAAAATGTTTTAAAGAATAGAAACGAAAAACAAAACTTCAACCTTTTGATGTTAGAGTAAAATGTTTTAAAGAATAGTTAGAAACGAAACACAAAACTTCGACCTTTTGATGTTAGAGCAAAATGTATTAAAGAAGGTTAGAAACGAAACGCAAAACTTAGACCTTTTGATTTAGAGTAAAATGTATTAAAGAATGGTTAGAAACGAAACGCAAAACTTAGACCTTTTCATGTTAGAGTAAAATGTATTAAAGAATGGTTAGAAACGAAACGCAAAACTTAGACCTTTTGATTTAGAGTAAAATGTATTAAAGACTGGTTAGAAACGAAACGCAAAACTTAGACCTTTTCATGTTAGAGTAAAATGTATTAAAGAATGGTTAGAAACGAAACGCAAAACTTAGACCTTTTGATTTAGAGTAAAATGTATTAAAGACTGGTTAGAAACGAAACGCAAAACTTAGACCTTTTCATGTTAGAGTAAAATGTATTAAAGACTGGTTAGAAACGAAACGCAAAACTTAGACCTTTTGATTTAGATTAAAATGTATTAAAGAATGGTTAGAAACGAAACGCAAAACTTAGAGCTTTTGATTTAGAGTAAAATGTATTAAACATTGGTTAGAAACGAAACGCAAAACTTAGACCTTTTCATGTTAGAGTAAAATGTATTAAAGACTGGTTAGAAACGAAACGCAAAACTTAGACCTTTCGATTTAGAGTAAAATGTTTTAAAGAATGGTTAGAAACGAAACCAAAACAGACTTGTTTTAGAGTAAAATGTTTTAAAGGGTAGTTAGAAACGGAAAAGCGATCTTAGACCTTTTGGTTTTAGAGTAAAATGTTTTAAAGAGTGGTTAGAAACGAAACGCAAAACTTAGACCTTTTCATGTTAGAGTAAAATGTATTAAAGACTGGTTAGAAACGAAACGCAAAACTTAGACCTTTTGATTTAGAGTAAAATGTATTAAAGATTGGTTAGAAACGAAACGCAAAACTTAGACCTTTTCATGTTAGAGTAAAATGTTTTAAAGAATGGTTAGAAACGAAACCAAAACAGACTTGTTTTAGAGTAAAATGTTTTAAAGGGTAGTTAGAAACGGAAAAGCGATCTTAGACCTTTTGGTTTTAGAGTAAAATGTTTTAAAGAGTGGTTAGAAACGAAACGCAAAACTTAGACCTTTTGATTTAGAGTAAAATGTATTAAAGAGTAGTTAGAAACATCAATAATAGCATAACAACGTGTGGTAGATTGAAAATGAATATTTCTTTTGTGTATAGAATTATAAGTAAATCTAAAACTCTTATAACACCTTTCACTCTTTATATCTCTTTTACACTTTAATCTTACAAAACTTAAAATATCTATCTACTATCTATCTACTCCAAAATAAACCTTTTCAGAAAGGGTTTCAATACACGTTTCGTTGTAAGCAGATGGGGGATAAATGAGGCAGAAACATTAGTTAAATATTTAAAATGTAGGATACTACATCCTCGCTACGGAATTTCATACGTTTTGCATATCACAGGAAAAAAATGTAATTGATGTGGTACCTCAAAAAAGTAGATGAGGTATTGAAGAATTGAAATCAAGAGCAAAAGCTAAGCTGACGTAAATTGTGTTTTTAAACTGTGTATATATATATATATTTTATGGAGTAAAATGTTTTTTATATAGCCAATGCTTTACTAATTGCGCGAAGTTATACAAACTTTATTCAGAATGCAGAAGATTTCACAGACTATTCGCAGAAAATTTAAGATATATATTTTTCAGTCGTGTAAATGTATTAAATATAAATCATTTAAAGTCATCGAAAAATGGAAAATAACGAAATGTTTACTAATAAAAGGGTAATTTGTGGTAATAGGATTTTCCTTAGAAGATGCTTAACTTAAATATTAAGTGTTAATCTGACTTTTTGTTTTTGAGTTATGACGCACACAGATACACTCACGCGATTAACTTTGTCTACAGAGATATATCTTAAAGTTGAATGTTTGGTTGGAATACTTCTGTCCGGCATAGGTAAGTGGTCACATAACGTCCGATTACCACAATTAAGTCCTCCCTTTCATTTCTATCCGGACATAAGTAACCTATGTGTCGCTTCGCCGCGAATGCCCTATTGGTTGTCTCGTATTGGCACCAGCTTCATATAATGTGGTAGCACCAGAAATTCACGCTTCCGTTTTCTTACACTGCGACCTTGGGTAGGGACAACACGTATACCGATTAATTATATATAAAATCACGAAGTAAAATATTAATCAAGCGAGATGGCTCAGGCAGCACCGTCTAAGGCCTGCATTAGGGAGGTTCCGGGATCGATTCCAGGCGACCGACCACTCTGAACCATGGGTGTTTTCGGGGGTTTTCCCGGGTCGTCAGGCGAATACTGGAGTGTTTTTTCAGTCTCAGAATTTCCTGTGCCTCCATTTCGTTCCATTCTTCATTTCATTTCATCCTTTATCCAGTTGGTCTCTTTATAGGGTCGGAAGTGTCGGCGATGGTGTTCGGTGCAGCAGGCGAAAAGCATGCTCTTCGTAACTGTCTTCGTCCCTCGGCTTTCGACTGGCTGCCGGCATATTCGAACCCCCTTTGAGGGAGACAAAAGAAAGCAGCGTTGATTGTTGATAACCGTTTCAATGGCGATTCGAGGAGTAATATCTTCGAAGACTGTCAAGCTTTCGACCATAATGATTTTTACATCTTCAACTGCTAGAGTTATTCTTTAAAAACTGCTTCAAGCTCCTAAAGAATTTGACCCAACCATAATTTCATAGAGTTTCTTTCTGCTCTATTTCTTTTGGAGTTCTATTTAAAATCTTCCTCGGAATGTGCTAGTCTGACATTCAAAATATTACACAATAACATCTACATATCCGGATATTCTTTATTTTTACTTCACATAAAATTATATTCAACTCTTATTTTTCGCATTTCTGAGCATCTAATCCTCTACATCTTGCAAAGTCCCCGAACAATCTTATTTTTCAAACCTCAATAACGTGTTTTTGATTTTGTGTAGCTGCCTAACAATTTGAGTTAAAACCCCTATAAAAAAATAAACTAACTCAATTCTTTATGAGGCATCACAGTCGTGTATCATAACACGTTTCGGGAATTCGTAATTAAGGGGTGCGGAGGGAAACGGGAAAACCTAATATCCAATTACCCGCTATTCCTTTCTTTCGCCTTACTCCTAGCCTCATCTATCCCCTACATTTCTCACTGAATTTCTTTCTCAGGATCAGGAGCAAAAAGACACTTTCGCTGACATCACCGAGCATTCAGAGTTTTAAACTGTATCCTTGTAGGTTGCATTTATGAAGCCCTTCAGTGCATTAAAGAATAGAAGGAAAGAAATGAAAAAAGAAGATGATCAAAGTGTGTTGGTTAAATCACATTTTGTCCTTTGTAAACGAAATGCACAAATCCTGATTTTTCTTGAGCCATATCACAGCGTTATGAGGTTATTTAGATCCTGACGGATTTTGGAGATGATAAATTGTTGCTGTTTACTTCTACTTTATTTCTTCATAATTATATTTATTTACTTATTTTATGTATTTATTATTGCAGTTTAACGTTCTTTATCCTCCTAGGTCATCGGACGATACGTGGAATGGGTGAAGTAAGGCTCAAATGAGCCCGGGGTCCATAGAGCTTAAAGTTACTCAACATTCGCCTTCACAGGATAAGGAAAGACCTCGGAAAAATCCTCATCCGGGTAAATCACCTAACTCCGATTCGAACTCAGGACCTCTTGAATGTGAGGCAGACACGCTACCCTCACACCACAGAGACGGGGTATATTAATTTTTGTTTTTTGTTGTTTCATTTTTTAATTTGAATACGTGGCAGTCCAGCCATATATAACGCATCTATGTACCTAGGTCAAAAGTCAAATATGGTATTTATTTCTTTCCCAAACAGCGCTACGAAGTGTCACAGGATTGAAATTAGCTTGTTTACATAAGGTAAAGATAACATCGTCTGCATATGGACTCTACCTACCCTTCCTTTCTCTTCCATCTCTTCATTCAGAATTTTGTACCCCTGTACCACTTACTTGGTTAGTAAACACACATTGTAAGCTCAACCAAAAATGACACATGTGCTCATGGCAAAACACAGTGTATAATTTGATGAAATGAACCGCGGTTCTCGTACAACTTGTACTTACATTTATTATCGGTAGTTTACAACTATAAGAAGGTATACTCTTAGGCAACATGCAGTTTTGAGACTCCCCTTGTACTGTGCTCAGTTGTTTAAATGTCGGAGGAAAAAAGTGGTTTTAGTGGTCAACTTCTTTCATTCGGTGAGTCTAGAAAATAAATGGTCAGCTTCCTTTAGTGGCATACGCTGTAAATAAGTATTAGAAGGCATGGTTTTTAATACAAGGAACAAACGGATGTCCAGCAAAGCCCTACAGCGGTCACGATTTTAGAATGTTCCCATTTTAGAGCAAAGTTGAAATGTGTAGCGTGCTAAGAAACATTTAATTCTGCTCTTCGTTCCAGAGACAAGCATTCTAGCTTGAAATTATGAGTTGCTATTGGGGTGCTAAGATTGAGATATTAATCTCAGAGTTGTTTGACCCAAAAACTAAATTCAAACTTACCTTTTGTTGCCCAGCCTCCATTTCTGAAATGAAAAATGTTTAGGAATAAAATTGTATACTAGCAACAATGAGTAATTTTAACAGAGAATAAAACAAATTAACTGTCAAAGAGAATAATTATTTGAAAAGAAGGAAAAATGAATCAGGAACTAAGGAGGAAAACAAAAAGGTTCTCATCTCCAAGAGGTGAAATTTTTACACAAATATTGAGTATAACTAATGCTAAATTAATTAAATTAAAATAGTTTTGTTGATTGAATAAGTAAAGGAACATATTACAGAGCAAGTATCTCCTTTCAAAATGGGTATGTTTAAAAATTAAAAGGGTAGAAGAGCTCAAAGTCAAAAGCATATATTATTTCTTCGGGAAAATGCTATATCTGGAGTCGTCCTCCGTGGTGTAGTGGTTACCATGCTAGTCTCTAGTTCCCGAGGTCGCGGGTTCAAACCGGCGTAAAAATCCTTAGCATGGCTTCCTTCGGAAGGGAAGTAAGGCCGGTGGTCGCGTATCGTAGATTTACGGCACGTAAAAGAACCTCAAGCCTGATAAAGAGGTCACTGAGCAAAATTACCGGTCTTTCACGCCCAATATAGAATGGGACGCTAAGGACCTTTTTTTTAAATGCCGCTTTGGGGGGGGGGTTCGGGAATAGGTAGGATTGAGCGTGGAGTAAAAAGGAGAAGTTAGGAAAGGTATTGGGGTTCCGCTGTTGCACCCCCGTTAGTGCGTGGTAGGATAGCTGCCAGATTATTGCGCTGGCAGTGGAGTAAAGAATGTCCGGGTGACGACCATGACCAAGGCCCTGTCCGCCACACACGGGGAGTTACGTGGATAGGAATTGGAAGGGATGTGTCGTTGTTTATTACATCATTTCAGTGGTTGTTGCGCGGCCCTCGAAAGGAGCCCTCTGGTTGTCGATAGTAGTTTGGTAATGTCATTAAAAATCGAGTTTCCAGTGACACCAAGTGGACGCTGGTACGCTCCTGCTCACTCTTCAGTCCGGAGAGGACAGAAGTCCACTCCGTCATCGTAGTGTGCAGGGATCGTAGTAGGTCGGCATGACCTGATAACGTGCGCCGGAGCTCCTCCAGGGAATCTGTCGGAGCTGGCGGTGCTGTTGTCGGTGGCAGACTGGCGATGGATTCCCCCAGGCCACTGATTGAGGAGTTGGTGTCGTCCAATCGCATAGTAGTTAACGAGCAATTTAATTTAATGCTATATCTGGAGCTCAGAGAAGGTTAATCAACATGTGCTGAACTATTTATAGCTAAGAATAGACCTGCTATGATTGGTACTATACAAAGGTGATCAAAATCTGCTGCGCCTTTTTCCTGGATTGTAGAATGAGTTCCAGGCTTACAAAGTCGATGTTTACTGGGTTCAAAAATCGTGAGTAATCCGTGAATAAAATCAATATGCATTACTCTCGAATATTCCCATGTTAAAAATATTAGAACTTCACTGTTGGTTTACCTAAACTAATTTTTTGGTCATTTTTACTTCTAGAATGTATCAAAATATAAAATATCCTAGCCCGATAATGATTAGGCTTTGCATAAAATGGTACTTCCTTGTAGAGCTCATTAAATTTAAAACTATGAATTAAAATTCTCCAAGGTAATGCCTTAAAAAATTTACAAAAGCGCTAACCTTTCCACTTACATAGTTCTCAAAAGAGAGTTTTTCCTTGCAGATATAAAATATTTTAATTTTTTGACACACGTACTTCAGCTCATTTATGGTACTCAAATATTGTATTATATAAAGACACCCAAACTAACTTAATACATATTGTAAATGTGCTACTCAGATATGCAAGCAACTAATTTTAATTTCCATTATAAGTGAAGTACCTACTTATACTAAACAATTAGAATATTTGCAAACATTATTATAAAATACTATACTAATAAGGCGATTTAATAGGAGGATAATCCAGGAAATAACGACCGTTTGTGCATTCCCGCTGCGCATATCGCTGTCGTTTCTACCCAAGCTCGAGTGGTTTCCTCGACATCTTTTCTTATCGTTGTGAGTTTCAGATGAAACAAGTTGTTATTATGCTTTCTGGAATTGTTCAAAATAAACTTTGTGATAGAAAGTTATTGGAGTTTTGAATGCTCGGACACTTTTATCTGCAGAAATTTACTGTCAAGTGTATGGGGATACAGTAACGAACGAGAGAAATGCGAGAAACTGGTGTGAAAAGTTCACAATGGACGAACAAATGTGCATGACGAAACTCGACCCGGACGTCCGTCACCCATCACGGATGATTTAAGAATCAAGTGAAAACAAAAACTCGTGCAAGAGAGACGTGTAACCCTAAAGGAGGGCCAACTACAACACAGGAATTCTAAAGCTGGTGGACAGACACTTAAATAATGGAGATGATCATGTACAGAAATAAAGTAAGCTTCAATTTTGTATGCGTCATTTTTTAATAATTTTTTTTCCTGAGTATATCAAAGCAAATGGTCGTTACTTTCTGGATGACCTTGTATATTAAATGCATTCAATAAAGCACTTATCATATATGTAGGTACACACAGTCTTTGATCTTATTATTTTATATATTCTTGTTTGGAAAGTATTCGTCAAAGTAATTACTAAAAACAAGTATATGAAGTAAAAAGGCAAATAATAATAATAATAATTAAATTCAAGGCGTTTCAGATCATAGGTCAACATTAATTTGAGAGAAATAAAACACATTCCTTTTAGATTATTTTAAACGGAGGTTTTGGTTTCTGCATATCTAATTCATAGTACATTTAACTAGATAATAAAGAGAAAAGTAGTACCATGTACTCAGGAAAGGTTTTAATTTAGAGCTCATTAATCACTAAACATAATCACTAAAATTCCGCTGCCACTGTCAGTGCAACATGTTTCTTTCCGCTGGAGTCGAACTGGTGGAGTTGAGGTATATGAATTGAGGCATTCCTTGGCCTGAGAAACAGCTCAAGCAATGTTATCGCAGATCACCGTCCGAGTCACTCACGTATGGAATGGGGTTCACGAACGTTCACACAGTGCGTGTGTGGGGAACGTTTGTCTCAACGAACGCGTTTTGTTAACGAGGACTTTGGCGGAACCTGCTGGTAAAGCGTTTCTTTACTCTGCCCTTCTGATTACATCAAGCCTCACAAAATATCATTCTCTCAACAGGTAAAGAATGTCGCCTTTGTTACAGGCGCGATTTACACGCCTCTTTCTGTAGAAGTCATAGACAGGCAATTGCCCTCTCTCTCTCTCCGAGCTACGATTTATTTGTTAACAATCAGAAAGAAATGAGCTTTCCCAACACAGCAATGTGTACAGAAGTGTTGTGACGTTTAATAATACCACTAAAGGTAAAAGAATTCTGGATTTAACCTTGTTAGCATTCGGAATGCCTGGAATTTCCATCAGCAACTAAATAAGCTACTCTGGTATGCCATTTGTGTGAAAAACTGTGCAATTAAAGAAGCTGCTTGGCAAATCAACGACTGAAAGTTATTTTTGTATCTTAGACTCCATTTATCTAAGTAAATTTGAATTTCGTTTATACCCGTCTGTCAAAGCAAAATCTTCACTTTTTCTGATTTCGTCTCGGCGTTCTTTATCTTGGTTTCTAAGCAATTTATAAAACCAACAAGGCATTCGGATTCTTCATAAGAAGGCATAAGTTCATTACATCCTAGTTGTAACCGATTTACCACGATCGTAGCTAAATGACGGTTTCTAGATTACCAAGAAACGGAAGAGAAATATTAACAACCCTACTTCTGCAAGTTATACAGCGATCTAACCTTAATGATTCACATACTAATACCTTATAAACAAGATCTTAACATAGTATATTATGTCCATATGGTATAAGACTTCTACTCCTTCCCTATTTTTTTTAAATAAACTAACAAGACCACTTCTGAATACATTTGTACATGTTTTGAAACGACTGTTCGCTCCTTTTTATAATCTTCTTGATTTTTTTCGCTAACAAATCACTAACTATCTGACTAGCAGCAAACTTATATATTTTGGTTTTTTAAAATTAATCCCTTTTGTGTTTAAATTACAATGCAAACAATGCAATCGATATAAATAATAACTACGTCGCTACGCATATCCTTTCAATTATTCAAAAGCCCCTTATTCTTGTCAACAATTCCAAAGCTTCTCAATGAAATAGTTCCAGCGAAATTCAATAAAAATTAATAAAATGCGATAATTTAACACAGCTCATGAAAAATAGGTATACACCAAGGGATGAAACAGATTTTCCCCTTAATACATTTGTAGCCCGAGGGATTTCTCCTGGAAAATCGTCAGTTTCTCTCCCTTAATGTGCAATATACTATTTTGCGCGATCGTGTTTTCTACGTCTTCCCGATAATAATTGCACAAAGAGAAATTCAGAATTCCTATATATATGGATTCTTTACCAAAGAAACCCACGTCTACCAATATAAACCTGGTGGTTGTAATAACGTAATATGCACTAGGGCGGGAAGTAAAATGCAACCCAGTTTCCATGCCTCTTCAGTATCTGCATCTTCATGATCACGTCTCCGATTTCAAATTCTTTTTGAAATATTGAATCACTATTTTCATCTACGTATATTATTATTTTCAAACAACACCCTTTGCATAATATGTAACTGTTGAATTGACAACATTGCAGTATCGTAAATCCGAGATGACGATGAAAATTTTTTATTAATAGCTTATTCAGAACAATAAATCACAGACCCTACTAAACAAATAGTGTGCAATGGACAAGGTGTTCGAAAATTCCCGTTTCAAACTTTTAGGACTTGTAGAGGGGACTGAGAAGATCATATTTTGAACAGGAACCCATACCCAAACTTGCCGTTTCTGTGCTGTAACGATTTCAATTCGGTTTGTCCGGTATGTAACCGGTTAGTCATGACGAGGGATGTTTACGTCAGACGAGCAACTGAATCATTTGCCTCTACCCTACCCCTCTTCCCTGATTCCAATCCCATCCATGTGCGTTAAGACTCCGAGCAACATGGTGTTTACGTCAGACGAGCAGCTCATGTCATTTGACTTCTACCCTACCTCTTCTTCACCTTGGTTCCAGCCCCATTCACGTGTTGTTTAGTCTCTGGGCAACATGGTGGAATACATGTTACACAGAATACACAGACATGGTTCTTCTGTATGGTAATGGAACAGCTGCTCGTCGCTTTATCAAGATCGTTATCTACAACGTCCCACTCCATCGCATACCCTTTTCGTCAAAATTACGCAAAGATCTCGAAAAGGGGTACCTTATCGTCAGCAGGAGAGACTGTGGTGGTCCAAAGAGAAGTCACGCTCCCAATTTTGAAGAAGCCGTTTTGCATCACATGATGAGAACCCGTCAAAGAGTACGCGAGTAGTTCCGCTGCAATCGATGTTGCCCATAGCACTGTCTGGGATGTTCTGCATAAGCAACAGCTACACTCATACCACCTCCATACCTTCACTACTGCGAGCCGATTTTACACCACGTGTTGCCTTCTGTACGTGGTTTCTCACCGTTGCAACGAGATACTATTTCCACTGCGAATTTCATTCACATATAAATGCCAATTCACTAGGGATGCAGTTCTCAATTCCCGAAACAGCCATGTCTGGGCAGACGAAAACCCTCATGCTACGCACGTTCTAGGAATGTCAACACAGATTTGGCATCAATGCGTGGGCAGGTATTCTGGATGGTCATATGATTGCACTATACGTTCTTCCACCCAAGATAATGGGCCTATCTACTTGATCTTCCTAAAACAGGCGTTAGAGGTGTCGTTGGAGAATGTGGCATTGAGCGTCTGTCAGGACCCGTGTTTTCAGCACGACCTACACCCCTCACTCTTCACTTGGTGTTCGGGAGCAACTGAACGGACGATTTGGACAAAGATGGATAAGCCGAGGTTATCCAATCGTGTGGCCTCCACGATCACCTGATTTGACTCCATTGAACTTTTTCCTGTAGGGTCGTATAAGGAGTTTGAACTACGAGACTCCTATAGAGTCAGGGGAAGACCTGGTGTCACGAATTGTGGTCGCTGCACAACAGATTGCAGAGACACCAGGTCTGATGCAGCAAATTTACCAGAAGATCATTTGTAGCTACAATGTGCGCAACAACGTTGGTGGTCGCCGCATCAAATCGGAGTTATAGCGGATCAGAATGCCAAACAGCCTGTGGCGAAGACAAAAACACATTGTTCAGTCTAACTGTATATAAAAGTGTTTGTGAAACATGATTAAACTTGCTGTTTGTTTCTTTGGTATTATTTCCCAATGGATCACAAAAATGAGGGTCGCGGGTTAGAGTCCCACCATGGGCATGGATGTTTGTGTTTGGATATGAGTGTGTGTTGTACGTGTAATGCGGTAATAAGCAGTACTCATAAACTGGGTAAACAAGGGAGCTTTTAAATAAAAAAGAAGGTAACCGTTCTCTGGGAAAGACAAAAACAAATTGTTAAGTTTAACTGTAAACAAAAGTGTTTGTGAAAGTTAATTAAATTTCTATTTAGTTGTTTAGAGTATTACCCATTGAAGTTCACTTGTAAAAAAGGTGACGTACTGAGTCACGTTCACGACTAACTAAAGTACTTAAGCAAACGTGATTGAGTTAAACACCTGTTTTCAATTGGCAAGTTTCCGGACAGAGTTCCTATTCAAAACATGATCTACTCAGTCCGCTCTAGAAGTCCTAAAAGTTTGTATCTGAAATACATAACACAATCTCGGAAATCTTTCTATACATTTTTTTATGTTTTTAAATGTGTTCACCATTATGGAGTAGGTCGTCCTCCGTTGTGTAGTGGTTACCATGCCAACATCTAGTTCCCGAGATCGTGGGTTCAAACCCGGCGGAGGGCGATGGGTTTTTTCGGCGTAAAAATCCTTATGTCTTTTTTCGAAAGGAAGTAAAGCCGGTGGTCCTGTATCGTAGATTTATGACACATAAAAAGCTTCAGCCTGATAACGAGGCCTCTGAGCAAAATTTTCGGTTTTCACACTCAATATAGAATGGGACGCTAAGGACCACAAAATTTAAAGAGCGTCCATAAATAGAACTCAATTTTTTAATTGTGGAGAAGCAGCAAGCATCGAATTATGCATCTATAGCCTTGTGAGGTTAAAATCCTACGTATGAGAATATGAAGAAAATGTATCCACACATTTAACATGTATTTAAAACAAGCTATACAAAATTACTTTAAAACAAAAGCTCCATAGGAACTCCTAATCTTTCGTGTTTTAGGATTAGTTTTATAACTACATATAATGATCAGATTTAACATTGCTAGCGCGTGTTTTAGTGATAATTTTAATGATATGCACGTTTTTAGAAGAAGAACAAGAAGAAAAAGAGAAACTTAGAGTTGCTTACCCCAAAAATAGGACGTCTGTTAGGAAGTGCATTACGATTATTTTTGCCTCGGTTACAGAAGAAGAAAGCGTGATTAAGCACATTTTAAGTTACATACGGTAGGTAGAGGAAGCACAGTGTTCAACCCAAAACATGTGATGTTGAGATTTCACCGGAAATGCACATTTTGAAGTCGAGCGAACCATTCCCAAAAGCATTTTTAGAAAAAATGTTCATATTTGAGTCAGACGCTTTAAGGATACCAGATAAAGATTCTCAAGAAAATTCCGCCGCATCAAGCCACGCATTGCATGACAAAGCTTTCGATAATTTTCATTTTCTCAAAAATAGCTGTAATGACTTTAATTAAAATGCTACTATACCTTTAAGCTGTTTCAGTGACCAATAAAATGTATATCTTAAGCTGTCTTCAATATGAATGAAGTTTGCGTAATTTTGTGTAACCGGTAAACCAAAGAGGCAAATAATTTACCTGTAGGTTTAGTCGTTTACGAAATATTTGTTGTTACATCTTAAGTTTTCCCAAGTTCCGTGATTCCGCTTGGGTTCATTAGAAAAAAAGCTGACACAGTAAGCGAACAGTTGTTTTTTGTTTTCCGTGTTGTATGTAAACAAATCCATACTGCTCAGGGCCAGAGTTTATAGGTTGTAC
The DNA here is from genome assembly GCA_030765065.1 of Deroplatys truncata. Lineage (NCBI taxonomy): Eukaryota > Metazoa > Arthropoda > Insecta > Mantodea > Mantidae > Deroplatys > Deroplatys truncata. The sequence continues at coordinate 132,191,572 of CM060978.1, forward strand.
AACGAGCATTTTAAAGCTTGCAGACCCGTGATACCGCCGGAGCCGCCAAGAAAGGGCGATAAAATACCCACCAATTGAGTAGCCCTCTGGTGTCCACGGGGAGTATTCTTTCCAGTGAGCATGCATCCGCACCATCTGTCCGGCACCACCATTTACTACGAGACCGAGAAGCACATATGGAAGATGAGAAGGAAAGACTGAAGGGGAATGACGTAAAGGATATCATGATAGAGGAGAAACCTCACCAGCATTCGCCTGTCGACTTCGAGGAAACCCGAAGAACCCGTTGGCCACAGTGAGCGGTCGCGGGGATCGAATTCGGGACCTCCCTTGTGTAAATTGTCGTGACACTCCATATGCGCAAGAGAGGAGAAATGAGGAGTAGTGGATGAGAGTGGTGGGGAGTATTATAACTCGGAGGCAGCCACATACACAACGCATTGTACACAAATGTGGAAGGTTACTTTGCATTTGAGCTCGCAGCAGTTGGAAGACCGACCCCCACCTCTCTTATTATGCAAGTGGACGGGTCAGTGCTATTGCGCGTATATGCTTCAGGAGTCGGGGACTGTCATGACGACTTACACAAACTATATTTGAGGATCGACAGTGTTTTATTCACAACTTCAGTTACCGGCTACTCTCCTATGTTTCAAATCCAAATCATCTTTAAGGCATTGACACTTTCATTATTAGATGCAAAACATTATACACTGCCTGAAAAAAAACAAGTTAAGCACGTGGAAGAAATTGTCCAATGTCGACGCAACGTCATACACGTACATACAGTCGGTAGTTATGTAGTTAAGAGTTGCAATGCTATGTGACAGGTAGAATGTCCATCAGGGTGAATTAGTGTTACCATGTTATCCTACTAGTAGGTCTGATAAGGTAGATAAGGTCTGTGACTGGATCTAAAGATTAGTAATTATTGCGAAGGACATGGAGAATGCCAAATACTCGTATTAGACGAAGTTACCTGCGCTTGACTGCGTCTGAACGGGGTCTCATTGTGGGTCTTCATGTAGCCGACCTCTCGAATCGCGCAATTATTGAGGCATATCGGGAATTCGGATGCGACAGTAACCCGATGCTGGACTGAATGAGTCCATATGGGCCATCATACTCATCACGAAGATTCCCATCGACCACATCTGACGACCACAAAGGAGGATCGCCTTATTTCCGCTCCAAGCAGTTCATAACCCCTTCAGATCTACTCCTGCCATTCGAGAAGAAGTACTGAACTCACTGCAACCTTCTGTGTCATTCCAAATCATCGATATGGACTAGGAGCAGCAAGACTCGGAATTACCATCCCAGGTGTGAGAGGTGCCATTGGCAACACCACAGAATCGGTTATGTTTGTAGTGGTGCGGCGCCCGGGAAGTATAGACTGCTGACTAGTGGCATCGCATAAACCTCGGTTCTGCATTATCTCGGATGACCGTCGTCTGAGTGTGCGGCAATTTGACGAGAGGTCCTATCTGCCAATGTAATGAGAAAGGCACAACTGTGTTACTCCATGTTACTCCTTCATGATGTGAAGATCCGTCAAATATGACCTTAGGTCACGGCTGGCAGTGATGCAGGGGACTCTGACGACACATCGGTAGGTCACGGAAATCCTCATCTCATATGTTACCTCTCATGCGACAGTATCCTGATACCGCTTATCAACAGAACGGTGCTCGTCCACACGCGACACGTGTCTCTATGAACTACCTGCCTGCGGTTGAGGTACTTCGTGGCCAGCAAAATCTCTAGATCTGCCCTCAATAGAACATGTGTGGGACTAGCTCGGACGTCAAATCCGCCTCAGTGCTCGTATCTAGGATATCGAGGACCAGTTACATACAGCCAACCAGAAAGTATAGGTTGCTGTATGACACCCTTCCTAACCAAATTCGTGTGTGCATCCAGGTCAGAGGAGGTGCAATAATTTACTGGAAAGCGGGCTCATACTGCCAACCTCGTTGTATGTGTCACTCTATTTTGAAATCGCTGAAATATAGGGTGCTTAAGTGTTTTTGTCGGGCCGTGTATAGTCTCTGAGGTTTTTCTTTTCAGTCTTTCTTAATGTCCCTACACTCTTACTCTCTCTCTCTCTTTTGATTCTTAATTTCGGCGACTCCTTGAGAGCCATGTTTTCTAAAACCGTGTTATGTACTAGAATTGCAATTAACGGCATGATGAAGGGATCTTAGGTGTGACGTCTGTTACTGAAAATGACAATAACTCTTATGGAACTCCCTCTCGTTTTAACTTTGCACAGTAGCAAATGATTATTTAAGATTGCTTTTGAACCTTTTTAATTTTATGTTTATTATATGCACAAGTGGTTTTTTGTTTTTGTTTTTTATCTTTTTCACTTCCTACACCTCATTCCGGATGCTGCGGTTAACTGCATGCGTGGAGCTAGCAATATTCTTCTTCCCCTATTCGCACTTCCCGACAAAGCTAGTATCCAAACATCTTTTGCGTATAGTAACGTTTCTTTAAGCTAAACTATCATCTACGATGAAATTTATTACATTAAAAACTCCTGGACTCTAATAATGAATAAAATGCGGTAAAAATACATGCAGTAAGTTTATGTTACAGTAATCTCTAGATATGATTTATTTTGGGTGGGAACAAAAACTGAAGAAAAGTAATACGCTGACTTATATTTTAGTTACAAGCAACTTAACTGCACTATGACCAACTCTGGAAGTCTCTACCTGCAATGAGAGGCTTGGTATAGAGTACACAAATATGTGTTGAGGTGTTGAAGATCAATTGAGGACCTTTTGAGAGGCTAAGCCGCACACATATGACTCTATTATTGTACTCTGACCATGATGTCCTGTGCCACGGAGTTAGTTAGCGAGTAAGTCTATCAAAGTAGTACATTTATCTTGCTAGCTTTTTAAAATATGAAGGATTAGAGTATTAGCAAAATAGAAGCTGCAGAAATGCAATTCCTCCGACCGCTAAGAGTTTACAGATTAATTGATCACAAGAACAATCAGGATTTAGAATTAAACACCGTTACCAGCATCTAAAAATATGTAGGACTCGAGAATACCATTTAGCTATAGTCGGGAGCACACACAACGGCAGATCAGTGCAGATTGCGCGATAGCACTGCTCGGAGTCACGTGACTCGCCAGCGCGTAGCGAGTCGTCCTCCGTGGTATACTGGTTACCATGCTAGCCTCTAGTTCCTGAGGTTGCGGGTTCAAACTCGGTGGAGGGCGATGGATTTTTTCGGGCGTAGAAATCCTTAGCATAGCTTCCTTCGGAAGAGAAATAAAGCTGGTGGTCTCGTGTCGTGGATTTACGGCACGTAAAAGAACCTCAAGCCTGATAAAGAGGCCACTGAGAAAAAGTACCGTCTTTCACGTCCAATATAGAATGGGGCGCTAATAACTACAGCAGTTAAAGAGCGTCCATAAATAACCGCCCCCCCAAAGGGCATAGCGAGAGGGAATGAAAGAAAAAGACAATGTACATACTATCTCTCCCTCGAGTGAGGCCTTGGGTGTGCTCTACCCTAAGAGGGACACAGGATCCGATGGCATGATCAATTGTTAGACTTATTGTCTAAGTTCGGGGCAGATGTTTCTGCGTTTGTTAAAAATAAAACTAGTTTCTGCAGAAACGCATATCTCTTGTTGAAGAAGCAGATGAGTAGTGCTATAATTCTGAGTTTCCTACTAGTCTATATAACTCCTGTGGACACCGATGATGTAAGTTTTATTCCTAAAAGTCGAACTGCACCTGGAATATAACCGAATTACCTCTTTAAATTCCATAAGCAATACAATGATTCTAAAATATACCTATTTAATAAGGACATTATCTGTCATAGACATGATGGTAGCACATGCTAATCAGTTGGCGTTATACAAATAATGAGCTCCTTCAAAAAGCTGTTAACCGGAAATCCTGCAGCTGCTGCAACAAGATGGACCGGTACAGTACAGGATGGAAATTGTTAGCAGCTTTGGTGGTTCGACCTTCGCTATCTTAAGTATACGATAGGAACATGAAAAACGTCGATATCCTAAAGCTCAAAACGATTTGTCATAGTGTTATCAACGTAGGCATCGATATGCACTGTCATTTCCGTTCTCGGCTTCTTTGCCAATCAAAATTCCTCATCCTTCGCTTTACCAAGCTCTTCTAGTGCTTTGTTTTTCTTTACTACCACACTGCACGCATTTCGGATGTAGTAGGAGTGAATACATATGATACACCTAAGTAGGAAACATTTTAAAAAAATCTTATGTGTTACATTCGCATGACTTTTCTACACACTAGCCTTTATTTGTATATATCTTCTAAAATATATTATCACAAAAGCTTACTTGTCTACCTACTTCATGTTAATCGAGATAAACGTTTGCAGTAATGGTTTAATTACGCATTTGGTTGTAGATGCACGTGTCTTACGGGAAGTTGAAGCGATAGTCAAATGTTTCAAAAGCGGAACATACATGCAGCACTTTAAATCCCATTTTTTACATTACCATGAGAAATAAAGGAATAATGAGTTTCCACTTCAATATGATGAAGTACTGCAAACATCATAACATTATAACAAAAAAGTCTCTGAAATGGTTACATAAATCCTGCGTTTTAACGATACCTACACTGTTTGTATGATAAGTCTTTCGTCCATCTTTTAGGATTTATCAGTCACACAAAATTATACAAAATTCATTCAAAATAAAGAGGACTTTACACGCTATTGGCAGAAATTCCAAAATATACATTTTATTAATAATGTAAATAAATAATATTTAATCAACATTATTACAGATATTTTAAGAAAATCATACACAAAAACATTTTGCATGTAAAATATAGTTTGGGGAAGCAGGATTTTCTTGTAAATCTTCATGTTGTATCCTTGATAAATTATGAAAGTAAATACGAATTTTGGCACCTATCGTTTATATAATGTTCTGTTCGTTGGGAGCTTCAGGAGACCACATAATATGCAATTTTTGGTATAATGTCGATATCAAACTTTTCAGTGGAATACAGTATAAAGAAAATAATAGTTACATTGAAGAGAAAAGAAATATTAGAACATTTCATTTTATTCAGAATTACTTTAGCTGCAGAGTTTCAATAAACACATTTACATTTTGTTTTATGTTGTTTTACATAAAAATAAAACTATTTAAAATCTTAAAGAGTTTTTAATATTCTTGTAAACAATGTGAGACACCCTTCTTGACCTTGATTTTGGGATAATGAAAGATGATGTACATTGATACAAACTTTTAACAGGTATGTAATATTTTTACGAACCGTAATCCTGCATAAGATCAGTCCTGAAATACGTTAATTTTACTTTCCAAAGAAATGAGTTCTTAATATCTTATATTTTCTCATGCATATTCAGCATATAAGCATATTAAATTACAATTGAGCACATACTAAACATGGTTTCAGCATCCTACAATCCACCTGCTTAAATTCTGCTGGATAATGTGTACTTTTTCAGTAGAAACAAGATCATACAAAGGGCGAACGAGATGGCTCAGGTCCTACGTCTGTAGTTCGCATTCGGGAGGTCGCGGGTTCAAATCTCATCTGCCGGTCAATCTGACTGGCTTTCTTTGCCACTGAAGCTTTTGGATTTGGTGCTCCTTCGCGCCGAGAACCTACCGCTGGTTCGTGTGTATGGGCACATATCTGCACACAAGGTATACAACGAAAAGAATGTAATCCATACACTTGTTATTTACATACCAGATTTTGCATATGTAAACTGCACACACAAACATCCCCGATAATAAAAGATCTATGGAAATTACACGCAGCACCTATGGTATATGTGTTTCTTTTAAAACCATTAAAGAATTTAAAACAATGTTCGAAAATTACATATTGAGGATATAATGTATGTAAAGTATTGAAACAATAATTTCTTTAAAACATAACTTAAAATTATTAAAATTCATAATGATTGATGGTATTTACCTCTCTTTAGAATTAAATTCTTGATATATACTCCTCATTAAAATCTTGTACATTTGTACGTTCTCTACCACGTTCTTACAGTAAATTAGGAAGTATTGTATTCCACCCACGATGTAGATAGAAAAATAAAGTTTTTTAACAATAGACCCGTGTGTGTCTAAACAACATAACCCAAAAATGAAGTGTCCCATAAATATCAAACTTGGTATTTAGGCGCAGCATCTTCCAAAGATGCGACACGAAGATTTTCAAGAAGATTCTCCAACATCAAACTACTCTTTACATAGAAGATTTTTCTAAAATTTCTATTTTCTCAAAAATTGCTCTAGCGATTTTGATTAATATATGTTTGTTTAAGATAGTTACATGCCAAATAAAATTCATATCTTGATTTTCTGGTAATAGCCTGCGAAGTCCTCTTCATTTGGTAGATATTTTGTAGATAGTTTTATATAACTGGTAAAACCTGAGAGTCAGACAAAAGCGTACTACACAAAAAAATGCATATCTCTTTAAGACACAATTTCTTTCAAATAAATTTTTCTTTGACGTCAGCCATTTCGGAGATTTCCGTTATTATTGGTTTGAATTTTTCAATATTCTTCGTTTTATTAAAGTGCCGTCGTTATTCAGTAGTTTCTGGCGATGTCATTTGAAGAGATAGAATTCCAAGACCAGCATAACATAGTGACATTGAGGCAGTATTTTTAACACTTAAATGATTTCAATCTAATTATATAATATATATAATTCAATAACAGTCCGCCTTAAATCAATATGTGTATGTAACAATATATAAAAAATGTATATTACAGTCATTGTAAATGTTTATATTATTGTATACATGTTCAATAATGTTATTTGAATGTATTACGTAATTTAATAATGTAGGAGCTGTGAGAATAATAGGTTAAAAGTTGCTAACAATGAGGCAACAATGAGGTAACCTTGAGGCAATAATGAATATGAAAGTTTAAATGCTACTAGTCATTATTGGAGCAACAATAATGTAAATTTTGAGACGGTTTAAAAATAGTCAATCAACAACCAGAAAAAGCTATAGTTAAATGAAGGTATTATATTGGACTAGGATTAGCCAATTAGAAACTGAAATGTAGCAAAAGTTACAAATTTAGAGTTCAGTTGCTTGTAGACAGCGCTCATAACTGGACGCGTTGCTTGCGGACAGTGTTCCTACCGGACGCGAGATGCGTCCTCGAGAAATGTAATACGTATTTTGTGTGAAACAAAAAAATAGTTTACGTGTTAAAAAGTACAAATAGGTAATAAAAAAATCTCACAGCTCTCTCTATGTCAGTGAAGTGTTATTTAAATCGTATCAAGCATTAATAAAAGCAAAATTATAATCTGTGTAAGCCTACATTCTTCAGTCGCACCACAACCCCGCAAAGAGAAACATGTCTCTAACAATAGTACTGACGCAGCCGAGGCAAATATTTAAAGAAACAGTCAAATTACAAAGTTAATATTTTTAAACTTGGGACGAAGGCTACCGGAAACTTTTTACCATACGTGCGGTTGCAACCAACTTCAAGTTCGGCTCCCAACAGTTGAAATATAATACAACTTCTTCAATTCAACCTACTTCAAATTGACGCCCAAAGCGTGGTGCAAATAACGTAAAGATACAATCTACCTCAAATTGGCTCCCAAAGCGTGGGGCAAATAACAACCTAAAAATTACATTACAACAAAAAATAACCATCTTCAACATCTATAAATTCTGTTTTCTGTACCTGTATTAGGTCTTGTACCTTTAACGAAATGTTAAATGAAACTACTTCTACGAAGGTTTATTTCGATCAACATGAAGCAGATAGAAAAATAAGCTTGCGTCAGAATACTTTATAAAATTTATATAGAAATAAATGGTAGTGGGAAGAGAAAGTCATGTGAATATAACACAGACTTTTCTCTATAACTTTCCTTCCTCCTTCGCGAGCACTTATTTTTAACCTTTTCTATTTTAGGTAACCCTAGGTATCCTAAACAGATACCTATCCACCTAGATAGATAGGTATCTATGAATTTTTAATTTAATTTACAAGCATATAATACCTGAATGGGCACAATAACATTACTTGTGAAGTGTTCTATGAGGAGAAACACAGGATTTAGTTAAGCTCGCGACTCTTCTGTGGCCCTGATTAGATTTGAGGGGTGCAGCTTAGCAGTAAATATAATGATTAATGATGTTGATGTAATAATGATGTTAATAACAATAATAAAAGTCATACGTTTTTAATTATTTTCGACGGTCTTACACATACGAGAGTTTTTCTCTTACATGTAATTATAATCTTGGATTGATTTTTCCTACGTAGTTGGGAATGTGGCTTAACTTTCAATTAACAATATTATTGTTTAGAATATTAAAGTCTTATAATTCATGTTTATTGCACCGCTAAACTACTTCATTAAATTAACTTTTCTAAATTTATACGTATAAATTTGTGTTATTTGTTCCGTTCTTCACGTAGTTAGTAATAATAAAGTATATTTAATTTCCATCTGACCTCACGAACACTGCTAAAACTGTTGCGTAATTGTGCAGTAATACGCGGTTCTCAACTGATAAACAGTGCTTGGTAAAATTACATTGAGCTTTATTTATGGACGCTCTTTAACTACTATGGTCCTTAGCGTTCCATTTTATATTGGGTGTGAAAGATCGGTATTTTGCTCAGAGCTTGAGGTTCTTTTACGTGCCGTAAATCTACGATACGGGACCACTGGCTTTATTTCCCTTCCGAAGAAAGCCATGCTAAGGATTATTACGTCCGAAAAAAATCCATCGCCCACCGTCGGTTTTTTTTTTTTTTTTTTTTTTTTTTTTTTAAAAGTTCCCTTGTCGTTCCCAGTTTATACTACTGTGTTTTTACTGTTTTATACCGCTTATTTTCGCAACACACATACACACACAAACACCCATGCCCGTGGCGGGACTCGAACCCGCGACCCTCAGCTTGGCGGAGCGCCGGAGCGACGACTCCAGCGACCACGGCTACGAGGGCCGGCCAGGTTTGAACCTTGGGAACTAGAGGCTAGTACGGTACCACTAGTCCACGGAGGGGACATACTGCGTGGTGCTGGACTGCTGCGCACTCCAACCCAAACCAGTCTAGCCCCTACATCCACTCCTCTGGTACTGGGGTCTCCAAACTTTCCAGTCTTAGGGCCATACTGATTACTCCAGCAAGTTCAAGGGCCGAAACCGTTTTAATTTTCCTGGCATTATCTATAATATCTAGAGTAGTCGGTGAGTACGCGCGACTTGTGTGAGAAAACATTCTCCAAAATGAAGTACACAAAGAATGTTTACACATCTAAGTTAACCGATGAGCAACTTAATGTCTTTTAATAATTGGAACAAGCAAAATTGGTTCACAACTACAAACATTGTCTCTGGAAAATCACAATTACATAAATCCCATTAGTATTTTCTTCACCCCACGTTTTCATTCGCGTTAATTTAGCTTTTCCGTTCCTGAGGGATTTTCAGGTTAAAAATCATATGTGTGATTTAGGATATATCGTACATTGGAAACATCGGTATGCATACATATACAGCAATCTTTACCCCAACATAATACCGAGGGTGAAACCGCGTGATATTCACTAGTTTATAATGTTAGTGGGATTCATTTCAATTATTTGTTAGTTAAGTTAAATTTTCTGCGTATTATACTTGTCATTAAGCTTTTACCTAGCAAGTAAATAAAACCGAGTTATTATTATTCTGTGTTTTTTATCCAACTTATCACAGCAACATTTACAACAATAAGTCATTAGCTATCGTGGGCCGGATTGATGACGCTGGCGGATCGGATTTGGCCCGCGGGCCGTGGTTTGCAGACTTATGCTCAAGTACATCTGATGAAGATACCGTTTGACGCTCGTGATGTTTCTTACATTCAGTCCGATTTACAGTAATATTACCTGGGTTTTGCTCTCTATGCAGATTTCATCTTCTCAGATATGTTGCTAAGGTCTAGAAAATAATTATCTGAAAAGTGTGTGTAGTTTACCGCCCACTCTCAATAACACTCATTGCGTTTTCTGGAGAAAAAAAACAGCTTCTCACATCTTCCAGCTGGGAATTCACTCCGGGACGAGATTTTAGAGAAGTAACTGACGATTTCTACTTCCATTCACATTTGCTGTCTTGTAGCAAAGCAACGCACAGTACCCTCCTATAGGTACTTTTATATTTCCTGAATGCGTAATGTTGTTTTTGAGAGTCATTTGGGAGAAAATAACATGGACAAAACTCTAGCTCATTCTCTCAGTTTACTGTCAATGACCAGTTCTAAAGTGATCGGTTCTCAAGTAAAGAACGAGATGATGAGCTAAACCATGGCACAAAGCCTTACACTCTGAAAAAACTGATACTCACCTACATGTAAAAGCAGGTGAAGAGGCACCACTTTTCTTAATGAGTGTTTCATTGTTTATACTTCAGAACCGGTAGAAGTGAATAATAAGGCTACTTAAACCTATATGCTCCTCTAAGGTGACCATCTCAATTAATAATATATTTATGACACTGTAAGCAGATGAACAAAGTATGTTCAGAAGTAGTCTGATGAAATTAAATGACAGCAGGAGTCATAGACAATTAAGGTTAATGGAAGAAATGAAAGGAAAGAAAAAAAGAGAAACTATACTCTCAGGAATTTAAGATGGTTATTGGATACCTGGGATGTACCATGGGCATTATTGTCAGAAACTAAGCATGGCAAAGAAGCTTGTAGTAGACAACTGCACATTTTCTGAGGACCACTGTGGGAAAAACTAACGATGAAATTAGTGAAGAACTTTGGAGGAATGTGAAAATGTAACGAGAAAAATTATTCTTTTGTTTAATTCTATGAACTCGGGAATAATTTTATTTCAAGAAATCACCAAATATTCTCATTTACTCTCGGTAGAGCATGCTTCTATTAGTCCTATCTAACTCTTAGAATCCAACTTGATGTCCTTAACCAGCAAGCGGGAAATCAAAGCACACCATAAATATAGCAACCCATTACCTATGGGTTTTCAAAAAGTATGTTAATCAAGCATAGTTTGAAACTTTTGACTAATATCAAATAGTAAACAATATGAATAATTAAACTAAAGGAGGTTGTAGCTTCCGTTAAATTCTGCGTGGTGTCGTCCACTTCTCTTCTATATGCATACGACAATGGTGAGCAGTTTGTCCCTCAAGAGGCTAAGGCGGAGGAACAAAAATGTTTTGGTCACATCAAGTCTGGTTTTAGACTTGGCCGGGATCGACTATAGTGATGCTGGATGCTGAAGGAGAGAGAGCAGGAATTGAGACATTCCTTAGCCTGAGAAATAACTCAGGCACGGAAACTTGAACATTGCAGGGAGTGAGGAAAGATGATTGGAGGCATTTGGAACGTGAATATGGAAAGAAAAAAGACCTTTGAAACAAAAAGAGAAAATGAGGGATTAAGCTGTTTTAGAAAAAATGCTGTAGGAAAGATCAGGAACAGAAAAAGAAATGGCTGAGACAATGGTTTAAGAAGAAACTACTTCAGGGCAGAAGATGTCAGATGAAAGACAATATTAAAAAAATGGTTCATGTATGTAAACAAAGAAGAAAACAAAAAAGAGGGAAGAATGACAAATGAAGGAGGCAGTGTATTCAGTAAAGAACCCATACTTGAGTAGAAAGATATGATTAAACCGATATTATCATATTTTGTTATATATACAATTAATTCTTAAGGTTAAACGCTACCATTATTCTTGGATAAATGTTTATATACGGAGACGAAGGTGATGATGATGATGATGATGATGATGATGAGATGGGGGTTAAGGGCGCTAAACATCGAAGGTCATCAGCGCCCTTACAAAGTGTAAAATTTAAAATCAAAAAACTAAAATACGGGACACAAAACCGCATAGTCTAAAACACTAAAAAACAAGCCAACAAATTCTAAAACCACCACACTAAAACATGCTAAATAAAACAATAAAAGAGTAAAACGAAGTGTCAGCAACTGACAAGAGCGCCATATCTTCGCCGGGGAGAAGAGTCGCCATTAAAAGAGACAATAGAAAGTCACAAAACTAAAGGAGACGAAGGGGAAAGCGAAAAAGAAAGCAAATGGAAAATGAGAGGCTGGGTTTTTAATATTCAAGTAAAGAACCGGCCCTTGGTAGAAATATACATATGATTAAATTATATAATATGCTTTGTTATTATATATTTAATTCTTAAAGTTAAGCACTACTAACTATATCCTTGGAAGATTAACAAAGAAAAATGAAGAAACAATAACACATAAAAAGGTAGCATCACTTTTCAATCACACGCAACAATAAAACGCAGAAGCACATTCTTGGATGGGTTTCGTTAACTTGTAGCTGATTTTAACCGACATTAAACTAGTACCTTTGAAGGGGAAGTATTACTCAGAGACAGGCCTGCTAGCTAAGCAGTTGAGGCATTTCAGTCACCTTGATCATTCCGCCAGTTTTGTAGCTCTTTTTCTGACAGTATACTCGAGAGTGTGCAGAAGAAGAAAACCTAAATTCATTTCTGCTGCATGCTGTCTCTGATAAGCCAAGAGTTTTGATTCAAAACTGTATCACAAATTCTTACTTGGGCGTAGCTCAGAAGGATGACAAACACTATAAGTTAATTCTTCCGAGAAAAAAACAATTTAGTAGGTACCTAAGGGTATTCCGTATCTCCACAGATGTGTTTGTGAATTTTACGTAATTTCATGGAAATGAAATGGGCTATCTTAATGGATACGAAGGACAAAGGGTAAGTTGGTTTATTTAGTAGAATAGTTGGTAGGATGTGGATAGTGATATTATTTCTTATATTAATTTCCATTTTTAGAACCTCAAGAATATTATTCCTATTAATTTTAACGATTGGTCTTTACCATGAAAGAAATCAATCTATCTGGTCTCTTAAACCAGACATAGTAACATAGCAATTATTTCTGATGCCAAGAAGTTAGTCAAGTTATAACATTAGAATAAAGTTTAAAAAATGCATTTGATAGGGAGACAATTGCCAGTTAAAGGAATTGAATGCGTTTATCACTGCAAAGCACATTGCGGCATAGAGGATAAAAGGAAGGGATCAAATGCATTTTATTATAAAATGCAGTTTTCCAATTTACATTTTCCGTTTATGTTTAGATGGTATATTTTAAACAACGCATTGTTTACCAGAGTCATATTGATATACATCAATTACATAACTGTTGCCAATTTCAAAAGCCTAATTCAAATGACAGCTGTAATGTATATTATAAAGGTTGTTCTGGTGCATCTTTAGGCTTGTATATCCATCACTACGCGCCTTTCTGATTTAATTCTGTCATCACAGAAGTTGAACTGGATAATGCTATTTCTTAGAAATCTCACATTCGGTTTCTATAAAATCTTATTTTTCTACCAATTCACATAATCGCTTAAATTCCTATTTAAAAGTGGGTTCAGTTATCTACTTCGAGTAAACGAATGTTATATGAATTTAATTCATTTTGTGGGGTTATATAAGAATCAAATTCGATATAATACCAACCTAGTATACAATTTGCAATACACAGGATCCTGAGACAACAGTCAGCTGTAAAAAACATCGGTACATACCAGCCAAAAAGAAACAAAAAAAAAAAAAAACAAACAGGAACGCTTCGCACACTGGAGTTACAACTCAAGAAAACTTAAATGAATAAACATTTCGCAAGTTGCTAATATTACAAAAACAGTCATTAATACATACATTAATTGTGTATTTTAACGAGAGCTAGTTATTCCTGCAATAAGTTCTTGTTCATATTTTATTCTTCCCCATGTATACAAAACTCAGCAGGGATGAGAACTTCACTGGCTTTTGCAAAAAAGTAAGATACTCATTTTATTTTTCGTGCCAATGTTTCGAACTTATGATCTTTTATTTAAAATCACTGCAGTCAACTTTGAGAAAAGAAAATAATTCATTTTTTTCAATTAAAGGATAGTTTAAGTACTCCATAAGAGTATTCGTCTTATAACTAGAAATTATACTGACTGAAACACGAACTAATGATTACAATATCCATATTTGCAGGACCACATAATTTTTTATTCAACAAAGAAACAGTTAAAAGCATCATCAGGAAAGAATTTCAATTACGAAAATGATTTTATATACTTTATACTAATTGTATTTTATTATAAGCATTACTGATTATATTGTTTATTACTGTGTTACTTTAGTTCATATTTCTTCTTCTTTTTCAAACTTGAGTGCTGGTTACCAAAGAATTTATATAACAATCTAGATTTTTTAAACGCAAATCTAGGTTATGTTTTATTGCTCTTATCACTGTTAATAATATAACCGTTTCTATATATTCATGTGCTATGTACGTCTATTTATGAGAAGATTTTCTCACTCAGGAGTGGTGCTATAAATTAGCCATTTCTGTTTATATTTTATGTGGTGTTCTTTTGAAAATCAAATGAAGTTTTCAAAGAGAACTAACACTCTATATGGTTTTTAAAAGTGATCTCAATCGTTATCATGAACAGTTTTATTTATAAATCATCTATTATCTCTGAACCGTTTGCGGCCTAAGCTTCATGATTCTACTTCGGCATGTGTTATGCTCTAATCCGTAAGTCTTTCTCAAAAGATTAAAAAAACAACAGAACTGTTTGGTTCTTACTTATGTTATACTGTTTTAAACAGCTGGCTGTCGTTTCGGTCCACTACCCTGACTGTAAAACCTACGTCAGCTTCCTCTTTGCTTATGCAAATTTATTACTCCATGCTGCTGCGATCAAAAATGTGATTATCTAATTGAAAGTATTTTGCATGAATATTATGTAGTAATTAATATAAATTACAGAAACTAACTCTGCACGTACAACTTCTACATTAAGTTTTGAAATGCTAACATGTGGAAAAACTCTCGTGACTGCTACCCATTAGACTTTTTCTAACACACTGCTGTTTTGAACAAAGCTTAAGCATATATTGCAGTAAGTCATTCCAAAGGACACGTTTTTCTTTATAATTGAATGAACATTCTCCAATGAATAGAATGTTGCAAACCGGTTTTTTACGTGGATAACGATGAGATAAAATATATTCGGAAAGAAAATGGGTCAACAAACATTTTTAATTAATGTTGCATGCTATCCAAAATTATACGAACTTCTCAACATAGTATAAAGTAAATTATGAACATAAACTAGAGTAATAGCCTAAATCAGGCTCCAGAATTAGTACTGTCGACAAAATATATGGTGCACATTTTGAAACACGTACATAATTAATTGCTATGATGGTAGTAATTATGAAAACACAAAATCTGGAATTAGCATTTTTTACCGAGTAACTAGTTATTCGCAGGAGGGCGCTAATGATCTACTTTTGCTGATGGAGGTACTCGTGGTTCCTTCCTACCTCAATGTGAACCAGTATTCTACCATCCTGCTGCCCTCTAGTGTTTTGTTTTGCTGTGACGTGCGATTTGCATAACAGCCAAACCTCTCCGTACACGCGACCCACGGAGCAGTGCTGTTGTTGCCAACCTTGAAATTGTGAATTCCTAACCAGTAACACGGCGTTTACACGTGCATGTGTCTTACAGCAATCATGCAATTTAGCATAATAGTATAGCAATATGTTCCACTGTCAATGGAAATAAGTGTTATTAATCTGACTACAGAATACAGCTATAGGCTTTCCTAACACAATTTAAATTCTTGACTTCTCTTTATATTCTCTGATAACATTGTATATTGTTCACGCATTCTTTTCCTGTGTTTAAACTTTCTGTCATCATGTCAGATCATATAATCGCCATCGTCATCATTCGTGAATTTAGTTTTGACACAAGGGTGCAGATTATTCTTAACACATTTTAGCTTATATACACTGACAAAATCAGCTTGAACAGTTCAACGAAAACCTATCTTATTATTCTCTATTACAGTTATGTTAAAATTATATTGATTTTACCTTTTTGTCGTTAATAATGCTATTTTATTCAAAGCATATATATCCTGCTCTTTTCCCAAATTTTTTCTGAATTAGAAATAATAATTTGATCATCAGTAAACAAAAGTGTGAGAGAAAAATCATCTGTATTAAAATTCGTGGTGTAACCCAGAATGTTATCCGACCAACGTCTAGCAGTTTCATCCGCATTAATATTAAAAGGTAATGGTGAAAAACTTGCAGCCTTGTCTAATGCTTGAACTAATTTACCTACTCTGTTTTGTGATTACTCACTCCATGTATTTGATTTGTAAACGTTTCTAATCTTCAATTGAGTGAAGTAGGATGTTTTTTATTAATAATTTTCTATAATATACCTATAACTAGCTATCAACTTTGTCAAAGGTTGAAGCTATAATCAGTGAACAGAATACGGGGTTTTCTGTTAATGTTTTTCTATTACTGTTGCAAATGAATATGTTGTCGATACAAAACTTCCCATTATGAAATATTTGAGGTTTTTTGTATTATTCTTCTATCTTTTAGTTAGTTTTAGCTAAACATACCTGTTCCTTTAATAAGAAGCAATAGATTTTTAACTAAGTTCTTTGTAGCAACATCTTCCTCTGGGTTTAAATACCCAATAGGTTGTATCTTTTCCTACCTAAAGTTTTTCATTTAAAGACTGCAGATATGAAAAATTGTTTCGTCTTCTGAATTACATAGCTTACATGCTGGTTTTTGTTTAAAAATTCCCATCGTATGTAGGTGTTTCCTAATCTACAATGTCCCGTTAATAGCCCAGTTAATAGGTTTATTTGGGATCTAATGAGTTTTAGTATATCTTCATTAAGCGAGGAAAATTTATCATTCGATTACGATGCTTGCATCCTCCTGTTTGAACCCACTGCTTTTGCTGGAATAACTAATTCACTTTGTTTGAGCAGACCCTTTGCTTGCCATAATATCTGTGTTTTCATTGCGTAAAATTCCCATATGTCCAGGCACCTATCCAAGAGAAACTTTGTACTTTACCAGATGTATAAGGTTTATTAGGCAATCCCAGACTAACTATGCTATATGATAGTTCGCAATTGCCTTACGTGCTGCCTATCTATCTGCCTACCTTTGTAGCCCCTTTTTAGATTCCCTTAGACGCAGGTTTCAATTATATATGTATAGGTCCTCTAATAAACGCTTTAATAGCTACGTCAGTAATCACTTATTTGTACAACAGAGATACGGGAAAAAAGGAAAAATCAAAATAATATTTAAATTATTTCCACTAAGTTTAGTACCAATTCAATTGGGGAATTCCTTTTTTTTAGGGATAAATCGATTTAGAAACGTTTTACTTAGAAATTTTTTCTTTTGGGTTTTGGAATTTGGTAAAACTGTTTAGATTTTATTTAATTTATATATGTATATAATTTTATTTAAGATTTTATATGTTCTTATCTCAGAAAATATTTAAAACATCAGACTGAAATTTTTACAGACTGTAGATATATGCCGTGTATATTCACTGGCTAGTTTTTATACAATAATTTGATTTATTAAGGAAAAGATTTTCTTAATTATACAATATTTTAATTAAAATATATCAGTTATATTTTTTTATACTGACAACCAACATGCTAACACGAAAGGAGATCCAAAATAGCATTTAGAGGTTAAATAACCTTTATTTTATCATCCTAAAATTGAATTTATCTATCTTCAATAGTTTCGGAGAAAACGGGTCGTTTGTACCAGAAAATGTTAGTGACAGAGAAAGCAGAAATGGAGAAAAGAAACCTGTATTCGTATTGAAGGAAAACACATGGCTTCAGCACACAGCAGCTGCAAACAGTAGTACCAAGCTGTAGAGCAAAAATGTTCCTACTGGATAGGCCAAAATCTGCCTCTTTAATTTAAATTGAGTTGGACTTATGATTCTTTTTTCTGTGAAGTGGTACAGAATCCATAGTACAAAGTGGCAAAAACAGTAGCATTTTCAAAAATATGTTTTAAATATAAATATGTTCTCCACAATGATAAAACATGCAGGATCAAATAAAGAGGCCGTTGCAATGTATACCACTACATAAAAAACTTAAAAATGTAATCCTTTGGTAATTTTTGCCATTTGACCTCCGCTTAAATTAATTGCATTACTTTTAGTCTGAGAGACCGTGCCTTAAATAGGAAATTCCAGACTCAAGAAAGTGATACGATGTATGACAGTCAATAAACTCCTTTGCTGTAGCCATGTTTCAGTAAGTTTGGGGACTTTTTTATAAGTGCTCTTCCTATAACGAGAGAAATACACGTGTTCACGCATGGGTAATATGCACACCGGACGCAAATGTTATATGCGCATACACATTCTTGGTATTTTTATGGCATCACAAAAGTCAAAACTGTGGCATCAAGCAGTTGAATTAATTACTTTTCAAGACCAAAACACAGTAGTTGGATATACTACTCATTAACAGAAACATCTTTATAGAATCTCGATATAAAACAACAGTAGTTAACACATTAAAAGTAGGTACCCCTAAAACATCTAAAACATCATATTCTTCCGCAAAAACCCCACCAGAATAATAAGAATAGGAACATCGACAGCAAAAAAGGTGAGCTAAGAATAAGCACTAAACGTTGTTCAGCAGAAATTAAGAATTGCAATGGATCAACAACATTAAAAACACATGTACATGACACTGCGTTCTTTCTTGAATGGAAAAGTGAAAGGTTAGACTACACTGGTGGTCTTGGACAGGGTTCGAACTGCCACTATCACGCACCATCAGGTCGGTTCTGGGCCCATTATTGTAACGGCTGTAGCGGCAACAATGACGGATTGTACTCAATAGCCGAACAGACACTTTAGCTAATGTCCATAAAAAGAGAAAGAAAAAGAAGGCTAGATGTTACGTAAGCTGTCAACTTGCGTTACGAACGTGTGGGATAGGTAATTTCAGTCTGCACTTGGGGTTTTAAATTTCTCTCGTTGGCCTGGGCGGGGAGAGGGGAGAGGAAGGCGTGGTCCATGGAGGAAGCAGACTATTCCCAGACAAGGCCGGGGTTACCGGAACTACATCGTGGGATTACATAGCCAATCCGGGGACAGCCCTTGACATACCAGAGCAGCTGCACATACCGCACAATCTGACACGGATCTTCGCACTTTTTGATGGTCAACACTCACTGGCCAGCACGTGAGCTCAGCGTGGTTATATCTCTTTTCCACACTCAGGGGCTGCTGCAAGGGTAGTGTTCTCGTGTCATGCCACTGGTTAGATAAATTAAGATAACAAGTAATACTTTGAAACATTTTATATGATATATAACAAAACTACAACAATATCTCCCAGTGAGGAATGCACCGACACGCATGACGGCAGCTAATCAGAGAAAAGCAATTCCATAGATTCGTGTCTGGGTAGCAATGACACGTCTGGGACATGCGCAGAAGAATTAAGGGCTTTCATTTCCGGACTTATGCGGGTATGAAGGGGTAAGATGATAGGGTAATGTTGCTGCCAAGTGTTCAATCGCCGCACAATCTGCTAAATCATACCGGCTGTAGACAAGGAAATCCGCGAACAGCAACAAGAGGATCAATGCCGGTGATTTAGGGCCCTAAGCCGCAAAGCGTAGCCCAGGTTCAGGGCCTAAGTCGCAAGGCATAGTCTAGGGATGTTTTCTGTAAGTAGAGGCGTGAAGCTGTTGCGGAACGACGACAGAGCTTAGCCTAGGATCTGTGAAGCTAAACCCCAACAAAAACTCGTACTGAAGTAATGCATATGTAATACGAACAAAATGCTTACTACGGCATCCACTTTATGCCGCAATTGCCCTATAATCACGTTTCTTAGGTTGCCTGCCTGCCTGACTTTACGCAGCGCTTGGACGGAGTGACAGCAGCATTACCCACTTGCAAATATAGGTGGCAGCATTAAGTTATACAAAAACAGTTTGTACCTACATAGTGGGCTGCAAGACAGACAAAATCGCATTTAATTTCACACTTTGATAATTGCGCTCCTGGCTGTTGAAATCACATTTAACATTAAGCAGCGAAGCTGTTTCCAATAATGTCCGCACTCCCTGCAGATCTTATGGAACGACGGTAAAGGAAAAGGATTTAAATATTCAATCCTCGCAATTTCGATAAAGAAACTAACCAAACGAAACTGATAATCATGTCTTTTCCAGTGTATAAGTAAATCATTATTGATCACTATTGGTGGTACTGTGATGTATCAACTTTCAATGTGCGAGTTCAAACCCAGCGGAGGGTGATTAACTTTTTCGGGCGTAAAAATCCTTAGCATGGCTTACTTCGGGAGGGTAGTAAAGTCAGTGGTCCTGTATCGTAGATTTACCTCAAGCCTGATAAAAGGGGTCTCTGAGCAAAATTTCCAGACTTTCACGTCCAATATAGAATGGGACGCTAAGAACCGTAGTAATTAAAGAGCGTTCAAAAATAAAACTCAATTTAGCTTTTAACTAATAGCTTCTGGTTTATCATTAGATTTTGCCAATTGACTTCATCTGAGGTGGATTGGCGAGTGTTCTGGTTTTTCGACTCAGAGAACCCGCTTTCGAGTACCGCTGGGGCGGTAAGCTTGCTTTAACAGGAATCGTTCCGTACCCTCCGTAGAGACTGGAAATGTAAATGACCACAGTTTTTTTATGATGAAAACGAATAAATGAATGCTGTATTGCAATATGAATGTAGAAATGCACTATTTGAGAATTAAGGGATAGTCTGGAACCGACGAGACGAAGTCGAGTCTTTTCAATTTCCGATATTCTGTTAGGTATATATTTCATACACATGTTGCACACTATTTATTTTTAGACAATTAGAATTTGAAACTAGACGGTTTATTTTAGCATATTTTTTTTGGGAAGAACAGACAGCTTTAAGAATTATCAAAATCGGTTTAGTGGTTTTTGACACGTATGTAGGTACATGAGCGCGCGAACACGCACGTATACACACATACAACATTAATAACGATTAAAATAAACAAGGTCACCTCTGTGATGTGGATGTAGCGTGTCTGCCTCTTATTCAAGAAGTCTCGAGTTAGAATCTCGGTTAGGGTCCCCCCCCTCCCCCGAGGCTTCACCTTATCCTGAGAAGACGAATGTCGGTAACTTTAAGTTCTATGAATGGTGGGCTCATTTGAGCTTCATTTCACCTATGTCATTCATTCATTTTTCGAGATGACGTATTAATGGACGTTAAAAAATTAAACGTAAAAAGGAGTAGCATTGAGAATTTGTGTGTACGCATTAATGGCATTCTGCAACAACCTTCAGAGACGATAGGATCTCTTAATTTGGCCCTGGGATATTTAGCATCCATGAATTCAATAACTTAACTTAGTGTGGAGATAAACAGGCCAACCTGATACAGTAAAATGCCGTTTTAACGAACGCCACTTTAACAAATGTATCATTCAACGAAAAAAAAAGCGAAATCCTTCTATATCTCCATAAGCCTCTATGTTAAATTATTTCAATTGCACGAACGTCGGTACAATGAAAATTTCGGTAAATTAACGAAAAATAAGAGATTCCTCTTAATGAATATATGACCGATTGAACGAATTTTTAAAACTTTTTTTTTATTCCCTGAACAATTACAGTGTCGTTTCTTGATTCAGAGAGTGTTTGGTTCAACCTTGTCCATACAATGTTTTGCCTCAGCTTTGGTCATAAAAGGTCTGTTTAATCGAATTCCGTAGTCCGCCAGTCTGTTTAATGTAAACTTTGGCTTCGTCTGCTTGTTGTTGTCCCATGTGTTTAATCTAAGTAAGACGGAAATTGCAGTGTGATGCGAGCAAGTCTGGTTTAAACATTGTCAACCAAAGGAGTAGTAAAAAGTAAAAGAAATCAATTTTCTCTAAAAGAGAAGTTAAAGTCTTAAAAGAAGTTGGCAATGTGACAAAAAGTACAAGTTGTATTGTAAACTATTTGGAAGAATCAATTCTGAAGTGTTCTTTCCAGAAAAAAGTTAGACTTTTTTTCAAAATAAAAACATTTGTAAGCTATGTTACTTAGTATATAAGCACATTACAAATTAATTAATTATGTAATGTTGCCAAGTTTACAGTTGGAAATTCCCTACTAAAGTATTGTTTCCTTTCATATCCATTCCTACTGCATACACATTACATTTTAAAGAATAGATATAGTATCATATTAGATTTAAAGGTTGCTATTTTGACCGTTTTAAGATAAAAATATTAAATAACAGATTTAACAACATTTTAGCACAACGAAACGAAATTCAAAGTCCCAGAAATTCATTATAACGACATTTGACTGTATAGGAATATGGCCTATAGTAACCTAGCCGAGCTTTCCGTGACTGTTAATTCAGGAAAAGGACACCGAAAATTTGCCGTTTACCACAAGTGAGTTTCTGACATGCGCTCGGAGTGGAAACTGCGCTGTAGTAGCTCAGTTGTATTCGGTTAAGCTGCATTATGAACCTCAAGAAGACAAAACAACACAGGGAATAAAGACCGAGTTTAATGATTCACAAAATCTGGAAAAAAATTAGAACTTTCCAAAACCAAACGAGAAAAGAAACTCATTTAACATCTTAATGTAAAACAACAGCATAATATTCCTGTATGACAGCGCATCTTGGATATCAAGAGAAAAGATAACAGCAAAGTAAAAGCGATAGACTGCAGCAGTTTAAGATAATGGCTGTAGTAACTAGGAACAAATCAATAAGAAACACAAATGTAGGAGAAAAACTGAACATGTATAAGTAAGAGGATAAAATCGAAGTATATAAGCTGGAAATAAATTTATGAACTGCAGGAATTTATAAAGCATACCGTTGTTAACGAATAAATATCGGTGACAGAATACATATCGGTGACAGAATAAATATCGGATGCCAAGATGCAGACGGGAGAAGGAAGGCGATGACGGAACGGATATGGCTAATCCTTGAAACATTGTGGAAGCAGAATATATATTTAGGATTTCCTTAGGTAGAGGAAAGAGAGAGCTATATAAATCCAGCTTTGTTCTTTGCGCAACCAGCTTGAAACCCCGTATAACAGTGACCATGTGAACCTGTTAGGAGATAATACCAAGAAAACAGAACCAAGCACGAAAGGAGTGCATTGTTAAAGCACTTCAATAATCCATATGTCCAAGATGCATAAGAATAACTAGAAGAAACATTAATATCAGCTGTTGCAGAAACGCAATTTGGAATCAATACTGAGAGTTCTGTAATCAACTTGGCAACGAATTCAATGTCTATTAAATATCAATCGCTGCGAAGTATCCCATGTAGCTATTGGATTAATAGCAGCTGAAAGTTGCAAACCATCTATTCCAGCTGGTCTCATCACAGGAGCACGAGAGTCACTTCATGCGGTTTGACTAAAATCAAGTTTTCCCTTCTAGTACCAGAATGGCTCTTGATTTAATTTATGGTGTTACTCGTCATTTTAGAGCAGTCATGGTGGAGTTCCGTGGTGTAGTTTAAGACATGATCGCATCTCATCACAGGAGCACGAGAGTCACTTCATGCGGTTTGACTAAAATCAAGTTTTCCCTTCTAGAACCAGAATGGCTCTTGATTTAATTTATGGTGTTACTCGTCATTTTAGAGCAGTCATGGTGCAGTTCCGTGGTGTAGTTTAAGACATGATCGCATCTCATCACAGGAGCACGAGAGTCACTTCATGCGGTTTGACTAAAATCAAGTTTTCCCTTCTAGTACCAGAATGGCTCTTGATTTAGTTTATGGTGTTACTCGTCATTTTAGAGCAGTCATGGTGGAGTTCCGTGGTGTAGTTTAAGACATGATCGCGTCTCATCTTAATTGCAGGAAAATATACAGCGCTGTCTTTTAAGGTAAGACTACAGACCGGCTATATGTATATTTACAGCACTTATAACTTATAGTGAATATTACTATCACTCATGAGTGACTAACGCGGGAGTTACGGAACGAAAAACCTCGAGTATAACAGTGTGCAGAGCACGCATACGCGCGATCCGTGGCCTCACCATAAGTATTATGAGCAAAGCTCGGAAGTTGAAAAACCCGTTCCTTTTCTAGTCTTCAAAGACAATATAATAATCTCGTGTGTTCATTTTGGGTCACTATAGTCCAGAATAAGGTCGGATTTATCTGTCTTTTTTTTGGGCCTTTTTCGGCGGGGTTTTGTTTGTTAGTCTTTTTTTACTTTTTAAGGTTTTAACACCTTTTTTCGACTAGATTCTTACTGCTCTTTCTCAATTAGAATGAACAACCATAATTTATACAGATTAACATAACAATCTAAAAAAAATTGTATGAAAGAAGAAGCATTTTATTCACAAACTTTTCACACTGTATGTTTCATACTATCAGAATTTTGTATTTTTTAAGCTAAACTATTTAACTCTACTTCAAAGAATAACATTTGTGTACATTATAAACTAATGGTATCAATCTCTCACTGCAATGCTTGTATTAATGTATATAAAGAGTGCATAAATACATAATTTGGGGGAAAATAACACAATTTCCCTTTTAATAACGACTGATGTAACCATATTTATGTCTAATGTCAGGCATTATATTCATAAATTAAATACTCCTATGTAATTAAAACAAAATTATTAAAAAGTTATTTAATTTGCATTAGATTTTTATGCTCCTTTTCCCAGTTAATAGGTCCTTTTTGGAATATTTTTAGATCTTCCAAGCCTTTGTTATTAGAGTTTTGCCTGTGCTATGCTACATATAACCCACAGCCTTTAAAATATGCAGTTTCTGAATGTTATTGTGTACCTGTTATTGTTTCTCATTGAACAGAAATGACTAAACATTGTTGTGACACATTAAATATTGCAATATCATACATTGTGTAATACTAATTGTGGATTTAATTTTGGAGATACAATCTGAATATCCCTAACTTTAACTTGAGGTAGGCTGTTTACACACACACACGCACACACACACCCACACACACACACACACACACACACACACACACACGTGTTGTATTATAAGCATTAACTTTAGGCATGATAAACTATGAGAGCCGGTGCTTCCCGCACGATGGCTGCATCCTCTGCCTTCATCCACACGAGTCATCGTGAGCAGAGGGAAATGCTGGAGAAGAAATGTGATCGTATGTAGTGATACTGGCTTGATCAGGAGACCCTATTCGGTTGAGTGTAAACCTTATTTGACCTCCCAGCGTGAGGTCAAGCCGGTAACGGTATAGAAATGGGCTCCCTAGTACAATAGCTGAACTTCATGATACGTTAATTAAAATAGTTTTTAAGAAAGAAATTGAGAGATCGAAGTTTTAACAAATAGAAAAAAAGTTACTGCAACGGAGAGAGTTTAATTGTATACATGCACTTTCCCTGTGTCTCCTACTTACATGCTATTGATTAAATAGGGATGTGGACTTTTGTAGTCTTAGAGATATGTTTAGAAAATCATCATCAATGGTGTTTTAAAAGATACACTGAGGGGGGACGAAAAAGAAGAAGTCACAAATTCTATTATTTCAAACATTAAGAATTTAAATTTCCTATGCCATATTTTATCTTTTATTACAGAAATCTATCATTTAATATTAATTTATACTCTTTATGTTCCTTGCCCTGCTATAAAAATATGCAAAAATATTTCTGAACTTGTATCATTTGTGGATCTCGTTTAGTTTTGAATCTATACAATTATAGTGAAAATCTAAACCACTTTTATATTATTGCACGCTTTCAAGTAAATTGGTGAAGATTTTTAATATGACATAATGTGGGAAATTTTCCGCCACTTCAGTATATTTATACTTCAAAGTGCCTATTGTTTTTAAAATAAACAAAATCGTAAATGTACGCAAATATATTTCAGGTTCATTCGTTTTGTGGCGAAATACATGATTGCTGTTAGAAATAATCCTAAACTTCTAAGCTTCTAAGGCTCTCTATATAAATTCTCGTTAATATGTATCGAAGTCAAGCAACATTTAAATGTATCGAGCAATGTTATTAAAGTCTTTATCACAAAATTTTATCTCAATACAGAATTTGCTTAAACGCCTGAACATTTTAACAGCTCTTTTTAAAAACTACACTTAATTTTGTACCGATGTGTCAAGAAACAAGACTTATATACACAATTTAAACTCAGTAAGCGCAGCGGTTGGCATAAAAGCATTTTCGAAAGTAAATATAAAAAATATAAAATGTGTTGAAAAATTTAATTTAAAGTTTTATATAAATTTCTATTGTAATGATTTGTGAAACTTCTCTGTCAATAAACATACAGGTGAAGCAGCAGGAACCGTGACCGCTGAATTAACATTAAATTTGAATAGGCAGAGAAATTAATAACATGAATTTAGGCATAATGCAATAAAAGCACCACTGGTGGGATTTGTGAATTTTCACAAAGCTAACTCCTCCCTTGCATGCGCTGAGACAGCATTGCAGTGCTTTTTGGAAGGCCTCAGCTTTGCCCAGAGGACATGATTGACCGTTTCCTCGAGGAGGTGACTGTCAATAAAACTGTTTTGATGATATACAGCAACTGTTTGTTAGAGGATTAAGTATGCAATGGTAATAACACATTTTCATAGAAAATATACTCACATGTTTCATCTTTCCCAAAGAAATTGTCATCACCAGTTCTATTACTTTCATTGTGCATAACACATAGCTTTGAATGCTGACTTCTACTTAGACTTCACCCCGAATATTAAAATTTCTAGAAGTTTAACAGCATTTCAGACTAAAGTTTACATACACGTTTGAAATGCTACCTAGAAGATTAAATAAGGGGAGAAAGTTCGTTTTATGACAAAACTATTTTTACATAAAGCCATGCGTGATACCTATATCTGTGTACCAATTACGCGCTATCATTTAATTAAAATGCATGACATACATTTACAAACAAACGAGACTTAATATTTTAATTGTGTTGACAGGGCTACATTTTGCTATCCGCCTTGATGATACACAATGTTTAATATAAGCAAACACAATTTTTAGGCTGCTTCCGAGTGGTCAGCGTTCTCACTTCCCAACCGGAGGTGCCGGATTCCATTATCGGCTAGGACGAGGAACCTCCTAGTCCTTCCCTACATTTCGCAGGATTTGTGAGTGTGTTTCATAGCGAAAATAATTCAAAGCAATATCAAATTTGTGGTAATTCGCCACCTGCCCCGGTAAATACATTTAAAGAAAAAAAAGGAACTTCGTATGTACATCACTCATACTACTTCTCTACCCATTACGAAATCCTGTTTCCTTAAAATCTGGATCGTCCATTCACATTAATTCAGAATAAATGTTTTCCTAGAAATTATTTCAAGTGCTGTAAGTTAGATGCAACACGCAGAAACAATCTTCAGCCTTTGATTAATAAATAGACTTAGGGTACTCAGGTAGGGATAGAAACAAAATTAAGGAAAATATTCAAAATGTCCCACTAAATAAAGCACTTCAGGAAGGGAAAACCACTACCTCTATTTTTAAAAATATCTATCTTATATGTTGCCTTCACGTGACCTTCACTACTCAATCATATAAAAGTTTATTCCTCTATCCACTTCTTGTTAATACAGATAAACTATTAATTCACATTTACACGCCTACACGTTTCGTTGTATCTACATACAGGAGATAAAGTAGTCAGCTCTTGAAAGAGCGAGTCTCAAAGAGCTTTGAAGTTCCATGTTCTTTGCATGAACACGAGAGAGAGAGAGAGAGAGAGAGAGAGAAAGGGAGAGAGAGAGGGAGAGAAAACAATACCAATAGCAACTTCCAAACTAAGAAAAGTATTTGAAAATTCAAAATATTAACAAGAAATATATCGAAAATGATTAACTAAAACCAAGTTATTTGACATAAGATGCCTAATTTGATGAAATTTTGTCTCTTACGGTGTACCAATTATAGAAATGTCATTCAAAGTTACGTCTTCACAGGTTATTCCCAGAAAATTCCAGATATGTGTTTCACTTGTGATGCAATTCTCTTAAACTTATCGTATTTTAATAAAACTTTTTATACCTATTTTTGAGAAAATAAAAATATCTGAAATTCTTCCAATGGTAGTTTGGGGTGGAGATTTTGTTTAAAAATCTTATTATCACATCTTTGGAGATACTGAGCTTAAATACCAAGTTCGGTAGATGACCGATTTTTCGTTTTTGAGTTATGTTGTGAAGTGTTATATTTGTTGTAATTGTTGTAAGATACTTCATGTTTATCTGCACCACGTATGGAAGCCAATTTGTCGCGGTCACTTCGTGTTATCTTTTGCTGGGCGCCTGTTATTGTATTACTACTTTGAATGTTGGGTTCATTGTCCTCCGGCTAGCTATTATTATTATTAAGTCGAGCATATCTCTTGATCAAGGTGTGTAAACGGAAAGGATTTGTTACTCACAGATAACACTGATAAAAGAATTTGTTTTTACACTTTTATTACCGTCACAATTAATTAAGTTCACATATTGACTCTTGATACACGCCAGACTGAAACTGTTATATTTTCTAATATCACTATAATCACTTATTTGCTGCACATTATTAATTCGTGTATTTCACATTTATAACAAACTTTAAGACGCGAGAGATTCTGTAGAATTGCGACGTGTAACTCGCGAACGATTCTGATGAACTAAGCGACGTTTAACTTCTGAATGATTCTGTTTGAACTCAGCGACGTGTAATGCGTGGATGATTCTGTTGAACTGGGCGATACTTGCCTCTGGCTTTAGCTTTTTATACTCCCACACCCCGATATGCCTAAAGATTATAACCGAGCTGCTATTGGTTAATAAACCGCGCCAACATTAGCGTCTATTTTTATATCCAATCAAAAATTACGAAAACATATGCTCTAAGGAAGAAATTCCCGCCATTTCTAAGAAAAGCGCGCCAATATGACGTCATTTGCTTGTCTCTAATAATTGATAAACAACTCGCCCCCTCGCTCATTGTTGCCCAATCTTATTGTCAGTTTCAGTGAGGCCGTGTAAACTTATTTCCTAACAATGCTTATAATTAACAAACATCTTAAATCAATGTCATACAATAATGCTTATTTACACTAAAATAACTCTGGCATTTACATTATTGTGATACAAATTACTGCCACAGTTGTTCACACACACACATGAACCATTTCTATAAAAGTATTTTAGGATTCAGGGACCTCAAAAGATGTGTCTCCGGTGAAATCTCGATATCGAATTTTCGGAAGGAATTAAATTCCTGGTATATCTACTAGTACGTGTTAGCGACAGTAAAAAAATCTGATGTGTTGCACTCACATGACTTTCTCTACTCCTCTACAAACTATTTTTACAAACGCTTATTCTCCATCTACTTCACATTAATCGAGATAAGCATTTGCAGAAACTAACTTATTGCTTATTTTCTTGTAGGTACAAGGGGAATCTGCTAGACTTTAAGTGATAGTCAAGTCTTTTAAGAACTGGTTGCTATGTGGAGCATTCTATTCTCTTTTTTAATGTCCAGGCATAAAAAAAATACGAACAACAAATTCCTATTTCAGAAAGGTAAGTAGATATTGGAAATGTGAAACAAAGAACAAGGAATATCTCAAAAATGATTCACTCGAAAAAAATAATAAATAAAGAAATATATAAATAAATAAAATGATAAATAAAATATATATGACATAAATTGTATGCTTTAACGAGATCTACTTTTTTGTGTGGTAAAACTTTGTGCATCTCTTACGGTTTACAACTTATGCAAAAGTCATTCAGAATGAAGAGGACTTTAGGGGTTATTCCCAAAAAATTCAAGCTATACATTTGCTTTGCCAAGAAAATATTTTAAGTATATAAAATAGTATATGATATTTTAATTAAAATCGTTAGAAAAACTCAAAATTTTCGAAAAATGTTCCATGTAGTCTGCGATGGAGGGATTTTCTTGAAAATCTTCGTGTCGCACTCTTGAAAGATACTAAACTCAAATACCAAGTTTGCATTTATCCGACTTTTCGTTTTTGAGTTATGCTTTTCGCAGATAGACACCCAGACACACATGGATATATTTCCAAAAATGTTTTATTTGGATTCAGGGAACCTCAAAACATGTTTCTCCGGCGAAATCTCGGTATCGACATTTTTGATGGAATGCTATACTTCCCCTGCTTATAAAAATGTATTTGTTACAAATAGCATGTTTTGTTGAGTTCTACATTTATTACAGTAAATTGTTGTCTACTTCTAACGGATTCTCAGTTTTACATAATTATACAAAACTCTGCGCGAATGAGGACTTCACCTATTCGCTGAAAATTCATATTTACAGTTTATTCTTCGCGTCAGTATATAAACATGTGATATACTGTTTAAAGCAGTTTTGAGAAAACTAAAAGTAACGAAACTTTTTCCATATAGAGGTTAATTTGGATGGGGAAAATTTCTTAAAAGTCTTTTGTTCTGCTATTAGTTCGTGTTTTATTTGGAGGATGTTGACCCTAATTGTAAGTCCCCATTACAAAAGTTAAATTGACCCTAAAATGACCATCATAACGTCCTCCAAACAAAACACGACTAATCTCAGTTAGTTTTCACCATAATATCAAGCAACTTTTATTAAGGCATTTCTTTCTACAACGCGTAGCTTGCGGCGATCACCTCCTCATCCGTTGCTGTAGCTTACCTTGATGCTTCTCCCGTTGCTTCCAGAAGTTCTCAGCGTGTTGGTTCTTCAATTTATCCTCGGCTAGCTGCAGTAATTTTCCTTAAATTATATGGGAGCATGGACTTATCCTCGGTAAAGGAAAACGTAGATCTCGGGTGGTGATATAGGAAGACATAGACTTGCTTTGTTTATGAAAAGATGACACTGCCGTTTCTGTTTATTTAATTAACACTCATAGTATCAAAACTGGTATTGCCGCTGTAAAATACTGTCCACCGCTGTTAAACTATGGCGTGGATATGGCACGAAATATAACTATTCTTATTGTCGCTTTCAGAGTAGCGGATCTTAGGTGTGTTGCTAAAACTATTTTGATTCCCTGTTTTGGCGCGATATCTCACACATTCTGCAGCATCTCTCCCTGACCACACATTACGAAAACTCTCGAATAAAATGCAATACTAAGCTGACATGACAAATTTGACTTGATTCCCTTTTTGGCGCGATATCTCACACATCCTGCAGCATCTCTCCCTGACCACACATTACCAGAACTGTCCCGAATTTTCCCCAAACAGATCCA
The DNA here is from genome assembly GCA_030765065.1 of Deroplatys truncata. Classification (NCBI taxonomy): domain Eukaryota; kingdom Metazoa; phylum Arthropoda; class Insecta; order Mantodea; family Mantidae; genus Deroplatys; species Deroplatys truncata. Next base: position 132,222,810 of record CM060978.1, read on the forward strand.
TTTATAGTCTCAGGCTCCTGAGGCTGCTTCCTTTCCTATTGGTCCATTTTTAGCGCGACTCGACGCGTCTAACTATTTCGAATAAACTTCCAGGGATTTCATTGGTCCAATTTTAATATAAATCGCGGCTTTTCCTCCATGTACCGTTAGATTGTCCTTCTCACTCACTTGGTCACGGCGAATTATCAAATAATGGGACAAAGGCTCTACACCCTCGCTGTAGGAATAATAGCACTGCGACCGGAGAGAGGTAATAAAACTAGGTTTTCTGCCTTCGAAAGCACTATTCCTGTAGCTAAAACATTCCCTCGTGGACAGTATTTTAACATAGCGCAAATTATTTACATTAAACCATTTATAACTCTACTAATATTAGTAACCTAGATAGATACATAATGTTAAATCACCCTTCTTAAAATATACAAGCAGTATTGAGAAAAAGATACTTACATAGTAAGATTTAATATCAATAAAAGTTAATTAATCAATTATCTATAATTATGGTTCTCGGGCTCGGCCTAAAGTTGCCGTTTCAAATTGCCCTGTTCTGGAAAAGAATAAATTTTTCAGCACTTGATACAATTTTCTTTTCCAGAATAATTCCTCTGATTATGGCCTTTGTAGGTTTGTTTTGTTGACAGAGACCCTTCGCTATACCTGTTCCTTCACGAGGGTTCTGCCAAACCAGTGGTGTTTATATTTGGGTCATTCACTCTACATTTGTTATGGTTGATCCCCTCTCACCATTTAAAAACAGGTTTCCGAGAGACATTCTTACACAATACATTTCCCGCACACGAATAACTTGTGGTGGAGAGAAATACGCTAATACCTAAATTAAGTTCTAAAATTAAATCTATTTACATACATATTGATACATAATTATTATGCATTTATTTATTTCTTTACCTCCTTATTTATCGGGTGTATTACCTTTACTATTTGTTCATAGGGTTGCTACCTCATTTTGAGTAAAACTAACCTGATTCTTTTCATTACGTTCTTCACCCTTCTCATTCTCTAAACATTTGTACGGTTTGAGCAACTGTTTATGGTATCTCCCTACGATCTTGGAATTCTTTATTTCTTGTAACTCAAATGTATCCGAGCCAAAAATGTTAATCACCCGGTATGGACCTTTAAATAAATTTGCCATTCTATGATACCTCTTTTTTTTATAATTAATAAAACTAATTTATATGTTTAAAGAAAACTGTCAGCATATTGCTAGCATACCAACCAATTAATAATTTACAAATATTTCTAAATATCAAAAAAAAAAATAATAAATATTCTGACAATAAAAGCTGTTTCAAATTTAAGACAAACTTATTCAAACAGAAAGAAACTGAAACATATTAATGGCAAAGGTGTTTCTTGTTCTTCTTCACTATCACTAATGATCATTTAATACTCAGGTCTCTTTAGTAATGAAAAAAAATGTTCTGCACAACTGCTTAAGATAATTCATTAATTCACATGTGAAAGCTCTCTTTTCCAGGCACTGTAGAATCAGGATCAATGATATTCTGTCTTTCTTTCTTTTTTTTTTTTTTTTGAATGCTGGATTTTTTTTTTTTTTTATACCCATACTAATTCTCCAAGTTCGATCAACCCTTTCTTTCGCTTCCTTGTTTTAAATTCCTGCTTTCTTTTCTGCGCCCTTTTTAACATTCTTTCAAAAGCTTTCTCTAACGTCTCTTCTCCCGTTAGTGTTTTCGGATCTTTAGTTTCTAGTATCTGTAGTAATTTCCCTTCAAGTGTTTCTATTAACTTCCCCTTCATCAGCTCAACTAATTTCCCCTCTACATTCTTATCTTGTTCACTTAAGTTTCTTTCTAAGTCCTTATTCTGCTTACTTAATTTCCCTTCGAAATCCTTTTTCTGTTCACTCAATTTTCTTTCTAAGTCCTTACTCTGCTCATTTACGATTCTTTCTAAGTCCTTACTCTGCTCGTTTGATTTCCCTTCTAAATTCTTATCTTGTTCCCTTACGATTCTTTCTAAGTCTTTACTCTGCTTATTTACGATTCTTTCTAAGTCTTTATTCTGCTTATTTGATTTCCCTTCTAAATTCTTATCTTGTTCCCTTACGATACTTTCTAAGTCTTTACTCTGCTTACTTACGATTCTTTCTAAGTCCTCATTATGCTCATTTGATTCCCCTTCTGAATTCTTATCTTGTTCACTTACGACTCTTTCTAAGCCCTTACTCTGCTTACTTACGATTCTTTCTAAGTCATTATTATTCTCATTTGATTCCCCTTCTAAATTCTTATCTTGTTCACTTACGATTTTTTTTACTTCTTTACTCTGCTTCCTTACTTCCCCTTCTAAATTCTTATCTTGTTCCCTTACGATTTTTTTTACTTCTTTACTCTGCTTCCTTACTTCCCCTTCTAAATTCTTATCTTGTTCCCTTACGACTCTTTCTAGATTCTTACCATGTTCACTTACGATTCTTTCTAAGTTCTTACTATGTTCACTTAAGATCTTACCCCGTTCCTTTATGTCCTTACCCATCTCGTCTATCTTTGTGCTCAAATGTTGAAGCAATATTAGCAGCTGGTTTTGACCTGCGTCAATGACCTGCTCAATCGGTGATTGCCTTTCTAGACTAACTTCTACTTCTGCTGCACCCATATTTTTTCCATCTGTTGTTATGCTGACAATAGCCTCCCTATTCAGTTCTTCCAAATCTTCCCTTGACCTACTCATGGTTCCGTTAGCAACTTCTACCTCCCTAGTAATGACTTTACCCCCTCTCAATAACATGTGTTCACACAACTGGGTCACTACTCTGCATGCCTTTTTGTTTGTTTTTGAATAAAAGTTCTAACCTGTATTTTTTTTCAATGTTAACTGATGCGTTCCGGGTTCGAATCCTGGTGAAGTTCTAGAAGCGATGTTCTCAGCCGTTTTGTTGTCCCACGTAGGTAGACTAGAAGTTCGCGTTGTAATTTTGTTGTGCTGTGCCCCTTTCCTCTGAAGATCCTTCGTCCGTTCGTTGTTTCCTAGTCCTCCGTTTGTGTCGTTCTTCCCTTCGAGCTCCACGTTATGGCGCCAGTTTGCGGCGATCTTAAAGTTTGTTAGCCCCACTTTTGGGAGCCAGTTTGCGGCGATCACCTCCTCATCCGTTGCTTCCAGAAGTTCTCAGCGTGTTGGTTCTTCAATTTATCCTCGGCTAGCTGCAGTAATTTTCCTTAAATTATATGGGAGCATGGACTTATCCTCGGTAAAGGAAAACGTAGATCTCGGGTGGTGATATAGGAAGACATAGACTTGCTTTGTTTATGAAAAGATGACACTGCCGTTTCTGTTTATTTAATTAACACTCATAGTATCAAAACTGGTATTGCCGCTGTAAAATACTGTCCACCGCTGTTAAACTATGGCGTGGATATGGCACGAAATATAACTATTCTTATTGTCGCTTTCAGAGTAGCGGATCTTAGGTGTGTTGCTAAAACTATTTTGATTCCCTGTTTTGGCGCGATATCTCACACATTCTGCAGCATCTCTCCCTGACCACACATTACGAAAACTCTCGAATAAAATGCAATACTAAGCTGACATGACAAATTTGACTTGATTCCCTTTTTGGCGCGATATCTCACACATCCTGCAGCATCTCTCCCTGACCACACATTACCAGAACTGTCCCGAATTTTCCCCAAACAGATCCATTTATAGTCTCAGGCTCCTGAGGCTGCTTCCTTTCCTATTGGTCCATTTTTAGCGCGACTCGACGCGTCTAACTATTTCGAATAAACTTCCAGGGATTTCATTGGTCCAATTTTAATATAAATCGCGGCTTTTCCTCCATGTACCGTTAGATTGTCCTTCTCACTCACTTGGTCACGGCGAATTATCAAATAATGGGACAAAGGCTCTACACCCTCGCTGTAGGAATAATAGCACTGCGACCGGAGAGAGGTAATAAAACTAGGTTTTCTGCCTTCGAAAGCACTATTCCTGTAGCTAAAACATTCCCTCGTGGACAGTATTTTAACATAGCGCAAATTATTTACATTAAACCATTTATAACTCTACTAATATTAGTAACCTAGATAGATACATAATGTTAAATCACCCTTCTTAAAATATACAAGCAGTATTGAGAAAAAGATATTTACATAGTAAGATTTAATATCAATAAAAGTTAATTAATCAATTATCTATAATTATGGTTCTCGGGCTCGGCCTAAAGTTGCCGTTTCAAGCTTTGGGGATATTATACAGTCTCAACTTAAATGGTCTAACCTGTATATACAGAATGTATCATTATTAATAGCGCAAACTGAAATGGTTGAAAGTATACGATAATAGAAGCAAAAAAGTTCCGTAAACATGGGTTCGCAAATAAGCCGTGTGCAAGTTTTATTACCGCGAATGTGTGGATATGAGCCGCAACTGATGTGAACTGCTTGTGGATGAAACCCCCCTTGAGCAACGTCGAAGTATGTGGTACATGCATGATGGAGCACCGGCACATTTTGCTACTACTATAAGAACACAAACATGGAGATTGGTCCAAGAGGATAGGTCGATGTCGGCCTGTACCTTGGCCTCCACAATCACCTGATCTGAATCCTTTGGATTTTTCTGTATGGGGTCACTCAAAAGTGTAATGTGCTGCACTCCCATTGATACCGTTGAAGCACTGGAAAGTTGCACGTGCTTGTCAAGAATTCCGAGATGATCCGGGGTATTTGCAAGAATTCGAAACTCACTGCAGAGACGAGTGCAATATTGTAACCAGATGCAAGGACGACACTTTGGTCAGGGAAGAGTGAGAATTGTAGTCCCTGTTAACTTAAGCTATGAGTGAATTTTGTGGCAAATTAGAATGTCAATTATTGAACGAAAAGTGTACTTTTAAAATTCATTTGTACTACTTAGGACGATGCTGCTTAATGAAGTCAGTGGCGGCTTGCAATTACCTCGCACATGGCCCCTTTGCGGACCCATGTTTAGTGGAACGCTTTTCAAGCTCTTCAGTTTGCATATTAATTATGATAAACCTGTATAAATGTATATATATAATAATAAATAAATGTGTAATGTAGCTATTTCTGCAAAAATTATTTGAATTAAAATTAAGTAGTTAGAAAAATAAGCTTTAGTAAGAATAGTTTGTATACCACTAATAAGCGATAGAGGGTAGAGAAAGTCATGTGAATGTAACACCTCATTTTTTTCTAATTATACTTCCGGAAATGTATTTAGAGATGAGAGGTGAAGATGCACTCTTATTTGAGATCATGAGAAGTCAATGTATGCAGATATAGAGATAAGATTCACTGCGGCATAATTAACAAGTTCGTGACTGAGATCAAACTCTATATAATGAGGACAATATGCTCACTGCAGCCTAACACTTCCTTTTTTATTTTTTTTATCAAGAAAAGAGGTATGAAAGAAAGACAATAATTTATGCATTACGCCCAAGTAACGGGGGTAGGCGGGGACAGGGGAGGGTAGTTGACCCCGTACGGGCCACCCTATTAGAACCTGGCCCGTGTCGAGTGTCACACCTCGCAAAGGGAAAGGTGGAACGTGCAGAGTATGTTGACCCTTGTGCGCACCTCTTTTTTATAGGGAATGGGACGTGCCCTTTCAGTATGATAGAATCCGGGACAGAGGTCACACCTGTTCTTTGTCAACTACAAAGTGAAAACTGTGGGCAACAAAAACCATCCTCCTTATAACACAATGTAACACTTGCCGAACAAAAGCCTCATGCACTGCCCGAGTAAAGTATATTAGGTGCATTGTTGCGAAAGTAATATTCTTAATCTCACTTCAATATTCTCTAAGACACTGAGCGAGTTCATTATTATAGAACTATATTATGTTCAAATCGGCTACAATTGATAAAAGTTAAGTGCACGTGACAAGAGTTTTGAGAAGAATACAAAAAGTGTGATCTGTTACATTCATAGGAATTTCTTTAACCACTATCGTTTATTTTTATGTTTCTTGTACAGTGTATACTTACAAAGGTTTATCTACTTCATGATAATCAAGATAAACATTTTTAGAAATGGTTTTCGTTCTATGTAGGTATAAGGAGATAGAAGAGGCTAAAGTGATAGGCACACGTTTAAAAAGTGGATCTCTATAAGCTGGCTTTGAAATTCCCTAGTGTTTGTATAACATCACAAGAAATAAAATAATGGTATCTTAGCACTTCAGAGAATGTAAGAATATTGAAAGATAGTGGAAAATTCAATTGGGGAAAAAATATCTCGGAAATAGTTAATGACAGAAAAGGTTTATTTTACATAAATTGTGTTTAAGGAGATCTGCATCTTTGTGTAATAGATATTTGGTTATCCATTATTTACCAGTTTTAGAAATTTACGCAAACCTGAATCAGAACGAAGAGGACTTCATGGACTCTTTGCAGAAATTGGAAATATAAATTTTCTTTATCATGAAATGTCTTATGCATATTGTATTTTATCAAAATCATTTGACAGTTTTTGACAAAATACAAAAATAAGAGACATTTATCCATGTAAAAGATAAGTGGGGAATACTTTTCAAAATCTTCGTGTCGCATACTGGGAAAATGCTGAACTTAATACTATATTTATCATTTGCCTGACTTTCCCCTTTTGAGCTATGCTTTTCACAGAACATTTGGACATATGCATATACTCAAGCTGCGCAAGGACCTTTTCCGAGAGATTATTATTATTATTATTATTATTATTATTATTATTATTATTATTATTATTGGGGAATTTAGTGGATCTTAAAGCGTGTATTTTCGAAATATTGCTATACTTTCTGTATCTGTCATATTAAAGTGGTAGAGAACACAACATTACTGGTTCCTGTTTTGCATATCTGTATATTAAATTAGAGGAATTGAAGGAGTTATTTCAAACACTAGCAAAGCGGTTCCTAAAGATGACGGAAGCCCCCTGGGCGACCATACAGATAACACACTAAGGGAAATAACAAAGCACTGAATGAGCTTATAAGTTAATAGTAATAATAACGATGATGATATCATATAATCAATAATCAGCCTCGTACAGCTTTTCTGTTACTGTAAATGTATAAACTATTTATGATTACGCTGTAAATAGGTATATTTTAATTCTGATTACTGTAATAACATTTGCGGTATACTTGAATATGTATTCCTTTAATTGTTTCCTTGTTAAATTTTAATCAATAAACCTGGCACAATAATACAGGCTTTCTAATAATTGCTTTGGTGTTAAAGACTCCAATGTAGGAAATATATTCACTTCTGCTGTTATAAGTATATGAATCACTATTCTGATTACGTCGTTAATAATATAGTAATTCGATAAATGTATAAATAAAGAAATGGGAAACAGTTCATACTTCGCGATGATGTACTAGTTATGCTGCAAGAGCTTTTCCGGCGCATTTATTAAAATAGTTTAAAACGTTTTCATATAAATTAGTGTGATTGAATATAATTAATGTTTATTTAAACTTCTCTTCTTACTACGCTTTGGACTTGAAACAGAAGACGCCTTGTACTGAAATTTGTTAACATATAGTATATATATATCAGTTTATATAATAATAACAATGTACATATATCAGTTTATATAATAATAACAATGTTGAAATTATATCAATTTTTCCACATTGTTTCCAGATGTTTTGAGTTTATGAAAAATAAATATTTTAATAACCATATTGTTATTATTAAAGGTGATACTATAGAGTTTACAAACGAGTGCAGCAGCTACAAAGAGTGCTAGCTGCACTAGCATAAAGTTTAATACTTCCATTGTCTTTCTCAGGAGAGATATCAGGAGGTTGTAGTTTGTTCTTCTTGGTTATAGATGGAGGAAATAGAGAATAAGGTTTTGATAATTAAGTCCAGGTTAAAAAATATATTCCTCCAATGCTAAATTTGCTAGTGTTTTGACCGATTACACATATTTTTGTTAAAGTTTATACCAAATTGATTTTCTAAAAACTGATCAACTAACTTTTTAACACCAAAATAGATGAATAACACAATTGAGATGTAGCTTTTATCATATTAAAACTTGTTCCTGAGAGAAAGGGTCATTTACATAAAAAATTTCATTCAGAGAAAGCAGTGTTCGATGTAAAAATGGCCAAAAACTTCACATATATTTACAAAGCAAAGATCGCATTGCTTCACATACGGAAACTACCATATTTAGAAGTGGTACAAATTTGAAGAGCAAAGCTTCACATAAAAGTTGAGCTAAAGTGTACTGCTGTACTCAAAACAGTATAGGAGTTATTACTTTTTCCGCAAATTTGTGAAGAATTCAGAGTACGAAGTGACAAATGCACTGCCAATTTAAAAACATATTTAAAATATAAGTATTATACCTACATTGATAAAGTACACCTATAATAAATTAAAGAGGAAATTTCAGGTTTTAAGATTTATTTAGCCTCTCCTTAACCAACATTTATTGTGAAGCTGGTGAAACTATACATTTTGTCCTCATTAATATTTAAACTACTAAGTTGCAAAAACTCTCACATTAATCCTGATGTTGAGCACAATGAATGACGCTGTGTCAACATTGTGACATATGTAAGCACTAAGTGTTTTTAAACGTGTAACACTACTACTATTAGTATCCTCATTATAATCATTATTAGCATTAGTATTTATCCAATTTTGTAACACTTTAACGTTTTAGTCAAGAGGACTCCATTATTCTGAGGGTTATTAATGGCAGCAGATTCAATTCACACTTTTCCCCTGAAACACGTTTATACATTTTCCACTAACTTCAATATACTTATGATGTTATTAATGAAAGAAGCGAATCTTATCAGTGATATCACAGTTGGAGGGGCAATGGCACTGATTAAGCCGAAGAAAAAAGAAATTCAACACTTCTACTACACTTTCATTTTCTTTTTCTCTGGATTAAGTATTATAGCACAGCTTTATTTATATGACAATAAATCTAGAAACCAAATCCACTTGTTTGTTCCGTATTTCTCCCATGTGATCGCCGCCATTGTGTCCTTAGTCTATCTCATTTTGTTTTCTCATTATATGCGTTTTGCATAGGTGCAATTTCGTTGCTAGATATAAAGTGTGTCAACTTAATGATTAAATTAACTGTAAGTTCTATCCATATTACGAACTCTACCCACATCTTTAGAGTGATACATCCTTTTTCTGTTTTTCTCTTTTCTTCATTAGGGAGCTTAAACACGCAATAACGTGCGCCTGCTCAAAATTATCGTCAGTATAAATTTGGGTATCCGGATATTTTTTCGGGAGTCTCCCAATTCGAGGCCTTACTACCAGAAATAACGATGAATCAGGGATCTGTAAAACTTAGATTTTTTAAGGTTTTGTTTATTCAAAAAATAAACTCCAAAATCCTTCTTAAAGTGGTTATTGGAAGTACGAGGTAGATTATTTCGGGGTATTTTAATTCTTAGGAATATGCTTTGTATTCTACGCTTACATTTTCCTTTACTCTACAATAAATGTTGAGTGGCCCCTAAAAACAGTATCTTGAACGACCGCCACTGTCGAGTATGAGATGAGAAGGATGGGAACTGCCAGACTTACAGCCGATTCTATAACGCAATTTAGTTTGCCCGTTTTGGAGGTTAATTACCCATTGAGTTAGCAGTAAAGGCAGTGTCATCTTACTAGGGCGTACACTCGACTCTGATTATACGACCCACCGCAAATAGAACATGAGTGGGTGTCGGGTTCATTAGTATACAGATCTTCTGGGTAACATCCGCTTCCATAGTACATCGGCGCTTCGATAGGTGGCAACTCCTTATCTTCGTCTGTAGAGTATGTGTGCGTCTTTCTTTATTGATTTGCTATGTTCTGTGCACTTATAGTACATAATTTCTCTCAAATACATGTTTAGCTTCTATACTGCTAATGTATGGTAGAGGAAGTTTCGTTCGTGAAATCGTTAACATCAGTTAAACACATGTTGAGGTTCCTGAATCCCTACAAAAACAATTTTTAGAAAAGACTCCGAGTGAGTGAGAACGACATAACCCGAAACCGAAAAGTGGGATAAATACCAACCTAGATGTTTTTCTAGCATGAAGACGAGAACTTTGTAAATCTACCAACCTAAGCAGCACTTTACATGGAAAATGTTTATTTCGTATTTCTTCAAAACCGGCGCTAATGAATTATATTACCAAGTCATACGTTTTAGATATTCACATGCCTAATTAACTTTCTTTACATTGTATATGAATGGTCTGTTCATTCTGTTTGAGCTTCGCGAAAAAAGAAAAAAATATATTTTTTTATTTCCTCAAAACCCAAAATTTTTTTTTATTAAAATGTCATATGTTTAAGATATCTAACGGCCGATAGGCTTTTTTATAATTTCTTTGATTAACCTGTGAAGTCCTCATCATCCTGTTTGAATGTTGTGCAGTATTCTTTGTTTTGGAAACCATAACACATACAACATTTTCCTGCAGAACAAATATAGAGCACTCACTACTATACAGGCTGAATCACCTAAAAGTTGTACCGCAAATATTTCGGAAATGGAAAGTGCTATTGATGTGCAGTTTTCACAGCATTGATTGGTAGTCAGGGGTTCGTATATTTACAGATTTTAATAATACTGAGAAAGTGTATTTTTTGAGCAAACATACAACTTTTAAATGGAACAATGCCTCGTAAAATCAACAGAATAAAGATAGGGTAAATTAGAATGTCAGTGGTATTCTTTGCAAGATTCTAGTGCAAGAGGTTTACGAGAAATCTTATTTTGAAAGTTTTACGCACCGACACTTGTACAACCCGTGGTAGTACAAACTAAAGATAAACAAAAGGAAATGACAATATTTCTGTGGATTCTTACAAGTAAAGAGAACATAGCCCTTCAAAGGTTTGTTCAAAATGATCACCGGCAGCTTCAACACACGCTTCCAGTCTACTAAGCAAAGACTGCTGCACACGTTCTAGCATTTCAGCGGAAATTTCAGAGCAGGCAGCAGTAATACGTCATTACATATCGTCTGGTGTAGTTGGTACATCCTTTACACAGTGTCTTTCAGCCTTCCCCACAAAAAAGAGTCTAAAGGGTTCAGATCCGGTGAACGGGCCGGCCCAAGGTACAGGTCCTCTTCGTCCAATCCAACGATTTGCAAACAATCCGTTAAGACAAGCTGTAGTGCTTCGTGCACTATGGGATGGACAACCATCATGTTGGTACCACAGGTTCCTCCTAGTCTGCAAAGGAACGTCTTCTAGCATCTGTGGCAGATGGTCTTTCAGGAGGCTGCGATACTTGTGCGAGTTCATTGTTCCTTCTATGAACAAAGGGCCTATGAGCTGATGGTTCACTATCCCACATTATACGTTTAAATTCCATGGACGCTGACGTTCCACCTGACGAAGCCAACGGGGATTGTCAACAGACCAATAGTGCATGTTTCTGTGGTTTACCTGGCCATGATTAGTAAATGTTGTCTCATTACTAAACGAGATACATGATGAATCTGAAGTATCATGTCTTAATGCCCATGTACAGAAGTTAACACGATTCTCAAAATCGTTTCCATGCAGCTCTTGATGGAGAGAGATGTGATAGGGATGGAACCTATGTCGATGGAGATTGCGCAGTACACTTGCCTGACTTATGCCACTTCCACGTGCGATTGTGCGGCAACTAATTTGCGGATCTACTGCAATGGCAGCCAAAACATTAATTTCTGCCTCTTCTCCAGTCACTTGTTTGTTTCTTTGACGTTTTCTAGGTGTTACAGTACCACTTTCACATAATTGGTTGAAGAGGTTGATAAATAATTGCCGAGATGGTTGACGTCTATTGGGATACGTTTCCGCATACACCGCAATGGAACGAACTCCATTCTTCCTACACTCTCCATACACCATGAGCATGTCGGCTTTAGTAAACCCCATCTTCCACTCATGACTTACTGCTTGAACTGTTACAAACTGACTGACCAGAAAGTCGCAATGCAATCAATGAACAGAATACACAATGCAAACAAACATAACAACATCGTACGTAGCAACTAAGCAGGTTGAATGGGACAAACAATTGTCGGGGTGGAAGCTTTTCGAAATACGATTTCTCGTAAACCACTTGCACTAGAATCCTGCAACAAAGACCATTGAGATTCTAATTTACCCTACCTTTATTCTGTTGATGTAATTAGGCATTGTTACATTTAACAATTGTATGTTTGCTAAAAAAATACACTTTCTCAGTATTATTAAAATCTGTCTACAGGCTAAATGTACGAGCCCCTGACTACCAATCATTGCTGTGAAAACTGCACATCAATAGCACTTTCCATTTCCGAAATATTTGAGGTGCAGGTTTTACGTGATTCAGCCTGTATACAAATGATTATAGGGGATTCTAAGTTGTTTTTTTTTGCTGCAGTATACAATATGATTTTGAATCATAACGTAAATTGAATTGAATTTGATTTATGGACGCTCTTTAACTGCTGTGGTCCTTAGCGTCCCAATCTATATTGGTAGTGAAAGATCGGTAATTTTGCTCAGAGGCCTCTTTATCAGGCTGCCGTAAATCTACGACACGGGACCACCGGCTTTACTTCTCTTTCGAAGGAAACCATGCTAAGTTTTTTTTTTTCGCCCGAAAAAAAATTCATCGCCCTCCGCCGGGTTTGAACCCGCAGGAACTAGAGGCTAACATGGTAACTACTACACCGCAAAGGACGACACAAATTGAAGAATTACTGTGGACGTTTGAATTCTATATGCACAAATGTTTGGTTTTGTTTTATACTCATGGTAACGAAATAAACAAAACATGGCAACTCGGGTGCAAAAACCTTTTTTTGTCTTGGAATTCGCGAAATATAATTCAGTGGTTACAGTTCAATGGGAATATAGACGAGGATTTGGTCTTAACGTCCCTTCTGATTAAAATACAATCAGATCCAAACGGCGGGGTGTCTCTGGAAAGGAAAGAACATCGAACGACCGCGTGTGTCAAAAGAAAATGTGGAAAGAGTCAGTCAGATCTGATATCCTGTGAATTTTTACTTTCTCTACTACGTATAGTAAGTAGGGGAAGTATTGCATTCCACCCAAAAATTCGATACCGAGATTTCACCGGAAATACATGTTTTGAGAATCACTGAATCCAAAAAAAGCATTTTTGGAAACATGTCCGTGTGTGTGTCTGTCTGTGTGTCTGTGTGTCTGTGTGTCTGTGTGTCTGTCTGTGTGTCTGTCTGTGTGTCTGTCTGTGTGTCTGTGTGTCTGTGAACAGCATAACTCAAAAACGAACAGTCGGATAAACACCAAACTTGGTATTTAGGTTCAGTATCTTCCAGAGATGCGACACGAAGGTTTTCAAGAAAATCCCCCCACCCCAGACTACCCTTTACATGGAACATTTTTCGAAAATTTTAATTTTCTCAAAAACGGCTCTAACGATTTTGATTAAAATATCATATGTTTAAGATATTGTCATGACAAATAAAATGTATATCTCGAATTTTCTGGGAATGTCTCCAAAAATATTCTTCATTGTGAACGACTTTTGCATAACTGGTAAACCATAAGAGATAGACAAAATTTTACTACACAAAAAATGTAGATCGCGTTAAAATACACAACTTATGTCATATACGTTTCTTTTGTTGAGTGAACCGTTTTCGAGATATTGCTTGTTATTTCCTTAAATTTTCCAATACTTATACTTTTTCTCAAATTCGTTATTCATTTTTTTATGTCCTGAACATGCAAAGAGAATGGAATTCGCCACATAGCAACCAGCGTTAAAATATTTGACTATCGCTTAAAAGCTACCATATTCCCCTTGCATCTACAAGAAAATTACCAATAAGATTGACATCTCGATATCTCGATTAACATGAAGCATATGGAGAATAGGCGTTTGTAAAATTAGATTGTACAAGAGTAGAGAAAGTTATGTGAGTGTAACACATCAGATTTTTTTTGTAGGGGTACACAAAATATCATGCATACGTGCCACCGCTACCTGCAGATCTATCTGAGTTGTTTGGAGGATTAATTGCACCAGGCATATCAATTTCAGTGTGGAAAGAAATGGACTAACGGCTAGATGTATACCGTGTCACAAATGGATCCCATATTTATCACTTGTAATTTCTATTATTGTTACTTTCACAGTTACTCTTCAATTTAAGTTATGATTTAAAATTACATTGTGCAAGTTTAAAAACCCTATAATAATTTGTATGCACCCTGTACAATTTGTAGCAAATGTGTTTTGTTAGCTTTGCAATATTCCTATATTTTTCCCACTTGCATAACCTTAAAAACTTGCGCCCCCTTTTCTTCCTCACGTATAAGCTGATTGCTAACATAATCCGATTTCTGATATAAACAGCTGAATGTTGCTTCTATATGTTGCATGCAACTCAGGCTATAGAGGTTAATTTTTAGTAATTTCTAGGAATGCGTTTATGATGAATAACGTAATGTGCATATATGAATCACTTTTACATGAAATGTACAATGTATACGATATACTATATAATATAAATTGCAACGGGCTGAGAAAGTCGTGTGAATGTTAAGAATTAAATTTTAAACAATAATTTTTTTCATTATGATTATTTTTAGTGGAAGACTAAAAATAATAAAATATGTAAATTTAGAACAAGTTACTGGGTGTATCGGCACACAAAAATCAACAAATTCAGCTTCCTGTGTGGAATAATTAAGAAGAATAATTCAGAGAATACATAGACGCCACTAGGTTATTATAAAATATCGATTGTAGGTACTTCATCTAGCATGCCTCAGAATAGTGTACTCTACTACGAATGATCGGAGATTGAAAATATGAAAGCATAGCACATGTTAGGCTTTCCTTAATTTTTACTTTCTCTACTACGTATAGTAAGTAGGGGAAGTATTGCATTCCACCCAAAAATTCGATACCGAGATTTCACCGGAAATACATGTTTTGAGACCTCCTGAATCCAAAAAAAGCATTTTTGGAAACATGTCCGTGTGTGTGTCTGTGTGTGTGTGTGTGTCTGTGTGTGTGTCTGTGTGTGTGTCTGTGAACAGCATAACTCAAAAACTAACAGTCGGATAAACACCAAACTTGGTATTTACGTTCAGTATCTTCCAGAGATGCGACACGAAGATTTTCAAGAAAATCCCCCCACCCCAGACTACCCTTTACATGGAACATTTTTCGAAAATTTTAATTTTCTCAAAAATGGCTCTAACGATTTTGATGAAAATATCATATGTTTAAGATAATGTCATGAGAAATGAAATGTATATCTCGAACTTTCTGGGAATGTCTCCAAAAGTATTCTTCATTATGACCGACTTTTGCATAACTGGTAAACCATAAGAGATAGACAAAATTTTACTACACAAAAAATGTAGATCGCGTTAAAATACACAACTTATATCATATACATTGTTTTTGTTGAGTGAACCGTTTTCGAGATATTGCTTGTTATTTCCTTAAATTTACCAATACTTATACTTTTTCTCAAATTCGTTATTCATTTTTTTATGTCCTGGACATGCAAAGAGAATGGAATGCGCTACATAGCAACCAGCGATAAAATATTTGATTATCGCTTAAAAGCTACCATATTCCCCTTGCATCTACAAGAAAATTACAAATAAGATTGACATCTCGATATCTCGATTAATATGAAGCATATGGAGAATAGGCGTTTTGTAAAAATAGATTGTACAAGAGTAGAGAAAGTCATGTGAGTGTAACACATCAGATTTTTTTATCATTGCCTGCTGGTTCGAAGCTTTTATTACTTTCTTCACTACACCCTCAACACATTTCACGCAGCTCTACTTGATACCTCGAAGTGAAATGTACTCTTCAAGGTTCACTCATATGCGTATTTTCTTCTTCCAAAGCTATCTATAATAATGCAACAGGATCCGACAAAACTTTCTGATGGTTTTAGGCCAGCAATAACTGTAAAACTACTAGATCTTTGTGCTACACCCTGTGTGATTAAGATGATTAAAGCTATTTGTCGAAATTCCATAAATACGTACCAGCACCATCACCACCCGGTTTAGTTTCACTTCACACAATGGTATAATTTTAATCAAAGCATTTTATGTTTGATATACGTGTGGCACGACCAATCAAATAAATATTTTGAATTTTCGATTACTTCACTTTGAAATCCTTCTCATTCTCATCACTGTATTTTATATAATGTTGAAGCTGCAAGAGATACAAAATATATAGAAAAAATATACAACTCATTCAAGTATTTTAAACAACTTTTGCTGTGGCATTAACCGCTTCTGAATTATTGTTGTGTTATCGTTCCCCAAACTGAAGTATGTCATACAGATGACGTGAGAATTACATGAGAACGTAAGGTCCTTTCTTTTTCCACTTGAACTCATTAGTAACAAATGCTGTCTTGTGATGTTAAATATGAAAGCGATATTTGTAATTCGAGAATAGGTAGCGAGTCATGAAAGTGTTAACATAAGATTTTTTTTTCAATATTTTTTTTCATTAAGCTGTGGCACGTCATGTTTTAAAGAATATGCAGAATATAATGAAGATTTCAGTCATAAGGTTCGAAATAACAATTCATCGTTAATATTCGGGTTATGTTTGTGAATTCTGCCAAGCGAATCACTTTTAAAATCGTTGACAAGCGCAAGTAATAAGCACCAGATAAAAGATCTAGAATCATTTTCCTTGTACACACCTTTAATAATTTTTGTCTTATTTAAAAACTGCTTCGTTAGCGCTGTAATTTTATGTTATGGTGCTACATGTATGTGGTAAAAATTAGCAATTAAATAACAAATTGCAAAAGTATTTCTATTGAATTCATATTGATTTCATAAACTCCGTGATTTATTAAGTCCAGTTTGGGAGGAAAGTGACATGCAATTTATTCCCGAATTTCAGTTACGCAATGTATAAATTACTTAATTCGTAGAAACTTCAAATTTTGCAGTATACACCTAGACTAATTGGCGTGTGGTAATATATTTCGTGCATTCAGTCCTAAGGCTGACAGACAGAGGATATTACTCAAAGCAAGATTTAACAACAAGGTGATGTGCATTTTTCACGGTTATCTTCTAAAAGATGGCCATAAAGATCTTGTGGTCACACATTTAAAATACACCCATACCCGAGGCTAGCCCATACACACGACATTCTGGTCAATAACTACTAGCCAGCACTATATTATAGCGATTGATTTACATAACATATCCTGATTATGTTAATGTCTGGACCACTTGCACGACAGGAAAGTTTATAAATTTGACTTCTGTGGCTATAATGTTTTACTCTAATTTTTAATATTTACACTGAACATTTAGGGGAGAATACTAGATATTATCGGTGCAACTATGATTGTTTCTTGCTTGCTCTTCAGGTGGATAAAACCCGTTTAGGTAACTGAAGTCCTGACTGCCTCTGTGTTAGAGTGATCAGCTTCTCAACCAGGGGTCCCGGGTTTGATTTCCGACTGGGTCGGGCATTTTTCCTTAACCACTGCAGAGTCCGGAAGTATGCATTTGGGAGTTGAGTGGTTTAATAGCGAAAAAGTACATACAATAACCAACGCTAAAAAAAGCTACAGTTAAACATAATAGCATCATCAATTGTTTCTCAAGTCAAAGCACCCGATATGGCCATAGAAGTTGAAGGGGGCTATACAATTGAAACAATTAAATAAAGAAGTCCTATTGACCTTCAAATGAATAAAAGTCATGCTATTTCTTTACTCAGTGTCCTGGAATAGGTACAAGAAATGTCTACTGCGAAGGAAATATTTGACACAAAAATGGATTGTATCAAAAGCAATAGCTCATATTTTAAGATAAATGTACCAACTTGTGATAAATAACTGGAGCAAGATAGTACCAAGCCACTGTCCGACAATTTTATAAGCAAGCAGTTTGAAGAGTTTGAACATTCCATAAAGGAAGAATATCCTCTGTTCTATTTAATCTATACATCAAAGGAATCCATCGTACTTGTATCCCCATACATATGGTTATGATAAATGTTAAGCTAGTATGTGTTAATTTATTTAAAATAAACATTTTATAAATGCCTTGGCAAACAAAATTAACATATGTTTGTACATACAATATACTCCCCTTAGCAAAGCTAGATAATCATTTTCTCAGTAACTGAGGTCCAGGGTTCGATTCCCGGGTGAAGGGTGCGAGTGTTTCTTTAGCCAGGATTATTCCCCATCTTCTCTAGCGTCTGGAAGTATGAATGATAATGTGAATGGGTGTGAATTTAATGTAATATTACCCAAAGTAATACCAACCAGCCGTAAAACAAGCGAACATCATGCTGATGAGCAATTGTTTCAAAGACAAAAACTCCCAATATGACCAGAGATATTAAAGGCGGCTAAATGTTAAAAAAAAGTTTACTGATGTCTTAATTTTTACTTAAGTGCACCTTGACATTGTCTTATATCTACCCTCAATTGCAGCTTCCAGTCCAGTAAAGTGCAGAAAAACGTTGAAGTTTGGTGTTTTCCGGGTATTTCCGTACTGTGTGACTTGAGTTTGTGGGATTCCAATTGAAGAAGGGTTCCAAGCGCTGTCTCGCTTCTAGAGTAGTCCAAACAGCTGGTTGCTCGTCTGTTGTAACAATGTAATTGCTGTTGATCTTCTATTTTATCTTCCCGTTTTGTTCTCCCGTTCACGTCGCGACGCCTCGACTACAGCCCAACTGGCTACCTTCTTCTCCTTCTTAAACCTCAGGTATCAGTCATCTCTTGCCGTGTCACATACATCAGACAGCAGTTGAAGGCTCTTCGTTAAATACATGTCCTTTTGTACAGAGATAACAATAAGTACTGAATACTTCTTTTAGCTTTATCATCGAATGTTTATTAAAGTGCTAGATATTGAATTTGTTGAATAAACATCATTTAATATTTTGATGATAATTTGGAAACTCAACTCCCTCAGGCATAACGGTGTATCGAAATAAAACATTTTCCGAATTAAAACAGATACTAGTTATACATTTGTGCGCTGTGTTATCGATTCTTTATAATCACAATGTTTACACTGGGAATAAATAAAGTGCTGAAATGAACATTTCATGCTGAATCCCTGACTAAGACATCATTACACCTTTCTCAATTCTCTTACCTTCATAGAAAATAATTGAAGTGAGCAACAAATGATCTAATACATTTTATACAGCGATAGAGAAATTATGAAATAAATTAAGATAAAATAACGGCGAGTGAGTTAATTACTCCACACGAAGTTAAGAGAACGCTTAAGGGATGCAGAGTTAAGAATGGTTGTCTATTTGGGAATGAAGGACTTTTTGACATATAAATCCTCCAAACTGTGAGCAAAATAACATGAGGTATCCATCAAATGTAGCATTTAATGTTTTTAAGAAACAGCAGTGTTACAGAATTCAATAATTTTATTACAATGCACGTGGTTTCCAAAAACGTCTGTTACATCACAGGAACGCTGGCGTATATGCGCTGATGATGATATCCCTTTCATTCTTCTATAATGTGTTTGACAGTTCTAACTACGTTACAGGCGCTGCGGATAGGAGGAGAAGTTTTATTAAGTAAGTAGTTGTGGGTAGGTTTTGTGTGTCCGATGCGAAGACGGCTGATGAGAACTTGCCGTTGACGAGTAAGGTTAGTTACTGGATGCGGTCCTCTTGAAGTTTGCTGAGGGTGATTCTAACCATGTGTTATGCCAGTTGAGGTATATTCTTCTCTCGAGATGCATGGCTACATCGATATGCGGAGAATCGATGTCTCTTTCTTGTATAGGCAGACGAGTTGCTTCTTTTGCTGCTAATCCGCTTCTTCACTGCTAGGTATACCTTGATGCGAAGGGAACCAAGTTAAGGTAACCTATTTTGATCAGTATTCAGTAATCAGTATTTGACTGTATAGGCTTTGGATTTCTTCTATTATTGGAGTTTTTGCACATCGGTTTATTACGGTCATTATAGAAGACTGGGACTCAGGTCTAGGAAATGGGAATCGTTTTGGTTCTTTCTAATGCTTTCAAGCGCCCATTTTATAGCATAAATTTCATCGGGGAGAGCTGTATAGAATGTAGGTAAAGTATATAGCATAGTGTATGTAGGATGTACCACTACACAGGCACAGCCAGCTTCATTTTTGGACCCATCGGTGTACACGTGTAAGTGTTTTGAGTGTTTAGTACACATTTCATTGAAGAGTAGTTGATATGTAGTTCCAGGATTGAACTCTTGGGATATTTTCTTAATTCGTTGTTGCGAATTAACAACGAATGCTTCTCTTCCACGGTGGTATTTCAGTAGGCAATGTTTCAGGTGATAGTTCAGGAAGAGATATGTTATATTAATTAAGGTATTGCTTCAAACTCAAAGAAATGGGTATTGTAGATGTTGATGAAAGACCCTTTTGTTCTTGGTGATGTTTTGAGAAGACATATAGATAGAGTCTTGAGTTCGGAGTTATGACTATTTTTAAAGCATTCATTATAGGTACTAAGCTGTCTCCCTCGAATTTGCAGTGGAAGTTCATGGGGCTCTATTTGTAAGCTGAAGATGGACTGGTTCTATAAGTTCCCTATACTATACGTATAACTGAATTTTGGACTTGTCTAACATTCTAAGCGCTGTGCGTTAGCTGAATTATAGACTATAGCTCCTTAATCCAATTTATTTATAGGTGCACATTAATACCTGTTTACCTGCTCCTCAGTTGTTTGCAGATAATATGTACTTGAGAATAATGTTTCTATGTAAGTACTCGTCTTTTAGAGCCTTATGTTGTGATAACTATGTCAACCCTTTTATCAAATATTATTATCCTAGAAATTTTATTGTATTTATATTTGATAATTTGCTTCTTCAAATTAGAAGATTGATGGAAGAGTACGATGTTTTGTTTCTTGAAAATAATACGTTCTTGCATTTCATTGGTGATAATTTTATAAACCAGCTTGTTTGGACCAGATTACAATTTTATGAAAGGTGCCGTGTAACATTTCTTATTTGTATTTGTATATTTTCCTCTACAGCATATGACAAGATCAACTGTAAATAGAGAGGCGTTTACTGGGGGCTTTATTTTCGAAGTAACTTTGTTCATAGCTATTAAGAATAGTGTTACACTAATCATATAAACTTGTGGGAAACCATTTTTCATTGCTACGATTTTAGAGATGACGCTTGTTATTATCACTTGAATGTTTCGATATTTTAAGAAGTTTTGAATGAATATCAGCGTGTTTGCTCTAACGCTGTTTTGAAATATGGTGTTTACTACATGTTAATTCCAAACCATTACATAAGCTTTTTGTACGTCTAAGCTTACTGCTATGAGATGTTTTTTTATTTATTCCTTGAATTTCTATTTTAGACCTATAAGACTGTCATTTATTGAATGGTTTTCCGGAAATCCATCTTACTCTCGAGTGAAGAAAGACGTTTTTTCAAGAATCTAACTTAGTGGTTTGTTTACGATTTTCTCTAACAGTTTGCATATTGTGCAAGTCAGCGCAATTGGCTGTAGTTTACTGGAAGTCGATGATCTTTGTTTGGTTTAGGTATTAGAATTACAATGGCCATGCGCCATTGATCTGGGAATGAATTTTTTTTCCCAGATGTAGTTAAAATTTCAAGTAAACAGGTCTTTCCATCTTTTGGGAGTTGTTTTTAGAACTCGCAGGGTATATTGTCGGATTCCGGGATGCTCACACTTATACTGCTAATAATTGCCGTGATGAGCACTTCTGTGTTAGCTTTTCATTGAAGCTTTCGTAGTTTAGGTCGATATCGTCGCGTATAGTTAAGTCAGGAGAGTGAAAAATCTGAGTTTCATTTATGGACGCTCTTTAACTGCTGTGGTCATTAGCGTCCCATTCTATATTGGGCGTGAAAGACCGGTAATTTTGCTCAGAGGCCTCTTTATCAGCCTTCAGGTTCTTATACGTACGGTAAATCTACGACAAGGGACCACCAGCTTTACTTCCCTTCCAAAGGAAGTCATGCTAAGGATTTTTACGCCCGAAAAAATCCATATTCATCCGCCGGGTTTAAACCCACTATCTCGGAAACAAGACGCTAGATTGGTATCCCTAGACTATGGAGGACGACCCATTTCTGTTGCATAATTATCTTGCTGAAAATGGTTTTCCAACTTGCTGTTCGACTTTCTCTTTAGTATAATGGTGATTTGTTACTCTTGTTTGTTATGTAAATTCTAATTGTTCTTTTGGAAAGTGCGTTGTTTGTGTTTTGGGGATTGGTTCATATTTTGTATTTGTTCATTCTTAGAATAAGTTACTTCAGAGTAAGTTATTGAAGGGGTTTAGGCATATGATCGTGGCTGGATATATTAGGGTTTGCTGGAGATGGAGTAGTGTTTATTTTGCATTGTCTAGCAAGATGACCTTATTGCTTACAAAAGAAGCAAGTTGGATTATCAGTAGATATGTATATCCAATAATTTATCTCTTCATCAGTTACAAAAGTCTTTCTGGGAGTTTCTCTAAATCGTCTAAATCATTTTACACTTGTGGACGAAAACTCATGATATGGGAAAAGCCTGGTATAGAGATACGTGCTCTTATTGATGACGCTGGATTTACTCCCAGTTGAAGTAGGTTTTCCGCTATGCAGTAATGTGGGATTACAGGGCACACATTGGATAGGATAATTCTGTTCTTTTTTGTCAGTTTCGTTGTTTATTATTATGGTTTGGTGATTATTTGTAGGCTCATGTACTATTTTATTGTTTGACAAATATAAGCAGACTCGACCATTTGATATGTTTGATACAAAACTTATGCTGGCAAGGTAGTTTTCCTACAGCTGGAACGTAATCTTTAATGGATATGTTCTCGTTTGATTGGATTACAATTGCTTGCTCTCTGTTGAGAGTCGTTCGTAAGACTTTGGAGTATGTTACTTGCGGAGGTGTAATGTTATTATGGTTTGTTGTGTTTGGTGCCATATCTGTATTGGGATGCTTTCTGTTTATGTTCTTTGGGTTTGCAGCCATCAGTTGCTTTGCAACATCATTATGGTTAGAGTTGTTAACTGGATGCTGTTAGCAGTCATTCGTTGGTTTTAATCTATGCTATGTTTAGGTGTTTTGATCTTATGTATGTTTTACACTTATTAATTACTTAAAAACTAACAAAATTTTATTGTTGGAGTTGAAGTTAATTCCTAACACTATTAATTGACTTTTATTCACTATTTAATAAATTATAGCAAATAACTCGAAGAACATGCGAAACATTAGCTATTGATATAGTCGCCTTCTGCCGTGCCTCCTGTGGCTCCTTTGTTACCCGAGTCTGTTGAAGTTTGTTGTTTGGATACGAAAGTATTCCTAGCATAAAATATACCAGTAGGAAATCTTTGATTCATGAAATATTTCTAAAACTTGCCTTTTAGTTGAGTTTACAGACGTTTAGGCTTGTCATTTAGTTGTTAAGTGTGCGAATTTCAATTAGTATTTTAGACTTTCACTCTAAGATTCTGCGAGAGCGCGTTAAATAATCCAATTTCAAGGAAAGCGTGTTAATACATGCTTCTGTTTACACCTAATGATAATCGCGCATCAAGTTTGAATATTTTCAAATTAATATTAGCTACACCTTAATATCATCATTTAGTGATTCCTTTCTCAATTGTTGTTTTTCCCCTCGAGTATTAGCACTTAGCCAAAATGTTGTACCGACTTAAAGAGAAGGCAGATTGCCAGCTCTTAGGATATTCTTCTAAAGCTTTAAGGATGTCTTTGTATGGCCAAGATCTAAAATAAAAGCATAATTTATTAGCACTAACAAGGGAGTCTTGGACTGATAATTGTTAGGGTTAATCTAGACGGGGCTCAACTTTAGCAATGCATTCCCAAGCTTGAACAGACGGCATTTCCTAAGCAGGGGCAACAAAGCAATGGGGTTGTTGAACCCATAGCTGTAGTCCACATTTAAGCCACTAAAATAAAGAAAAAGAAATTAGCAACTGTAATCATGACTTTTATCCACTTGGGTAGCTCTAAATGGCTCTCCATAACCATTCAACCGCAGTTGTTTTCTTTGCAGTCGGGTTCCTCTTAAGGACACCATCTTCTAGAAAGGAAGGAGAGTGGCAGTGACTGCCTAAAACAGTGAACCAAAAGTAATGGGCTCTCTCTGCGTGCAGGTTGCCAAACACTTATATCTTGCTAAGCTGTGATAAAATAGGAATGTTCTCAGGTGAAAGCAGTTTGGAAATAATTTATGTTCTTTAAAGCTTTATCCTCTACTTTGTACTCCTCTAGAGCCACGTGTTGATCTGCTTTTTTAAATTTTCAGCTTACATTGCTACAACTGAAAAGTATTCTTTTCTTTAGAGGATGAAATGAATGGGATAAGGAAGCCAGTAACTTCTAGTAGAGAGTCAACTCTTGTCTCAATCGCTTGTGACATAGCCGTGTAACGTAACGGGGAATTCGTAAGTAAGGGTTGAGGAGGGAAGGGGAGTGAAGGAACGGCTTTGTCTTATAGCCACACACGTAACAATGTAACACATACATACACACACCACTTTCCTTCTCTATTAGTTTTTCTCTTGTCGCGCCTGACCATTTTCTCAGCGACTTATTACTTCGGAGCTAAGAACAAGAACACCTTGCTCTTAGACGTATCAGAGTATCCAGTTGCTGACACTGCTCTAGTACTTAAAGTTACCTGGTGTTCACTATTAACTTTCACCATTATAATAGATTTTATTATGGAAAAGGCAATTGAAGTTCTGTATGAACATCTCACTCCCAATAGATACTACAGTTCATTAATTCATTAAGTAACATTTTTTACAATATAAGCTGCTATAAACCATACTCGTTTGAAAAACAATGTAAAAACTTTGTACAAACAGGTATATGGAAGTACAAGCAATCAAAGACACATTATTTGCGCCACAACTACATTTATCCAAAGGGGGAAAAGCATGAAGCATACTCCTTTAAAGCAACAAGTAGGTGACTTTAAGCCTCATCACCAATTACTGTCTCTCAGAACACGCTAAAGGCAGCTACTCGCCGAACGATCAGCACGCTACCTCGCGTGAAAATTTTGCGACGAGGCAACATGCTAGGCGGCCAGGGGGATCAAGAAAACAAAGCAAATAGAAGAGAAGAATAGGGCCAATAAAAACATTTGGATATTAACAAATTACAGGCTCATATATGTTGTTATACATAAATAATTAAGCAGTTGTGATTTGTGTGAACTTGAAAACAGCAGGCTCCCAGTTTGTATTTTCCAATAAATGACAGGCAGAACTAGGAAAAATATCCATTGATATCTAGTACACGTGACATCGTACTGAATACTCGGACCCAGGGCTTCAGTCAGTAGCTCACTTGCGTTGCTGGTATGGCAGAGCTACTCTCTGTGAGCTCTGTGTTTATGTTCTGTTCTACCCCTGGAATCAGTTCCAGATTACCTGAGACACCCCCTTCCCTCGCCGCACTGTCGATACAAACTCACAGCTTGCATACATTGTACAGCAAAGGATATTTGTCCTAGCTCTGATGATAAGACAATCATAAGAAAACTGAAAGCTCAAAGCTACAAGACCTACTACTTTCGGATGCATAATTGTTAAGTATCATTGATTGTGTGTAGTAAATCGGCGCTTTCATAATCTCACCAAAAGGACTGAACTATAAGTTTCTTAATCTGTTCTACTCCCATTGTAAGCTATGTCAAAATTAAAAAACCTAAAACGATAGTAGTAAATGAGTATTTCTGTATAGATTCACAGTCCATTTTCCAATAACGTGGGTATCATTATTTACACCCAATTGTTTATTGATAAGGAAATAAGTATACGCGGGACGATGTTCCTGAATAAATTAATCAGTTACTATTTATGAAACTAAGTAAAAATCTTATGTGATCACTTCTCTCTACCTACGGCAAATGCGCATTTATTCTGAGGCAGTATTCCCTACTATAGGTAGCTTAATTAAATAACTCAAATAATTTCCAACCATAATTAATATAATTGTATTGATATATTTCATTCGCCTTACTATAAGTATTAATAACTGCAAAAGACTACAGGGCAGTTAATGTATGTTATAATAATATGTAGATAAAGCCATTAGCATTTCATTCTTGCAGCTAAAGACTGTCTATTAAAAGTTTATAACTGCAAAATTGCAAGGAGAAGCATGTTAAACAACATTCTATACCCGTTAAAGACAGACTAGCGTCCTCTTTTTAAACCAGATATGTAATATTATATGATAGGCTAGTTACAAGCTACGTTATTGTAATGACCAATAAGCAATCATCTCGACTCGGAGCCTTGTAGGAGGTGGACAGCCATGACGCATACTTCGCGATATTTCCGCCTTTGAGTGTTAAACTATTAGAGACATACAACTTAAGCGTTAAAATATTAACAAGCGTAATATTTGCTTTACAGTGAACTTATATTTAAGCAATAATATGTAAAGTATGACAAATTGTGAAAGTTTGTAATCTCAATGAAAACACGCAATACTCTGCCTGACATTGAAAGTTTATTAAATTTATTTGTAACGATTGTTATGTGATAACTGTGGCATTCCAAAGTTCTAAAATATATTCCTATAACATACAAGCGAAACGCGTGTGTCGTCTTTTAAATAGCTAATCCTGCTTTGTCGTTCCAACCCTAATAATTATAAGAGCAAAGTGCCTACCCATATAAAGCTAGCCGTGGCGTATAAAACAGCATTTACACTAAACTGAGTAATTATAATATACACACACTAAACAATAACACACATACACACAGAGCATCATCGTCCAGATTTAATTTAACATGCACACACACACACACACACACACACACACACACACACACTCTCTCTCTGTTTTGGGGGCTCGTGCACCTCAAAACGTGAATTTTGAGTGTAATCTCGATATTGAATTTTTTGTGGGCAACAATACTTCCTCTAGTTATTATAGGTAGGTGGTAGAGACCTTATTTTGTAGCATCAAAGATTATGTCGTTTTAACAATCATGGAGTCGAGAATAGCATAATGCAAGAATATCAGCTTTCCTCTCATCAGCATTCATATCATTAAAGTTTGTGAAGGTTTATCGGATGTCCCGTTGATTTCAACTTTTGATCACGATAACTCGTTAAGAATTCGGATCATGCATGCAGGTATCGAAAACCAGGCTTGATTAGGAACAACGTTCTGGCACCACTTGAAAGAGCAGGACGGTTTGAGTTAGTTCGCTTGCACTATTAATCATCATTTAGGTATAGCGGCTACAAATGCCTGGTTGCACTGTGTGGCGTCGGAAAAATCCCAACGTGAATAAAAAGGAACAAAGGTTTTGCCTATACTACTTTGAAATGAGAAAGTTATAGCAGTGAACTTCTCGGCTATTTCATATGACAGGAATAAATTGTGCTCCGGGATAGTAGAAAAAGTAAGCTAATAGTCTATCGTAAATAAAGGGATTGATCCTGTCAGCACATCCTCGATTTTCTTTCACGGTGCCATCGTTAAAACCTCATTTCTCTATCTTAATCCTCTCCTCTTATTTTATTGTTATACGTTTAGAATTTTACT
Source organism: Deroplatys truncata (assembly GCA_030765065.1). NCBI lineage: Eukaryota > Metazoa > Arthropoda > Insecta > Mantodea > Mantidae > Deroplatys > Deroplatys truncata. The sequence continues at coordinate 132,250,432 of CM060978.1, forward strand.
GTATTTCATTTGAAGTCTTATATTAATTCTGCAATGCTTTCTAGTGAAACCATTTAATATTTCGATTCAAATGTCTGTCCATTCCTATACAGGTCCAGTATGTAAAAGAGTGCCTCAACTGAACTAAACTATTAGGAAATATCGACATTATTCGCTGTCTGGTTTCGTGGATTTTAAAGGCCATCAAAGAACATTTGATAGAGCAGTCAGACCACTGTCTCAAAAGACCGACTGATTTCACAAGAGGTAAGAAAAGCATGCCTCCCTATCTCCCACAACGTTTAATCTACATCATCCCATTGACAACAGGTTCACTCTGTCCTCTGCAAGAGTTTCCTTTAGCTGAGGAGTAGAGCTGGAGCACAGGTTGCCACAATTTTATCTATTCGTTACCAACAGCAGTCTTTTCGGTGTCTCATCATCTGACTCTCCTAGGAGTAACTCTCTGTGTACTCTTTAGTTTTATCACATTTAAAAAATTGCAGAGTGTCACAACAGTGTAAAAATCGTAATATTTATTTACGTTACAAGGATGGAGAGTAGGAGTTTCGAAACTAGTACGTAAATACTTTCTTTCCATGTATAATATTGTAACATACATTATTTTTCTTGCACTATGCCAAATTTATGTAATACATAACAGAAATGCAACCATGACGGCAAGTTTAAATGTTTTGGCAAAACCAAAAGGCTTAAATGCTTTACGGGATGAGAAGGAGCTATTGAGTTGTGTATTAGATTTTCTTATACTATACAGTGTACTATTTTGTTGAGAATTCTCGAGATATATAACTATGCTGTTAGAAGTTGTGTCTGGTTAAGTATTACTGTATCGAAAAGTTCCACTTTTCGGACACTTTTGAAGAACGTAAACATGCGAAATTCGACGTAGTATGAATCGAAGATATAAACTCTATAAGGTCCAGTCCAATTGAACAGTTGTATTTTTTGGTATACCATAGCCCGAAATTGAACACCGATCTCGCACTTTCCGTGCGTTGCAAGGATTATTTTAAAGCAGATAAACAGATCCGTGTTTAAATCCCGGCTATGACACTGCATTTTTCAGCTGATTCTACCTTCAAAATAATCCCAAGGCCGGGTTAGGCTTTAAAAATAATAATAATAATAATAATAATAATAATAATAATAATGATTAATACATCTTCACTAACTTGACACTATAGTTGGTTTAAACTATGTGCCGGGGAATAAGTACTTAATAATTGAAAATCATCAATGAGGTTTATCTCTGAAGTGGGACGCTTGGTGGTCTACGGGGAAAAAACTCGAGTCAGTTGGCGAATTTAATGTCCTACCGAACGTTGCCAAGGTAGCTTAATGACCAAAGCAACCTCATGGAAAGTAGCAGATGCGTTCTAATACCATCTATGACATTGCATTTTTCAGTTGATTCTACCTTAAAAGGTGTATATTTTACCTGATGCTTACCTTTTTTAATCCCATCCCATATGATGGTAGTTTTGCATAAACCTGTTCATCTTCATAATTTCTCTATGCATTATGGAGGGATAACACAAAATAGCATTATATTTTTATACTGTTAACACTCTCTCCATTTTTAGAAGACGTGGAAGTATCACGTGATATTATTGCTATTATTATTTTGTTATGTTGTGTACACATACTACATCATACATACGTTACAAACACACAACACATGCTATTAACGTGCTCTTTAGGTTAACGTCGGTACTTCAAATTCTGAGCACAATCAGAACAAGTTATCCCTTGATGCCTACAGTGGGTTGATGCCCCGTTTCGTTCTGATCTCAGTGCAAGGAAATGGACAAGCTATTAAGAAATGCGTCCTGAGTTGTGAGGTTGTAGACTAGTTGAGGTTCCCTCCACGGCATGTACCCGGGATCGGTCTCACTCATGGGATTGCGGATTTTACTACCGGCTATAGGACCGGTGCTCACTCAGCTTGGGAGGAAAGTGAGGAGCGATAGTCAGTGATCCTGGCCTCGTGAGCCAACTTTTCGGGTGGGGGATGCGTGATACTGGCCACATCATCTTTACGTATCGATTGGATGATCGCGCACCTCTACCGTGCATAAGTGGGCGTGAGGCCCGCAGTCCCACGTGTTCTTTTGCGGTACAGATTTATTTTTATTCAAAAGTGAAATTAGAAGACGCTCCAGTGGCGTATTCTGATTCCAGATGAAACTCATATGCAATTGTCAACTGTAACCGCTAGCATTGATTGTCTAAGGAAGGAATATCATCGGGAGTCTATAAGATGGAAACTAAGGCAGGCAGTTGAGTACAAACTTGCAAGCTGAACTGAGTTATAGTTGTGCTATTTGCGGAATTCCGAAGCGAATTGGGTCCGATCTTGCCGCCTGTTAGCAACCGTAGCCCACGGAGAGACACTCGCCCCGATGCATGACTGGTCACTTTCCCGTCATCAGAGCAAAAGAATGCTCGTGCCGCACTTCCCGTTTACCAGAACGCGTACAGAGGTTGAATTCGTGCCGAACCGTTTTCACGTTGCTTTCTTTGCGTCCCTTCTGACTCTGATGTTCACACCATTGGGATCGGCTTGATTGAAAAAAATCTGCTTGAGCGGCGTTGCGAGCGTATTTGGTTTCAATGGTTGGTAGCGGCAAAGCTCGCGACAACCTGCATCTCGCCCAAGTATCTACCTTAAGTACGCAGCTTACAGTGAAAGAGGAATAATCTTGTAATTGACACATGCTTCTGAGTTATCTACTGGAGAGCTCGTCATCTTGCGGAACAACCGGTCAACTAGATGAAGACCTTCCAGCGTGCGTGCGTCAATCGCAAGGTTCTCCCTTACTCTAATAAGCGGGGCGATATGGTTGTGGTAGTAGTGATGGTGACGGTGGTGGTAGTGGTTATGATAGTAGTGTTGTTGTAGTGGTTATAATAATGGTGACGGTGTAATGGTTATGATAGTGGTGGCGGTGTAGTGGTTATATTAGTGGTGGTGGTAGTGATTATAGCAATAGTGGTGGTGGTTGTTATGGTAGTGGTGGTGCTGGTGCTTATGAAAGTGGTGGTTATGGCAGTGGAGATGGTGGTTTCAGTGATGGTAGTTATGGTAGTGGCAGTGCTGGTGGTTATGGCAGTGGTGGTGCTTGTGGTTATCGTAGTGGTGGTGGTTATGGCAGTGGTGCTGCTGGCGGTTATGGTAGTGGTTATGCTAGTGGTGGTGGTTGTAGTAAATGTAATGTGGTGGTGATTAGGATAGTGGTGGTGGTCGTTATGGTAGTGATAGTGCTGGTGGTTATGGTAGTGGTGATGATGGTTTTAATGATGGTAGTTATGGCAGTGGTGGTGGTTATGGTAGTGTTAGTGGTGGTGGTAGAGGTTATGATAGTAGTGTTGTTGTAGTGGTTATAATAATGGTGACAGTGTAGTGGTTATGATAGTAGTGGTGTTGTAGTGGTTATTATAGTGGTGGCGGTGTAGTGGTTATATTATTGGTGGTGGTAGTGGTTATAGCAATAGTGGTGGTGCTGGTGCTTGTGGAAGTGGTGGTTATGGCAGTGGTGGTGCTGGTGGTTATGGCAGTGGAGATGGTGGTTTCAGTGGTGGTAGTTATAGTAGTGGAAGTGCTGGTGGTTATGGCAATGGTGGTGCTTGTGGTTATCGTAGTGGTGGTGGTTATGGAAGTGGTGGTGCTGGCGGTTATGGTAGTGGTAGTGGCGGTAGTGGTTATGCTAGTGGTGGTGGTTGTAGTAATTGTAATGTGGTGGTGATTAGGGTAGTGGTGGTGGTCGTTATGGTAGTGTTAGTGCTGGTGGTTATGGTAGTGGTGATGATGGCTTTAATGATGGTAGTTATGGCAGTGGTGGTGGATATGGTAGTGGTAGTGGTGGTGGTTATGGTAGTGGTGGTTGTTTATAGTAGTGGTGATGGTTGTTTATGGTAGTAATAGTGGTAGTGCTGATGGTTATGGTAGTGGCAGTAGTGGTGAGGCAGAGGTTATGGTAGTGGTTATGGTAGTAGTAGTGATAATGGTTATGGTAGTAATGGTAATGTAGTGGCGGTGGTGGTGGTGGTGGTAGTGCTTATGGTAGAGGTGGTTGTGCTTATGGTAGTGGTTATAGTGGTGGTGGAAGTGGTAGTGGTGGTGATGATAGTGGTAATAGTTAAACATAATAGTAGTAGTTGTAGTAGTAGTATTGTGGGGGTGCTTCGAGTATGAGTATATGAGCGCGCGTGTGTGTGCGCGCGCACACACACACACGCGCGCGCGCACGCACGCACACACACATACACACGTTAGAGTATACATGCATACAAGTGTGAGACGTAAAAGACTCCCGAACAGAAAGGAGGCACTCAGGACCAGCCTGGTATTAGTGGATCTACAGAAAAACTTCGCCAGGTAATTAGATCTAGTTTCAGATTTGAGCTCGCGCTGTTTGCATTTTTTCCTTCCATTAAAGTACCGCTCTTGACGTGCAGATGGACAATAATTGCATTTCTTGATGTTTCCAGTCTTCCTTTATGTTCTACAGTCCCTTGAGTATTCTGTGCATTTATTAATTTTCTAACCGACAAACCAACGTAATTGTTGACGTTATCCTTCCATTTCTTGTTCACTCATTTGATATCTCTATTTCTTTTTAGTGTGATTGAGCATCTTAATAGTTTCATTTAATAGTCTTCTCAAAAAGTATACGCTTGCTACTTCTCTTCCATATAACAGGTCATTTATACAACAAAACCTGTTTCCAGTCAATCTAAGAAATGTAGACTATGTCGTTTATTCAGTTCAACTTTAATAATATTTCTTTAATTGTGTTTACTTTCCTTTAACTTTAAACGTTTATTTTTATGTATCTAGTAATATGAAATGTAACTGAACATACTTTATACTGTCTCTATACGAACAGCTGGTTCGCTGTGCAATGAAACAAGCATAACAAACTAAAATTTGGCGATTTTAGTACTACAAGAACTATAACTGGTGTTAGCGAGCGGGCGTTTACTCTGTGGTTCGCATTCGGGAGGTCCCGGGATCGATCCCCGGCGACCACCTACTCTGGCCCATAGGTTTTTCGTGGTTTCCTCGGGTCGCCAGGCGAATGCTGGGGTGGTTCATCTTCTACTACGACTCTCCTTCCTCTAATTTTCTGTGCCCGTCATCTTCCTTGTCATGTGTTTCGCGACGGTGGTGTTCGGCGGAATGCGACTGGGCGGTGGCTTACCTTTGTTTCTTCCCTGGCGTCGCTCAGTTAGGTCTCTCCTCAGGGTGGGGCTCCGCTCCGGGGGACCTTGAAGGTTGGTGGCTCATGGGCAGGGACGTCGGATGCGTTCTATCTGGAAACGTTGGGGACCCCGCCCATGTTTGCGCCCGTCGTCATCCGAATCGGGTCGCCCTTCGGGTCTCTCCCCTCATCCCTCCCTCAAGAGGTCACATTAGAAGTACAATGGGCCGACTGGTCTGCGGTTCTCTGCCCCGGTTCCGGGGACTCCTCCGTGATACGTACCTTTACCTTATAACTAGTGTTCTGCATCTGCTAATTACAACCACAATACTAGAAAACTTACATATGTTTTACGTACTTTAAGTGTTTAAAAGTCCTGCTTAGAAAAGACGCTGCTCTAGTTATCACAATAAGAGCTCATTAAAACTAATAATTTTAGATTCCTCACAGTAAAAGGGTTATAGCGAATATTTGTGAGTCGACATCGTAGCATTTCCAATTTGAGCATCTGAAGTGAAATGGAAGTTCTTTTTTTTTTGGAAGTAAACTTCCTCGCCGCCGCTGCCACCACACACCACCACTCTATTATTACTACCAATAATAATTAGAGCGTCTGACTAATTTTCCAAATCATTACGCTCTCCCGTAACATAATACCTTGTAAATTACAAAAAATATTTCGCATAACGTTTCCTACCCTCTATTCTTTATTAATAGGTACACAAATTATTCTTACGAAAGATTATTTTTCTATCCGCTTTATTTTAATCTAGATAAAAATTTGCAAAAGTAGCTACATTACACATTTCGTTAGCATACAAAGGGAGCGGCGATAGTCAAATGTTTAAGAACTGGACGCTATATGCTGAACTTAAAATTCCATGCTGTTTCCATGTAATCGCGAGAAACAATTGAAAATTATGAGACTTAAAAAGAATAACGAAGTATTAAAGAAGTTGAACCATTGATAATGGATATATTGGAAATGGCTATGCAACACAAACGTTATTTGAAATAAATTGTGTGTTTTAAAGAGATCTACATTTTTTGTGTAGTACATTTTCTTCTATCGCTTAACGTTTACCAGCTGTACAAGATTTAAAAAGTTTCTTCTGAATAAAGAGGACTTCATAGGCTATTCCCAGAAAATTCAAGATATACATTTTATTAGTCATGTAAGTAACTTTAATATATGGTAGTTCAATCAAAATCGTTACAGGATTTTTTTAGGAAATTAAAAACGTCCAAAAGCGCTCCATGTAAAGGTGGTTTGGACGGGGAGATTTTCTTGTAAATCCTCGTGTTGCATCTTTGGAAGATACTGAACCTAAATACCAAGTTATGTTGTTCACACGCGCGCGCGCGCGCGCGCACACACACACACACACACAGAACCTGTTTTCTAAAAATGCTTTCTTTGGATTCTGGGTACGCAAAACAAATATTTTCGGTGAAATCTCGGTATCGAATTTTTGGTTCTCTACTATAGTTAGAGATGGTAATGGGTAGCTTGTGGACCTCTAAGAGAAATAGTAGGTATTGTAAAAAATGTGTGTAGATACAAAATTGATTTGCATACAAGGGTCACAGAAGCATGACACAAGAGATATTTATTTTCTCACATAAGCATAACGAATTGTTAGTAGTAGAATTATATGCAGTCATTTCAGCTGAAATGTGCTATTAAGTTAGTGTCGTCTCCATATAGACTAAGCTAACTTCTGGCTGCACGTGTGCCATATTTTCTATACTGCCTTAAGATGGCGAGCTATTACAGTGCGTCTAAAGATATTTGTCTTCGTACTGACATGTACTGTTCTAGATTTGATATACTGGACCAGTGTTCGGCAACACCTAAGCCTAGGAACACACGCATGGGTTCGCATAGCGCCCTTACAATTGATGGAAAGGGTCTATTCAAAGATTTACAGCGCAGTCGGTGAGGAAATTTGCATTACAATTTGTAGAGACAAGATGAACGGCGAGCACCGAACTCATGTTTTCTGCTGCCCACCTGTAAACCTCTACAGCTGGATCACTTGGAGTTTTCTTGTGGAGCACCGGCAAATTGGAGTACATCCTTATATTTATTTTACTGTTTAGTCTAGCACATTTAGCAACAACGCCTCAGGTAGACCAATTAAGGGACCCGAAGACTGAGATTTTATAAAAAAGACAAATCTGTTAAACTCCACATTTTTGTTAAGTACAGTTCGTACCACTACACATAATATGACATTATAGGTTTTCTGCATTCTGCCACCTTAACAATTTTGAAGTGGCCAATAGGTAAGCATTTGTTGTTTTCCAATATATAAACTGTTCTTCAAGCATCACTTATGGTTTAACTTTAATGAAAATGTTATACTTGATCTTCATATACATATTAGCAATCTTTATTTAATGCTATTGGTTTTGGGAAAACCAATTTTAATCACAAAAATTATGAAATTTATTGAACAAATCTGAAAGCAAAGCAAAACTAATATGTCAATAAATAAATGTGTGATTTATGGAGTAATATATTGATTTAGTATTCTACTTAAAATTTTATGTTGCTAAGAGTGTTCAAAGTTCTATAAATATTTTATGTACGTTTCTTATAAAAAGTTTACCATATAAAATTAACTTTTGCACACGATTTATTTTAATCACAAAAAATATGTGTAGAAAGTTTTAAAGACTTCCCCTGCGTTGAAGTGGCGTTTCAACCCAGATGTCGCAAGTTCCATTCCCGGCTATGGTGTGGAATTTTTCTTTAAGATTTCTCCGTAGCCCTAATCTGAAAGTATGAGTAAGAGGGTAACTGTGCGTCGCCTTATGTTTATAGGCAAAAGCATTAGAATGCAACCTTTAAAACGAATTACAAACAAATGGATATGTTGCAGACCTGAAATTGTTTTCATATCAAAGACGCCAATATCACTTTTGATTTAAAATACACTTATAAATGGAACAAAACAAACGATTGAATTATACTCGACAGGCGTTAAAAAATTAATGTTTTAATATACTTGTCGTCTTTATATAACGATTATGGGGAACTATTATTTCCATCACTATATTAGTGCTAAATTAAAATTATAGCTCTACAGATTCAAACTCATATCGTTGGGCTCTTGACTATTTTTCCATTCACTTATCACTTGAAAGCTTGTGCGTTTTAAATGCACATTTAGCCACTTACCAGACGAACTCTGTTATGTTCTCAAATTTTGCTTATGCCGTTATGACAGCTGTGCCTGATTTTATAATTTAAGAGCCAGAACTTCCTTGTTAATGGGAAATGAAGGAACAGGAGAAATAAATTAAATTGGTTAATTAACAATAAGGAAATAAGTTGCATGAGTTGCAGGATAATAATGCCATCTAGTAAAGAAAAGCTACCACCATAACTCCATGAAAAAGACATATTTCCCATTTCTGATCCTTTTTCTGACTATTTAATTCCTGGAATTAATATATGAGCATTGAATTTCTTTACGAGATGCGAGAAGCCCAAAATGGAAAAGGCACGGTTGTAAACCTGTCATGACTGTTTTATTGCTTTACTCAGCTTCTGCAACGCCGGAGGCTTATGTTTGTTTACAGATGCGAGAAGATTTTGGTGCATATCTTAGCTTAAGGAAATAACAACGCCTTTCAGGTGCACATAAATCACACAGAGTAAGATGTTAACACTTGATTGGTCCATGAAAATAATGACGAGATGATGCAGTAGTGCCAATTTGCCCGTTTTAAATTCCAAAGCAAACTTTTTACTCTGGGCAGAGACCTCCTGGAGCAACGGTTCAAGGCCTATAAACAACCTGTAAGCTTCTAACCACATATATAACATTTGAATGGATATAAGTATTGAAACTACTTTAATTTACTGGAGCAATCAGATGTAGGTACGCAGTAGGAGGGGTTGCCCTGTTAAGGAACACATTTTAACGAAGTGCCCGGAGTAATTTTCTGCCGTAAATCATTATGAACATAGATCCAAGGAAGCTAAAAGGGCTGAAGACATTTTGTATACTCAAGCCATAAATCAAAATTACGGTAGCTCTCCATCACCCCTTATTAGCGTGGAGTAGTTGCGCGGACAAATGGTTAACTTGTTATTTTATGCAATCCGGTATATAATAAAACATTCTTCCCTTATCTGTCACATCCAGCCGGAGATGACCTTAGTTGCTCCAGTATTGTCAAGAGAATAGCGTGTTGTTAAAAGTGATGATGACCTCAGCGTGATGAAGATGGGATAATCATATGCTTCCACAACTACTTCAACAAAATCTGATGTGATACATTCACAAGACTTTCTCTACCCTCTGTTGTTTATTAGTAGGTACACAAATTATTATTAGAATGTTTATTTTTCTATCCACTTCATTTTAACCGAATAAACCTTAGCAAAATTAGCTACTTTACACATTTCGTTACAGATACAAAGTGAACAGCGATAGTCAAATGTTTAAGAACTGGACACTATACGCTGGCCTTGAAATTACATACTGTTTCCATGCAATCTCCAGAAACAGCTGAAAATCATGGTACTCAAAAAGAATAAGTATCGTCCTCCGTGATGCAGGGTTACCATGCTAGCCTCTAGTTCCCGAGGTCGCGGGTTCAAACACGGCGGAGGGCGATGGATTTTTTTCGGCGTCAAAATTGTTTGCATGGCTTCCTTCGGAAGAGAAAAAAACCGGTGGTCCCGTGTCATAGATTTACGCCACGTAAAAGAACCTCAAGCCTGATAAAGAGGCCCCTGAGCAAAATTCCGGTCTTTCACGCCCAATATAGAATGGAACGCTAAAGACCACAGCAGTTAAAGAGCGTCCATAAATAACAAAAAAAAAAAATAAAAGAATAAGTATTGAACTATTCGAGCAATTGATAATGGATATCTTGGAAATGGCTAATGCAACGGGAAAATATATATGAAATAAATTGTGTGTTTTAAAGACATTTACATTTCTTGTATAGTACGTTTTCGCCTATATCTTAACGTTTGCCAGTTATACAAGATTACAAAAAATTCCTTCCGCATGAAGAGGACTTCAAAGGCTATTCCCAGAAAATTCACTATATACATTTTATTTGTCGTGTAAATATCTTTTGCGGCTGTACTTTTGTTTTATTAGGTACTATATTGCTCGACTCCGATTACTGTTATTTATCAGTTATGGAGCCGGCGAATAACGAGTTTCGTGTCTTCTTGTATGTGGCTGCGTCAATGTCCTCTCTTCTTTTTTGTCGCTGGGCCTCTGCTGTTGTCGGTATTTACCTATCTGCTTGAAATTGGGTTTGGAGATCTCAGTAGAACATGGGACGTAAGAAAGAATATTGAAGACACTAAGTGAAGATATATGAAGTACTTAATTATGAATATCTCAGGTTAAAAATCAATTTTAAGACACTGCACAACACTTGTTTGTTAATTATGACGCATTTTCACTTTATGTCTCTATTTATCGTCGGTGAATAGTTACTTGTGAGTGTTATTTAGCACTGAATTTACTTTTAGAACACTCGGTTTGATAGTTCGCGCACACGATTATAATATATGGTTTTGTAGATACATTGTTCATTTGGCGCGGAACTTTATTGCAAAGTGACGCAGGTTTGTCACACGACGAAATTCACTAGACGACTGATATTATCCTCTTCAACTTATATACACTGGGTTCTCGGTGGTTTGAATTTTCTTGTGAATTTTATCATTGGTTGGTGAGAACCGCGAGTTGCAAATTTGACAAAATTTGGAAGGCAGTTAGGTTTTACTGATTCGTCCTCTCGAAGTCACGCGGCAGAAAACAATTCAGGATTCTCCCGTTTCAAGATTACTTTGGGATTCCTTAGGAATCAGTTGCATGAGCCTTTCCTCTCGTAATGAGTTACTTGCTGTCTAGTGTCGAAGAATTATGGAAATCTTATGCGTCTTACACATGAATAAAATACATCTAACAAAATATTAACTAAAATACGTATGGTGTATTTATACAGTGACATGATTATACATGATTACAGTAACTAAATCTAATATATACATAATTACAAATGTGATAATAGTAAAGCAGAAAATAGTCTCACTTTAATATAATGTATTTTAGTCAAATCGTTTTAGCCATGTTTTTAGAGAATATAAAATTTCGAAAAATGTTCCATGTAAAGGGTAATTTGTAGTAAGATAATTTTCTTGAAAATCTTCGTGTTGCATCTTTAAAAAACACTGAACTTAAATATCAGGTTTGGTGTTGATCCGTTTTATACTTTTCGTAGACACACACATGGATCTTTTCTAAAAATGCTCAAAACGTATATTTCCGGTGAAACCTTGGTATCCAATTTTTGGGTGCAATACAATAGGTATGTAATAGAGAAAGTAAAAATATGAACTAAAAGTGACATGTACATGTACTACAAAAACCTTTATAAATTATTATAAAGTGGACCATTTTTAATCCAGAAAGTCTGATTGCCTGGTTACATCCCTTTGCTAACGTCTGTAATATCCATAACCCATTCAGCATTTTTACTTTCTCTACTAGTTACGTAAAGCAGAGCGAGGTAATAAAGGTAAAGGTGTGTATCACGGAGGGGCCTTCGGATTCGGGGCAGAGCACCGCACGCAGGGCAGTCGGCCCTTTTTGCTTCCAACGTGACCCCTGGGAGAGAAGGATGGAGGGAGAGAAGCGAAGGGCTAACAGATCCGGATGCCGACAAGCGCAAGCGTGGACGGTCCCTAACGTTTTCCAGATAAAACGCATCCAACGCCGCATGGTCCTTATCCACAAGCCACCAACCTCCTGGTTTCCCCGGAGCGGAACCCCACGCTAAGGAGAGTCCTAACTGAGAGGTACTGAGCAGGACGCCGGGGAAGAAACGTTTACAGAGCGCAAGCCAACGCCTAGCTGCAACCCGCCGAACACCGTCACCTGGTCCTACAACCTCAGAAACAGATGACAAGGAAGATGGTGGGTACAAGAAATGTGAGGAAGGAGAGTCGGGTAGAAGAGGAACCACCCCCCCATTCGCCTAGCGATCCGGGGAAGCCACGAAAAACACATGGGTCAGAGTGGGCGGTAGCCAGCGATCGATCTCGGGACCTCCCAAATGCGAACCACGGACGTAACCGCCTGAGCCATCCCGCTCGGTAGATCGAGGTACTAATCTATTCCACAAAACTTTCAAATGGAGATTTCTCCGGAGATAACAGAAAAAAGAAAAGCATTTCCAGAAATTTGTTCCTTTGGTTTGAATTTTCCTATGCCTCATGATAAGATTTCAAAGTGCTAAGTTATAACTTGTTTTTCATGAGGTCTTGTAAATGTATCGTATTTCAAATACACATATAGCGATGAGGTTTTTAAAGGTATGGCTACCTCTTTTATCCCCCGTGTACCTACAACGAAGTATATAATGAAACAATTCGTACTATTTTTTAACCTACATCAACACGAAATGGATACAAAAAGTAAATTGCCGTAAGAATACAGTGTAGAGCAGATATCAAATTAAACAACTCAACGATAATTCAAGAAAAACTTCTCACATCAATGAGCCATTTTCGTTATTTTAAATTGTTTTAATGACTGCAGATATTTTTATTTAAACGTATTTAAGATATTTGCATGTGAAATCCTCTTCATTCGGGAGGAATTTTGTATAATTTTGTAAAAAGTTAAGAGACAAACAAAAATGTACTGATAAAAATCTAGATCTCTTTAAAACACTCAATTTGTTTACACTAATTTTTTTGTGTGCATCAGCCATTTCGGAGATATCAATTATTATTGGTTCGAAGTTTTAAAACCTTTGCCATTTTAAAAGCCCTGTCTCTATTTACTTGGTTCTCTCTATATCACAGAAAGAGTATGGAATTTATAGGCTAGCATATAGCGGCTCACTTTTAAACATCTGGCTATCGATTCGATTTTCCCTATTCCCCTTGTACCAGCAACGAGATATGTAATGAAAGTATTTCTGCAAAGGTTTATCTGCATTAATGTGAAGTAGATAGAAAAACAATTTTTATAAGTATAGTTCGTAGAAACTCTACACAACTAAACGACAGTGTAGAACTGTAGAGCAAGTCATGTGAATGTAACACATCAGCGTTTTCTTAATAATTTTACTTAAAAATACAAAATTATTTTCGCTTCTTTCTTATGCAAACAATAGTTGGTAATCATGTTCGGTGGGAGGAAATTTTTTGGTTTTTGATCATAAACGGGCCTGATTGGCTCCTATGGGTTTTCCCTTCAGGCTGAAAGTAAGGTGAACAAATTATAATAATTGGGCAGCATTAATATCGTGGTTTTCTTGATTCAACTTAATTATAAATACACGGAAAACATAAAAAGTTAGTTTTATTTTATTTTTTAAAACTGTCAGAGTGGCTTCAGTTAGTTGTGAAATAATTCTCTTAACATATTATAGTATTTTAAAACAATTGGTCTGGAATTTAGGAAAAGTGCATATCCACGTGTCAAATTCATGTTGTTATAAAGGAGATATACGAATAAATATATAATAAAACACAAATATTCGAACAAGATACTAATACAAAGTATAATTTTAATAAAAGTAAAGTTGTATTGCTTTTGGCTAGCATGCTAAGTAAACGAAAACAAGGGATACCTCTTTGCTCCACTTCAATGAGAGTTAAAGTAAAGTACAAAGTGATACATTTATGAAGTCGTCAGAAACAAGTCATGAGGTCATCTTCTAGATGATTTATTGAGAGCACCTATCATAGCATACGCCTTTTCTTTTTTTGCCCCTTTTTTCTTTTTGGTTGCTTTGGTTAAGAAGCTATCTGAAATCAAAAAGGACAGCAAGAAAATAAGAATTTGACTCTCGTGTTCTGCAAACTGAATTAAGGCTGTTATATCTTGGCAGGACTTAACAATGGAATATTGGGATTAAAAATGCATCTCCACTAGATTAAAAATTTAAACTTGTTTGGCGAAACTAGCTCTAAGAAGTGGAAAAATTGCTATACATGCTTCAAGTAAAGGTGGATTTATCTCTGAGGCAGGTCTAAGAGACCACCCGTTGTCGGGGCTGTATCTCAGCGGGGTATCAGGTATGAAGTATCTGATTCCACTTCAACATGTATACTGTATGAAAGATAGCGTTTGCATATGCCTGTATGAAAATATGTATCGGCATCATAAGACCACCACTGTTGCTGTCTTTGGATCAAATGTACATAAGTATATGCGTTTACTGCCTTGGAACTCGTAAGCCAAAAATCTGAATTCATCAAGAAAAACTTTCAACACTCTTATTCATTATCGCCCTTAGTTCTGAGATAAGGTGCACATCTTGTCAGTTATTTAAAATATTAAATCCCGTCGCTGCTGCATATAGGTACTTATTGGCAAGACACAGCGGCCTTCTTCAGTGATCTGCCCATCCCCAATCTGCTGGCTACATACTACAAGGGTCATAATGTTACCGCGTCTTTCCTTGATCTCAACTGCTTTAACTAACCCGCTTTCGCCAAATTTCTACTTTTGGTTGATGTAGCGCTTTTGTATTTCATTATAGATTTAAAGCGGCGTGGATATAATAATACGAAATGTGAGACTGTCTCTGAGGTCAGGTGGTGAGGCCTCGGGTTCGATTCCCGGCTGGGAATTTTTCTTTAGGCGGAGTTATTTCTCATTCTCCCTACAGTCTGGAACCATGAATGAGAGTATTACCCAAAGATTAACACACTGTAAGGCGAGTGAATATCATTGCAGATGAACAATTTGTTCCAAAGGTAAAAAAGCCGCCGATATGAGCTTAGAAGTAAAAGGGGGAATATAAGTGAAACATTAAAAAAAGGAAAGCTGATGATGGCAGTAGTCATAATAGTACCCTACTTCTATAGAAATTGTGATAATTTTCGATTATAGATAAATAACGGATGCACAATCTTAAGCCGAGATTGTATTTTTGTGAGATATTATTATTATTATTATTATTATTATTATTATTATTATTATTATTATTATTATTATTATTATTATTATTCCACTTTCACGTAAGAAAGTGTAAGACTCGCGTTACAAATGCTATAAAACTTCCTTGTTGTGAGTAATGTAGTATATGAATTACTTCCCCAAAGCGGTTATAAAAAGACCTAAATAAAATATCTCTCCTACTGATGGATAAAAAATCAGATAAGCATATAATTTTTCTGGCTGGGTTTGTTATTTAAAAACATGAATATTTTATGAATTGCATCATTGTTTGTGATGAAGAACCAGGATTTTTTCCTCCTTGATAACATGATAGGGAGATGTTTTGCCACTTAACCACGGCCGAAATATAAAACACATAGCCACTTCTGTCAACACATCTGCAGGAACTGAGAACTCAGAAAATGCTGTAAAATTGCGGATCTGACAACCATGCGTGTTGAAGTCTGGTGGTGTTTGAAGCAAAACAACTTTGTTTGGTATCATACAATTTACGAGTGGAATGGGAAGGTCGTCTCCCTTCTCGTAGGTAAAAATGTCACTATGTTCTGTCCACGACTATAAATAGCCTATGTTGCAGTCTCTGCGTCGCGATCTTCTTCACTTTGTGCTTAATGCTTTTCTGCGATATAAAAGTCCACACTTATTGGGTTTGCAGTTGCAAAGAGCCTGGTATTCACTTTGAATATTGGCTTTACTCCCATTAGCTTTCTATAAATAAACGTTGGGACAAGCATAGGTTAAAACGAGATAATTAAAGTAAAAATAATTATATCTGTATTCAAAATAAAAGCCAAGAAACAGGAATAGAAACACGGATTATACAGAGGACAGACAGTACATTCAATAGCACATAGATGTCGCCAAGAGGGAAGAACACGTGCCCGGACAGGTATATTCGTCGTTAGCTGCGGAAGTGTTAAGTTCAGTAACCTCTTTCATAATTTTGATCTAAAAAGGTAGTGTCTGGAAGATAAATTCCATGGAAGTGGCATAAGTATGTAATCAAATTAGCATATACGCTATGTTTGAGAAATCATTATATTTTTTTCTTTCTTAGGGGATTTAACAATCCTTCCAAGTAAGGCTATTCCCGGACTGTAAACGGGACCATTTAAGGTTGGAATAAAAAATACATTAATTAATGCAAATCAGACATAGTTCTAACTCGTGGGATAGAAATAACCAGCGATAGAAATTGATGGATAACCAGGAAGAATGAGAACCTGTGTCCAATTAGGTTAAATTAAGAACCTCAGAGTGCTGACGAATGCCCGAAAGACAAGATGGATGAGTTGCGGCAAGGAAAGGAACATGAAAAAATGCAAAACAAATAATGAAATATTGGGAAAGAAATTGCTCACCTAGTATATGCTATAAAAATAGAACTCACCTAAAACCCCTAGAAAGGAGGCGAAAACGATATGTAGACGAAAATGATGGCAATGAAATTCATGATCGAGAACGATTCGGGAAAATGTTTAAATGAATGTATGTCTATGATAAGTGATTTCTTAGCTGCTCAACAAAACAAAGAAACGAATAACTATGTTAAACATTGATTACCGTTTCATAGAAGGAAATATATAAGCTTGGGGAATGTTGTCTCTTTGTCATGTATAACCATTATAAGCTTGGGGAATGTTGTCTCTTTGTCATGTATAACCATTATAAGCTTGGGGAATGTTGTCTCTTTGTCATGTATAACCATTATAAGCTTGGGGAATGTTGTCGCTTTGTCATGTATAACCATGTAAAGTTTGAGTTTATATCCCAAATATTCCGTTTTAATCAGGAAATGCTGGTAAACACAAAAAATAACTGAGGTAGTTTTTTTCTTCCAGTATTTATACAAACTTTTATGTAGCCTTTGATGAACGCAAAAGTATGCACTGTGTAACCTTTTACACACTGTAGAACTTTTGAAGTGAAAGTTACAACAATGAAATGCTAATCGAATTTATTAAAAAAGTAAACATTTTATTTTATTTGATCAAGTAATTCGAGTATTGGCTTTCCCTGGAGACTTCAATTCTTACGCTGCTGGAAAACAGCAAAATATTTAAGCAGTGACGACACAAGCCAAATTCAGAACTATCAACACCCTACCCCCCCCCTTCTCGTTTGGGTAATTCACGATGAGGATTTTCAGGCTGTTGTTTATCCTTTAATTCTGTCAACCTGGTGCATAAGTGTTTTGTATTGGGCAGTTCCAACTTACTGATTAAATTTACACAAATATTTAAGATACACTATTAATATAATTAGTCTTATCCAATTTGAAAGTTGTGATTAGATATAGATGTGGTCTATTTTTACGATTTGTTGAAAACACCAACGTTTTGAAAAATGTTTTTATATACCAACATTAAAATCAGTGTTTTTGTTTCTCAAAATTGTTCTAATACTGTATTTTGCGGCAGCATTAGCAGAATATTGCCATACCAAATAAACTTAACTAAATGCAGAGTTTTTTTCAACGTATGGCATGTAAGTAACTTCAAGTTTCCATAAATAAGTACAGAGAAAAATGCTGATTATAGAAAGCACCACAACCCGCAATTGGGGGGGGCAGCTACTAGAAATAAGCATTACATGTAGGCCATTGTAGACCCTTTGTGACTTACTGACCCCGAAGGAAGGGATTAAAGGGGGCCCTAAGGGCGACAGATCCGGGTGACGATAACGTGCTGGCAATAACAGGGTCCCTAACGATTCAGAATTAAAAGCCGGCGCAAGCTGTCCGCGCCAACTTCAACCCAGATATCGCTTGATGAACGAGCCCCCCGAAAAGGGGTACCAACCGGCCAATAAGGGAGAAATCTTTACATTGCAAGCGCCACCGTCCCACCGCAATGCACCAGCTGGTCCTACAACCCTGAAACTTATAAAGATGAAAGAGCTGAAGATAGGGACAGAAGCAATGGACAGGAAATCGGTGGTAGAACAGGAATCATCCCAGGATTCGCCTACTGTCCAGGGAAAACCACGAAAAACCCCAAGGTCAGAATGGCCTATTCGATGGGAATTGAACTCGAGACCTAGGCAGGGAGGTTACTGCAGTCATTTCGCTCGGTAAATTACATAGACGAATTTATACAAAATAGTTACCATGGAACGTATTGGTAGAATTTCAAGCACTTATTACTCCCATCGTGATATTTTTGCCTTCCTCTCATTTAAAAAATGTACCACACTATTGTAATTTTCATATAATTTATTTACAATTGAAGGGAATTCCGCCTGCTCACTCCAGAATTTGTTTCTGATAAATAAAAAAATTCTTTATTCTAGAAACAAAAGCGAGTATGCTAAATAAACCTATATCCATCAATATGGTAATGCTCTGAATATGGTAGGCTCTGAATCCTTTGTTACATCATAACTCACTTACCATTGTAGTGACTACATTTCCGAAGTAATATATGAAGTATTAGTTATACCGGTGAATCATCAGCCCCCACAGATGTATGCACCTATGGAACCTATCACTTAGCAAATGTCCGACTTTAGATCTCCTGTAGGTGTTTAGATCGATGAAGGCTCCACACTTACTAAAAAGCTTTTCAACGGATATAAGATGCTGTGACTAATCAGACACTTTTCTCAGTCCTCACCGTAACTGTTTCGTTTTAATGCAGTTCACCTTCACTGGGACTTCCTAATGTTATTTCACTAAGGTGAACTAGTTCAATTCTCTGCCACTTCAATTCCTACGTGACCCAGCTTCTTCACGCCCGACAGTTCACTTCACTCGGGAGTCAAACAGAAGACCTCCACAACCCGTCGCTCTGCAGTAGCACTCGCTGCACGTCACCAGCTTGCTCGGATTGCTCTTGATGTCGCATGTCGCTAGCCTCTAGATTCCAAGGTCGCGGGTTAAAACCCGGCAGAGGGCGATAGATTTTTTCGGACATAAAAATCCTTAACATGGCTTCCTTCGGAAGGGAAGTAAAGCAGGTGGTCACTTGTCGTAGGTTTAGGGCACGTAAAAGAACCTCAAGCTTGATAAAGATGCCTCTGAGCACGCCCAATATAGAATGGGACGCGAGGGCATAGTGGTTATAGACCGTCCATAAAAATATGCTAACCCGCTCGCACACTGGTTCAACCTCACTCATAACTGACTGGACTGCGCGAGAACGCTCGCTTATATAGTCAGTGGAACTTTATCACAAGATTCTCTAACGTTCTAGAACTGTTTCGACACACTTTCTGGAGGAGGGGGAGAAGGAGCTTCCATAAAGTTCTAGTTATCTCCCGATAGCGTGCCGGTGTTTACGTTGGCAAGCGCAGTTCTCGTTGTTTCCACCGACCGCCTGATAAGCCTGGTCTATAGCCGCTACGTCACAATGCTATGAGCGGGGGTCTATCTCAACAGAATTATCTCTTCTACTAGAGATAAATCAGTTTTCCACACAGTGGTCTTTGCCAACCACCTCCAAAACCTCAGGATGAGTAAAACACATATTAAAGTGACTCTATTGTCAAATTCAGCCTAAAACAAAATGGCGGATCTGAGCAGCAAGAAAAACCTTAGATTTAATCAATTAAAAGATACGACTATACTCAAATTGGATGCTGTACAGCCACATAATAAGAAATTAAATTAATATATGAACCCCGGCGTGAATTACATATCTTACATTTCATGTACCATACATAATAAACTGTGCTACGTGATTAATAAAGTTAAATCCTTAATACAGGCTTTGGAACGGCTCAAATTTAATAGCCTACAAGCAAAGCTTCGAAGTGGAAATCGTTCGCGTAATTTATGGCTAGATTATAATTGTTTCAACATTCATTATGCTCAGTGACATAATGAGCAAATATCCAGTGTTGCGAAGTGGCAGAACAGGTTCGAATCCTACACTAACTTATTTATTTGTACTTGGGTTTGGATATTTCTGCATAAAATATTATATGAAAGCTGCAAATAAATTACACGGATTAAGATTTTTAAAGTAAATTTAACACTTGTTGTGATCTCCTGGGTGCACTCTAGAAAGAATTAACGTTAAGTAAATAGAACACATGTTTTCCTACAGCTACGGCTATAACATCCTGAATTAAAAATTGTATAACAATAATTAATATATATAACTAAAAGCTTTTTCGTTCAGGCGATAAAGAACTGAACAGAACTTTTATGACAACTATCAAGACCATAGTACCTACTAATCACTTATACACTGGGCCATAAGATCCCTCTACCTACAACATTTTTATACGATCTCATTGGTTTCAGATGAACGCGAACCGTTTTCTACTGATTTTTCTGCAGCTTCTTTGCATTTTGTAACAATTAATAATTAATGCCTCTTAATAATAAGTATGTCACAAGAATCATCGCTACAGAAGGGTATATTTTTTCGGTAAAAGGAGGGATGCTTTCTGATCTGCGGGCTGTATGGATACAGAAACCTAGGGGCCAGTGATTCACTCTCTGTCTCTCTTTCTCTCTGATATTCTCTTGTAAAACTGCATAAACGAATAGACTATGAAAATCGAATATAATGTTATACGCCTTTTTGATTCACAAACATTAGGAAATTCACTATGCTTCCTTCTTAATAATTAACCTTGCAAGAAAATACAAGACTATATACCGGTTACTTCTTTAGACGTTCTCTATTTTTAAACGAAATTTGAGATCCTGTTTTAGAAACGAATAACGTAAGGGACGTTAATGCTCATATGCCACTCAAACTGGGATAAATGATTAGTTTTTAAAGCGAATGCTGCAAGCATATATGTCAAATGAGCAAATGAAGCAAAGTTATTTCCAAGTTGATATACGTGTACAGAGCGAATGTAGATATATAGTAAGAAGTTGTGCATTGTATTTTAAGTTTATCTTTGTCAGAGATTATACAGTTTGGAAAAATGCATGCTGCTTCGTTTTGCTTTTACTATATCACAACTATTTTGTTTCCAGTATTTTGGTAAAATAAAACTACTCAGGTGACTTTTTCTTCATTAAAATGTAGTTTATATTTTATACAGTTATGACACCTTATCTACTTTATCGTCATGTTGAATATTCAAATATCAAAAGCCATGTTAAATGAATTTATTTTCTCAGAAATATGTATACCTGGGGGTAGAAAAAATAGCCCTTTCCCCTAGATCGTAATGATGCTTTTTCATATTTATCTAACCAACATTAGATTCCACCCAGGCTTCGTCACATCTCCCAAAAACTGGAAACAAATGCCAGGAAAGAAAAAGAACAAATGATCGATGTATACTCAATGTAAAACGAAGGAGGGGTCAGAAATAACCTCTCTTAATGAAATCTATTCTGATTCGTGTGAACAAGTTAGCTCAGTTTAATATGATTAGCGATTTGATCTTTTCGAGGGAGAGGCGGATGAGAAATGAGTTACCTGCAGTGCAGAAATGTAAAACAGTTATAATGTTTATGCCACACATTTCTTCTAAAAAAATTGCTGTAATTAAGTTTAAAGTTGTTGCAACTAAGATTTATTTGTAAATTTTTATAATTGCTTTGGTTTATAAGTATTTGGATATCACACCAATAATAATGACAATGCTGTTACACTATTATTATTATTATTATTATTAGTAGTAGTAGTAGTAGTAGTAGTAGTAGTAGTAGTAGTAGTAGTAGTAGTAGTAGTAGTAGTAGCTGTATTCAATTTACAAGAACATAGCCTCATTGAAGTGTTAGGCTCCGCCCATCTTTGGTATGATATGACGCTTGACTGTCAAGTTGCTTAAGCTATGCAAGAAAGACACCGTCCTGCGAGATGCGGTACAGAATCTCCACACGGGGGTCATGAACATAGGTTCCCGCATCTCTTTGCAAGACGAAATGCTATCATCGCTCACCACCGCCGTCAACTCAGCCAACTCAGATCATCATCTCCGCCGATTTGCCGCCATTGAATCAGGACTACAGGATCTTCACGTCATCACCGCCGCCTTCTCAACTACATTCCACACCTTCACCCGACTTGACACCACAGATACAACAATCGGTGACCTGGGCGAAGTCATCACCAGCCTGCCACAGAACTCACCACCGCCAGCTCCAACAGATTGTCTGGAAGAGTTAGGCGCACACTGACAGGTCTTGCTGACTGATACAAATATTAGGTTTTATTAAATTTTCTTATGAATTTAGTGAAAAATTAATATTATTAGGAACTTTTCCTGCTCACGACGACGGCCGAATGGATGGCGGTACTCGCCGACCTGAACAGTGGCATGAAAGACTGCGGAACTACATGCTTGCACAAGCAAGCTCTTGGACTAATGGAACTAGATACCAACTCAAGAATTCTTTAAGTACATTCAATAAAGACATACAAAAATACCTATCCAATCCCGATCCACTTCCCGCGGGGGCAGCCAGGGCCCTGGCACGGTCATGGCTGTCACCCGGACATTTCCTTCACCCACTGCCAGCGCCATAAGCTGGCAGTTACCTTCCGCACTAACAGGGGTGCACAGGTGGAACCCCAATACCTTCCTCACTTCTGCTGCCAATTCCTCTCCTTAACTTCACAAATCTATTCCCGCTATTACCCTCCCAAAAAAAAAGAAAAAAGAAAGAAAAGTAAGAGGAGGGAGGTACCCATAGCAGGACCAGCTTAAATCCCTCTTCCCATAAAGGCCATTTTTTCTGCTGCTAAGTGTACATCTCCTACTTAGGTCCGTGTGGCGTAAAACAGCCTGCATGGTTCGGTTCTTGGAATGCAGAAACGCACAATATGTAATAATACCGAAGATTCAGTGAACACTGACTCATTAACTGAACTGAACATTGAAATGAACACACGCTCTGAAATGCTGAACAAAGTCTTTTCACACCATGAACGGTTCCACTGAGAAATAATTTGGTGAAATTTTAAGGAATAAATAAAATAACAAAATATTTTCTTAGAAATGCTTTTTCAATGTAAGAACATTTAAGTAAGGAACGGAAAGAGAAGTCGTCTGTTTACAGCACAACATGGCTTTGTCAATAATAAAATAACGGGTTGGGGGATGAATCGCGGGCTTTTAAGCCTGCCAAGAGGAAGTAATTTGCAAACTGGAAAAGACTCAGAAACACATAACAGCGAATTTTGGGGAATAATAAATATCACAAAAGAGCTTCTCTTATAAGCTACGTATTTTAATGAGCTCTGCAATTTCCCACAGTAAATTTTGTGTATCTCTTGTAGTTTGCCAGCTTTGTGGAATTTAAAGAAGCTGAAGACTTTGTCGACTACTTACAGAAAGTTCAGGAATCACATTTTATTTGTTATTCTCGTGTTTCCAAGTACGATGTATGATGTTTTTTTCCCGGTATGATGTTTTAATAAAAATGGTTAGAGACCTTCTTGAGAAAATAAAAGACAAGTGCTATTGGTAGTTTGCTATGTCCGATTGAAACATGAAGTTACTTTTATTTTTTGAATTCCCTTCTCTCTCTTGCTCTCTCACATACTGCTAATGTGAGAAATTTTGGGGCTTTTAGCATCTAGAAAAAGGTCCTAATGTCATAGGTTTCGCTTACTTATTTGAGCTTACTTAAAAGCTGGCTTTAAGTATGTGCTTACCTATTTTTCCCGAAAAACAATGCTTCTAACTTCAGAATCTAAACTCCTCTCTATTTGTGGTAAGCGAATATTCTGAGATTAGCAATAAACTTGCTACATTGAAAGCTACTGGAGGCTTTAGGCAAAATGAACATTAAATTATATGACCTGAGATTTACAAAGAGTGCGAAAACGAAAGAGTAATTGGAGGTATTAATTATTCATGAAAGAACAATTAATTACTATTGATTGACCTAATAATGGTTGAACTATAAAACCCGGTACTTAAAGTAGGTACTTGCGACATTGAAAGTCGACATTGGGGCATGTCATCTCAAAACACATTTGAGATCTCCTTGTGGTTTACCGGAAAAAAATGCGAGTCAGTTGGGGATTTAATGTTGTGCCTACATGGTAGCTCAGTTGGTTAGATCAACCGGACGGAAGCCGGAAGATTCGGGGTTCAAATTCCGGCCATGGTATGGATTTTGTAGTGTGATCCCACCTTTCCAATACAGGTATTATTTATTCGAGATCTAAAAATGCACTCGTGCAACGCTGGATAAGTCAGCTTATTTATTATATTTTTGAGGTAGGAGGTAAAGAACATCAATAACTCTGTCTACACAACTGTGGGTTGAAGTTATTTGAAGAATGCCGCCTACAAAAGAACAATTATTGTTGCAGGTCAGCTAGTCCTGAACAAACAGAGAAATTTCACAGAGGTTCATTCATCTAGACTGAATAAAAATCTGATATTAGGTTTATGCTACGGCTTAATCGGCCAGAAAACAAAAACGTTCAATACTGAACAAAAAAGTGCATTCTGAGAAAGTAACAGCAAAAAGTCACCGTTGGTTTCCTTTTTGTGCAAAATCATTTAACCGCAACTCATAGTTCTTTTCTTTTTCTCTCCTCCTTTCAAATGCATCCGGTGACTTAGACTTTTTTGTTTTTAAGACAACGCCGAGAGCACGAAACAGCAGACAATGTTTTGCTGTGTTAAGGTCAGGCCAGTGTTGGTTTACCGAGATGACCTGAGCCTCTAGGTTAGTTGAGAGACGAACCCATTTGAGTAACAACGTTTTGTAAACCTAAAAGTAAATTCTATACAGCTATGACTGGTTGTTAACCATTAGAGCTAGTCTCTCTCTAACTTTAATTGCTATCGCATGTAATCTTTAAAATTAATTGCATATTTGGCAATCTGATATCAACGATATATTTCTCAAAAGCCTTTATGACTAATTTGGTTTACTCAAGGCGGGGAAGGGTGTAAATACAAATATTTTCTCTATTAAATCCAAAAATACCTGTAAAATTGAGAATTACAATTAAAAGTGTTTTCCAGAACTAAATTGTTGCTTATTAATAAAATGTATATCTAATGCTTTACTTTCATTAAGAAATCATTTTGGGGCGTTAGGAGTATTCTTTAGTTTTTCTTTAAGATAGAGGGAGTGCCTTCTTTTTCTTCTTCTTCCTAATCAAGGTTTGGGAAACCAATGCTCGTTCCGAGCTCAGAACTCATCCTTCCATCTTGATTTTGGTTTGCCTTTATCTCTTCTACCGTGAGGTTTGTGACTATGTATCTACTATTTTTGGTAACTTATTCGGCAAATATTTTTCACATGTCTTCTGCATTTATTCTGGCATTGCTTAACGTTCTCTCCTATATTTTTCATATACCTCCTTCAAGACAGTTCTAAATTTGCAAGTTGGTTTGGGAATCACAATTCCTTGATCCCTCAACATAGGGAAATAAAAGTAAATCTAAAGATGGATTTGTAGGTATTATTATTATTAACCTATTTACTGGATTTATACAGTTTCATAGTTTTTTTATCACATGATACATTATTAATTTGTCATACACAGTGGTCACATATTTCGGTCTGGAAAGCGCGGAAGCTTGACTCTGTAGCGTCTCCATACTACTTTCTCTACTATTTTGGAAAAAAGTCTATGTGTATGTAAATGTAACAGCATAACTCAAAAACAAAATTGGTATTTAACTTAAACATCCGACACAAGATTTTCAGGAGCCCCTTCCTCAAACTATCCTTTACATGGAAGCGTTTCCGTTATTTCCTAGAAAATAGCCCTATGGTTTTGATTAAAATCCCACAAATTTAAGCCATTTGCACGACAAATAAACTCTATATGTTGAATTTTGTGCGAATAGCCTGAGAAATTCTTCATTTTCAATAACTGTATTTTTGGTAAATTATAAAAAACAGACAAAATCTTACTACACAAAAAACTGTAGATCTCGTTAGAGCACACAATTTATGGCAGATAAGTATTTTTGTGACATTAACCATTTCATTGATGTTATTTTTTATGGTTTGAATTTTAAAATACTTAAAACTTTTTTTTCAATTGTTAAACCGTTATTCATTTTTTCTCGTGATCATTCAAAGGGCATGGAATTCCAAAGCCGTTACTAGTGATCCGCGTTTTAAATATCTCACTATCGTTTAGGATACTATATCCTAAAAGAAAAGTGCACATCTGTAATGAACGTTTATCTCCATTAACACTAGGTGGACCAAGCTTTTTTTGGTAACACGCTGGACCAAGGGAGGGCTAAATAATGTCCACCATTATATTTTACCCTTATGGTTGTATTTACAATTTTTGCTTACGTATTAGTTCTGTATTAAGTGAATTAAGTAAGAAATATTGTATATTAAGAAACAAATATGTATTTTATAATATATATTTTAATAAAATATTTTTATATCTGGAAAATTGTCAAATTAAATTAGATATTGAAAGTTGTTCCAGTGCAGGCTTTCCACATATTGTATTTACAACAGTTCTTCGCGTGGGACGAGGCGGATTAGATATATACACCCTTCCACTTTTAGTCACATACTTCACAATTCTTACACTTGTACTATTGTTATCACTATAATTCCTATCGGTTTCACTGTCACTTGAAGTGCATACTGTAAAATTCGGTTCTGCGTCATCAACATTATCACCATTATCATAATCACAGTCCATGTCTTCAATCTGATGAACTTCATCTTGTTTCTCTAACACACTCATAAAAATATCATTACTTTCTTCCTCGTGATGTTCTAAAGCTGCTTCTGATTCTCTTTTCATATTATAATTATCTGCTCGCATTTCTGAATCAAAGTTGGCCAGAGAAAGAATAACACTGTTTATAAAATGGGTTTTTAATTCATGCAGCAATGCCAACAATGCAATATAATGTTGGTTTCTAAATAAGTCCATTGTTACAACACATATTTGCAGTTTCAAACAATAAGGCATTGTTGTAACATAGTTTATAATTTCTAGTAAAAGAAATTGTTACAAGTTGGACCAAGGGAGGGCTATTTTGTGACCACTTCGAAATGTAGTCCAAATAATTAGGTTTTCAACCAAAACACTTGATTGTGTTTATTGAATCGTTAACTTTATACTATTTCTGGCACAAAATGAGAACCCCATGGTCTGAATATGTTCTATACTATAGTAGTAATAGTTCTAAAACAAACGTGCACACAAATTGACCCTTCCTTTGTCCGTCTAGGGCTAACAAGAAGAAGATTAAGCTTTTGTGAAAATAATTTGTGGAGGAGAGAGTAAGGAACGTCAGGTGAATACAGGACATCCGATTTTTTTAAATTTTTTATTTATATTGTTTGATTAGGTTCAGTAATATTTCAACTTTAACTGTTATTTAGCTACCCCATGGACTGATCCTATTGAAAGCCTGCTTCTTGAGAGAGCCAACACAGTTCTCTTGGAGATCATTCTAACGCTTACCCAAGTTATCCCGTTATTCTTCCGTTAAAACCATTATTTTCGCTTCTCCAAATACAAGAACAAGTCATCTCACTGTATCTCTGTTTAGAACTTTTACGCCAGGGAATTTCTGGTGAACTATCTACAGATCTCTCGATTTTATCTTGTATTTTCAAACTCTTCCTCGTTCACCAATGATGCACTTATCGCAATATACTATTCAACGATTTCAAATACACTTCTTTCTACATGCACTGTTTAACTTGTTCCTTCCTTTTATCTTAATACACCTACATACGAAGCGAGTTTTTAAAGTACGATAGTTTCTTAAAATATAAGAGAACATTATTTACCAAATACTTTATTATCATCCACTACGTTACACCTTACACCACTTCCCCACATAGTCACCACCGTTATTCAGGCACCTGTCGTAACGGGAAACCAGTTGTGTATGTCTTCGTCAAAGAATGATGATGTAATAAAAACCAAGTCTGCACATCTTATTTCACAATATCATTGTCGTTGAGATGTTTTCCACCAAGGAATTTCTTCAGATGAAATCGCTTGATGCCAAATCCGGAGGTAGGGAGGGTGGTCGAATTGTTTCTAACCAAATTTTATAATCAGATCTTGAGTTCGTTTGGGTGTGTGTGACCGGGCATTGTCACTCATTATTGTTTCCCCATAAATCTCACATATTTGGTGATGACGTAACATTTCTCGCATTCAAAGAACGAATCACTTGTCTGACTTCATAACCGGTGGTCGTTCGATTGTTTTGAACATTTCCATGTTCTAACAACAGGAAAACACAAAGTGATGATCGATCACAGCTGCGTCTGACTTCAACGAATAGGGGAAGTGATCGCGCATGCTCAAAATCGCGACTGCAGCGCTGCAGCAGCAAAATATTAAAGCGCTACTTACTTTAAAAACGTGCCTCGTAGTATACACTTACTGTGTTAATATTTTACACATTATGTTGTGAAAATGGATAAGGTTAAATTGCAGCAGAAGCAATATTTATGATAGCGGTTTACATAGTTTTAAGTGTTATATTTGAAACCTAAGGGTTATTTTCACTACACGAAAATCTGCAGAAAAGACACTGTCCACTAATTACCGTTTTGTTATATAAGAGAAGCTTCAAACAGCACAAGAACTTTATACTCCCTGACGATATTTAGAGTCACTAATAAGTTATATATAAAGTAGTCATCAGGTCTCGTATAAATTCGTTTCATGTAATCTGAAGTTTATAGAGTTATAAAAACTTCGCTCCAAATTCTCAGCCTAGATGAACAGAACAAGTGCTTGAAGTGGTGCACTATAAGATATACATTAAATATTTTAAACTTTAATTGGTTCATAAATACGAGTAAGAGTCATTTTATTAGGGTACGCTATGTATAGAGTCTAAACTACCTCAGGTATCAAGCCAAGAAATGGCTTATATGAAGAAAACAGGGTCTGGACTTGGAGCGAACGTCAAGACCTGCCAAAGCATGTTAAGATCTTCGACAGGTAGTTCAGTTCAGGAGTGCCCATTCTCCACAATCATCCTCTCCCACAATTTTTCTGAGAGCTCAATTTAAACTATTTAGTTTCTTTTCTTTGTCGCTGAAAAGCTCCACAAAGGGGCTGTCTTATAGGTGCTATAGTAGCTATTGTGATACTGGTATATACTAAAAGCTTAAACAGATAATTGGAAAGTTAAAATCAATAAAAATCGTAATATTTACAGCAAAAATTACAAATAAAAATATTTGACAGGTGCTGTATTTTTTTTAGTTGGTACTTCAATGTATCCTATTGCGTCTATCTAAATAGATCTGTATAGTAAGTGTAATGACGCTATTCGATCTGAATAAATGCATAAATACCTATAATGCCACAGTTCCTGTTACACACTTCCAAAAGTTATGAGTTGATATGCCACATTATATCATACAGCATGAACTGTACTAAGGTTACTTTTGTTGGGGGATACAGCACTTTTAGATTAAGAAACTTAAATATTTAATCTCAGTTAACAATTGCAGTACTCGATTAAAAAGTGTAATAAATGTGTTTATATTACCTACCTATGTAAATTTATTTCAATACTTTATATTGTTGTAATCCCCAAAATTTTGAATTTCCCCTAAAAATTTGCTGACGACAGCAACTGCCAGTGCGCCAGCGATGAGCTTCGGACTGGCAATAACAACCCGTATGGTCACACAATGTTACCGTTTCAACAGATGTTTTTCATTGTTTTCTTCTACCACTACCATTAATAATTATTATCTGATACAATAAATTTATAAATGAAAATATAGATATTGTTAATTTTATAACTTTCCCTAATAAGGAGCAGATGCATATACAAATTATAAGAATTTTAAATCAGGTAATAGAATCAAAATGAAGGCAAACCTTGCCAAAACTTGGGAAAGTAAACTTATTCTTAATACAAATAATTTTGATATATGTAACCTATACGTATAAATATATTTTTAGAGTTTTATTTTGTTTGTTTTAAATATATAATCATATTTAAGAACCACCTATCGACGTGCTAACATTACGTAACAGAGTGATACCATAGTTAGTGTATATTCAGTTTTCAGCCATTATTAATAGGTCAGTATAATTAGGCACGAATACTGAAATATGTATATGGGAATAATACCCAACTTTTGGTTGAACATTTCCTGCTTTAGTCGGTTTATTTGTGCTAAATGTTCTTAATCTTTATACTGACCGCAATCTCTACTACGATAAATTATACAGTATCGTTTTAGGTTGAATCCTTTCAATTGGTTCAAGATTTAATGGCAAATTCAAGATTTTGCCAATCCGCCAGCTTCCATAATTAATAAGTATAATACTTCGCATTCATTTCAAAACGGCAGACAGGAGCCCCCACTTCGCACCTTCCACAGTATACTCCAATATGTTAATTTATACTATCATGCAACCAACAGCCATACGGTGCACTAGGGACTGTGACGTCACATACAACTATGCCAATGCAATCTGCCCATTGTCCGCGAAGCCGCTCGCTGCCAGTTTCCAGCATCTGCATATCGCATTTGAAGTAGAATTATCTATTACGTTATTTGCACCAAGCTTTGGGCGCCAAACTTGAGGTTGTTTATTACTGCTGTTTGCACCACGTATTGCGGGAGATATGTTTCTTGGAGTGTTCGCCCCACGTACGGTACAAAGTTTCCGGTGGCCTTCACCCCACTTTTAAAAAAAATCAATTTTGTATTTTTAATGTTTATTTAAATATTATTTATGTATGTTTGCCTCGGCTGCGTCAGTAGTAATTTGCAGAAACACGTATCTCTTAGCATGGGTTAGTGTGGCTAAAGAATGAAGGCTTACACAAATTATAATTTTTTACTTTACTCCTTTTATTATTCCTTCACACAATAAAATAACACTTCACTGATGTATCCTACTGTAGAGCTGTGAGATTATTGTTACTTGTACTTTTTAACACGTAAACTTTATATTATTCACGCTGTAATGAATTTTCTATCTCACACTGAATACGTATCGAACTGTTCGGGAACGTTGCCTAGTAGCGTCCAGTTAGGTATGCTGTCCTCTAGCGACTAGCTTCTATCGCTTAAATTTGTATATTTTCACTATTTCAATTTCTGGTTGGCTAATTATACTCCAATAGAATAATTTCATTTAACTTAAGCTTCTTCTAATTGTTGATTGGCTATTTATTAAAACTGTTTAAAATATTACATTATTGTTCCAAGAATTACTAGTAGTATTATTAAACTTTCTAATTTATTGTGTCTCAAGGTTACCTTGTTAGCAACTTTCGGCTTCTATTCTCACAGCTCCTACATTGTTAAATTACTTAATATATTCACATAACATTATTATATATGTACATAATATATAAATATAATACAATGACTGTTACATACACTTTATATATTATTTATACACATATTGCTTTTAGGCGTGCTGTTATTATATTTTATATTATATAATCAGACTGATATTATTTAAGTGATAAAAATACTGCCTCACATTACAGTTTATTTTATCTTACTGAAAAAGAATACTAAAAGCATAGGCATAATATTAAGAAAATGACGTGGCAAATTATTTATAAATCTACTCCAAATTGTAATATGCATAAACTTCGGCTTTTCTATAATTAACACCCTGTACAGTGAAAGCGTAGCGAAGTAGGAGCCCAGGACAAATTATTATTATCATTATTATTTGCGTTCTTAGTAATTTCTTGATAACTTGCCCATGCAATCACGACATAATTTTCCTTGAAATGTAGCATTTGACACGCTCACTCTGCGTACTTTATAATTAGACCCGTTACGCCTTTTTAAATTGATTATTTAAGGCTGAAAACCATTACTTAGCTCAAGGAATTCTACTTTGGGAAATGAAGCAGTGTCTGAAGGTAAATTAAATTGTAATTGCAGTTTCAAATTGAAAAATAAACTATGAATATATTAGAGCGTTTTAACATGTAAAGCGTAAAACTTTGTTCAAGCAAAGTATTATATAATAACTAAACGAACAACAAATACTGAGCATCTTTTGTCGTACTTACCACCGCTATTTATGACTTTTAATGCACTCGTGGAAAGCACAAGAACTGCAACAAAAGAGAAAAAGTTTTAGTAAACTGAGTAAGCCGTATCGCTAATTATCCAAAAGAAACTATAAACATCCAGTTTATTGATGCCATTAGGTGCATTAGTCCCTTAGGAAAGCAAGAAAATGCACCTTCTTAAATATATGGCAGAATGTATAAATACAGGAATGATATATGGGAGAAACTAATGATATGCAGAAATAAAAAAAATTATGATGTGACACATACACATGACTATCTTTACCCTATAACGTTTATTAGTGGATATACAAATTATTCTTACAAAAGCTTAATCTAAACGAACCTTTGAAAAATAGCTACATTGCACATTTCGTTATAGATACAAAGAGGACAGCGATAATCACATGTTTAAATGGACACTATACGTTGCCTTAAAATTCCATACTGCTTCTATGCAATCGCGAGAAACAAGCGAATGTTGCCAGAACTTGGCAATGTTGACAAGAGAATGACCAAGAAATGAAAAATTGAGCCTTTAATAACGGATATCTCAGAAATGGCTTATGCCAAAAAAATTTATTTGAAATAAATTGTGTTTTAAACAGATCTACATTTTTTGTATAGTACGTTTTCGTCTATCGCTTAAGGTTTACCAGTTATACAGGATTATACAAAATTTCTTCTAAATGAAGCGAACTTAACAGGTTACCCACAGAAAATTAAAGATATACATTTTATTTGTAATGTAAATATATTTAATGTATGGTATTTTGATCAAAGTCGTTAAGAGCCATTTTTTAGAAAATCGAGATTTTCGAAAAACCTTTTATGTAAAGGGTAGTCTGGGATGGCGGATTTTCCCGAAAATCTTTGTGTCGCATTTTTGGAAGATACTGAAGCTAAATACCAAATTTGGTATTTATTGGACTTTTCGTTTTTGAGTTATGCTGTTCTCAGACACACAGACAGACAACACAATATGTTTTTTCTAAAAACGCTTTTATTTGTATTCAGTTGGTTGCAAAACAAGTATTTCCGATGAAATCCCAATATAGAATTTTGGCTGAAATGCAATATCTTCTCTATGTACGTGGTAGAGAAAGTAAAAGAGACAGGTTGTTATATTAATACCTACGAGAAAAAAACTGAACGGTTTAATGGACAAAAGGCGTTCCTTTTACGCCGCTTAAACAAATTTTGTTTAATACAATAATTATAAATTTAATTTGATTTAAACGTCTTAAAACAATGTTTTCTAGAAAAAATTAATTTTCCCCGGAAATTTCTAAGCATTGTGGTTTCGTGCAATAAATTATTTAATATAGAGTAGGAACACTGCAGCTAAGCTGAAAGTATAGATATGAGACATTAATGTAAATAGATGCTTGAAAGTGTTTCGTATGAAATTATCACAATTTTCATTTGTAGGTAAATGAAAGCATTTGTAAACTCCTTCGATAATTATAATCGTTTGTGCGTCACGTTTTACGATGTAGGCTCAAGTACAGACTGCTGTTGCACGTAGTTTCGAAAGAAGTCGAGTGTGCGTGTTGTTAATATTGTTATTTTGCGCGTTCGAGCACTTCATTCAGTCTGCCTATTCATTTTAACTGTGAGTAAAAAGTGGGTTTTTCATTTTCTGTTCATATCTGTCCTTATGTTTGTGCTATGTCAGTTATTTCAAGTTAGGAATTAAGGTCATTTTCCTCCACACCTTGAGAAAAAACCACCACACAAACAACCGTATTTCCTACACGTGACAGAGCGGGAGAGGCTAAAATAT
Organism: Deroplatys truncata; assembly: GCA_030765065.1. Classification (NCBI taxonomy): domain Eukaryota; kingdom Metazoa; phylum Arthropoda; class Insecta; order Mantodea; family Mantidae; genus Deroplatys; species Deroplatys truncata. The sequence goes on from CM060978.1 coordinate 132,284,304, forward strand.
CATCATTCATTGAGCCACTAAAGTATGCAATTTGCATAATACCCCTGAGCAGCAGGTAAAATACAAATGGAAACGGGACAGACCGCCTGTCAGAGAGCGAGCTACACCGAGTCCAAACGTAATTGGGAGTAACTTTTTGGCCAAACCTGAAACAGGATAATATGTACGTAAAGGTGAATCAGTTATAGGGTGAAACTAATCAACTATTACTTACATTAGAGAAAACCATTTTAAGCATTTGCAACCCTATCCTGGTATTGTATAAATTCTATCATCGCGAGTACCAATAGCTTAAACCTCAGCAGACCAAAGGAGGAGGTCATTTTTGGTCCACACTTCTTTAAAAGCATTGTAAAAGTTGTACAAAGATTTTATACCCTAATTTTGTATAAAAAATAAAGCGAGGCTTATTATACAGTAATGCATGCCTTGTTTTATACGCTCGTAATGCATTCCTTGGGTGCAATCTCGAGGTGGATACAACATATCTCAACTTTGGAAAAGAAATTAAATGCAAAGCAACTAAAACAACAATTGAGTGTATCAAGCATGACGAAGTATGTAGGTAAACGTGATGAATACACAAATATACGCTGCGAATGTTTGAATTGGAGAGAGGGAAATTTGAATACATCTGGTAATTTGAACAATTCTCCGGTTTCACCCGCCATTCATTCCACCAACTGCTCCTTCATCACCTTTCCTTTCATCCATTTCACCATCATTTCGTTTCATCTACTTCCTTCCTCCCATTCCAGGCATCGGGCTGTTCATCCATCCTGGATATTCTGTCTGCTCCATGAGTGTGTCTGCTCCTCGACGGGTCTCTGACCCCAGGCACCCACCTGTAAGTCCTGCGGGGTGTAATTCCTACATGAGAGGAGGTTAAACAGAGAAAGAAAGAAAGTATGGTACCTCAGATTTCGAGTACCTTCGAAGTATTACACTTCATGCCATAAGCAGCATTTCATATTCATTTCTTCTACCAAAACAGAGTGTGTATCCAAATGATTACATGCATATGATTTTAATAATGGACAAATTTAGCACGCCTCCCCTGGCCCAGAGTATTACAAAAACATCTTGGTCCTCCGAGGTATTATTGCGGTTTATCTCTGGCATATGGAGGCGTTGGTCCGATTCATCCAACTTAGAAGAGTATCATGCTGATGTGTTTTCAAGGATAACAATTTAGCGTGCACATATATTTTCACAAGCTTAAACGTTCCAGTTCAAATAATTTCCTTGTTAGCTCCATTGTTTTTCGTATTTCCACAAACTGACAGAAGCTAAGAAGAAAACTCCATACTCTTGAGGCGTATCTTAGTAAACGTCTGGTATTTCCTGTCACGAGGATCAAGACAACACATATTCATCTGTTCGATAACCTATTTACCTGCTTACATTCATTTTACAATGTGGTTCTCATAATAATGCAACTCCTGAGTTGATAACTAAGTTCAAGAAAGGGAATGCTTCGAGATGGAAAACGAAACCTTTTCGGATTTATTTTATTTTATAACCGCTGTAGAAATTTAATATGAAGAGTTATTATTTTTCTCGATGTTTAAGACTATGTCATTTGCCTAATGCTTAATTTGGCGGACCGGTAGTTAAAAATCTACATATTCACCAGTTTCGCCCTATTTCGCTGCATATTTTGTATTAAGATACCTAACCTTAAACAACATTAGTACAACTAAACCTTTAAACGTGAACATTATTCTCATTGAAAAGTAAAATGTTTTTATAGCATGTATCAAAACATAAATCATGTTATGCTTTAAGTTAAGACATTCATTTTTCATAAATGATTGCATTTAACTTCCATTTTAAAGCATGATTAACAAAACTGCAAATGTAACGGACAACAACGGTATATTACGATTGCTTGGGAGGGATTTCGCTAACTGCTCGTTTCTTACTTTAGACAGCTGCTTCTTATAGTTTAAAGATTTCGGAAATTTTGGAAAATGGAAATTTACTTATACTCAAAAGACAGTTGCATATTCCCTGTTCAATATGAACCCTAGATTGACCTGGATACTAAAGTATGCAGCTCGCGTGCAATTAAATTTCACAAACAATTTTACGGATCAAGATTCTGTAATGTCTGGTCAGTGTTCTGGCTCGTCAATAAAGAGGATCCAGGTTCGATTCTCGGTTCGCATATAGTGAACTTTCCATTTATTAGAATCATTCCTCCGCGCCACAGTTCCTTTATTATTAATTTAGGAATAAGTGCTAGTGAGTTTCATAGTAAAAGTGTAATAGTTTATAGGGTACACAACAAGGGGGAGACCTCACTCACTGCGACCTACGTCAGATCTATTACGGGTACCACCCCTAGGAGGCTACAGGCCGCAGATAGAACAGGCCACAGAGAAGCGCGGAAATCCCTAACAGTTCCTTAATGGAAGACCCGTTCTACTACTAGAACTGCCCAGAAAGAGAGATGAATGACCTTTATGACCAGGCAGCCCTTACATGAAACACTCTTTCCTTGGGGCAAGCATCCGCGACACCTGTCCGGCACCACCATACACCTCGAAAACTAGAAGTACACCTGAAACATGAGAACGAAACGGAATAAAAGGAAAGTGAAGGAAAGGAAATTGAGATAGATGAGAGGCTACCCCAACGTTTGTCTACTGACCAGGAAAAACCAAGAAAAACCCAAGTTCAATGAACTTGGGAATAGAAACCGTGACCTCCCGAATGCGAGAAAAACTCGCTCGGTAAAAGTGTAACGAAAACAATTTAAAAGCATTATCGAATGTTTCTCAAGTGAAAAGCCCCCGATATGGCCATAGAGGCTAAAGAAGGGGGACTATACAAATAAAACAATTAAAATAAAAAGATTCTATATTGGAGTGTAGATGATGTGTATCACTACGTTTCCATTGAAGTCGATTTAATTACACATTCCGTGCTGAATACGATCCGCGATTCTATGATAAATCCAATATTTATTGACATACGCAAACTCGATTTACTTTGACAAAGGGCAAACCTGTCAAAGATATGTAAATGTTAGAGTTTTGAGATTAGTGTAACTATAGGCATATGCGGCATTAATATGAAAATGGTAAAAAGTGCCCTTTGTGTCTATTATTCCACCAGGTTTTAAAGGTTTGTTGTTTTTTCAAGAAAAGTTGTAGCATGCACGATGACCAGAAAGAAAATTCCAGATCCAAAACTTGTATTTCACAACACTTCTTCAGAAGAAATGGGCGAAACGTAGACTTGTATGTTCGGTTAAACAAAGAAGCCAAGATTTGTGGGAGGGAACGTATAGTTCGCTTACACTTTAAGGAGGAAGACTGGCTCGAAAATTTCCAAATGAGGAATGCCACCTTTAAATGCATATTCCAGGGGATTGAACCATAATTATATCACAGTAAAGAGCTTTTACGAGTTTAAATGTCTGTAGAAGAAAACAGCGAGTGATCAGTGCATTACAATGAATACAGTAGAAGTTAACACTCTCTGGTGTACTCAGTAGATTTCAATATGGTAGGCGTTTCCATGTAACAAAAGTTCGATCCAAATCCTACTTCCTAAAGATTCATTTCGATCTGATTCCGTGTTTCCATGGAGTATTCAATACGGTTGCTGAAATCGATTTCAATTCTCTATGGATACCTGGTGTATATTACCAAAACAATTCTACATACAAAATAGGGTGAGTAAATTCATAAAAGCGTTTCTTAACCAGAGTAAATTCTGGTATTCATATCAATTTTCCATTAAATAAAATCATTATCACAATAGTTATTTGCAATGAAAGACCGTTATATCAAACTTAATACGCGAGCATTTAACTAAACGAGCGCTAGCGCGTTTTGACGTTTAATGGTATTTTGAATCGCAAATTTTAAAAGAACATTACGCTGTGCTTAGTAATTTAGAAACTTCTGGGTAATATCTCACTGTAGCGAAATTTAGCGAAATTCTCTCTCTTTTGGTTGTAACATTATGTTGAAAACAAAACACCATTAAATTGCTTTGACTATATAAGTCCCTTTTAATTTAGGTTGGTTGATAATTCGCGACCGGGTCTCGGCAAAGTTTATAAGTATAATAAACTAACTGCATATAAATTAATTAACACATTTAATATACATAATAATAGTAATAATAATAATAGGAGGAGGAGTAGCAGTATCTGAGGTAGAGGGAGTGAAGTAAGTGGATATTTGTAGGAAAGGGTAGAGCGAGACAGCGACATCTAGTAATGTGCTCTATATTTATAACAGGCCAGCATCTCAATGCCTATATTTTAAGGGTTCAGCCCCTAAAATGTAAATTTACGTACATGGAGAGGGTTCTATTAACAATGCTTACCATTACAAATGCCATAAAATATATGACTTCGATGTTGATAAATTCAATATACCTGAAATCCAATTTAACAGTGCAATAGTTAATAATTATTTGTTAGTAAACACAAATGAATGTAGTAAACGCAGTAAAATATACCATTGAAAAATTGCCTCCTTCTTTTACGTTTCTTTGTTATTTGTATTCGTGTCTTCTATGTTGTATTGAACTCAGTTAACCGTATTTATGTAATGAACATTACAATTGCACATTTCCTGCTATTTTCACAAATAAATAAATAATGAAAGAAATACAGATTTAGCATGCCACAAACTTTGCTACACAGTAGCTATCTTAATGATACTAAGGAAATACGCGACTGTTTATATAAATTTTTACGATGTTAAACAGTAGCTATGCGTGATGTATGCACACTGTTAAAAAAGCAGAAATTATGCTCAAAGTGGTGCCAGAGCATTTGCTGAAACCTGTTTCTTCTATCACTTTGGAGCTCAAAGGTTCTAACCGCCCTTGTGCTATAAACGTGTAGAAATCCAAAGGCTATTTTAGCATACAATTTGGATCACGTTACTTGTTTTCGAATGCTTGATTAATAGCAAATGCATGATAATTTTAGAAAATCAATCCGAGACTGGTTTTGCCAGATCTTAGTGTCATGGATTTCCAGAGTAAGTCTGTTTATTAGGTTTCTGGTTGCTACCCGGATGTGGATTTGAAAGGTAAAGGATCGTAATCAATCGAAAGCTTCCTCTCGTTCGTCGCCAGAAATGAATGGAGAAAACATTACAGTTAACACAATCTATGTGTAACACAGTGAGCCAATGTGGATGCTCATACGACGTTAACATCATACGTGTTGGTTTGGATGTATTGATGGTCAGTTAAGCAATCTGTACTATTTTTTTTAATCAGTTGATTATTATAATAGTTATCAAAACGATTTCTTGCTTTTGTTCTTTATCAGAAAACAATATTGTTAACAGCAGTACAAATAATGACGTACAGTATTGGCGAGTTTATATCCACGAGGGCGGCATTGACTACTTTCTCTGAAACCTACCTGCAGAGATAGTATAGTATTTCACCCACTAGTTGTATATCAAGATTTCACGAGTTTTAAGATCCCTGAACCCTAAAATGCATTTTTGGAGAAAGGTCCTCGCACGCGCGCATATGTGTGTGTGTGTGTGTGTGTGTGTGTGTGTGTGTCGAGGGTCTGTGAATAGCACAACTAAAACACGAAAAATCCAGAAAATAACAATATTTTACATTTGACTAAGACACTGTTGAAGCTTACCAGGCGAAGATTTTCAAGAAAATCCTGCTACCCGAGACTATGCTTTACACGGAAATGTTTTCGTTATTTTTCATTTTCTCAAAAGTTATAGACAGAGATAAATTTAATCTAGGAAAAAGGTAGAGTTTATCAAAGCACGCTAACTTATTGAAAATAATGCCTCCATAGATGCTTAAGGTTTGCCGTTGTTCCTTTTCCTTCTAATACGCATTAAAACGCTGCTTTCGTATATTGTTGCTTAATTCAAAATAATTTCTTGAAAACATATATCGTAAATAACGTAACATAGATAGAAAAATAATTTTTAATGAATGCTATAATGCATACGGTATTGTGACTTGGTTAATTTTTCACTTTCACTCACTTTGTTGTTGCGCGTAGCGGTGTAACGAAACACGCGCGAAGTAGCCTCTTCTTCCTTTTGCTTCACTCATTAGGGTGTCGAACACAGGAGTTCGCTTCTCTTGCGCAGCAGAAATCACTGTACGTCACAACCTCACTCATTAAGTTACTGGCACTCTATATCATATAACAATAAGAGCTTACTAGAACACGCTTGTGGATATATATTCTCCAGAGGGTTCCAGGAGGTGAGATTACAACCGTCCAGAAAAACCTCGATATCTCTCGATAGCGCTATCCTCTTTATCTCTCCAACCAAATAGTCGGTCGGCGCTGACGGACAGCGTGTCACAGTATATCTGGGAATCTCTAATGGGAAGAGAAAATTATATGATCATACCACATGAATTCATTTTTATTTGTTCCATTTATTAGCCGCCATTAACATCTAGGTCAATATCGACGGCTTTGACTTTGTAATAATTACCTATCAGCAATGATGTTCACTCGTGTGCGTTAATCATATTTACACATTCACACACTCATTCTTTCCTAACTCCAGAGAGGATAGGGAATCCTCGTTGTTCTAAAGTGGGATCTCTGAATTTGCCACTAGTAATGTTTGTAGTTATGTGGAATGTAACTCTGTGCAGAATTTCTTAATAAGAGCGACTTATCAACGGTGGTATTATTGGTTTATCTAACTGTGAGCTCTACTTTTGTCTGCATGATATACCTTCCATCATGCCATCTAAACAATAAAAAAACAGAAGAAAGCAATTTTGCTACGCGGCTGGCTATATTGGAATGGTACAATTACGGCAAGTTTGATGGATAGGACGGCTTGTATCGACGAGGAGAAATAGCCCACACCCAACGTCATTATTTCTTGGGAACTGCCATCAGATTACTGTAAACCAGGGAAGTATAACTACTCCGTATGCAGGAGGAAAGAGACTATAAATAATTTGCTAATGTCTATGCCCATAAAGGTTGGCAATTTATCCTTAAAATGAAATGGTCTCCTTAGTTATCGTTACGCGCTATATTCGTTACTGTTGTGCTCCAGACGACTCTTTGTTAACTCTTGCGGATTTCAATTATGGCATCCCGGATATAAAGCTGCCTGCATAAAGAATGCGTTTTGTGTAAACATCTTTACTTCTTGGTCCACTGTAAGATACTATACATTTTTAACGTTTTTATAATAGTATCTTTCTGTCGTTATTTTTGTGGCCGGTGATAAACAAGGGTTTATTTTTGTTAACTGTTAAACGCTTCATTTATGTACTTTTACGTATGTGGCCCCTTTAACTTATGTGGTCGTATCGCTTCACATAACAACTGATGGCGTTTATAACCCAACTAACTGTAGATTTTCAACGTATTTTATACATTTTGCTTTATAACGCACTCACAATCAATTCCGGAACTCTGATCACTGGATCATAAACGCAGCCTAGCAACTCTTTGGACACTCATTCTGTACATCCATGACAGACCAGCTTATAATGGTTATGCTGGCTTATTTAAATCATATACTATCGCGTAATTTAATACAATTTCTCATTATCTTGTTCATCTCGCCCATAAGTTTCGGAAGCATTTTCTCCATCTTAAACCCACTCCCAGTTACCAGGTTGTCAAATAAAGCAACTATATTTAAGTTTCGTGACATTTACTCAGTAAAATAAAGAAGAAAAACTTTTATGGTCGTCAAACGACGAACGTTGTCTTACTGTTCATTGTGAAGTCTATCCGCTATCGCTCCCAGATCTCAATTGAAACTATACTGTTTCCACATCAATTGAGTATGATGTTTTTTGAGCTAGGCGTAGGGATGCGGCGACCGCATCGCCCAGACCCTTATAGACATTGCATTCAGCCAGTCGAGAGACTGCCGTGATAAGTAATTCATCTTGCCTGCTCAGTAATCCCTTAGGAGAATAAAAGGCATACATGGGAGGCATTCTCTCACCAAAAAGTCCCAAAACACGGACCCATGCCCAGGGTAACAGGGGCAAAGACCTCAACGACGTAAAGGCGGAAGAGGCAGTCTGCTCAGAGGATTGGTACATGAACAACAAGTCTGAAGGAAGCATCCGCTACATATTCAATGTGGAGTTGGTAGCCCTACTTGAGAAAATACTATACTCCAATTCTTCAAAGTGTTGAGCCGGATGAGTCAGTAGGACGCCGACTGAGGTGCATAAAGGATAAACGATTGGGCATAACAAAAAGAATAAGAACATAGGTTAACAAGTAAAGACGATTTCATGCCAACTTGATAATAAACTAAAAAGAAAGCACATTGACTTAGAAGTAATAACTGAAACTAAGAGGAAATATTAAGGCATCAGAGATTGATGGTCTACCAGGGGAATTTTGGAAAATATGCATAGAGAATAGAGCTAGGACTAAGATACTGGTTACACTGATGAATATTATATTTGAAGGGGGAAAAGTACCACATAAGTGGAGGGCAAGAATAATTGGCAAGGAAGTGTCAAAGATCCAATTAATTATAGGGGTATCAGTTTGCTGTCAGTCTTAGGAAAAATTTATTCAGGAATTTTAGCAATAGATTGCAGAAATGGGCAGAGGAAGAAAATAAATTATCAATATTTCAGAGGGGATTCAGAAAAGGTAGGGGAGCAGTGGATATTATTTTCATTATAAAATCTATTATAGATAAATACTTAAGAATTAAAAGAGTTAGGGTATATATGGCATTTATTCACTTGGAGAAGGCATTTGATACTATACATACAGAGGCACTATGGATTAAACTGAGAAGTAAGGGACTAAGCTCAAAATTCATTAGAGCAATACAGAATATATATAAAGTTTTATATTAGGCTGAATGGTGATGAAATTATGGGGAAAATGTATAGTAATAGATATGGGATTAAGACAAGGTTGCAAACTTAGCCCTATACTGTTTAACGTATTTATTGACGATATCTTAGAAGAGTTGAATAACGATAACTTATATCTACCCAAGTAAATAATAGAGAAATTCCAGGATTACTTTTTGCAGATGATTTAGTAGTAGGTTCTATTTCAGTAGGAGGTCTAACAAAAGTGTTGCATATCATATATTCATTTTGTAAGAAATGGGGTTTAAGAATACATTTTAAAAAATCAAAGATAATGGTATTTAAAAAGAGCTATAAATTAAAGAAGGAGGAAAAGTGGTATGTGGGAGGGAAAGAGTTGAAAATAGTAAACAAGTTTGATTATTTGGGGCTGAGAATAAGTAGTAATGGGAGATGGAACGATCACAAGATAAGTGCCTTAGCTAAGGGAAGATTAGCAATGACTGCTATAAGAATATGCTTAAAGAAAATACCAGATATGCAAATTAAATGGTTGGAAAAGGTTTACAAAGCTGTAGTTGAAGCAAAAATGGTCTATGGGTCAGAGATTTGGGGATGTGAAAAAGGATGGGAGATGATTGATAAAGCACATAGATCGTTCTGTAAATGTATGTTAGGTTTATCTATTCCATCGCCTAATGGAGCAGCAATGTTGGAGTTGGGAAGAGTACGTAGCAAGGACATGGCATAGATTGAAATCATTGGACGAACATAATATCTTAAGGAAATGTTTAATAATACAAGAAAAATCCAGTGATGGGATGAACTGGGCTCAAGGAATAAAGAGAATTTTACAGGAAATAGGAATCGGTAACTTATGGGAGGAGAGAGAAGGGTTAGTTAAAGGTTTCTGGAAAGAACTGAGGAACAGAGTAGAAGATATAGAGAAACAAGAATTATTTCAATGTCTGGAAGGAAAGAAAAGTTTGGAACTATATAGACAATTAAAAGTGGACTGGGGAAAGCAGGAGTATGTGGATGTAGGTAATAGATTAGTAAGAGAAGGGTGGGCCTGGTCCAGATTAAGTGCATATAGGCTAAGGGGAGATAGGAAGGGAGCGAATTTGTATAGGCGTCCTTTTTGTGGAGAGGCAGATAATGATTTGCATTATATAATTGAATGTGAAGAAACTAAGTTGTTGAGAGTTCAGTTTTTACCTAAAGAATGGAAGAAGGTTAATAAAAAAGTATTAAAAGTTAGGATAATGAAAATACAAAAGGAGAGGGATATAAAAAGAATAGAAGAATATATGGGGAGAGTAAGAGAAAAATGGTTTAGAAAAATAAAGCAATATGAATTTGTTATGACCCACCATGCATAAATAACCACGGTGTTAAAGTGCATGATGGAGCAAAGAAAGAAAAAATAGCAATGTATTAAAAATTGTAAGAATTTTGTACAGAATTTTTGGAAATAAATACATATACATACGTACATACTTACATACATGCATACATACATACATATATACATAATATTCCAATTCTTCAAAGAGTTGAGCCGGATGAATCAGTAGGACGCCAATTGAGGCGCATAAAGGATAAACGATTGGGCATAACAAAAAGAATAAGAACATAGGTTAACAAGTGAAGACGATTTCATACCAACTTGATAATAAACTAAAAAGAAAGCACATTGACTTAGAAGTAATAACTGAAACTAAGAAGAATAAAAAGAAACAAAGAAACTAAACAATTATGCAATGAAATATAATGGAGTTCCTCAAAATGTGCACGCCTACCTTGGACAGCAGTTTTAGTAAATAATATATGGAAAAATAAATTTTATAAATGAAAGAATAGTTACATGTAAACTTAAAATTGTAAGAGGTCATGTGCCAATAGAAGTTGCTTATCCCCTCGGGGAAGGGAGGAAAGAAGACACCAAGATATTCTACGACGGACTGCAAGGAAACCGAACAGAGTATACAAGACAGGTCTATACTTATATGCAGCGACTAAAACGTAAGAGTTGGTAATCAACAATAACAGAAGTAGTTGGAACTTTCTGGGAACAACATATCAATAGTAATGGTCAGAGTTAACGCATTTGGTAACATACATCATTAATGTAGCAAACAATTTTTTTTAGGAAAAGAGACATGAATCAATTTACTTGGACAGAAAGAGGGCAACGATCTCTTATAGGTTTTATATTATGGCAGTTACATGTTAAATCCACGATGTTTCAGTTAATAGTGGCAGTGATATGGGATCAGAGCACTTATTAGCCATTGTGAATGTGTCTTTAATGGCTAAATGGAAGAAGTAGAAGAATCTACAAAAATGCCCCCAAAATCAGAAATATTTTAAGTTTACTTCTTAGAGCAGTTAAACATTAAGTCCCCAGTGGTGTAGTGGTTACCATGCTAGCCTCTAGTTCCCGAGGTCGCGGGTTCAAATCCAGCGAGGACGGTGGATTATTTCGGGCGTAAAAATCCTTAGCATGGCTTCCTTCGGAAGGGAAGTAAAGCCGGTGGTCCCGGGTCGAAGATTTACGGCACGTAAAAGAACCTCAAGCCTGATAAAGAGGCCTCTGAGCAAAATTACTGGTATTTCACGCCCAATATAGAATGGGACGCACAGCAGTTAAAGAGGTCCATAAATAAACTCAATTTAATTTAATTTAATTTAAGGAAAAAGTAAAGATTTTATCAGGTCAGATTACAGGAATATTTAACGCAAACGCCAACATGTAGAACAAGAATGGATGCATATAAAGAGCAGTGTTTGAAGCAATATGTAAGAAAAATTAAGGTAACCAAAACAAAATGTTTTAAAAACATGGATACTAAAGATAAAAAGATAAAAAGATGGATAAAAAGATACTAAAAATTCAGGGAAACGAAAAGCATATCTGAAATTTATACAAAAATGATGAATCTAGAGAATAATATAAACAAAAACCAAATTACGCCAAACAATTAGTAAGGAAAGCATATGCTGACTCTTGAAAATGATACATTGCAATCATAGAAAGTGATGTGTATGGAAAGCACACTGTAGCGTTTAAAACGATGAAATATTTGAATAAATCACAGAAGAACTCGACATGTATAAATATAATTCCATTAGACCGGTTGAAACAATATTACAAATTCCTATTGTATGATGGAGATATGACTGAAGAGGATATAAAGAATTGATATAATACCTGGATTGATTTAATTGCATTGGAATAATACAGGAAGCTTTTAAAAACCTGAAAAGTAGAATGGCATTTGAACCTGTCATGAAATGTTCAAATATGGAGGTTTCTTGCTACAGCTTAGATGGCTTTATTTATACAGTGTATGTTGGAAAAATTATTAAGTGCCTAATTCTGTCTGATTCTTGGGGAATATCTGAGAATTTCACTACTTAAGAAGGAAAATCTAAGTGATTGTGAAAACTATAGAGCTATAAATCTGTTACATACTATATACAAAATGTGCGTTAAAATTATTAATAATGTATTGAGAATTACCTATATCTGAAGCACTGATGAAATAGGAACAAATTGGTTTCAGATAAGGTGGCTCCTGCAGTGATAATGCTTTTAGCTTTAAGAGAATTATAGAGAAAAACTTTGAGGTCAATTTAGAAACCATAGTACATTCATCGAATTCGAAAAGCCTTTGTCTCTATTGGTAGAAGCAAACTATAGGAAATAACGCACTGTTAAATGTCTGTATAGAAATGCAAGAATTAAAGGCAGTACAGGCATATTAAAATGAGAACCTGTGATAATAAACAAGGAAAGAAATAAAATAAAAACAAGGGAATGAGACAAGGCTGTAGTCTATCACCTAAACGTTTCTGTATCCACGTTGAAGACGGTATTAAAATGGAAGAATTAACTAACTCCAGGCGTACCAATTAGTAGAAATAAATATGTAAGTAAATAGGTATGTTGTTATATCCGGATGACATTGAAGTAATACAGAAGAATGAAGATAATTTACATGTTCAGTATATAAGCTAACGTCAATTTTATTGGAAAAGAATATAAGTCTACCAGAAATACCAAAGTTATGGACATCGGGATAAATATCCTGTGCACTCAAAAGCAGTAGGTAATAGAAAATGAAACACTCGAACAAGTAACTTATTTTTATTTGGGACCGCTTCATGCTGGATGCTTCTCAACTTTCTGGAACAAACATCTAACAGAGTCGTGCAGCCAAAGCTATCTGTAATGCACCCGCTTCCATCTATAAATTTGAGTTTGCATACAAAAACACATTCTAATAACATACAATTTCTTGAAGTACTCGTTTTTGTGTTGCCTATGAAACAGCCTATGATGAGGTCTAAAGAGCTGAGAAAATTCAGAGAGCATTACGCAAGCATAAGCAGAACATGTGTGCAGACTAAATAAGATATCTGTAAAGCATTAATTTCAGACCGTATTTATAGTATATTTATACTATTATAGTATAGTATCTTTACAAATTTATACAAAACAGATAGTATTATTATTAACATGAAAAAGTTAGGAAAGTGCTGGTAAATTAATGTAAGATGAATTTCAAACCATTTAATTATTTAGTATATAGTATAACACTAAGGAAACTCAGACTTAGATATAAATCAAACAGATATATGATTTACTGCAAGAAGAAATAAAAAGACAAGAAAAGAGACACAGATGAAGTTTTACACAGTAATGGCAATAGCAACGTTTCAATGCGGTTCCAAGGTTGAACATTGATCCTCCCCCCCGCAAAAAACAGGAAAAGAAATGAGATTATACTAAAAGCCATCTGGGAACATACTAGAATGGATAAAAGGAGAAGCACAAAAATTAGGGAAGAACTACATAGTTTTAGAATATCGTTATTTGGGTTTTTTATGTATGTCCACCCCTTCCGTATTCTCATCTCCAAGCTTTTCTGTCCTCCCATAGGCTTTCGGAATGTTTTTCTCCTTCATATCTTTTTGCACTACAAATATTTTTACATTAAAGGATAAAGTTATAGAAAATGAAACAACTGAAAAGAACATTTACAATGGGTGGAACATTCAAGGATACCAAGAAATATTTGAGAGTACAATCCAAGAAGGAAAACAAGAGCAGGACACCCATATCTGAGATGGAGAGACCAGGATTTTCTTCACCGGCCATGTGGACGAAGCAGTTCAATGATGGACTAAACCGTGTAATGATGATGATAAGTTTTATGAAAGAGAATGACCAAAAAGATATTCGTAAGATAACACAGCATTTTATCAGATAGTGAACTAACAGCTTCAGTCCCCCTTGCCGCTATGGTTACTATGCCAGGCGGGAAGTAAAGTCAGTACTGTAATGTGATACCTACATTTTTAGGTACCTCTCGCATATGTAAATAAAGTTTTTATAATAAAATTACTTACCAATTTTGAGTAAAAAGTGCATATACAGTAATCTAGAATGTTAAAGGAAGGAGTTAATTACTAGATCGCGTCTAAAAGCTTCACTTCAAAAACCATTCCTCAGCTATGTTTTGCGGTTTGTGGCATTCAATCCTCGACTACCCTTTGCGGCTTAGGGCACTCCCGGGTGTTGGCTGTACTCCATATCTTTCACTATGTTCGGATTGCGAATGTTGTCAGCAGAAATGGTCCCATAATACCTCGGGTGTGATGCGTATTGCGTGTTAATTGCTTATAATGAACAAAGGTTAAAACTTGTTTGCATGTAAAGTGACCTCATACCCCGAGGAAAAGGGTCCCTGGGCAAAATTTGTTGGTTTGTATGGCTTTTTGTTTAGCCTAGAGCCATCTAATAGACACTGAGCTAACCATTCATCTCCCCGGCTCTAGCCAGTAGTCAGTAGGTGCTGGCACACAACTGATTATAAAGAATCACGCTAGAGGTCCCTATGTTTCGTGGTTGGTGCGGTAGGGTCACTATTCATTCCGACATTTAAAAAGTTTCAGAAATTTGTCTAGTATTTCACAGCATTACTCAGAACAGAAAACTTATTCTGTGAGACACAAGAAAACTAAATTTCCTAGGAGCTATTGGAAATCAGGAAATTACATTTAAATATAATTAAATCTCGTACTCTGAAAAGGCATTGATGAACACTAAAATGTAATGGTTTTCTAGTACAACTTCGTTTTTGTAATACAAAATGTAAAATATGTGCAATAATTTCCCATTCAAATAAAATCAACTATAAATAAGACCAAGTTTCTTATTATTAATCTTGAAGTATAATTGTTTAAAACGAAACGGAACATAAGACATATCCCTTTAACATGATTTGAAGCTAGTTGTTGAAATATTGGCTCCATGAATATCCTGGCTGAATATATTTTAAGTTTTGGGCTATTTCTGAACACAAGTGGGTAGATCAATAGCACAGGTGCTATTGATTCCCAAGTGGCATCCCAGAGGAAGTTACCATGCCCGACATAATCGCAATACCCTTAAAGAACCGTGAAGTGGGAATACTAACAGCGCAATTGATAAGGTTCACATCCGCTGTTCTTTATCTGACAAAGTAGTCTCTTCTTCTTTAACGAATTAACCTCCTCGTTGTAGGACTTTGGATGATCAGCCCAATTCCTCCTATGGCGGCGTAGAAGAAGGAAATGAATTATCCAAGCCACTGTTCGCCAAGCGAACGAGGAGAAGCGTGAAAAAAACTTCGATCAGATTAGCCGGCCCTGGGGGTTTGAACCCGGGACCTCCCAAATGTAGGCCACAGACGTTACCAGCTGAGTCATCCCCTCGATTGACAAAGTAGTCACAGAATACAAATACTTTATCAACCACAAAGTTGTCATTTTTTTAGGTATTTTATAGGCAAAAAATCGACTGTGAATTAATTTTTCAAGCGGGGACAGGAATACAAAGAGCAAATGCTTTGAATAGCATTTATTCACAATTTATTGCTGCAGTATGACATATAGATCCAATTATTAGTCACCACCATCATTAACTTAATGACCATTTATTGACTACTCCTTCAATTTGAAGAGCGAGCTTGAGGACATATCCCCTACTATAAATGGCTTAATTAGATTAAATTAATTTCTAGTTGTAATTACTGTAATTGTATTAATATAACTAATATTTCCTATTAATGTAAATAATAACTTCAAAGGCGTATAGGGTACAAAAATGTATATTGTATAATATTTAATCAAAGCCAGAGAAATTGCAATAGAAAACTTAGTAAACAGCGGGCAACAAATTTCAGAATATTCTATGTCAGTTAAATACAAGCTACCGTTCCATTTTTAAACACTGATCAGTACATAACATCTGTACTTCACATAACCTGATGGGCTAGTTAGCAAGCAACGTCAACGTAATCACCAACAGACTACATGTATTTTTGCATCAAACGCAGAAGGAAGACACGCTAAAGAGTCCTCACAAAATTATTCAATTCATGCCTCAGATTTGTTGGAAGGAGACCACTAATTAGCTCACTCCACAATGTCCCGCGTTAGAGCGCATAAATATTACAGAAACGCAGTTTAATGTGGGAAAATAGTAATGAGCGTGATGTTGGCTAATATTTAAGAAATTGCGGGAAAATATGTGAAATTGTAATCTCGTAAAAATACACGCGAATACTCTGGCTAGCAGGGAGAGTTTGTTAAAGCTGTAACGGCTGTTATGTATTTACAGTGACCTACGAAAGTGCCAATATATTCAAATAGTGCTTCAGTGAAACGTGTGCGTTATTTCTATACTTTATTCTTGTTCGTCGTTCCCCATCCTGATTAGAGTGTCTACCATGCAGAGCTAGCCGACGCACATGAAACACTATATACACTATATGGCATATTTTAATACACCCATAACATATACAATAACACAGACATAAAGTATCGTCGACAGAGGCAAGCAGAGTAGCATTATCTACAAGACGTTGTCATCAGGGTCGTCGCAACTCAGAGCAGAGAAGACGCCAACGCACGGTAGGAACCGGCATAAGCTAAATCATTCATGTTGAACATTCCAGGATGAAAACGTAAATATTATTATACACCGGGATGAGGCCAAAAGTTTTGCAACTAAAATATTACATTTAGTTACCCCGGCATAGACATTGAGGGACGTAGCTACAGAGGCAAGCGAAAGATACCAAGAACTTGCTGCACAAAGCTATAGCGGGCGTGGAATATTTATACATAATTACATCTGAATTCACATTTTGTTCAGGTTTATTATAAGTTAAGGTGCTCTACAAGGTACACGAAAGGTTACAAAGAAAACACTGGGGGAGATGCCCCACGCACACACATGGCAACACGCACCCTTACACACATGCTAACACATACGACTCTCACACGACACTGGCTACAACTGACGCCAACCCAAGCCAAGTCACAGAAAGAGAGCTATTCCCTCAATTGCCTTCACGACCCAACTAGGAAGATGAAATTGCCGCGCCGGACAAACACTCAACACACATATCCTGACACATGGAAGACTCACGCACCAAAGACGCTACCAAGCATGCTACTGCTAGACCCACGCTATCAACAAATATGCTATTCCCTCAATTGCCTTCATCCTCCAACTAGGGAGATAGAGTTGCCGCGCCGGACAAGAACGTAACATACAAACACAACAATTAGCTCAACAAGGATCACAGCAGTGTAAAGGGCGTCCATAAATAAAACCCAATTTAATTTAATTTCACAGCAACAATGTGTCCGACGCGACAATGCACACACATACGCTACAATAGGGTGTTGCTGTTTCAATGCTCCCCATATGGTCAATGGCTTTCGGGGAAAGCTTGATAACTGAACCTAAATAGTGTATGGTGTCCGCTACCTACGATGGTAGGATGATAATGATAATGGCAATGGAACGAGTGGATTTACAGCTTTCCGATACACGCTGTGACTTGGGGACACTTCACATAACCTAGTCAGAACTGAAGGTTTGGATAGGGCCTACTAAAAATCGCCATACCAGAGTCGGGTATCGAACCGCGTACCCTCAGCACGAGAGGCTTAAACAAAACAGACTAGCCCGCAATTAAAAGAGTAATGATTATGCTACTTTGCACAGTCAAAATACTTGCAGTGGGCAGGTCCAGCCCGCGCCCTGAAAATGTAGACAAAAGAACTATAACTTTATATATATATATATATATATATATATAAACTATTAATAAACATTTAGGCATATCGTCAACAAAGTATTTAAAATAACTGGCTTTAACTCTTCTTGCATTCATAAAACATTATGATACATTTGATTATAAGCGTAAATGTGTCGAAAACGCGTATACACTCTGGTTTCTTTGATCCTTAGATAAAAGACAATCTTTCGATATTAAAACGAAAATACGTTGACCACAAATGGCAATGTTCACGAATAAAACACAGGCTGCATTATAGAAACTATTGACCTAAGAAATATTTGCATTCTCAATATATTAATTTACGCAGGATTTAAAAACCATAAAGCTCATAATAAATTATGTGTAGTTTAACCCCCTGTGTCTCTTATAATTACATAGGTTCCAAAGCCCATACATTTGTGCCACTATTTTAATTTATACCTTTAAAAATATGTTAACTAGTATGGAATAAAAACAAAAGAAGAAAGTCATGATGACTTCCGGGCTTCACATAAACGTAACTCATACATTAGTGTTGTTTTATCGGCAGTGGTGATGCTGTTATAGTATCGTAAAGGCGCCTGCAGGAAGGTGAACACCACCCAGCAGACCAGGGGCGTGTCGAACCTAAACTCGTGTTAAATTTGTCGCTTTTATCTCTTTACCATCACATATACAGAGTATGTTGGTAGCCAAATATGTCCTGAAGCCTAAGACTTGAGTAAAAAATGGTTGTTGCATAGTGTGCGTTTATTCTTGTGCAATTTTAAATACCAGAGGCAAAGATGTACAAGCAGATTCAGATCTCCTTCAACCGTAACGATACAATATAGTCCTCGGCAAGGGCTGTCACGAGTGCGGGTATTTATTGTTGCAAACTGGGCAGCTCCGGTTCATTCATGGCAGAGGATCTGCTTCAGGCAGTTCATGCAATAAAAACACATGGGGCATTGTGATAAGCAAATCCAGAGAATCAGAACCCTAGTTTTTCTTATATATTTTTTAAAAGGGTTGTTTATAAAGATGTTATTTTAAATCTTAACATCCTGGTCAAGTTGGACAATAAATAAAAGAATGAATGAGGAAAATGAGCTCAAGAACCCAAAGTCTATTCATCCTAATAAGCTAAAATGGCCAGTAAAAACCTCAAAACCTTAGTGTAGGAGTTGGACCCAATAAAAATTCTATCCTGGGCCTCCAGCATAGGAGACAAGAACATAAACCTGTTACGGTGTTTATTAAAGTATTGCTCATATAAAATAACGGGATCTCTAAGAGAAAGCGAAGCTTAAATCCTGTTAAATACATATTTTTTTAATGCTTACTGTGTTTTTACCTTTTTCGTTACTGCTTATTACGCAATTATACAACACACAGACACCCATGCCCATGGCGGGACTCGAACCCGCGACCCTCAGCTTGGCGGAGCGCCGGAGCTATACACTCCAGTGACCGCGGCTACGAGGACCGGCAAATATTAGAAGACATACAACTTTCGCCACTCATTATCATTTGTTCTCCTACTATTTTAAAGATTATGTAATATTAAACCTTTTTAATGTATTTATTGTTAATTATGGTATATATTCTGAATAACTTTTAAATAAATGATAGCAACAATACAAATGCAATATAGGTTTTACAGTCTGAAATCACAAACATTTTACATGAACCATCTTTTACAGAAAGTTGAAGACATATATTACTTTTCATGCCAATGTTTTTAGCATATAGTACGCAAAATCTTTAGCATAATAGTATAGTAAATATAATATAAATAAGTATAATATATATATGTAAAACCTCACTTATACGTTATTCACTTCTACTTTTTCGCAGATATATGTTAAACTTTTTAGGCACAAAAGTTTGTCCATTAATATTTAGCTCATTTACAGGTTTTTCAATTGCACATTTTCTCATTAATACGTCACATTATTCTGGTTCCCATGTATAAAATACATTAATTCACTTACTCATAGGTTATGTTTATGCTGCATTAAGATATTACTGCATCCTGGCAGCATAAAACAGTAGGTATGTTTGGCAAGGCATTGTTGCTGCGCACGTGTCAACAATACGGTCGGGCAAGGTCATCCTTCCCCAGGTTGCTCTGATGCTATTGAGGATGTCGGTGATGAAGAAGTAGGCCTAAATAATGAGTGTTCCAGTGTGCATGAGGCAAATCAAGCTTTAGCAATTATATAAAGATTTCTATCATAGCAAAGACTAATTGATGACAGCATTTCTCTAATTAGTCCTTACATATAAGCGAGTAGTGTATGACTGCGTGGAAAAATCAAGGAAGCAAACAAAAACTGAAGATTTTTTTTAAACAAGGTAAAGCACCAGAACTGTTGATTCTTTTTTTTTTACTCTAAATAGTATATTATGTTCACTATTTGTGTGTTTGATCGTTTATTGTTTTCTTACTAAGTAAAATGCAATTAGTTGGAGTAATAGTCTAATAAAACGGTTTTAATTCCATAAGAATATCCACTTTTACGTTTTCTCATTTACACATCATTTTAGCTGTTTTCCTTTGAAACCATTAACTGAGGTTACTTGTATATTTTTCTGTATTATATTCGTCGAACGCTGTGCCTAGGGAAACAATAAATTTACGTCTCAACATTGTTTCAATACCATGAAGAATAACAACCAGTTTGTACACAGTAAATAAATGCAGAACGTATTATATGTACGTGTAAACTAATTAAAAGCAGAGCGTTCAATTTTACCAAAATCAATGCAAAAATATCCGATAGTTCATATCACCTGATAAAATAAGCGTTTTGAGCTTTATTAGGTGAATTTTTTTTTAATCTTTTGAGCTTTATCTAACTACATGGTGAAAAATTGGTGTACTTGCCTCCAAGGTATTGTCCAGGTTCGACCCCGTCAGGAACAAATGTATTTTTTTATCTTTCATAGGTGAAGAATATTAATTGCCAATGCAATCTGAATAATTGACTATTTATCCTAGTGACACTTTGGAGGCTGACATACTAAATGCTTACAAAAGAAATAAAAGAAAAGGGAGAAAACATACGAAGCACTTGTAACTTAAAAGAAAATGTGCTATCTATACTGTCTTTCACCACCTATGGTCATTTATTTTTCTATCTTTCTACAAATTAAGGGTACAAAAGTTGAGTTTCCCATTTCCTACAAATCTTGATAAATATTTGCAAACAGCACTTCAATACAATATTATATTGTAAGAACTGAGTCTTTTAGAATGAAATGTTTCCATTATACCTGGCTTAAAATTCTTTGAATGGACTTAGAGTAAACAAAACGTTGGTTACGAAATTCACACATTGTTTAAATTGTTTGTAATAGATCGAAAATACTTAACACAAAATATTTTATTTCAAAGGACATAATTGTTTTAATGATATCTCCATTTTACTGTGGTTATCTGCCTCTTATGGTTCTATAGAATTAATTTTATATTTATTCCTAGAAAAATACTATTAAAATATAATAAATAATAATAGCTAATTTCTAGTTGAGTATTTTAGGAGTTGTATCGTATTTCAACTGTTGGGGAGCCGAACTTGTAGTAGTTGCAACCGCACGTATAGTAAACAGTTTCCGGTACCCTTTGCCCCAAGTTTAAAAAAAATATTCACTTTGTAACTTAACTGTTTCTTTAAATATTTAATATTTATGTTTGCCTCGGCTGCGTCATTATTTATTTTAGAGACATGGATATCTTGGCAGGGTTGTGATGCGACAAGAATATAGGCTTAATTTTACTTCACTCTTATTAATACTTGATACGATTTAAATAACACTTCACTGAAATAGAGAGCTGTGAGATTATTTTATGAATTACTTGCACTTATTAACACGTAAACTATTTTTCGTCTACACGAATACGTATTAAATCACTCGAGGATGTGTGTCGCGTCCGGTTAGGAACACTGTTTGCAGGCAACTGAACTGATTTTAACCTAACTAAACTTGTAAATTTCTGTATTTCAAGTCTCTGATTGGCTATTCCTAATCCAATAGAATACCTTCAGTTAACTAAAGATTTTTCTGGTTGTTGATTGGCTATTTTTAAACTGTCTCAAAATTTACGTTATTGTTGCTCTATAATAACTAGTAGCATTTAAACTTTCAAATTCATTATTGCCTCAAGGTTACCTCATTGTTAGCCACTTTTAACTTAGCTCCTACATTATTAAATTACGTAATATAGTCACATAACGTTATTACACATGGATACAATAATATAAAATATACAATGACTGTAATATACACTTTTTATATATTGTTACATATACATATTGCTTTAAGGCGGGTTGTTATTGAATTATATATATTAACAATTAGACTGAAATCAGTTTTAGTGTTAAAAATACTGCCTCATAGTACCACTACAGAATGAGAAACTCTCATGTTCGGGGAGGGGGAGAACTACTCACAAATAGACGTACATGACACACGAATGCACAGAAAAATAGTTATAATTAACAATACTGGACTAAATTAATATCTGTAACCATACATGCACTACAGCATAACGTTAGCTGTAAATCATAAAATTTAATTCAGTTATAAAAATTATTTAGTAACTAAGACTCACTTTTGAGAAAGAGGAAAAGAGTATTTTATTAAAGAAGTACTTATAATAATAGTAATGATAATAATAAATAACGCTAATACAATTAAATTAAAGTATGAAGATAATCTTCGTTTCTGCCCAATAATGTTTTTAATCGGTTTCTTAATTTAAAAATGCTGTAATGCTGAAAATCTGGATAAGCTTCTATCTCTCTCTCTCTCTCTCTCTCTCTCTCTCTCTCTCTCTCTCACACACACACACACACATATACATATAATCTCGGCTCAATATTGCTACCGTGGTTAAAGACTGCAATTATTAAACATTTAGGTTCAGAAAACCACACGCAGTCAAATCGTTTAGTTTTGTATTTATAGAGATACTGCGGAAATTTCTTACGGTTTTTAATAATAAAGTTTAATAAAACGTTGTAATAAAATGTGGATTTTGAGTATGTTGAATTCAGAAAACATAAGATCTCTTGGGTAAGCAATTGGTTTTCTCCGACATATTTTAATTTAACCGCTTTGGCACTAGTAAATGAACTGTTCCGTCCTATAACACTGTACTGAAGAACGACCGAAGAAAAGATAAATATGCCAAATACAAAATTAATAAGTGAAATGTCCGCAATACAACAAAACGGCGATTTATTTGACGAAGTCTGTTGCATGTGCATACTGTATGTTTATCCCATTTAAGCGCTGGCATATTATGATTCCTTAGTATCGTCTTTGGAGTGATTCGTTAATAACAGAACATTTACAATTATTAATACCGCAATCATAATCATGTATTTCAATTAGAAATGGCGAATCAATCAGTTTGAGACCAACAACAGCTGATACAGAGAAAGCGATGGCTATTATTTTGTTGGTGTTAAAGGAGAGGAAATGTGTACAAGCCAATTATTTTCATTCCGTTGTTTGCCTTAGTATAGGCGTCATATCAAGAGTTCCTGTAAGTGATAACACCACCTTTAGTCTATGAGAATGAAGGGAACCTTACAGGTAATTCATACAATCCTGTAACTGTCATACCTATGCCTCAAATTAAGAATTTTCTGTTTAGATTTAGCTTGTTAAATTTGCAGTATCTTGCAAATTCTGCTAAATTCTGCAGTAGAATTAGCCAGATAGTTGTGCTAATTCTAGAGTAATTGTCATACGACTCGGAACTATGTGCGTAGTGGCGAATTTGCAGTATCTCGTGCCATATAGTTGTGTTGAAGTGTCTAGGTGCCAAGTTGTGCTAATTCTAGAGTATTTGTCATATGACCGGAACGTGTACTCAGATATGTGCGCAGTGTCAATACTGAATGTGTTATTGAGCCAATTGGCCATGAAATAATCGGAAGCGTACTGGTACACCATGCTGGTGTGCATACTGAGAGATATTATTGACTAAATAAAATTCTCTGGACCCAACAGGGAGTCAAATATGGACGCCGCATACGAGTGCAGTAGATAGCTCATTGGCGACTATGGTGCTATGCCAGTCTCATTAAAATCGTTAGTGCTAATCGAGGAAAACGTTTCCATGTAAAGGATTGTTTGGATGGGGAGATTTTCTTAAAAATCGTCGCCGGCCATTCTTTAGCGTTGACTCAAATATGAAAAAGTGTTCATTTATCAGACTTTGCGTTTTTGAGTTAAGTTGTGCACACACAGGCACATACAGAAACGTACCTTATCAAAATGTATTTTTTTTAGGGGACCTCCTGATGAAATCTCGATGTCGAATTTTTGGGTGGAATACAGTACTATTGCCTTAGGATTTTAACAATAAAGGAACGCACAGCAATGAAGCACTGTTAAACGAGTTTTAGATTGTTCTTTAGTTAAAGCGCTCTTGAAGCATATATTTATTTTCAAATGTTTGCAAAGAGCACATAATGACAAAGCTAGTCATCCATATAATGTATGTATCGTGTGTAAGAAAAGATAAAGGATATTAAGCGAGGTCGTGAAGTTACATTTATTGGCCTTTGTTAGGAAGGGCAGCGTTATCCATGGCAATAAAATTATTTCTACGAGTAGGTAGGGTGGATATAGTTTGCTTGAGGTTACAAGAACCAATCTACCGTGGCAGGACGACCATTATCGGGCAGAAGAGCTCTCTCGATTAAATACATCATCCGAGACCATACATCTAGCGATGTTCCCCGAGAGGCAGGGATATCGAGATAGCATTCCGCACGCTTTTCGGAACAAGAAACACGTGATAAACGATAGACACTGGAAATGTTACTCATTTCACTGCGGGCTAGCACTTTTATACGCACCTGCGGACATTCCTAATTTATGGCAGGTCACAGAACGAGAACGGACAAATAATAGAGCATTATTCTCCATCCCAGGAAATATTTCACTCTGTGTTGCAACTCACTCTAAAGTGTTTGAAGTACTTCAAGATATACAGAGCGTCTCAAAAGTAATGCTCAGCAATTTGGAGGTGATAGCCATAAAGTAAACAAAGTAAACAGCTTGCAGTAAATAATGCTCCTCAAACTGCTTTCAAAACGAGAGTACGAAAATGTTTTTACTCAGGTTCTGGAACTCTAGAGATTCTTGTTGTTTTTGCTGGCCAATCTGTAGTGAGAGCCGAAATTAACAATTAGTAAATATGGATACCATTCCTCGGTTTATGCAGATTTTCCACATTTATATACAACTTAAATATTACAACATGATAATATTTAGCAGTCCTCGAAAGAAAGGTATTCGTTTAAAGCTAAACAAATTCTACAATCTCTGTGGTACAGTTAGATGAATTTAATAAAAGAAGGGCATAAAAGTAACCCAACTAAAGTCTTATAAAATGATTATAATACCCTTAGTCCCCTTTAGTCACCTGAAAAACCATATTTCATCCAATTTCTGGCAATGCAATCATCGATACTATGAACCGGGTTAGCAATACCGTAACTATGGTAAGTACGGATGCAATTACTCAGATAAGTTTTGGGATCACTCTGTAAACGAAGAAATATTAGTATAAGTGTTATAAGAGCTTTCAGCGGCACTACCCTTTGTCTGATTTTGAGCCTTTATTATGTCGAATTATGTGGTAGTTTTGCAACTGCTTCTGTAAACCCTTCATTTCTTCATCACAAAGATCACTCCACTAGGATATCGAGCAGGTCTTAAGGTTAGCTGATTTCTCAGAAATTGAAAGCGTTTTATCCCAAACTGATATTTAGGGCCATTTTCGAGCTTTTGGGTTGGCGCGGTTGATTATGTGTTTGAGGCGTGGAAGGAACGAAACAATAAGAGAACTCGAGGACAATGCAGAAACTTAAAGCTCGCGCTTTGATAAACCGCTGAGAACAGAGCCGATATCACAACTGCGAAGCCCGAAAACGGTGTCAGCTTCTGAGAAGTTAACCTGAACGAGAAGAATGATCCTTGTCAGTTCCCTCGATTTTTGAACAAGTCAAAAGTCATTGACTCTCATCACCGCGAATATTGATCATTAAAACGAAATCATTTAAAGAGAAGCGCTACTTCCGAAGTGATGAGTTTCGAACACGATAATCTTAAGGGGTTGTATTTTTGCTGTCAGTGCTTTGACTTCTGAGCGTCTCCTCATACACACGAAAAATTCACAATGTTTTTACATGTTTAATATGACTAACTATAGTATTAAAGGAAATCTAGATTACCTATGATTGTTTCAGTTCCCTGCAATTATCACTTCATCAGGAGATTACATTTTTTGATTAATGGTTTTCGCTATGTGCTAATGCTTTTTTATTTTATATATTGTCAAGAAAGATACTGCAATACTTAACGTCTTCCCGGATATTACGTTTATATGGTAGGTAGGCGTATATATAAGTCCAGTACAATGAAGTTTTATACGTGCAGAATTAATCGCTAAGCTTCACCTTATTTGAGCAGCAGGATTATGGTAAGCAATTATAATTACCATAAAGCAAGAACTTCACCGAACAATGTTGAACGTAGACCTTACATGAGATATGACACAGCAACACAAGTTGACAGATGGAATGTCTTGTCAGATTAGGATACAGCAACACAAAGGAGCATGCGGGCGTTCCTTTTTGGATTAAATCCTCATGTCGAGAACATCCGGTGAAGAAAGCTACGACACTGAGAAAACAGATCATGAGCGCCATGACTTTAACATGCAGTGATGCAGTATACAAATATTACAAGCAAATTTTAGTTCCCGAAGTTTAAAAAAGCTGAAAACAAACTATGTTTAATGGGAGCTGCTCAGAGGACTAGTTACAAAAATCGAGACTAGTGTTTCTGGAAAACGTGACACAATTTGACTAATTACAAAATATGTTCGAGTTTAAACATCTACAAAGTGTGTCTTTATTGGTGTCATATATTTGGGGGACGTGTTCCTGACATCAAAACAGTAAAAAAGGTTCATATGAACATGGGTCTGAAAATCATTCGTTTCAGAGTTACAACACAAAATATCGAAAGCTACAAAAATTGCTCGAAGTAACCTCTTGCTTCGATGCATGCAGTAAGCCTGCGTTTCATGTTCTGACGTACTCTGTTGAAAATTCATGGTGTGTTTCGTATTTGGTTAAATCCAGTTTGGATACGTCCTCTCAAAATGTAAACATCAGGCACAGGAGTCGTATAAACTAAGGACTTCAAATGTCCCCAGACAAAGAAATCCATTGGATTCAAATCAGGCGATCGAGCAGGAGGCCATGAAATGGGTCCCCCTCGACCAATCCATATTTACGAAATCGATCATTCAAAAACTTACGAACTATCATACTGAAATGAGCTGGAGCACCATCGTGTAAAAGCCACATTCGTTAGATGATGCCCAGAGGCACATTATCAGTTAAGTAATGCAACTCATTTCTAAGAAACTGGAGATAGGTTTGTCCATTCAGACCCGGAGGGAAGAAGTAGGGGCCAATAAGGTGATCATGAATGATTCCACCCCAAACGTTGAGAGAGAACCTCTGTTGATGGTTGGCCTGTCGTACTTCATTAGGATTTTAAAATTCCCACTTATGAGTGTTATGAAAATTAAAGATACCGTCGCGAGTAAAACCAGCCTCATCCATGAATAAGATACGGGCTAGGAAATTGATGAACACAGCGCAGTGCTGTAACATGCGTCATTTAATCCTTGCATACTTTGAAGGTGATACGGGTACAGAAGATTTTCATGCAGAATTCTCCAGATAGTCATATGACTAACTCTTTCCCTTACAGCCATATGTCTTGTGCTTCGAGATGGGTCTGCATCCACAGCACGAAGAACTCGTTCTTCAAGTTCAAAGCCTCGTACCGCTCTTGGTCTCCCAACATCCCTAGTACTCCTCTCAAATGCGCCATTCTACCTCTAGCGTGTGAATTCGTGCCAATGTTCTTGCACACGGTAATTGCCTGTCAGGGTGCCTTTCTGCATAAAGTTCACGTGCTCGTGCTGCATTGCCGTTTGCACGGCCATACGCGTAGTGCATATCCGTCTGTTCACTCATACAATACATCTTCTTTGACCTATAACAACGAAACGGTTGATTTTCAGACCCATGTACATACGAACGTTTTTTACTGTTTTGATGTCAGGAACACGTCCTCCAAATATATGACACCAATAAAGATACAACCTGTATAATTGTAACAAATTTAAACCAAATCGACCGAATATCCATCCTACAGTATTCTAATGTCGGATACCTTTGCTAATGTTATCATCCTTGGCTAACCACATCGGTACATAGGAAGATCGCGTTTTAGAATTTATTGTGTGTTAAAAATGTCATGTGGTAGTCACATTCTCTACCCATTACAAATTCATATACCTAACGTTTACATTAATTAACCAGTGATATTTATAACTGCGTTACGTTATTCAGCATACATGTTTGCTTACATATAATGTACTGACGTTGCATTTAACTATGGTTAAAATGTTAATCAGATGCAAAAAGAAATACATTCAGAAGTCGTAGTAATGGAGGAATAAATTTGTCCCACATGGTAGTATTAGGGAAAAGAAAAAGGAAGAATCAGAAACTTTGCAAAATCTTCCATCAGATGAACGCACTTGGGAAAATGCAATACCTGAGTTGGCACAAAATTTGTAGTTCAAACTCCAGATTTTCCATGCAGTAAGTTTTCTGTCTGTCTCTAATGGTTTTTCAATTATGCACAATTATGAAAAATTAAACCAGGAGGTGATGACTATTTCACAGGCTACATGTTTTATTTCTCGTATCAACGTGGATATTTTAATTAAAGCATTCCAGCCATTTTTGAGAAAATAAAGATAACGGAATGTTTCCATCTAAAACGCAGTTTGGAATGGGAGAATTTCTTAAAAATCTGGTATCTTATCCCTCAAATATGCTGATTTTAAATACCAAGTTGTGTATTTATTTGACTCTTCGATGTTAAGTAATACTATTAAAAGACACATACGCATATGCACAGAAGTTTTTATAAAATTCGAGGAAGTGAAAACACATATTTGCATTTACATCACGATATCTAATTTTTGCACAGAATGCAATATATCCTCTGCCTACTATAGTAAGTGGTAAAGAAAGAAAAAGGAAATAACGGTTTACAGAAAAGACAGGAATTTGGTATTTTATATGCAAACAGATGGATGGCAGTTTAAAGTATAAAACATCTTCAAACTTCCAATCTAAAATATTTAGGATACTGTGACGGACATAATTGGCTCTGAGATGACCACGTTGAGTGTTATGAACGCAACAATGAATAAAGTATTAATTTATATATTGCTTTTATTGAAAACGGTTAAACACGCGTTATTGCCGCAATAGGACACAGCGCCTTCATCATCATCAGCAGTAGCAGCAATCCAGAGGTTACACAATGCTGCTGGTGGTCGTACATTCCCAACGTTGTGAGGAGAGGTAAGGCCTTGGTTGCCCTTATGAGGGACAGCCTGCTCAAGATGTTATTTACAATGTTCTGCTTAAAGCATGCACAATTGCAGCAGAACTAGTTACGTCATCATGACCTCCCAAAATGCCATGCGAGGAGCAAGGTGACTGACAGTTTAAGCAAGAGTCCCAGCAGTCCAATTCGAGTAAAATATTACATATTCGAGTGGGCACACCGGTGACTACAGCAGAGGTCGATCAAATAATAGCCAAGTACTTCTTAATTTTGTAGGACTCTAGCTGCTGCGCTGGAGGAGACTGACAGAAGCATGAGGCCGGAATAACTTGGGGTGATGATAATTATGATGACATCATGGTGTATCTGTGCTTTTCTCACTGCTCTAAATTAACCTCCAAATTACCACGCTCGAATGATACTAATCCTTCTCTACTCTTTCTTCCATTTCTATGTCAGTTTGATTTAGTTGGTGCTATTATAGGAAAGAAACAATTGGGTATTTTAACTCTTAAAGTTGCATACTGGGATAGTTCTCTCCCTTTAGTCTTTAAGGATAGAGGCTTTATTAATATTCCATCTACTATAGATGTTTGTTTTTTCATAAAACCAATAAAGTTATAGAATTTCACTTTGACTGCCATGGTAACTCTTAGAATTTTCCCAACTATCTGAGAAGTATAAAATTGATCATGAACGAGCCCATTGAGATAAGAAAAATCAGGCATCACAGTCATTTATCTGTGAATACTTCGTGTGAACTTCCTTTTGTTGAACAAATAAAAAAAAAAGTAACACCAAGCATACTGAATCATGAAAAATCTGCAATGTCAATTAAAATAGCTTTTAATTATCTGTCCGAATATTCACAGCATTGTTACAGTTTGTTATTGTATTCTTTATATTCCCTTCAGCGTTATCATCTTCTTAAATATTTAGCAAAAGATGTGCTTTATTCCAAGGATATGTTTTCTTGGTTTTCGATTTTAAATGTGATGAAATAACGGTAGCACATTCCACCCAGCTGCTGCCTTTGGCTATCGTAAATCACATTCATGTTGTGTTTTAATCTGGATTTTTAGTTATCCTCCCAAATATCCAAAAGATAGAAGGATGTCTACGTGCCTTCCTGTATTTATTAAAGGAGTTAAGTTTCTTCTTCTCTCTTTCTCTCCATTAATTGTCTTTCCTTCTCATTAGCTGTCGGTTACGTGACACAAGGTTTCTCATCAAAAAACGTAAGATAGAAATACTCCGTGTTTCAGATTTAAGACACCTGGCAAAGTCAGTGATGTTTCATTAAATATAATCACCAATTTAGACATTCCTATGTCAACTAACTCAGTAAGCTTGTTACAGTTGAAACGTTTCGGTGGAGAGTCAAAAACTATTTATATTAATAAGATGCCTCGAATTCAACTAGCATCAGAATTTTATAAGCATTCCGTTTCTACTTGCCTACATAATTTGTAAAATTCACTGTTTTGTATAAGTTTAGAAATTCTTTATTTCGTGTCCTATTACAGTCCATTAAATACAAAAGGACAGATGTTACTAAGTAATTTTTAATCCAATATTACAGAAATAATTCACTATACAGTGGATCAGGTTTTACAAACCAATGTTTATTATAGCAAATGTAATTAGGTAATTCAAAATGCCGTTTTCCAAAACCTATGCATTTGAATTAATTCCGTAGAGAATAAAACTGAAAATCTAAAAATGTTTTAGCTTTGTAGTTGTTCTTCTTCTTTCAAGGATTAGGCTTATAATAATCTGTTGTGGTCTCTATCCACCATCCATCCAGCTCTTACAAGGTCTACCCAGATCTCTCTTTCTAATCGGACGATAGTTCATTTTTTTTCGTAATCTATTTTATATTATTCTGTCAACATGATATTCCGTTTCATTTTATTTTCTTCTATCTTATCATCATCTCTCTTATCTATCTTATCATTAACTGAAACATTAGCTTTGTTAAAAGAGGTTTTACATACCACCGTTTCTTTCTTGCTGGTTTTTGGATTATCACTCTTTTAAGAGCAACCATAGGTGAATTTCTAAATATTGTAGTTTTTATCTAAATGTTCTTAACATTTTCCCCCCATACTGCTCTACTGTAAGTGTGCTTTATATTTAATTTTATACAATTATTCTACTTTTAGTACACCAATTAACCACGGGTTTACAAGACGCAGAAGTGGTAATTTTAACAAATAAAAATAACATTGCACTATTTAAATACTAATATACAAAACTGGTATACTGACGCTTTTGGACTCTACTGGTTGTTTAAGAAAAACATTTTAAATCATTAAATACAATTTTTGAAACAATTGTGCCATATTTTCAATAATTTAAAAGTGGAGCAAAAATCATATTCCAGTTATTTAAGTTCATTCTGTCAGATTTTCTGCTGAAAATTTGAATAAGATTTGTTACAAACTACATCGTATGAAATATTTTAAATCCGCAAAAGTGTAAGAAAAATAAAATAATTACAAGTAAATATAGGCCTTTAGGCCGTGTGCTCATGGACATATAAATTTTAAAAGCCTCTAAGGAGCAAAAATTGTATGTAATTGAAGCTACAGGTTAAAGAAATTTTTGGTGATAAAAACCAAGCAATTTTGGCCGAAGTCACCTGTGTGTATGCTTTTCTATTTTATGGTGCAAATTTAAACTTTCATGGCGACTCTTGTTCATTATTAAAGTTTCTTATTAGCTGAAAGATTTAATCTCACTAAAGTTGTACCTTAATAACAATTTTTAAAGTATCAACTGCAATGCTTTTAAGCAAACACTATTACAAGAATAACTTTATAAAGAATGACGATATTCCATAGAGGATGTGAAGAAAGGAGAATTGGCCATAAATTGGTCTTCCCATTTGATTCATTTTCCTCGGGGTTCAGAAATGTAACTTAACCTCTATCAAATTTGAGCTAATTATACATGCAGGTCTTTCTGAATGGAATGATGGATCTCAGTGCACTAAGTTGAGTTCATCAAAAGTAGCTACTTTGTAAATTTAAAAAGTTTTTAAAACATCATATTCGCTTATCTCAATGATTTCTTAAAATCTTCAAAATATTCCTTTATTTATAAAATATTGTGAAGCAGTAGCTATAGCACAAGATTATCGGAAGATCGGTGCCGAGCGGTCCAAGCAAACAACGAGACGCCGCTTGCCGGAGTAAACACCGGGCTCGCAATCGGGATATAACTTGAATACTCTAAAGGTTTGTCTCCCCCTTCCTCAGAAAGTGTTGGAAATAGTTCTAGAAGGTTCTAGAAGCTTCTGTGAAATATTCCACTGCCTACGTAAGCCAGCGCTCTCGTGGGCGGCCAAGGTAATTGCAAGTTGAAAGCGACTGAGTTGAGTGAAGTCAGTGTGCGAGCGATTTAGAGACTGCGTTTCTGGTGCTACATCAAGGGTGATTATCCGAACGAGTTGGTGACGGCTTCTGTGACGTGCAGTGAGTGCTATCGCATAGCGACAGTCTGGAGGACTTGTGTTCGAACTCACAAGTGAAGTGAACCGCCCGGTTTAAAGAGGCTGCGTCACGAAGGAAGTGAAATGATGGAGAATTGAACTTATCCACTTAGTGAAGTGACTTTAGAGAAGGTACGTGTGTGTGTGTCTGTGAATCTTTTCCTAAAAATTGTTTGGGGCTCAGGGGCCTCAAAACAGATATTTTCGGTGAATTCTCGGTATTAAATTTTTGTGTGGAATGCAATACCTTCTCTACCTACTATGTACGTGGTAGAGAAAGTAAAAACTTTCAGAATATTGTTAGGGGTTCACCATCACGTAGCACCGTGCCATATTGTAAATCTTTCTAAGTATTTATATAAGTTTGTTGTGTGTATGCCAGGGAATGTTGGCCATGTGCACCTAGGTTTGGAAATATTAATCAAAATTGAAATATTTATATCAACAGTCGGGTACCCAATCTTGACCGATACTTTCCGTGGCTGAACGAGCACTACACTTCTGCCATTAATCATATGAGATGGTGGCACCCCTGTGGCTATAAGCCTTTCTTAACTCTGTATTCCCTATAGGTAGTATTCTTTGGATCTTTATTCCTGAAATCGTGTTTCATTAAAAAAGGTTGCAGTTGATATTGTGACTTCGTCCAGTTTTTCAACTTCTCTCAGTTCCCACTGTTACTGTTCTAAGTTCTTATCCAGCTCAACTTCACGTTTAACTTCAATAAGCCACTTCACTAAGTGAACTAGTTCAATTCTCCGTCACTTCACTTTCTTCGTGTCGCAGCCTCTTCACGCCGGACGGTTCACTTCACTCAGGAGTTCGAACACAAGTGCTATCACAGCGGTAGCATCTAGTAAAACTAAGTAGATGGCCTTGGTATTGAGCCAATTGTGGCCCTTCTTTCACCGAGTGGCTGTTTTGCAGAAATGGCCGTAGTTCTTTTATGTACCTGTAATCATGAACTAAATTTTTGGCCCCTGCTTATTATTACGCTGGCACGCTGCCTTTCACCAGAACTCGGCTGCACCAGGTTTCTACAGCGCTCATCAGGTTGTATCCTCTCCGCCAGTATAGGTAGTGCTTACGTTGGCTCCACGTCATCATCACCTAATCTTCCCAACGCGTACCCCGAGCGATGCATCAAGAGAAAAAAGAGTGTGACAGTTAGTTATCGACGACCAAGGAAGAAGGACTTTTATTGAGCTTCGTGTCTGGGAGCGGCCGTCTCCACACTTTTCGGCCTTGCCTAAATTATCTACATCATGTACCTTTGGCGTAAGTAAAATTCTAAATTCTTGTAGTGTGGAGCGGCATTTAATATCTCATGGAATCGAGTTTATATCATACTATCGCGTGTTAAATTTCATTTCATGGCAAATGTTGTGTGAGAAGGAGAAATTCAAATGCAGTCTGCTTCAATTGTAACATATCTTTGTTTCTACATTTAAGTGTTAATATATTCAGTACCTTTGGGGGCTGTATGGATTGTTACTTTTATTTAAAGTTGCTTTAAATCCTTGTTCAATTCCTTTAAGCTTTGATAGTACAAAACAATTATTACTCTGGAGGAATACTTTATTTCCAATGCATTCTATAATGGGCCCGGAATTTTACATTTTAGTTTACTTTTTTTAAGTAATTGTGACTTCTATGCATCGACTACTTCTAAATCGGCCTTGCAAGAACGTTACAGTATGTAGAAGACAGTAGAGTGGCAAAGTAATAACACGTAATTCTACAAAGAGTGGTTTACAATGAGTTCGTGCTTAAGCTTCACAAATCAATATAATACACCTTCTCTGTAAAATTAATAGCCTGTCTACAAAGGATTGATTGCCTCACAGGATCAGACTATATGCAAGATAACTACAAATATAAGCATTCAATAAAGATTCTAGATTAAGGTACTTTTTTAATAGTTTGATTTGCTAATTTTACTAGCCAAGTAATTCAAATATGCCATTCAAGACCAGATTCCAAATATATACCTAAAACTTTAACAGCATTGTCCACATTGTCCTGTTTAATATTCATGTTTAAATCTTTTGTTTTATTATGGTTCAGTTTAAGATTAACTATTATTATAGATTACACAAATTCACAATACTATCATTAATTTCATTTAATTTCCAATAACGTGGAACTGCTATGGAACGTTGTTAAATCTAGAGTATCAGCATACAAGTGGAGTATAGAGCAATAATTATTAATAATAGCAGGAAGATCATTGACATATATAATAAAAAATAATGGACCAAGAACAGATCCCTGCGGAACGCCATATTTAACTAATTTGTCATGAGAGTATTACCTATAAAATACTGTTTGATATCTATTAGAAAAATAAGATTATAAAAACTGTATAACATTATCATTGAAGTCATAAAATATAAGCTTTTGAAATAGTGCAGTGTATATGAAGACGTTTTCACTTATGACAACTACGGATGCTGAATTATTTCATGATTGATTTCCTACAATTTATGATGCTGGGATTGTATAAAATTCTGTGTTCCAATTCGTGTTTAACCGTCATTTGGCATTCGTGAAAACTGATAAACATTCACTCGTGTCATAATCATCAATATTATACACTTATTGCATAAATTACTATTATGTGCGATTCGGAAGTGGAAGATAAAATAGCGCTTTAGGAAAAAGGGAAGACACTTTTTGACGAAGTTTACAACATTACCTGCTCCACTAGAGACAACGAGTGAACATTTTCAATAAATTTAGAACTATAGGGCATTTTTTCAATAAGAAGCGAAAGGTTAAGCAAGGGGTACAACTGCTGAAGACAAAAGAAGATACACGAGCTTGGGAAAGAAACTCCCACACATTAGATATACTGAAGGAAGTGAGAAATGACTCAATTTATAATGAGTTTGTTTTGTAATTGTATTATAAATGCGAGAACTTGAATAAGTTGCGTGGATAT
Source organism: Deroplatys truncata (assembly GCA_030765065.1). Taxonomy (NCBI): domain Eukaryota; kingdom Metazoa; phylum Arthropoda; class Insecta; order Mantodea; family Mantidae; genus Deroplatys; species Deroplatys truncata. Next base: position 132,320,131 of record CM060978.1, read on the forward strand.
TACATTTAATTCGCTGGCAATAACTGCGCTGACTCCGAAACGACCAGATACGGTTAAGCGGACGGCAGCATGAAATAAGTCAGTACATAACACAAGGCCCTGTACTGCAGTTCATGTCAATATTATTGACAAGCTTCAAGTTGTATTAGTAAATAATCACGAAATGTATTTTTAAATACTAAAACAGAAGGCAAGAACGTCAAATGTGGGGGGCTTGGGAAACCCTGCTGTGCTCATTCCGACCACAAAGAGGAATGCCCTTTCCAATTACTACAATCAACAGAGTTGACAGTTCTGTTGAAGCACTAATCAGGGCACCACCAAATAGTAATTACATCAGCTCAAAACATCGATCCCTGAAGTAGTCTGGCAATTACACTACTTTTATCTCGACATTTTAACACCATTTTTTATTTAGAGAGGAGATTGATCAGATGGTGAAGGGGTGGGGCAAGTGTCTCTCAACTAACGATAAGAACAAACAGATGGCAGAACCGGTTTCTAACTTACACTTATTTTCAAAAAATGTCTTAGATTTCGTGTCTTTTGGCTTGCCTGGCAATGAGAAATCCCAAAGGCCATCTGTTACGGATCTGCATAAACAGACGGTTGGATCTAGGACATCAACTGAAAGTATTTACAGTTCTTATTAGCTTGCTATAATATCTTTTTTCACCAAAGTTGTTTGTTAGTTTATAGCGACGACATAAAAAATGTGTTAACTCGACTCACACTAACTGCTTTTTACTTTCTCTACCACTTAGTATCATAGGTAGGGGAATTAAATTATTCCATCCAAAACACGATATACAAAGTTACCTAAAACACGCATTTTAAGATTCTCTGTGCCTGTAAAAGCATTCTGAAAAGGTACCTTATTAGACAAATAAGGCAGCTACCAGGTCAATGGACCTTGATCACGACCACGACAACTACAAACACTTGCTACAATTTGAGTATATGTTTAATGGTATATGAAAAGCACAGGAAAATTAGTGTCCTGTCCAGTTTTGGTAAAATTGATTTAACAGTGTCACGTCTGTCCTTGTGATCCTACTTACACTGCAAGAAACTTATGTATTATATTATACATTATAACTAGATTTTTAATTAATGTGCAAGTTTATGAACAACTGGTTTAAAATCTTTACAGACTCTCAGATAAAATTAATAAAATGGACAAAGTACTCCTTTATTTGTTTTTCCTGTGCTTATATCTCCAAGGATAGGTGTTCCTTTTTCAGAGTAGGCTATGTTTGCGGCAGGGCCATGCTATTCTACTTATTTGAATACCCGTTCGATCTCAGTGCACCCAACTTAAAAGCTTTATTCCTCTTTTTGATCTTCTATTTTCTATATTAATTTAATTTTCCCATAATTTGTCCGCGCAGTAAAAATTTTAATATTCAATAAATATACTTTACTATAGATAAATGAATATGGGAGCGAGACGTGGTAAATGTCATTGTCTTCACAATTAAAATTTATTCAGAGCTGCTGCTAATATCAATAAAACATTTTAATATACCTACATCTGTGCAGTTAAAAGATATACGAGAATAAAAATGTATTTAATTAATAATTCTCTCCGCCGGTTTTGATAACAAATTAGCAAATTTTGAATAATTTATGTCTAAAATCTCACAGAAATAAGCAATTTCTCTTGAACCGCTTTGCCACAAATTAACGTTGTAATAATGAATAACACTTCTGCACCCCCGGTATTACCCTAAATAGTGGAAAATGGAGTGCTGAACATTACTAGGGTCTATCTTGTCCTTATCACCTTTCTTTTTCAAGTACTACATTGATGTTTCTTCTAACAGGAGTATAACTTTGCCACACACAGGAAGTGCAAAGCTCTTACTACCCCTCTCCCAAAAAGTTAAATTCGCTATTCCTTTCTACCTATTATCTGAAACACCACATGAATAGAACATATGGTAACAATATCTACTTATGACGCAACAAAGCATTGAGATAAGGCCAAACAACCTGTCCAAGTGACAGCGTACGAAGAGGATCCACCGTTCTCCACCCCACCAAGGAACAAGTCATCCCCTACGGCTACGAATTGGTCACTCCAACCCAGCGTATGTCAAGTGGGATAGTAACTTCCGGTGCAGCATCGATGTTCCCATATCGGCCGACCCCGAACCAAACATTTTGAGCGCTGCACATCAATTTTACCTCAGATTCCTGTCAACAGATGTCTCTCTTTCCCAGATTTCAACGGATATATAGTAAGTATCAGTGATACCAATATCCATTAATTTAGTACCATCGTAATTTCAACAGTATAGTAGGAAATACTAAGTAAAACAATAAACCAATTACTGAATTATAATTAAATTCTGCACATTCATACATTACGGCAATGAGTTGTAAAATAATACCTTTTACAGTTAGCCTGTTCTGTAGCATAATGGAGTACATGTTGTTCACCTTGATGAGAAGGAAGTCAGAAGATGGAAGTCAGCTGATAAAATAGCAATGCCGAAAATATAAAAATAAAGCTGATTTTTCGTATCAATGAGCAATTGTGTAAATGTAGGAGTTTATAGTGATACCTTATTTAATATTGAGTACCAAATAACGCGCATCCGATGTTTAAAACTGGAACATGACCTGAAAACCTAGTAAGGTAGAAGACAGGTTATGAATCGAAAGTTTAGTTGGTTTTACTGAAGATTTGAAATATATATAGCGAAAACAAGCTAACCTTAAATATAAACTATACTTAGTATGTTAAGGTGTTAAAATGTGTGTTTGTGCTATTTAGTGTTGAAATGTGTTCGAATTAGGGACTGTATTTCGAAAAGTTTGTTTTTGTGGATTGCACAGTAATATCGTAAAACGAACATGAGAACTCAGGCTCAAAGGTTATGTCTGATACCTATTTCAATTTTGAATGTGATGTAATGATAATAGTTTGGGATCCATAGTTTGATTTTGGATGTGTATTAGTGTTGTGCTCAAACACTATTTCCTGCTGTTATACCAAATAAATAAATTAGGACATAATGCTTTTTTCATTGCGAAATAACTTAAAGCATTTCATAAACAGAAAATTCTCCATATGTACTGTGTATCTTTGGGAATTGTTTGTCAATCTGGGTAACTCGGTTAAGCGCTGGCCTTGGAAGCACAAATAGTTACATAAAACTTGTGTATCACCACATTATTGCTGAATGATTTCTACATATCGAAATGTCAGCTACCATATTTATGACAAAACACCCAACTTAAATTATATAAATGTATAATATGTATTGTATGGGGCACAGGTGGGCGGGGAGCGGTGGTACCGTAACATGCGCTCAGTCGCAATAGAAATTCACTGCATTACCGACTCAATCGTTAGTTCCAATTAGTGCTACTCCGAAAGATCAGGGAAAAAGCGCCCTATTCGACACCTTGTCCTCACCATTGAGTTGAGAATCTGGTTAATCTGTGCTCCAGCCTCACTCGCCCATATCTTCTCTCAGGACACATGCAGCCAATATGTGACCTATGCCATAGTAACATCAGTATCTGCCACCTCCTCATAGAATGCGATAAATACAAAGACAAACGGAGATAACACGGACATCTCTACAACGTTGAACAGCTTTCAATTACGCCGCAAAGTTTTTGCTTACTTAAAGGATATTGGCATAGTGGATTCAATATAAAATATGTGCTCTACCTCAATCAAATGTAATTCATATAATGATAATTATACACAAAGATGTAAGAATAATGTAAAGTTTTCTAAAATATTGTTACAAATATGTATGTATGTTTGATTCTATGAAGTTAAAGCGACCTTAAATAAATTATATTAAAAAAATGTCTTCCATACCAGGCAGTCCGATCCAATATGTGGGATCTTAGCGAGGTTTGGTGAGCCTTGGTGAACTTTAGGGGTTAATTGCTGCTTCACTAGGTAGTATATAGTGCGTGTATCATAATTTAAATATACGATCGAAGGAAGATAGTGCTATTTTATGCTCCTTTTTAAGAGCGCAAGGTTTATAGGCAGTGATCAGCTGGTGCAAATTCTGATTTTGGAGCTTCTAATTTAGAGGAGACCAGTGAAGTGTGAAGATATACTGTCGTGAAAATGTATCTACAGTAGTGGTGGCGAAAACGGGACTCGTGAGGCAGTGTGACTCGCAGGCGCCACTCATTTTCTAGCCGTCTATTCATTTGTTTTCTATATGCTGCTGAATGGTGTAGTGCGCGTTGCATATTTGATGACTCGAGGGAGAAAGGCATTTTCGCCACCCTTGATCTACAGAACTGAAGTGTAAGTGAACGTTACCTGAACAAGTGGCGCCTGTAGTGGCAATTTCTTACTTGTTGAGCTTAGCCTTTTATACTACGTTGCAGTATCATTTGTGCAATTCCAAGCAGCTACCCTAAACGCTGGAAGACACATGCGGGCAGTTGAAACGACTACTAAATGAGTAGGTGGCGAATATTAGTCCAAATCATATAGATTCCTTGTTATGAGTTAAAGTATTCCTTGTAATTTCCTCACTGGCGGAGTAGGCAACCGCTGGCTCATTTGACATTGCTTTATGGGAGTTCCTTCACTTTCACAAATGCTACTACTGGTGCAACAGTTCCTTTTCATAAAAATGCATTGTGTTAGAGAAGTAATGAAGGGTAGAATGTGATGATATTGGTGACTGAAACCTGTTCTTTCTCTCCAGGTAAATTTTCATTGTATCGTGCAGTGCCTTTCATATGCAGGCTATGGTAAAACGATGTGTTCTTAAAGATTAACATAATTGTAAAACATAAAATATCTCGCGTTACAATGATTTAAACCATGTTAGTCCAACTGATGTAAAACTTTGGTGCACTATTCTACTCATACTTGTTATTTGTCCATTTTACGGGAAATATATTATGTCTACTCACATGTGAAGCAAGCGGAACAACCATAATGTCCCTCTGAAAAAGAAGAAACAAATAATTTCAAATACTGTCCATTTCATTACACATGCAACTCTAGAGTATATACAAACAGAAATCATGTGTGCATGTAACAGATTTCCTCATCATCGTTCTCTTATTTTGGCAGGTCTTCGACTAAGCTTAGAAAGTTGAGTCAGATTTTTAAAAAATTCAATTGCATGCCAGGACTAGAATCACGGATTTCTGTGCCAATTCTCTACCCCGGAGTACATCAAATTTCTCTGATCCGATTCATGTATCCCAACGTACCACCAAGTATTCTGAAATATCAACAGATATGAGATGTTGAATGCACGTTAGGGTATTTCATCAAAAAAAGCCGATGGTCCATGGTTTCAGTACCTTTTTATTTTCTTTCCCCCCAAAGATTTGACTCTTAATTTCCAATCACCTTGCTGTTCGTTTCAGAATCAATAAACAGTAATAATAAAATAACCAAACGAAAACGTTGGAGCCTTTGTTTTATCCCATTCTAAAATAATTTTCTTACTTTAGATCAAAAGTATTACACAAAACTATACTTTAGGTTACGTTTAATTTTTGCAGTAGTTTTCATTCACTTAAAATTATTCAGACATTCATTTAAATTGTAATGTATGTAGAAAGCTTTATAAAGCTATAAATTATCATCTGAGAACTGTCTGTTTTTTTATTTCAATTTTTATATGTAAAGCTGAGTATTTAAATTACATATGCAAACTATTTCACTGCTAAAGAAGCTGTCTGTTTTCATAATCTTTATCTGTCATTCACATTGTATTCGTCTTTCCTCGTGACGATATTTGTGTGCTCATTTGTCCTCTGAAAGATCTGTGTTTATGACTCCAACTCCAACTTCTGGCTTTATTTAGGACTTCGCAATTCACACAATAAAGAGCCCGTTCTCATATAATGTTATCTAGGTCTCATTTGTTGACAATAAGTAAGTCTGAAGCTCCTCACAGTCAAGGAAATCTCTCCATAGAAACTGTGGTTTGATGTTATAAACAGATTCTGCGCTAAATAGTGGCTGAAAATACCTTCAGCATCAACAAGACACACTCATCCCTAACCATAGACTTCACACCGGACCAGGATACATTTAAAATTACGTCAAAGCTTCCTATCTGTTAACTCTTTAACTGCTATGGTCCTTAGTGTCCCATTCTATATTGGCCATGAAAGACCGGTAATTTTGCTCAGAGGCTTTTCTGAGGGCTTGAGGTTCTATTTCGTGCCGTAAATCTACGACACGGACACACCAGACCACGGCGTGTCATAGTAGTTTTAGCCCCTAGATTCAGACAAGACCTATCTACTTTTTATTTTCACGATAACTCAAAAACGAAAAGTCGGGTAAATACCAAACTTGGAATTTAGGTTCAATATCTTCTAAAGATGCAACGAAGCTGTTCAAAAAATCCCCTCACCCCAAACCACTCTTACTTAGAACATTTTTCGAAATTTTTTATTTTCTAAAAAATGGCTATTAACGATTTGATTAAAATCCCATTATTAAAGATATTTACATGACAAATAAAATTTATATCTTGAATTTTCGGGGAACAACCTATGAAGTCTTCATTAAGAAGGAATATTGTATAACTGCTAAACGTTAAGCGAAAGACGAAAAACGTACCGCACAAAAACTGTAGAACTCCTTAAAACACAATTTATTTCAAATAAGTTTTTTTTTGTGGCACACGCCGTTTCTGTCAATAGTTCGAATTGTTCATTTATTGGTTATTCTCTTAAAGTCCCTTCTACATTTCCGGCCCTTGTAGCCGTGGTCGCTGGAGTGGTCGCTCCGGCGCTCCGCCAAGCTGAGGGTCGCTTGTTCGAGTCCCGCCACGGGCATGGGTGTTTGTGTGTGTATGTGTGTTGCGGAAACAAGCGATATAAAAACAGTAAAACACAGTAGCATAAACTGGGTACAACAAGGGAACTTTAAAAAAAAAAACAAAAAAACATTCAGATGTTTCTCGTGATTGCATGGAAACAGTATGGGATTTTAAGGACAGTATATAGCGTCCAGTTCTTAAATATTTGATATCCCTGTTCCCTTTATAACCCAACGAAATCTGTAATGTAGCTATTTCTGCAAAGGTTTATATGGATTAAAATGTAGTAGATAGAAAAATAAGCTTTAGATAGAATACTTTGTATACCCACTAATAAAGAGAGAGGGTAGAGAAAGCTATGGGAATGTGTCACATCAGATTTTTCTACTACATATGTATAGCAAGTAGAGGAGGTATTGCATTTTAACCAAAAATGTTATATCGAGATTTAATCGGACGTATACGTTTTTGAACTCCCTGAATGAAAAAATAAATAAATAAATAAATAAATAAATAAAATAAATGTTTCTTTATGCCCGCGTGTCTGTCTGTCTGCCTATCTGAAAAACGCAACTCTAAAACGAGAAAATATTTAGTTCAGCGTCTTCAAGAATGCAATAGAAAGATTTTTAAGATATTGCCCCCACCCCAAACTACCTTTACAAGCAAACGTTTTCGTTATTTTTATTTTCTCAAAAACGCTCTAAATATTTTGAATAAATGTCATGTGTTTAAAATATTTGCACGACAAATAAAATGTATGTCTTGAATTTTCTGCTCTTAATTCTGAATGGCATATACATAATTAGTAAACTTTAAGAGATCGATCAAATCTTACTACAGAAAAAATGTTGATCTAACTAAAACACACAATTTATGTGAAATAATTTTAGGCCCACCTCCGTGATGTGGGGCCTCACTAACTACGCTCGGGCTCATTGGAGCACCAGCTCACCCATTTCATTCATTCATCGTCCGAATGACATACCAGGTTAAAGGACTAACACACACACATGAAAATTTGATGTCATACATTACATTTCTTTCTCTACCTATTCTTCAAGAAACTATTCTTGCAAAAGCTTATTCTTTTTGCGGTTTATCAGCTATGCAAACGTCATTCAGAATGAAGAGGATTTCACAGACTATACAAATAAAATTGAGATTATGCATTTATTTTGTAATGAAAATTTCTGAAAAATATGGTGTTTTAATAAAAATCGTTAGAGCCATTTGTAAGAAAATCAAAATGTTCGTAAATTGTAGCGTTAACCATTTCCGAGATATTCTTTCTTATTGGTTTGAATATTCAAATACCTCTATTTTTTCAATTGGGAAATCGCTTTTAATTTTTTCTCTTGGTCATGGAAGAAGCACAGAATTTCAAATCCATCATATAGCGAAACTCTTTTTAAAAATCTGACTGTCGCTTTAACCTACTGTATCCTTCTTGTATAAATATTAAAATGTATAATGAAAGTTTATCTCGAATAACAAGAAGTAGATAGAAGAATAAGCTTTTGGAATAATAGTTTAGAGGAGTGAGTGTGGATGCAACACGTCAGATATTTTGATAACAACTAAAATGGTTAGTCAGGATATGCAGTAATGTTAGTGCAGTTAACAGCAAGTTCGCTCTTCATGAATAATCTGTAGATTCTGTAAAGCGCATTCACTTCTGAAATTGAAACAAGCTCAGTAGCTTTTATTTTTTCTCCAATGTGAAAGCTGTCCGTTCCTTCACACCTTTTTTAACTGAACCGGAGCCAATTTAAGGTCAATATTTTTATAAAAATTGTTTCTATCAGCCTCTAGTACGTGGTGAGAATAAAAGAGGCAAGCATTTCTAAGATAAAGTGATCTATAAAGATGGAATAATGCCAAAACTGGCTTTTAGTTTATTATCTGATTGGAAGGTGATGATAAATAGTTAATTTAGCTCGCAAATTAATATTTTCGAACCACCCCCAAATCACAGGTTCTTTAAAGCCAATGAACTTTACACCATCCTCTCATCAAGTTAAAGGACAAGAAAACCGCCTTGCAGCTTTTCTGGCTTTAGATTATTCTGATGAAATATTACCTCGTTGACAGAGATGTGATTTTTTATTTTCTGAAGCTCTATAGAAAAGTAACTGCTTCAAACGGCATTCTTTTGTAGTAACATATAAACTACTTCTAAAGAAACTGTCGTTATTATGGTACTTGCTTCAGAGCACGAGAGAGTTTTGACGATGTACGTTGAACAAAACAAAACAAAGAAGAAAATTAAGGTTTAATTTGCCTAGGAAAACAATAACTTCGCTGCTCACAGTTTGTTTCCATTTAAAGCTACTAATGCTACAAATACATAAACAGCTAAGTTAACTTTGGTATATGGAGTTACATGCTGCTGCCATTAGGATACTAAGTTATTTTTAAAAATAATGTAATACAAAAATATTTTTAATATTTAAATGATAAACAGAGCTCAACAAGAAGGTGTGTGATTATTGATACATGTGATCAGTTTTAAAGAGCGGAGTGTTTCTTGGCTTTTATTGTTGATAAATTATTGTTTCAAGGGTAATCAAAAGAGTAACCTGTTTAGAGACTCGAAGCTTTCGGTCCTAATGACTCCTGGGCTTTCTTCAGACTCTAAACGATTATCACTATGATCAATATTATTTAATATGTTTAAAACACAACTGTAAAATATTAAATCGAATTATTTCAAGGATTTAGTGTTAAGGATTTAGTGCAAGCGTGGTTCTGTTATATTAATGTGGAATATTTCCTTAAATTGCATATTTAAACACTTTAAATTATCAGTTTAAAAGTCTATGTTAAAAATTGCTCTCAAATACATATCATACTCTATGAGGACGCACAGCTGATCACAAGCCTTGAAATGCTGTGAGTCACACTCCATCCAAATATCTCGACAGTATTATGTGATAAACGGAAATACTTGGTTAATGCCAGCTAGGAGACCTCTCATTTTCTCATGCATAGCCATGTTCTAGGCAGTAGACGGAAAACATTATCATTCAGTTGACAATTATATTTTCCTGGTAAGCGAACATAAGTGAAATTGTTCTTAACTAGGGTAGCTAAAACAATCACCGAATGGAATTAAAAGTAGAAAATGGTATTTAATTTATTTTTATGGCTGTTTCAGACATTAATCTTTGTTTTGTATAGAAAATCTTACATTCATCATTTATTACACTAAAGTGTGATGAAAAACAATAAGTGACAAATCTGAGTGTAGAAATGAAAATTAAAACATACACTAAAACAGCGCTAGCCAACTGAATGCTCTGTGACGTCAGAGCAAGTCTCCCCTTTCAGCTAGGAACTCGGAGAGAAGTTGCACACTTAATTCAGTTGGCTAACTCTGCATGAGAAATTTCAATTTACTTATGCATAAAGAAATGCCTTGTGGCTGCTACAGAAATAAGCTACTTTATATGGCTGTCCTTTTGTACACAAAACACTTATGATGACTTAACATTTATTAATAAAAAACGATCTAAAACTCCTTTATTCACGTTTCATATCTAAAATAATTAATAATTTTGAGTAAAAAAGGAAACTATCGAGGTTTGTTTAATAATCTGTGCAAAATAATTGTGGAATGAAACAGTGGAGGAAAATAAATAAAAATCTTGATAATCTAATTTGTTAATCATGGTAATCTAATGCAGTTTCTTTCTTTGGCCCAGCATCATGGATTTTGATGTTATGTTAAAATTTCTTTGTCTGCAAACCAGGTAAATTATGTCAAGCTCGTAAAATTAATATCTAGAAATCATTTACATTTGCAACATTATTTGAAATCCACCCCTTCTTCATGGTTCTCCCGAAACTCAGAACGATTAAGTACAAACAATTATGTTAAAAATACGGGTTACCTAAGCAATTTTAGTAATAAATATTAATTTAAATAAAAGCAACTGGTATGAAACTCCTAAGCCCATGTTGCAGCTTTAATTACTGGACCATAGACGGAATATAGACATCAGGGAGGAGCTAGAAGTACCCTGTATCGTAGAAGTAATAGTAAATATGCAGAAGGATGACATAAATATGTACTTTGAATGAAGACAACCTACTTACTCCAGATGGTATAGGCTTATTCAAAAAGAAGAAACAGACTTTAAATATTTATTTCTAATGAACAACAATAGATGACGACACATGCAATACATCACTGAATAGAGAAAAGCTCAAAATTGTATTTTATGTGTTCAAAATGAGCACCATTTGTTATTCGAGAACGACCGTTGGCATACGCAACCATCTTCTACGAATTTATTGTATCAGTTGTAAATTTTTTATGACGAGGTGGCTCGTTGTTGAACTTACAACGAAATGCACGTTGCAATGAAACAATGGATTCACTCTTAGCATAATGCAGCCACAATCCTGTGGCGTCGCCATTTTCTCGTAAACAAACTCAGCGCTGCTGTAGTCATTGAATGGAACTAATAGGTGGGGCTTAAAACTTTGATCTTTCCTCTATTCAATGATATGTCGTATGTGCCGCTTTGTATTGTCGTTCATTAGAAATAAATATTTAAAGTTTGTTCCTTCTTTTTGAATAACCCTGTATATAACCAGGCTAAGGATTCGGGACAGCATAAGTGAAGGGAAGCTTACTGCGCATCGAGTAGAGTGGAGTGACTTTGCGCATTGGGGTTTTGTTTACCATGAGGCCGTGTACAATTCGCTTCTTGACTGTAGATAAATATATTTCTCTCCCGCTCATTCCGATGTGTGTTCTATTTCATTTTCCACCATCAGTAGACTGAACTGTTTACGGCAGCAACTAAGGCAGCGCATTGCCGTCTTTGTTTACATTAGCAGCACTGCGCTTACGGAACACTGTAGTGCATACATTGGTTGCTAACTTCTTGGATACTTAGCCTATAAATCACAAGGAGGACGAAGTGTAGGCCAACCAAGAAGACAATGGCGTGACCAGTTCAATTAACACTATTTAGAGACGGAGCAGGCCATATGGTCTGAATCGTGTTGTTATTCATTGTCATTATTATTATTATTATTATTATTATTATTATTATTATTATTACATGTACGAGATAATCCCACAGCAAATGGCTGACAATATTTTTAATCCATTTCTGTTAAAACTAATGAGAAATCTCCGACCAGTTAAACATTTTTAACGGTGTCAAAAAAGGCTGTCCTCTCTTACTTCTCTTATTCAATATTTATATGAATGCGCGAAATTATACGAGATTTTAGAAATACTAGGATGATCATAAACTATCATCCAGACACCCTGATTTTTGCAGATGACTTAGCGTTGCTAGCCACTTCAGATGATGATTTACAACAATCAATCTATGATTTAATATTAATAGCTGACAAATATCGCTTGGAAATATCCACTGTGAAAACAAAAACAATAGCATCCTGTGACAGAGAACCTGTATGCAGAAAAAGTTATATAAATAACATTTTAGAAAAGATTAATGAAGTTAATTTTGTTGGTTTTAAACTTTCCTTTTTACCCCATATCACAAAAATTCTTAAAATTCGATAAATCTGACGGCATTGTCAACAGCACGTCAAGCATATGCCCAGAAGCAGGATCCCGCGAACGAACTTGAACTACAGACGTTCAGGGAAAACATCACTGGATCGCCCTGTGAAGAGATGGCGGGAGCATTTTATGTGGACCGGAACAGTCTTCTAGGGCTGTCATTTGTTAGGAAGGTTACCACTACCACCACCACCACCGCCGCCGCCGCCACCACCACCACCACCACTACCACTACTACTTTTACTACATACTTCCCTTCCCTCACTTCTACTTCATTGAGTTCTTAACTGCTTTAAAACTATAATAATAAAAATAATTATGATTTCATGTATATTTAAATACTCGTACATTTATTTGATGAATATATGTGGTTAGACCAAAGTTCTATAAAAATACAAGACGCCAAAGGTTTCAGCTAAAAATGAAGAAAAATAAACAGAATGCAAAACCAGCTGTATAAAAGTAAGTTTCATAGAAAACCATAGATATTAAACATTTTGCTTCTCATATGAAATGTTTCAAGTGCCCAGATTTATAAACTAATACATTTAAATATTTTAATAAGACGCAGTAATAAATATTAAGTGATGGTAAGAGTAATTTAGCAGTTCTGTATAAGGGTAGGCAATGTATTTTAAACCTAATATTTTATTCTCATATTAATAAGAATAAAATACTTAACGTCATAATACAGAGAAATTGCGGAATAATAAAATTAGAATTTAAAAAGAAGTATAAATTGCCCAAACACTGTAGGAGCGTACACCTCTTGTAGTCATCTCATTAAACTCTCTTGGTTTTCAAACTGACAAGCCGAATTCTGAAGTAAAGTATAATGTGGGAATATGCTTGCTTGAAGAAAGCCACTGATAAATTGTATGAGCACTTAATGAAGCAGTATTTACCAGTTTTAGTATGAATCTCCATGCGCGCTATTCAGAATTATTATCAGTACATTATAAGGTTGTGACAGCACATCTATTACTGCTCACCTGCTCGTCGAACATGCCTCGAATGCTTAAAAAGCGGCACCTTTGACAGTCAGTTAAAGCAAGGCTGTTTGCACAGTTAAATAAAAGTACAGTCGGAAAAGATATGACATGAAGTAATCTTCGGAGTTGCTCTTCGTTTTCTCTTCAAGTTCACAGCCCCTAGGAATTTCACTTTATGGCAACCTATATTTCTCAGTCAGCGCTTCAGTATCCTTAAACGGGAACGATGAAGCGATTCTTGCACAGCGTAGCAATTGACAAATCATTTCCTATAATTTGCTGAAATCCAGTGTGCGTTTTGCAGAGAAATTCCGGAGGCTTAATTGATGAATTCCTTAAATAGAGTACAAATACTTACGTATCTTCATGAATAACTATTGGCTTTTAGTACATATTGCAGAGGTGGTTATAGTCATTAACGTCAATTGAATAATCCTTTCTCAAAGATTGCTTCGTTAGAGAATATAAATACGATTGCACAACAGTGGTTTTTGTACTGGCAATGAAACTAATAGTTTGGCAATTACCTATATGAGCATATATACCTGTATGTACGAGGGTCGTCCAATAAGTAAGTTTCCCTATTTTATTAAAGCATTACACACAATTGATCATGTTGACTTAATTTTATTTATATTGTACAATCCCTCCATTATTTTTATACATAGTCAAAATGTTTTTCTAAGCCAGTGTTGTACCAGGTAGGTTCCTTTGCTCGCAACCAGTTGTTCACTGATTTGACTGCATCATCGGTGTTAAAAAGTGCATATCTTTGAGTTGGAGGAACATGTGAAAATCACTTGGGGCAAGCTCCGGTGAATACGGAGGATACGAGAGAACGGAAGATTCAAGTGGGAAGTTTTCTCGTATCCTCCATATTCACCAGATCTTTTCCCAAATGATTTTCACATGTTCCCCTGACTCAAAGGTCATCATGGAGGTAAGCACTTTAACACCGTGACGAAGATGAATCAGAAGTGAACCAGAAGTCGGGTCCTGTGCTCGTAACCAGCTGTTCACTTCTGCTTGATCCTCGTCACGGTGTTAATGTGCTTACCTCCATGATGACCTTTGAGTCAGGAAAACATGTGAAAATCACTTGGGAAAAGATCTGGTGAATATGGAGGATACGAGAAAACTTCCCACTTGAATCTTCCGTTTTCTCGTATCCTCCGTATTCACCGGAGCTTGCCCCAAGTGATTTTCACATGTTCCTACAATTCAAAGGTAAGCAATTTTAACACCGATGATGAAGTCAAATCAGTGAACAGCTGGTTGCAAGCACAGGACCCGACCTGGTACAACACTGGCTTGGAAAAACTTGTGTCACGTCCCCAAAAATCCTTGGAAAAACATGTTGACTCTATAGAAAAGTAACAGAAGGATTGTACAATATAAATAAAATTAATTCAACATGTTCAATTTGGGTAATGTTTTAATAAAAGAGGAAAACTTACTTATTGGACGACCCTCGTACATACATAGTATGTATACACATGGACTCCAGAGAATATTCGTCCCAACCAACAATTCCAGCAGTCAAATGAACGGAGAGAAAATCTTCATTTTTAACATGCAGATTTGCATTATATGTTTTCTGAGGTTTTTCCAGAATTTCATTAGTTTTATAACTTTTTAAATTGGGATGATTTTTCCATTTTTTCATGTGTAAAGTTTACAAAATTATTTTATATGCGTTTAATTATTAAGCTTTAATATAATAACTGACAATGTCACCGTCATATAGATTAAACTTACAGAGAAATAAACTGGTCAACAAGTCAACTGTGGCTAACAATGAGCAAGAACATTCCAGTGTAGACTTACCTTCGTAAAATAGCTTGTGAGACACAAATCATTCAAGAGACTCTATGGGTGTAGCTTCCATTAGCAGCCGAAAATTAAAATGGGCACATTGACCCTCCAACTCGAGTTCGCTTGCGCGGGGCGAGAATCTATTCAAGGTGTGACGTTTTAAGAGTTTCAATTTATGTCTCGGGCTAATGGCTGCTATTTTGTGAGTTTAATTTTCCACTCTTCTTTAGTGTTTAATTACCTGTATGCTGAACCTCCACTCTCAACAAAAAGCACGCTACATAATGTGCAGGTTTCGTGATGAAAGTCCCTAAATGCATGTTCCCCTCGAGCGGTACAGGCAAAAAGCAACTCATTAGGGAATTTTAGCTGTTATTTTAGCGACGTTGTGTCACAAAACAGGCAGAGCACGAACACGATGAGATGAAACTTGAGATTTAGTTATCAACGAAACGAGACTTCGACTTAGTGAGAGATGAACAAACGCAATTATCTGTGTAAAGTGTAAGCTTTTCTCTGTTTGTACTTCCTGCAACCAATGATCGTATGGTGGTGAATCCGCACTAACCTATCACGAATACTTTCCGAGCGATTTGAGAATCCAGCCTTCGTTACCTGTTTTGCTTACATTTCCTGACAAGTCTAATAACTCTTCAATGGTTCCCCTGGCTTTCTGTGAATGCAGAGTGGGACAAAGAGGACGTGCACTGCGCAACGCAAACGCGTATCCGCAGATAAAGAGAGTGCGTAAAAAAACTCCCGAGTTTTGCCTTCTCTGAGTTCTGCCTGTGAAAAGATTAAATTACTTGTTACGTTCTTTTATCCTTTCTACTCAGTTTCAGAGAAGGTAAAGTTAATTTAAATGAAGCACCATGATGCTAAATTCTTAACGTAATTACTGTATGAAAATCAGAAACAAACGGCAGTATTTTATTATTAATTATATCCTCGAGAATTGAAAAGTATTGTATTCATTCTTTAAAATGTAGCTTTTGAACCTTTTCTTCCTCCTTGCCAGTATTTACAGTTTCATTGCCATCTCCTTCTGGGACGTTCTACGTTCCTTCTCCCAGAGGGTCGATATTTCACGGCCATTTTCGGGATACGAGCTCCCTCCATTGTTACAGATGTGCTATCCAATTCTTTTTAATATGTAAAAGCATATCATTTATTGCATAAATACCCAAATTTTCTCTTATTTGCTCAAATGTTATTCTGTCCCTTCTGGTACATCTTCTAACAGCTCCTAGGGATTTCATTTCTGCTATTGGATGTAGTTTTTATCCTTTTTTATTGTCAATCCATGATCCAGGTCCATTTAAAAGGGTCGGCACAGCTATCATTTATTTATAAAATTTCAATTGTATGTCTTTCCAGTTTGAAAGTCCTTCTTATTGTTCCTCAAATCATTTAATATCTACATAATTTTATATCTAAGTAATGCTCATATCATAGCTAACATCATATCCTAATAAAGTATTGAATCTGTCGTATTAACTTTTGAACTTAACATTAGAATTTAATAAATACGACTGTAAGATTACAGGAGTGTTCTGCGTCAAACAAAGTTGGTGTAGTATTAAAATAATTAGCAAAAATTATATGTGGTGAAAACTATAACACATTATGTGTTACATGGATTTCTCCACCCGTTGCAATTTATATTTATACTCGTAACTCTTCTACAAATTATTGTTGCAAACGCTTAATTTCCCATTCTATTTCATGTTGCAGAGATATTTTTATTACACTGAAGGTACAAAGAAGAGAGAGGAGGCCAAAGTGATAGTGAAATGTTTGAAAAGTGGGTCCGTATATGCTGGCAAATGCCATATTCTTAGCACGACATCGCGTGATGCAAAACAGTGGCGACTTGTCAGTGCAGTACTAAAAACGTAAACCAATGACAACAAAAACATGAGATATGGTCATAGCCATAAAAAATGATTTGTCATAACGCTAATGGATTACTGGTTACATAAAATTTATTCAGAACGAAGAGGACTTCACAGAATACTCACATAAAACACAATATATACATTTTATTAATCATACTAATACCTTAGCATATGCAATTTTAATCAAAACAATTAGCGCAATATTTGAGAAAATCAAAAATAATGAAAAATATTCCACGTAAACAGTAGTTCGTGGCGCGCGGAAGGTTATTTTTAAATTCTTCATGCCGCATCCTCGGAAGATGCTGAACACAAATACTTTTCATTTTAAGTTATGCTGTTCACAGGTATGTACCCTCGCTCGCACGCACGCAGTCCAGTTCTTTTTCAGAATTACTTATAACCTATATCTACCAAAATGGTCTCTTCATTATCTACTTAAACAGTTTGAAATTAATTCTTTGCTTGTCTGGACATAAAATCAATAACTGTTACTGAAAACCTAAAGAATGCAGGAAGAAACAATTTTATTGATAAAACTCTTAACTAAAGTAGGATTTTAAAGCACATAAATTTAGATTGTCTAAGCTTTATATTGATTGTGATAAATATATTGTCACAGTGTGAAATTAGCAACATTAAATTCATTCCCTAATACTTGTAAGAAGATCGTTGTGCAATAAAGCTACTAGCAAGATAATTAACCTTCTATATACCAATTATCATTGCATTCGATACTGTCCTGCATTAAAATATGATAACCGTGCTGATTGTTTTCTCTCGGCACAAGTATATTTCATATTTGTCACCGTTGCAATTAATTTCTATTTATGGCATGGGCGCTACTGCGCTGTTTAGTTGGTGCCGGTGGTATAGGCCCTGCCTATAGAGGGTTATGGGGAGAATTTGGGGAGAGACTTAGTAGCCGTAGCCGAGAAAGGTGCAGTGTAGGTTTCTCTCTCTTGAGCGTCGGGCCCTTTTGGCCGTGGGGGATTGTATATCGTACTTTGTATTTTCGGGCTTTTGCACATAATAAGATTGGCCGAATCTGACCGTTTGCAATTGCCGTGTGTGCTCAGGTAATTTCAAAAAGTGGGAATGCATTTCTGAATTACGAGAGTTATATACATTGGGCGTGTATAACTGTTATTTGCTAAAATTTTAAAAATAAAATGGCGCGACAAAATTATGTCAAATTTTGTAATTCTGTTACACGTATATAAATGAATTATGTAATTTTACACTCGTATCCAGACAACTTCTCAAATTCCTAATCTGGTATTATGCGTTATTTATGTGAACTATGAACTGACGTTAAGATCTTTTGGGTCAGCATTGTGTAAAATGTTTCTGTGCAAACGCTATATACATGTATGCACATTGTAAACTTGTAAATTTAATACGGTAAATACATGCACAGACTTGTACCTTGCCTTTTTTCTGGTTGGTACGGACCATTTGCAGTTAATTACCCCATTTTACTTATTTTGAGTGGCTAGGGTGGGCACAGCGCATAACTATAAACTCTGATGTGTTACACTCACATGACTTTCTCTACTCTTGTACAAACTATTTTTACAAACGCTTATTCTCCATATGCTTCATTTTAATCGAGATGTTAATCTTATTACCAATTTTCTTGTAGGTGCAAGGGGAATATGGTAGGTTTTAAGCCATAGTCAAATCCTTTAAGAGCTGGTTGCTATGTGGCGCATTCCATTTTCTTTGCATGTCCAGGACATAAAAAAATGAATAACGAATTCCCATTTGAGAAAAAGTATAAGTATTGGAAAATTTAAGGGAATGACAAGCAATATCTCGAAAATGGTTCACTTAATAAAAACAATGTATATGACATAAATTGTGTATTTTAACGCGATCTACAGTTTTGTGTAGTAAAATTTTGTCTATCTCTTATGGTTACCAGTTATGCAAAAGTCGTTCACACTGAAGAATACTTTTGGAGAAATTCTCAGAAAATTCAAGATATACATTTTATTTGTCATGAAATATATGATACTTTAATCAAAATCGTTAGAACCATTTATGAGAAAATTAAAATTTTCGAAAAATGTTCCATGTAAAGGGTAATCTGGGGTGGGGGGATTTTCTTGAATACCTTTGTGTCGCATCTCTGGAAGATACTGAACCTAAATACCAAGTTTGGTGTTTATCCGACTGTTCGATTATGATACAGACAGACACACACGCAGAGACACACACGGACATGTTTCCAAAAATGCCTTTTTGGAATCAGGGGGCCGGTGAAGTCTTGGTATTGAATTTTTGGGTGAAATACAATACTTTCCCTTCATACTATACGTAGTAGAGAAAGTAATACAAGGAAGAAAAAATATGTGTGAATTAAAATGAAACAAATAGGAACTATAATGGAGCAAGAGAAGAGACAAAATGTATTATTTAAAACTTAAATATTAAGAATGTAAAAATAAGCAACTTTCCAAAGCCAAAAGTGATGGCAAATATTTAAAGTAATTTTTAAGTTGCTGACAGTATGGGAGAATTGGTATAGGAAGATCAAGAGCAGGCGAGCTATCAAATTTAACTTGTAGCGGAAGAGGTTTGTTGAAACCTAACCCGCTTTACATGCGATTATGTGACATTGTAACATTCACAGCGTTTGGTCAAACAACTTCTCAAGTTACCTTTTGGCATAACCAATTATAAACATGGCATCCATAATACTGATTTATGTCTGGGAAGTGGATTACGTGCAACAATTTTGAAAGGATCTATTCTTTTGTATTTTTTCTGTTAGTACTGTTTCAAACAATAATGTTACGTACTCTATCCAAAATTAAACGGAAGATCAGTAAAACCAGGAGGTCAAAAATCCCCAAAAGCACCTCTTGGTTGTAATATTTCCCGCAAAATTAATTTTTGTTTAGTAGTCTTCCTTCGTTAGTGACCTCTGCGCGTCTCTTGTACGTTCCTTCATCTCATATGCTCCTCCTGGAGGTGGTAAGCTCACAAAATCCACGTTGGGTCGAGGTACGGGGTGTCTCTTCCATTCCTTGGCCATAGTCATACTACAAGTGACTAAGGTTACTATCCAAAGTATGGGATCTCATTACACTTTTGGAAGTAGCTTGTTCATTAGTAGGACTACAACATTGCGCTTAGCACGCAAACCAAGTTACTTGCGATTTTTAATGCTTCTTTTATTTTTCCTCGGCATCGAAAAAGATTTCCGTATTCAGGTCTGGTTTCGGGGGTCCGTTTTAATAAGCTGTGCATCCAATATATCAAGTTACTTACTCACATACATCATTGCTGATGTTCTTTTGGCAACAGTCTAATTCGGTTACTTGCAACCTTCTTTACCAAGTTAATTAAACATGATCTCATGAAAGTATGTACGGCCAGAAGCAACTTTTTAATTTAGAGAACACTGCGTTCCTGCACTTCCTGCAAATATAAAAGTATGCCCCTTTTTGTGTCTACATTTTCTTTGTCGAGTTAAAGTTGTTTGCGAAAACTTCTGGTTCATTTGGCAAGACTATAATTATGACAGGAATATACTTCAAAGCATTCACTTTTATATGATTTTTCAGAAATGACAATTGTAACACATATTTAGGAGACAAAAAAGGGGGAAAAAGAGAATATAAAAAAATCAGTTATAGGCGTCCTGAGAAACTACGTTTGCTCGCAAGCGATTTTAGGGCCTAATTGTAGTCACGCAGCAGTATGTATAGAACATGCATGTTTTGAGGACCCCTCAACTGATATGTCACACTCACAGGACTTTCTACATCCATTACAACTTTTACATACTTTCTTATACATTATAGTATTCATATAAAATATATTCTCTATTCATACTGTTATAATTATTATTATTGTTTAGTGGTGGTAGTGGCAGTTAGGAGTAACCACACGGAGGGGTCTGCAGCACCACACGTAGGCCATAGTGGATCTTTCGTGCTTCCAACGTGACCCCGGGAAAAAGGGATAAAGGGGAGACCCGAAGGGCGACCAGATTCGGACGACGATGTGCGCCAAACAGGACGGGGTACCTAAAATCTACAACTTGACACCAATCCTGACGCCTAGTCCTGCCTTAGCCACCCGCAACCTGGGGGTTCCGAGAATAGTCGAGACACTCCCAGAACAAGGGGACCCCTAATAGTCCCTCCAGGAAGAAATCCTTACGCAAATTCTATTGCACTGCCGCAGCACAGACCAACCGCCGTCGACTGGTCCAACAACCCTGACACAGATGAGGTGAAAAATGCGAAAAGAAATGATGGGCAGGAAATTCGTGCAAGAAGGTGATCCATCCCAGCATTCGCCTAAGGAACCGGGGAAACCGCAAAAAAATCAAGTCCAGAGTGACCAACCGGAAGAAGATCGAGCCCGGAACCCGCTGAATATGAGCATCTCATGTTACTGTGGAGCCATCTCGCTCGATAGTAGTGGTATTTGTAGTCATGTTAATAGTAGGTAAAAAGTCATTGTTGATAATTATGTCTATTTGCCACATTTCTGTAACAAAACGTTATTATTGTTTAGTTTTTTTGTGTAATACGACGAACACATATAAGGTACAGAATTACTTTGTCTTGAAAGTTTCATTTGCTACTGCTCCAGTAACTTGAAAGCGTTTGTAGAGGAGCATTTCTTTAAATGAAAGCTGCTGATGGAACCGAATTTGTGCCTTACTTCACTGTGTGCAAGAACAGGACGATGTGATAAAAGATTTAAAGATGAGAGCAAATCACTGGAGGACTGCTGTGAGAAGAATATTCTACAGTAATCGTGGTCCGAAATAAAAGCGGCAGTGATTCTCGTCCGAAGATGGCATTTCAGGAACTTGAGAAAATGTTTCACGTCTGTCACGAAGCGTTTCAGACACATCTGAGAGGAATGGGAAATGTAAACGTGGTTAGAAAACGGGTTCCATATAAGCTGACTGATCAATTCATAGAAGAGCAAGTGGCAGTTTTTATTTCACTGCTCAGAAGTTATCGCCACTATGTTTTACTCAAGCAAGCGCTGACATAAGATGATAAATGGAATTCCAAAGCAAGCTATTACTAGCTCTATCCTAGCACACGTTTCCGTCTTAACAACGGAAAAGGTTTCCAAGTATCTCAGCAGTAAACAGCTAATCAGCTCCTGCCGCAGAAGAAAACTGTCAGTGCTCAGCCATATTGAGACCAGTTAAACAGGACATCGAAATTCTCGACGAGAAGCAAGCCGGTTGCAATGCAAGACCGAAATTGTTCAACTTGATGGATAACACTGTGGCAAGAGAAAATATAAAACTTCTTCTTCCTCTCCACAGCTTTTGACAACATATTATGATTTCTCTGTTGCAGAAACGTAACACCTGAACACAACTAAACATATTTTGGTGCAATTCAAGAACCGACGTATTAGTGAAGTTGACTTTTACAATGCAAATAATAGAAGCAGCATATGCTACTTTCCTCAATTATTTAATTAACTTTTTAATTGATTATTAGCGACGTTTGAATTATTTTATTCAGAAATATTTTATATACTGAGTTTATTGAATACCTATGTATTAATATTTTCTTTTATTGACAGCATTTTGTACTTACGGAGGGTGTTTATAAATTATATAGGAACACTAAGACTAATCTATATTCCAATCTACAATCCAAATCTAAGCTATGATACTAATAAAGATGCGTGTGGTTATTTTCGATTTTAAATTAATAATTATTTATGTTAATGCGTATATTGCAAAAAATGGCAGTTTCAAAATATTTGTTTGTACTCGTACGTATATGTGCGTGTGTGCGTGTGCGCGTGCGTGCGGGCGCTCGCTTGTGTGCGATGTTACCTTTTTTATGCAAGAATGGCCAAACCGATTCTTATGAAACTTGGTGACCAATATACCTTAACTTCCTCTAAGACACTGTCAGTGTCACTTTCCCGAAAGGGGGGCTTCTAATTAGAAAGCAGATCCAGCTATCGAAATATCTGTCTTGTAATTTCTTTCTTACTTTCTTTCTTATCTTTATTCTTTTTTGAAGCATATTAAATAATATTATTGTAATTAAAATGCGTATACTTTGAACATTTAAGTAGTTAATTTTTCGTTACTATGTACTATTCCAGTGTATAAACCGGTTACACGAGAAACAGTATAGCTCTGAAAGCATTGCAGACTTAATGATGAGGCACAGGTTTTTGTGCTGTTAAACCTTTTGCTTATATTTTAATTTTATTACCTCGAAAAGACATCCTTATGAAGTGTAACCAAACATCTCATTATTGATCTCTATATTGCACAGAGAGGGGGAGAGGGAGACAAAGATGGAGAGATAATGTTATTCATCCAACCAAAAGGTTCCTTGTTTATCTTTAGATTTATAAATTTTAGGAGAGATTTAGGATTAATTTGATAATAAACGTAGGTGATGGAAGGGGAGAAAGTGTGAGAATGGGAGGGATAGTGGAAGGCAATGAGAGGAAGAGAGAATAAGAGTGAGAGAAAGGAGAGAAAAACGCAAATGGAGGGAGAGAAAAATTGAGGATTGAGAAGTACAGAGAGGGAAAGGAATAGGGAAATATATTCGCACTATGTGTGTGGAGCTTCGGATTCTAGTAATCTACAAATAAAACCTTTAATAATAATTAACAGAAGCGTGAAAACGAATTTTCAGTAAACGACAGAAGAACCTTTAGGTTTCGATGCTTTGAAAGATAGTTGATTATACTCATCAATGAGGCCGCTTCGAGATATTCGGGGGTAATCAACATAATTGTTCAAGTGAGGATCGAAAACACACGTCGACGAAAACACTCAGTGACGGATTGTTAGAATTTATTTCGGAGATGGATGAAGAAGTAATGGATTTCATTTTAGAAAGAGCTCACGAACGGTACCTTCGCCCTACGACTTTCTAGTACTCCCGGAGTCCATAATTTCTGTGTAGATCTGCTTTTCTTAAAGTAGATCTACTTAACTTTGAGCAGTAAATTAATCGTTAGAGAGCGTTTGTAGCTGCTACCAAAATTACTACAATGCCAATGGCCTGAAAATGAATTTATCCCCTACCTGTGGTAGGTAAACGTAGAATATATCTTGACTATTCTGGGAAGTTCGAGTTATCTGTATCTCTTTCTAATAATAGTTATGTTACTAGCTCCACATTCTATTTCTCCTAACCCCTGTGTTCTTCTTCACTTATTTACCCTAATCGCTGGTGGAGTTTTTCCAGCTACCGTGTCCTGTGTAGTCCGGTTGCTAAATACATTTCTCTGTTTGCCAGCTTCCCGTACCAATTTTATCCTTTATAGTATTCAGTTCTGCGTGCATACATGATATTCATATATTATATTAATTAATTCCATAATTATTTACTATTCCTATCTGTTTTATGATTCGATATCCCTTCTTCTCTATTCCTTCTTAACTATTCTCACGTTTATTCTATAATTATTTCCTTCTTTGATATACTTTTTCCTGGAGTTATTCTTATTTCCTCTAACACGCTTTCCTTACATTATTTCTTTATATTTAATGCGATGTAAGGTTTCCCCTGCATTGTCATTCGTATCTAAAATTTAAATGCAGCTATTAGAAGAGCTTATGTACAGGTTCCGTTTTTATCTGTGTAATTCCATGCCTTTGCTATATTCACATTTTTATTCAGCTGTTCGTAGTTATTTGACATATACTTGTATTAGCTGTAATTCATATTTTTACTTTCTTTACCATATACCTGTGGTAGGTAAACGTAG
This sequence comes from Deroplatys truncata, assembly GCA_030765065.1. Lineage (NCBI taxonomy): Eukaryota > Metazoa > Arthropoda > Insecta > Mantodea > Mantidae > Deroplatys > Deroplatys truncata. The sequence continues at coordinate 132,344,921 of CM060978.1, forward strand.
AATTTTATTCCACCAAAAGATTTAATTTCAACATTTTATCGGAATCTTTGATGTCCACTAAATCCAGGAAAAGCATTTTTAGAAACAAAATCGTGTGTGTGTTTGTACATAAACGGAATATTCAAAAACGGAAAGTTGGATAAATTTGAATTTTTAACTTGAATCAGGCATTCTTTAAGCATGCAGGGGAAGATTTGGAAGAAAATTCGCCGTCCCAAACTCCCCTATACGTTCATAAAATTTCATTATTAATTTTCTTAAAAATGACTCTAAAAATATAAAGCTATTAGAATACCAATTTGTTTATTTCATGTAATTTTTTTGTAATTCTCTTGTACAAAATATTTTATAAACATTTATTTATTTTGATAGAATGTTCTAAAGGTCTTAAGAACTGCATTTTCAAAACTCCAATAAAATAAACATTTTCTCTTAGCATTCCAAATGCATTGGATCAGTCTTAAGGAATTCCTTTTCATTTAATTTTTAATATTATGGTATGAACTTTGTATGAAGGTTGTATCTCTTGTCCGGTGGCTATTAAGAAGTCACGTGCTAAATAATTATTGCGTTTAGCTAGGTACCGCTTTTTTCCCTGTTTTGCAAGTGAAACATGTTTCCCACATGCTGCTATGTTCGGCCATTTTTGTGTAAAGAAAATTAGTTGCTCCACATACATTATTCATAAATGAATGCAATCATTCATGTATGAGACATAATCAAATCCTATTATCAACAAAAAATATAATATCTATCGAATGCTAAGAGGGTATTTGAATCAGTGGGAGGTAGCTCTTTCCATTTCAACTTTCCTTTTTTAAAACACCATATTAAATATTTGCTTAAACATTGGCTGTGCTTGAATTACATGTACCAAGAGTTTTTCCTTTTTCACTTTCCCGACGGCATGTATAGTAGGTAGAGAAGGTATTGCATTCCACACAAAATTTTCAATACCGATTACCGGAAATATATATTTTGAGTCCCCCTGAATAAAAAAAAGCTTTTTAGAAAAAGATCGTGTGTGTAGCATAACTTAAAAACGAAAAGTCGGATAAACACCAAACGTGGTATTTGGATTCAATACCTTCCAAAGACGCGACACGAAGATTTTCAAGAAAATCCCAGACTACCCTTTACATAGACGATTTTTCGAAATCTTTGATTTTCTATAAAATAGCTCTAACGATTTTGGATTAAAATATCATGTATTAAAATATTTACATACAAATAAAATCTATATGTTGAATTTTCTGGCAATAGCCTGTGAAGTTCTCTTCATTCGGAAGGGATTCCATACAATCTTGTATAACTGATAAACGTAAAGCGATAGACGGAAACGTGGCACACAAAAAGTACAGGTCTCTTTAAAACATACAATTTATTTCAAATAAATTTCTTAGAAATCGCTTATTAAAGGTTCAAATTGTTCAATACTTACTTCTTTTAAAGTTCTGTCAATTTTCAATTGTTTTTCGCGATTGCATGGAAAGATTACTTAATTTTAAGGATAGTGTATTGCCCCCAGTTCTTAAACATTTGACTATCGCTCTCTCTATAGCGAAATGTGTAATGTAATTATTTCTGGAAACGTTTATTGGATTAAAACGAAATAGATAGGAAAAGAATGATTTGTATACCCACTAATGAGATATAGAGGCTAGGGAAAGTTATGTGCATGTCACACATCAGATTTTCCCCCCCCCCCTCTCCTGCTTCATATTTATTTCTATGAAAGTTGCAATTCAAACTTTGAACGCCAATGCATTTACTGAATTTTCAGGAATTCCATAGAGCTGGAATGTGTATTTTATTCAAAGTTACTTATAGTAGTAACAAGAGAGATGGCTCCACCATAGCGTGTGAGGCTTGCATTCTGGAGTTCCCGGGTTTAATGCCCATCGACCGCCCACTCTGACCTTGGGTTTTTCCTTTTCCATAATTTTCCTTACATTCTATTTCCTTCTCCTGTTTCAGGCGTGCTTCTAGGTTTCGTGGCGTCCAAGGAAAGAGCATTCCCCGTGGACAATTCTCAGCAGCTGCAATAGTGGGACGGATCTTCGAACCAGTAAGTGTCAAAGACTTCTGCGCGTTTCTATGGCCTGTGGTTCATTTCTTTCTCCTGGTGGGTAGTAGATGCAACAGATTTCACGAGGTGCCCCCTTCGTTGTATACCCTACACTTATAATATAAATAGATTATTTTTCCTACAAAATTATTTTCTGGAGTGGTTTTACATTTGCACTATAGGGAAACATATAATCGTCTCTTAAATTATAACTCAGGCTTACAATACAAACTAAACTGTAGCTGCATAAGACTGAGAATACTACAGTGTTGTATTTACTTGGAGATGCATGTTTACAATAAATGCACGTATATTATGTGTACAAGAAAAGAACTGGAGTGGTCTGCGACATAGGAACAGTCTATATTGAAATATACCTGAAATGGCGACAAGGAGGGAAGGTAGCTGATGTGCTGGTTTGCAGCGCCAGGGAGGGCGGGAAGGAACCGCGACAGCTATACCAGTCCTCAGAGGTGGAGCACTTACGATCGAGGAAGGACTCAGCACTTCAGTAACCTTGATCTAACGCTTCCAAGGAAACTCTAGATCATAATGTTTGCTATACTTCATTGGTTGAAAAGTTTGGAAGTGTAACAGTCATACGACTATCCGCAATGCTTTATTTTCTTCGCCCAGTACTTTCAGCTCCTTATGTGAACCCTAACTGCAAAACTGAGTCTAAATGCCGGCGTTAACTACTCTGACCAAATTCCTTTCAATCTTGCATGCTCACATCAGTGTGAGCGGAATGTAGGGAATAATTCTAATTAAACATCAATTCCCCTGCTGCAACCGGGAACCAAAACCAATACCTCTGGGTCGATAAGTCAACATACTGTACCATGAGCAGAGGCAGTGCACTGCGAATGTTGCGCGCATAATAGCCTTATGTGCTTTCGTAGCGAAGAGTTCAGCTTTAACGGATACGTGTGCGTATGTGTGTGTTCACACTTTGATCCTGTTTCTTGACCCCTATACATTTGTCTCCTTTTGATCTGATGGAAGTGAGCTGTGCTTCTACTGTAATGTATGGAGTCTTATCTCCACGCAGAGGGGTTTTAGTAAGTAAACAGAGCAATCCTGTTACCGCACGTAGTATGGTGGCGTCAGGTATCTACTGCAACGGACACACTCCTTCTTTCCCCAACAATGCTTACTTGCGACTGTTCTATTTATTCGCTGCATATACACCAGTGGAGAACTGCGGCAATATGCGTAAAGCAAAGAAGAGTTTATGCTTCAAAATTAGCATAATTTGCGGTGGAATGTAAAAGAAAACACTTCAGCACAAATGGCGAAACCATAATATGTAACACAGAGCTCAAAGGAAGTTTAAAACATTATGTTAAACCTGTAATTCATTTAAACACAAGGAACATGTGACATTATTAGAAAGCAAAAAATAAATAAATAAATAAATAAAAGTAATAATAATAATAATAATAATAATTCGGTCCCGAATTACAAATCAAAATTTTCCTAAGATGTGTTTGATATACCAATAAGAGTGGATATTGCTTTAAAAATGTACAGCTTTCGAAATACTTATTAATAGCTTTCAATAAAAAATTGCACACCATCAATCATACATTGATATTTTCCATATAATATTCCTCAATCCTGGTCAAGCTTCGAAGTAGGGTGTACTGCCTTCAACTGTATGTATATCACATTTGTTTACTGAGAGAACTGCAAGGTCACAATCGCTTGCAACTTCCCTCGCCACCAAACCTCGGTGCATTCCTAACTTGCTGGCTTACTTACTAAAGCGCCTCTGCCTGCTTATCACCCAGAACTTCACTGAGAGAGAGAGAGAGAGAGAGAGAGAGAGAGAGAGAGAGAGAGTTGGGAAGATGCCATCACAGAGAATAGAAAATCCGTTTGTAAGTGGATGCGTTTTATGACGATTCACAGTTTATACCTATCCGGAGTTCCAGAAAATACTGCTCTTGCGGAGCAGTGTTTTTCCCTCGTACAGCGTTTGTAAAAACACTTCACTGTTCATTTGCTTCGTCGATTTAGCAAGCTGTGTTATTCTAAACATTTCAACTTCTTCCTATCCTTGTCCCTCACTTCGTTTCAAAGTTTCCTGTACATCCTCTTTTTTGTTAATTCTTCAAAGAAAATAAAAAGAGAAGAAAACCTGGCTAACAGATGTAGCCTGTTAGGAAATGTAAGGAACAATAATGGTGAAAAGGTTTTGCGGCAGAGAAACCCACCAAGTGATAAGCAACACTAAGATAATGTGACACAAAAAGGAAAGAGGGAAAGACTGAAGATTGGAGAATGCCGAGTTGCTCTTGTCTTGGCTTTAAGTATCAAACTATTTCTATGCTTTACTATACAATTACATACTCCTCTTCATGAGTAATAATAGATAGAAGCACTTCTCTGGTGGTACTGTGCTATTCTCAGCTGAAAAGAAAAAACGTGGTCAACTTGCCTCATAAGGGACAGTAAAGTATTGCTTTCGAGGACGAGATGAGTCCTACGACAGGTGGTCCGGCATGTCTCAAAAAGACCTGATCCGTATTCACTTTCCGTGTTACCTTAAAATTCGGTCAAAAAACTGTCTGCTCCCATGAGTAGCACCAGAAACAGGTCTTGGCCGGAAGGTTCGAGCCAATTTTGTTTGTTCCTTTCCTCATCCCGTTTTAGCAGCGGTGTCTTTATAGGGTTGCTGAACTTCCAGGAACAAAACCAAGACTGCTTTGTATTTATTTTGATATCCCTACAACGTCTGTTATTGGATTATTAGTGCCAAATCAACGTATGACGCTAATGATCTACTAGTACAGATACCAAACATACTTCACCTCCGTACTTTTTAGAAATTCTTTGCTGGCTGGTATAATCGTATGAAATCTGTCAATAAACAATTTAGGTGCTCTATAACACTGTGCATTATACATTTGCAAATATGTGCATATACTCAGCCAGAGAACCCAGAGTTTGGCAACGTTTTGTTTCTTCTCTTAAATAATATTATAATGTGGCAATAAATAGAAATAAGGCCAGGTTTAAATGTGTAGCTACATTTATTTAATAATAATAGTAATGATGATGAAAATAATGTTCTGCACAATAGTCCTGATAGGCAATAGCTGATAAACGAAACTGGGCGCCTCACGTCCACATGACGCCAGCAGAGGTGGGCTATCATCCAGTCAATATATGATGTAGTCAGCATCACGACTCACCAAACGCATTGTTGAGTACTGAACGTACAGATCGATACCTATTGTAGCTCTCCATATTCCCCAGGATATTGAGTGGACAACGGTTCTATACAATGACCCAGAAATCCGTAAGCCATGCGTAGTAGGCTTGAACCTGAAGGTAAACCAAAGTTTCACGGTCCAACCTACTACGCCAAGGTGTGCACGATGCCTGTGTTTCCTTATTACTTTAAAAATAAACTTTAAGAAAAGAAGATATAAGACTGTGAGTTAAAAACTTATTATTAATTATCGATATTTCTTAATGTTTCTTTAAAAATTGAAATTGTCAAATTATGGTTTTACATATTCTATATAAGCAGAAATTGTATTACTGTATCGAAATGACGAATAAAAATAATTCAAAATCAAGTTAAAATACCACATTACAAAATCAGACCCTAATTAGCGGAGAATAAAAGCTGATTTCCGTTAATGCGAAGATTGAAACATAGTTGGTGAAAGATAATGTTTAACGATTAGTTTACAATATGAACTATTTTTAGTACTAATACAAAATTATCATGGGTATATTCAGAATCAATATCCAGAATAAAGAGATTCAGTAAAATCAATCCTCGTTAAAAGACAGACAAACTATCTGAGAAATGTTTGTTCTCAAGCAGAGCGAGGGTGAAGGTTTAAAGATTCACAATTTGAGGTCAATATTTCTGAATATTTTACTGTGAGCTCCTTGCAATAAAATACTTCAAGATCTAAATTTTAGTGTTCCGCTTTTTAAAATTTTAAACATATAAAATTATTGTGCTCTCAAAAGATGTCCCACACATATCAAATTGTAAAATATTTATTTTTTCAATTTTTTCCCCAAAACAGTAGTTAGTTATTACAAATAATGCATATGTTTAGAGAAGCAATTATTCTTTTACTCGTATAATTTTTCTTCGTACATCTGTCTTTTTAGCAGTAAAATTATTATTTAAAAGTAAAATATAAAAACTATGCATTTTATGAAAGTATAAATGCAGTAATTCTTTAATTAATGTTTTACAAATGTTTAATAATATTCGATAAAATAGAATGCCTTATGTTGTGAAGTATTTAATACATCAAAAAGTTTGAAAAAATTGAAATAAAGAAATTGGGCTTTACATTTTCTTGCAAAACGTTACTAAATGTTTGAAGAATAAGTATAAACCAAAATATAAAATCTTATTTTTTTACATTTTTGAGCAAACCTCAGCTACTTCACTTCGCAGTAAAAAGAAAATATTGAATGATGCTACTCGGAATGTAATAATACCGAAGTTTTTCTGCCGCCCTAGTTACCATTAGGTATTCCTACCTACACCATATGCCAAGAAAGTCAAGTCAAGTATGAATGTTGATAATTTCTGAAGAAAAATTCAGGGAATACAAATGATTGAAAAAAGGTTCCGAAACAGTTTTAAATAAAAAATTCTTACATAAATGCTGTTGGAGAATAATACATCTCCAAAGCCTGATGATAATCTGTGAACAAATATTAAAAAGCAATTAATTCAAATATATAGAAGCAGCTTATGATGATGAAAGTGACTTGTAATAGACAAATAGACTTTTTATTAATATTCATAATTATCTTCCGCCTTATCTGTAAGTTAGCAATCTAAGAGTTATAGATCCCAAGCATCAGAAAAAGCAACAGAAAAATGAGAATAAATATTAGCGTAGAAAACGCAAACAAATCACGATAAATACTGATCAATCGCATTTAAAATAGTTCGCGTTGTTAAGGCAAGAAGTTCCTGAATTACAAAAGAGAGAAAATAATTTGGTAGCATCGTCAATTTCATCAGTCACTTGTAGGATTAATACCGAAAAAATAACTGAAAGTGCTTTAGAGAGGATGGAAACAATGGCCTGGAAATATTAGCTAAACTGACACAGTTGACAAGAACATGCTGACGCGCTTCACATGTCCTTAGCCAAAACATTTGAAAGCCGAAATAGCTGAGAACATATTTTACAAAATGAAAGAACGTTAACATGCTATCTCTATTTTGAGAATGCTATTGACATACGCAGGAATGGCAATATAATAGCAATTCCTTCTAACTTTTTTCCTGAAGTTGAACCAAATAATGTGCCTGGCATATCAGAAGAACAATGCTGAATATTTGAATAAGTTATTGGCAACAATTATGAAGCAATGAAGGCCCATTAAAATACCTACACTTATTCCATGATGCCATTTCTCCATGTGGTCAAATCCCCTAAGTTCCAGAACACTTAATCTAATTTTGGTATAAACATGATCAGATTTAAACAGTACCAACAGAAGTTTGTTACAAAAGGAGACTAAGTGTGTTAAATAAATAGTAAGCATTAAGCCACGGTTCTGAAAAAGCTTAGGGGCAAACATGTTTCCTATGGTATTGCAAAATGATGCGCATTGGAAACCCTTCTATGAATTTTGATGCAGTTATATTCATATTTTTTACTAAATTTTTATACACTTACTTCTAGTAAAATATAAAGTCCGTCTACCACAAAGAACATCATTTTAATCTAAAAATCTCAACGCTTACCAGCGTATACTCGTGTAAAATACGTGCATATTCAGTTTTATCTCATTATGGTTTAAAATGCTTATAAACCAAATATATCCTGAAAAAGTATTAGGTAGTGAACAAAACAATGTTTAAATAAAACTAAAATATGAAAGGTAAAATCTATCCATAGTTTCGTTCGCTATAATTTCATGTCTACAAAAACGTTGGTATATGCAGTTCAATATATCTAAAATTTTGATCCTAGTCTCCCCCTAGTAATGAAGTATTATAACTACATCTAATAAAATCTTTATGAGGAACTTTATTTGTTATGATTCTTTAAGATGGAATTTCGTAAGAGTGTGTTCTCTAGTTGGAACCTTCTTGCACATGCATTAAAACAACGTTTTAAAATTACAACGGTGATTTTATCTTTGAGAATAGTACTAGAAGGGAGAAGTTTGAGTAAAAGTGCTGACAACAAAACTTTTAAGATACGAAGAAAGTACATCACAAAATTAGCGTCTAAAGAATGGATAACAGAATGCGGGTTAAAGTTGAAAAACTCACCAACACAAAAGAGTACTGTTGCAAGTGAAGTAGTTATACACAACTCATAAAGGGTTTGTCATAGGTAACACAAAATTCCAATAAGTTTAAAATTATATAATTGTTTTAAAAACTTCTCGAATTCATCAAACTTAATATACTGCTGATATCTTCTGAATCTTTCTGCGTCTTTGAGTTGTCCTTTTTTTAAACTTTGTTTTTATTTTATTCATAGTTGGCCTGAAATAGTCGCCGATTGAACGAGTTTCATTGTATAGTATGCATGCTACTTCTTGTGTGCGCCTTCTATCACAAATCCTATGATTATCAGGATGTTAGTCCCTTTAGTTTCTGCTTAAACATTTTATTTTAGAATTCTATAGCAACCAAACCTTCCTTGTAAAACAAATGAAATGTTAATGCAACTAAAGAAGTAACTTATTTCAAAAGAAAGAAAAAAAAGGTTACCGTTTTAAAATGTTATTCAATGATGTCACATTCTATAACGCCTGAATTAAGTTTATAAAGTATTCCTCTCAAAATATTGAATTGTATGTGTCAGGGAATTTAAAAAAGTTAATTATAGGTTTATTACTATTATGCATCACTTATGACACCCTGTATGTTATGGTTATATAGCAACTAAAAATCGGTGAAGGTCTTCGCAAAGGGATTCATCGTTCTTGCCTTCTGCCCTTGTGGAGATTCTAAACATAAGTTAAGGCAACATTCCATCGGCTCTTACTTCTAAATGAAAACGTGTAAAAGAATTGGGGCGTTAATTGCATTGCGAATGAAACTTAGCATACATCCCACTTTACATTGTTTCTCCAGTCGTCTGAGTTGTTGACTCTCAACCTTTACAGTTATTTACTTCAGAGTCTATTGTCGGTGAATATATATGAAGATTATGTACTTCCATTTTGTAAGCAATGAACATTATGCTAGTTGCCTTAGATATTGTATTTGTACTTCGTATAAACTTACATGTAGCCATGTTCAAATTAAATTATAATATATTATATATACTTTTTTCCCATGAAGTTTAATGTCCTTTAAACTGGTAGGTCATATCAGACGATAAATGAAGAAAATGGATGAAATGATGGAGTCCATAGAGCTTAAGATTACTCAACATTCTTCTTCTCAGGACAAGGGGAAATCCCAGAAAAAAACCTTATCCGGGCAACTCGCCCTTAACGAGATTCAAACTTGGGACCTCTTGAATTGGCGGCAGACAGTTACATCCACACCACAGATACGGACTTAATTATAGTTTGTAACCTTTCCCCGGTAGCGTCAAAGCAGGAGGTTCTTATCCTTAGACAGGTAGACATTTTGCTAAATCAGCTGTTATTACAGCAGAAAGTACGTGTTCGATAATGATGTTACAACTTTCAAATGGGTTGTCAACAGAAACTTAAACTCCTGTCTATCTGAAGGCTGCTATGAAACAAGTTAGCTCACAAAAACGCAATAAACGTGCGCAAATGTTACGTTTATGTCTTAATGTATTTCATTCTTCATAGTTCAGAATACTACTTCAGTTATAAGATAAACCTGTATTACAAAAAAGCGAAAATAGGCAGATGAAACAAACTGCCAACGACTAAAGTATGCTCATACTGCTGTGCAGTACACGTAAACGATTCAAAGCTGATGATGCTTGTAAAATATTTTCGTTTTGAAAATATAAATCTCATTAAGAACTTCATCAACATCTACTTCTACTTCGTCCTTAGGATCTATTGCACCGTCTTAGAGCTGATCTTACCATTTCTATCAGACATGCTCAATATATCTTCCTTTCCTCTTGGTTTAAAATCTTGAATAAAGTGTCCAATTCTCTCAGGAAGTACAAGTTTTAAGTGACAGATACAGATCTTACCATTTATATCAAAGTCTAAATTACGATAATTAAGATTTTGTACTTTTAATTTCTTTCTTATAAGATCATTTCTTATTTCACATCTTCTTTGTTAGCTTTTCACTGATCTTAAAATTTTCATTTCTTGTGTTTGAATTCTCCGCTTCTCATTTTCAGGTATAGGGTCCAGGTTTATTTCCACATAGAGAACTAATCTTAGACATTGCTTTATAAAATTTAATTTCAGTACCTATTGCGGTTTGCTTGAAATTTCTTTTTATCGTTTCACATTTTGGATTACGCTTTTTAAGATTATCTATAATACTACATCCCAAAATTTGATATGGAACCAAAGAATTATATTGAGGGACTGATGATAATAGTGGCGATAATAATAACAACAATAGTAATAAACTTACATAAGAAAGACAGCAGAACATGCATTACTTCCACACATTTTCTAGAAATTATTTATTTAAATTTTCAGAATATCGCTCTGTTTAGCTACTATAAGCAAGAAACTGGAGAAGAGGAATAAAGCCAACTTTTACCTATCGTAGACATTATGTGAAAGTTATTTTCCGCCAAAGTAACCAAGCTATTAATTTCACGGCACCAATAACTTTCAGCAAAGATTGAATAACAAAGGCATGAGAAGTGCATGTTTTTGAATATCTAAAGCAGACACAAAGAAATGAAACAAGAAACAGTTGTTTGTCTATATAATTTCACAGATCACGGCACGCAGCTACAGTTGATCAACCACCCTCTAAACAAGCATAAAGAAGATAATCAACAAAGTTTAACCAAGTGAGATACCTCAAGCGGTAGCGTCTGTCACTCATATTCGCGGACAGTTCTGATTTCAAATGCCGTGTACCGGCTAATGGTAAGGATTTTCTTGTTTTTCATCAGTCACCAGGCTAGTACCGGATAAAAAGTTACAACCACAAAATAATGCATACAAAATAAAGGAGATAGTACAGGAAGTTACTACGCAACTAAGATCTTCTGTCCAGCACTACGCATAACAAAATCTAGAGAACAGCAATTTCGGGGTTCCAAAAGTCCTGCTTGATACTAAATAGGTTTTAATAAAATGGATGACATAGGAGGGTCATATACAGTAGACTCGTAGTTATGCAAGCCAGTATGGATCTATATTACTTCGGATATGGAAAACATCACATAATGATGTGCTAATAAGTCATAAATGAAGTAAAAAACTGCTAAAACTCCATAATAATTGTTTATTACAATATAATTCCTGAAAATTTACATTGAATACTTTATACAGTTTAAATACAAGAGAACCAGATTGCAATACTAAATGAGAAGATTTATTTTTTAAAAAGTCTTTCATATGTTTTTTACACTATCCTCTTGCCTCTCCTGGACGCTGCGATGTAACGCCAACGCAAGGTACAGCAGCGTAGATTCTTTTTGCTGTTCAAGGTAGGATGTAGCAATTTCTATCACCTTCAGTCCCTCAGAATGTGCTATTTTGGGAGAAATTTCATCGGTATAGTAATGATCATATCAGCTATGTCGTCGTCAGTCAGATCAATTTCGATCCTGGTTACACCACTCGAGGACATCCTCATTTTCGATTGGCGTTTCCACTGGTAGCTCGTCAACTCATTAGCTAATGACTACTTTGTTGATACATACCGTCTGACACCGTACTAAAATATATATATTTAATACTACCTGTACTTACTACAATTAAAATCTGATGTCATACATTCATATGACATTCTCTACCCTCTATCGTTTATTATTGGGTATACAGACTAGTTTTACTACAGCTTATTTTTATATCTACTTCATTTTAATCAAATAAACTTTTGCAGAAATAGCTAAATTACAATTTCGTTATCGATATAAAGGGAGCAGCGATATTGAAATGTTTAAGAACCGGACGCTGTACCTGGCCTTAAAATTCCATACCGTTCATTGGAATCCCGAGAAACAACTGCATGTTGACAGGACTTTAAAAGAATGGCTAAGTATTGAACAATTCGAACCATTAATAACGGATATTTCGGAAATAGTTTATGCCAAAGAAGATTTATTTGAAATAAATTGTGTGTTCTAAAGAGATCTGTTTTTTTGTAGTAGGTTTTCGTCTATCGCTTAACGTTTATACACGATTATACAAAATTCCTTCCGAATGAAGTGGACTTCAAAGGCTTCTCCACAATATTTTAGATACACTTTTTATTTTTCATCTACATATCTTTAATATATGGTATTTTAATCAAAATCGTTAGAACTATTTTTTAGAAAACAAAAAAATTCGAAAAGTGTTCCATGTAAACGGTAGTTTGGAATAGGGGGATTTTCTTTAAAATCTTCGTGTCTTATCTTTGGAAGGCACTGAAGTTAAATACCATGTTTGGAATTTATGCCTCGCGCGCGCGAGGAGCTTTTTCTAAAGATGCTTCTTTTGGTTTCAGGAGCCTCAAAACATATATTTCCGGTGAAATTTCGACATTGAATTTTTGGGTGGAATACAATACTTTTCCTACTTGCTATACGCAGTAAAGTAAGTAGAAAAGATAAAAAGGACCAAATAAGATTTTCCAGAAACAAGCAAACGAGATGTAAGGGAATGATGGAATGGTGCAAGCACCTGCAGAAATGTGATCATTAACACTAGAGGGCTAGTCCAGTCGGCTGGACGAAAATTAACTGTTGTAACGACGTATCATTATCCTAAGATGCTTGCTTCTCTGACACATCATCGATAATGCTGAAGAGTAACACGTAAGAGGCGGAAATGAGCCATTAAGGGTCATGCATACATTACTTGTAACGGTAGGCCCGCAGATAGCCTTCTGCTCTCAGTAGCAGTGCGGATACATGTCTCACCTGTGAGTGATCCGTATTTATGGCGTTGCCCATTTTTGGCTTTTATTTTGAATACTAATACCGTTTCGTATTTCGACACCTACGCAACAAAGGTACATTATTATAGGAAGAAAGGAGGAATAAAACCAGAAGCCGTGAAGGAATAAATAACTCCTTCATAATCATAGTAACAAGCTTTTCAAAGGAAAAATAAAAACAGAAGAATCGAAATATTCAAGCGTCTTCCGTCATATGACAACTTATATTTGAGAAAATATAATCCTGGAATATTTCGGAAGAACTTAAAATTATTTGGCACAAATTGTAATTTTGATAAGCTCCACATTTTTCCTGTAGTAAGATTTTGTTCATCCTTAAAGGTTTCTTATTTGTATAAAATTATAAAAATTTTATGAAATAAAGGGGACTTCACAGACTATTCATAGAAAATGCAAGAATTAGATTTTATTTTACATACCAATAATCAAACAGGTGATACTTTAATCAAAATCATTACAAGCTCTTTTTGAGGAAATAACAATAACAAACATTTTTCCATTATATGCAAGTTTAGGGTTTTTTGAAAACCTTCATGTCACATACTAATAAGACACTGACGTAAAATACTAAGTTTGGTATTTACCCGACATTTCGTTTTAGAGTTTTCTAAAACTGTATTTTCTTGTTTCAGGAACCTCAAAGCGTGAATTTCGGCTGAAACTTCGATATTCATTTATGGGTGAAATACAACACTTATACCTATCTAGCTGTATGGGAGAGAAAGTAAAGAAACATAAAGCATCTTCAGTCAGGTGCTTACATTTGGAAAAAATATAATTGTGGACTATTTCGAAAACGGCTAACGTTCAGTCAAAAGCAGGGGAATTCACGGGTTTTTCACAGATTCCAAAATAATTTTATTCTTCATTCTTAATGTATTAAACATACGATACTTCAGTCAAAACCGTTAGGATATTTTTAAGAAAATAGAAAATGAAATGTTTTTCATAAAAAATATAATGTACAATGCAAAGAACTCCATGAAAATCTCCTGTACTCTTGGATGATGCGGACTTAAACACAGAATTTGATACTTTGAGTTATGCCTGTTCACACATACACACACGCGCGCGCGTTATTTTCTAAAAATGCTTCTTTTTTGTTTTCAGGGGACCTTAAATCATGTATTTCCGATTAAATAGGTATTTGCATTGAAGCGCATTTGCGTAAGATCCAATGCAATACGTGCTTTATCCGCTTAATCACTATGTAGGTTAAGAGAAGGTATAACTCTAGCAGTGTTTAGGTACTGAAATAGTTTTTTACAAATAATTCGCACAACTTGACAAACATCTAAATAAACCATACATTGTCATTCACTCGTATTTAAATACTGCACTTGCCTGACTGGCAGTAGTAACACAGAGTAATGTATAATAGCATGCATAGTCTTGATATTTACTGTAAAGCATATCTTTTATAAAATTACGTGTTTAATATACAATACATTTCCAGAACTTCATATACACATCAGATAAAGTAAGCCATCATAAACTTAATAATATTCGAAAAAGCGTTTTTTTTCTTGTTATGGATATAACTTTCTATTGGAGGTTGCTATGATTTGTAAAATTTTTACAAGATAAATTCCATGATGTGTGTGCTGCATCCTTAGTGTAAAATGCTTTCAATGGTGTAACTAAAAAAGTCATTAGTACCTCTTCAACTTTAGCCTACACATGGCTTGTATGGAAGAATAATTAATTATCAACTTCTTATTTTGTTTTTTCAGCGAATATTTATTGCACCGATTTTGTGATTAAAACCAATTACATTAAATTTGAATAATTTGCATACTATTAATGTATTCAAACTGGGCACTATTCAGACGCCACATTACACTACACGCACATCCACCAACTGAGATTCGAATTTGGCCCATGTGCCAATTCAGCCCAAGTATAAAAGGTCTCGGTGAACCTATGCACCTATATATATTTTACAACTTACAAGCCTGGGTAGCCACGTGAAGATTTTACGGCTATGTTACGTGTTAGGATGTTTTGTAAGTGTATGCTACTCCACAGTGTTGTATTTACTTTTAGCAGTAGGACTGCGTTAATTCGAGAAGACATCTCAGTGGTGTGCAGGTACCCCTGACATATGTGAGGGCATATATGGCAAAATATATAAACAAGCCGTCCTTTGCAGTTGTATGTCTTCTGCATCCATAGGTGCAAAAGAAGTTGCTGAATCACTGCTGTTCAAAGGGGCAGTGCAGGTACAAAGCGTAAGGTCACCGATTAGCGCCCTTGGCTGCAGGTGTTTACGTGGTGGTTTCGTAGTGATAAGCGTCACGTGTTCGCCTGCATGCAGTTCAAGTCAGATCATTCAGACGAAAAGGTAACATTCACCAATGACGAACATACGGATGTGGTTAGGATCTGTGCGGAAACGCACAAAATACAGAGGGTCGAAGGCGTGTTATGAACATTTTCAGATGCGGTATCTATCTTCTGCGCAGGTTTTTCTTTTTTCAATTCTAACGCACCTTTAAGAGCATATAAATACAATAAAAATATAATTTTGTTTATTATTGTTAACTTTGGGGTACCAATTGGTACCATACAGTTGTACTGATTGTAGATTAACTGTCATGAAACTAAATGATTTAACAAATGTGCTCAGTTTGCGTAAGCGGCAATCCCGAATTCTTGTTAATGAGCAAATTGCATATAAAATGACCGATAACACCCACTCCTACACACACATACCTACTTTCACATTCAAACACCAGACTCTGGGCATACCCTGAGATGTTTTTATTTAAAGACAAGTTTCTGGAGCCCACCCGGAAATCGAACCCGGAACACCTGATATAGCAGGGAGTTTCTCTACCGATGGAGCTCTTGAACCAGTAATATCAATTAAAGTGTTCGTTTTCTAGCATTGGTCTTTCATTTAGCGGTCTCCTCTCTGTCGGAGTGGAGGCCCCTTTATAGTTCTGCCTAAGCAAGCATTTTATCATCCACGCTATCCGGTATAAACTAGGACGGCTAAGGACGGCTTGTGTAATAATTATGGTTATGACTATATTGCAAATAAATGAGAATACGATTAACCATTATCGGATGAATATTCAAGGGAAAAAAAATCACAATCCATGCTGGGTCTACAACCTGTGTCATTGGCGCGAGAGACCCAAGCGTGACCATTTCCCTACGGAAACGTCATGCATGTTACTGTGCTATAAAAGCAAACACCTTAAGGTGCATAGCGTAGTGGCTCCCCTGACGGATGAAAGTTTGCAAATTTATTTTAATTACGTTTTATTATTATGTGCAGCCATAAAATGTTGAACTGATGAATTTGTCACACATCTTGTGTTCTAACACTAGTACTGAATGTTCAGTTATGTCATTCTATTAAGTACTTTTTTCATATTCTTTTTATTTTAAACCGTTCTGCAATCCTTAGTGAAATAATTTGTGAGATTCGACATGTGATGCTTCTAACAGTTGTTAGTTTCTGACTGAATATAAGCGCATTCAAACAAGTACTCTAACTCCTAGAACGTCAGCACAATTGTACCGTTCCATTAACCCTAATGCTTGGAGTTCATCTATTTGGGTTGTATAAAACCAAATTAAATGGGCTGCTGAACTATCAGATGCATAATGAAATATAAAAGTGTAGGTAAATTAGCGCTTAAATGTAAAAGGTAAACGCTATCAGTTCCTTTCTGGATTCAAACCCATGTATGTGTTAACAGTTGTATACTTTATCTCTTGTAATTGAGAACTACAACACCGTTATTGAAATCATTTAAAACACTAAACAAACACAATTACAATAAAATATAAACTAGTAAATTAGAAATTTCCTATCAGTGAAATGTGCCCATTTCTTTATAATTATACAGTATATCAAGGCAGGGTGCCACACGTTCGATAACTTGGTACAGTTGCCTGTCTGTAGAGAACAAGCTGGCCACTTTCATACTAGAGGAGGACGATGAAAAATATGATTGGGATTATTCATTTTCTTTCTATTATACATTTTGATTTATTAACATTCAATACACTGTGCAGTAAGACTTCTGAATTTTCATTTGTTGAACAATATGTGGCATTATTGCGCCATATTTCGTTGCGTCACTTCAGTAGATAAGTTATCACATGCTTAGGGAACATACCTACCGGTGGTATTTTATTTTATTATTTTATTGGAGATTATATCCAGTATTATGTACAAACCTTACAGAGGTCACATTGGAACGAAGATTCAAAGGAATATAGCATTCCTAACTAGTAAGATTGGCTTTAATCATGTTGTGGCTTTGGTGTACTTAATCAGGCTTAAATGATATTAATATATTAATTGACACATTTGATAAATACATATGCCATCTTACCTATTAGGAGAAAATGTTTAGATGCAGGTAACAAGGAAACTTTTGTGTAAATAAAGTAATTAACGCTCCCTGTTTTATACCAAAGTGACATCTAAATAACCTCCAGAAGTGTTTCAGCATGAAATACGAGACTAAGCAAATAATCAGTAACTAAATTTATACTCAAAAATTTATGCAGTTTTCTCCTAACCACCCTATAGAGTTCTGGCTTTGTGAATCTTTTTGTGCAAAGTATTTAAACATTACAGCTGACAAATGTCATTGTTTTAGTTTTATGTGCGTTTAGTTTGAGAATACATAATTTATGGCGCCTATGGACTGCTTTTTCATAAAAAGAAACCGTAATTAAAATTGTTATTATTTTGCTGCTCTTTTTTCATTAGGTATCTTACTATATGCGGTACCACAGGCGGTGGAGGCTGATGATACACACAATGAAATGATATTCAGAAAAGGGATTTTGGGAAGGAAACGTTTCAGGCCAAAGCTCTTAAGGTACACACCCGGGATTTGTCGGTTATGAGGACTGAAGAAAACCCGTAAAAAGCGTCTGTCAGGAAGGGTGACCATTTTATATCCCTAACGGGATCTGAACAGCGAACTTTCCGAATGCGAGCCTCACACATTACCGCGGAGCCATCTTGCTGGATGTGATTTATTTTTCTGCTGTTCTTGACGTATATCTGACTGCAGGTGTTACTGTGAGCTGCCTATTATATCAAGATTATTTGTTTCTAGAGTCTATTTCCAATTTGTTCCAGAATCTGTGTCTTCATGTTTGCAGAACATATTGGAACACTGTATCGACCAGTCTGTAGGAATCTGTGTCCCCAGTGGCCGTGCCTGACAGTCTAACCCCTAGCCAGTATTTTCTCTGAGGAAACCAGCCACTCGAGCTGGATATCAGGGAGAGCTAATTTTCGTCTGCGACAGCCATTATGTTCGATACGGCATATTCTTATTTCGGTCAAACTTTGTTTTCCGCGTGACATAACAGTTAAACATGCTGCCTACAGAGCACGGCGCTTAATAGTGGCAGGTGATTTGAGCCCGTTTAAACCCTCTTCTCTTGTCCTTTTTCTATAAAGGTAGCTTTGGTGATCTGTTTTATGTCATTACACTTATATTTGTTTATCCAGCTATTAAACGTCAGCGTAAATAATTATGGATGATTGTTTTTTCACAAGCAGTCCCACAAGAAGACTTCATCTGAACAAACTCGTAACCTCGTGTAGTATTTATTTAGACTATTCCATGAAAAAAATGTAACAGATTATATAAATAATAATTACTATCTAATATGCGTTGGTTAAAATCATAGGTCGGCTGTCGAGGGGGACACCTCGCAAACCGCGACCTACATAGAGGAAAGAATGAAGTGAATGAACCACAGAAAGCTACAGGCCACAAGGACGCGCGGAAGTCCCCAGTTCAAGGCTCTAAGACCCGTCCCACTGCTGGAGCTGCTAGAGATGGCGATGAACGACCTGTCGACCAAGCAGCCCTGTAGTGCCCACGGGAGTGTGCTTTCCTTTGAGCAAGCATACGCGCTATCTATCTGGCACAGTCATACGCCACGAAACCTAGAAGCAAACCTGAAAGATTAGAAGGAAACGGAATGAAAGGAAAATGATAGAAAATAAATCGTGGTAGATGAGAAACCACCCCAGCATTCGCCTACCGGCCATGGAAAACCACAAAAAACCCAAGGTCCGAGTGGGCGGTCGACAGGAATTGAACCCGGGACCTCCGGAATGCGCGCTCACACGTTACCCCGGAACCTCTCGCTCATTTTCGCGGCACACTAAGTGAACAATCGAATGCGTTACGGAATATTAACCAATGCCACCAACATTGGAATGAGAAAATACCTAATAAAAAGTCTGATGTGTTACATTCACACGACTTTCTTTACCCTCTATCCCTTATTAGTGAGTATACAAATTATTCTTAGGAAAGTTTATTTTCCTATTTACTTCAGCTTAATGCAGATAAAACTTTCCAGAACATAGCGAGAAAAAAATTGAAAATCGACAGGATTTTAAAAAATGAACAAATCGAACCCTTAATAATGGATATTTAGGAAACAGCTAATGCCGCAAAAAGGCTAATAAACTGTATGTTTTAAAGAAATCTACATTTTCTGTGTAGTATATTTTCGTTTATCGCTTAACGTTTATCAGTTATATAAGATTATATAAAATTTCTTTCGAATGAAGAGGACTTCAAACGCTATTTCCAGAAAATTCAAGATATAAATTTTATATTTCATGTAAATATCTTTAATATGTGGTATTTTAATCAAAATCGTTACAGCCAATTTTTAGAAAAACAATGATTTCGAAAAATGTTCCATGTAAAGAGTAATTTGGCGTAGGGGATGTTCTCAAAAATCTTCGTGTCGCATCTTTGGAAGGTACAAGACTTAAATACCAAGTTTGATATTTATCCGACTTTTCGTTTTTGAGTTATGTTGTTCACAGACATACACATAGACACATAGACACACTGACACACACACACGGAACGTTTTCTAAACATGCTTTGTTTTGCATTCAGGGTGCCTCAAAGCAAAAACAGACTAAAATCAGAGTATAACAAAATATTTTTATCCAAGAACATAATTTATTTGAAAATTGACACTATACGAATGTACATTGATTAAAAATATAATTGGATAACGTAGCTTAGTAAGCATTGCATACTGATAAGATAACGGTTCAATAACAAGCCCACATTTTATGCATTGCTAAACGGTATTGGTCAAAATGAATTACAGGGCGTATGAATGGAATAGTCAGGTTAAAACCACTGCCATGCGTATTTGCAAATCTAACATCCCAATGAAATAATACCAAGGATTCAGAACTGTAACCTGATAATTAAAACGCCAGAAGAAGAATCGGTCATTTGCCTAGATGGCATAGAATCAGCAGCAACTGAAAGGACTCGCTTAATTTATGGGCACAGTTCCTAGAGAAAAATAATTGCTGTGGATTAAGGCACACGAGTATCTAAGTTAACGACAGAATCGATCCTGTCCTCTCAGCATGGGTGGCCGCCGTTCGCATCATAGTAAATCGTAACAAAGCCTTATAAGGGAAGTTTAATAGCGGCCTTCTCGTTGCAATTCCTCTTAGCCAATACATCGTAATATATTTTATGACAACGCTTTCTATCGAAACTGATATAAAAGTAAATTGCATTCCAACCTATGTTGTTGGAACAAAGTAATTCTATAAATGGATAGGTAATTTAAGTTAGTCAAACTAATGTATATTGTAAAGAAAGATATATGAATTTCATAAAAACTTTGTAAAGTGTGAATAAGAATATAATAAATTCAGTGTTTTCCACTTAATTTTCGTTACAAGTTACGCATGTGATTTTATGTTTTAAGTGAAGGA
Source organism: Deroplatys truncata (assembly GCA_030765065.1). Taxonomy (NCBI): domain Eukaryota; kingdom Metazoa; phylum Arthropoda; class Insecta; order Mantodea; family Mantidae; genus Deroplatys; species Deroplatys truncata. The sequence goes on from CM060978.1 coordinate 132,365,792, forward strand.
TAGGGCTAAATAGAGTATCAACAGAAATATGGCATCTTTGACAAGACACTACAAAGAATTTTTAAATATCCTCGGTACCCAATAATTTGGTTGAAATGTTTATCACAGATTTTTTCGACATAGGAATAATAATAATAATAATAATAATAATAAAGATAATTCTTCTGGTCCTATGTACGTAACCCTCCCAGAAAATAATTAAAGAAAATTAAATACCCCACGTGGAATAATTTTATACTTCTAAATTTTGCATTTTATTTCTCAAAAGTAGCAACATTTTAAGAGGATAAAAATTACGACAAAATGAAGTTTAAATGTTACATGCAGTGTTTGGAAGTAGGTCACATTTGGGCATTTAAATTGCCAAAAGCGCAATCCACCATTATTTCAGATTGTGCACTTATTTAGGATTATGTATATAAAAATGTTTAAAAATATTATTTTTCGAAATCTTGACAACAATTCGGTATAGTGAATCCTTAAGGTAACAACTAAAAGTAACAATGCACATATCTGTGACGCATTAAACCTTGAGACCTAAATTTGTTGCTTGTAAACTGAGATTACTAGCGATTAAGTGAGTTCAAGGATTCGCTTAATACATACATATATATGGGTTTTTGAGAATATTAAGTTGCTTTGATTTTATTGATTAAAATAAAAATGTATCTCCTTCCCAGATACTGGACCATGAGTGTCATTTCGTTAAAATTATTTTTTATTATTCGTAACTGTGTAACAAAACGTTTAATGGAAATGTTCATATATTAAATTTCTTTGTTCGGCACATTTATTTTGAAAAGCGAAAAACAATTCAGATAAATGGTACGTTATTATGCAAATTATTTTTAAAAGGAAACCAAAACTTATATAGAATTCCAATTAAACATGTCATTAAATTTAGTTTGAATTGCATTGTAGAAAATATTGAAACCTCTGTCTCAATTTTGGCGGGAGAAGATGGTAATAAAAAAAAATAGATAACAAATAGAACATAATAAAATGGACGTATAGTTTGTTTAATCGGCATAGAATTTTAAAATCACATTCAAAGTATTAGTTATATGTTCTACTAAAATATGGTGAACTTTTACTCACATATTCAAAATCAATGTTTTTAACAAAACGACTAATATAGCCCTTCGCCTCGGCTTTAAATTGAACGCTTAATACTCATATTTTCCTTTTTAGGGCACATACATACACTCATTAGAATTGCTTGATTACAACTCAAGAGCCTCAAGATGTACTACTTGCCCTACCTTAGGTGAAGGATGAAGGGAGTTGAGAGCTAACATGTGATTCACATTTTGTATATACTAGCACCTCTGCTGCTAATGGATTAAGTAAATAAATCTAATAATTAAGACACTTACATAGTAAAATAAAGGCGTGCGAGTGCTATGTTCGTTAACATAAATATACCTTCTGTGACTGTGCTACGGAGAATGGTCCCTATGATGGTCTCTAGCTGAGAACCGTCAGCACCTGCTTTTTTCCTGTAGACTAAGGCACCCAGATATATAGTTCAAAATTGTGATAACTACGTTCTCAAAACAATTACAAGGGATAAAAATTAGTCTCAGCTAAAGTGATCCAATCGGCTGGCGCTTCCCCCTCCTTGTTGTTGTGTGATTGTATGCAGATGATTAAATAGACAAAGCTTTAAAATCTATAATATTTTTCACTTTCCAAAGAAAAACTTTATTTTGAAGGCACAGTGAAGGCTTTCCAGGAGAGCATAGAAGTATTGGATCCCAATAATATCAAATTTAAATGCCGCACATTCTAATGACTATTTATATTCCTTAAGGGAACTTGTAAAGAGTTTCAAAAATATTATTAATCTCATTACACCAGAGAGGTGCAATAAATGGTTTTGAGTGCACATGCTGCTCACTTCGCCTTGAAATCCAGGAGAGAGCTGCATCATACTGCATTCCATCACATTTCACAAGATGTTTTGTCAACGTCTAACGATGAAGGTGCTGCATACCTACTGGTACTTATACAGAAGTTGTAAAGAAAGTTGTCTCATGCATTTTGAGTGGATATTACCGAAATAATAGTTCAGGAAATCTCCCTACTGCATGTAGCTGGTAAAATATGTGATCATTTCATAAGCACTGAATGCGGAACTGAAAGTACAAGTCATATTCCAATTCCTTAGCTGTTTCAAAAAATGTACCCCTCCACTAATATTTATCTCTCTTGTAAAATTTAGTTTAGCTTAAATGCTGGAATCCTATATCTGAAGGTTTACGGCCTTGTAATAAAAGTCCTACGGGAAAAATTCCGGCACATTGCCAACGCGGATATAATATCTATAGGTTGGTAGCATCATTAAATAAATGTAAAATTATTATTAATGATATTAATAAATACTTCTTAAACTCTATTTCAAAAAGCAAAAGCAGTTTGTTGAAATTTCACGATATATAATTACTAGTACCTCTAAAAGTTGTTATCTCTGTCCTTGACTTTTTACCTCATTAGGCTAAACCCTGAATATCACTGGTTAGAATTTCATTTTCGTATTTTAGCTAATTTTGAATTCTCTCTACACTTCTACAAGAATGCGGTAAAATAATGGGATGGGTTCATGTAAACTAAACGGTGATCGGCATGTTTGGGTTTTGACGGAACTTTAGTAAAAGTCTATTTTGTCTTTTCTTGTTTGGTTTAGGTCATCAAGAAATTCAATAAAATTACCAAAATGTGTCGCAGTAAAAGTAGATAATCCTCTTTTTTAATTTAAAAGCTTCTTTCAGCAGTATTCTGTTTTCTACAAACTGGTATAAAAGTCAATATCCATTTCAACATACCTTGGAGCTGAAAGGGCGAAACTTCCTTATGTACATAAGTAATAGAGTACCCTTCATAACACAAATATATTTGGGGTTGACATTACGTTTGCGTAAAATAAATACATAAAAACGTGATAAAAATATAAATTCTAGTCGAATTCTGAATTAAGCGGGTGATATAAACGTTTTTATTGTTTTAATCAAAAATGTTTGCATTAACATTTATTATTTGCTTTGGAATTAACACACATCTACTTGTAGTACCTATAGAAATAAAGATACTTCAAGAATAGACAGAAACTTATCAGAAAACAAACAAATCATCATCAGAAAAAACAAATGAGTTGTCTACAATTATTTCAGGGAGGTAAATATATCTCTCAGTCTCGGAGTGGGCAAGGGTGTGTAAGATATCTGTCGTCTATTTTATGCAAATATAAACTTATTAAATGGAGAAGAAGGATTATTTCTTATAGGTTATGAACCTGCAACTTCCCTCCATCTACAGTTAAACTAAATATAATTTATTATTATTTCTGTATCTTGAGAAGCTCCAGATTTTTCCTGAAGAAGGTAAGTGTATATCTTTTCAATTATACAATGTAGAGTATGAGAATGCCAGGGAACGGAGGGGACGCCTCCCACCTCAACCCAACACTAAACGTTTGTGCTTACCACCCCCAGGAGAAAAGCATGAGGTGAAGGAACCGCAGTATTCTATAGGCCAAAGGCAGGTCGGCCGCAGAGGTCACTAACAATTCCAAGATTAATGACAAGAACACAAAGGTGGGCTGTTCAGAGAAGGCTTTCCTCTGGCGGAAGAACTCGAACCACCTGAGGTGGCTCGGAGAAGGCTGACAGGACCGAGAAGAACTTTCCAACGATCAAGCATCTGCACCATCTGTCCGACACTGCTCAACCCCTAAGCCTACCTGAAACATTAAAAGCAAGATAATGGGAAGTGAGGGAAAGGAAATACATGGTAGAACAGAAAAAAATCCCAGGTTTCCCTTACCAATCAGGGAAAACCAAGAAAAACCCATAGTGAGATTGGCCGATCCCAGGAATCGAACCCGCGAGCCTCGCACATATTGCGGAGCCATCTCGCTCGGTTCAGTTAATCATAACTATATAAACTTCAATCAGAATAAAGAGGGCAAGAGGTTCTGCATTTACCAGCAGCGTGTTGCTAATGAAGTCCCTCGAACTATCGACAATACTTGCTCTGTGACCTGCGGCCTGAAGAGCTGAGAAGCTCTTTATAAATAATGGTCGTCGTAAAAGCTTGAAATCTTACAGAACAAGCATGCCTTAATTCGCTATTTTACAGCAAATGCTGTAAATATCGTAATTTTTCTTTAATCATGTAAATACATTTATTTCATTAGAATATCTCAAAATAGCTCATCAGAATATAGGGTTATTCAAAAATAAGGAATAGACTTTAAATATTTATTTCTAAGGAAAATAATAGAGCTTTAGTTATGGACGCTCTTTAACTGCTGTGGTCCTCTTAACGTCCCATTTTATAAGACCGGTAATTTTGCTCAGAGGCCTCTTTTTCAGGCTTGAGGTCTTTTACGTGCCGTGAATCTACAAAGTGGGACCACCGGCTTTACTTCCCTTCGGAGGGATGCCATGCTAAGGATTTTTACGCCCTAAAAAATCAATCGCCCTCCGCAGGGTTCCTACCCGCGACCTATTTCTAATGAACGACAACAGATGGCGACACATGCGATACTTCAGTGAATAGAAAAAAGATCAATATTTTATGTGTTCAAAAGAAGCACCATTTGTTATGCGAAGACGATCAGTACTTTTCCGTTTGTATGCGCAACCATCTTCTACGAATTTATTCTATCAATTGTAATTTTTTTATGACGACGCGGCTCGTTGTTGAACTTACAACGAAATGCACGCTGCAATGAATCATTGGGTTCACTCTATGCATAATGCAGCACACAAAACGACTTGTTTTATGGCGTCGCCATTTTCTCGTAAACAAACGCTGTAGGCACTGAATGGAACTAAAAGGTGGGCTTAAAACTTTGAATTTTCCTCTATTCAATGAAGTGTGGTATGTGCCGCTATCTGTTGTCGTTCATTAGAAATAAATATTTAAAGTGTGTTCCTTCTTTTTTAATAACCATGTATCTCAAATTTCATTACAATATCTCAGTTTTGATTACGAAATATTAATCAAAATTATTAGTCCTTTTTGGGAAACTGAAAATTATGAAACAGTTTTCATGTTAGTGGTAGTTTGGGGTGGAAGTAAATAGTATAACTCTTGAGAAGTATTAATCTACTTTTCTTTTCAGGTTCGTGTTATTCACTCTCAGCGAGACAATGGTAGCCGAGGTCATTAAGGTACGAACTCGTGAATGAGAGGTCTGCGGTTTAATTCCCAGCTCCGGCCTCACTGACTGAGGTTATTTTCTAGGTTTTTCTCGTCGTCATAACTGGCAAATGCCGGGGAGGTATCTTAAACTGGTATCTGGAACGTTTCCTTTCCAAATGTCGTTTTCCAATTATCATTTCATTTCATGTGTCACCAGTGTGCACCGCTTTTAGTGCCGTGTGCAGTATAAATGAGCGTTTAACAGTACTTAAAAAAGAATGTGGTGGGGGGACTCTCTTCTATATACACGCACACACGTTCACACGTAGACGTTTCCAAAAACATCTTTTTATAAGCGGTAGGATTCAAATAGCTTCAAAATACATGCTTACGATAGAATCTTATTAACGAATTTTTGGGTGGAATGCATGATATCTTTATATAAGAAGTTAAGCGTTATAAAATTAAAAATAATATAAATAAACATTAAAATGATGCTCCTATTAAAAACTTTTTCGCTTTTAGAAAAGACATTAGGTAAACCCTGATTTAAGAAGCTCTAAGAAGCACAAAGAAAGAAAAAGAAAAGAAAATAGCTCAATTGCTTCTAACGACAGTTCAGATACGGAATAATGACAGCCACTAGTTGATTGCTCCAATATCCTTCAAGTGATATAGAAACGGTATGTACATTCTTCATTGACCCGGCAGAGATCATGCACCAGGTGGGCCTAGAGGGGACGATGGCCGTGCCGTGCGGTGGTGATTTGCATGGCTAATGGACCGGGGAAGGGAGGTTTCAGCTCCATGGAGGCGGAAAACTGCATCGTCATTTGTCCTTGCATCCAATCGCCCCCGGCAGCGTTCATTTCTTCACTGAACGCATCGGGAAGGACGCCAACAAAAAGTTAATGGGACATGGCAAGAGGCAGTCATTTTAACACCGAAATTCTCCATACTCCGCTTGGGCTTGTCATGATAACGTTTCTTAGAATGGGCATGTTAGAACTATTTCCTAAACTAATACCTGCACAGGTACGTTTACAAATGACCTCCCGATATTATCACTACGTCCACTACAAAATGATAAGCACAGAGTATTTCTCTATGCATGCGAGACAGTAAAAGATTAAGATTGTGACTGTACAATTTGTATGTATGCCAAAGGTTTAGATTTATAAGTAGGGGGTTGAAAATAATCATACCTGATAGCAGCTTTGGGAGCTGTTAACCGCCTATAATTTTTGCTGGCTTCTGAAGTATATGCTTTAAAGCTCATTTTAAAAAATTCGGGTATTTGTAAATCAGGAGAGGAAAATACATTGGTTGAGACATTGGCTTATAAGAGGTACAATTAAAGGAATAGTGAATGGGGGAATGGTTCGGGGCAGAAACAGGTAGAACTGTAGCTGTTTGGCGTATGAACTAGTTAAATGGTTCATAAAAAAAAGGAACATGGAGAATAGAATGAAAGAGGCTGGATTGGCATCGAATGGCAAAAAACTACAATTGGTTGGTCGATTTACCTAATAATTGATTGGCGTTTTCCGGTTATCCTATTAAGATGCATATGTATTTCCATCCATCCATCTCTCTCTCTCTCTCTCTCTCTCTCTCTTTCTCTCTGTGTTGAAACCTTACGCACTTTTACATTGAGTAGTTAAAAGACCTGGTAGTTACGTATGCTAAAGTGTTTGTTAAATAATACATGACGTATTCACAATTAATACCTCAGGAGGATCAGGAGGAGATGACCCTGCCCTCGAACGTACATAATTGCAAAAAAAACACGTTTGGGAAAAATCATTCATAAATTACATTCAAATCCTAAGAAAGGAACTTTAGTAAGAAAAACTCTTGGATTATAATGTGTGATTGTAATATTATAATATTTTCTGTCTACAGCGTAACAGAACTTCTGCATAAAATGAGCTAAACATAAGATCTGAGAAACTAATATTTTTTTACGACCTGATAGTGTTTATATTCAGTGACTGCAGGTTGGAGGTTTCAATGAAATGGTCAAGTGGAACAGATAATAGTACATTTCACTGATACGTTAGTTGCACTCAGCGTTATTTTCACATTCAAAAAGTCCAAAATCAAAAGCTACCTGGTTACATTTTGATACGATGATATGAGTACGTAAATGTCAACGTCTGCCTTCTGCCAAACTTAGAAATAAGGACTTGTACCATGGCTGTATTAGTAGTAATGTTCTATGCGTATTATTCCATTATGGAAATTCAGATAATTTTATTACGTTCAGAGATATCTCTCAGAGATCACATAATAACATTATTTTAAATAGTAAACATTTAATATATATAAAATTGATGCTGAAATAAACATTGAATTGTTTCACGTATATGTATCACGTATTTACTTTTGTTTTGTGCGCTACAGTTATGTCAATTTGACGTTGGCAAGCAAGTTCGATTAATCACTCCATTTTGTGCTTCTTCCTTTTTTCTTTCCAATTTTTTTCCTGAATCTTCAAATGGAGTAATTACATTTAATTTTTCCTCAAAATGTTTTTTTTTCGCTGAATAAATGCCACACCCTTCCCAGGACAGCTAATTTAAATAACAGTTACTTCAAATATCCCAACTAAATTGGCGAACGTCCCATGATTTTCTAGGCGCACCAAACTCTCGCCAGTAGGTCCATCTGCATAACAGGATTTTTCACCAGACTGCACATGAACCCACTCCTCATGTTGCATTTTGTACATGCACGCACATAAACGGTGTCTCGATGCAACACTATCCCCACTCCGAAATTACAAGTAGGGATAGTGGGCAAGAGATATCCTGTAATTTCCATCAGACTTAGTGATACATTTCAAGCAAACCTTATACTGTAATAGCCTATGATAGCTCATAATAATCATTCAGTCTTAGTTTCTGCCCAAAGCCGGGTCTTCTACTGCAAATCCAGATAAATACATTCTCTTGCTCGCAATTCACTTTCTCTTCGAATATCAACTATTTGTCTTAATAATATCCATCAGCTGATTACTTCCCCGAAAATCTTTACTTTCTCCACTACTTAACCATGCGGGATGGTTCAGGCGGCAACACCTGTGGCCCGCATTAGGAACGTCCCGGGTTTGATTCCCGATTACTGCCCACTCTGACCATGGGGTGTTTCGTAGTTTCTCTGGTCGCCAAGGCGAATGCCGCGATGGTGTATTCGGCTGGTGTATTTCTCCTTTCCCCCCTTTCCTCTTATTTTATTCTCCCTTTCACGTTTCAGGCGCTTCTTCGGGTTCTGCATGCTGGCGGTGTCGGGTAGATGGCGTAGTTGCTTACGCAAGGGAAAGATTTCTCCCTGCGAACGCCAGAGTTCGCTGTCCCGCCCATTAGGATCGCTTCGTCGCCCTCTCTTGAGATTCTTTGCATATACTGGTGCGCGGGGTTCAAACTAGAAATATTAGGGAGTCCTGCGCGTCTCTGTGGGCCTGTCAGCCTGGGGACTGAGACCTCCTACGGTTCCTTCCCCCTCCTGGGGGGGTGCAGCTACAATAGATCAAGCTGGTCGCAGTGCGCGAGGTGTTCTCCTCCGATAAACACATTCTACATCCTCCTACTTACCTATAATAAGTAGAGGAAATATTGCATGTCACCCAATACTTTGATAATGAAATTTCACCAGAAATACACGTTTTGAGACTCCCTGAACAAAAAAACTTTTTCTGTCACCTACCATAGTAAGGAATATGAAGTGCTGTATTCAACCAAAACATATTGTCAACAATTCACCAGAAATACACGTTTAAAGGTCCTCCTGCATGAAAAAGCATTTTTACAAAACAGGTCCATATGAATGTGTGTATATGTGTGTAATAGTATACCCTAAAACTAGATGTTCAATAAATATCAAATTGAGTATTAAAGTTCAGTAGTTCCAAAGAAAGATGATTTTCAAAACAAATCCTACCACCAAAAGCTACCGTTTACATGTAAAACATTTAGATTTCTTTTTCTCAAAAATAGGTTCAACGATTTTCACTAAAATACCATGTCTAAGTTATTTGCACCGCAAATAAAAGGAATACCTTGACTTTTCTGGGGATAGTCTGCGCAGTACTCAATGTGAATGAATTCTGTATAGCTGTTAAACCGTAAGAGACAGGCAAAATCCTACTACACAGAAATGTACACAGATCACGTTAAAGCATACAATTTACTCCAATAAAGATTTTTAAAGCGATAATCACTTCCGAGATGTTCCTTATTATTGGTTTGAATTTTTATATCATTATTTTTCTGAACTGGTAAGCCGTTATTCGTGTTTTTCTCTCTCTCACGTGGTCATGCAAAGAGTATGGAATTTCAAAGCCACCACAAAGCGATACATTCTTTAAAAATCGCTTAAACTACTATATCCTACAAGAAAATCTCTAAATGCATATTGAAAGCTTATCTGAATTAACAAGAAGCAGATAGAATAACAACTTTTTGTTATAATTTTATAGTCTGGGAATAGAGAGAATAATCTGTAAGAGTAATTAGAGAAAGTTATGTGAATGTAAAATATAAGATTTTTTTTAAAATATGCTTCCTTCTGGCGCATCTCTTATAAAGCAGTCTATTCTCATCCAATGCCCCAGTTAATCTCCATTTCTCTTTTTCATAGGCCTCAATATTGCTTCTCCTTCACCCACTCTTTCTAAAACAGCTTCATTGTTTATATGGCCTGTGCAATTCACAGGTTTTTGCTTTTCCATATCTAGATTTAAAATCCCATGAATCGTATTTCCTCATTTCGTCGCAACATTCAAGTCTTCTGATAACATAGCGATACACTTCACTAAACAATGATCAAAACGCATGCTTCATTATTGGAATCTCAAATAAGATTACTAAACAAACACTGACACATTGCTAAAATTTGCACTTTTTTTCCAGCTTCTTGTGCTTTATTATGTGTTTAGTTTTACGTCTTAACCTGAGATCCTTATTTGAAATTTTCTCTTTCAATTCTTACTAACGTCCAAAAATAGATGATGTATATTCCAAAGAGGCCGTATGCTTAAAACAATATGAACCTTAACAACGATTAAGTCATCAAGATGATTAAAAGATGTTGGTTTTTTTTTAAATATGCTGGCTTTAGCAGAACATACCGGCGGCTTTGCCTTTAGAACAGTAATTTACTAATGGGAATGATGTTCACTCGTTTACTGTCTGTGTTAATTTGCCATCCTTCAGTCGGAAATCGAACACGGGACATCTGAATTTGAAGGCTAGTATGCTAACCGCTATATGACAAAGGCAGTTTTAGAAGTGTTGTATTATACAATGTATATATTGTTTCACTTAATACTTACATTTTGGGATCTTTGAATATAAGAAAAAAAAGTGAAAAATGCCCTTGCGTGCGTTTATGTGTGGTGAGAGAGTGAAAATGAGAGTGAGATTGACAGAGAGAGAGAGAGAAAGAGAGAAAATAATTTTGCTGTATATGAGGAACATGACTGTAAAGCGTAAGTGAGAAAATGTTAAATAACATGTTTAAGGAATTAAAGGTGAAAGTTTCAAACACTTCTGTTTCGAAGGAACTATTTTCAAAGCGTTGTCATGTGCTGCTATAGCATAATTATACGTTGTTTTAAATTTTATGCAGATATCCCATGTAGTCTTTTAGAAAAGTAGTTTTGCTTACTTTTACAATTCCACAATATGGATAAATTACATTTTTAAAAAATTAGGAGTATTGACACATTATTTTAATACTAGTAAAGAAAACTGTTATATCTATTTTTCCACTCTTCTGGCTGAAAGTTAAACTTTAAGAATAACTTTTTCCTCAACTACTTCTCAGCGGTCAAATTAAGTGTGATATCTTTATAAAATTAAAAGAATTGTTACATATTCAAATTTTATAGGCGCGTCTTTCCACCGAAAATTTAAATCAGATTGCATCTCTTGGAACATTTTAATGCAAAAAATTTAATAAATGACAATGTAGGGAAAATCATTTTATAGAATTCGACTGTGTTCCAGATTCCAGGGAGAATAAGGATTAATTATGGTTAAAGAAAAATTCCAGCCTAGAATCGAACCGAAACCTTTGTATTTGAGAGTTAGCGTGCTAACCATCAGACGACAGGGCGATCAAGTTGATTTTTGTTACTAATAAACTGATGCAAAAAATTAAAGCAAAGCCAAAATAAAATTGTCGAAACTTCTGCATATTATATTTTCTGGAAATTCCTTAAAAGTTATATCTTAATCAAAACTGTTAGAGCCATTTTTGAGAAGGTAAGATAACGAATTTTTTTCATTTCTTGGGTTGTTTATGGTTGCGGAAATTCCATGAAAATGTTAGCCTTGCTACCTAAAGTAAAGTACAGCTTTCTTTATTAGTTATGCTTTGACACAGACACTCGCAAACACACGATGTTGTTGAAACATGCAGTACATATTTCGGGTTGAATCTCACTATCAGATTACTCAGTGGAATAAAATATTTCGTCTACCTACCACAGGTAAATTATATACAAAGTAAAGGTTAGAAACAATTACTGAATGGGATAGGGCTAGGACTAGAAGCGAAGGGGGACTGAGCACCTCGACCTGCAACATCTTTTGTGCCTAGGCGCCCCCAGGAGGGAGGGGTGAGGTGAGAGGAGGCGGAGGGCGGCTGTAACAGGAGACACGACAGGGCAGAGGACACATTGAAACTCCCCGGTTGGCAGATGTAAAACCGGCTCCCCTTTCTCCCTGCGGGCTTGCACATTCCACTGGGGGGCTCGGGGCTAGGAGACCGCCCCCATTCTGGGAACTAAGCATTCCAGAGAGCATCCTTTTCCCCTGCCATGCAACGCCAAGACTCCCGCCGACACTTTGCAACCCGGAAAGGACCAAGCAGATAGAAAGGTGAAATGAAAGGAGAATGGAGGTGAAATAGAGGGACAGGAAATTAGCGGCATTCGCCTAGAGACCCGGGGGTAACTCCGAAAAATTCCATGCGCCACAAAGGTCGGCCGCGGGAATCGAACCCACGAGCTCCCGAATGCCGGTCACAGACGTTGCCACTTGAGCCATCCCGCTCAGCATGACTGGGATAACCATAATTAGCAAAAACAGTTTGTGTTACGTTCATATGATGTTCTCTATTCACTACGGTTTACTTTTATATCTCTTTTTCAACCTTCTTCAACATCTTATTTTCGTTCCACTTCATGTTAACCGAAATAAATGTTAACACAAATGTTATCATTTGTGGTTCACATTTCGTTGATACTGGTTTTGTGAGCTCATACACTTTGCAGGAGATAACACTACCACTTCAAAAACTGTATGATAAAGTATTGGAAAATTAAACAAATAGTAAAAAATAGCTCTGAAATGGTCAATGGTACAAACAAGTGTATTTTAGTGATACAAACATTCTTCTTGCAGTAAGTTTCTCTCATCTCTATTATACAACATTCTTTCTGAATAAAGAGGAGTTAAGATGTTTTTCACAGAAAATTCAAAATATAGTCTATATTAGTCATGTAGTTATACCACTAAATGGAGGTTTAATAAAATTTAAAAAAAAGGAACATTTACAGTTTCATGTAAAGATTAATTTGGGTTGGAGAATTTTCTTGAAAAACTTCCTTTCACATCCTTAGAAGATGAGATCAACATTAGTAAACCAACGTTGCTATTTATCTTGTGTTTCCGGTGAAATCTCGATATTTAATTTTCGGGTGGAATATAATGGTAGAGCAAGTAAAAAAGGCAAAACCCTTCAATTGCTCTTGATTAATTCCTTCGCAAAATGTCACGAGAAGATGGCGCTAGTATAACCACAAGCTGCAGTTAAGCTTTAAGTTTCTCAGCTGCTAGTCAATACGCCACTGCACGCCATATAGTACCAACTGTAACGTAATAAAGCAACACGTCTCTAATAAGGATAATGAGTAGAGTTAAAGAAACAAGATTCTCTCGATAGCAGCGATGCAATTTATTCTCGTGTCCGACACACATGGTAAATATTTAAATGTTGGCAGCTCTAAATGAGTTTGCTTTTTGAGAGCATTTACCTCTGGTTCCTTATTATATTTATTGCGTGTTCTTTTAATGAGGAAGCAATGGAACCCACTATTCATCTACTGAAACTGTACATGCCAGTGTTGCCACTTTTATACCTTGGTGCGTGTTGTTTGCAAATTTTTAATCTATATTCCGAAAAAAGAACACAAAGGTTATCGGTATTTAGAAAATAAATGATCCTTTATTACTGCTTTATACCTTTTACTAAAAGCTCCTTATTTCAATATATTTCAGGCTAAATTAGTCATTTGCTGCTAAATACACTTGAAGCAATAGGCGTTAAATAGGCACGATTTTCTATGCTTGAAAAATACTTTCTCATAATTAAGAAGATAAATACAAGTTTGGTCCTTCTTCACATCATCAGCTCCTTACGAGGCAGAGTGAGCATTTTATTCGATTCTAATTTCATTAATATGCTTTTACCGTAAATACATATTTTGAAGTTCCCTGAACTCTAAGTAAACACGCCTCCTGTGTGTGTATATGTGTGTAAATCATATAATTCAAAAAACGAAAAGTCCTAAAAGTAAAAAAAAAGTCATTCTTAAAGGGGGAGGGTTTATTTGCCATTTTTGAGTCTCTAAAGCTAAAAGGAATTTGAAGCATTCATTGTGTCATGTAAAATAGCTTGCCTATATCTGTTACGGTTGGTAGACATGCCCGTTTCATCATTATTATGTTCAATTAATGACAAATCTTTCAGATCCCTAATTTAAAGAAATTAATTCAATATTTATTTCATATCTTTATATAAAATTTTATTGATTTAAATATTTACTATTTTTTTAAAAACCTTATTGCTATATTTTAGATTTCCGTTAATGCCGTTTTAAAGATAATTTTCAACTTAATTTATTTACCTTACAGCAAAAAATAGTTGCACTGTTTTTAAGAATAGGCACACGAAAACTTAATGCTTGTAATATTTGTTAAAGCTAAAATGCAAATTAAAAAGGCATATATCCTAAAGACCAGTGACGCATTCGATTAGAGCTTTAAAAATAAATTTGATTTAAATTTGAACCTAGAACTTGAACGCTACCATTTTTGTTTTATCTATTTACTTATAGGAGCTTATTACTATATTATCTATAACTTATTCAAACTTGAATCCCATGTCTTTAGTCGTAAGTTTTTTTGCGATTCGTATTATGCAGTTTTAGCAAACAGTTAAACGAAGTAATTGTTCTATGGTTTGGTATGTGTATATGATTTGCAGATATGCTTAACATTTATTGTTTTCTCTACCACGTACATAGTAGGTAGAGTAGGTATTACATTCCACCCAAGAAAACGATGCCTCTGAATCCATATAAAGCATTTTTGGAAACATGTCCGTATGGCGTGTGAACGACATGACTCAAAAACGAAAAGTCGATAAATACCGAACTTATATTTGAGTATTTGAGTTCAGTATCTTCTAAGGATGCCACACGAAGACTTTCAAGAAAATTCCTCCACCCCCAACTACCCTTTACATGGAATGTTTTTCGAAAAATTAGATTTTCTAGAATGTAGCTCTAACGATTTTGAAAGATATTTATATGACAAATAAAATGTATATTTTGAATTTTCTGGAAGTAGCCTAGTGGGTGCTCTTCATTCGGAAGGAGATTTGTATAATCTTGTATAACTGGTAAACGTTAAGCAATAGACGAAAATGTACCACACCAAAAAAGTTAGATCTCTTTAAAACACACAATTTATTTCAAATAAGTTTTTATGTGTCATGAGCCGTTTCTGAGTTATCTGTTTATATTCTTCGAATCCCTTTTAAATACCGTCGATTTTCAGTTGTTTCTCGTGATTGCATGGAAACAATATGGAATTTTAAGACCAGCATAAAGCGTCCAGTTCTTAAACATTTCACTACCGCTGTTCTCTTTGTATCTATAATGAAATGTGTAATGTAGCTATTTCTGCAAAGCTTTATCTGGATTAAAATTTAGTAGATAGAAAAATAAGCTTTAGTAAGAATATATTGTATATCCACTATAAAGATAGAGGGTAGAAAAAGTCACATCAGATATATATATATATATATATATATATATATATATATATTCTTTTACACGTTTTACTAAGTTCCTCTTCAGTCGAGTAAGAAAAATCGTCTTCGTACATAAGACTGGCGTATACATATTTACTTCAGTATATTTTTGCAGCAGTGAATCAGTAGATAAAACTGGCTCGCTTCTACATTAGAAGAGCCGACCGACTTGCGTTACAATCGCTAAATTTTCCACCTTCATTTGTCGACTCGCTGATGTGATCTCTCAATACGAACTGAACTGGCTTGCTCGCTCCTTACCTGCTTTACATAACTGAAACGCAGAGAGTTCAAATTCGAAATCAACCTCCTCTTCTGGGTGCTTCTGTAAGCTCTGGTGTCATTGTTTGCGTCAAGTCAGCCTATTACCTCAGGAATTGTTGTTTATTTCAAAAGCACGTAGATATACCAGTGAAAAAACAGACTTGAGGCCAGGAATAGTGTGCCGATAAAGGGTAGCAATCATATGATCACGATTGTCGTATTGTTAATTGGTTTACTGAATTTCATAGCCTCTTAATAGTCCACATGTCTTAAATTAGTGACGAATATATAGAAAAATCTCCCTCCTTAACCTCCCGAACTACTGCTAAATATGGTCAGCTTATTAAACTACTTCGGCGCCCCTTATCGCAAATCGACTTCTTAGATGCGAGAGCAGAATAATACCTGATGACGTATATTATGAAGGCCTAGTTGCATGTTTAAATTTTTTTACTACAGTTTCGCTCTGGTGCACACAGAAGTACTGCAATATAAGCATCATTATATGCTGCATTTCCAGCTTCGTGAGCTTCTTGTTCTTAATATATTAATTAGAACAAAAAGCTATGTTAGTACACCAGGGAAGTGAGAAGGTACAATGGACGCAGTTGCACGAGAAGTGATGAAGGAGAAGCAAGCAACAAAATAAGAAGAACGGCAGCAAAATTAGACTCAGAGTTGCAAGGAAGAACTTATCGTACTTACTATCTTCTTCTTCTTCTTTACCTTGGTATTGTAGACCTGCGAAATGGCAATGAGTAAAACTCCTGTAATTATAATGATAATCGGTTCCCTATAGAGCAGGATAGACAGACAGCAAGCTTTAGGTAACGATTATTTATGTAGAATCAACTAATTTATTTTAAGTATTTTTGCCCTATATGTTTCCTGAGGGAGTTTCTTAGGGCACTTCTCGTTAATCAAATTATAGATGGATAATGTCACAAAAACATATTTACTTATTTAGATTTTTATGTAAAGTCACCGATTACTTGAACTGCTTTATTATGTTTGACTTCTTTCAGCTGATGTTGTGAGCTTTCAATCTTTATAAAATAAAAAATGAATAATAAAGATCCTCAGATACATTCTGACTCTAGTGGAGGTAGTCTATGAGATAAAGAAAAAAATTGCTAGAAATGCACTAACTACAGAAAAAATAATTGGTAAGAAAATCCAAATAAAAGGCCAGTCACACATGTAGCAAGTGCAAACATGAAAGAAGGTCACTACGACGTGTAAACAAATGATGCCAGATCAGTCTGATAGAGAAAGAATAAGCTGAAATTTATAAGTCTAGAGTAAGGAGAAGAGGAAGAATTAAAGGAAAAGGAAGAACGGCATATAATGTTTAATATAAACCATGTCAGCGGTGTTAAAAAGGCCAACGTTTCAAGGACATTGCACTCCACCTCTTCAGAGCATTTGATTTTAATATAACTAAGGACCACGAAGGTTTACATTTTGTGATATATAATAATAACATCATAATCATTTATGCACCACTCACTTAAGATAGGTAAAGTAATGCAGTCGGCACGAACGTTGTATATTGAGATTTCACGTTTTGTAGTTCCCTGAAAGTAAAAACAGTACTTTTAGAAACAAAATCCGTGTGTTTACAGCATAAATCAAAAGCAAACGTCGGAGGAAGCTATATTTGGTATTTAAATTATACATATTTTAAATACGCAAGAAGAACGTTTTAGGAACTTCTCACCCACCAAGCAAACTTCTAAATTAAATTATTTTTATCTGCTCAAAATTGATTCTAACAATTTTTATTAAAATTCCGTAGGTCTGAAATATTTAGATGAGGAATGAAATGTGTATCTTGAGCTGTATCTTTATTCTTGTCGATTTGTCTTGAAAACCATAAGAGTAAAAATGAAATATATTGTAATACTCAATAAAATATACACGTTATTACAAATACATATTTTTGCGCCACACTGTGTATGTTTAAACTATTATTGAGGGTTTAAACTTTCAAAATATATTAAGTAGTGAACCTTTAAATATAAGTCGTTTCTGTTGTTTCTCGTGTAATAACAAGGTTGTCAGTTCAATTTCCTGTTCCTATGATTTAGAGGAACTAGATAGAAAAATACGTTTTGGGGGCGGCAGGGCGTGGAGAAATGATGCACAGCTGTGGGCCGACATCATCTCACCCTTTCCAAACGCCATAGCGTGTGATATAATATCACTCACAGAGTTTTAAGTTTATTTTTAAATAGGATAAGATGTCATATATTGCGGAAGGTGAAACTATGGCTTTCTCTCTGTTCTACCACTCCAGCCTTTGGGATAAAGGTTAGTAAAATCACGCGACTTAAAAATAAACCTCAAAATCTGTGATATAAAATTTTTGGACCGCCTAATGCTATACTTCACCGTGTAAGAGACAGAGAGTAAATGAGCATCGGAGTAATTGGTTACCAAAGCCCACCGAATTCCTCACAGCAGACCTAACTGGCGCTGCACACATCTGTCAAAGAGCACAGAGCCGTTTTACTTTTTTAACTTGCTTTTATTTCGGGAAACTTCTATTGCACTTTTTCTTCCTGGAAAGCGGTACGAGGCACTGAAATCCTTCACGCCGAATATTCTCTTCGGAAGTACTGCATCGCAGCAAACATAATAAATGACTTCTCAAAGAGCGTAGAAAAGGGGATTAATTCCCTCAAAGTGACCAAGTAATGACCGCGAATAAACTTTGCGCATGTCAACGAACTCGGCAAGAGTCTAGCAGAAGAGCAATGGGCGGATTATCCGGGGCTGGCGCGCGTGTGTAAATTGAAACGACACCCGGCCAGATTCATGGCACCATGGCTATAATGATATTTTCGCAACTAATAAAGGAGTTGCAGTAATAATTACATTTCACAGCCTGCTAGTTCAAGAATAATTACTGTTATTTTCACTGCTCGATTCCTCGTGCAGCCGTCAAGATGTAAACAGAGACAAGAATAGCATTTGTACGAATGTAGAGGGGAAGAGGCTATTATAAAGTGCCATAAAAGAGAATGCTCAGATTCTAACTGCAGCCTTGATTCGGATTAGTAACTATCTATTTCTTCAATTTTTTTGCCCCAGATTTTTCGTTGAAGGAAATCAATGTATACCTTTGAGTGATTTTTTTCTGTGGTGTGAATTTTTCTCTCAATTGCAGCTATCTTCGTCATCTTTGTTTCGTCTAACACCTCCTTTCGTTCACTCACTTCCTCCGTCTGTTAACATATTATTTGTTTGTTTTCAGTTACATTTTCAATTTTCAGTGCAAAATCTCTTTTGCTCCTGCTCTTAGGAACCTTTACGTCTAAGATACTGAGACATTTAATGAATGTTTATGTTGGTTTTTCTTTCTCTAGGCATTTACTTAAAATAGGGGAAGTGTCGCACTTGATCAAAACTTAGATGTATATTTTTTATGAGACATACGTTTTAAGACGCGCCACGGGGAGAAAAAAGTTTACAGAAAAGTTCTGACATATTACACTTACATCACCTTCTCTACCCACTTTTATTTGATTTGATATGATATGTGTTTTTTCATATTATTATTTTTATATTTATGTTAATCCGGAAGAACATTTGCAGAAATTAGTTCATTACGCAGTTTCTTGTTGGTACAAAAGGATAAAGAAGGCTGAGGCGATATTAAAGTCCGTAATTCCACTCTACGTTACATCATGAGAAACAAAAGCATGGTAACTTAACACTTCAAGGCATGCATGATAAAGTATTGTAAAATTAAAATATTTTAATAACAGTAAAGAGGTCTTCAACAGGATATTCGCAAAGAATTGAAGGTAAGCATTATATAATATTTTAACCAAAATCTTTTCAGCATTTTTCAGAAAAAGATTTTCTGATTTGCCCATGTAAAGGATAGTTTGGGGTGGGGAAACTGTATGAAAACCTTCGTGTCGCATCCTTGGCAGTTGCTAGATTTAAATGCCAACTTGGTATATTTATACAAAAATTTTCATTTTTAATTATGCTGCGCTTTTCAGTAGTATTTAACGTCCATTCTTATTACATACTGCACCACAGGCGGTGGACTGATGATACAAGAAATGAGTTGATGATTGGGAAAGAAAATTTGGGAAGGAAACGTTCCAGACCTTAGTTTAGGTATCTCCACAGCATTTGGCAGTTATGAGGCCTGAGGAACACCTGGGAAAATCCTCAGGCAGGGAAGAAGGTTCTGGCGAAATTTGGAACGCAATCCTCACGTTCATGAGTCCAAACCTGATGACCTCTCCTAGCGTCTCGGTGAATGATGCTGGTCGCTAACAGGAAACACAAACATACACACACAAAACGTATACATTTTTAAAGTGACATTTTGAGTCCAAGGGACCTCAAAACATTTATCTCCGATGAAAAAAATATATATTGAATATTTGGGTAGAGGAAGGAAAAGCTCCACGCGTGTGTGTATGTGTGTGTGTTAACGCTCAAATTAAATACAAAAGTAATTAAATAATTCATCAAATCCTGTAAGGAACAACACAAATACTAAGCATTCCTCCCGAGAAAAGTTTTGACCTGAAACATCCTGAGTTTTATTTAAGTACTTATATTGCTGTAAATTGCAGTACACGAATTAAAACAAACAAAAAACAAAACTTTCTCCGAACGCACATGGAAAATTGGGTGCTTCTTGACGGCCTCTCAATGGATATTTGGGGAAAAGTTCTTAGATTTCACTATACCGCATTCGAAATCTCTTTGGTGGAACTTCTGAGTGGTTAGTTTCTGCACTTATTACATTCTTGTCCTCTAGTTCCAGTACTGTGAGCCTCTGACGTCAACTATTAATATGTTTTAGACTTATCAGAGGCGCCAGATTTTATCGCGCGGACCGAAGCAGCAACATTTTGGGAACTAACAGCGACACGGTTTGCTTCCATACGAAATTAAACATGTGCACGTCTGCCGCCTCGCGAAACGTCGTTAAACTCTCCATCCGCTTCCTGAATCTGAGTCTTCTTTTCAAAAGAACAGAAGCCTCAACTTCCGTTTGAACGTTTGCGTGTAAACTCATTTTACGCACAAAATCCTCTAGCATCCGCATAACAATGTGAAGCAATTATACCAACATTACCGCGCTTATCATTCCGGGAATCGTCTTGCTGTGCTTCAAGGCTGGAAGAAGGGGAATTTCTCATTTCTATGGCCGAAACAATGCTGTGGACCTGGCAGCGGATTAGTGCTCGTTATACGCCGCTGTAGCATTAAGGTGCTTTTGATGGAATGTCCCTTTTTCGTGAAATGGATTTCTAAGATGAAATCTAAACGCAGTTTTCGTGATCCAAAGTGTTAAATGTGTAATTTGCTTTTAAAACAGGCAGCGAGATACTCTTATAAAGGCATTAGAAACCTGTATTCCCGTCAAATTAGCTGACATTGTATATTTCGCGAGAATTTTCATTGCCCCGTAAGTAACCGTCTCAGGTCCAAAATTAAAGTTCTCTGAAAATGCTCTTTATCTTCTTCATACTCCAGTTTTTAAATAAAAGAAACATGCTAATCCAAGAGGAAGAAATAAACATTCTCAGATCACTTCACGGGTACTCGTAAAAACGATAAACACAATAAAAGAGTGTACAAGCCAGTTCTACAGCCAGAAGAGAGTTTCAAAAGAAAGACGGTCAGACTTCTTCTTGGACTATATTCAAAGACTACCGAGAGGGATGGCTCCGCGGTAACGCGTGAGACTCGAATTCGGGAGGTCTTGGGTACGATTCCCGTCGCTTTGGCCACTCTCACCATGGGTATTTTCGCACTTTCCCGAGGCATTAGGCGAATTTTGGGATGGTGACGTATCTACCAGGAACTTCCTGTCCATCTATCTTGTCATCGTCATTTCCTTTCATCTGTTTCAGCGTTGTAGGTCCAGGCGACGGCGACTGATGTGTTGTGGCAAGACGGTGGAATTTACACTATGGAAAGATTTCATCCTGGCGCTTGGCGGGACTGCTGGGGCCCCCTTCATTCCTGGGAGTTGTCTCGTTCTATTCACGGGATCCCCACATTACAGGTAGCTAGCCGGGGCCAGGACTGGTGTCATGTTGGCATCGTTAGGGACCATGTCCTTACTAGCGCACATCATCGTCTGGATCTGGTCGCCCTTCGAGTCTCTCCTTCATCCCTTCCTCCCAGAGCCCGCTGTGGCCTACTTGCAGTGCTGTGCTCTAGTTACTGAAGACTCCTCCGTCTGACTACTCCTAACTTCTTATCCAAAGTCTGGAGCATTGCCACAGTACTAAACGTTGTTTCTTATAAGTAACATTGCTCCACAGACATGTATTCTTCCTTCCCCTTCCCCTGGTTGGCTAATGTACACTCTCGAATGGTGACAAACAAGCCGTGTGCAGTGCAAGAATAGCTGATAAAAGCGATATAAACATATCATGATAGATGCACGCGCTTTCGTCATCTTGAGAGGTAAGTTTAAAACGAAGGATCCTCCCTTCTATTTGTTGATAAGAATTTAATGCATTCCGTAGTATATTTAGTTCATAACATTACAAAAATGTAAATTTGACAATTATCTTCGAGTATATTAAGGTAAATGATGATGTTAAATAAGGAACTATTTTGTATCGCATAACAACCTATTACACAGAGGACAATGAGAGGCGACTAGTACACGTGATCGTTAAGAAGTACGGGGCAAGGTCATATGGAACAGACCTTAGGCCCTGAACTGTAATGTGTCCCACACTTCCAGAAAACCCCTCCCATTTTCTACTGCTAAACAAACACGCAACTTTGTAGTAATAATATGTCACTTACACGCTAGTAAGATAGACCGGCACTGATCAACTTTGGACTCCGGGTTGACAAAAATAGTTTATCCGCAACAAGTATGAAAGTGAGTTTGGCGGCTATACACCCATTGCCTCGATGTCATTGAAAGCACTAATTTGCCACTTTTGACATTTTAAGTTATAATGTCTAAAGTACTCACATCATTCTTGTAAAGGACCATGGAGGACTAATAAGGACATCGAACTCTGTTCATCAACATTTTCTCAATGGATATATTGTATATTTTCTAAATTAGAGAAGCACCTGCTTACGATTTGGAGCAGTTTGGAACTATACACGGTACTCCAGATATTCGTGATAATACGAAAAATTTTATTTTTAAATAGGGTGCCTCATCCTTCACTCCATAAATTTATTGCACTCTTCATCTCAAGTGTTGATAATACTTCATCACAAGTATCTTAGTTGTACTCAAATTATTTACAAAGCAACACAACTTAAATAAATATTTTTGGCTCTAACCCCAGTATTATAAAATCGTGTTTCATCTGTCCGAAAAACTTTAAATAGAAAGCTGGAATCTACATCAGCTTTAAGTGTTCAAACACTCGAGTATTTCGATTCTTCAGGATTCTATAATTTGAACCAGAACAAATAGTACAACTAATTTATGAATTAAAGATGAAAAGCTTTTTGTTACTGAGAATTCCTAGAACATTTTGAATTATTCTAAACTGCTCCAAATTCGTAAGTTTTGTCAACAACATCACGGAAATAGTATTTTAGAAGCACTAAAATGTGCTGTTGTGTAACTATTCCAAGCATATGGAACATACGGCATTATATTCTTCATTTTCCAGATAATCCGAAATAACAGAACGCTTCCCGATCAGTTTGACTTACCAGTGTTCTAGTGGATATAGATTTTTGTTTGCCTTTCCAGTTTCTGATCAACTCACATCACCGCGACCACTATCACCACGAGCAGTGTTCATAAATTTAAATGAGCAGCATTTGAATGACAAGAGTGTCCTCCATAACACTTTGTGAACATATGATCAGCACTTCGGACTGCGATCAGTAAAGTTCAGTATCCGTTTGGTTCTTCAGGCCATATACTTTATAAACCTCTATGATATAAACAGGCGAATGTACTACACACTGTCTTGTGGCTTATTCCATCCTATTTGTAGTATAAAGAAAATTAAAAAAAACATTTTTGTCCAGGTCATTCAAAATGTAATCGATAATTATATTTAATAAAAGTTCATGACTGAGGAAATACACAACAATTTCTGGACCAAGATTTATCTTCACAATTGTTGAACGCTTTGGTCGAACATAATAAGAGTTTATAAAATAAAATTATTGAAAAAGGAATATAGTTTTACATTTAAAGCGCAACTGATTCTCTCGTAATATAACTATATTTTTTCGAAGAAGTTTTCGAAGAAGTAATTGATTGTAATCATTATTTCCTTGCCAACTGTAAAACGTTTATAAATAAACCATAGATTTTGAGAAAAAAGCTAAGACATTTTGAAAAATCTGTGCTACATTTTATCCGACTGCCTAGAACGAATTAACTGTGAAGTGCTAGAGATTCCACTTTGACACGTTTGAGGGATGGGTAGGTAGCTTCTGCTATGCAAGATGTCAATACTTTTGCCAGGTACTGTTTCTCAACCTTGCCTACTGCTATATGTAATTTCTATCCTAAACTGTTCATTGGGCAGAACTGCCATATCACAGCACTAACAACACAACGTTCTCACAAATATTTCTCTTACACATGCCTTGACTTCAAAATTATTCGCGGGAAAGCTACTAATTGGATCCACTGAACTTTTGTCAGTGAGTAATGCAGCTGGTAACACTTACCTTGAGACAATCAGCTTTCTCAGCAAAATATTTATAAAGATCATAATTATTATAAACAACATTTTTTTTTGTATTACATCTAAGTGTGTGACTAACGCGATATCGCTAGCATGTATAACTAGCTAAATCCTACAAATTCAATTAGATTTAAAACATCCGATATGTTACATTCACATAACTTTCTCTGGCCACTACGTTCATTTTTATATAGATTCTACAAATTATCCTTATTAAAGCTAATTTTTCTTTCTATTCCATTTCTTTTTCAGAAATAGTTTTAAGGGGAACAGAGCAAGATGAATCGACAATCAGATGTTTAAAGGCATAAGCCATATGCCAAAATACATCGCGAGAAACAACTGAATAGCGAGAGCACGTTAAAAACGACAAAGTACTGAACAATTCAAAACCAGTAATAACGCATATATCGGAAACGGTTGATTCCAGAAAAGAAATTATTGGAAATACATTGTGGGATTTAAATGCTTCTGTATGTTGCTGTTTTTTTTTTGTCTGTTAACGTTTAAAAGTTACATAAAATTACACAAAATTCCTTCTAGATGAATAGAAATTCAAAGGCTATTCCCAGAAAACTCAAGATATACTTACATTTTATTTGTTATTGAAATATGGTAATACATGGTATTTTAATCAAAATCATTAGAGCCATTTTTGAGAGAAAAAGAAATATAGAAGCATGGGGGAATTGGTAGGCTTTAAGCTGGTTGCTATGTGGAGTATTCCATTCTCTTTACATTACCAGGACAAAAAAGTCTGATGTGTTACACTCACATGACTTTCTCCACTCTTGTACAGACTATTTTTACAAACGCTTATTTTCCATCTACTTCATGTTAATCGAGATAAACATTTGCAATTTCTATCTTATTGCCAATATTCTTGTAGATGTAAGGGGAATATATATTTACAAGGGCAACATAGAAATACAGTAGCCTTTAAGCATATACATATCTATTAATAGCTGGTTGCTAGGTGCAGCACCATTCCCTTTTCCAAAGATTAATACTCTTTGCATATCCAAGACAAAAAACTGAATAATGAATTCCCATTTGAGAAAATAAGTATTGAAAAATTTAAGGGAATAACAAGCAATATCTCGAAAATGGTTCAATCAACAAAAATAAAACACATAAATTGTGTATTTTAACGCGATCTACATTTTTTGTGTAGTAAAATTTTGTCTATCTCTAATGTTTACCGGTTATGCAGAAGTCGTTCACAATAAGGAATACTTTTGGAGACATTCCCAGAAAATTCAAGATATTTATTTCATTTGTCATGAAAATATCTTAAACATATGATATTTTAATCAAAATCGTTAGAGCCATTTTTGATAAAATTAAAATTTTCGAAAAATGTTCCATGTAAAGGGTAATCTGGGGTGGGGGATTTTCTTGAAAACCTTCGTGTCGCATCTCTGGAAGATATTGAACCTAAATACCAAGTTTGGTGTTTATCCGAGTTATGCTGCTCACAGACCCACAGACACACACACGGACATGTTTCCAAAAATGCTTTTTTTATTCAGGGGTCTCAAAACATGCATTTCCGGTGAAATCTAGGTATCGAATTTTTGGGTGGAATACAATACTTCCCCTACTTACTATACGTACTAGAGAAAGTAAAAATCAAACGTTTTACTTTTCTTTGGAGTAATTAACCAAATGAAAGAAATGTAAATAGGTACTTGTATTTCACGATTATTCTTAAAACATGATTAAATTTTTAGATAGATGGTAAAACTTGCATTGTGTGCAACGTTTTGAAATTAGAAGATGTCGAAAATAGTAAACCCGAGAAAATTCAGAATTATCAAACAGTAGGTGTTTTGTATTTTCTGATCTGTTATCCAGTAAAATTGACCAAGGAACCCTAATTGTCACATTACATAATATAAATACATTCCTTTACATAACAGCTGTAGAAAATACAATAATATTTGAAACTTTTAGGGGTTATTTTGTCCCAATTATGCCTAGGGATTTATTTTGAGAACTAAGGTATGCACATTCGTCACGTGACGCTTTTGTAGTGGCGCTAGACCAAAACAACGTTTATATTATTGAAGTACAAGGTTGAGTTATTTTATAGACCAAAAAAACCGCATATATTTTAATCGGTTTACAAAGTTTGAAATAAATGTTAGTTATTTATTCTATACTTTGCTCCATATTACGGTGACGTACCTCATGTCTGTATGGGGAGGGGGGTTTTTAGTTAAGGAATAAGATAGCTATTTAGATCAATATGTGAATATTTAGTGAATATCATCGAATAAACAAGGCAGTATAAAAATGCAAGCAAGTCTCTAACATAGTGATTAATGAGCGAGTTGGTTCCGTGATAACGTGTGAGGCTCGTACTGGCAGCTCCGTTGTTCGATTCCAGTTGACCTCCCACTCTGACTTTGAGCATTTTGTGATTTTTCCCTTGTCGGTAGACGAATGCCGTTGTGGGTTTTCTTCTACCACGATTTCCTTTTTCCTAATTTGCCTTTCATTCAGTTTCCTTCTTCTTGCAGGTTTGGTGGCGTGAAGTGGTGCCGGAGAGATGTACGGATACTTGCTCCAAGGATACCAGAGGACTGCCTGGCTCCAGTACTGGGTCGGATGTTCTGATGTAATTTAGCAAATATAAAACAAATGATGCTTTGGAAGTAATGACTGAAATCTCAGCTAGAAGTGAGAGTCGCATTCGGCAAGAATTGGGTTAAAAACCTTATTCTGACCAAGTTGACTAGGATTTCTGGGACTTTCTCTTACCACACAGGTGTATGCTCTGATGACCATATAATGACAGTAAACTAAAGTGAGCAGCGTAAAACATCTGCCCGGTATAAACGAACCATAGGTATATTCTAATTAACCCATAATACGCGATATGCCCAACAGATAGATGACTGACTTTATTTTTCATATTTCCTGTATCCCCATAGGAAATGCATTATATTTCTAGGTTTTCAAGGAATTCATCTTGTCACGAATGTTATATATGAGTTTAATTGATATAAGCAGTGTGGATTCATATATTATTCTTAAATTGTTCATAAACGATGTTAATTATCTCTGAGGCCTAAGCTTAGAGTCAAACCAGAATGTTAGCTGCTTGTAACCATCGAAGCATCCTATCGCAAGGTTATATTCCTCACGGTCGTTTCAGCATTAAAATTGCCAAATCATTATGGTAAATTAAGATACTCTTGAGGCCACAAACATTTACCGTCGAATTTCTACCAAACTTTTTATTACCTTAGCTACATCCAAGAGAAACTATTTCCACGCCGAATTTAGCCTGTTTAATACTGTGAGCTATATAACTATATTTCTATATGGATAGAGAAGCTCATGTCAACCGTTAACCCGAACGAGCGAGATGGCTCTGCCGTATCGTGTGAGGCTCGTATTCGAGAGGTCCTGGGTTCGATTCCCAATGTCCGCCCACTCTGACCGGGGTTTTCGTGGCTTTCCCCTGGTCGTCAAGGTGAATTCCGGGGTGGTTTATTCTACTCCCCCTTTCCCCCAATTTACTCTCATTTCATCTCCCTTTCAAGTTCCAAATATGCTTTCAGGTCTTTCGGTGTTGGCGGTATCGGGCAGATGGTATGGATGCGCGCGCGTTGGAAAGATTTCTCCCCGTGAACGCCAGAGTGAGCGTCTCGCCTGTTAGAATCGCTGGGATTCCTCGCCAATGTTGCGCGGGTGGTCAAACTGGAAATTGTTAGGGATTTTTATGCGTCGCTGTGGGCCTGTCTCCTGCGGGCCTGGGACCTTCTACGCCTCCTTCACCTCACCATTTCCTCCAGAGGGGGTGTAACCACAATAGATCAGAGCGCGATGTGTCCCCCTCCGATAAAACATCTATATCCCACTAGTAACCCAGGATACCAGTGCTAAAGCAACCATGAACCTTTACGGCTCAGAACTTGCAAGACAATTACGAGTAATGGTGCTGGTACTCTAGCTCGTTGAAATATATGCTATCTTTGATTTCTTTACAGAAATTGTTTATACCTTTGCAACTTTTTAACAGATATTTGTATTGTTTATAAATTATGTATTTATATAGTTTTGCTGTTAAGTATGCTTCCTTCTGATTGGAGAACCTGAATTTGTAAATAAATTTTGTACATTCATTCTGTATCAAGAAAATAGTGAATGACGATTACGCCAAAAGGAGAGAAAAGATGAGACTCAGAAATCGGATTTGTTATTTTTAACTATGCGCACATAATTTAAATTCGTATAAATAAATCTAATTCGTAATAGGTAAAGAAAAAAATAAAGCACAAAATTTAAGTAAATTCAACCTGTAACCACTAACATTGTAGAAATAGGTTTTTAACGCAATTGCTTATCCGTTATATACAGTTGCACAATATATTGCAAAATAATTAACTTTAAAAAGGACTAATACCCCTGCATAAACATAAGTGATACACAAAATCATACAGACTTAATTGTACATGTCATTTTCATACGCCCACTTCAATTCAAGTAAGTGGGAGTAATCCAGGAAATCGCAAAGTGAATTGTTAGAAAGAGCAGAGATTCTTTCTGAATATCTGAAATTGTTTTGAAGTTCAACATCCACTTAACTGTGACAGCCTATCTTCTTATCCTTCAATGGAGAATTCGAAGAAGTTGTTGAATTTTGACAGGATAATGGCAATCCAAGAACACAGTTGTCAGCAGGAATGCTCTACCTTGACAGAAACATATTGAGGCAGTAAATTAAAAAACAAAGATAAAAACTAATTATTTTACCGAGAAACATAAAAACGCCTTTACGTGCCATGTGTTTGACTTCTAAGGTCGTTTTGTTTCTCCATAATTTATTTTAAATCAACAAAGGAATATTTTTAATGCATTAAGAAATACAACATTTCTTGGTTATTTTGACGTTCCCTAAAGATTGAAAAATAACGGGAGTTACAGTTAGGGTAGAAAAATACAATATATAACTGTTAGCATATTACGTGGAAGAACCTCTCAATTTGTTT
This sequence comes from Deroplatys truncata, assembly GCA_030765065.1. Lineage (NCBI taxonomy): Eukaryota > Metazoa > Arthropoda > Insecta > Mantodea > Mantidae > Deroplatys > Deroplatys truncata. Next base: position 132,394,995 of record CM060978.1, read on the forward strand.
GTGGTAATATGTTATATTAACTTAAAAGGCAGGTTTTAGAAATACTCCAATTGTAATCCAAATAAATGTTGCCCTAGAATTGGTTTTCTAAATATACTCCGAAATTCTTGTATGTACAATTATTATTAGTTATTACGCACCTACTTCTTTCGGCTAATGCATAAATATTTTCGTCTCGTCTCGTCTCGTTCTTGTTTCATCCAGTTATAATGTGTGTATGAAATATTTTCGATCGTATTATTTTTATGCAGCATGGTCTTAATTTTAGTTATTTTTATTTTATGATTTTTAAAATTTTCCCTAATTGCCTGCTTATATTGTAGGCTATATGTTCATAGTTCAAGCCTAACAGTGTTGTATTATGTATCTTGTAAAGCGACATTCTGGTAGAGTGGAAGGGATGGTCTTGTGGCCTTAACTCATTCCACAATAAATAAATCATAATGAAGATATCTTAGATTTATAATACAGTTTGCACAACTTTGTCAAATGGATCAATATTAATTATGTGAGGAAGGCGCTGTTGTTAGAGCACTCAGGATGATGTTTGATCTAGTTCATATTCAAATAAATAATTACTGAATACTTCAAAATATTAATATAATTATGAATAAAATACAAAATGATTAACTATATATTGTAGATGCAAAAATAGACGTTTAATCATTAGGTAAATTTAATGTTACATTGAAATAATTTAGAACTATAATTTTGGTGATTTAAATTCAACAAACTTTAAAATGTTACAATTTTATATGACTAATCTGAAGCCGTTAATTTTAATAATTTTAGAATTCAATTATTAAAATATGTACAGCAAAACATCTCGTGCTTACTCTGGTATTTGAAGAGCATATAGCCATAGCTTTCAAACACTGCCAACTTTAACTGTCTGATACGGTGATAGAATAGAAAGAATAACCCCCAAGACCAATTCAAAGTATTTTTCTGATAAATAATTTCTGATAAATATTTTCAACTTAACAGATCTGTGCGCCTAATGCTGCCAAACACTGTACCAGCATAAGGTAGTATTTTCAATTAAACTAAAATGGTATATACCGTTTTGAAATTCTAATAAATGTAAAACGGGTTAACAAGGAGGCTCTCAGTGTCGCTATCATGAACGATGTAGATGGACCAAAGACATTACCTTTGCCCCAGAAGTAGTCTCCTCGCAGAGCCTCTGTTTCCCTGCAACCCGTCTTTCTTTCGGCTGATACTAAAACGGCTGAATATTTTTTGTGGTATTCAGAAAATATAGTTCATTCAGATTTTCTTATTTTGTTATACTTTATTGTTTCTTTCCCATGGTTTCTAATATGATCCCTAAGCGCACAATCAGCCGCACATTATTACGTCTTGTATCAATACGATAAAATCAACATCCCAATTGTTTTTTACAATTTTAAGATTGTTCATCCATATTTTGTCTTCTATATAATTAAAACGTGATATATTATACGTATATTAATAGTTTTATTATATTTGAATTTTCCATTATTATTTTCAAATATTAATAACATATTTTTATTTTAGATGGAACGAGGTTAGAACAAATACATTCTTGTCTTCATGTAACTGTATTGTTTTTAAAACTAACAGAATCAACAGTTCTGCTCGCGTTATTTCCTTAAATACGGAAATTAGGCATTCTCATTCTCTCTCACACACATACACACACACACACACACACACACTCTCTCTCTCACTTTCTTACTACCTCCAGTTTCCTCGCCCCTTACTTCCCCAACTCTGCGTTTCGACCCCTTCTTTTCTTTCCCCTCTTCATCCTTTCTTATTTCTAGCTCTCTCACATTTTCTGCTCTCTCTCATCTCACACTCCTTTTTTTCTCTCTCACTCTGGGTACAACTTACATGTCATGATGTTTTGACAACCAGTAATGGAACTGCTTTTTCTGGGTGTTAATAGGCTTTAAAACAAATAGAAGAAGAAGAGGAAAAAGATGGATTGGTATTTCCATATGTTTTGTTTATCTTTACGTAGTTCAGATATACATACAGATGGTTTTGGTATCCCTCATTCATAACAGAAAAAATCTGATCGGTTGTTACATTCACATGTCTTTGTTTAGCCATTATCGTTTATTCTTATATAACTCCTACAACTATTCTTGCATAAGCTTAATTTTCTATCTACTTCATGTTAATCAAGTTAAGAGCTTGTAGAAATAGTTTCACTATACATTTCGTTGCCGCTACAAAGGGAACATAGGAGGCTGCAATAACAGTCATATCTTTAAAAAGTGGGTTGCTATATGCTCGTTTTGATATTCCGAACTCTACCCATGACATCGCATGGAACAATAAAATAGTGCACACGTAAAAGTGAGAAGTATTCCAAAATTCAAACCAGTAACAACAAGTATTAGATGTACTTGATATCATAAAAATGTATCTGAAACATATTGTTTGTTTGTGTATTAAGTTTTTGTGTATCCTTCATGGTTTAGCAGTTGTGCAAAGTGTAAAAATTAATTCCGAATGAGGAAGATTTCACATGCTATTCCCAGAAAATTCAAGATACGCATTTTATTTATCACGTAAATATTTTAAACATTTGATACTTTAATCAAAACAGTTAGAGCCATGTAGGAGATAGTTTGTGGTGGGGGAGTTTCTTTAAAATATTTGTATCGCGTCCTAGAGCTCCTTAAGATGTGAAATTTATTTCAAGTAGGTTTGTTGTGGCATTAGCTATTTCCGAAATTACGTTATTATTGTTTTGAAATGTTCAGGGCCTCATTTTTTAAATCCTGTCGCTATTTAGTTGTTTTTCAGAATGTCATGGAAAGATATGAAATTTCGAGCCCAGAATATACGACCTGGTTTTTAAACATCTATTCGGTTTTCTCTATCCACGTGTCACCTACAACGGAATCTGTAATCAAACTATTTGGGTAAATTTTTATCTCGATTATAATGAAGTAGGTAAATAGAAAAATACGTTTTCATACGAGTAATTTGTAGAATTTATATAAACATAAAGGATAGTGGGTAAGAAACGGTCTGCGAAGTAATAATCGGATTTTTAATCTTTCGCTTGAAATTCTATTGCAGCTACGTGTATGTTAAACTGTTTTATCGCTAATTGGCAGGTACTTACGTTGCTGACAAATAGCTGTTAAGTTGCAACTAGTGTAACAAGTGGAAACGTGAAAGTGCACAAGAAGTAGGTAGTCCAATAGGAAGTAGGTGTCGGATGGAATGCGGGCAGTGATCATGTGCCGTGTACCATGACTGTACGTCCGCAATTAACCCGTTAAATTATCTGAGACCCGCGGTTAGGCATATGCGCATGATCCGGATCTATGAGATACGGTCTACCTAAAGTGAAACAAAATCATCATTTCTTCAAGTTGACATAATGTTAGCACTTTTTCATCTTGGGCAGCGAGTTGAACAGAAAGCTATGGTAATTGTTATTACCGCTCCAAGCAGTATAACTACGTATACAGTTTGCAAGAGCAATATGTGATGTAATATAACGGTTTCTTTAAGAGATTTAATGCCCTTTTTCTTCTTCTGCATAATGTGTTAGTGAGCACTTCAATGAGTGTATCAGTTCGCTCGATCTTCTCAGCCTTTCCTCACGCTTTGTGGTCTTTGGCTTGATTTTCTTAATCCATTCTACGTGATAAATTCATTTAAGTTCCGCATATCGTAACCTTATTACCGAATTTGAAAATTCCAAAGTCACCTAATCTATCATTTACCTTTCGCTTAAAAGTCTTGGTCAGACAGAATTGATTGTACTGTATCCCCCGCTTCATTAGCTTTGAACAGACGCGATTTAGTGCAAATAAAAGACGGTTTGTAATGCCAGTTAATGTAACATATGTTCTATAACGTTTACTTCCTGTGTTTTTTTCCTTTAGCAAGTGCTGTATTTTGTTCCAAGAAATATAATATCGATGTCGTCTCAATCCTCTCCCAAATAACATTTTAGAAGAACGCCCTTGCAAACTTGCGATGTGTGTTTGTATGAAAACAGTATAAGGTAACTCAAAATGAAACGTTGAATAACCATTTTGTCCAACTTCTTCAAGGATTCAAAGCGAACATTTTCACCCCAAAAACGGTCTACGTGGGAAAATGTCTATCATTTTTCATTTACTTAAATGTTTTTAAAGGATTATCATTAAAATGTCTTGGGTCGTATGTAAAATATCTTGTATTTTTGCAGTCACTAGAATCAAATGGTGGTATTGGTTTAAGTAGAAATTTGGGTGTAATTAAGATTTTCGAACATCTGCTATGAAGGTATTATGATGCTCATAATTTGAGTTTGTGGTACATTTTCAGGCAAACGTTATTGGAATATTTTTAAGACCTTTTTCTTGACATCCCAGCAAACACTCCCAAACTAAGATTGTTGTATGTGTTTGGCTCTCATTTAACCTGTTCTTGAGGAATAACAGTTAAATGTTATTATTAATCGAATACTTAATCCAAAAGGCTGTTTACTGATTCGTCTTAGTCTGTTAGCAATACTACGGCCAAAACAAATTTCTTATACAGGGTTACATCAGACTTTTAACTCTCTTTCTTAATAATGTTAATGGTTAAACTTCATTGAGATGCCTTCTGCATATATTTCATATCATTCTTGTACAATTTTAAGTAAATTGTAATTTAAAGTTGATTAGACGTTTAGTACAGTATTAAACAAATTATATGTTACATTCACATAACTTTCTCTATCCATTATAGTTTATTTTATATAGCTTCTACAAGCTAACCTTAAGAAAGCTTATTATTCTATTCTACTTCATTTAATAGAGATTAAACGTTTGCATAAATAACTTCACTAAAAAATTTGTTTTGGATACAAGGTTATACAGGAAAATGAATAGATAGTCGTTTAAACGCGTTTGGCTATGTTGGCCTTGAAATTCCATAGTGTTCCTGTAACATTGCAAGAAACAACTGAATAGCGATAAAATTTTAAAAAATATATTAAAATGCAAACTAATAATAACAGATATCTCACAAATAGTATATCACACAAAAAGCTATCTGAAATAAATTGTGTGCTTTAAAGAGTTCTAGATTTTCTATGTAGTACGCTTTTTGGCCTATCACTTATTGTTTATCAATTATACAAAATTATGTAAAACTCTTTCCGAATGAAGAATGCTTTAGAGGCTATACCCAGAAAATTCAGGACATACATTTTGCCATGTAAGTATCTTAAATATGTGGTATTTTATACAAAACGATTAGAGACATTTTTGAGAAGATAAAAACTTAGAAAACGTTTCCTTCTAAACGATACCTTGGAGTGGTGTGATTTTGTTGAAAATACTCATGTCACATCTTTGAAACGTACTGAACGCAAATGTCAAGTTTCATATTTATCGGATTTTTTGTTTTAAAGTTATGCTTTTTTAAAGTGACATACACTCTCGCGCGCGAGGACCTTGTTCTAAAAATTATTTTTGAGGTCAGGGGCTTCAAAACGCGTATTTAAGGTAAAATATTGACATGACGTTTGGCTGGAATACAATACCTTCTCTACCTACTAGGTACGTAGTAGTGCAATTAATAAAATCACATCTATGCTTAAGCGTAAATCAATAACACACAATACCAAACCTGAACACAGTTCGTGTTCTTGGATATTTACTGATGACGTCAATTATAAGTCTTCTGGATGTAAGCACAAACAATTTACTATTTTTGTAAATGTAATAATATTTATATAAAATAATTAATGTAGTTTTTTAGCAATATAAATCATTTATCTTAAATAATTCGGAAGATATGATACAATAAAATGAGTACAAGAAGGACGTTATGTGGAAGGTAACCGCTTCATTGCTTGATTTTTTATTGTGTACATAGTTATTTACATGGATGTAAATTCTTTCATAGCGTAAAATATACAGTTCAAGTACAAAAGCTAACATATTTATGTTACAAAACTCAGAAGCAAAAGAGTTTTGGGAGCACTGAAGCAATCAATTAAAAGGCAAGAAACAGTAAACATTAATCTAGGATATGTTGAAAACAACGTGTCATTTCATATTTATAATTTACTCAAAGTACCCTATCAATAATAGCCACCTTTCTTGTAGCACTAACAATACCGCAGCCCAAGAAGCTGAGCAAGGAAGCAGAGAAGACTGGTTTCCTTCAAATAAATTGATAAAAATAAACAAAGGCTAATCGCCGACCACACAACATTGTAGGATTCGTTTTATCAAATCCACAGACAACGCATTCCTGGCGGATGTTAATGGACAACTTTGAGCAAAAAGAAAAGCGGCCTCGAAACCCAGCAGATCCGCATTCCCAGATGATAATGCTGAGTTTTGTTCTTTTAAATTTAAACCATGGAGTGATAGTCGGGTTAACCACATATTTCTTTCTCAGGCCCTCGTTACCTGAAATGTTTCTGTTACCTTTTTACTTCGTTTTAACCAAGAAACAGTTTTGGATAATTTATATACATTATCCCCTTTCATGCATACTGCCAAGTAACAGTTATGTTCATCTAACTTTAACCGAGCGAGATGGCTCCGCGGTAACGTGTACTCAGGAGGCCCCAGGTTCAATTCCCGTCAACCACCCAATTTGACCTTGCAGTTTTCTTGGCTTTCTCTCGTCAGCAAGGCGGACGCTCGATTGATTTATCTTCTCTTTTCCCCAATTTCCTTTCCTTTTGATTCCTTCTCATCTTTCAGGCGTGCTTTAAGGCCTCGTGGCATGCGGCGGTGCTGGACAAATGGCGCGGATGCTTTCCCGCGGACATCAGAGGGTTGCCTGGTTGCAAGGATAATTCATCGCCCTCTGCGGGCAGCTCCAGTATCGGGTCTGTGTGTCCCCTGCATGTAGCCTCCTGTGGTTCCTTCACTTTATCCCTTCCTCTTGGGGGTGGTAACGCCAATGCATCTATGTACAACCTACTCCCACGCCTATACAATTAACATTTAAAGCAATCAGTGCAATACGGAATCATTTAATTGGAAATTATTGAATTCAGAGCTTAGGGACATACAACTTATAACATGTTCTCATATACCTGCAGGATTGGTAATAGACTTAACAGAAATAGTCAGCATATTACCCTCAAAGAACTTGCGGTATGCTTCAATTTATTTTATGAACAGAGTCAGGATTTACACGTAGAAGTTTAAATTAAATTGAGTTTTATTTAAGGACGCTCTTTAACTACTATGGCCCTTAGCATTCTATATTGTATGTGAAAGATCGGTAATTTTGCTCAGAGGCCTCTTTATCAGGCTTGAGGTTCTACGACACGGGACCACTGGCTTTGTTTCCCTTCCCTTCCCTTCGCCGGGTTTGAACCCGTGACCTTGGGAACTAGAGGCTAGCACGGTACCACTAGTCCACGGAGGACGACACGTAGAAGTTTGGAAAAATATATCCCTTAAAGGAAAATCTGATGTTTTAAATTCACGTGACTTTCTCTACCCTTCTTTCACAAACTATTCTTACAAAATCTCTTCTATCTATAGAAATTTGCAGAAATTGTTTTATTTCATATTTCCTTGTAGGTACATGCAAGGGGATTAAAGGGATACACTAGGCTTAAGCGATAGTCAAAACTTTTTAGCGGGAGTCGTCATTAGGCGATGGCTTCGAAATTCCATTCTCTTAAATGATCATGAGAAAACAAACAAATGCCGATTTTCTACTTGAGAAAAGTAAAAGTATTTGAAAAATCTAATCAATAACAGAGAATATATCGGAAAATACGTATTTTGTTTAGCATAAATTGTGTTCTTTAATGAGAGCTACATTCTTGTGCAGTAAGATATTGTTTATATCTTATGGTTAACCAGTTATACAAAGCCATTCAGAATGAAGAGGACTTCACAGACTATTCCCAGAAAATTCAACTTAGAAATTTTACTTGTGGTGAAAAATATCTTAAACACATGCTATTTTAATTAACATAGAGCCATTTTTAGAAAAAAAAATAACGAAAACATTTTCATATAAAGGATAGTTTGGGGTGGGGAGATTCTCTTGAAAATCTTCGTGTCGCATCTTTGGAAGCTAGCGAACTTAAATGCTGTATAATTGGCGTTTTGGTTATTGAAAGAAGTTTAATATTTCTTCTTTCTCTGTGCACTTAAAAATAATTAGAGAAAATGTACTTCACTTAAAAATGTCGATACCGGGAATACACCGGAAGTACGTGTGTTGAGGCCGCTGAATTCAAAAAGGCATTTTAAGGAAAAGGTCCGCGTTGGTATTAGTGTGAACAGCCTAACTCAAAAACGAAAAGTCGAATATACAATAAACTTGGTATTTAAGTGCAGTATAAAGAGAAAATGCGGCACAAAGATTTTCAAAAATCTCTCCAACCCAAACTACCCTTTAAATGAAGCATCTTTTAAAATGTTTATTTTATCAGAATGGTTCGAATTCAATACTTTTGTCATTCTTCTAAAGTCATTTCGATATTCAGTTGTTTCTCGTAATGTCATAGAAATGGAATTTTAAGGCCAGCATATAGCGTCCATTGAAGTTTATCTAGAATAAAATTAAGTAGATATAAAATACGTTTTCGTAAGATTACGCTATATACTCAGTAAATGATAGATGATACATAAAATCATGTCAATGTAACACATCAGATAGGTATACCTTTAACACTCGGGATACAGAAATGAATAATTAATATTATTCATCTATTATTTATCTTGTGGTTGTAATTGTCTTTTTGATAATCGAAAATATTTAAAATATTAGCAATGCATTACATTAAGCACTTCAGAATGTACCCATTACAAATACAAATTAGAAGGGTTAAGCTATTTTAACTCAATATGAAGCCGTATAAAACAGCCTTCCTTCGTTACCAGATATGGACCAAATACTAATAGCCATTCTTGGCTGCGTTTCCAAATGTTATCAATGTCGTACATAAACGATTAATTTTTGCAGGAATAGTTGTGCCTTGTATTAAAATACATCTGTTTATTGGGTTGTCCTTTTTACTTTCTCTACTCCGTATATGTAGTAAGTAAGGGAAGTATTGTATTCCACCCAAAAATTCGATACAGAGATTTCACCGGAAACATATGTTTTGAGGCCACCTGAATCCAAAAAAAGCATTTTTGGAAACATGTCCGTGTGTGTGTGTCTATATGTGCGCGTCTGTGTGTCTATCTGTCTGTGAACAGCATAACTCCAAAACGAACAGTCGGATAAACACCAAACTTGGTATTTAGGTTCAGTATCTTCCAGAGATGCGACACGAAGGTTTCCAAGAAAATCACCCCACCCCAGATTACCCTTTACATACAACATTTTTCGAAAATTTTAATTTTTTCAAAAATGGCTTTAACGATTTTGATTAAAATATCATATATTTAAGATACTTTCATGAAAAATAAAATGTATATTTTGAATTTTCTGGGAATGTATCCAAAAGTATTCTTCATTGTGAACGACTTTTGCATAACTGGTAAACCATAAGAGATAGACAAAAGTTTACTACATAAAAATGTAGATCGCGTTAAAATACACAATTTATGTCATATACATTTTTTCGTATAAAGTATAGTTTGCGATGGGGATACCTTCTTGAAAAGCTTCCCTTGGCATTTTAAGAACTTTTTAGCTGTAAATATTCATCCAATGTGATTCAAGGATTTTCCTTTCATTCGCTAATGATGGTTACTTATTGTATTAGATTCTTTCAGAAAAAAACATGAATAAACCTTGGTGTTAGTACATATTGTGAATTCATGGATACAGATAATGGTAGAGTGTGAGGTGATGAAAACAAATTAAAAAAATTTAGGTTTATCCAGTTTTCTTTTTGAGTTATGCTATTCTTATATACTAACACACGCGTATACACACACAAACACACATACATAGAGCTTTTTCGAAAAATTACTTTTTTGGGGTTTGGTAAATTCAAAACTCATATTTTTGTGAAATCTCTATATCGAATTTTTGAGTTCTTCACTATCAAAGCTATAGGTATGTGGCAGAGAAAGCTGCTTTGTTGTGTTTTCGATGCCTGTGATTCATTGTTTTCTAGTAACTCCAGCATAAGTCTGTAATCACATTAGCGAAGCAATGGTGTTCGAAAACCTTTATTTTTGCAATTTAGGAAACGAAATACGGCAATACTCCCGTATTTATCAATCGGAATCTTCTCTCTCTCTCTCTCTCTCTCTCTCCACACACACACACACACACACACACACACACACACACACAGGGTGGACCTTTAAGTTGAGACTGTACAATATCTCCTTGTAGAAAGAAATGTCTTTAATAAAAGTTGCTTGATATTGAGGGAAAATAAATGCCATTAGTCGTCTTTTATTTGGAGAACACTGTGATGGTCATTTTAGAATCTATACAGTCTCAGCTTAAATAGTCCACCCTATTTTTATTGTATTTCTCCGGTTTATTTTACAGCGTATATATCGCAATTACTGTTACACGTACACAACACACAGACACATGAACACAACCACACATACCTATGGCGAGACTTGAACCTGCAACCCTCAGCTTAACGAGGTGCCGAAGCTATACGCTCCAGCGACCGCGGCTACGAGGGCCGGCAGATATAACACCCGGATATCTCTTATTATTTTATTCCAGAACACAAATATCATGCATTCTAACACGCTTTCCAACACAAATTCTGAATGCAGATATCATGAACAACACATTTAATGAACGAATCACATTTTTTAAAACTGTTCGTTACAAATAATTATTTTTAATGACCCATAATGTCACACCCGAGACATTATGGGTCTATTTCCGCTGCCAACATTCACGGTATGAACTAGCGTAGCCGAAGATTGAAGGGTATGGGCCGCATGGCTTAGCCGAGGGGTGTTTTATAGTAAGAGGTGTTCGGCCACAACTGCTGAGCCACCACAAATAGCAGCCGCATGATCTGTGAAGTGAAACCCCAATGATCCATGTTAGCGTTTTCAAATGTTGACGACATTGATTTAGTGACTTTTTATCTATTGTTTTAGCTGCTTTCAACTCAAAGTGGCATCAGTTTCTGCTCATAAGTATCGACGCTTAAAAGGGTGTGGGTGGGTGGACCACATAATCTCATTCGAGCAATATATAATGATCACTTCTTCCTTTAACATTCTGGAGTGTTTTACATGCAATTTTTACTGGATTTTGTATTTTTTAGGTATGGAACCTCGATACCTTCGATACTCGATACTGGTGGTATCGAAATATGTGTAATACTTTGAGATAAACCTTCGATACCTTTTCAATAGGTACTTTTAAATTTTAAGTTTTGCATTATTGAAAATTGTTGCGTTTAACTTCATGCTGGATGAGGAATGAAAGGAATCGAGACTCCATGTTCTTGACTCGCACGTGTCTCTAAAGAGTTTCTGGACTATAGTTCTTGATAGATCTTGATTGCGATGAATGAAACATTCCATAGACCCTTGTGTGTAAATGAAAACATGGAAAATAATGAAGGAAGGAGTAGAGGTACTCGTATAACATGCAGCGTTAACTGAGTTGTGAATGAAGCTGATTTAGGCTGACGCATTAAAACACCTTTGTGCTTGGTGACTCATTTTCACCATTAATTTACTACTTCGGTGACCAAAATCTGTGAATTCAGCAGAAACAAACCAGAACTTAAGACGTGAGATAATACAGCACATGGAAATATTTGTTCTTTCAAGAATGCTCGTGTTATTCTTAAACAAAAATCTTTCTTTCCTTTATCTCTCTGCACTTCATATAATACTTACTCTTCTTTTCTTCAAAATTTTAATTGTGCATACATTTTTGAAATGCCTTTGTATTAAAAAGGTATATGCTAACGTATGTGGGTAGGTAGTAGAAAGGCTTAATTAACTAATTTACTATGCTTCCGAGTGTTATATGGCTACTTTCTTATTACCGATGTAAAATACATATGTTATTGGTAGTTGTGAATGGTGGCAGAATATTGTAAAACACACATTGTTTTTAGTTGTTTGAGTTTCACGTAAAATACATATTAGTTTATGTTTTCAAGAATTATGAAATAAGAAGAATTGCTAGCATTTGTTTTTCTGTGCATAGAAAATCCTTTAAAAGTAAGTTTTCAGTACAAAATATAGTTACATATAATGGAAGGGATAAAGATTATTATTATTATTATTATTATTATTATTATTATTATTATTATTATTATACTTGACTAACAATAGGGTTATATAACCTGTAGCATTATCAAGATAACAAATTGCTGCCAATTGAGAATGTCAAACAGGAATAATTTCGGAATTAGCATACAATACAAAATTGGTTACACGTGTTTATACACAGAAAACTACTAATAACAACATAATTCAGTGCACAAGCTTTCGCTTTCACAGTATTTTTATAAAGTGATTATGGAGTATCGATGCTCAAAAATCACTATCGATATCGAATATCGAGAATAGTAGTATCGCTTCATCTTTAGTATTTTTGGTGTAAAACCTTCATTGATAAACACGGGAGTGGTACCAGGACACAACGTGCTTTCCATGTGTTACTCATGTTTATTTTAAGTATTCTATGTAGAGTATGGCTACATTAAATGTAAATTATGTATGATATATTTATTAACTTATGAATTTGAGTTATCACAGTTACTGTGGTGATATAAAGAAGAAACTGTTATAACCGTGAATATGCCTAACCTAAAACATTACAATACTGTTATGTTCCCGGATGTAAATCGAATTATAGTAAAGCTGAACCATTGCACCGATATTCATATTTCCAAAATATAACTATTTAAAAGAAACGGATCAGATGCATAAATCGTGAATATTTCACGCCTTCGAAGTATTCACCTGCACGCATGCAACATTTTGCTTCCGACTTCGCTTGTGACATGGTCCTTTTATAACAGTACTAAGAGTAAGGATTAAACATGGTACATTTCCGACAAATTTATAAAATCCACCATTCCATTTATGAAATTATGTTGCTGATGCAAAACTGTTGGCTGCATGGGTATTGTTTTGCAGTGCTGGTTTAAGGTTACTCATTTCAAATATTTTAGTTGCAGTGCTGGTTTAAGGTTCTTTATTTGCTATATTTCAGTCTTTCGGGATGGAACCCCCCCTGAAAAAACTAGTAAAGAGGTGCTATAAATTGCCATGTAAAAGATGTATGTTTAAATAATTATTGCAAACTTAGAAATTAAAAGCTTTCAGTGCAAGCAAAAGCAAGATTTCACCCTAAAACTTTTAAATTTCGTAGCTAATTACTGTAAGCAATAGTATTTCGTGCGTCAGTCATCTAGTGCATATTATGTGTACTTAATATTGTGTACAATGTGATAAACAGTGTAAATAGAGATAGATAACTTTTAGTGAACCAAATCAGTGTCAACTGTAATACCAACAACCCGTTTCCTGCAAGTAGTATGGCACTTGCAGTTTATAAAGCTATGTCCTTTGTAATTTAAATATGTAGCTGTAGTTTGGAAATACAGTTATGACATGCAAAACTGTAGACTGCATGAATTCTTTATGGTGGTATACTTTATTGGTCACCATTTAATGTTAAATTGCATTTAGTTTACTTTAAACACAGTGTTTTATGTATAACAAAGCATATACGAGGGCTGTCCTAGAAGTACCTGGCCTAGCAAAGAAAACACAAACATTTTGGGATAAAACGTGTTTATTTCTCTACATAGTCTCCTTTCAGCTCGATACTCGTTTCCCAGCGACGTTAATAGCTGCGATGCTCTGTTTATAGTGAGAACCGTCCGGTTCTGCAAAATAGCCATCAACTGCAAACCCCTCCTCTTCATTGTTGGCAAATACTTTACCACCAACCATTTCTTCAACTCTAGAAACAGAAAACAATCAGAGGGGATTAAGTCTGGCGAAGAGGGTGCACGAGCAAGTAATTCGAACTTTAACTCCTTGATTTTGGCCATGGCTATAATGAATGTGTGAACTGGTGCATTGTCTTGATGAAGCAGTACTTTCTTTTTTGCTAAATGCGGCCGTTTTTGCTTGATTTCAGCATTCAAATGCTGCAATAAGTTTGTATGATACTCGCCATTGATTGCTTTTCCTTTTTGAAGATAATCAATGAAAATTATCCCACGTGAATCCCAAATAACTGACGCCACGACCTTGCGTGCAGATGGAACTGCCTTCGCCTTCTTTGGAGCGGATTCTCTCCTTTCAATCCGCTGTTTAGACTGATCCTTCGTCTCAGGTGTGAAGTGATGGACCCATGTTTCATCCATGGTTATGAATCGACGCAAAACCTCGGCTTTATTGCACCGAAACATCGCCAAACACTCTACTGAAACATCCACGCCATGCTGATTTTGTTTCATTGTGAGTAAACGCGCACAGCTTTCATATGTCTAAATTTTCAGTTAGTATGTGATGTACAGCAGTTTTTGAACTGCCTATGATGTCTGCTAGCTCGCGCACTTTCAGTCGATGGTCATCCACTACCATTTTGTGGAGATTTCACAATTTCTGGCGTGGTCACCTCATTTGGTCGACTACTGCAATATTCGTATTGGCAGCTCGTACGGACTCGCTTAAACTCTGCCACCCAATATTTTACTGCTGTAAACGAAGGAGCAGACTCTCCCAGATTAGAATCTAACTCAGCTTTAACATTAGTTGGACTAAGACCTTTCAAATGAAAGTATTGTATCATATAACGATGGCCAGTTTTATCTATGTTTACAAATTCGCTGAGAGAGTTCACTATTAATGACTGCCAAACAATTACTAAACAACATAGCACCGTCAAACTTCAAAATTAAGCTTTATAAGGGTGTTAGTTTCTATCACAGTCATTTGTTTGGAACAACAACCGCTATATATACGTCAGGTAGGGTACTTCTGGGACTGCCCTGGTATCTAAACAAAAGACATGCCATTACACTACATTAATTGTGTTTTACTACAGAGAAGTTGTAGCTTGTAGAGGAGCTGTTTAAAGTATTTCTCAAATTCCCCATCACATACGCCCGCCATTTTGGTCAGTGTCAGGTCCGTTATACGGTTAGGGTATTCAGAGGGTTTTGAGCACAGCGTCTCTGCTGCAGCGTCGTCTCTCGTAATGTTGACAAATTTGTTGTTCATACTTTCCAGATAATTTTGAAAAGAATCGATATTGTACTAAACGTATTTCTTGCATTGACAATAATTTAAAAATATGCAAACCTCCAAACCTAAAATTTAATGTATAGGAAAGTGAATTATTGCAAACCTTGTTAAGAGAACAACTTCATGTACTGCGTCTTCATTTGACTTCGGTTTCTCTGCTGAACGGCAAAAGTCTTCATTTTCTTACTTCTCAACAGTTTGTTTTTATTTCTTCTGGAAAATAATGTTAGTAATTTACTGTGGTAATAATATGTGTTTTTCCATTATTAATTTCTCAATTTGTTGGTATAAACAGAAACCCGTTTAACTGAAAACTTACATTTATTTTTAAGAGCAAGTACAAGAAATAATGCGTCCTCCATAAAACAGCGTTGAAAATCCTTCTTAGATACAGCAATTACAGTTTCTATTGGTATGCAGCCCCATAAACACTTGAAGGGCAATTTATGATTACACAGTACGTCTTAGACGCACCTAATGGTTTCTACAACAGCGTCATGAAAGTGGCTATTATGGCATTACGCAGAACCGCCTGCTCGTAACCAACATTTCTGACATTTCCAGCCACAATTCATGCTTGCTGTAATTTAGAAAAGGAGCAAGAAAATTATATCGATCCTGTCAAAGAACTTTAATGCTACTGGAAATAAGTCTTTAAGGCGTACCTATGTGTGGCGTCGGGAAAGATCCAACGTCTGGTGTTACCTCATTACCTTGTTACCATAACTCGAATCCAAAGCAATTATATCGGTTTTTAAAAATAAACTGAAAGGAAGTAACAATAAAATCTCATGTGTATAACTCACACGAATTTCTCAATCTCACGGGTTTTCCTTGAAAGGTTATACTGTTCATATAACTTAAAAGTGCTTATTTAAAATTACGTTAAATTAGGCTGGAGTTAGTCACATTCATGTTGTACAAACGAGGGTCAGTCTTTATATCACAAGTCAGTGTTTGTCGCGAGCTTCTGTGATAAAAATAACTGTTCAGTTTCAAACGTTGATACATGGCGAATCCAGAAAGTTGAAAAATACAACAAAATATGTTTCTAAAATGGTTAATGCTTGAATAACTTAGCTCACACAAATGGCGTATGATGAGTTGTAATTTTTTAGTTTTAGTTTTTGCCTGGCCTTTAATGATTTCATGGTTATAAATGACTCAATAAGACGTAAGGGAAATTGACGGGTTATTTATAGAAAATTCAGTGTGTATATTTGTAATTCAAGGATCACATTTTACTATAAACATTAAGTTGGTTTTTCAGAAAACAAAACCTAATGCTATTTTCTATCTGAAAGGCCGTTTTGGAGAATATTTGATGAAACTCTTCGCATTTCATTCTTCAAGAATGTTAAATTTAAATACGAGGCATTTATTCAGATTTTCGGTTTTGAGATACGCTAATCAAAGTTAGATACACGCGGGCTCTAGATACGAGAAACACAAAATCATCGTCATCAACAAAGCCTTGGCCCTACTTACGATTGACTTATATTTTAATATTTGTTTTCACATCCTACTGTGACACATTCAATCTAAATAATCACAACATTCATTTCTGCTGTTTCGACTCCATTTATTTTCAGTTTTAAGGGTCCAAACTTCATTTCCATACTAATTAGAGAGCGCAAGTGCTTTAGATGTGTTTATTTTTCTTTATTTTCCTAATTTATTATTTAAAATTTCTGTTTACATTTGAACAATTAAGTCGTTATAAAGTAAAACAGTTTCACCATTACCATGTGTTTCTTAAATAAATCCGATACAGGGAAAACATACAAGCAGCCGAAACAAAGTTACTCTTCTACGTATATATGTGGCATTAAAGAAGGAATGAAAGTATTTCAAACAAATTTATGATGATATGTATAGAGAATAGATATAGCAGATTTACCTGATCAACTATACACGTTCTCTTAATTGAAAACAAAACAGCAAACGCACGAATTCCACGAAGCAGAAAGCAATGTCTCCTCATAAGTCACAGAATAAAGCCGCGCTGTAGGAAAATTGTTGTGTAAATTGCTGGTCTAGCTATGGAAAGTCACTCGGTCTTAAAGTATATGTCGTCGGAGATATCTCCGGAATCTCCGCAAAGCCGCGAATTAGGATCTGTGAAACAATAAACATATACTCACACAAAAAAATCACGCCCATTAGATTTTGTACTAAGTAACGTTATGGTTTCAAGCACACCATTACAAATGATACAAGACTATGATATAAAAAGAATAGACATGTGAATATGAATTCTCAGGTTACCAGCGTTAACAAACAGCCTACTTTCAGAGACAAACATTGTCCCTATCATCAGGATACTGCAAGTTCTTTGAAGAGGCGGGAATATGGAGTGGATTGGGAAGAAAGTTTGGGATGTGGGTGGGGTTCCGCCTTAGCACCCCCGATATTGGCGTACGCAAGACGTGAGTGCTGCTGCTCAATGTGCAGGAGCGGATTGGGCAGGATGCCGGTACCTGCCTTGCCGAAGCCCTGACAGAGATGGGACAATAGGTCGAGCTTAGGAAGGTGAGTTTTTATTGAAAAATTTATCAGGCGTTTCTGTTGGACATGAGGTGGTTAAAGGCCATTAGCCCGCTGTCTTAGCGATAAATATGCCGCGTCAGGTTCTGTTAGAACGCTCAGAGTTGCAAGAAGTTGCTCTAAGCGAGCCGATTGAAGCGTTTGTCCAGGGAGTATGCGAAGTGGTGGTGGAATCAGCTGCTGCTTAAGATGGGGCTGAAGTCTCGTTGGGCGGATTTCGCGGCAGTGGTGATGGCGTCAAGATCCTGGACTCCGGCTTCAGTATAATAGAAGCGAGCAGGCGTTGGCAATATCTTCGATGTTACCTAAGCAGGTGCTCATGTTCAGAACCTCAGCACCCTGCATCCTGCAAGGGGTGGCTGCAGTAGTGGTTGCCGATGAGGAGGTTGTGATGAATGGATATTACAACTTGGTTTATATACCTCTGTTATGAGTGCTGAGCATTGGCGGATGTTTGTCCAATAAGGATCCCTCACCGTTCTGCGCCGCTTTAGTTTACTGCAGCATTATGAAAAGCAAGGGTGGCCAACCATCTAAACCTAAGTTGTAACCCACTATCTCGATTTATGTGATCAGTTTCCTTTTTAATTTCAATATCTTCTATTATCTTCATTCTAAAATGCATATGTTCAGGCAAAGGTGATCGACCCTCGTACTAATCTGTGGTGTTCATTAATGTAATACTGTGTTCCACCACTAAGACATTTCAGGCATATTTAAACGAATGTAGCTCCCATGTTCTTTACAGATCGTTCTTTTCCTCGTACTGCTTGGCCGCGAGCGCAACGTATACGGTCAACTCCGCTGGTCTTGAGGCCGCCTTCGTTTTTATCCTAATACAGTACTTCTCGCGTACTTTTCGGCCAGCAAGTAGGGGAAGGGAAGGGAGGACACATTTATAGAGTTAGGCGACCTACTCCCCCTCCTTCCAGACATGGCCAAAATGAATGCAAATGTACTGTACAAGTTGGCTGGTCGGTCGTTTGGCGTATATAATATAAATACACATATACCGATTGGCCAGCCTATGTACATAAGAAGCATGTACACGGTTTATCTTGAGAGGCGGTTTGTGTACAGTCTTTGTACCTACCGTGCTTTGACAAAATCCGAACAGGATATTGGATACATTGCCAGAATAATATATAGTCGTTTTCTCCTTGCGATTTTCTTTGCATTCTTTCCTTTATATTTCTTCATGTGTTTCTCTTTATGAATAATGACATTCCCGATTTAGACTATGAATTTATTGACTGCTGTCTCTTTAAAATGTTCTTTTAAAAATATTTTTGTAACGCTGCAGTTCTTTATCAAGTCCCTCTTTTTTGACTGTACTTTGAGTCAAGTTCTTAAGACAAAGTTTAATTTTGATTGATAGTAAAACCATCACTTACTCATGTAAGTAAGTTTCTAATAAACAGAAATTAAAATATCACATCGTAGAAAGTTTAAAATCCTAATTAGGAATAGCAATTTGCTACTTTCGCTTATCAGCAGCATCTAATGAAAATGTGACGGGATCAGTGTAAGTTAACAGACCTTCACAAGTTTGTAGACTCGACTTTCGACGCATATTTTAAGGGAAACTTTACAGTGCCGATAGCTGTATAAGTCGTTCTTGAAACACTAGTGGACTCTTAGACACGTTTATAGTATCAATAACGAGTTCTTGCAAGCCAGACTGAATTGTTTTCACTTAATTACAATTAACCGAAAAGTTCTTGAAGAAACATAATAAATGTGACCTCAACAGTAGCTGCACTCAGTAGAAATGGCCAGAATCGATAGCTCAGCCACTACTATAACAAATAACAGTACATCCGATAGCAACCGTTGTATCCCTCCCACAGAGCTTGTTAATTAATATCGTCCGCTGCGATGTTGGAGGAGGAAGATAATTCGCTACTCTTTTTGTTCTGCTGACTCCATTTCGCTTCATATGTGCACAGCTGCACCAGGTGTTCAACAGAATAGGATTCTCTACTTCCACAGCAGACTCGGAGTACTATGGCTCGCTGACTCCAACCCATCTAGGACGGGCTCGCAATTTTATTCTTCTTGAAGTTTGGTTAAAATGCGAGACTTTTTACTTTCTATACCACGTACATGTAAGCAGAGAAGGTACTGCATTCCAACCAAAATTTTGTACGATATTGCACCATAATTACACTTTTTAGGCCTCTTGGATCCAAAAATTCCCGCGTGTGTTCTGTATGTCCGTGAACGGCATAATTCAAAACCCAAACTCAGATAAATACCAAACTTTGTATTTATGTTCAGTACCTTCCGAAGGTGCTACATGAAGATTTTTAAAAAAATATACCACCCCAAAATACCCTTTACATGGAAGATTTTTCGAAATATTTTATTTTCCAAAAAATGGCTCTAACGATTTTCATTAAAATACTATAGGTATATTAAAGATATTTACATGATAAATAAAATCTATATCTTGAATTTTCGGGAATAGCCTTTGAAGTCCTCTTCATTCGGAAGGAATTTTCTACAATCTTCTATAACTGGTAAACGTTAGGCGATAGATAAAAATGTGCTCCACAAAGATGTAAATCTTTTTAATACACACGATTTATTTTAAATAATTGAATATCGCTGTCCCTTTGTATCAATAACGAAATATGTAATGTAGCTATTCCTGTAAAGGTTTGTTTGGATTAAAACGTAGTAGATAGAAAAATAAGCTTTAGTAAGAATAGTTTGCATACCTGCTAATAAACAATGGATGGTAGAGAAAGTCATCTGAATGTATCATTTTGGCTGTGCAAAGGTAGCATAATCATTGTCTTTTACAAATATTAAAACTAAAAAAATAAACCGATTTAATGAAAAATCTCCTATTACATAATCCGGAAAAAGTTGTTAAATCAACTGCTGGTCCTGCATGAGCACATAACAGACAGAATTGTAATATGAATATTACAATTTCTTTCTTCGCTGCCTTCTCCTTAGTTCATGAGAATTTGAAAATATCTTACCCATTAATGACCGTATCAAGCCAAGGCTACAATCGATTTATGTAGCATACATTCTAACGCTTTTATTTGCTTTGTCAGTTGCTTATGCTAAAGAAAGTATTGGATTTCATCCAAAAATAAGATATTAAGATTTCATTATATATGTAATTTTGAGCTTCTTTTACCCGATCCTCTCAAAGAATATATTTTTACTTTCCCTACTATTTAACTACAATAAGTAGAAAAACTGCTGCACTCCACCCACAATTTTGATGCCAAGATTTCACTGAAACTACACGTTTTCAGACTCCTGAAAAAAGCTAGAAAAGAAAAACAGCATAATTCAGAAAGGAAAAATAGGTTAAATAGCAAACTAGATAAGCAGCTTAAATTTAATTACAGCTTTTGTATCCTAGGATACATTCAAGAAAATCTCCCACCTAATACTACCCTTTACAGGGAAGCTTTTTCGACATTTTTTGTTTTCCCAAAACATGGCTCTAACGTTTTGATTTAAAACACATGTTAAAGACATTTGCATGACAAACGAAATGTGCACTTTAAATTTGATTTTAATAAATTAATACTGAAAATGCCACCAAAATAGTCAACATTACCAAATAATGCTACGTATTATTAATGTGTATAACGTAAGAAAAAATAATTATAAATCGGTACATACATCATCAATAGAAGCTGGATTACCGAGCAGCCAAAACATGCGGTGAGGCTAGTAATGACGAAAAAACATTAACTGCAGTTCGATAACAAGTTATCGTCTACATTTACAAGACAATGACATGATAACCTACGCCTATCGCTTGCTAATGCTGTTGTGGCTGGTGAAACCTGCCTGGGAAATTATTTAAGGAGGGATTATCCTGCCAGTGATAAGTTTGCTGAATTCACAAGCAATTATCTTCTTAAATTCACTGATCCACATTTATCCATTATTTTAATTACGAGGGGTGTTTTAAAGTAAGTACTGTTTTAATAGCTTGCGGCTGAGCGCTTTAGTCGCGATTTTGAGCATGCGCGATCACTTCCTCCATTCATTAGGAAACCAGGCGCAGTTGTAGCGAAGTCACTTTGTGATTAGCTTTTGTTAGAGCGTTTCGAAAAGTTTCAAAACAATTGACCCGCCGACTATGAAGTCAGATCAGGAATTCCTTTTTTTGAATGCGAGAAATGTTATGTAACAATTCATCACCAATAATGCGAGGTTCACGGGGAAACAACAATAAGTGACAATGCGCGGCTACATACAACCAAAAAAGCTCAAGTTATGATCGCATCAATTGGTTGAGAACAATTCGACTACCCTTCCTACAGTCCGGATTTGGCACCAAGCGATTTTCACCTGTTTCTTCATCTGAAGAAATTCCTTGGTGAGGAGCATTTCAATGACGATGATGTGAAATAAGAATGCAGGCTTGGCTTTCATCACAGGCGACATCATTCTTTGACGAAGACATATAAACATTGGTTTTTCGTTAAGACAAGTACTTGAATAACGGCGGTGATTGTGTGGAGAAGTAGCGTAAGCTGTAAAGTGTAATGATAACGATGTATTAATAATTCTGTTATTTTTTAAAAAGTTACCCGTAGTTCATTAAAAACACACCTCGTATTAGGGCAGATGGTATTTTTTCAATTATACCACCTTTTGATTACAATTTATTAGTAATTATTTAACAAACAAGTTATTAACACCAAACTACACCAAAACAGTTTTTTATCTTCCTAAAGTTTAATTTAGCTATCTTCAAGGTTTCTGAGTAAACGGATCATTTAGATCAGAAAATTCACTCACAGAAAAAGCTATTGAAAGAAAGAAAAAAAAGGAGAAATAAAGAAATAGAAACAAATCATGTATATATGCTAAGAAAGAAGCCATATGGCTTGAGCGCACAGAGCTGCTATACTTAACTTTAGTACAAATTTGTAGAGCAAAACGTCCTCTAAAGGATGTAGAAGTTATGATGTTTATCTCTCAAGTGGTGCAGAATTCACAGTACAAAATGGAAGATGTAGTACCACTTTAAAATGTATTTAAAAGGCAAAAGTTGAGCCTATAATGATAAAACATATATCAAGTTAAAGAAGAAATTCAATTTATATCTAATACTGCACAAAAACAAAAAATCTTTTTTTGCAATTTTTGCTATTTAGTCTACTCTTAAGAAGTTATAATTCTCTACAAGTAAGAAAATTTACTCGTAGGCTCTAAGCACTATTATGAGAAATGAAGGCCAAGAACGAAGGATTATAATACTGAAGTGCTCACAGGTGCAGAATGAACATAACTTTAGTTTTCAGTACTGTTTTTGGACACTCGTTGCAGTTCAGCACACGGTATTTATTTTAGTTCACAGAATTTGCAAACACACTTATCTGTCACTACATGAAAATTGTTTTTGTAGCATACTTTATGGTGGAAACCATGCATGGCCAGCCTCGTTACAACGTGCCCTATGTTTTGATTCGGCCCTGTGCAACTCCTGTCTGCCATGGCGTTTGTTGCATAGTCCTTTCCGAACTCGCTTCTTTTCCTCAGCTATCAGCCTGCTCTCTGCAGGTCTCTGTTGCAGGGAGTAGAAGTTCGTAGCAAAGATCTTCCATTAGAAAGGACTACCTCGTCAGAAAGAATACATATCTCGATGGGATGAATTTCGACACCCCAATTACTAGCTTGAGAAAAGTAGCCCTCACTTTCTCCCATTCCTTTTGGTCCTTTTTTACTTTCCTTCTACGTATAGTAAGTAAGGGAAGTATTGTATTCCACCCAAAAATTCTATACCGAGATTTCACCGGAAATATATGTTTTGAGGACCCCTGAATAAAAAAAGCATTTTTGGAAACATGTCTGTCTGTGTGTCTGTCTGTGAACAGCATAACTCAGAAACGAACAGTCGGAAAAACGCCAAACTTGGTATTTAGGTTCAGTATCTTCCAGAGATGCGACACGAGGGTTTTAAGAAAATCCCCCATCCCAGATTACCATTTACATGGAAGATTTTTCAAAATTTTTAATTTTCTCAAAAATGGCTCTAACGATTTTGATTAAAGTATCATATGTTTAATATATTTTCATGACAAATGAAATGTATATCTCGAATGTATATCTCCAAAAGTATTCTTCATTGTGAACGACTTTTACATAACTGGTAAACTATAAGAGATAGACAAAATTTTACTACAAAAAATGCAGATAGATTTAAAATACACAATTTATGTCATATAAATTTTTTTTATTGAGTAAAGCATATTGCTTGTTATTCCCTTAAACTTATACTTTTTCTCAAATGGGAATTCGTTATTCATTTTTTTTGTCCTAGTAATGCAAAGAGAATGGAATTTTCCACATAGCAACCAGCTCTTAAAATATTTGACTATCGCTTAAAGCCTAAGAATTCCCCTTGCATCTACAATAAATGTAGCAATAAGATTAACATCTCGATTAGAATGAAGCATATGGAGAATAAGAGTTTATAAAAATAGTTTGTACAAGAGTAGAGAAAGTCATGTGAGTGTAACACATCAGATTTTTTTAGGTTTTTTTCCTGTTTGATATATGCCATACGTCAAAATTGGAACAATTTTTATGCTACAATGGGAAAAACACCATATACTTAATATTTAGGAACGCAAATGTTGGGGAAAAAGAACGAAAGATTATCGAGAACAGTTTTTTCCAAAGGGAGCTTTTCCCTGAACACAGCTGGTAAAGAAATGATGTTTTTTGAACGCGTAATACGCTTACGACTCACCTATTGGAAGCATATTGGAGTATAATTTTTAATTCCGTTTAAATGGTACAGTTACAGTTTGTTATATATTTTACCCTGAAATGTCTACACATTTAATATTCAGTAGCAGTAATACAATTTAAGCATTAAAAATACGATTAAACAGGACTAATAGTAGTATAAGAATCGAAAATCTTATGGACACAGAGTCACAACTTGTCATTGTAGCCCTCGAGGTTATGTCTCACTTTGGCCGTAGTTTAAATAAGTGAAGCAATGTTGGAATTTCGACATATAACAAAATACACGCAGTAGCAAGTGAGAAAGGTTCCCGTGATTATTACAGCACATCACTAATCATCATGTTATCACAGATTCTTGTAACAATTATCGTTGCCATCATTACCATATTTTGAAACTAATTTCTAATTTAAATTACTATTGATTCTTTAAAATATAAAGGTTTCAATTTAAACCACCTGTTTTCGATGATTATATAATGGTATTATCAACTGCTTTGGATACTGAGTATGTTAATTTGAGCTCCTTAAAGAACGTCCTGGCTGAAAAAATTTCAAAACAACTTCTACTGATACAAAAAACATGTTTAGGCTAAACAAATTAGCAGATTGAAATCTGGCCTGTTTTAATGTTGCAGTTACTGATAACAGTCTTTAGAGTTTCAATAATGGAATATATATTTGTATTTTTTTACTTCAAATTTCCTTCATAATTAGATCGACATATATATATTGGATGTCTATTACTACACGATCACGATTATTCCGTTCAAAATCCTATAACACATTTCAAGAAATTTCTAAAGAGCTTTCACCGTGAGGAAACAAACGCAGATAAACACAGCCATTTCAGTAAATTAATTTTGGAACCTTAAATGATGCATAAAAATGAAGGAGGAATCCAAAAAAGAATTAGGAATGAATTGGGAATTAAATGTGGTATCCTTAATAATAATTTATTTACTTCATACGACTATAACTTGGATTACTTCTACTGAAACTCTAACGTTAAGCGGAATTTAAAGTTCTATTAGAAATGTCATAAATGATTCACGACTGTTATTTTTGAATTAATGTACACAAGACTAATATATTTTAATAACCAGACAGCAGCAGAAGAAAGAATCGTGTTTAGAATGTGTTGACATTTGCTCCTTCCCCTCATGACCACGCCTATGCATTAATATGTTTTAATGCCGTTTATAGGTCACGAGCATAGTAGCATACAGCTGTTAAAGATGTTTGTTTTTTACAGAATACCAACATTAGCAAAACAAATCAGTAAACGATTAAGCAATTTTTAGGGCTTACTAAATTAAACCAGAAATAATGTTATACTTTGGGTTTAAAGCGAGCTTTCAGAGTTAAGAACAAGTGCATAATACTCGGATCGTTTTGTACAAAAATTCTGTGGAAGCAATTGTTTGATTCATGATCTAAATAATAAAATATTTCACATGTTGGGTTACACTCAGAAGTTGACCCATTCTTTATGATGTGTTATTACACGTTTTAGAATTTCGAAGTGTCTGACTCAGACGTCTTAATTCGAGCAAAAAGTTTTTATAAAATACAGCAGCACGATTTGCGCCTGACGTGTGCGCACTGTGCTCTAGAGAACCCGACATCTCGGCTGGAACATCCAGCTAGATCTTGTGGCAGTGAAAAAAACGAAACCCTTGTGTACCACGACTTGCGATATTTCATCGCGAGGCACAACATGCAATCATGCCGATCTGGAAACCTTCCAACTGCCACTGGCTGAAAATTAATGTTAAATACTGTCCTTAATAATCGGATAAGATTCCAAATAAGTTCAACTCGACTGCAGTAAGGAATCGATCTTTTCCTTGCGCAAAATATCGAAAGGCCATTTTCTTTCTCCTCATTCGTGAGTTAGGTTCACCTCGATAAGAGCCCCCAGCAACTGCAGTACTATATATGGAAAAGTTTTGCCTTAGGTAGAGAGAGAAAGAGACAGGGGAAGGAGGAGTAAACTTAAAGGCTGTATTACGAAAGAGAAGGTTTATATTTTTAAACTTCGTTAGAATAATACTGTAAGACTTACTCCTTGCCTTCCTTGTACAATATGAGATACAAATTTCAAGAGATCAGATAAAACAAATAACGCTAAGTGAAATATAGTTACATACTAAAGTTATACTTTCTGTTACGTGGAAATACTATAGTAGGAAATACTATTCGCCGTGATACATCAGAAAAATAAGGATTATTTTACACAACTTTAAACAATCATGTTATAATCAAATATCTCCAGCAGAGCTTAGTAATAGTTCACTTTAGCACCAACTAAAAAAAAAACCTGAATTTTTATTTATGGACATTCTTGTTATGGTTCTTGACGTCTCATTCTATATTGGGTGCGAAAGACCGAGGAGGCCTCTTTATCAGACCTTGAGATTCTTTTACGTTGCGTAAACCTACGACCCGGAACCATCAACTTTACTTCCCTTCCAAAGGAAGACATATTAAGGGCTTTTACGCCCGAAAAAAATCTATCGCCCTCCGCCGGGTTTGAACACGCGACCTCAGAAACATAGTATCACTTATGCGGAGGACGATAGCAGCATCTAAGTATAAATATTTAGTCTGCACGTTAAGCAGCTTTGTTGGATTTTCCATGCCAGAAATGTGTAAAACAGTTTTTGATGATGTGTGATATAAACATGCTGTATAAACTATAGGATGAAGTATCAGTCTTTAAAATAAATTTTTTGTGTTAGTGTGCAAGTTAGTTTTAGTTCATTTAAATGTACTTATTTATACATTCCTTTCCATCTTTTAAGTTACCTTGTGAAGACTTCGAGAATTAGCTTCGCTTTACAGCGTTTCAGATCAGATTCCTAGTTATTTTAATACGGACTATGGTACATCTTTTATCTAGGGATAATTTATTTTGTGCTTATAGCCTCATATTGTACTTATTTAACTCTACTACTATGTACTATAGAATTTGTTCTTTGAAAGGGCAGTATATTATATTCTGTGATGTGATGGTTGTTATTTATTTCTCGCGTGGAATAAATTATACTTTTGCATTTTTTGAGGAAGAGATGTCCTCGCAGAACCTAATGAGTTGCTTTATTAGCAGTTACAAATCACACTTTCTGTTAACAAAAGCACTACGTGTTCGCTTTGTGTTACTTCTGTACCGATATTATCTGCTAGGTTAGCATAACTTTATTCACATGAAGGTTTGAAAGCAAAATAATATTTGCTCGCCATATCTCGTAATAACGCTGTAATATCTTAAGAATACTCTCCAATTTTATACATTTATTCATTATATCTCGTACTCATACTGTCATAACTTAAGCAGAAATTGTTCCTAGTTTCACTGTTAAATCATCAGGATGCGTTACAAAATATATAATTTGTCCATCATATTTTGTAGTTACAAGCCGCATCTTATGAAGTTACTACAAAAATCATCATTTACTCACCATTCCTCTTATTTATATCATCAGAGCTTAAGAAGATACAACAAAAGTCAGAATTTGTTTACCATATCTCGGGCTACATTGTCAGATCTCAGTACACTGAAATAAGTATTTTTTCACCATATCTCGCTGTCAGATCTTAAGCAAACTCTAAGATAAATCAACATTTGTACACTATATCTTTTAACTACACACCCTTATCTTATGAAGTCTTAAGATCTTATGAAGACTATAAAAATAAACCTTTTTAACCAATCTCGTAGTCTAATCTTAGGAAGAGACACCATAAAACAAGAATTCCATTTTATTATGGTTCACACTTTAGGTTTTCCTGAAAATTTCATAAACATCAGCAGTTAAATAATTTCATTACAAACCTCTTTTCATAAAGAGAGTGTTGATCAGAACATTTCATTCACTGTCGATATAAATCAGTTAAATACTCTAGTCATGCAGAAAGCAAAAGCCTTAAGTTTTATGGTAAAACTACATTTGAGAACAAATACTCTTTTAGAGGATTATATTCTGGAATAAATGTATACTTTTAACTATTCGGGGTGCAACACCTCAGATTGATTCAAGCACGATTAAGGAACACAAATTAAGTTAGCTCCTACAGCTAATAGGCTCATAAAATATAATCCTAGAAAGTCAGAAACCACTGTTAAGATTTTATAACACTGTGGTAGGACCAATATTCATAGTTACTGATCGGAAACTGAATACTGAGAGCAAAGCAGATAAAAGGACTGAATACAGCAGAATGAACTACGATTCTTGTGTTTTAATAGATAAATAGGTAATTATACACAGAAATGACATTCTCCTATGTTCAGAATGAAGCCAACTCCAATGTCATAAAATCTATAACACTATAGAGCACCTGGTTTGGCTACAAATATTGGAAGTCCTTACAGAAGACACAAAATCATTATTTTTACAAGCTGGAGAGGAAGCGGATCAATGGTCGAAATGGTGTTTAGTCATTCCCTGTATTTCATCTATATACCTGACCACAGTTTTATTACACTTTTTCTAAATTTTTTCACACATAGCCACTCACTTAAAATGAGTGCGTTACTCAGCGTCTTTCAAGGCATGAATGTGTTTGCCGCCGCATTGAACAATTACATAGAAGGCAGGTTTAAACTAAATTCTGATTAAACCACCACATTTATCACGTATATTAACTTTTGTAAGCGTGGAGCAAATATTAAACACTTTCACAGTATTCTAAAACATACTTTTGAATCATTTGTAGGATTATTCTGACTTTTTTCTTCAATGATAAGTTACATTATCACAATCCAAGATTTGCATACTTTGGTTTGTGATTCACTTCTTAAAACCAAAGTACTGAGAAATATTTAAAATTAATTTCATTTTTAGATCAGTAGGTATATTATATTGAGAAGCAGAGCAAAGAAACGATGCCCTTAAAATAACGAAATCCCAGAAGCGTAAAAATAACATCACCATTTTGTTAGCTAAAAAAAATGGGCATTAAAACGCACTGTTCTAATGTGAGGCAGTGATGAAGCAAAACAGGTTATATCTATTACCGTTTTTTATTCTATTTGAGAAAACACACTTTATTGTACTTTCATCTTGGTTTAGTAAGCTGCATATAAGGCATTAAAAACAAATGTGGCGACTTTTTAACCAACAAATGTAATGGACATCACTTAGTGTTACAAACACAAACCCAAGGTGTTACAATAATACAAGTTTTTCTATCATCCATAATTTATTTATAATTAGAATTATTGATGTAAGAATTATTAAATTTTGAGTTATGAATTGAATAGTAATTCATTTTGAAAAAAAAACCTAAGAAGGGAGGAAAACCCCATTGCCCATAAATACATTAACACGAATTTTAATTAGATCAGAAGATGTAATCCATTCATGAACAATTCCAAGAATTGGAGTTAAAGCTGATGCCAAATGCTGGCCTTGATATTGCTTACTTTTGGTTGGATTGAGAAAAATAGATCGGATACAACATTTCAAAAGCGAATTTCTTAAAATTTTGAAAACTTCAAGTTAACCACAGGAAATATCTCGTAAACGGCTAAAGCTACAGAAAGAATCATTTCAAATCAGTTGCATCTTTTAATCAGCTCCATCTCTTATACTTTCCCAGATTTATAAAATTCAACAAGACTTCACAGGTTGTTCGAAGGAAATTGAGTATACGGATTTTGTTTTCACGCCAATGTATCATAAGTATTATATTTAAATCTAATTGTTTGAGTAGTTTTTGAGAAAAGAAATAAAAAATCGAAACGCTTTTAGTATGAATGTTTGTTTGCAGCGTGTACATTCCTTTAAAACCTTCACCTTGCATTCTTAAAGGATGTTGGACGAAGGTTTGGATTATACACGACTTTTCGTTTTTCAGTTATGATATTTATGCACAGAGTTGGGCTCAGGGAACCTCAAAACGTGTATTACCGGTGAAGTCAAAGTAAAACTGAAGATTGTAAACTATTTCTCCATCGAGTATTTGAAACACACACACACAAAAAATGGTGCATTTCTCAGTAGTAAAGTTAAAACTTGCGATTTAAGGAGTATAAGGAAAATAAGGTAAGAAACGTTAGAGATGTTAGATATAAGTATTTGGGCCTCCTGGAAAATAAAGTTATAGCTAAAAATATAATAAACAAAGCACTAACGGGAAAAGTATTCCTAATACAAGTACTTCTGAGATAAACAAAAGTTAAATCACACTTTGTACAAAATATTGTAAACAGAAGATAAGTCTTATTATTTTGTTATTCGGTAGTCATCAGTGGTATGACTTAACAATAAAATAAAAGTTAAAAAAGTATAAATTTCTGTACAACTTACCGAAGTCAGTGCGATTGATTATTACCACAGATTCGCTTGATATCACCTACTGTTTGTTTGGAACACAGGAAAACGTTATACAACGAACAACACGCGCACATACATACTTAAATTCGTTATCATCTTGTATCGGTGAACATTTATAGGAATCTTGAAGGGTGGCTACACCACACCGGATTGGTTACCTGGCAACTGAAGAAGTGGTGAACGACCAGTTCTCCCTGGTGTGCTGTGATCACTGACGATCATCACACAGGCAAAATCGCAACTTGCAAAAACCACCAATCCCTCCCCCTCCCTTCTCACCCTATTTTGCAAAGTAGCTCGCAGAACAAGTTGCCACGGTGACCTCCAGGTTCTTCTTCCCTCGCTCTTCAATCAAGAATACCATTCATACCTTGCAGATTTTTTATTTATGTATTCATTACTTCTTATTGTAGGCTACACATTCATATATGGAATACACTGTGCATAAGTTGGGAGGCAGGGAAGAAGTGCTGAAAAACGCTTATAAAGTCTGGGAGTATAAGGAATATCAAACTTGCATTACGTGGCATTACGGACCACTTGTAGGAATTTTGAGAATAACTGGCGAAGGATACAGTCATGCAGATACAACCGATGCCTTTGAAACTGCAGTGTCTACCAACATATTCTCCTGAACACAGTTTCTATAAAACCTGTTCTCGGGGACAGAATTCGCGAAGCTGCACTGGAGAAAAAATACCCAATTGGAGTATTATGCTTTGAGTAACCAAGAAAACGTCCTGCCACAACGACTCCATTTCTGAATTCCTAGCCCTCATAAGGTTTCATTTTTCTGAATGACTACACGTAGTGTGAACGAACAGTGTTTTATCCGTTCTACTGATGATAGTTTTATGCTTCAACACGTAAAGTGATTTCTCATAAGTAGACATTACATTTATAAGCACTAAACATATCTAAAATATGCATTCATTCCGTCAACATTTTTAAAAATATGCTCAATAATTACGAAAATATGCACTAAGCCTGCATTAAAATTATTAACTTTAGGTTTATACTTTTTTGTCATGTACATTCTTCCTTAGACATCATTCCGGTTGTTGTAATTTGATTTGAAGTATAGAGGATCATTTTCTCCAAATACTCCGGTGTAAGCTTATGATGTTTAATCGGTTTACACAACTTTGATCTTTCCACGTCTACAGATATTATTGGGCAAAATTTGAAAGCACTTACTAACCATGAAGAAATTTCTTTAGAAAGCACTACGTTTTCACCTTGAAGATATTTCTCCACAGAACACAAAAGTTAATGCCAGGATTTCTCTCTAAAACATTCCATAATTTACTGTTTCATTTTCCTATCCACTTCAAAGGAGCATCCTTAAGTTTACTCTGAACTCAATATGGATGTCTCCATAGTAAGGACTTTATTACTTTGTCACCAATGTGTATGAATATTCATTTTCAGATTGAAAATTTAAAAACATGTGTATTATATGCTCAATATATGGAAAAATAAGGAAATATGCAGCAACATAGGAAGTACGCAATTACATGCAGTATAAAACCTTACATACAAACACAAGTATTGCAAAACTTAATTCCATATCATACTGGGGCCGCTATTGTATCTTCTGTATGCTTCCGATTTTCCTAAACATAACGATCTTGCAGTAGCACAGATGATATAGCTGTGCTGTGTAAAGGTGATACTCCAAAACGTTCCAACCAGCTTCAGGAATTTAGTAACAACATCCAAAACTGGTGCGATGAATGGAGAATATTCCTGAATTCTTGTAAGTCAAAAACAGTTTTGTTTACCTATAAACACAATACTATCTATCCATCGATAAATTTGGGATCAACCCCCATACCAACATCGACCACAACAAAAATCTTGGATTGAAACCTGACTCTAAGCTCACGTGGAATTGGCATGTAACGGACATATTGACTAAATGTCGAAACAGAATTCATCAATTGAAACATATACTCCAAAAAAGATCGCCACTTGCACTACAATATAGGCGCCTACATAGCTTAATAATTCGTCCAATTTGGCAATATGGTTGCTCAATTTGGGGGTCTGCTTCTGCCAGTCAAACTAAAAGGATTCAGCCCATACAAAACAGGAGCCTACGACTGATGACAGGATCACCATGGTATATGCACAACGCAGTTCTGTATGATGAATTAGGAATTCCGGAGATAACAACGTTCCTCCGCATGAATTACATACGACTTAAATAAACATTCTAAAATCATTAAAATCCCCTGACTCAGCAAATAACAGACAATCTACCACCTGATCCACCACTCAGATGACTAAAACGAAAACGCCACACCGACTTAAGGCTATAACTAAGATGAATACATACTGAGGTTTATCGTTGGATAAGTACCTGATCACAAGTTTCATATTATGTATTTGTTAACTAAAATGTACGCACAACTGTATGTATTCAGTTTATACTATAAAGCTATCTTAATAATTAAAAAAGGTTAAAAAAGAATGAAATAAAAAACAAGCATAAACAAAAATAAATTGTAGGTATGCTTTTACATACAAATCTGATGTCTATTCATAAACACGACTCTTGATCTCCTAATTAATTTGTCACTAAGGCCTGGTGATAAAGTTGTCTGAGAGACGAAAGTTTATACATTTTTGTATCGGCAAAACTTTGCAGAGTTCTAACAGCAGTAAAATAGTATCATGTTCAATCATTGTCAGAAAGTATCACCAAACAAGACCTTCAAGAAAAAGTAATGGAATATACTATTCTGGAACTAGATTGTAATCCAAATGAGCTGAATAGAATAACTGAAATTGAAAATGGTATGAGAAATAAGCTCCAAAAGATGGGTCTTAAATAATTATTTCGTAATGACGTCATACTGCTTCATAAGTACACCGACTCCAGTTAGCCTCCACTTTAAAATGTTCTAGCAGCCAAATTAAGAGAGAAAATTCATTTTTAATATGTATAATGAACAAAAGATACTTTAGCTTACGGTTCTGGCGTGCTTCAACATTTTTCACATTATTAATTTTATAAATTTTGACATGAAGTTTTGATATACGATAATATTTTACACATTTTCATGTGCGGTATTCACAAATTTATTTTATATGAATTTAGTAAAAAAAACGTTTATATCATACCTGACAATGTCATCGAAATATCATTTAGGAGGAATAAATTTATGCAGTGGTAAAAACTGATGCGTTAACAAAATTGAAAGTTCAATAAAACCGTTGATAACTCCGATATTGACAGAGTTATTCCTCTTCAGGTCAAAACCTACTTTTACTGCAATGTCGGGTATCATACCAAAAAACTTTTTCTAATAATTGTCAGTAAAAAGCTTTTGTAAACAACTCAAAATTGAAAAATCTGATGTGATACATTCTTCACTTTCTCTACCCGCTGTCATTTATCAATGGGTATACAAACTATTTTTACTAAAGATTATTACTTTCTTTACCACTTATATAGTGGTTAGAGAAGATATTGCATTTCACCCAAAAATTCGATGAGATTTCACCGGAAATACATGTTTTGTGGTCCCCCGAATAAAAAAAAGGATTTTTAGGAAAATATCCGTGTGTGTGTGTCTGCAAAGGTTTATGCAAAGATTTATTTCAATTAAATTATAGTAGATAAGAAAATCTAATGTGCTACATTCACATGATCTTCTCTAAACAATATAGTTTATTAGTGGGTATACAAACTCGCTTTACTAAAGCAAAGTTTTAGATCTTCCTCATTTCAAACCAAATAAACTTTTGCAGAATTGGCTGCATTACACATTTCGTTATATACAAACAGAACAACAATCGTCAAATGTTTAAGAACTGGACGCTATACGTTGGGCTTAAAATTCCATACTGTTTCAATGGAATCCAGACAAACGACTGAATGTTGACAGGACTTTAAAATAATGGCAAGTATTGAAGAATTCGAACCATTAATATCAGATATCTCGGAATTGGCTGATGCCACAAAAATTTATTGTTTTGAAGAGCTCTACATTTCTTGTGTAGTTCGTTTTTGTCTATCGCTTAACGTTTACCAGTTAAACAAGAATATATAAAATTTCCTCCGAATGAAGAGGGCTTCAAAGACTATTCCCCGAGAATTCAAGATGCATATTTTATTTTTCATGTAAATATCATTAATATGTTTCAATATTTAATATATATCAATCAAATAGTTGGAGCTGTTTTTTAGAAAATCAAAAGCTTCGGAAAATGCTACATATAAAGGGTAGTTTGGGTTAGGGCATTTTCTTTAAAATATTCGTATCCATCTTTGGAAGGTATTAAACTTTAATACTAAGTTTGGTATTGATGTGACTTTTCATTTTTTAATCAAGCTGTTCACACACAGACACACACACATACGCACACATACCTTTTTATAAAAATTCTTTTTTGTATTCAGGGGGCCTCAAAACATGTGTTTTCGGTGAAATTTCGGTATATATTTTTGGGTAGCGTGCACTACCTTCTCTATCTACTAGGTACGTGGTGGAGAAAGTAACAATGAGAGTTTTCTCTCCATTAATCTGGTTGCTAGAATTTTTAAGGTGGAGGTAATACTTTCTGAAGCTACTGTAGTTATTAAGTTATTATTAGCCTTAAACTTACTTCGTATTTAACAGGAGTTGAGCTTAAACACAGTTATTTTAGGAATCTATAAATTGCACTCCTCTTTCTTCTTAATCTAGTCAAAGTTTACTTGAGTAATTTACATATGTTACAGTACTTTTCTTAGAACGCGTGTAAACGACTATATCTCTGGTTGAACGAAATAGAAAACTTTACCAGGGAAAAATAAGTACATTAAAAGCTAAACCATTGCTAAAACTATTGCTGTATAATTGTTACAGATTACATCTGTAAATACTTTTTAAACCGTTCACAGTTATTTTGTTTAATAGTTTTAGTTGAATCCATATTATTGTTACTATTGTGAAAGCAAGCCAATCGTAAGTGAATAAATGCCAATCCTTATTTGTCCAAGCACTCATTGCTGAAAGAGTATGAGGATACAAGGAAATTATAATGTTTTAGTAAAAGCTTACACATTACACAGGCTTAATCGGCAAACTTCGTCATTCTATTTTTGCTGATTTGAGATTTCTTACAATATCCATTGAGAAAAAAATGTATGTGTTTTCCAATGAACTTACCATTGCGCACCAGGGCTGTCTTCATTTTAAAATTGTGTTATAAATAAATTCTCGTACTTTTCTGGGTGGTGTTAAATAGATATTTTCATAACTTTCAACATATAATTCAAATGAGGAACTACTGCAGTCCCTAAGTGAACACGTAATATAATAATAACTAAGAGCAGCCAAGGTTTAATGTAAACCGCATTAGAAGTTCAAATCTCGAGAGGCTGCAGAACCTGAGAACTAATGTGATGCTGTTTCATATGGTATTCTCTCTTTGTACGTTTCTCTCTTCCGGAATAATGCTCAGTCTAACACTGCAAATGAATTTTTCATGAATTATCACGTTTTGGGAGATTTAAAGGTTAACGTCGTTAATACCAATGTCAAGCATAAGAATGCGTACGTTTCTAGGGAGAGAAGAATAAAACTTACGATTTGTGGTAGCAGTTGTTTGCTTTGTTGGCAGAAGGTTCTTTATGCAGAAAAGTTGTAATTTCGCCACACTGAACCTTTTTTTTACTTTCTCTACCACGTAAATAGTATGCAGAGAAGGTATTGCATTCCACTCATAAATTTGTATACCGAGATTTCACCGGAAATGCATCTTTTAAGAAGACCCCCTGAATCCCAAAAAAATCATTTTTACTTTCTCTACACGTACTTAGTAGTGGAGAAGATATTGCATTCCAGAAAAAATTCGACATGGAGATCAACGGAAATACGTATTTTGAGGCCTCTTGAATACAAAAAAGAGCAGTTTTAGAAAAAGGTACGTGTGTGTTTGTAAACAGCATAACTAAAAACGAAAAGTCGGATAAATAACAAACTTGGTATTCAGGTTCAGCACCTTCCAAGTATGCGTTACGAAGACTTTCAAGAAAATTCCTCCCAACGAAAACTACACTTTACATGCAACATTTTTCGAAAAGTTTCATTTTCTGAAAAATGGCTCTAACAACTTTGATTAAACTACCATTATTAAATATATTTACCTGACAAATAAAATTTATATCTTGAATTTTCTGGGAATAGCTTGTGAAGTCCTCTTCATTGGGAAAGAATGTTGTATAATCTTGTGTAACTGGTAAACGTTAAGCGATAGACGAAAACATACTAGAGAAAAAAAAACGTATCTCCCTTTAAACACACAATTTATTTCAAATAACTTTTTTTTGCCATCCATTTCCGAGATATTCATTATTAATGGTTCGAATTTTTCAATAATAATTGGTTGTTCTTTTAAAATGCTTTCGATTTTCAGGTGTCTCTCGCAATATCATAGAAAGCGTATGGAATTTTAAGGCAAGCGTATAGCGCCCAGTTCTTAAACGTTTGACTCTCTCTGTTCCCTTCGCATCTATAACGAAATGTGTAATATAGCTATTTCTGTAATGGTTTATTTGGGCTAAAATGAAGCAGATAGGAAAATGAACTTTCGTAAGAATAATTTGTATACCCACTATTAGGCGATGGGTAGAGAAAACCATGTAAATGTATCACATCAGATTTGTTTTGATACATATTACCTCTAACATTTCAATTAAATAGAAACTCCAAAAAGCAAATTCGTAAATTGTATTGATGTTTTAAGAACAAGGTTTCCGATACAAATATATAATGTCTTTAGATATTTGTAATTCTTACATGTCACTAAGTAATTTTAGAGGCAATATCTTCAATCATATATGTATATGGCCGAGTGGTTAGACCGCTCGCCTCCCATCTAGGTGGCCCGGGTTCAATCCCAGGGACCTGCATGTGGGATTTGTGGTGGACGAAGCGGCGTCTGGACGGGTTTTCTCCGGGTTCTCCGGTTTCCCCCGCCATTCATTCCACCAACTGCTCCATCATCACCTTTCCTTTCATCCATTTCACCACTTCACCAACATTTCGTTTCATCTACTTCCTTCATCCTATACCAGGCATCGGGCTGATCACCCATCCTGGATGCTCTGATCCATGAGTGTCTGCTCCTCGACGGGCCTCTGACCCCAGGCACCCGTTTGTAAGTCCTGGGGGGTGTAAGTCCTACATAAGAGGAGGGTAAACAGATAATGAATGAATGAATATATGTATATGTATGGAAAAAAAACATGATCCGTAATTTAAGAAAAGTTAGAGAACATTTA
The DNA here is from genome assembly GCA_030765065.1 of Deroplatys truncata. Lineage (NCBI taxonomy): Eukaryota > Metazoa > Arthropoda > Insecta > Mantodea > Mantidae > Deroplatys > Deroplatys truncata. Next base: position 132,433,052 of record CM060978.1, read on the forward strand.
CATTCGCATATGTACCTTAAGTTTCCCTCTTGAAACTTTTAGGGTATAAGTAGTAGCAGGCAGTTGCTGGTAGCATTACAACTTAATTTTTAATTAATTCTCTGAATAGCTACACGTAATGTAAATACCAAGACCAATCTGTCATTTTATTACCATTTTGCGAATAGTACGGTGAAGAAAATATTGTAATCCATGCTTATGTTAAAATTTCACTGGTTACCTATACACATTTGCAATCGACTCCACTAAGTAAAAGCAAAAGTAGAAAAAGATGCACATGCGTACTTCATATGTGTGTGTGTGTGCTGTCAGTCTATAACGATATGGCTTAACCATGAAAGGCAGGTTAAATATAAAATTTCATATTTGAATTACACACTGCTTAAGCTAAGTAAAGATTTTCAAGAAAATTCCTGGTGGATATTGATTTGCTATTTTCCATTCTATCAAAAATAGCTGAAACTATTTTGATGGAAATACGGTTAGTTTAAGATATTGGTATGAATAATTAATCGTATATCTGTAATTTATTATTTATTTATTTTGAATTAAATGTGTATAACTGGTAAACATTAAGATATAGCCAAAATCTTACTCAACAAAAAATGTACCCCTCATTGGGATACAAGATTTACAGGTATCAAATGACGTTTTGTAGTAATATTCGTTTTGGAAATATTAGTGGTTAGATCTTAAAAGTTTCCCAGGTTTAAACTGTTTTATAAGGCATAAATAAAACATCGTATGCGATTCTTCTTTAGTCCGCATGGACACGTAAATGACAAAAACCTATGTTATGTGAAGCCGTTCGCAGTGCGACAACTTTGATGCCGCTCCCTGCTCCAAATTTTTATAACATTTAATGTTACCTGCTTTGTTGATGAGTTTTATGATGTAGCTCGTTCCGCGTATTCTCGTGCGCCAGCTGCTCTAGTGGCATAGCTATGAGTTCTTTATCTCAGTTGAGTGTATTTTGAAAGGATAACACCAGTTTAGTTAGATGATACATTTTAATGCCGACTCAAATGTTCAGTTTGAGAAGAGTCACCAACTGTTGAATTTACGAATTAATTACTTCTATAGCAGTAATTAAGCAAAGCATCAGTTGCGTAAGTCGTAGAAATGTTACTCAAAAAGATCCCTCTCAGTAGCCACCAATTCTTACTATCACCAGCGCACTCATGTGCGCTACACAACTTAAACATTGCATACGAGAGTCATGAATCTCATGAGAGTCACGAATATATTACGAATTTACACACGAATGCACGAAGTTTTTTTACTTAAGCTCCGCCTACATATCGCTACCCCTCCCAACGTTCCTTCTTACGCGGGCCTTCTACGTATGCTTCTCTTACCTTGTTGCTAAGCAGTATCTTTCACTTTTCTAATTTTGGAATTGCTGGCTACTTGACATTACAAGAATCTTTAAGCTAATGTGTTCTATACTCGGCTGTTGCTAATGTCTTCCTTACATGAATTGCTAAATACCTTTTTATTTCCGGACAAATCTTTCAGCTCGGGTTTATTACATTATACATTAATTTAATATACGGAAATTATTTATTGAAATTATTTCTTTATCTTAGCATCATTTCCTTATTTAATTACTTATATCTTCCCATTAATACTTACTGTATCATATAGAATAGATGTGTTTTGCTTTTTATACCATGCATGTAATGAATTCTACATTACTAACCTAAGATTATTTCTAGTCAAACACTTATCATGAGTAACGTAACGTAACGTGAATAGAAGAATCACTTTTCATATGACTCCTACTGTGTTAGGGATTATTTGTATTTGTGCTCGTAATAGGTAGAGATAACCCTGGCAGTGTAACACATAAGGTCTTTTTGTATGCACGTTATGGTCCTCCACTTTCCAGTTTCAGCAGAACAAAATGCTTTTACAAAAGCATAATTTAGAAAAATCTGATTAGAGCTAAAACCTTAATATACAATCTTATCCTTAGACATGGATACATTTTACTATTTTACGTGTTAAACATGTCTAAACTATAATATATTAAGGAACATAAATCAAATAGTATAAATAGATATGTGGAAATGAGCGAAATACGAGCACAGAAACACGCTTAGAGTTTTATAAGACAATGGCAATAATCGTATTTTGTTTGTATATAGTTTGCAGCTGAAAAGGAATTTCTAAGAGAAACCAAAGGCTGCAAAACAACGGCTAAAATAAAGAACGTTTATATCGGAGCAAAGCTCAATAACCTTCAGCTTAGTAGAACCATTAGAAGAGCATAACCTGGAATGGATACCTATAAATAATGCTAAAAGATAAATGGGAAAATACAAAGAGGGTAACGGAGCATAGGAAGACCGAGAAGTGGTAGGTATATGATCCGTTAATAGATAATAAAAATATCTAAAGAATATTCGAGTCATAAAATGTAAAACAAATAGTAGAAATTATTTCTTCGTCAGAAATTAACTCCCGAGCACAAAGCTCAGTTTGATAAAGTGACGTCAAGACAGCAGCAAGCTAAATTAGCTACGGCTTATTAAATGCAACCTCCACTTAGGAGGAGGTCGGTAAAACCATTAGAAACTTAGAACATAAATCTCGACTGAAAACCGTATCAGTGGAATGATTAAACGGATCATTATGTTAAACACTAGCCAGTGCATGGTGTGTATGTCTTACGTCTTCTGTTCTGGTAGCGCATTAATAAGTGCTGTTACTACCCGGCACAATACGTTGTTAGATATTACAAACTACTACTGACAATGTTAACGCAAAGCATACATTTAAAACGCAAATACCTGTCCTATATATTTTAAATGCGAATCTTAAAGCTCCATTAAATGGACGAGAATATTTCTATAGAAGGGTTGTGAATACATTATTTTTAACAGCGTTTAAGAACTGTCTGAACAATATACTGTATTTGTTACAACAGTGTATATATTCCATTGTTTTGGAGATTTTAATAACACGGTCACGGTCGCCTGTTCGAGAGTTCCAGCACATGCAACTTGCAACATGTCTACGCTTGTGGTACTTGGAAATTGTTTCATTTTTTATCATTAAGGGGGTAACTTAGATAAAAATATTATCATTTTGATAAAGTTTTGAGACTATGCTTTTTTATCAAAGTTAATACTATAAAGAGTATTTAATATTCTCAGAAATTCTGTGTCTTTCCTTTGCTCCGATCTGCTGATTTAACACACAATTTTAAAGGGCGAGATTTATTATTTACACAACGAATTTAAGTCTTTGGATAGCTTTGCTAGGCTTTTAAATTAATTCTTCGTTTTCTTTTTTGTTCACTTGTCTCACAGGATGTTCCCTCCACCTCTTCCTGTGTCGGTCGAAATTTCTCCTTCCTTTCGGTTGATACTGAAATGCACCTTAGGCAACCATATATAGAGAACCTATATAATTATATATACAATGTTAACGCACGTTCTTACTACATCGGCACCACAGGTGTTGAGCATTGATGATACATGAAATGAAATGTTAATTAGAAAAGGAAATTTGGGAAGCACACGTGTCAGTCTAAGTTTAGGGTACCTCTCCGGCATTTGCCAGTTATGAGAAAAACCTGGGGAAAAAAACTCAGTCCTGGTGGGTTTTGAACGCAGACTTTCTGATCACGAGAATGTGCCTTAATGACCTCAGCTAACTCTATCGGTGGTATAGTATTTTAAATTTACTATTTCTGTAATATGTATTAAGCTGTTCATATATCTCAATTCTTATTTGGTCAAACTTTATCTATCCTTTTGCTTTGCTTAAAAAGTTCACCTCTGTCTTGGTAATCGGCTTTTCATTTCCTTCGTAATGACTCTGTCTGACTTCCATAGAATAATCCCCATTGTTTTACAGAACTTAAGCCTTGTTCATTTATTAAATTATATCTCTATGTTCATTGTATATAGCTCAACAACCACTTGAAATTTGCAGGCTTTATACTTATGTCTCTTTCAGTTTCTATTGAAATTACATCCTAAATATTTGTGCCGAAAGAATCCTCGGTTTTAATACACAGAAACAGCAAGCCATATTACAGCTTACCTATTCTGGCATTTTTAAGAGTTGTGTATTACGTTATTAGTTTCGTCATTGTTTGAAAACTACAACGATTTTTCGGTTTTTTTCGTGTATGTTATTTACAAACTAATTTTATATTAATAGAAACATTTTATACATTAACGGATGATCCCATCAAGATATGATTTAAACCGATAGAGAAGTAAATTTGTGAAGCCGTAAAAACTGAGGTGTCAATAAGGAAGTTTAGTAAAAGCTTTGGTAATTGCTGACTTCAACATTTTTTTTTCTTTCATCAAATCAAAAGCAGTTTTAGTGCAATTTCAGGTATAGGCAAAAACAAAATTGCTGTCTTAAATGCATTTAAACTAATTTTGTATACAGCACATATTAAAATTGAAATATTGGTGCAATTTTTAAAACATTATACATAAAACCAACGAAATTAAAACTCTTAGAAAACACCAGGACACGTAAATTGTAATATAATTTCTTCTTTCCGCACTTTAAAAATTAAAATTTCCTCCGCGCTAATTTAGCTTCCAAAGTTTTTTTAAAGGTGGATACAAATGCTTTCGGCTGTATGTTATGTCCCAAACGTAATCGGAGATTTTTGCGGCGTTAGAAAACAAGAGACGTGGAAAAGCGTGCAGCCATGTCCAAAATGAACAATTAATGGAATTTTCCAAAGTTGTTGAATTTCCCTCAGAAAAATGATTTTGTATCTATGTGAATGTCATTTGTTAAAATGTAGATATATTTTAATTATCATTAGTTTGTTTTAACTCATTTTAAATACGAAATGAGTCGTTAGTTCTACTAACTACTCGTTTTGTTTTCTTATTATTCCGAACTTGTTAACTGTAAGATTGCCTAGTAGGTTAATAAATTTTGTCTGTTTAGTTCTGCTTTGCTGCTGATTATTATGCATACAGGTCATCTTTCTACATGGTGTTTTACAGCCGAAGCCGTTTGCAGCAAAGATTATATGATCCTCTTCTCAAGCAGCTAATTTTGTTACGCTTATTTCACCAGCATCTGATCCACTTGTTAATTATAATGAAGCACAGTCGATTGGATATCTTGCTTGTCTAAACGTTTCGATCTTTTATGCTATTGAAATCGATATTAACAGCTTTGAAAGACGTTATGGATCACTAAACTGATACGGAATATGTCTTTGTTTTGGTGATAAGCAGCTATATACTTTAAATTTCCTTGGCATGCATAATACTTCATATAATAATTTAAATATACAGTTAATTACAATAAACTAATTAAGCAGGGCGAATAAATCGAATATTGTGTTTAACTCAATTCTCTGTAACTGAAAAGAGTAGAAACTTCAGAACATTTAAAACTTTATCGCCCTCAATATGTAGATCGCCCATTGGGTCTCCTTTGGTTTTAGCATGCGAGTTATTTCTAATAATCTAAAATTTACAGAAATGCTAATATTTGTATTACATAATAACATTTTATAGCATTCGAAAATCATACATTTTGCGTAAAATATATAATACAAATAGATCTGGCCATCTTCTGAAGCAAGTCCTAATAGCCCGTAAAATAATACTATGACGCCTACAATATTACGTTACTAAAGTCAAGACTCTGGAGTTGCCAGTTTACCGGGGAAATTAAGAAGATATTTTCTCTTCGTTGAGATTCTTACTATCTCTCCACGCACCTACTAGGTAGAGGAGCTAATGGTTTCCACCCAAAAATTTGGTGCTGAGGTTTCACCGAAAATACATGATTCGAATATAAAAGAAAGCATTTTTTAAAAAATGATCCATGTATGTGTGTGTGTGTGTGTGTGTGTGTGTGTGTGTACGCGGGCGCGTTTCTTGAGTGAGATAACACCAAAAAAGGAAAAACTTGGTATTTAAATGCAGCGGCTTACAAAGAAGCGACATTAAAATTTTCAGAAAATCTCCCCACCCCGAACTTCCCTTTTTATCGATCTTTAGTTATTTTTTATTTTCGCAAAAATGCCTCTAACAGTTTTGATTAAAGTAATTTAAACATCTTTAAAATATTTGCATGACTAATAAATATGCGAGCTGCATTTGATAATTTGATCCGCGAATTTCCCTATCCTCCCTCTCATAACCAGGTGTCATTTCCTTCTTCTTCACCACCATATCAGGCTATGATCTAGAGTTTGAAAGCTTCTCGAGAGGCTACTGACCCAAGGCATTGACTTGTTAACTCCTTGGTGGTGTAAGCCCTACAAAGAGGAGGGTAGTGTAATTCTTGATTTCTTGTTTATTGCTTGCAAATTCAATCTTCAATTGGAAGACGTTTTGTATAATTTTGTACAACTAGTAAACCGTGAGAGATAGACAAAACTTATCCCCCCAAAGTTAAACCTATATAAACAATTTATTGGAATAATTATTTAGGAATCAGTCATTTGTGAGATATGCGTTGTTATTGATTCGAATTTTACAATATTTACACTATACTTGTTGTAAAGGATGTGGATCGATTGGCACCATCTGCCTGTGCCGCCATTAAGGTCTCGCAAAGTCCTAATAAGATGGTCGGTAGTTATTCGTCTAACAGATAAATAATCTCAGACTAATAAATCTGTTATTGTGTGTATTTTGAGTTTCATGTGTGTCCATTTCTTGAGTCATGGTGTTGATTTAATGCAGAAAAAGATATTGTTGTTTGTGTGTGAGAAGATATGAGCAACGTTTAAGGAACTGAGATACCAGTTGTTGAACACCTTTATTAAAATGTATAGTCCCTTCTCACAGCAAACAGGTAGTATTTTAATACCGTTGTTTGGAAAACCTACTGTACGGCGGTGGAGTTGTTGGCACTCTTCTTAGAAAGATAAAATGTACAGCTGAAGAACAAAAAATATCCAATAATAATAATAATAATAATAATAATAATAATAATAATAATAATAATAATAATAATTTTTGTTGTTTTCCCCCTTTTTGATGCTTCAGCATTTCAAGTCACGTCGCGGCATTTATCTGCGTCTTCTACTTCAGAGTTTGGAGGACACATGGCCTCAGTCGCAAAATCGCCTTCCTGTGTCTTTTGGAAAACACAATATATTCTATACCATTTGCCTTTCAAATTTAGTTGATTTATACCTTGTGTACTATTTTTGGGGCAGAATTTAAGTAGAACTTCAGTGTTTTCCTTGTTATTTTATGTTTGCATGCATTAATGGGCTTCTTTAAAAGTGTAACAAAATTTCTGATCTGTCCCGGAACTGGATTGATTTTAAAAGTTTACTTTTTATTTCTTTCTCGATGGTTTAATTTTAAATCATATATCCTGTAAGATTGATTAACCCCGATATACCTTGAAGCTCTTAGAGCACTAGTTTTTTAATTTTTAACTTACTTTTAAGAAAACAGCAAAAAGCACGTTCGAAGAACGTTTACTAGCAAACAGCAGCAAAACAAAGTCAGATATTTTGCCCAAACTAGGGAAAGTTAATAACTAGAAGGTATGTAGGTATTTCTTCAACCAGGGCTACGGAAGAGTGTAGCAACATTTTTGTTCTTCTCGCAATTGAAGCTTGAAAATACAAGACACATGCAGTTTGTTCCAGTCCATCGGTCAATGTCCTTGAACTCTGGTTTTCCAATCGATACTTGAGTGCAATCGAAATGTTGCTTGGACAGGGGCAAGAAAAATAAATTGCGTGGGGCGTCGCGTTTTCGTAGTCTTGCTTGCTGACGTAAATAAATATTCATCAGAGAAGATGGAGTAGTCAGCCGCGGTCAGACCAAGTGCATTCAATTGTTGTTGGGTATAGTGACCCCTCCTTAAAACCGAGGGATGCAGCCAGCACGCCTTATTTGGCAACTACAGCATTTCAGACGATTCCAGAGAATACAAAACTTTTATAAACGTCGCCCATAAACACACGCATACTTAGTTTCCCAAACTCACACAAGACACGACAGCATGCTTTCATTGTTCCAGGAAGCTTTGAAATCTCTGTCTAAGATTTTCAATGTAAGTAGGAAATTAACAGTTTTTGTCTTTTTGCGACCATATGATTCCATTTTCAATGCATATTTTATAAGGAGAAAAAAAACATTGTGGGTACAAGAATAATAACAATAATAATAATGAATAAATCCTAAGTTCACTCCTAATTTCATTTTTGGAGCATTTTGTGAACGAGATTCTCCTGAATGAAAGTCCGAGTCAATAGTTTTGCAAAATAGGGTTTTAATAATCTGTTCACCTCACTGTTTACGAACTGTCATATTATAACAACCAATAAGAACAGAAGACTATAACGAGCATCTTTTAAATTAAAAAGGTAGTCAAAGAGTGTAATATTGAAATATCTTCTGAAAATAACTAAAGTAACTGTGATTTTTGAACCCACAAAAACAACCCAAATTCATATGGATAATAACATAAATGAATGACAAGTTTCAGATTTGTACATACAAAACATTGATAAAATAAGAGGGAAACAATCACAAATAATAAAAGAACAATAATTATTATTTGTTTGTACGGAATTGAAATATAGACCCTGAAGCCATAAGCTGAAGGACAATTACTGACTGCAAAAATGAAATGTATAGTACTGTAGAGGGAATTCAACAAGCTGACAATTAAAAACGTACATATAAGAAAAAGGAAGCATAAAGGATATAGTTATACAATGAAGAATTATTGGAGGGACTATATTTAATGGGTGAACAATACTAGACAAGCTGAAGAGTTAACGGGCCTTAGCGTGAAACAGACGATGATGAAACTTCCAGTATTTTATGCAGTAAATGTTTTTAAGGACTCTTAATGACCTTATAGCACTTTTCGTGTTTAAACATAGCATTAGATTCAATTATTATTTTTGAACACTATGCTTTCTATCATGAGCAAAGTTTTACTACTGATTATGGAATTATTTTATATTTACTTATAACTTTAAAAATGAACTGACATATTTAAAAATTTCAAGGCATACAAATTTATCGAAGATGTTTCTTAAAAGCTTGTTATAGGTGCTAGGGGTTTAAAAATAATTTATAAGTTTCTTTGGTTTTAAATTAAATGTTTTGTCATTGAAAGTTAATTTAATACTTTTAGTTCTTAAAGATTATTCATATTCTACAACATTTCGCCCATTTTCTTTACTAATACTTTTTTTTCTCCTCAGAAGCACTCATGTGTTCACCAGAAGGAACGCTCTTAGAATAAAATGTATGTGAGTATATAAGTATATACACCGTAAATACAAAAAAAGAACAAAAATTCCAAAGGTTTGAAAACTATATGAACAAAAGAACACGTGTTAAGTTTTGTAAATGCTTATCTAGTTTCAAGCAATATCACAAATCTACGGTTATTTTCCAAACAGTATTGATATCCAAAGAAATCGTTTGCTCAGCGAAAAGGCTTGATTAAAACAGATTGAAACTATATATGGTAAATATAAATTTTATAGTGGCTTCCAATTCTGCAACGACAATCTGCCAATCTAAGATACATAATTAAACCCCTTTTGTAAGCTTTAAATTGAAATATAATTACTTGTGCAAATATTGTGTTAAAGATTACAATAGTATAAATAACATTTTAATAAGCTTTGCTCTTAAAATATTCTTACAGAAAGAAATCTCGTACAGAGAAATCTGAGGATTTTGGAGGCCACTTAATATCTCGTTTTTTCAAGATGACTTAATTCCCAAGGAGAAAAGCACAGCTACTTTGGAAATTCTAGTAATATACACTGTAGCACCATTTTGCTGAAACCATATTGGGAGCTCCATTACAGACCTTAATTCTTCAGGTAATATTTATCTTTAAAGAAATAAGAATATGTTTTAATTTCTTAACACAACTTAAGGATGAAGTAAATATTCTGAATACATCCAAGCTTTCTGAAGCATATTATAAGTGTAAGTCAAACAACATTTAGTTTATTTATCAAAATATTCTCTACTTTGCTTATAGGTATTTCTCGCTGTATAAATTCTTTGCTTAGAATTATATCTTAAATGTTATTTTATTATATTCTGTCCAGGAAGTGCCATTCCGTTAACATTTGCTTTCTTATGGTATATAATTCTAAAATTGTTAATTAAAAGTAAAAGCATATGGTGTGTTTTATTCACACGACTTTCACTATCAGTTTGGTTTATTTTTTTATTTCTTCTTCGCGCTGATTTTTTAAAAAAATAAATTCATGCTAATCGAGAGAGATATTTTCAGAAATAGTTTCATTACATATTTCGTTGTAGGTACGAGGAAGATACAAGAGGCTTGAAGCGATATACAAATATTTAAAGTTATATGCCATTCTGAATTACTTTTTGCACGACACCGTGATAAACAAAATTATTAACTTAGCATTTTAAAAAAAAGTAAGGCATTAGAAAATTCAAACAATAACAACGAATATCTTGGAAATGGTTGATGTTACAAAAGGTGTATTTCACATAAGTTGTATATTAATGAGATGTACATGTTTGGTGTAATAATGTGCTCTATGTCTTGTGGTGTAGTAGTTGTATAAAATTTCACAACATTTGCTACTCGTAAAATATTCAAGATATACCTACAGTGTTAGTCATGCACCTATCTTAAACATGCAGTAAGAGCCATTTCATTAAATAATTTGTTTCATGTAAGGAGTGCTTTGGAGTGGGAAAGTTTCTTGAAAATCTTCGTGTCGTATTTTTGAGAGATGCTGAACTTAAATATAAATTTGAGTATTTATCCAGCATGCATGCATAGGCAGATAGACAGGGGACACATATGCATACGCGCACACACATTCACACGCGCGCGTATCTACCAAAGATACGTATGCAGTAGAGAGAGTACCCAAATATTATTTATATTACTGTGTTTAGAATAAATTTAAAACCCTTGTCACATAGATAATGAAAGAGTTAACTTCTCTTCAACATTTTCAAAACTAGTGCCTAAATAGTGCCTAATCTGTTCGCCACACAGATGCTATATCTCAATATCTCATGGTTCGATAGCTCAATCCTAAGTGCTATTTTACGACGCGTGTTCTTAAGGTAAGTGCCGTTTTAATATTTTGCACCTGCAGCGTTGCAGTTGAGATTTTGAGCATGCGCAATCACTTCCTCTACTCATTAGGAAGCCAGACGCAGCTGTGAGCGATCGTTACTTTGTGTTTTCCTGTTGTTAGAGGTTTTTAAATATTCAAACTATCGAACGATCCGCCGATTGTGAATTCAGATCATTGATTCGTTTTTTGAATGTGAGAAACGTTTCGCCAGCAAACATTCATCGCCAATTGCGTGAGGTTTATGGGGAAACAATAATGAGCGACAAATCCGGTCACACAGCCAAGCAACTCGAGACCTAATCGCATCATTTGGTTGGGAACAATTCGATCGCTCCCCCTATATCCGGATTTGCACCATGCGATTTTCATCTGTTTCTTCATCTGAAGAAACTTCTCGATGGAAAACATTTTAACGACGATGACGTTGTGAAACAAGAAGCGCACATTTGGCTTTCATCATAGGCGGCTTCATTTTTTGACGAAGGCATACAGAAACGGGTTTCCCGTTACGACAAGTGCCCGAATAACGGCGGTAACTGCGGAGAAGTAGTGTAAGGTGTGAGGTGATGAATGATAATTAGGCTTCGGACATGACTTTAGGTTAAGTTAACTTCTATTATATGCTACTTTGTTTACAAGCGAACGGAGAGGAGAGAGGCAGTAGTTCGTGCGCTACTAAGTTTGTGCCGTGCTGAGTACTGTGTACGGCGTACGCTATAGGTATAGGTGGACACAGAAGTAAGTATACAATTCTGTAGTAAACTTAAGCTTTTATTACAAAGTATAAATAAGATGAACAAAATAATAATCTGAACTATGGCAGATAGAATAATCAGTTTTATGTGTGATTTACATGCCTGGACAACTATTACAATGGATTACAATATATTCTCTTAATGTATCAAAAGCAAAACGTCTTCTCAAACTCAAAAAAGTTTATATCTCGAAAAGCTCCGTTCCACATCACATGATGTTACTAGTGCTAAACGAAGCTGACGAACGTCACACATCTCTGGGAAACGCATTCACTTTCATTATTTAGAATAATGTTATTCTTAAGATTAATAATGTTATTATTAATTCCTAATAAGCATATAATTGCATATCCTGGGTTTTTATCTAAAACACTCTTCAGTTTCTGCTGTGCTATTTCTGCAGGAGAACATTTGTCTACTTCTGCAAAGTGTTGTGTCAAATTATCGACAAGTGTCAAGAACTCTGGTATTACCATCTATGACAAAGGCAAATAAAATTTGCGTAAAGCAGACTCACAAGGAAATTTCATAGCTGTAAATTTCTCCAGAAACGTTTTAAAAGCAGAATTTTGCAGCTTATTAAATGGGATGTTTGTGCTTACCATCATGTCAGACGAATCCCTGTAAGCTTTGATTTGGCTACAGGAGTTCGTGGTTTCTGATGTGGATAATGTATCCTCGCTCCCTAATTTCTAGGAAGCAACGTAATATTTTGTGAGTGCTTTTTAGAAATTCAGTGTCTTGCAATAAAATCCTTTCTCTCTCCTTTGATTTCAATCTGGCACACTTTATAAAATATATTTTTCCCTCTTACATCAAAATACTCGCGTCCAGATTCATTTACAAGTAAAACACTCTTCTTACTGGTTATTTTCGGCATGTTTTTCAGCTGTCAATTTCTAACTTCAGAACAGGCAATGTGTATATATATATATATATATATATATATATATATATATATATATTGATCATTTGCTTAGAGTGAATGACTGGCAGTGCTTAGAGAGAGGGAGGTCTCAATGAAACCTTGTGCGCACCTAACTGTTTTTCAGTCAAAGTACAACGAAACAGCAACCGTATCCGAAGCCTAATGATAATAAAGTATTTGGAAAACAATGTTCTGTTATTCTTTCAAAAAAAAACCCTCAGTACTTACTTTAAAAACACATCTCGTATAAGAGACTTTGCAGTGTTGAATTAATGAGTTGGATAAGTGGCTTTCAAAGTGAGGTAGTACAAAGAAGTAATATCTTGCGGACATGAGACGTAGCAAAATCTTGTTACTTTGCATTAATTTTATTTTTTGTGTTACTTCATTATTTCAAAAAATGTTCCTCACATTACATTTTGTTGAGATGCCGATCTGTTTTGTGAAACAAGGTATAAAAATGCTGTTTTGTGTATCCCTGGTCTCTGTTTTATACACGACATTAATTAATGACGGATACAAATAAAACAGCGATGCGAGACATAAGGCGGAGTGAGTTAAGTGGGATGTTCGTATCCCAAAAGTTGATATTTCCTTCACTTGCACCAAGGCCAGTTTCCTAACCCAGTTACCCCTACGATCTGCCACTGCATATCGCCCACTTGGAGTTTCAGTGTTGCCAAAATGAAATTCTGGTGTTACGGCTTCTAGTTTATGAGTTTTATTCCTCGCAAACCATTTGCGTGGGTTGTGCCTGTACAGTTTCAATAAACAATGTACGGGTTTTGGGGCACACGTTAAACTGAGGCATTACAAAATGTGAATAACTAGCTGCCTTACCCGAATCTGCACAGATAAATGATGAATTAATTCATCAAACTTCCCCTGTTCTCTTAAACAATTATCGTACAATGATGTGAAAGATTTTTATGGTTTACCCCTTATAATTGTAATTTGGTACCGCTTCGGCTAATGACAGATATTCTGGAAATGCTATATAGCCTATACGTACCCTTTGGCAGTGGAACAATCATCATTCAGAATGCTCGACTAATTTCTTTAGAAAATTATGTTAGATGAAATTTTTAAACTTTGTACCTTCTCTTTTGTGCCATAGTTATTTAATAACATAAACCTACATAGTTTTCAAATAATGCAGAAATCCTTAAAATATATAACGAAATAGAGGTGAAGCTGGTAAATATGTATATGTATTTATATGTAAATATGAAGCTGTAAATCCACACTCCGCCCAATAAGTTAACTTCTTTGGAAAAGAGGCAGAGTCTGCGACCACCGAGAAAGATATAAAAATCTAATATAAAAATAAATCGATTCACTGACTTCTAAGTTATCAATTTTCTCATATTCCACAATTATTTAGTACGTCCTGCTAACGAACTTCTCAGTTGCTGATATAAAATATCGGTTCATCTATTTCCAACGTTAGCAATTTTCTCTCCTTACACAATTATTTGGCATGTCCTGCTAACGAAATTGATTACTATATAACTATAAAGGAAATAAAGTAAAACTTTCTTACATAAAGGTTTTGGTATCCAAAACTTCAGTGTTTATCTATAGAATTAGGGGTTTTGACAATGTTTCATTATATACGCATCTACAATATTTCTTAAATGGCAATTAAAGAAATAAATACAATATACGATAGGTACCGTTATAAAATAGATCGATTGTCACTTTATAACCTCTGTCTTCTATCCGCTTAAGTGTTATATCATGGCGATCTATGTACATTGCTTGGAATAAAATGCAACCGGCTTTTGTTATTATATTGAGTACAGCCACTAACCGGCTTTTGTTTCTACATGCATTCTTTGTGGAGTACAGTCACTGTTATCTACTCCATGGCTTTCTCAACGAAGTTTTGTACAAGCTTTTAGAAGTTTAGTAATTTATAAATTGAAATTAGGTGTTTTATAGCCCCATGTCCTCCAGAAAAGAATACGACTTTTCAATGGTAAAGGAATTATCAAAATCAGTTGGATGGTTTTTAAGATTACATACATACACCCATACATACAAATTTTCTCTCTTTATAATATTGGTGTATCATACTATGAGTACTTCATAATTTAACCAAAGATACACACCTTTAAAGACCTGTGTATGTGTGTATACGTGTGGTACTAAGGAATACTTAGCGTTGAGGTAATGAATGAGTGAATATCTACTTTTCATCTTAAGCTATCGGTATATGGAGAATGAACATTAAAGAAAAACCCTAAATAAGCATAGACGAGTACCATTATGCCCAAAATGACGTCAGCATATTCCTAGTAACTAATATAAATAATTTGTGTAAACACTGTTGGAACAATTCAAAGGAATGACTCACCATGACAGACCGATGTACGGGTTGAGTGGTTAGATCAGTATCTGTAAACAAGAAGAACTTATTAAACATGCTGGAAAGTATGGTAGGCAGTTATGAAAAATATAACTAGGTCCTGGATGTCTTAAGCACTTAGCATCATATTAATTGTGAGACGGGCATTTAAACAAATGTACTCCGTTTGAATAAATGGAAAAGAATAAGCATTATACCACGAGTACATGGTAAAACCGCATTTGGTTTACACAAAATACCTGTTCTTATAAATTTTACCATACAAGGGAGTAATCTAAATATCAATAGTTTTAAATTATGCAGTATGACTTAAGGTGCCGCATCACCATCAATTTATCAAACAACAATATCAGTTACGTGTTTACCTAGTTGTGGTGTGACAAATATGGACTTAGTAAAAACTGCTACCAACTGGGCTGCAGACAGTGGAATTTAAAATAAATTTAAATACACGTTTCAAGCAGACTGTAGCAAGGAAACAAATCACGAAGATATACGGGAATAAATTACTGTTTAGCAAAAGTCAAACCAGACTGTGAAACAACTGAAACTTAAGCGAAGCGGGTGAAGATTTTGCCTTTGACATTATGCGCGAGGAAAGTAAAAGTGACTATAGCAGCGTCAGCCAACATAATGCTCTGTGACGTCAGCGAACAAGCTCCTTCTTGCTCGTGGCTCTCGGATAGGAATTTAGTGTATGACAGATGAAGCAAGGAGAGGAGCAAGTTGCTGTTAGTGAACAACTGGTGGGTATTGGAGATAAACCTGTATATTGTACCTACGTGGTTGAAACAAACAAAGCCTGCACTTTCCTCCGCGCATTATCCCTGAAACTGTCTTTCGACTATGATACGTCACCCTAAATAAGTTGGCTGACTCTAACATTAGTTATATGTGCATGCAAAAATAGTTGTGTTAAGTAGCATTGTCACCAAGTACTTCCTCTTATTCTCCATGTTTGCATAAAGACATTCCCATCAGGTGGGATCACACTGTGATTTTAAATATTCTGAAAAAGAAGGTAGCTTCGTTACATTCCAATTTGATAATTCGACTGCCTTCATTATCACAAACGACAGTGTTTAATTCGTTCCAATGATACGTCCGTTTGCTTAAATGTTAATCACCGAAATATTTATAGCCACACGAATGTGCTGCATAAATATTTCATATTCTCTTCGCACACTCAAACACACATTTCCACACATATATACAGACACACACAAACACTAACATACATACACACATATGTTTAGATATCTTTAATTTTTAAAATGCATTTTTGAACTTAGAGGACCTAAAATACGTATTTTCGGTGAAATATCTATATCAGAATTTTGGATGGAATGCAATATCCTCTCCAGCTACTATGTAAGTGATAAAGAAAGTAATAAACTTTTGTAAGAATAATATGTGGAAGCTATATTATAATAATAAATGATACTGTATAAAGAAAGGCATGTGAATGTAAAGCTTTTTTTATGTTGTGCTACATTGAAATTCGTCTACTTCTGTTGGTAGATAGAAAGATAAGCTTAAGTAAGAATAATTTGTATACCCACTAGTAAGCGATAAAGGGTAAAGAAAGTCACGTAGATGTACTACATCAGATTTTGTTTAGAGAGTATTTAATATTAAATTCTAAAGTCTCCAGCTGAAACCTGTGTGAAAATAGTATTATGTATTCTGACATGCGCAATGATGAGCTTTAGTCTGCTGTTGTTGTTTGGCCTTCGTTGTGTTAAGTAGCTGACAAGATCATTTACACAATCATAGCATCTATAATACAATTACCGGATGGACCACTTAAGTTTAGACTGTACAATATCTCCAAAACTAAGTATTTTGGAAGAAATGTATTGAATAAAGCTTGCTTAATATTATGGGGGAAACTAAATGTAATTAGTCGTGTTTTATTTGTAGGACGTTGTGATAGTCACTTTAAAGTCAATTTAACTTTTTTTAGTGGGAACCTATCTTTTTTATATTGTTTTCTCTCTCCTGATAAAAATTAAACAACATTTGTATAAAGCACTTTGCAATTGCTCTTACACCAACGTAAATATTAACGAAAATTTTGAATGGCTGTGTACGAAGAGCGCAATCACAAAATAAACATTTTTTATAAAACATTTTCTAATAAGAAAACAACATGCAAAATGTAGGTTCCCGTTTAAAAAAATTGAATTGACCCTAAAATGACCAATATTACGTCCTCCAAATAAAACACGACTAATGGCATTTGTTTTCCCCCATAATATCAAGAACTTTTATTAAAGACATTTCTTTCTTCAACGCTTACTTTTGGATATAGCAGTCTAACTTAAATTGTCCACCCTGTATAGAAGACTTTGTCAAAAATAAATTAACTAAATAAGTAGGACAACAATTTTGTTAATAAAACTATATTATTATATTTTTGATTAATTGAATTAAGGCTTCCCTTAATACATATATGATTTCCATCGCAAGAAACAAGGGTGATGACAGTGGAGTGTTAAAATGTTATTCCACTGTGTTTTATATTCTTTAATTTCCATTTTCAGTAGTTGCTTTCAAATTAAAAATAAGAAGGTTTTAGTCATTTTTGTGGCACTCTATACCAATTAGGGAGCGATTAAGTCAAGTGTTATTGGAGTATATGAGAGAACAGCGGCTGACACAAATTTTTGTTATATTTGTGTCTAGTTGTGTCACAATTTTTCATTTTTGTTTTGTACAAAATAGGACAGGACTAGTTAACGGAGGGGACTCTAGCACTTCGACCCCCAATGTATCTTTTGTGCGTACGTCCCCGGGAGGAATAGATGAGGTGAGGGAATAACAGAAGACGTATAGGTTGCAGAGCGAGGCCGGCGCATATCGACAGAGACGCGCAGAGTACGCTAACAGTTCAAGGCTTGACCACCCGGTCACGGGAAGGTCGCTCAGATACGTCCCTCTAGTGGGACCGGGGAAACACGAGCCGGTATTGGAGGCTCGTCAAGCTTCCCTCTAGCAGGGCCGAGAAGTTCCAAATCAAAACCTCTGCGCCATCTGCCCGACACCACAGCCACCGGAACACGAAAGAGAAATGAAATGAGAGGAAATGAGGAGAGAGGAAAGCCGTGGTAGAATAGATCCACTCCGGCATTCACCTATGTCTACCAGGGAAATCAGAAAAAAAACCATAGTCAGTGAGGGCGGCCACCGGTAATGGAACCCGGGATCTCCAGAATGCGAGTCTCACACGTTAGCGCGGAGCCATCTCGTTCGATTTTGTACAATCAGTAATTTACCTGAGAATTCATATGATTGCACCTATGCGCTGTAGCTTCTGCTCCAATGCGATTCAAAAACTTGTACGAGGTCCGAATAATACTTTACGTGGCGTCGTTTATTTTGAGTTAAAATAAAAGTAACATAACATCGATTTCGTTATTCTCTTAAATGCTTAAATTAAATAATTCATTCTGATTTATTGTAACCTTATAAATAGGGAAATAAATATCCATTCTGCTTTTGTTTTCGTTGTATGCCCTTGTTTTTTGTAGTTGACGGTTAAAAACTGCTGCACCTATTTCGTACGTATAAGTAAATGTTAAAACACGGATTTTCTTTTGTTCCATTGTTCAAACTCACCGAAATATTTCGGCTTTAGTTCCTTTTGGTAATTCGCAACAGGTGCACGAAAGAGCAGCCTTGAGAACTAAATACCACCAATTCGGTCCCAGTTGCTCTCGCAAACTCGCCACCAGTGTGATTTATCTTTGAAATGCCCTCTCATTCATCTGCAAGCTAAACTCTCTTCCTTCAAATGCGTTTTTCTGAAAGACTGGAGTAAAACATTGCTTAAGATTTTCAATGTGCTCATCCAGATTTATCTCTAGTTTAAAGTCCACCGTCCGGTATAATATGTTTCTATGGTAAGTTCATCAAAATAATAATATACAACAGTGCGAGAGGGAGGAAGAGAGTGAAATACTAGTACTATCACTGAGAAAAACTCACATACTAAGGTTAGCTTTAAAAAAACTTCAAAACAAAAAACCGTCACTGTGCACAAAGTAAAGTTCCTGCATGCCATGAATACCGTGCTGAAAACTAAAGACTACCTGATATAAATAGATAGCTTGCCGTCGGTTATATAATTGTAATCACATTCTATTGGTACAGGCATCGCTGGGGGTCGGGTTTACAAGGAACGGTATTTTCGCTTCCTCGTTCAGTGGTGAACGATTTGAATTCAATTCCTAGATGCCTAAATAAAGTGCTGAACAGGAATGGGACCTGAAATGACTATGAAGCATTTGCATTCGAAATGTATTGATGTCCCTTAAGTGACCTGAAAATATTATATACTTTAAGGTAATCTCATAAATTCTGTTTAATAATAATTATCTGTGTTTTAGTTTCCTCTGCGGTAGTTTAAACACTGCATTGGGTAATTTAAACATATTATACTCGTATACACTAAAATAAAAGTTAAAAAGTAAATTGCGCTCCTTGTAAATATTTAAATTGTCATAATATGCCTTAGGAAATATTCAAATGTAGGTATATTTATTGCATATACATTATACATATGAACATGTGTAAATTAAATTTTTCGACGCCCACTTCCCGTTTATGATGTCATCGTGGAAAGTTGAATTTTCTGCATTCAGCACTAGTAGCCTAACCTACCTGCGTGTTTTTGCCTATTTTACTTCACGATGTACATCGATTGATGTTAAATCCTCTAATTTTTAAATACATTTTATTATTGTATACATGGTCTGTTTAGCAGTTTCTTAACGTAGGATTTCTAAACAGAAAGCTTCTGCCATTTTATTTTCTGGGTAAACAAAATAATAATTTAAGCTCACAAACAGGTGCCTGTAATTTCATGACATGTTTAAGGAGACATCAGGAATAACAGTGTTTAGTAAACACAAAAGTTATGCAATAAAGGGCACAAAGGGATAAAGATTTTCTCAGAAAAAGAAAAAAGAAGCTGTTGTAGTTGTCTCAGGCATATATAGCTTTTCACTCGCTAACAAGACTTCGCGACTTCGTCTCGTTTTTTCAGGCTCTACCTAGTTCTCCAATGATACACGTAGAGCACTTGCAGATAGATAGATAAGGTATCTTTATTAGTTTCACACTATTGAAGCTGTTATACAAGTATTTAGTACATGAGTCATTGGCCGTACATGCATATTTAAGATACAAGGTATGGTAACAAGGAACAGCCGAAAAAGAAACAAAAAAAAGCAGGAAAAATGAAAATAGAGATTAATTACCCTTGTCTAACTGCACAAATCTGACCTGGCTTCGCGCACTTTAGCCAAGAAATTGCCCGTGTTTTGCCAGTAGATCCCAACATGCCAAACTCCTATTAACAGGACTTAAGAATTTTTGTTTGAGATTAATTGTTCGCTGGTTCTCCCACTGTGCAACTTCCGCCAAAATATGTAGCCAGTCCTTATCCAAATTACAGGATGGGCAGATTCTCCTGCCAGAATTGTCAGTCATTTTCTGTATCATCTAGCTCCCCGTCTAAACCATGCCATTCCTAATCTGTCCTTTCTTCCTAAGTTAAGTATATATGCCTCTTTATCCCAATTCAATTTTATTTCATTTGCTAGACTTAAAGAAGGTTTAATTTTACAATCCATTTCTATTTCCTGTTGGTTTGTGCCTCTTAGTCTTCTTTTGACACCTTTTCACTGACGCCATTCCTATTCTCCTCAATCCCCTTTCCAAATCAGCTGCCCAAAACTTAGGAGATATGTTTTCACGCTGTTATTTATAACATTTGGACCGTAGTGCGAAATTATCTCCTTGCATCAGCCTCAGCCAGTACTTCACTGCTCTTATTTTACAGTGTATCGTGTCTTCATAACATCCCACCTCCCTCAATACCCCCGAATTTTATGTGGCTTGTGAAACCCCAAGAACTGTTTTCCAAAATGCTACCTGCATTTTATTTACATGTAGGGCACCTGTATTGCAATGTTCTATCTGTTAGTGTTGAAAAGGACCACATATACCTATGTATGTAATTTATTGCAATGTTATGCAGTTAATATATTTTCGTTTGAATGGTTGAAGTGGCTAAAAGACTGACTTTTGCTGTACTAAAAAGTACTGTAAAAGTCAGCTATTGCCACAAAACTTATTAAATGATGTAGATCTGTAATTTATTCTGCATTTTTTGATGCGATTCTTAGGTGTCGCGCGTTTGTTGACAAAGACGTTTCCAAAATCTACATATCTATTTATCATTCTAACCCAGGCACTGAGAACGATAAACCAGCCTCTTGTTTTGTTTACGTCCAGACACCATCGATGATAACAACGATGCTGATAACTATACATCTCATAACAATGTAGCAATAACCACGCACAGCAGTTTGACGTCAATGTTATCATAAAATTAGTTAGGTTTTGTATCTTCTCCTAATTCTTCTGTTCTTCAGAATTTCAGCACTCAGTTAGGTTATAGAGTATACAATGGAGGGGAGCACTTCGCGCACTGCGACCTACGGGAGATCTATTGCGGCTACAATCCCCCCAGGAGGAAGTGATGAAGTGAAAGAACCAAAGGGAGGATACAGGCTACAGAGACACGCGGAAGTCCCTAACAGTTCCTGTGTCGAAGACCCGTTCCACTACTGCAGTTATCCAGAGAGGGCGTGTCCATAGCGCAAGCGCCACGCCATGCACCAGAAAACCTAGAAGCACGCCTGAAATATGATAAGGAAACCGATTAAGAAAGAAAGGAGGGAAAGAATTCGTGATAAATGAGAAACCACCCAATATTTGCCTACCGACCAGGGAAAACCACGAAAAACTCAAGGCCAGATTGGGCGATCGAGGGAATTGAACCGAGGACCTCCCGAATGCTGGTCTCCACGTTACCGTGGAGCTAACTTGCTCGGTTCAACATAGTAGATCATAAACTTTGTCGCTTGGAAATGTTTGTTTTTATGATACAGACATCTGTTGTCACGTTATGCCGGCGGATACAGTTTTCATTTTCATTTTGTACAATGTAGGTGCCAAGACGCATTCAGTAATCCACTTCGGTGGTCTAGGTTATTATTATAATTACATTAATGCCTTTATTATTAGAGCGCCGCGCTTGCTTATTCGAAAGACCATAAATCTAAAATAATGGTGAGGAAGATAGGACCGCGCCCAGAGTGAACAAACTTCTATCTTACACTTAACACAAGTTTCACATTAACACGTGCAGTGCGTGACGAGATAATACGATTTGCCTGCCAGTAATCCGAAACTAGTCCTCCAGAATAATCAGTGCCGAATTAATTCCGTAATCGTGCTTCACAAAATATTCACGATGTGCATATTTCAAACTATATACCGTGCTCTCTAATATGCTGGACCTAGGTTAATTAAATTCAGTTGCCAGTCCGGACTCACAAAAATGCTTATCTTGGATTTCAAAATAAGCTTATTCTATTTCACAACAGGTGGAATGTAACTGATACACAACAGTCAGAACTGAAAGCAAATTAACCACTATTTAGTCAAAGGAACGCTTTTAACCACTAATTAAAACTTCATCTATAAAACGCATATGATACTTTTGAATCTGTCTTGAGATATACTTTCAAATTCACTCTATAAGTAATTGATATTAATTTTGTTTTTCTATGTACTTCATGATAAATATTAAAAATAAATGAAATAATTAAATATCTTATATAAAGTTCACAGAGCATACACGAGCCGACACGATTTTATATATGCCTACCTTGATGTTAAATAATATTTGCATTAGCTAACGAGAAACAACAGAACGGTACTTGAAAACGTATGGATTAAAATATGGAAAATTCAAACGAACAAAAGGAAATATTTCGGTAATCTAGTGCTCTGAAACATTTATTGGATATAAATTGCATATATTAGTAAGTTCTACAGTTGTTTCTCAAATTAGTTTTTAGTTCTCCCTTGTGATTTCGCAGTTATATTACATTATATAACATTCAATACAAGAGTATTCACAGAAGATTTAGAAATATGCATTTAATTTGTAATATGAATGCCTCAAAAGCATGATCAAAATCGTTATAACCATTTTTGGAGAAATAAAATATTACGAAAATATTTAATTATTGGTTTGTGTTGGTATATTTTCTTAATATTGCTTTTATACTTTTCCTTATTGAGATATGCTGTGTGCAGATAGATGGATGGTGAATGGAGGGAGGAAGGATAAGGAAGGAGAGGCTGATTGAGGACGGATGGGTGGAAATAAATACACACAAGCACAAATATTTTTCTAAAATTGTGCTTTTATCTGTTTGCTTTCAAAACGCACATGTCCATCGAATTCTTGGATGGAATCAATTTTACCACTATTCATCCTTATTGTTACAATTGATTTGATTAAATATCCAAAAGTACCTAAATGTTCTATAAGAAATGAATTTAATTAACTTAAATATTTATATAAGAATTAAAACCAGCAAATTCAACTTCATATCCTTTTTGGGTTTTAGCATAAATGACCCAAGTCGGATATTTTAAAAGAACACTCTGTGACCTTTTTAGATCAAATCAGAGAGAAATTGCATAGCGTGAAACTAAGCTTAGTTGCGCGGACTGTTCGGTTTCTGGTATTCAGAAGTTAAATGCAACATCAAATAGGTATTAAAATGTATACAACAAAATGTATTAATTTCTATCTTCCGATTTGGAATTATTCATAACTCTTACTTGGTGTTCAATTTATTAAATATGATTCAACTCTGCAATTTTAGACAGGTATCACAACGCCAGTGAGGAAGACACGTCATAAAAACAATTTCATTGTTTTCTTATTATTCTGAATTGCGGTCTCTGTTCCACTTAAAATATTCATACATCCTCTGGTGTGAGTCTTACATTCCGGAGATCCCGGATTCGATTCCCGGTGGCCGCCTACTCTGATCATGGCTTTTTCGTGGCTTTCCTAATTGACAAAAGCAAATACTGGAGTGCTGTATTGTACTACGGCTCTCTTCTCTCACTCCCCCCCATTTCCTCTCATTTCATTTCCCTTTCACGTTTCAGGTTGACTCCGGGGCTTTGGTTCGGTCGGTATCGAGCAGATGGCGCAGAGGTTTGCGCTTTGGAGATGTTTGCCCGGTCCCACTGGAGGGACGTCTCCGAGCGGCCCTCTCGTGGCCGGGTGATCAGGTCTGGAACTGTTAGGGAACTCCGCGCGTCTCTGTCCACTTCCGCCTGCTTCACTCTGCAACACGTGTGTGTCCTGCTGTTCCCTCACCCCATCTGTTACTCCCGAAGGAGTACACACAATAGATCCCTTGAAGGTCGCAGTGCTAGGTATCCCCTCCGTTCACTAGTCCAGTCCGGTCCATCCATATAAATCCTGATGGCCTATCTTGTACCTTTCAATATGCTCCTTAGCTGCTCGGATAACTGAAGGCAGGATTTAATTCGTTGACAAATGCCAGCGTAGGTTATACTACAATAGTGAGAAAATACATTTAAGTGTTCTAGTGGAAAATGAAACATTTAATGATTTATTTATTTTGAATACTACTAATATTGGAATTAGTTTCCCAAATAATCAATAATTTTTACTTTATCTACTGCTCACCTATATGAAGTAGAGGAAGCATTGCATTCCACACAAGAACTCGATACCGAGATTTTACCGCAGATGGATGCTTTGAGACTCTCTGAATACATAAAAGTATATTCAGTAAAAGGAGTGTGTGTGTGTATTTCTGTCTGTAAATATCATATGTTTAAGGTATTTTTATAACAAACAAAGTTTAAATCTTGAATTTTCTGAGAATAACATATGAAGCCCTCTTTCTTCCGAATTACCTTTGTATAAGAGACAAAAGTTTAATACACACAACAAGAAAAATTATGGACATCGTAGAAGCACGTAATTTATGTGAAATTCAATTTTTGTGGCGTTGATCATTTCGTAAT
Source organism: Deroplatys truncata (assembly GCA_030765065.1). Lineage (NCBI taxonomy): Eukaryota > Metazoa > Arthropoda > Insecta > Mantodea > Mantidae > Deroplatys > Deroplatys truncata. Next base: position 132,458,128 of record CM060978.1, read on the forward strand.
TACTCTCTGATATTGCTTTCAATGATCAAAGAATTAGATATTTTTCTAGTAGTAAGTCGCTATTCGTTTTTTTACTGGTCATGTAATTTCAGTTATCATATAGCTATTCGATTTTTAAAGATTTGGCTGTCACTCAAGGCTTTCTTCCTACAACGAAATGTGTAATAATGCCATTTCTGCAAATTTTAATTTTGATTAGTGTGAAGGAAATAGAGAATATAAAAGCAGAGTGGGTAGAGAAAGTCATGTGAACCGACACTTTGGATTTTATTTGCTATTGTTTGTTCAATTATCTTGTTAGCGCTTTAATGTGCACATTCCCACGCACGAACACCGTTTTATGAGTAAATATTTTATTTTTATGTCATTCATGTCATAGTCGTAAATACCGAAGCTCACACAGCAATCACATTCACACCATCGTTACAATGCTCCATTACCACAACAATTTCAAAGAGAATTAGCTATAGGCTAAACTAAACTTGTTAGTAAATGAATATAATTGTAAGCAGTAAGAACTATATTGTTTTAAGTAATATTACAAGCCAACATGCCACAGATGTTTATTTTGTATTGTACTAAGGATCGATGATGGAGCAGAAAATCAGTTTGCATACAGCTTTAAATGAGGAAGGTCTATACACAATGAAAAGTGTATTGCATTGCACAAATCCACGTAACGGTATTAACAGGAGCATAAAGAGATTTGAAATAGAATGCATACATATTTAAAGTTTAAATACGTATGCTTGGAAACTAAATTAACGACTAACAAGTTTTGAAAGCAAAGCATTATTTAGCATGACTTTAATTTATATAGAACAATTCTTACACTTTGACATAAATATTATCCATTTCCTTTCAAAACAAAATTTCATTGTCATTGTAGGTACATAAGAGCTATTTTTCTGGAGTATGTAAAATAAGGAGTTTAACATTTTACACATAGTAAATAAAATACTTATAGTACGAGGCGTGTTTTTAAAGTTAAGTAGCGATAATTTTTTTAAAATACAACAGAACATTATTTTTCAAATACTTTATTATAATTCATTGCCTTCACCTCACACTATTTCTCCAGATAGACACCCTGTTATTCAGGCAAGTGTAACGGGAAACCAATTTTGGTCAAAGAATGATGCCGCCCGTGATGAAAACCAAGTCTGCACTTCTTGTTTCAGAACATCATCGTCGTCGTTGAAAGGTTTTCCACCAAGGAATTTCTTCACATGAAGAAACAGATGAAAATCGCTTGGAGCCAAATACGGACTGTTGTGAAACAAGAAGTACAGCCTTGGCTTTCATCACAGGCGGCATCATTCTTTGACAAATGCATATAGAAGCTGTTTCACCATTACGACAAGTGTCTGAATAACGGCAGTGACTACTTTAAATTAAAATTAAATAGTTTTATTTATGGACGCTCTTTAACTACTTTGATTGTTAGCATCTTATTCTATATTGGGCGTTAAAGCCCGGAAATTTTACTCAGAGGACCATTTACCAGGCTTGAGATTCTTTTACGTGCGTAAATAAAAGACACGGGACCACCGGCTTTGCTTCCCTTGCGAAAGAAGCCATGCTAAGTATTTTTATACGATGACTATAAGTGATATAAGGTAATGTATGATAATAAAGTATTTGGAAAATAATATTATTTATTTTTTAAAAACAATTATTCGTACTTACTTTAAGAACGCGCGCTGTGTTTTAATTTTGAAGATAAGGTTTCGGTGTTAGGCAAAGAGTGAGTATATTTTAAAGATTTATAATATGCAAGTTTGTAAAAATGGAAAGTTAAATGCAAATACCTGAACAAAATTTGACAAAGACGTTTTCACTCTTTAACTTTACCTCGAATGGGAGATATTAACAACGTGCTCCACTGTAGTGTAGAAAAGAGAATTTGGATTAAGATGTGTTCAGCTTGGATGTGATGGAGAAACCAATCAATGTAAAGCAATATTCTGTTGAAAAATGGACCGTAATAAAAGAGTGTACAATGTTTGTTACCTATTATAACCTACCAGAGAATTTAAAACAGCATACTCTCAACACACTGCATACCTCAACGAGCACTTTTGTTTGTTGTAAAAAATGTTTCATATAGCGATTTTCGTGGCCTGAATGTGTATTAGATGTTCTTATTAAGGTAGAATATTTCCAAAAATGTGAAGCTTAATGATAATGCGGGAGTTACTTTCGAATATTTCCTTTAGAAAGACAACCGAACAACACATTTAATTTTATGTAGGAGTCCAACCTGCTCGATATAAGCAACTTTAATGGAAAGGAGCATTGCTATGAAATAAATTCCCAAGTAAAGCACGCTTTGGCGGAGCAATGACAAGTATTTTAATGAACTTAAATATGGGCAGATTCTTTTGCGAGAAGTGGTTTTACTTTATCGGAGCACTAACCTTAAATGTACTGCAGAAAACTCTTACATATTTGGCTGAAAATAAAAGACTAAAACCCGAACTGGTACTGGCCAAATTGGTGTTATACAGGTTCACAACTTAGGTTAATCAAATTCACTCGCCTGCATCTTAATTTGTGGATCGTATTCTTCGTTTTTTCTGGCTTTCTGTGGTAAAGAACGCTCCACTTCTTTCTTCCAGCATAGAATTATAAATTTTAGGCCACCCTGCGGAAATCTGTAAAGGCTGCTTAAGTAGGAAGAAATTTGTCATGTTATCCTATAGAAATTTAAAGGGACTAGGCTTATCGTACTTAAAATATTACTTCAGTGTTTAAGTAATCACATTACACTAGGTGGGAAATTACATAAGGTTTAAAACCTGTCTACAAGTATAATAAGTAGAGCAAGTATCAAATATAAAGTAAAAGTTTTAAGCTTCCTCAATAGAAACGTAAGGATGGCAATTGCAGTCCAGTGAATGCTTGTGTTCCTTTACTTGCTAACAATTAACATAGCACTTCCTTTTTTCCCAAGCAGAGCATACCCATAGTTTGTGAAAATTAATTATTTCAATATAATAAAAATAACTGCACAAAATAATGTACATAAGCAAAGAATGAAAACTTTTGCTGACAAAAGCTTTGTTCAACATTTCTGATTAAAAAAGTTTTCTTGAATTTATTATTATTATTATTATTATTATTATTATTATTGAATGTTTATTCATAACTACTTTTATATATTCATAATTTATGGAAAGGTTTTATCCCAGGTTTTCTGAAGGAACAAAACGTCTGTTATATTCTTGTAAGGCATTTCTCTTTGTTAATTCTGCTCTAAAAAGAGGATATTTTAGCTGCTTCGCTTCTTGATTATGGTTTTATTCATTAACACTTTCACGGTTATTGAAAAAGAACATATTTCCCGGGTTCTATGAATTCCTACAAATTTGTGGTTTGTAAGAATACTGACATTTGAGTTCCTCACTTTTATATGTGAGTTTTTACAAAGGCAAAACACTGTCTACACATTAAGACTGTGCTAAGCGGGAGGAACACAGAACTTCACATATCTGTTGAAAAAGTTCATTCTTCGCTTGAATATCTGTCAACAATAGAATAACAAAATTCATCTAATATTTGATCTTGAGGCTTGACAGGCTTCATGTCATACTTCCATCGTAATGAATATGTGAACAGGGCGGCTGACTGACTGTAGTGAGAGTGCAGATAAGCATTTTGTTGCTGATGAGAGTAAATATGAAAGGGGTTGACATACTTCTTTGGATTGCCCTTGATGGTGATGTTATTGAAAAGTGCAACTTGACACATCTGTTTTAAATTTGTATGACCAAGCCTTAATGCCTGGCTGTTTGACAATGTTCTAATAAAAAACAAAGATGACCTTTTTAACCACGCAAGATAGTTCCGAATACAGAATTGCAGGAACTAACGCCTTTCATTTCTAAGATATTATAGGAATTTACATATCCCCATTCCTCACGTATTTCCACCTGCTATGGATTTTGTAGGAATTCACAGTGACCAATATTTCCTATTTGTTCAGGTTAATGTATGTTGATCAATTGCATACTCAACCTTACGCCACGGGGGAAAACACGAAAGACTGATTTAGTGAATTTTTTATAGTTAGATGAAATTCCTCACTAAATAACCCATATATTATATATAATATGCAAAAGTAAAAAGAAATCTAAATGTGACTCTTACAAGACTTTCTTTACTAAAAACATCTTTACATAATTCTTTACATTTTTAGTGTTTACATAAATGTTTATGGAACCTCTACCAATATTTTTTCTAAACATTTGATAGAGAAGAAAATATTTAGCAAAAATAAATAGGAATATGAATTATAGTTTTAAAAGGTATTAATTTATATAATATATAATCAGAGAAATGTCACATAACGATAGGATAGTTTGTTACATGTACGTTTTAATTTCTCTATAGGAAGAATTATACTCCAACCAAAACTTCTATAACGAGAGTTTACATAAATACAGGTTTTGAGGTCATATGAATATGAAAAGGATTTTTATAAAAATCTCCATATATATGTTTGAAGAGCATAACTCAAAAACCAAAATCCTGTGATTACCAAATTATGTATTTATGTCCAACGTCTTCCAAGGATTTTACAAAATTCCCCCACCCCAATTCATAATTTTCATTTTATCAAAAACTCGCTCCAAGAATTTGACTTATGTCAATGTGCTCTGAATGACCACAACATAATGAAAAAGGCTCTGATGTTTATAATAAAACGTAAACATATTGAATTCATTTTTAAGTGTACATGTTATCACCATCGCTTATTTTTATACAGCTTCTACAAGCCATTCTTGCAAAAGCTTTTTTTTTTACTTGGTGTAAGTTGAGATAAACCTTTGTAGAAGTATTTTGTTTACACATTTTGTTGTAGTGCAGGAGTCTGAAGCGATAGTTAAACTGTAATCTTTAGAAAGCGGGTGGCTATGTGCAAGCGTTGAAATTCCATGCTCTCTCCAAGATATCGCGAGAAACAACTGAATGGTGATAGCATTTCAAAATCACAAGTACTGATAAATTAAAACCAATAATAACGGATATATGGGAAATTTAAGGTACCACAAATAATTTTTTTAAATAAATTGAAAGAGATCTACAATTTGTGTAGTAATATTTGTCTATTTATTGTTGTTTACGAGTTGTAGAAACTATACAAAGTTCATTCAGAATAAAGAGGACTTCACGGAGTATCTATGTACAGCAAATTCAAGATATAACATTTAATTAGTCGTTATCTTAAATATATGGTGTTTTAAGAACATCTTTAGTCATTTTTGAGAAAACCAAACATAACGAAGCATTTTACACGTAAGGGGTAGTTTCGAGTAGGGGATTTTATTGAACATCTTTGTGACATATATTTTGAGACATGCTAAACTGAAGTACCAAAGATGGTGTTGATTCTAGCTTTCGTTTTTGAGTTATGCTGTTCATAGACAAACACACACACGCGCGCGTACACACAAATACGACCTTAATTTTAAATGTTTGTTTTTACCAGGGAATATGCATTTCCAGTGAAATATGGATATTGAATTTCTGGATCGAATGCAATACTTCCTCTATCTGATATAATACGTATGTGCTTAAGAAAGTAAGTAATCCCTGGGTTTGCTTACATAGAGGTAAACTTCTATGCCTTAATGATTCCATAAGTTTTCATGTGGTGAAATACATTTTATTAATTTGTAAAAATAACAATCAGGCTCATTTGAGGTGGTATGACCCTGTTGCGATAAAGTATGATGTTTCTGCAAAAAATTCCAGATACATAGCTAAAACTGTTTAATGAGAAGCAAATAGAATGTAACAGCAGTTAGACTTTTATTATCAAAATAACTATTTCATAAATCTGCAAGTTGCTTTTCTGAAAAATGCTTTATTCAAGTTAAATGAACGTCAGAGCGTACGTTTTTCCATAAAATGGTCACATTTATTTTCATCTTCAAAATGAATTATATAAGTGTAATACTTATGTGATCGTAATGCATATTTATTAAGAAACCTGATGAATACACCCTAAAAAGCTGTTTTAAATTTTAAGTTGAAGATTATATGAAAAGTTGCTTTGTTCGATCATAATTTGGTACCACTGAATATTCATTTAGTAAGCTGTTGGGATACACACGTCGCTACTCCGCATCTAAATTGTGTATTTGACAAAAGTTTCCAAATACCTCCATTGATTTTACAGTCTAGCTGCAAGGCTCATGTTAAAATCAATTTAGTGGAATCAATTTGCACTTCAAAAGCTGTCCGTAATAGCTATTTTAACAGTAAACTGGATTTATGAGAAACTAAATGTAGCTCCAGTATTTTTTGTAAACCTAACTTGGGCTATCTTACTGGATTGCCTTCCTATTAATGAGATTTTCTGAAAGATGAGGTTGGCTATTTTCGTTTTTATGTCCACAAAATTTGCCTAATGTTTATAATAATTTAGACTCTCGTAACATTACTTTTATCCATACGGAAACTAAGTACTCCGGAAAACTAATACAGTTTTTTCTCTATGCGTTTTGGAAATAATCCTTTTTTAACTAATACAGAAGTAACGAATAGGAACTTGAGAAGTGTACGATGTGGCGAAGCCGAGGTCAGAATTTCGAAGCGAGCACGGAAAATATACTTCCGTACTAGTTCTTTTTATTTACATAACTACTTATAAAGTCTACATAGATTAGTCAACTTATTAAATAAATATAAGCAATATTACAGTAGCTACAGTTACAACGTCTTCTCTTTTCTTCGTAAGGCTAGAGCATGCTTATTCTCAACTCTGCAAAAATTCAGTATAGCATTATCAAAAAATCCGATGCGAACACTCATACAAATTTCTTTTCCAATGACAAATTCCCATATATTGGTTATGTATTATACTACACAGGATACATGATTTCAAATTAAGCAATAAGGGTTTGGTTACATAAACTATGCGGAAACAGCATTCCAATGTTAGCTGATGGAAATAAAAAGTTCTGATTCGTTACATTCACACGAATTTCTCCCGTTGATTAGCCAGTATGTAAACTATTCTTAGGAAAGCTTATTTTTCCATCTACTTCATTTTAATCAGATAAACCTTACAATACACACATTTTGTTATAGATACAAAGGGAATACCCCTAGTCAAATGTTTTAGAACTGGACGCTAAACTCTGGCCTTCAAATTCCATACTCGTTTCATGCAATTGCGAGAAATAGCTGAACATTGATAGGACCTTAAAAGAATGACAAATATATTTAACAATTCGTACCATTATTAACGAATAATTCAGAAATGCTTAGGTACAGAAAAGACCTATAATTGAAATAAATGTTGTATTTTAAAGAGATCTATATTTTTTATCTAGTATGTTTATGTACACCGCTTAACGTAAGGTATATAAGATTATACAAAATTTATTCCGAAAAAATGGAATCCACAGGCTATTCTCTGAAAATTCGAGATATCTATTTTATTACTCAGGTATATGTTCTAAATATGTGACATTTTAACCAAAATTGTTAGTGTCATTTTTTAGAAAAAAAATGCGAAAATTACATGCAGCGGTATCTTTGGATACAGGGATTCTGTTAAAAATCTTCGTGTCGCATCTTTTGAAGATACTGAGCATAAACACCAAGTTTGGCATATATCTGACGTTTCGATTTTGAGTTTACACACATTCTCTGGTGCTTTTTTATTTAAGGGCCTCAAAAATGTATATTCGCAAAAATCTCTATATCAAATTTTTTTGATGGAATGTAATACCTTCTCTACCTACTATGTAGTGGAAAAAGGAAAAAGAATCGCAAAGTTTCAAGATTATCCATTAGTTAATGCACTTGGGTGTTACAAAAGAAACATTTCATACGTGTTGTATTTCAACGAGTTCCACTTCTTTACTTAAATAAGCTTTTGTCTTTCTCTTATCGTTGCCTAGTTATGAGAAATCATACAAAATTGAACCAGAAAGAACCTTCTTAATCTTTTCAGTTTCTGTTTTCCATGCCAGTCCCTTATCTTTCTTTTGTGCTCTCTTCCCTCTCTCAAATTTTTTCAAAGATAATGAGATCCCTTGCTGTTAGGTTACCATCAGATTTTGGAAATCAATATCTTCAAAGTGCCTCTTTAATAGTGTTCTTCTTAAGCATCAACATATTTCCTAAACCATTTGTTTCCAAGTTATTCCTAATGCCTTTATACATCCTTCATTTTGTAAGATGAATATTTTAAACACTATTTAAACAGAGTCCGACTACAAATTTCTAGATTACGCAGCAATAATTTTTATTCCCTTTCCATAATACGTCCTTCCCTAGATACTCGTCCCATGTCCGAGTCACTTCTCACATTTTATGATGTAGAAAACAAAGCTTTCAGAACCATATAATATCATAAAAAGTATTGAAGTATTAAAAATGAAATAGTTTTATACTGCAGAAATTCCTCTTTAGTTTTGAGCATTGCACTCGGATTTGTTTCCCAATGTCTCGAAGAAAAGAACACAAAGTTTTTAATATGATGCATATTTGACCTTGGGGCTCCGGCTGGTGAGATGAATGAGGGAGAGAAAATGCACACCTGGTGCCTTTCCGACAACCATTCTCGACGAGCGAATTAAGCACTGAAGCGTAAACGAGTTGCGTAGTAACTGCAAATCTTTGTTCACAGTTATAAATTTCCAATTTCCACTTTACATTCATTTTCGGTATACTGCACTCTTGGAGAGACGAAAATTGGCCAAAAAATGACACTTATGGTTTTTGATGCAGTCTTATAAATTGTAATTTCCTGTTTAATTTAATATATATTTGATTATTTTAGGTACACTATATATATTTCCAAAAGGGTACTTCATCTGCTATTGTGCACTGTGAATTCTAATCACTTCACACTAAAAACACTTTGGAGTAGAGAGGTAAAATCTTTTAGGGCAAGTTTTGGTCTAAAAATTAGTACTAATTCTAAATATGGTAGCTTCTATGAGCTCAAACCATTTTATTTGTATATATAAACGGCTTGTTTTATTCCATTTCAGTTCTTAATGACATTTTCTGTGAATGGTGTTTTCTGGTATAAATGACCCGTCTCATATCTAAAATATTTTTGAGATAACATTGGTGAGATTGGGTTTTAATCTCCTCTTAGGACTAGAACTAGGACTAGGAGCGGAAGGGGACTTAGCACGTCGACCTAAGGAGATCTTTTATATCTAGACCCCTAAATGGGCGTCCCCGGGAGGGAGGAGGAGACAGAGGGCGGCCGGATCAGGAGGCACGACAGAACAGCGGGCAGGGTCCCTACATTTTCCAGGTTGAATCTTCCCTGTGGTAGCTGGTACAACTGACTCCCTTCTCCTCCTGCAGGTTTGCACATCCCACTGGGTAGCCTAGTACTCGGAGACCGCCCCCATTCCGGGGGACGAAGTGTTACATAGAGCATCCTTTTCCCCTATGCAACGCCTAGACCTCCGACCATGCAACCCTGAAACAGCCAAGCAGATGAAAGGCGAAGTGAAATAAGAAACGAGGTGAAATGGAGGGGACAGGAAATACGGGGGATATAACTATGCCCAGCAACCCGGGGAAACCCCCGAAAAAACCCATGGGTCGGATAGTTGGCCGCGGAAGTCGACCCCACGGCATCCCGAATGCGGGTCACTGGCGCTACCGCCTGCGCTACCTCGCTCGGTATCTCCCCTTAAGAAAGAAACTTCTATATTAAATACGTGTGACGTGCAATACGAAATATTGATATAAACTGTGTTTTATACCGTGTGTCAACTTCTGTAAAAAGGAGGATCAACTGAAAGAGTGCACAATTTGATACCAAACTAAGCACAGTACGATCCATCAATATGCTCTTCAAGGGACTGTATCTAAAGTAAATAAGCGTTACCGTACTCTGCATGGTAGAAGATGAAGAAGAACAATTTCATAGGAATCATATTTTATTTTTCAACGGATACAGTGCAAAATGCAATAATGTGTGCTAATTTTGTGACTTTAATACCTAGTATTAGTAATGTTTTAGAACGAGGTTTTTCATTGATACCATCCAATTTATTGCACATAACTCAGAATTCAAAGAAACGCTGAAGTTTAGAGAAAGATTATGAAATTTTCAGACACACTTAAAAGTGTGAAGTTTTTAGTTTTAATTTCTCTACTACGTGCTTTCAGTAAGTAAAGGAAGTTGACATAAAAAATTCGATACCGAAAGCATAAGTCGGTTATATAGCAAACTTGGTATTTACGTTCGGCAACATGAAGATTTTTAAGAAAATTCTCTCAAACCACCCTTTAGATAGAATATTTTTCGAAAACATTTATTTCCTAAAAGTGAACTAAATGATTTTTATTAAAATACCGTATGTTTCAGGTATTTTCATAATAAATTAAATGTATATCTTGAATTTTCTGGTAATAGCCTCCGTATAATGTATGTTATTTTGTGGAGTGAAAGTTTAATTGGATTAACATGAAGTACATAGAAGGATAATACTATTAAGAATCATTTGTAGAAGAATAAGTAGAGAAGGGCATGAGAGTGGAACACATCAAGATCTTTTTATATAAATAAAAGTCGTTATGGTGTTAAGTACAAATTCGCTTTACTAACTCGGAGTGAGCGGCCTTGTCATATACCTCAGGGTGCGGACGGGAGGCAGGCCTTCTAATTCATGGAAATGTAGATATTAATATTCACTCACAGGAACATATTTTTTCTCGCCATGTTTTTTTAATAATTATACATTTTATAACTTATAACTTATACAAAATTGTTACTTATTTTTAAACTACATAAGTGCTACAAGCATTTTGAGAAAGTTAAATAATGCAGAATTATATATTGAATGGCTAGGGAACTATAAATTTGTAATTAATGCGAAGTTATAGTAATTATCTGGAGAGTATTAACCAGGTTTTACTGTATGTTGTTCATTTACGCTACACGTAATACAGAGTGATCCAAAAAATGTGTTCATATTTCAACCAGATAAATATACGTCTTAAAGCTTTATTACTAGAGAAAGTATTGTATTGTATCTAAAATTGTATGTAGACATTTCTTAGAAATACATGTTTAGAGGTCCCCTGAATCAAAAAGAGCATTTTTAGAAAAAAGATCTGTTGTGTGGGTGTGTACTTCTGACAGCATAACTGAAGCATGCGACACGGGGACTTTCAAGCAAATCCTCACAACCCCATATTACCCTTTACATGAAAAAAAATCTCTTATTTTTTGTTTTCACGAAACGGTTTTATTATAATATCACTTGTTTAATATATTTACAAAAGAAATAAAGTGCATATCTTCAATTTTCTGTAAATATTGTGAGAGCTTCCCCTTATTTGACAAAATTTTGTATAGTTTTGTATAACAAGGAAATCCTAAAAGATATGTAGATAAAACGTACACCAGGGAAATTTAGATGTCATTAAAATGCACAGTCTGTGTCAACCACTGACATCTTTAGGGAGAACATACTGAAGTCACAATTCATTGAGTAATTTGAAAAACAAAACAGTATCTATAACCATTATTACCGTATGCGTATGTTCTTTAGTCTCTTTGAATTACATAAAACTCGTTTAGCATACCTCTCATACGCTGAAAATGGTTATGGTTTTATGTGGCAAAACAGCAGCTACAGGTAGGTATTATTTTCAGTTTCATAGGTAAGGATACTTGTTTTTTAAGCTTACTTTTGCCTTTTATAGTTGTTGATCGAATATTTGTGAGAATTTTCACAATTTATTTCGGTCATCTTGGATGGTAACATTGCATAATTGGTAACATTGGTTGTTATTTACTGAAATCCTGGAAAAATACTATATGAAGTGCGTTGCTGTATATTTCATTGGAACTGCATTAAGTCAAAAAGCTTTTATAAGTACTAAATTATTTATAGGTTTATAGTTTCACAGTAAAACACAAACTCAAATGTTACCAGGCGAAACTAAAAACCAATTTTAATGAAGGATGCCCATAGATTACCAAGTCTGAATTATATTATTTACCAAAAAATAAGTAACTGTTCATGATCTGCTTATACTATATAATATTTGCTATATGGTATCATATCGTGGTGTTAGAAGATAATTATCCAATATTTTGCACCATAGGGAGGCTTCGAGAAAAGGAACGAATAATGGAGACGTGTTATTTGAAATGTAACTGAGCGGAGGCATTTTGAAAGCAGGTGAAGTATAGGTGTAGTAACATGACTAAATGGTAGTAGGAAATTTCTATTTTTGGAAACCTTTTTTTTGGGCGAAGCTGTCCCTCGAGAACTGTGCAATTTGCTGAGTTTGTTAAGTATATTGCAATTCCACTTGCGTCGTCCTCCGTGGTGTAGTGGTTACCATGTTAGTCTCTAGTTCCCGAGGTCGCGGGTTTAAACCAACGGAGGGCGATGCATTTTTTCGGGCGTAAAAATTCTTAGCATGGCTTCTATCGTAACAGAAGTAAAGCCTCTAGTCACTTATAGTCCATGACCTATTATGGCAGCTTTAAGAATTACAATTGCAATATTAGGAGTTATTAAATTCTCATACGAATTTAATGAAAAACTAATATTATTAGGAATTTTAATTTTAGCTTTAATTACTATTTAATGATGACGAGATGTGGTCCCGTAGATTTACGCACGTAGAAGAACCTCAAGCCTGATAAAGAGGCTTCTGATCAAAATTACCGGTCTTTCACGCCCAATATAGAATGGGACGTTAAGGACCGTAGCAGTTAATGAGCGTCCATAAATAAAAAACTATCCCACTTGCACAAAATGTTTCTAAAATATAAATTGTTTACTGCTATTTTGTCATAGTAACCTACACTTCACCTATTTTCAAAACGATTTAAAAAACAAGAGCTCAATGGTAATTTATTTTGGGTTGAAATTTAAATCGGAAAGAGAAAATATTTATAAAGTAAATAAGGAGGAAAGAGAAGGTATAGTATGGACAAGAACAGCTTAAAAGACACCGTTATACTTAGGATGAGTGTCCGTGTATGGGCAACAAGAAGACTTACACCATAATATTATATTTGAATGTAAAGAAACTAAAAATTTGAGGAATGAGTTCATCAACCACAAGTTTAATCCGGACAAAACAGCAATAAGAAAAGGATATTTACTAAATAATACAGGAGTATGGGACAGTTTTATATAAAACGAGAAGCAAGTGGAAATGGACAGTAAAGAGATGAAACAAAATTGAAATCTTTGTAATACCGAAATAACATTTTTACATAAAATGTATGCCTGCTGAGTGAATGGTCAGGATTAAATTTCTACAGATAACTTTATTTGTTGTAATATCAAACTACGTTGCCATTTAAGAAGGCAATAGTAGCTGGGAACATGAGCGATAATTACTGACAGGCTGTGCTTTACATATGATTATAAGCATTATTTTACATATGATTAAAAGCATTATTTTACCTACAGAGTTGGTTTCAGAGAAGTTCCATAAAGATTTTAGTTTTTAGTTTTTTAGTAGAGTTTATCGCCCGTTATTAATACCTACGGTACGTACAAACATTTTATAACATATTATAATGAAGCGAAAGAAAGAATATAAGAAGTTTCACAATTGTACTTTATTGTTATCATTATAAAAGCTATTGTCATTTGTTCCTATAATCTAAAGAACTAAATGACACGAAAGAAAACATGGGTTTTAACAGCGACAGGTTGACTTTCAGAGTCAAGAGTGGTTGTTTATAAAAACATTCTTTCTAGCGAAGGTTTTTTAAAACGCATTCTTTACTTAAAACCATAGAAATACAAGGCATTATTTCTGAAAATCTATAGTAAATACAGTAATTTTAGTTTATAATGAATTGCCATAAAACATTTCTGATGAGTAAGCAGTGAAAATGTTGCAACACCGTTAAAGGTTTTCCCTGTTTTTGGGCAGCTTGTGTTAATTATAACCTTTGAATGACATGAGCGTAGTGTGATGGTTGCGGCGGCGGGCGGTGCTGTAGGAGTCACCGAGAAATAAAAACTGGTTTCCCCGCTTAAACTTGTCCTGTACTTCCAACTCCGCTATTCCAAACGTTTGGCTTCATCCCCTTTCCTATATGCAATGCGCTATGCACAGAGTTCATCTTTATGATCATAAATAGAAGTGTAAAATACAAGCAGTTACAGCACCTGAATGGACGCTTTAAGGTGAAGACATCTGTTTTATAATTCTAGACGCACCACACGGATACTTTGTTTAAAAATAACATAGCGTCTAAAGTGAAATTGCACATGTAATTTAGATGATGAATCATTGATATCGACGATCCATCTTCGGCTCATGCTGTTATGGTGAAAATTTGCTGTATTCTGTGCTTGTAATCTAACCTTACCTGCCTATTTTACTGCACATATGTGCATGAACTACATTAAATCATCTAACTTATTATATATGTATTATTGCAGTCGTGGAATAGAATCGTATGTGATATTTGTAATTTATCATTTAAATCTTACCTGGACCTTACTTCCTTTATGTTTGTCAATATTTGTTTACGATTTAATTCATGCAGTGGCTAAGTTTGAGCTGCTAGTTACAAATTTTCTTTAAGATCGACAATTAAGTGTGGATAATCGATCGCCTTTAAACCAGCTATTTTTGGTGACCTTGGTACTAGAACCATAATGTTCAACAGCTGTTAGTGAATTCTTAATGTTATTTTCGCTAAATACTATTTCTATTATTCAAGATATTCAAAAAAAATATGCAATACACATGCCTTAAGTGTATTGGAGGCTCTTGAAAGTAGGAATACTCAACTTCATCTCGTATTTTCAAACTATTCCTCGTCCTCTTACCACACTTGTATCCCAGTATACCATTCTAGCACTCACAGCTATCGCCACAATTTTATCACTTTCATTCTAATACTTTCACTCAGCACCGATTGTACAATATCCCGATAAGCTTGCCAATAGCTACACTCTAAAAAACTGAATTCGACCGAAAGACCCCTGTCTAATTCTACAATTTCACGTTTTCCTCTCCTCACCGAACTGCATATAACTTATGGTGTTTAAGTTTGTCATTCTGAGTTCGACTGGAATACTACGTTGGAGTCCTCCTAAGCTATTAAACGCAAAAGGAAAGCTCGATTCTGCGCACTAATACACATCTTCTTGAAACAATTAAGAAAAAAAAATTACATTTGATCATCTAGAACATTTATTTTCACGTTGATACTTCAGAAATAAAAAACAACGAAATGGACTATAGATAATCTTGCACACCATTATAACATAGCATTAAACATTTCCAATAGAACTAATTGTTACAAAAGCATAGAAGAATGTTTCAAACATAGTGAATTAGTGCCTTTTATTTCCTTAACATTATGATAAACATTGTTATTGGCACATATACATTATTGCTATTACCTGCGATACCGCGAACGATATCTGTTACGAGATGCCGTTAAGGAAAAGGCACAATGGCAATTGTGTAACCCTTAATGCTGCAAAAGGAACATTTCTTTTGGAAAAGTAATGGCATATTTTTATTCCTGTGATCTTGCAAGATGGCGATAGCGGAATCAACATTGTTTTTGTTGAATAGTGTGCGGTGATGAACAAATACCTTAGAGATTATCCGCGCCTTTGCAAGGAAGGTTATTAAGATAACCTTTTTTTCTTTTGTTTTATATTTATGTTTATTTACAACCAATCTCGAAGCTACTCGTCCCAAATTCAAATTTCACTCAATGCTATATTTAGTTCTGTAAAAATGATACTACAATTACTAGCATTAACCTCCCAAGTAACTGGTGATTGTAGTAAATTCAGCCAGAACTACATTTGGCGTTGCATGGAGACTTTGTTATTTTAATAATCCTGTTTTAAATGCTAAAGAAAAGAGCATAAGTTGCATATTTATTCGTGAACGGGAATAAGTTGCATTAACCTATAGAATAGCAGATTTGTCGGCTGCAGCAAATCGCGAATAACTTTTAAGTTACCCTATCTCTAGGATATTTTTATCCTGAGATTATAGTGCTTGTATTAGTAAGAAATACGGCCAAAATCTTAATCGTAAGATTGTATAACGTATACTGAATCACATTTCAAATTATTTTTATCGAATTCATCGCGACAGCGTGAATGCTAGCTTCTAACTCCTGAGGTCGCGGGTTCGAATCCGGCGGAGGGCGATGGATTTTTTTTCAGGCGTAAACATCCTTAGCATGGCTTCCTTCAGAAGGGAAGTAAAGCCGGTGGTCCCGTGTAGTAGATTTACGGCACGTAAAATATCCTCAAGCCTGGTAAAGAGGCCTCTGAGCAAACATTTTTACGCCCAATATAGAATGGGACGCTAAGGATCAGAGCAGTTAAAGAGCGTCCATAAATAAAACTCAATTTCTCAATTTCATTTGCAATAGTGTGCTGATATATCTTTAAACTTTCGATGTATATTTAAGTAATTGTCTACAATACTTCTGCACCTTTGCTTCTGCTGTCTTCAACAATACTTTTGTTGCCAAAGGCTCCAGATGAAAAAATAAAACAGTGTACTTCCGTGCTAAATGTATTGTACTAAGAATAGGTTACACACAAAAGGAATCCAGTTGTATTGACATAATTACCCTTTTTATATGATTCATTTTATAGTTTTCTGTTTATATTATAAATTGTTTAAGTAGTGAAAGTAAATACAATTCGATCTCCAGATCTCTCAAAAGAAATGCTGGAGATCACTTTTATTGCTTTAGATAATTAAAATATTCCTAGATTTCTTAATCGCCATTTACCGAATTCTATAGGAGCTCCAACCCTCTCCATGTTGTACACAGAGTTTCTAACGGAACGGAAGAGTTTGCAGAAGGGGAACTAAGTAACAAAAGTTGATTGGAATTAAATGTTCTTCCACACAAGCTGTGTGTAGGACAAGGTTGGAAAGGTAGAATTAGACGACTGAAAAATTCAACACCATAGCCGGGATTTGAACTATGCTCTTCCGGTTGCTCTAAACAACTGAGCTACCATGGCAACATGCCGGGACGATATTGAAGTCCCCAATTGACTCGCATTTTTCCGGTAAACCACAAGGAAATATAAAATTGTTTTAAGATGACATACTCTACCTCAATGACGTCTTACAATGTCATTAGTATTTTAAATCCTGGGCTCCATAGTTTAACTACTATTAGCTCATTTAATGGAATTAGCTGTTTTTATAAACAGACACAGAGATTTAAAAGATCATAAAAGCCAGGAAAACGTGTCAGGTGACAGTTTTGAGTGTAGGGTGGGGTTGGGAGTAGAGCATGATGAAACCTGAAGGAATATGTAACGTTTCAGCCTAAATACAAACCATGACTAGGTAGATTAATTTGGGAATGTAGCGTATCGCGGTGCAAAGACGTCTGGGATCACCAAGGAGTGGTACTTGCACATTATTACCCGGGGTAACGAGAGACTACGCTCTACTTGAACTGAAACGCATTAAAACGAGATACTTCCCTTGGGCATGCAACTTTAACGTGAGAATACCGGTTCAGTTCTTAACACAAACTACAGCTTGAAGTGCCCCATTGCAATCATTGCGGTCTGAGAGCGGCTTAGTCATGGATAGGCCCTTTTATGGCAACATAAGATGATAAACAGCATTTTTTCCTACTGTTTTTCCTACTACGTATTTTGGATGAAGAGGAGCTTCCATTCAAAAATTCTCTTATAAGTTCATCAATGTAAGGATATTCACCCATCTGTGAAAAACGGTCCCTACTGCCAAATTTCATAAATATGGATATTAGATTTATTAAACTATAGAAACCTTCCACTTTAGTTCTACGTAGCGTTTTTGGCTGTACGATCTGTTGAAGCACCTTATATAGGAATTAAATGTCTGCGTGTTAGCTAGATCGTATTTAAGTTTTGTCAACATTTAAGTAAACTGATCATTCAAGACATGGCCTCAGGAATCTTAAAATACTACATTAGCTGCAAAGGGGCAGAAAAAGAAGGAGGGCCTGTATATGCACTAAACGCTTTTTAAACAGCATAGGCAGAATCATCGTTATTTTAGCCTAATAATTTTACACACTTTTTCGTTATTAAATAATAATACTCATATTGTGTAAATTTTTAAGCCAAAATTGAGGTCTCATATTCATGATTTATTTTCTCCCATACTATTCGGGTAATTAAAAATTCTTCTACATTTTATTCATATACTTGAATGATAAAATACTAAATTTTTCAAAAAATGATTGCATCATATTGAGGGATTTAAAACATAACAAATTATAAAACATTAATATCTCGGGAACGAATTTACGAATATACATAAAGTTTAGTGTGCATATTATATATAGGGTGGACCATTTAAGTTGTGGCTGTACAATATCTCCAAAACTATACGTTGTTGAAAGAAATGTTTTTTATAAAAGTTGCTTGATATTATGGGGGAAACTAAATGCCATTATTCGTGTTTTATTTGGAGGATGATGTGATGTTTAGGGTCAATCTAAATTGATCGTAATTGTAGGTTTCCATTTAAAAATATAAAATATATATACATATATATATACGGTAAGGGAATATGTATGTGTGTTTGTTTGAAATTCTGATTTATTATATTAAAATTTCAAACAAATCGGACGAAACTGAGGATTTTAGAAGTTTCACAATTGGGTAACCTAGTCTGGTTCTTTTACAAATATCTCCTGAATATCGCCCGTATCCTACAAGGGTGTAACACGGCACTTAACAGCGATGATAGTAATACATTTTCTGACCCGAAGATTCTGTTTGGCAGCCTACGGTATCTCCAATGTTAATGAGACAGTTCCAACGGCTGATAAATTCTAACGACATGGCATAACTACTTCTAATCTCCGTACCAGCTGTCAAATGCTAACAACTTATATCATAAGCTCGCAGACTGCGCCCGATGTGAGTCTGGGTGTGTTATCTGGTGTGAAGTCCAAGTGTTTCCACTGGAACACCTACAGATCCTGAAGCAGGTACACATGCAGTGATAAGAAACTCACTGAAACGCTGACTTGGTAATATTTGCTACCTATTTCTGCTTGCTGCAGGTTGGAACGAAGCAACTCTAAGGCCTTTCCAGGTCTCTATCAGGGAACAACAGTGATGATTGGAAAAGCAGACGTCACTGTCCTTGGAAATCTGAGACTGAATCATTGATTTCAATAATTCCCATATGTGCAGGCTGGGAACTTACTAAATAAATTCATGCTATTTTTTGTCAAGGTAATAAAGCATGTATCTACGAAAAAAATAAATAGTTTTGTTCTGATTGCCTTGACTTTTTGCTGTAACTACCACATACGTAATAGGCAGAAAAGGTATTGCATTCCACCAAAAAATTCGATACCGAGATTTCACTGGAAATACATGTTTTGAGGCCCCCTGAATCCAAATAAACCATTTTTGAAACATGTCCATAACTCAAAAACCAAAAGTCAGATAAATATCAAACTTGGTATCTAGATTCAACATCTTCCAAAGATGCGACATTAGGATTTTCAACCAAATGCCTCCACCCCAAAATACCCTTTGCATGAAACATTTTTCGAAATTTTTGATTTTCTAAATAATTGCTCTAACGATTTTTATTAAAATACCACATATTAAAGATATTTACATGACAATGTAAATTGTTTACTTTCCGGTGGCCTTCGCCCGAAGTTTACTTTCCGGTGGCCCTTCGCCTCAACTTTTAGGAATCAAATTTGTATTTTAATGTTTTCTTTAAATATTATATATATTTATGTTTGCCTCGGCTGCGCCAGTATTAATTTGTAGAAACATGTTTCTGTTAACAGGGTGTGGTACAGCTGAAGAATGTAGGCTTACACAAATTACAATTTTTACTTCACTCCATTTATTAAACCTTCACACGATTAAATAACACTTCGCTTTTATAGAGCTGTGAGATTATTTATTAATTACTTGCACTTTTTAACGCGTAAACTTTATAATATTCCCGTCTCACACTGAATACGTATTAAACTTCTCTTGGACGCGTCTCGTGTCCAGTTAGGAACACTGTCTGCTAGCAACTGAACTGATTTCTAACGCCTGAATTTGTAAATTTCTGTACTTCAACTCTATGATTGGCTAATCCTACTCCAATAGAATACCTTCATTTAAGTTAAGCTTTTTTTTTTTTTGGTTGTTGATTGGCTATTTATAAACTGTCTAAAAATTGCATTATTGTTGCTCTAAGAATTACTAGTAGCATTATTACTTTCCAATTCATTATTGCCTCAAGGTTACTAATTGTTATCTCATTGTTAGCAACTTTTGACCTATATTCTCACAGCTCCTACATTATTAAATTACGTAATACATTCACATAACATTATTAAACATGTACATAATAATATAAACATTAATACAATAACTGTTACATACATTTTATATATTATACACATATTGCTTTAAGGCGGGCTGTTATTAAATTTTATATTATATAATTACACTGAAATCATTTAAGTGTTAAAAACACTGCCTGAATATATACAAAATAAGCTTTTGTAAGATTAGTTTGTTTACTATTAATAAACGTTGGAGGGTAGATTAAGTCATATGAATGTATCAAATCTGATTTTTTTACTATATACTTAGAACATAAAACATAAAACAAATTTAAAAGAGCTTGTCAAACTTTTATTAATGTATTAATTTTAATTATAATTAAGCACTTTTTGATAGGATAAAATTAAATGCTCTTTACACCCTTCGGTTTATCGAATCCCTTCCAAATTTTTCCCTTGACTTGACCTTACAAACACATTATAGTTTAGGCACTTCTTAATTTTATTTAGTTCAAATTTTGTATACATGTTAGTGAATTTTTCAACATTTTCAATGTGCCTTATGGAAAATAACTTATTTCAGTTGATCTATTTAGTATTTGTAGCCAGCACACATCAATTTTAAAGCCGCAATTCCTGAAGCTCTTCTGAAAATTTAGAGCTAAAAAGTTATTAACTGTGATCCAAGGAGAAAAATTAAAAATTGAGTTTTATTTATGGACGCTCTTTACTTACTGTAGTCCTTAGCGTCCCATTCTATATTGGGCGTGGAAGTCCGGTTATGTTGCTCAGAGACCTCTTTATCAGGCTTGAGGTTCTTTTATTGCCGTAAATCTACCACACGGGACCACTGGCTTTAATTCCCTTCCAAAGGAAGCCATGCAAAGGATTTACGCCCAAAACTCATAGCCCTCCGCCGGTTTTGAACCTGCGACTTCGGGAGGTCCAAGAAACATTCTGAATAGTGAAAAATAGTGAAATAAAGGAATTGATAAAAATGGAATTTAAAGTTCTACGCGATGCTTTACATAAATTGTGCAGGACCAATTAAATAGCCATGTGTTGCTTTAGAAATATTGATGTTAAAAAACCGATTGTGTAGCGTGTATCTACAAAGTATAAGTAGAATACATAAGCAAATCTAAAATTTTCACATTTTGTTTACCAAACTTTACAGATACATTGCCTTAAATAAAAAAGTGGGTAAGCAAACAATAGGAAACCTTATATAACAAGACTGTATCCCCCCTCCCAAAGGAGGCATTCACTCATCACAAATGAAAAGAGAATATAAATGATTTGGAATTATTAAAACTGCTTTTACAAAGTGATCTGCCGATAACCTAATCTTGTGTAACACAAGTGTCATTGTTATCGTGCAGAGATTCCAGTAACTGAAATAAGCTGTTAATTCTGTTAATGAACGAATGCATATGTAAACGGGATCGAAAGGATACACAGTAGCTCAAATACATAAGGTTTTATAAGAGCTTTAACATCAGAGGGACTCAAAGCAACAATAAATACAGTGTTTTTAAAATGTCCTACTGGAGTGTAGCCATTAAACAGCATTATATGTCATACTATTTTATTACGTGGAGCCAAATTGCGTTGGGTAAGATGCCTAAATTAGGAATGGTAAATAATAAAAGAAGTCTTATGTGTAGCATGCGCATAATTTTCTCTACTCACTCTTCTACAAGCTATTCACAAAAAAGTTTCTTCTTCCATCTATTGCTTCTTAATCGAGATAAACCGTCATTATACATTTCGTTGTAGGTGTAGGATTTTAAAAACCGGGTCGCTATATTGCGATGATTTAGAAATTCCTCGCTGTTTGCATAACCAACAGAAAAAACGAATAGTGATTAACCACTTAAAAAGATATATTTGAAAATTCAAACCAGTATCCAAGGATACCTCTCAATTAGTTAATATCAAAATAGTTATTTACGTGGAAAGGACGAGCAAGGTGTTTACGAATGAAATGAAGCTGAGGCTGGAACAGCGAAACAAGTCCTGAAAAAAGAACCTTTCCTGCAGTTACGTTCAATATTCTGTTTCATACTTTGTCGAAATACATTATATCTTAGTTAAGTATTGTACTCCATACTATGTTGAACATGGACGCAGTCATATGCTTCATATGCTCATTGTAGGGCCAATGTGTTCATATGCTCATGTTGGAGTGCGGAAAGTAACTGAACGGAAAAGTTCAATTTGGTGTGCTGGTTTGGAGACAGAAAAACATGAAATTCCACATATTATGTAAGAATCCATTTTATTTCATATAAAGTATATGCTTTAACGAGATCTACATGTTTTGTATAGTCAATTTTTCTTCTTCTTTTGGTTTACCGGTTACACGAGTCGCGGTTTTAAAGTAAGTACCATTTTAATATTTTGCCACTATAACGCTGCAGTCGTGATTTTGAACATGCGCGACCACTTCCTCGATTCACTTCATCCAGGCCAGATGCAGCTGTGAGAGATCGCCACTTTGTTTGCTGGTGTAACCTGATCTGACTTCACAGTCGGCGGGTCCTTCGATTGTTTTGAAAATTTCGAAACGCTCTAACAGCAGGGAAACACGTTCATCCCAATTGCGAGGCTTATAGGGAAACAATAATGAGTGACAGTGCCACACAGCTAAAAAAACTCAAGATGCAATGGCATCATTTGGTTGAGAACAATTAGACCACCCTCCCTACAGTCCGGATTTGTCATCAAGCGATTTTCATCTGTTTCTTCATCTGAAGGAATTCCATTCTGGAAAACATTTCATCGACGATGGTGTGAAACAGGAAGTACAAACTTGGCTTTCATCACTGGCGGCATTATTCTTTCACGAAGGCATACAAGAACTGATTTCCATTTACAAGTGCCTAAATAACGGCGGTGACTATGTGGAGGAATAGTGTAAGGTCTAACGTAAGGAATGATAATAAAAAATCGCCTCGTACAAAACGCATTCACAATAAAGAGGACTTCACAGGTTGTTTGTAAAAAATTCGAATATACATCTTATTTGTCATACATGTGTCTAAACAATGCTATTGAGAAAATTAAAGATTAACGAAACCTTTTCCACCTAAATGTTAGTTTAGGGTGAGGTGATTTTCTTGAAGATCTTTATCTCATATCCTTGGAAGATACTGTTTTAAGTACAAAGTTTGCTATTTAATCGACTTTTAGTTTTTGAATTATACTGTTCGCACACACACACACACACACACACACACACACACATTCACAGAGAGATAGACCGTTGTTTAAAAAAACGTTCTTTTTATACATGGGATATGAAAACCTGTAATCTCTATACCAATGTTTGAGTGCAATGAAATACTTCCCCTACTTACTATAAGTAAGAATCACCACAAACAACAACAAATAAAAGTAGTTTTACAGTTTTTTTAGCCAATAAAGCAGTTCATGTATGTGTATGTGGTATGGAGACAACCTTCTTCAAATAACTACTAAAATTAGCATATTGCATTTATTATGACATTAAATGATTTATACATTTGCCAAATTTTCATATTTTATAGCAGTAGGACAAATCTTAAAGATTTTTAATTCCTTAAACATATAATTTATGGGGTTAACGGAATAAAAAGTAAATGCACCACCTACATTTTTACCTATTATATTGCAAATGTTATGGAAAAGTAATTCATTCTCGGCAATAGCTTCTATTATTCTTTATAGCTCCTATTCCATCACGTTTTATATATTTCATTGCAATTCATATTGGTATATTTTTCTCATTATTCGTTTAATGATGATCCTTTACTTTTCTTTCCTTTTGGTTTGTAATTTCTGAAGTATGTGGCAGTAATTTGTATCACAATAATGTAAATGCCAGAGTGATTGTAGTGTAAATAAGCATTATTGTATGACATTGATTTGAGATGTTTGTTAATTATAAGCATTGTTAGGAAATAAGTTTACACGGCCTCACTGAAACTGACAATAGGAGCGCATAACAATGTGCGAGGGGGTGAGTTGAATATTAATTAGAAGAGACAAACAAATGACGTCAGATTGGCGCGCTTTTCTTAGGAATAGCGGGAATATTTTCCCTAGAGCATATGTTTTCGTAATTTTTGATTGGAAAATAAAAATAGACGCTAATGTTGGCGCGTTTTATTAACCAATAGCAGCTCGGTTATAATCTTTAGGCATATCGGGGTGTGGGAGTATAAAAAGCTAAAGTCAGAGGCAGATTTCGTCAGTCCAACAGAAGCATTTACGCGTTATACGTCGCACAGTTAGTTCATCAGAATCGTTCGCGGATTACACGTCGCGTAGTTCAACGGAAGCATACATAAAGTACACATCGCAATTCTACAGAATCTCTCGCGTCTTAAAGTTTGTTATAAATGTGAAACGCGAATTAATAATGTGCAGTAAATAAGTGATTATAGTGATATTAGAAAATATAACAGTTTCAGTTTGGCGTGTATCACGAATCAATATGTGAACTTAATTGTGACGGTAATAAAAGTGTAAAAACAAATTCTTTTATGAGTGTTATCTGTGAGTAACAAATCCTTTCCGTTTACACACCCTGTTTAAGAGATTTGCTCGACTGAATAATAATAATAATAGCTAGCCGGAGCACAATGAACCCAAAATGCAAAATAATAAAACAATAACAGGCGCCCAGCAATAAGATAACACGAGGTGACTGCGACAAATTGGCTTCCATACATGGGGCATATAAACATGAAGCATCTTCCAACTACCAACTAATAACAAATATACCACTTCAAGTATTCTGGCAGTTTTTTTTGTTCTCTAAATATGCATTATGTACTTTGTTTTATATTGTTTTGATTTATCATTTGGCTATAAATCTAATTTTCTATCATTTAATTTATTGATGGTCAACTTTTTGTATCCTGTAATTGCTCTAAATATTTAGTCATTTAATTTAACTGTGTTTCATTCTTTTCTATCATAATCCAAATCTCAGAAACATATAATAGTTTTGCCTTTTCCAAAATTTATGAAGTTGGAGGGAATCGGTTTTCAGGTACTGAAAGAATTATTAAACATCTTATGAAATCATTTGTATGCTCTACATAACACATATTTTTATGTTTTTTTAAAAGAAATCCTAAGATTTAATTTTATTATTATTTTGTTGTAATGTAATGTATATTCAGGTGAATAAAATTAATTAAATTCTTCCTTTATTTTTCTAATGAATTCTTTTTGATGTCATTCAAGTAACTAAACCTCTACGTTTTCTTTTGTTTGGCCAGTGCTTTGTTTACATCACATGTAAATTCCTAAAAATGTTACATTCGCGTACTTGTTTTAAACTATATATTCTTACCGCTCGTACGGAATTTTGCGTCTCGTCAAATGACCAAGCTACAGCCGGTCGCGTTTGTACATCAACTTCGCTTCTTAGAACTGTGCAAAGATCCTAGTTTATAACTACTGCTGGAGATTTCGTTATCCCTCAGCAAAACAAGAATTGTGTAGAATAAATACACTCCAGTTAGCAGTCATGTTTCATGTATGCTCTCCATGAGCTCTTTCAAAGGGTGAGGAGTTTTCTTGTGCGCTTTGCCCTTTAGACTAACCTCAAAATAAAAATTAAAGAATAATAATTTGGGGGAGCGAGAGGGCCTTATTTCATCAATAATTACTGTATGTTCAAACACCTTAACTATACCCACAGACTCTGCTGTACGATCAGTGGAGGAATGTTGTTGAAATCACCGACATGATTTCTTTTCTTTCTTTTCTTGAATGAAAAATGGAGATAGAATGTAATTTCAACCTGCCTCCATTTTTTGTTCGCTTAAAGAAGAATCTGACCATTGTACACTTTGTGCTAGCCACAAACCCCATAGGGGTTTCTTGTACGAATACAGGCGGCAGGCGTGAATGAAGAAGGGAGCCAACCTTGACCGAGACGTAAAACCTCGTTCGATTTTATACATTCCTAACTATGAATTTCATACGTTTATCTTTAATGATAGATATTTATAATCATAGCTATGTATTTCATTGCTATTTTAAAAATTTCAAATACTGCTTTCCTTAAATTATTTTCCAAATTAGAACAATTATTCTATTGTTATAGAACTCCAACACGGCCACAATAAAGCGAAGGCGTTAAAACCGCCTTGATTGTGGAGAAGATAACAAGTTTTCATACAGCTACAGAACACTGATATTAAATTTTCCAAAGTTCAGCTACCTCTACTTAACTTTCCTCAGGTTATTAAGAACTTAATGGGCCCAGAGACTGAATCTAACACTTTTCGTAATTTTGTTTAAATATTTACACATGTTTCTTGTCATAAAGCTAACTCATGCGAATAATTTCAATTGATATAATAATTAATTTCCAAGATGTTAAATATTTTATAAATAGTTAATAGAAAATGTTAGAACTTTGAAGATTCCTTGCAATATAAAATTTAAAATACAGCAATTTATTTATTTTTTGTCATGTTCTCTAAGTTTAAAGGTATAGGAATTATATGTATGCTTATTGAGCTATTAATTTGTCTTTCTTTTGACTTTTCAATAACAATTGTGGACTTTCAATGCTCAAAAACTGTTTGTATCCAAGCAAAATTAAAACTAAGGGATGTAAATATACTTGTGAATATCAAACGTAAATTTTAATTAAAATCTGATGTGAAAGGAACAAATTACTTATAGATTTAAAAAACTTATCCTCGGTGTTCCCGTAATTATGCACGACGCGCCGGTAATGATGGTTATATGTTGTAGGGGTCTCGGGGTGGTACAAATTTAATCAGTTACGAGTTGTGGTGCTGTAAATAAATGAATACATAAAGTGCAATAGGTATTATAATTATAAAACGCGGCAGACTGAAACCTCTTCGTAGGGAACACACCGCCCTAACCACTTCTACACAAAGCACAGCTGCGGCTACTTGACAGATAACCTTCATAATTATCTAATTCATGCTCTAAGGATCATTATTATACTATAATACAAGGGTAGCGAAAGCGACTTTCTTGCGCGAGTCACCAAATATGCAACACGCACTGCATCACTCAGCAGCATGTGTAAAACAAAGGGACTGTTGGAGAGAGGGAACGGCGCCTACGAGTCACGTTTTCGCCACCTCTGCTGTAATGTATTACGGAATATTACATTAGTATCCATACACATAATACTATGTATACGAAGTATACAATTAATAATGCACAAACAGTATGTTGGTCTATATTTTTAGTGTTAGTACACCATATACACTTGGCTCGCGGTAATAGTAAAACCAGAAAGATTTTAAATAAACTAATTGAAACAACAGCAAGTAGTCCTATGTAATGTAATGGTATAATGTACAGATATTTGACCATCCCTGATGTTATCATTTGAATTGCCTATTCGAACAAAGTGGTCGGCGAATCGGAAACACCGTATATTGGAAAAAAATGCAAAACAGATCATCATATATGCCTTTAAGTGCTTACTCACTGACCATTTCAATATTGTCAATATACCTTAAAATAACATAGCAAAAAGGAAAAAAAGGTATGATCTTTTATGATCTGTATTGGTTTTAAAAGATCGTAAACCTAAAATTTCATAATTTTGTCATTTTTGGTCAAACTCTGAGTGCTCAAATCTCTTAGGTTCCCATTTAAAATAAATGTGAAGTGCATTTTCCCAGAGTTTAACTATTAAGAACGTAATGCAGACTCTAAAACTAATTTTTTATTATGATTAACGTAATTTCGCGTCTTGCAGGACACATACTCTAAGTCATGTTACACCTGATCATAAAAATGAACACGAAAGAAGACGTCCAAGGAAAATTGATGCCTGTCAGGCTGTTGCGAAAGCCCGTCTTTTTTGTTTTGTGAAAATAAACAACACGAAACCGGGAATTAATATTATTCATGTCGACGCCCTGTCAGCATTCCGTTGCACGACCCAGCAGTTTGATTCCAATGACCTGCAGATTGACAAATAACCGCATTAAAAATAACGGCCGGAGGAAGCAACTGGTTCTCTAACTCCGGTAGTTGAAAACGTGTAATGACTCGGAAAAATGAACTTAATTATTTTCTATAAGGTTGAATCAAAATCATACCGCTGCTAGTCTACATTCCTTGCACGAGAAGCGTGAACTTCCCTTCGTGGGATTTGTAATTCAATGCCTTGGAATGTACACGAAATTTTCATCAGGAGCCTTAAATTTCCAGAGCAGTCCGTCCTCGATTATTATTAAAAATCGATGGGTTTTTATTCCTTGCCTCTGCTTGTGTATGGTCGAAGATAACGAACGTTGAAAAGGAAGTAATGTTTTAGAATACCATATTACTGGCAGACCGTTTACAATAATGAACCAACATGCAAAACTGGATTGCAGAGCAGTTTTCATGTAAATATATTGGAAAGAGGAAACAGATTGATTTAACAGCATATTACAACACATGGTTTGGGATCCTTTCAAAACTCTGATGTGCAAAGTTCACAAGACTTATTCTACCATTATTTTCATTTTCATAGTATTCTACAAGTTAATTGCGCAAAAGCTTATATTTCTACCTACTTCCTGCTAAAAAAAACATAATAATTATCTCTCGAAAATGTTAAAATTATGTATAGTATGTTAATATAAATACATTTTGTAGGTTGATAAAGCACTCAATTGTTAATACAACTTGATAGGTATTACATAACCTTACAGGGACTCACTGGAAGCAATAGAACGTTCATAATTAACATTCCAAAGTGTGCTCTTTTAAAATGTGCAAAATTCCAACAAAAGTTAGCGAATATTTTGGAAATGTTTAATTATACAACTTTTATTTATTATAAATTGCATATAGAGCTGTCGTTTTTCCATAGTAATGTTCATGAGAATAAAAGAGGACTCCAAAGATTATTATTAGAAATATTCATCATCATATTTGTGAACGAATGACTTAAAATAATACAATATTTACCATATAAAAGAAGTTTTTGGAATAGAGGAATAATTCTGAAAATAGATAGAGTGTGCACTTGCTTTGCATCCATGAAAGATGCTTGACTTAAGAATGAATTTATTTATCCAACCTCCCCAATTTAACTCTAACTTTTTCCCCTTTCTTTCTTACTCGGAATATCTCAGAACATCTGCTTCCAATTAAATTTCCGAGTAGAATGCAACACTTCGTCTACCTTAGACATTACGCAACAGAGAAAATATAAACGATCAACGTAAGTAAACCACTTCCCTGCCCTTCCAAAGGTTCTGTAAGACACTTCGCACAGTACATTGTGCAATACATTTTACACTGTCATACATCTTGAAAATTTAAAACATTTAACATTGAAAGTAGCCTGGCTTTTTGGAAATAGTTGAATGACGACACACAATATCTTGCCTACATGAATTACTACTACGATAGATTCAACTGAGTCTGTTAATTTTGAAGACTATAATAATTAGCATTCTTAGAAGGCTGTGATCACTACAAAAATAACGCCAGAGCCTTTATAAAAAGAACAAACAAAAGCATGAATGGTATTATAAATTGGGACTGAAAATGAGATCCAAAATTAAATAATGTTTATTTCTGATATATATATATATATATATATATATATATACCGGGTGTTTCAGAAATACTTTTACAAACTTCGGGTATGTGTTCCTCACACCAAAAGAAGGATAAAAGTTCATATGAACATATGTCCCATAATCCTTGGTTTACGCGTTATTCCTGTCGCAATGAAAGTGTGAGTTCAACGGCCTTCGGGGTCCGACCTCAAAACTTCATTTCTCTATGCATTCATAGAAGGCGTTGACCCATTGTACTACATACGGTAGATGGCGAAGTGTTGCCATGGAGACTTGTTTATGTTTGTCATTAGTCTGTCTTCAACGTTTCAATTGTGTACATGTAGTGAGATAACTGCACGTGTTTCGCTCCACCATGGCTGGATATTCATTTCGTGAACAGGCAGACATGATTTTTATGTATGGTCGCGCGAATGGTAATGGACGCGAGGCTGCACGACTCTATCAGATGGAGTTTCCAGACCGAAGGCAACCGAGTCATCCAACCTTTGTCGCTGTTTATCGTCGGCTTGCTGAGACAGGAACCGTTGCACCACGGACTATTGATCGAGGAAGACCAAGAGACCTATGGATGGGCAGAGGAGGACCAGCTCCATGGCTTGCACGTTCTCCCGACCTCAATCCTGTGGATTTTTACCTCTGGGGGCATCTTAAATCATTGGTTTATGGAGCAGCCATCCCGGATGCAGAAACGCTTCATCGACGTTTCATGAAACCATTCGAGACCATCCGGAGGTTTTGACAGGGTGCGACATTCCATGATTCGACGAGTACAGGCATGCATAGAAGCAAGAGGAGGACATTTCGAGCATTTATTATGAGTTTTGTGTGTTATAAGTGTACCACTGTGTTGAACTCCTCCTAACAAGAAAACAAAGGATTATGGGACACATGTTCATTTGAACTTTTTTCCTTCTTGTGGTGTAAGGAACCCATACCCGAAGTTTGTAAAAGTATTTCTGAAACATCCTGTATATATACATGATAATGCATAAACATAAAGTAACTTTCATCAACTTCCACTATACTTTAAGGATTGACTTTACTATGAAAATAGTATTCTATTCTATTCTGTGTTATTTAATGCTCAGAGCATTAAATAATGCTCCATTATACTTTAAGGAAGGAGTTTTCACTAATTTTAAAATGCTTGCTCTAAATATGATTATTTCTTCCCGGTACTAAGGTACCTCGTCTTTGAGACAATTTAGGCAGTCTCAGTTTCATACTTTGAAACGTGAAAGTTGTTTTCACTGCACGGTTTTACTGCCTGCATCAATCATTTAAAATGTGTGATAACAACGTCTTTCTTTAAGCCAGCATCACTACACTTTTAGCCAAATATGTAGCTTATTCTTTAACAGCATGTACAGAAAAATTTAGTAGTTAGAAAGGAAATTCATATTGCTCTGATGGATTTGGAAAAAACATGCAATAGTCTTAGCTTATCACATCAATTATGGAAGCAGATACAAGAAATGGGAATCAGGCCAAGACTATTTAATTCAGCAGTTAACTAACGTGAAGGTAACAGTTAGAAGTGAGCTGAGTAGAAAAATACACAGCTAATAAAGGCTTGCAACAGTGATGTGGATTATTACTCATCGTTATTCAAAATGTATTTAAGTAAAATAGTACAGAACTGGCTAAGAAGTGTCAAAATATGGGAATTTCGGTGTATAATAACAAGATATTCACGTTATATTTTGCTGATGATCAAGTATTAACGGCTGAACACGAGAAAGATTGATTTTACATATTAGGAAACTACAGGAAGCATGGTTACGCTGGCCAAGGACTAGAACTAGGAGCGGAGAGGGACTTAGCACTTCCACTACGAAGATCTTTTATGCCTGAGCCTTTGGCGGGAAGCCACGGGAGGGAAGGGTGAATTGAGAGGAATCAGAGGGCGGCCAGACCAGCAATTGCGATAGGGCAGAGGGTAGGTTCACTACCTTTCCAGATACAAACTCCCCGGATGGCAGCCGGTACAACCGCCACGCCCCGCATGCTTGCACATCCCACTGAGGGTACCAGGACTCAGAGACCGTCCCCATTCCAGGGGATGAAAGTGTTACAAGGAGTACCCTTTTTCCCTGCTATGCAACGCCGAGACACCCGCCGACCCTGAAGCACCTAAGCAGATGAAAGGCGAAGTGAAATGAACATGGAGGTGAAATGGAGGGACAGGAAATTCGGGGGGATGTAATGAACCTTCCCAGCTTTCGCCTAACGACCGGAGAAACCCCCGAAAAAGCCTATAGGTCAGGAACGTCAACCGCGAGAATTGAACCCACGACCTCCCGACCCACGTCCCCCTGCGTACCACATATGTTACCGCCTGAGCCATCCCGCTCGGTTATGCTGGCCTAAATTATGATTTTTGGAATATATATCTGGTAATTTGGAATAATAGGTGAAAAATCTTGTGTTATATTCACATTTCTTTCTCTACTTTCTACCGTTTATTAGTGAGTACACATATTATTCTTACGAAAGTTTATTTTCCTATCTACATCATTTAATTGGGATAAACCTTTCCGGAAATACCTTCATTATACATTTCGTTATAGATGCAAAGGAAATAACGATAGTCAAATGTTTAAGAACTGGACACTGTGTGCTGGCCTTAAAATTCCATACTCTTTCCGTGACATCGCGAGAAACAATTGAAAAGCGAAGGTCTTTAAAAGAATGGCTAAATGTTGAACAATTCCAACCGTTAAGATTCCCTATCTAAGAAATGGCTCATGACCAAAAAAAAAAAGTTATTTAAAATAAATTGCGTCTTTAAAGGAAATCTACAATTTTTGTGTAATACGTTTTCGTCTATCGCTTAACGTTTACCGGTATAAAAGGTTATAATTCCTTCCCAATGACCAGGACTCCATAGGCTATTCCCAGAAAATTCAAGATATACATTTTATTTGTCAACTAAATATTTTTAATATCCTAATCAAAGTTGTTTGATACAATTTTTTAGAGAATCAGAAATGTCGAAAAATCCCTCATGTAAAGGGTAATTTGGGGTGAAGGAATTTTCTTAAAAAGCTTCGAGTCACATCTTCGGAAGATACTGAAATTAAATACCAAGTGTGGTGTTTATCCGACTTTTCATTTTTGAGATATGCTTTTCACAGAAAAACCGCGCGCGACCTTTTTACAAAAATGCTTTTTCTTCTTTAATTTAGGGCACCTCAAGACAGTATTTCCGGTGAAATCTTAAAAGATGAAGGAAAATATTATTAAGTATCAAACAAGGGGAAAGGCCAAAAATAGTAAAAATAAGGTTAAAAATAAATAAGAATGGGCACAAAATAGAAAATATATAGAACCCTGGTAGAAACGCAATTCTTTAATAGTGCAGAAATATGGGATGCCAAAAATAAGTAATCCACAAAAAGTAACTCAAACAGAAATGGATTTTCCCAGGCGTTCAAATAGATAACAAGATTGCACAGAATAAATAATAAATATATAACGGTTATTATGAAATACAAACAAATATAGTGGATAGAGTGAGATGAAGCAAGTGATATATCTCAGACATGTAAGAGGAATCCATTATAGAATACCTCAGGAATTTATGTGAATGAATACCGACAGGAAGGAAAAAGAGGGCATAACTGAGGCAGTGCTATAGGTAAAATTAAGGCAATTTCAACATCAAAACTTAAAAAAAACATAATTGCAATTAAGAAAAATTCTAAGAGAAATGTAGACGCGAGGATCTGATAGGGTCAAAACGTATAACTTTTAAAACTTCAAAGGAAAGAAAATCTTATCATTAATTTCCAATTTGGAAATTGGAAAAATAGAAAGAAGAGAAATTTGGAAATAGAAGACAAGCATGACAGGAATTGAGCCAACAGAGAGCAGAGTAACAGCATATGGCATAGAGACCTGCATAAGGTATGTAAATAAGCACAACTTAAGCACTATTAACAAACCGTAAAAGGTAACAATCGTATAGATAAGAATCGAATCCACATGAGCTTAGCAGATACACCTTTGTAATTTTTCTAGATACATCATCGATTTAGATATAATCCAAAAACGGTTCTCTTCTGTTTCTCTTTCTATATGAAATAATTTCATTATATTGATCATTGCAGGTTAGTTGGGATGCCAAGTATGGAGCTATCAGAATGACGATGGAGTCCACCTTTGTGTTACAGAATCGCTATATAAATACCGCGAGCACAAAGGAAAGAAATATTGTACACGTAGCATAAATGACCGTGCAGGTCAGGAGCTGGGGCACGCGACTGGCAGACCGTGAAGAGGTCTTGAAGATACGGTCCTTTCCGGTCACTCACACGGCTGCGCTACATTTCGCTCTCCAAAATACGATCCCATCATCGGTACATGCTCTTGGCAGTACTAGCGGTGATGGCGGCTATTTCTCTCGCACCTCTTCCAGCAGTGGTTTCACTGCTATATAAACGGTATTTCTCTCTGTGAATAGAAAAGCGATCTGTTTCTCTCTAGGATTGCATATTCAAACTGTATGTCCCGAGTTTGCATTTCTATTTATGCATTTCCACTTTCTGTATGGAACATGTGTTCTGTACATATTTGGATTAGTTCGCGACAAGCCCAGCAGCAATCTTATGTTCTATATTGTTCCACATTTGTTTCGTTTTCCTAGCATACATGTTCTGAACATGTGATTTTTCCTGCTAGGGAGCGATAACTTAACGAAGTACCGGTGCTTATAGCTATTTTCAAGATAGAGTCGCTGCGTCCTTAACAAGGATGTTAATAACAAAGTTGGGGGAAAAAAAAGCTCGCTTGTGGGATGCTATCATTGCGGAATGCATTGAATCTCAATAACGGAAAGGCATATTTTAGTGATATTTCGGCAGCTTGAAAGACAGATGCGGAGGGGGAAAATACAAACCTGAGTTTAACAGGAAAGTACTCAAGATACGAAAATGTAAAATATCAGGTGCCCTGTAGGTACTTAAATTCTAATTTTTTGGCTGCCTGAAGTTTTTAAGAGGGTGTGAATAAGTGGCTTACTGGCAACGTAGCAGGAATAAAGTGAGGTGCAATGTAGAGCAATTTAGGTTAAGAGTGCAAACAGAATATTGTGTATCTCGGAAGCACTGTAAGACAGTGTACTTGAGAATCCATCTAAAGGTTCCAGTTTTTGCATTATCAATACAGTACTTACCTCCCTGTACACTTTATGCGACAATATCGTAGCTTTAATGCTGATTGTTCTGATAGACATTCTAAAGATGTCCAGCGGTTGTGCATGGAAGTAGGCCGAAATGCGAGAGCCATTAGAGCCCAAATTTACTGTATATGGGGAGAACAACTATTTGACGCACATTTTCACAAAAACTCTAAATCCCTGGCGATTTTCTTGTATAATGTTTTTCAGTATTGAGATATATGCTCCATTGAATCACATTTTAGTAAGAAATTTCGTGCCCATCAGTGAGTTTTTCTGTTTTTTTTAAAGCAGTAAATGCATATATGGTAGCTGCAGTTTAAAACAGTAATTTATCTTTGAACGTCCATTGCTTTAGTAGCTTGTATCAATAGCTTATATCAACTCAAATGTTCAAGAAGCTTCTTTTAACGAGTTCCGAACAAGTTACAAACAGTTCAGATCAGTGTGTCTTCTATACATGCATAAGGAACAAGTTATATCGGTTCCAGACAAGTATAAGGAACATGCTCCAGACAAATGTCTCATAAAATTCGGCTGTGGAAACGCACCTTAAGGAACCGGACATATAGGATAGGGTGACAACACTTGGAGCAGTGCACATCATGTCTGCTCTGCGTTACACTCACAGAGAGTCAACACGAGTAATATCAACATTCGGTAGAAAATGTATCGCAAAAATTAAACGTGCAAATTAATACCTACATACGAGGGCTGTCCCAGAAGTACCCGACCTAACAAAGAAAAAACAAAAATTTCGGAAAATACATTTTTATTTCTCTACATAGTCTCCTTTCAGCTCGATACACTTTTCCCAGCGGTGTTCGATAGCTTCGATACCCTGTTTATACTGAGAACCATCGAGTTCTACACAATAGCCATCAACTGCAAACTCCATCACTTCACTGTTGTCAACTCTTTTAGCACCAAGCTATATCTTCAATTTTGGAAATTTGGCGAATGGGGTGCATGAGGAAGCAATTTGAACTTTAACGCATTGATTTTGGCCATAGCGATAATGAATGTGTGAACTGGTGCATTGTCTTGATGAAACAAAACTTTCTTTTCCAGTAAATGCGGCGGTTTTTGCTTGATTTCATCATTAAAATGCTGCAATAAGCTTGCATAATACTCGCCATTGATTGCTTTTCCTTTTTGAACATAATAAATAAAAATTATTCCATACACATTCCAAAAAACTGACGCCGTGTACTTGCTGCAAATGGAATTCTCTCACCTTCTTTGGACCCGATTCTCCCCTTTCAATCCACTGTTTTGACTGTTCCTTCGTCTCAGGTGTGAAGTGATGAATCCATGTTACATCCATGGCTATGAATCGACACAAAAACTCGGCTTTATTGCAGCAAAACATCGCAAACACTCGACCGAAACATCCCCATCCGATGTTTTCGTTCCATTGTGAGTAAACGCGGCACCCATCTTACGCACAGCTTTCTTATGTCTAAATTTTTAGTCAGTATGCGATGTACAGCACTTTTTGAAATGCCTATAATGTCTGCTAGCTCACGCACTTTCAGTCGATGGTCATCCAATACCATTTTGTGGATTTTCCTCACAATTTTTGGCGTGGTCATCTCATTTGGTCGACCACTGCGATGTTCGTCTTGGCAGCTTGTACTGCCTCGCTTAAGCTCCGCCACCCAATATTTTACTGTTATAAACGAAGGAGCAGACGTCCCCAGAATAGAATCTAGCTCAGCTTAAATATTATTTGGACTGAGACTTTTGAAATGAATGTATTGTATCACATAACGATGACCAGTTTTATCCATGTTTACAAATTTGCTGAGAGCGTTCACTATTGATGACTGCTAAGCAATTACTAAAAGACGTAGCATCATCAAACTTCAGACTTAAGCTTTATAAGCTTGGTACTTCCTACAACAATAATTTTTTTGAAATAACAACCACCATCTATACATCAGGTCGGGTACTTCTGGGACTGACCTCGTAAATTGTATTTTATTACGAAAATAATGAAATTCAAATTTGAATGTGTATCCAAAATAAAAGCCAAGAAATGAGGTCTAGGTAATAAATACAGAGGACAGACAGTACATCCCTGAGCACACAGATGTTATGAGGGACGAAGAAGCGTTCAACGTAATTGCAGATGACGACGAAGAAAGAAGACAGCGCTCCCAATGGTACACATGGACGTCGTTACCAGTGAGACGGTTAACAGGAACCAGATAGGAAAAATATTATGTGATAAATTCACATGTCTTTCTCTGCCACTCTTCTACAACTATTCTTACAAAATCGTATTCTTCTATTTCGTGTTAAACGTCTACAGCTATGTTTTAACTACACATTTAGTTGTGGGTATAAGATGGATAAATAGGCTGAAGCAGTTATCAAATCTTTCAAAAGCGGGTTGCCACGTAAAAGCTTTGAAATTCCGTGCTTCGCGCACCAACACGAACAAAATATGAGTAACGACTTACCGCTTGAAAAAAAATACTTGTAAATTCAAATCAATAATAAAATATATGTCTGAATTTGTTAATGGCACATAAAATATTAAAATAAATTTGATGTCTTAACAGACACACAATTTTGTTTAGTAAGTTTGTCTACTTCTTATGATTTACCAGTTATACAAAATTGAACAGAGCTCATCAGAATGAAGAGGGCTTCATATATATATATATATATATTTACAATGTACATTACATGTATAGGCCGAGGAAAATTCTTAAATTATCCTGAAAAATGTGGAGATTCCATTGCTTATCAGTGATTTCAGGGTTATTAAGGACAACGATAGTGTCACGTATACGGTCTTTCATAAGTATGGAATAAGTAATTAAAATAAAACTAACTCCTTTTTTTAAAACAAATGCTTGGAAACATCAATTTAATATTTTGAAAGGAAAAGTTTACAAAAAAAAGATAAAATTTTCAACCATTATTGTACAGGATGACGTCATCGATAAAACTTTAAATAGCAACATATATTTTTCTGAAAGGTTTTTCGTTATCTTATTTAGCTACATGAATAATTTTATTTGTCTCACACAAAGGTTTGGTTGTATGGGAAACGCTTAATTGTAAACGGGGAGCATTTTGAGTACTCTATTAAATAACTAGAATTTCATTTGTCACAGTAGTTCTGTAAACTGTGGTGAAAATTGTTAAACAAACCGAGATTTAAACTGTTTCCGTAGCAACCAAACCTTTGGTATGAAATAAAGCAAGCTTTTCATGCAACTGAGAAAGAAACAAAATGAAAATGTAATATTTTGTCATATTAAATGTTTGTCGATGACGTCACACATCTACAATAATAGCTGAACATTTTACTTGTAAAATTTTGTTTCAAAATATTACATTTGACATGCCCGAGCAAGCTTTTTAAAAAATGAGTTAATTTTAGTTTGAATTTCATTATTCCTTACTTATGTAAGACTGTATAGTAGACACATATAGTACCTATTAAAATAATTTAACTAAGGAAATTATTTAATGTATTAAACAATTTTGTTACCATTCTTGAGCATACTACTGAATAAAGTCTACTCCAGCTATCTCCTACTATATGGAGACTTATTAAATAAATGATAACTATATGCAATATGTTGAATTTTTATTATATACCATTTCTGGACAAAAGCAAGAGGCTCCTATTTTATTTACTTCCCTTTTCTCTTTCGCTCCCTCTTTCTGTTTTGCTTGTTGTGTTCTCTTGGTGTTCACAGGAATGATGAAATGTACATGCAAAAGGTTTAAACCCTTTCAGGATACTAGAAATCCCACCAAAAATCCTCCAAGAACCTACGGATAATAATTCGTTTATTTTCAGCCTCAATGTATAGTGAGAACGTTTAATACCTCATTTGTAGATACTTAAGCTTTTTCATTTTTATTATTATAATTATCATCATTATAACCATCATCAGGCACAGCAATTTTGTTGCCTTCAGGTTTTCTACACACAAATCATATGGCAACGCAAAGAATGTAAACAGTAGTGGCCAAGGGTCAGGTAAACACTACCTGGTCAGTACTGTCTGCAAATGCCAACACTGCACGAGGGATGGGGGCGGTTTGGTACCTGCGACGTCCCTACCCAAATTCCAATAACATTCAGCTTTATTTCCTTTCGTCCTGGCTTTAATGCTTAGAGATCCATATGTCTGATCATCATCATCATCATCATCATCATCATAAAAATGTTGCGATCTAAAAGAAAACTAAGTATTAGAATTTAGGAAAAACCTAAGCTTTGCAACCAATTCTAGTCGGACGCTTTAAAATCCTGATAGTTTTGTTGTATATATTGTAATGTATGCGCACCTGTAAACAAGTTATTTTGATTACAGCTACCTTTTAGTATGCTAATGCGTTCTAGCAGCTTCTCCTATTAATGAGCATGAATTAAATCTGTATATTTTAGTAATTTATTTTTATTTTAAATTCGATTATGCGGATGTTTTTACTTTACTATTTTAGCTACAAAGTCGTTAAACAAAAACACACAATTAAGCTCTGACTTTCAAAAGGATATGGACTATTTGTAAACCAACAAATGTACAGCGTAGATATTCTTTTTAGGCTAAAACCAACTTTTGACACTGCTGCGACAGTAATACTTATGTTACATTTTTAGGGGTTTACCTTGATCACAAACTAACTTGCACAAGCAGTAACTTGTCTGCTAGATAAGTATATTGTACATTTGATAAGAAATTTTAAAAATCTCTTATCAGCCTACCACTGGTCGCCTTCTTTCAAAGTTTTATATCCTATGATATTACTTTTGGTGGATACTGTTGCATTTGACTTAAGTTTTTATTTTACAAAAAGACTCATAGAAACAATAAGTTGGAGTTGAATACTCATTGTAGTCAGCTTTAAGTATTTACACATAATGGCTTAATAACTAACATAATTTTAAATTAATTTTATACATTAGACACGATCCAAATGTCTGATGATACATGTGATAGACATTGCAAGTACGCTATAGAACAATAAATACCATTTGCTATAGCTACCCTAGGTTAGACCTCAAAACAACACACAATTTTATGTATGGCGGTTCTAAGCTCTACAGCGTTTGTCCCAAGCTTTTATTGCTTTATTAAGTAATATATTCAAGAAAAGTTGAATATAAGGCTAATTAATAGGCTATATATGATGTTAATGAGGGTTTACTTTCTCTATTACTTACATTAGTAAACAGAGGAGGTACTGCGTTCCACCCAGTAATTCGTTACCGAGCTTTTACCGTAAATGCACGCTCTGTGACTCCCTGAATAGAAAAAAAAAACATCTTTAAGAAAACGTATGTGTGTCTGTATGTATGTGTGTATGTGTCAGTCTGTGAACAGCATAACTAAAAAATCTGATGTGGTACATTGGCATGAGTTTCTCTAGCCTCTGTTGTTTAATAACTAAACTTACTAAAGCTTATCTTTCTATTTGATTTGAATACAAATAAGCCTTTGCAGAAATAGCTACATTATACATTTCGGCACAGATACAAAAGGAATAGCGATAGTGAAATGTTTAATAACTGGACGCTATAGCCGGCCTTAAAATTCCATACTGTTTCCGTGTAATTGCGAGAAACAACTGAATGTTGAAAGGTCTTCAAAAGAATGACCAAGTAATGAACAATTCGAAGCATTATGGTCTCAGAAATGGTTGACTCCACAAAATAAGTTATTTGATACGAATTGTGTCTTAAAGAGATTTACAAGTATACGCTTTCATCAGTCGCTTAATAAGTTTACCAGTTATACAAGATTATACAACAAAATTTCTTCGGAATGAAGACCACTTCATAGGCAATTTCCAAAAAATTCAAGATACACATTTTATTTTGAAATATAAATCTTTAATGAGCAGTCTTTTAATAAAAATCGTTAGAACCATTTTTCAGAAAATCAATTTTTTTCGAAAAAGTCTTTAATGTTAAGGGTAGTTTCGGGTAGGAATTTTCTCGAAAATCTTCGTGTCGAAACTTTATAAGGTACCGGCCTAAATACCAAATTTGGTGTTTATTTGATTTATTTGTAGATCTCGTTAAAGCACATAATTTATAGCAAATAATTCTTTTTGTATCGTTAAAATTGTCCGAGATACTCTGTTACTGGTTTGAATTTCCGCATACTTATACTTTTTCCAAGTGGTAAATGGCTATTCGTTTCTGCTTTCTCTACCACCTACCTATAGTATAGATAAGAGGAAGTATTGTATCCTACCCAAAAATTCAAAGTCGAGATATCACCGGAAATACATGTTTGATGCCCTTGAATTCAAAAAAAGCAGTTTATAAAAACGACCGTGTTTGTTTCTATGTGTGTATGTGTCTCTTTGAACAACATAACCCAAAAAGGAAATGTATTGAAAGTACCAAACTTGGTATTTAGGTTCAGTATTTTGCAAAGATGTGACACGAAGATTTTCAAGAAAATACCTCACACAAATTACCGTTTACAATTGAAGATTTTTCGAAATTTTGGATTTTCTCAAAAATGACTAATGATTTTGTGTTTAAGATACTTTACATGACGAATAAAATGTACATCTCGAATCGTCTGGTAACAGTGTGTGAATCCCTCTTCATTCGGAAGGGGCTGTATATAATGTTGTATAACTGGTAAACCTAAATAGATAAAATCTTACTACATAAAAATGTAGATTTTCTTAAAACACACAATTTATTTCAAAAAGTGTTGCCATTCAGTTGTTTCACTGTTGTCATCGAAATAGTATGGAATTTCTAGGCCAGCTCTATAGCCAGCATGTGACTATCATTTCTGTTTCCCCTACCCCCCTTGTATCTTCAACGAAGGTGTAACTATTTATAAAAGTGTTTATCTCGATTATAATGAAGTAGATAGAAAAAAAAATCTTTCGAAATAATAGTTTGTAAAAGTTATAACAAAGTAAACGGTAGTGGGTAGAGAAAGTTATGTGAATGTAAGATTTTCTTCTCGTGGTAAGGAACATGGGGTTTTAAAGCCATCACATGGCGATATATTGTTAGAAAATTGAGTATCGCTATTCATTTTATACCTACAACAAAATGTGTAGGGAAGGCTTATTTCTATTAACAAGAAGTAGACAGTACAGTAAGATTTTGTAAGAAAAGTTTACAGAAGAGTAAGTGGAAAAACGTTT
Organism: Deroplatys truncata; assembly: GCA_030765065.1. Lineage (NCBI taxonomy): Eukaryota > Metazoa > Arthropoda > Insecta > Mantodea > Mantidae > Deroplatys > Deroplatys truncata. The sequence goes on from CM060978.1 coordinate 132,500,345, forward strand.
GTGAATATAACACAACAGATCCTTTAGTTTCCTATATTGATATAGTGTAATGCATAGTTTACTTAATGGCTTAATGATAATGAATAAGTTATACAGATAGGTCATAAAGTGAATATTTACATGTTCCTATGATTTGTTAGCGTTGGTAACCATGCTTTGGTAATCTCGTGAATCTTAGCAATGATGGTATACTTGCAGCGCGCAGTTACGCTGCATGAGGGAGTGATGAAAACTGGCAAATGACTAGGTCTCTGAAGTTAAAGACTCATAAATTGCCTACTAAAGACAGATAAAAAGACTTAAAATATCCTAGAGGGACGTAACAACTGAAAAAGGCACTTAAAATGTGATGTAAAATAATTAATACTTTTAAGAATTTCAGTATTTAAATAATGAATACAATGTTGACATTAGGCATCAATATCATTATTTTAGCCATTATTAAAAGGGAATGTGTGCCTTTCACCAAAAATTATGTTATTTTTGTAATATTTGTATGCATTAATGTACCATATTGCAGTGAGATATTGATGCACGTAATTTATCATGTAACACCCAAACGTTATTCTTTGAAACATAGTTAAACATTTTTTCTTAAAAAGTACAAAACTCTGGTGACATAAAACATACAGTGCAAAAAACATTATGAATAAAACGCTTCTTCTTTCAGTCATAGATTGTTGTGTTAACCTGTATAAATCGTTGTTGTCTGTTCGAATTGCGGGAAAAAGGGACCAATAAGCAAACAAACGCTGAAAAAGGCAAAAAATTACAAATAAATCCTAATATTTTAGGCCTACAGTGGCTCAAAATGAACATATGTTATGTTAGGTCTTGTTTTCGGACAATCGAAAAGAAAAGATTTCTTCTAAACTTCCAAGCCTTAGTAATCAGATTTTGTTTACGATCAAGGAGAGATAGTTGTTTGGCACGGTGAGCTCACAACAAATAATAATGCTCTATGGGGATTCATCAAGGAGAGAGTCCTAAATAACCGGTATCGCACAACGAAAGGGTTGCCTGCATCTCTGGACGTGACTCCAGATTATCTCCGCAAGACCTCCGCCAGGACAAGGAGTAACATTCATCTGTGCCACGAAAACGACCACCTCCATACCAAAGTTTGGACACTGCTCACATCAGTCATTCACTCATAATTATCATTGTTTCTGAAGACTTAGGTGACATAGTTTCGGTCACAATTTGTGTAATTAAAGGATTGTAGGTGTTTAAAGTACTACCTTCGCTTAGATACACCTGAATTGTGTATTTCTGTGCAAACGCCACAGGCCCCAGAGGAGCGAATAGGTTTCAGATATAAAATAACTTCATGTATAACAGAATTGTCTCTTGAAAAATTAGTTAGGTACTTTCTGCGAGATAAAGTAATTATTTCAAGTTATTCTATTCGCGAATGGAGAAGTTATGAATCCGAACAGCTCTTATTTATATGAATCTTGATTATTTCTTCGATCTGCTCAAGAACATTATAATTCTAAGCGAGTATTGTAAGCATCTAACTTGTGAGTGGACTCATTATGTTCTTAATTAGTTTCAACCTTTGTTTAATTGAAGACAAGATTCACTTCGGCAAATCCCGTACCATGATACTCTTAAGGAACCGGTTACTGTTGTTTGCAAATAGATGCACCACAATATTCTCTGTATTAATCCTAGAAAATATTATGGAAAACACAGAAGCTATTTAGATAATAATAGTATATTATAATTAATAATTTCACAAGTGTGTTTTATGTTGTCCAAAATTTACCAGCGCAATAGCGAGGGAAATTACCGAACAAGATGAAACCAAGAACATATTCTAAGACCATTTAACGAATGAACCAACTAATAAAGAATTTAATAAAATGAAAACAACACAGATGTTTTATATAATATCTTTTATCCGATAAGGCAATATAAACTATAATTTGTTTCGTCGTTTTCAGTAACCTATATTGTTTTAATTGCAGCAGTGAATTAACATTTTCACCCATCGCCGCAATCCTTTTGTTTTATTTCTGAAGCTAGACTTAAGGTAATACTAATACAAAAATAAGTTCTCAGCAATTACATCATAGAGTCCTATCCTACAATGCCTTCCTTAACATGGGATGATATGAACAAAATTACAATGACTAGAATTTATTTATATTTTCTGAAAAATGCGCTAGAACAATATCTTCCTTAACTCTCTTCGCTTTCTTCGTATGCTTCATTAAAAATGACTTTTAGTATTTATTATATAGAAAATCAATCATTTTATGAACCATTGAATTTAATGCACTCTGAGCATCTATTAGAACATCTTCAGTAATAAATTCTTTTCCGTACACATTTAAATTTACACCTATGTATATTATCTGTTATCAATTTTTGTTTATTTATGTCTCTTATTCTCAAGACTACCACCATTGACGCCTCTATGTTCCTATCTAGCAACTATGAATCTACGCATTTAATTCAATAACCATTATCATTCACATATGAGTAGCGGCGAAAGTATTGTGCCAAATGGGATTAAAATATATTTAAAATTTCATGGAAATTGTCACATTCGGCTAGCCTCGGCGTTAAATGTTTCACTTAAATGTTAAAACATTATTTTATTAACCTCTTATACCATAAATTGCTAATAACTGAATTTATTTCGTATCAATGTTACATCTCAGTACTAATATTACTTCATTTCTTTAGCTTACAAATTAGAAATATCTGCATTTCAGATGCGACAATTTTTCAAACAATTGCGAATTAGTGCGACAAACTTATTTAGAAAAGATTTCAGTGATAGTCGACTGTGAATATTTATACGGTAAATATTATCCCGATTATTTTTATGGTAAACAAAATAAACCTATCTTTTATTCCTCAGACCTTTCAATAACCCTAATTATATCCTCCCTTTTAACCCTTTATTATTATCTACGAATTATTTACACAACATTAATAATCACAAATTCAGAAATAACTTGAATAGCAATCAAGTTGACATCGGCTTTAAATTGGATTGGTTAATATACACCAGTCTGCCCATGAAGTAAACAGTAATATGTAAAGTCACGAGTGTATTTCAAAATATTGATAACCCTTCAAGTCACTTCGTGACTCCGTATTTAGAGAATTTGACAATCAGGAGTTGCTTTTGCAAGAACTGTTTCATGAATAAAACAAATAACAAAATCCATAAACTATTTAAAATGGTTGTAATAAATTATACATTAATCTCAAAACACTGGTCATTCCAACTATGATTTTCTGCATGCCCACATACTTACTGAACATAAATTAAAGCTGACACTGCATATTGTAATAAATCCTTATAATATTTTCCGTTTACGTTTCCCATATTAGCTGCCCAGCCTGTTAAAATATATTTCGTCATCTGCTGTGTAGGTGTTTGTTATCTAGTCCATAACCTTTCACTTGATTTATTTTCGCAGCTGAGTCAAATGTTTCGGACGCCATTTTGTCGTTTGAATTTAGCATTTGTTTTCATTGTACGCACGTTCGTTTTATCTGATCGTAAAGGAATATGGAATAATTTCCCAACAATATTAGAATATATCGATATAGAACTTTATAATGTGTGATTGGTCTGTTTCAGATAACTGATGTAAGGAATAGTCAACTTATGCTCATCTTAAAAGTATCTCTTGCTAGCTTCTCGGCGTATCGCAATGTTTCCAAGCGTAGTACAGATCACAACGAGTTATAAATTCTCCAAGTTAAAATATATAATCCTTTTCAAATTTCTAATTAAGTTGGTTACATTTACAGCTGCTCACGCATGTATACAAAACTAAAAATTCGAATAAGACTGGAAAAGAAATTACCACACAATGGTTTACGGGGCGATTCGAAAATGGCATCGTGTAATTCATACCTATCTGCAATGCATATTTAAATACTGTAATTAAAAACTGCCTCATCACTAGGTAACAGACATTCACTTCTTTGCTTTTCTATTATTATTGCTAACACCTCGGTAACTTCGTGGCCGTATCGCGATAATTAATGTAGGTTCGATTATTCATCTGAGTCAATGTATGCTGTAGTTTTCTTTGAATACAGTTTGGGATTATGGAATTCCTGGGTGTTCCTTGAGTGTAGACATGGCGGATTCCGGTCAAATGAAGTCAGTTGCGTAGTCGCCTTCTTGTATCACTTATTTTATTCTATTTTTACTTTCTCTACCACGTAGAGTAAGTAGGGGAAGTATTGCATTCCACCCAAAAATTCGATACCGAGATATCACCGAAATATATCTTTTGAGTCATCTGGATCCACCAACAAAAAAAACATTTTTAGAAAAATGCCCGTGTGTGTGCCAGTCTGCCTATCTGTGTTAGTGTGTCTGTGTCTTCTAAAGATGCGACAAAGATTTTCAAGAAAATCCCTCCACCTCAACTACCCTTTGCTTGAGACATTTTACAATTTTTTTTGTTTTCTAAAAAATGGCTCTAACAATTTTTATTAAAATCCATATATCAAAGATATGTACATCAAAAATAAAATGTATATCTTAAATTTCCTGAGAATAGCCCGAGAAATCCTCTTCATTCGGAAGGAATTTTGCATTATCTTGCATAATTGGTAAACGTTAAGCGATAGACGAAAACGCACTACAAAAAATGTAGATTTCATTAGAACACACAATTTATTTTAAATTCTTTGTGGCATAAGCCATTTCTGAGATATCTGTTATTAAAGGTTCGAATTGTTCATTTCTTGGTCATTTTCTTGCAGTCCTTTCAACAGTCAGTTGCTTCTGGCGATTACATGGAAATATAAATTGCGTGTAGGTATAATATAGCTATTTCTAAACCTTTTTGGATTAAAATGTAGTAGATAGAAAAATAAGCTTTAGTAAGAATAGCTTGTGAACCAACTATAAACAATAGGGTGTAGAGAAAGTCATGTGAATGTATCACATCAGATTTTTTTCTTTTACCTGTATGTAGAATTTTGGATCGTTACCTGAAACGGAAACAGTCGGATTGATCAGTGCCGGGACTAAAATCTGGAACATCCGAATGCGCGTGACAGAAGTTAATGCCGTCTCACTTGGCATGCACGCCTTGTTTTATCAATACTACTACAATACAATCAATACTATTCTTGGAGCCAAAGTAGTAGTCATACCGTAATTTCCATACAGTAATTTATCAACGTTTGTTTTACATATCTGACGCTCTGTTACCAAAATAAAAATAAGTACGAAATTCGGAAGTATGATACAAAAATTTCAGTTCTTTAGATATCTTATAATATTATTTGCTTGCATTACCAAAAAAACAATGTGCCATTTTATTGAATTCTTCTTTTTAAGTCTGTATTTGGTGACTAGCACATGAAGGAAGAAGGAATGAAAGAAACGAAAAGAAGCAAAGCAAACAGATAATAAATAAATGTTTCCATTACGTTCCTATTAAAGCAATAACGCACAGGGAAGTCGTAACAGAACGTCTCTATAAATCATATCCTGGGCTTCATAAATTTATCTGCTATATGTATGAGGTGCATGTCATGATGCGTGCAGAATAAAGCAAACACGGGCGCGCGCAAACGCTATCATTATGTACAACCTGTGTCTTAAGTTTCTCTCTACGGTACTTTGCCTATTACTGTGCTTAAACAATTCAGGAGGAAAAATACTAACTATCTCACAGTTTCAATAAATCTTACACTTTATCTCAGACATGACGTTCTGCTTTATATATTAGTATGTAGTACTGTATTACACCCAAAAATGATATTTCACCGAAATAAGAAAGGTGCTTTGTATAAAAAGTTTCTTGTGTGGATGTGTTTGTGTTCACGCGCGCGTGTGTGTGTGCATATGTCTGTATCTGTGAGCAGCATAACTGAAAAATAAAAATTCGGAGAAATGTAAAAACTGATATTTAAGTAATGAATTTGCGAAGTATGCAAGACAAAAGATTTTCAAGATATTTCCTCTCCTCAAACTTTGAAAAAATTCAGTAAAATGTTTGATTAAAATACCACATACTTAAGATATCTGCGTGACTAATGAAATAAGAATAAGTAAGCAATCTACATCCTATGCCCGAGGTCGCGGGTTCAAACCCGGCGGAGGGCGATGGATTTTTTCGGGCGTAAAAATCCTTAGCATGGCTTCCTTCGGAAGGGAAGTAAAGCCGGTGGACCCATGTCTAGAATTACGTAAAAGAACCTCAAGTCTTATAAGAGGCCTCTGAGCAAAATTACCGGTCTTTTGCGCCCAATATAGAATGGGACGCTAAGAACCACAGCAGTTAAAGAGCGTCCATAAATAAAAAAAGAAAATCCTATGAGGTCCCATTCACTAAATGACTTTTGTATAATTTTGTATACCTGGTAAACCATAAGAATTAGAGTTCACGACAATTGTGGTTGTCATAACATACCTTTATATCAAATAAAGGCATTTCCGAGGTGTTCGTTGAATTTTCCAATAAGCATAGTACACATTTTTTTAAGTGCTAAGACAAACATTTATTTGTTTCTCGTAATATGAAATGAGTAAGGGGACATCCACAATGAAACTTACATCAGCATAATGTAAGCATAGAAGATTATTTCATGTTGTTCGAATGCATGGGTTGACAAACATGATCATAAACTTACAGGTGTAATGTAAACATAGAGGTTTACAAGTTCCTAGGTTCCATATACATGTCCACGTCAAACATTAGAAACTAATCAGAAAATCGGAGAACGATTCTCCATACATCTCATCAGGTGATCATTTTGCTATCGCATCAGAATCTTCCGTCGCCATATGTGGACTCGTTTAACTGCCTTTCAAGGTCCAGGAATCATGGTGTATCTATAAAAATGATAGGAAATCAAGTTTTAATGCTAGGTGCTGCTTTTTGTGGGTTTAACGTCCTTTGGCCGGTTCGTTAGCGCTTGTTCAGTTTGATAACATGTACACAATCTCTTTCGTCGCCTGTACTGTCGGTGGTCGCTTCAGAGAGCGTCATATTATCTCAGCTGTTTCATTTCTCTTGCGATTGGCTGCTGTTTATATTTCCATTTGTGGTTGTGAATCACAACATGTTAAGTTTGTGCTGAAATTTTACTTCATTATATGGAGGCTCAATTTTTATTGTGAATGGCCGCTAAGGAATTTCACAGCCAGCATATAGCCAGCTGCTAATTTAAGATTTGACTGTCGCTTCAGTCTCCAGTAGCCCTCTTATACCTACAACGATGAAATTCTATTTCTACAAACGTTAAAAATGAACTATAGTTGACTAAAATAAACTAGAAAGAAGAGTACGTTTTTGGAAGAATATGTTGAGGATACCATAGAGTGCAAAGTAAGGCATGTGACCAGACCAGATTTTTGTCCATACCTTTGCAATACACGTGGAACTGTGACATCTGCGCACACACAAAAGCCTGGTAGTAAGAATCACACATTCGGGTAATATTACATGTAAATCGCACTGAATGTATCACGAACGTCACGAACGACAGGAATGCTTGACTTAAGTAGTTTTGAGAAAGAGTGGGGAGTAAACTGACTGGGATGGATAGTCGCACAAACCCCGTTTGTTGATTAGCCTTTGTAAGGTGAGTTGCATGTTACACTCTTGCGATATTTTAAGATTTAATGTTTACTTTTTCTACTACATATAGTAAATAGGGGAAATATTGGATTCCATTCAAAAAGTCGATACCGGGATTTCACCGAAAATATATGTTTTGAGGCCCCCTGAAAGGTCTGTGTGTGTATTGGTGTGTGTGCGTGTGTGTGTGAACAACATAAGTAAAAAACGAAAAGTCAGATAAATATCAAACTTGGTGTTTAACTTCTATCTTTGAAAGATGCGACTCGAAGAATTTCAAAAAAATCTCACACCCAACTACCCTTTACATGGAATACTTTCAGAAATTTTTGAAATGGCTGTAACGATTTTTATTAAATTCCATATATTTAAGATATTTAAATGACAAAATGTATATCTTGAATTTTCTTGGAATAGCCTGAGAAGTCCACTTCATTCGGAAGGAATTTTGTATAACTTGTATAACTCGTAAACATTAAACGATAGACGAAAACCTACTACACAAAAAAGTAGATCTCTTTAAAATACACACTTTATTTGAAACAACTTTTTTGTGGCATAAGCCGTTTCCGAGATATCCGTGATTAATGGTTCCAATTATTCAAACCTTTGTCATTCTTTTCCAGTCCTGCTTCAGTTCTTCCTCAGGATTACGTGGAAACAGTATGGAATTTTAAGACCAACTTATAGGGTCCAGTTCTTAAAATTTGACTGTTGCTTTGTTCCCTTTGTATCTATAACGAAATGTGTAATGTAGCTATTTCTGCAAAGGTTTATCTGGAATAAAATGAAATACAAAAATACGAAGTAGCAAAAATAGTTTGGATACCCACTAAGAAAGTCATGTGAATGTAACACATAATATTTAAAAATAATTTCATTTGTATGGTCCTCTTTAATGTTTTCGTTCATATCGGGGTCAGTAAGTGTTGAAATATAGCTTTAATTTTGATTTTATTCACTTTTGCAGTGAAACAAACTCGAATTCACTCTCACATTCACACTTCAAGACTAAGTGAAAGGTCAGGAATAATTCTAATTTAAGAAAAATATCCCCACTCCAACCAGAGATTTTAAGAGAGCTGCTACCAAAATAAATGTAATAACTTTAAGTAATTATTATAGTTGATTGTTTTAAAGACGTGTATATACATTGACACGTGTGGGTTTAAAATAATGTTTTAAATGCATGAGAGCTTTGATAAACACCCAAACTATGTAAGCTCTGCGTACAGTTTACAAAGATCTTTTATTACCAAATACTATAATATTATCGTAATGAACAACTGGAAATAAATTAAATGCAGAGGTATTTCATGTGTTCTGTAATGCATCTTGTAATTGTTATGGAAAGGAGATTTATTACAAATAACTTGGAATATATTATTGATACAAGTGGCCTCATGTTTCGAGTAATTTCCATAACGGAGCGTTCAGAGTATAACATTCTGTGTTCTCTGTTCCTTCGAGATATACCATACCACAGGTAACTACAGCTTCTAAATTAATTCAGCATTTTAAGCCACATTTAAGAGTAATGTATGCAACAGGGCGGTAATCTGAATGATTATGGCACGACAGTCACATTAAGGTTATCCACAGTTGGATACATTTTATGCAATCTTAGCATTATAAATTGTAGGAAATAAATCATGAAATTAAATTAAATTGAGTTTTATTTATGGGTGCTCTTTAACTGCTGTGGTCCTTTACGCCCCATTCTATATTGGGCGTGAAAGACCGGTAACTTTGCTCAGAGGCCTCGTTATCAGGCTTGAGGTTCTTTTACGTGCAGTAAATCTACGACACGGGACCACCGGCTTATTTCGCTTCCAAAGGAAGCCATGCCAAGGAATTTTACGCCCGAAAAAATCCATCGCCCTCTGCCGGGAACTAGACCTTGGGAACTAGAGCCTAGCATGGTAACCACTATACCACGGAGGACGACTAAATAATGAACCTGATATAAGTAAGACCGTTTTCATATGTTCGTAAATGAGACATTAGCTTCTTTCCCTGCATTTCATTTGTTATTACCTGGCGTGTTGAACCGATAAGTAATGCATTCCCTTCCTGGGAGAGAAGTGAGCAGGTGTTACGGATTGTGATGTAGTCTATGATCAGTATAGCATGCTAAATAATTATAAATTTAGATATTTATTACTCCATATTTAATAATATACAGAAGCTTTTGCTCAGAGAAAAGAACACCACAAAATGGTTCCACCTTCTCTTATAAGCCAGAGAAACTTGGAATACTTATACGCCATTTTATAAGATATATGCCACTTGCGTTATTGCTACACGTGTCATAATGCGCCAGTCATGCACGGCATTGAATACAGTAACAACTTGCTTATAACGCTAATATTGCATAAAATTCTTTACAGCAGTTGATTGTACAGTTTACGGGTTCTCCCTACTGCTGTGTCAGTAGTTATGGGCGGTTGCGGCACGTAGTATTTTACACATATTGCTTTGGATCCACTATCCTTCCATACCAAAAGGTTGTTACCATTCTCAATCACACATTCTCCACATTGTAAGAAGGACCTAACAAGGTTTGCACACATAATTTCACAGGAATCGACTCAGTCGTTCTTTAGTTAAGAAAACATGTACACTTACATACAAACATATACTTCAGGGTATACATCTCAATATAAATCATTTATTCAAATCCTAAAATGACCAAAAACTTTCATTGCAGTTTTGTTACTAAAATCGTCTGAGTAATCTATCTTCAAACAAGAGCTTTCAAGGAAAATTGGTACACAATTGATATAATCTTGCTAGAGGGATTTTCTATTACACGTCTCCAGCTCTCCTCTAGCTTTGCTACACCGTTCATAGAGTCACATTCATTTAACTCTCCCACTGACCTCTCCAGAGTTGAACTGATCCCAGTCTTTGTAATGCGTTCCCCTAAATCTGTAGGGGTAGTGGGGGGCGATGGGACCACTTCCAGATGCTCCTTTACTGTGGCTGTTGTAAGTGCTCTGGCATTACCAAGAAGGAGGATGGGCTTCTTAAAGCCCTTTCTGTTTAATGATTTCGGGATCTCTCCAGCCAGAAATTCTTTCTATACCCTGTTGTCACTGTTATTCTCTCTGTAAGCAGCCTGCAAAATGCAATGGCTTAAAATCCTAGCTATTGCCAAATATTGCCATATTTGTTTTACACCAAACTTCACGCACCTTCTCTCTTTTAGGCAACCACGCATGAGTCTGGTCTCTGTAGGGCTCCAAGTAAAGGGATAACGCGTCTAATCAATACTAAATGTACACTTTAGCTTCGCTAGGTCAATTCATGAGGCACCCACTGCCCAGTTTCTTCAACTTCAAATCAATGGTCAAGGATACATATAGGTAATCAGTAAAAGGTGCTTCGTAATATTCGTATAATTGTAAAATAGTAAAATAAATTCCTAAAACCAATAAACTCTAACCTTAATAAAGTTATTAATAAATGTTTGGGTTTAAAAGAAAAAACTTCGCAGTTGTTATCTAAATGTTTTCAAAATTATGTCAGAAGTTGCTCTATTACAAATAACTATAAGTGTGTTTTAAATTTCATGTAGAAATCTTTTAATAGTTTTTGAGAAAAAAATTGTTACTTTTATTATACTATCATATTATACTATTAAGGTAACGTTATTTACAGGTACACACACATTTATATATAGTCTCTCTTACGCTGTTCCAGCTATTTCAGAAAAAAATTCAAATATTTAAATATAATTTTTGTAACAATTTATGATCAGTGGTCGAATTAATTGTATTATAGTTTGAGAAATTTTCAAATTTAGCAAAAAGTGTAAGTGCATTCTCTCCGAATTTCTTCTGAAAATTTGAACAAGATTGGTTACGAGCAGCATCGTAGGAAACATTTTAATACGTAAAAATCGAAGTCTAGTAAAAGGCATTTGAAATAAATACAGGTTATTTGTCCGTGTACTTTTTAACAGTTTAATGGTCCAATGCAGAAGCTTTAAAAGGCACTAGAACAAAACCATAATATGTAATTGAACCTAATGCTTCAAAGTATTGTTGACATAAATTTTTTGAAAATGTTGGCCACATTTCAGCTATGTACTCTTTAAGATCTGCTGCACCAAAGCTGCGGGAATTCCTAAGCGAGCACGTACTGTGTCTTAGATTGTCCAGCGCAGTACTTATCCGAAAGATCGCACACTAGCTCTTCACACTGCTTTTTGGAAGTGCAATTTGATCATACAACTCGGTAAAAGTCCTTTTAATCACCGTAACAGCAAATACATCTTACAAAGTTGTGTTGATCACTATCATACACACACAGTTTTCAAACTCTCTCACCACTCCGTGTCGACGAACACAGGCGAATCAAAGCTCAGCTTCAGTCATGGAACACAGCTTAGCATTGTGGTTGTTAATGGTAACGACAGCAGAGATCAGGAAATATTTGCATGAGACGACCTCTATGTGCGTGGTATAAGTAAGAAAACCTCACTTTGCGACAACGTTGTAAATGTTTCTTGTGATCAAAGGTATAATGAACTAGCTACCGGAAGAGTGCTGTTGCTGGACAGATCTTACTTGATGAATGAACTTTAATCACAGTAAAAAAAAAAGATGCTGGTAGGTTGGTTCGGTAAATAGTGCTTTCGATGCAGTTCAGAGCATCGGATTTTATTGGATCTACGTCGTAAACAGCTACGTCAACCATCTCATTAATTAGAGAGCTTTATGCTGTGCGTGAGTAGTATCGTAGAGCTACTAGAAGAGAAAAAATGAACATATTTTTTCTCCATTTCAGCACATTTAATTAGCGTCGCTAATGCGCAGGTGCCGGAAATGTCTCGTTGGTTTTGTAATTTACGAACTTCTGATTTTATGGAATGTGAACGAATACATCATGTAGAGACTTCTCACAGCAACTGGAAATTTGACTGCAGATTGTAAATAGTATAAGATGAATCTGTAGTGCCACTTAAGCTTACTTCATAATTTACCAAGGAAAATAAATTTTCTAAAAGACTCTGCATTGTTTTCTTATTCTGTCTTGAGAAGCAAGTTTTACTAAATGGTGTATTTTAAAATGTTTTATGCAATCTTAGCATTACAAACAAGCTGTATGATGGCTAAAATGGTGTTTAATTGGTCTTGATGGCACGCATACCACAAAGACTGTCTTGAAACAAATCTATGCACACTCGACTCCATTCTAATTTTCTTAAAATTCTGAATCCCTCTGTAACACGGGTCATTCATTTTCCCCTGATGTGAGCTGACGGTGGAAATGATAACTCTTTGCCCCAAGGAGCAAAGTTGCCTTTGACAACGGAAATTTCCATTCATTCTGAGTGCTTTAATACGAATTTCAACTAACATAGGTTACTTACAGTTTTTCCTATGCACTGCTTTCGTTCTTTACTGCAGTAATTAAGCCTACTGAAATATGTTACAAAGTTTCACTATAAATTCTGCTTAGTATTGCCTTTAAAAGCTCGTAAAATTTATATTTCATATTGATTGCAACTTTTGTACGGCTGACTTGAAGATAATGACGTCACGTTCGTTACTGGGCGTACTGGAGTAAGTTATATATACATAATTTTATTCCATTTATAATGCTAAGCTCACATAATACTCGTGAAAATTAGCGCATGACAGATTCACTCCTGCCATCTTAATCTTTGCGCAAATAATTTAATATAACTGGTGACTTGGCAAACGTGATAAATGTTGAGACTTAAGCATCAAATGTAATTTCATGTAATTATATTTATTTTCAATAAAAACAGATTTCTCTGAAAATTATATTTCTAAGCATGCCAAAAGTTAATTTTCTTGTTTATCAGATAAGTGGAACATTCCACACACTACTGAAAAACTTGTAGAAACTTTTTCTATTGAAGGAACGATGATCAGAGTGGATCAACAGTAAGTAATAGTTATCATTAATTTCACTTTTTAAGATAGGAAATAAACAGTATACTTGAGTTTCATATAATAGCTTAAATAATGAAAGGATGGAAATACAACTTTGTTAAAAATATTCACGCTGGGAATGGTTAAACATTTGTATTTATCTCTGTTAAAAAACAAGAGAAAAACATTACCCGATATGCCACCAACTAATTTATTGGGTTCAATAAAATGTATAAACAATGCTTTGGAAAATATTATTAGCGTATTACCAAGGCGTTCGATTGTGTCAATAGGAAGCTAGCTGTACAGAAGCTGCAAGCAGTCCTGGACAGAGACAACAATATCATGAAGTTCCTAGAGAACACACTACTACCGAATATATTAGCCATAAATAAAGGACTACGGAGTCACAAGAAATTACGCAAACAAACTGAGTACTACAGGGGGACACTGTCAGCTCTTTGATTTTTAACTTTTGACTACTGATATAAGAATTCCACATACGCAACCGCCAATAATGGCAAATCCATAGAGGTAGGGTTTGTCTGAAAAACGTCCGGTTTTTCCATACCTCTATAGTAAAATCGAGAAAGAATCTCTAGGCGACTATTGACGAACTGGAGATATGGTCCAAAGGAAACAGCCAGACATCAACAGCCAAAAAACCAAAGTGACGAAATTGAGAAAGCAAGGACCCAAGGATGACCCCAAGGATGACAAAACAGTTAATTCATTCCATCACTTTACAAACAACCGGAATCACATTCAATAAGCACATAGAATAAAAAGTGGTAGCAGCAACAAAGCCATTCACTTAAAAAATCTAAAGTGATACAATCACATGACTTTCTCTACCCTCTATTGTATATTACTGGGTATACAAACTATTTTTACTAAAGGCCATTTCTCTATTTAGTACATTTAATCCAAGTAAAAGTTTGCAGAAATAGCTGCATTGCACATTTCGTTATGGATACAAAGGGAACAGCGATAGCGAAATGTTTAAGAGCTGGATGCTGTACGCTAGCCTTAAAATTCCATACTGTTTCCATGCAATCGTGAGAAACAACTGAATGTTGACAGGACTTTAAGAGAATGCCCAAGAAATGAAATATTCAAACCATTAATACCGAATACCTCAGAAATGGCTTAAACCACAAAAAAAACTTCTTTGGAATTAGTGATGGGACGTTACCACTATTTTTCGATACTCGACGCCGATACGGATACTGATTTTTGAGCACCGATATTCGATACTCACTTTATAAAAGAGTGTAAAGATAGGTTGTTCACTGAATTATGTTCTTATTAGTGGTTTTCGGTGTATAAACGCATATAACGAATTGTATTGGTTACATGCGAAATTGTTCCTGTTTGACATTCTCCAATTGGCAGCATTCTTTTTTCCTGATAATTCCATAGGTAATATATTCCCTATTGTTACTCAGGTTGTTTGTGCAGAACTCACAGATTTTGGTCACCGAGTAGGAAAATGTAGTGGCTGAGACTGAGTCACCAAGCCAAGCTACTACAGAAACGTGATTTAGTGCATCAGCCCCATTACATTTCATGTTTTCATTTGGACACAAGATTCTATGAAATGTTGCATTCATCGCAATAAAGGTCTGTCAAGAACTATAGTCCACCAACTTTTTGGAAACAGGTGCTAGGCAATACATGAAGTCTCGATTCCTTTCAATAATGCAAAACTTAAAAATTTAAAAGTATCAAAAAAGTATTGAAGATTTATCTCAAAGTATTAGACATACTTCGATACAAGCGAGTATCGAGAGTATCGAGTTATCGACGGTATCGACATCCCATCCGTATTTGAAATAAATTTTAGAGAGATCCACATTCTTAGTGTAGTACGTTTTTGTATATCGCTTAGCATTTACGAGTTAGTTATATTCTATAAAATGAAGAATACTTTATAGGCTATCCCAGTAAATTCAAGAGATCTATTTTATTTGTTTTGAAAATTACTTTCACATGTGGTATTTTAATCGAAATCGTTAAAACCATTTTTTATAAAACCAAATATTTCGAAAAATGTTCCATGTAAAGGGTTCTTTGGGGTGAAGGGATATTGTTGAAAATCTTCGTATTATCGCATGTTGGGAAGATATTGAACCTAAATTCCAAGTTTGGTATTTATCCGACTTTTCGTGTTTGAGTTATGCTGTTCACAAACACACAGACATAGTCAATGGCATGTTTACAAAAATGATTTATTTAATTCAGAGGCCTCAAAACGTGTATTTCGGTGAAATCTCGGTATGGAATTTTTGGGTGGAATGCAATACTCCCCCCTATTCCCCTACTTAATGCATGTAGTAGAGAAAGTAGAAATGCTTAATTTGGATTCAGGAGCATCAAAACGTGTATTTCAGGTGAAGTCTTGATATCGAATTTTTGGATGGGATGCAATATCTTTTCTACCTACTAGGTAATGATAGAGAAAGTAAACATGTGGATCTTTTCACTGAATACAGCACTACGGTTTTCCGAGCCTAAAATTGCTCCAATTGCATCATACGAACGTTTCTAACCTTCAAAAATATTAAGAGACTGGACAAAGCTAAGACAACATATTTGAGAAAAGCCTTTGCATCTGCAAGTTCTCCCCTATAAGGAATTGTACCTGATATCCGAGAGGAAACCTTCTAGAATACCTCATTAGAACCTACAACCTGGAGAACATGCATGCTAGCGACAGATTCCTCGCACAAAGAGTAGAAAATGCGTTCTTGAAAATCCCAGCAATGACAGATGACAGCCGGAAAGGACCCCAGTTCGACATAAAGCCACCTATGCAAGGACATCAATCCATGGCTTACATAATCGCATGCAGAATAGATACCATGATCTTTCAAACGAATGCAAATGTGACTAAGTGGACCACTTATATTAATATGTGAGAAAAGAAGACTTCCGCTGGGATTCTATGGCAACGATGAGAACTTCGCTAATTAATGTTTTTAATTCGCCAATTAATGTATTTCACTAAATACACATTGGGTTACTAAATGGATTTTTTTAAAAAAAAATTCTTATGTGATACATTCACGTGACTTTCTCTTCCTCGTATTCTTAATTAGTGAGTGTACAAACTATAACTTTGATCTTTCTATCTAATACATGTTAATCCAAATAAGCCTTTGCAGAAATAGCTACATTACACATTTCGTTATAAATACAAAGATAACAGCGATGTTAAATGTTTAACAACTAGGCGCTATATACTGGCCTTAAAATTCCGCACTGTTTCCGTGCAATCGCGAGAAACAACTGAATTTGAAAGGACTTTAAGAGAATGACCAAGTAATGAACAATTCGAACCGTTAACAACTGATATCTCTGAAATGGCTTATGCCGCAAAACATTTATATGAAATAAATTGTGTGTTTTAAAGAGATCTACATTTTTTGTGTAGTACGTTTTCATCTATCGTTTTAACGTTTACCAGTTATACAAGATAATACAAAATTCCTTCCGAATGAAGAGGACTTCACAGGCTATTTCCAAAAAGTTCAAAATATAATTTTATTTGACATGTAAATATCTTTAATATTGTATGGTGTTTTAATCAAAATTATTATAGGCATTTTTTAGAAAATAAAAGGATTCCATGTAAAGGGTAGATGTGGTGGGGGATTTTCTAGAAAATCTTTGTGTCGCATATTTGAAAGATACTGAACTTAAGTACCAAGTTGGTACTTATCCGACTTTTCGTTTTTGAGTTATGCTGTTCATAGACACACACACACACAAGATTTTTTCTAAAAATGTTTTTTTATATTCAGGGGGCCTCAAAACATGTATTTCCGGTGAAATCTCGGTACCGATTTTTTTTTGTTGGAATGCAATACCTTTTATACCTACTAGGTACGTGGTAGAGAAAGTGAAAAAGCGATAATCAATTTTGGTTGGATTTGAAGAACACTAAAGTATTTTTCATCTATTCAAGGTTTGGTAAGCCCTTTCAGGTTTTAAACATAACAGAACTGTACACGTTATCTAAATCTGTCGTTGTATCATTAACCCTTAGTAAATGTATGTTATGTTTTTACTAGTACGAAGCAAGCGGAGGTGTTTGAGGGTATTCTGCGGCAGAATCACATGCATATTCACTAGTTGTTGGTAGCAGCAGACAGGAATGTTGGGAAATCACAATTGGCTTCTGCAAACGCGACAATTACCCACTTAATCCTCTGTTTACATAACGAGGTTGTGTGTTCCCGTGCGAAGCAGCAGCTTATCTGCACATAAAAGCTAGACACACCGCATCTTAATGATATGCAATAGCAAGCCAGCAAACATCTCCAAATCATTGTGAAGCAGTCTGCGAGGTGTGAAAGAAACCAGTTCGGCGTCGCTTCGTCCAGAGTAGCCTCTTCAATCGCAGAAAGCCAACTTGATAAAGTGGTTCTGCCCAATTAAACCGCCGAAGTCTTGAGTTCCCTGTGCCTTCATTAAAATTAATAATTGCACATCGCTAGGCAAGAGCAATCAACTATGTGTTTAGATTAAACATATCCATCACGTAATGTTCTTTATTATTTTATTTATCATCTATCCCACAACTGCATTTCAATACCTCAGTTCCCAATACCCAACTCCAGGAAACCTTTCGTGAGAGAGAACAACAATCTGGTGAGATATAATTACACTATCTTCTCTGACCTCTGTTATTTGTTTTTCTGAATTTTTTTTTATTTATTATTAATCATGACAAGCGAAATACTTCGAACACTCTTTGCATGACCTAATCAGAAACAGTGAACATGTTTATAAAGTATGCACTTAATTTGGAACACTTGAAAACTCCGACAAAACACAGAAAGTGACGAAAGACACTTTAAGTGACTAAACCAAATCTAATCTTACATCCACATGACTTTCTGTATCTACTCTTCCACAAACTGTTCTTACAAAAAATTATTCTGCTATCTGCTTGTTAATCCAGTAAAAGGTTTGCAGAAATGATTATATTACCATTTCCTTGTAGATATAGTGTGACACAGAAATGGGAAACATAAGACTCGCATCTTCTGTTTACATTTAAAGATTTAGTTGTGAAGCAGACCATGGTAAACAACAATGTTGTAATAGTTTATCATAAACATTGGTAAAATAAATCACTCGTTATTATTTTGTATGTTATAAGTTGTACGCATTTCCGTGTACGTTATATTCACTACCGCATATTATGTTCAAAATGCGCTCCATTTACTTGAAATAAATGCCTCAACCGATCCTAAAATGCTTCTGTCGCGCTTAAAGGTGTTGTAGATGGGATTTTTTCAATAATATGGGTGATCCTTTGTTAAAAGACATCTATAGACCTAGGCTCTATCTGAAAAATGTTCTGCTTTACGTACTTCTAGAAAATTCAAGTGAAACGAGGTTTGGCAACCGTGGAGGCTACAACTGACCATCTTGTCCAATCCAGTGCACACTGAACATATATTCAATTTTTGGACGACCTGTCAGAGCATAATATGCCTTAGACCCATCTTGTTGGAACCATATTCTTGACCCTTCATTTTCAGTGGCAGATTTTGCAAAAATTTCATTACGGTGGTATTCAGCAATTCCCCCACATGTGTGATGGTTTACAGGTGCATCAAAGAAATGTAGCTCCACAAACATATTACGAATTATTCCACACCACATTATAACTGATGGAGCAGCAAGCTTATTACCTTCACGCATCCATCTTGGGGTTTTCCCTAGTCTAGTAGTATTATCTATTCTGTGTATGAGTATGCCCATCTAGAAACAGTAGGCATTCATCACTGAACGGAACATGATGAAGGAAGGATTGATCAGCACTCAAACACCGTGTGAACCAGTTGGAATACATTTGCCTCTTGAGTGGATCCTCTTCTATCATTGTTATAAATGCTGTAATTTGCAGGGTTGGAAACGTGCTGATTTATGTATTCTGCGAACGTATTACCTGCTGATACCACGTTCTCGAGCTAATAGCGCACTGGCCCTTTAGGGTGATAATCACCTCAGCAATCACATTTATTGAAACCTGTTCATTAGTAGCATATTTGGGGCAGTAGCACATTTTGGCTACATTTTTGTATGGTGCTTTTGGAATGTCAGGATGAGGGCGATAGCATTTGTCTCATATTGCCCAATGGTTGTTTTCACAAACCAGGACCACTCCACTCGCTATTCAGAACTCAACATTTTTTTTCTTCAACTCTTAATGAATATCAAAGTCGTAACAAGATACAAGAAACGTGTAATGTTTTCTTAGTTAATTCATATTCAACTTAATAGCTTCAGACATAAAGCAAGAAACAAAACGAAACAAAATCAACTGGATTCAACAGAAACTAATGCAGCAAAACTGATAAGACAAAAGGTGGAGAATTCTTGAGATATGAAAAGGAAATGGCTGAATAATGCAAATAAAATGGTATCATTTATATGGTAAATAATATAAAATAGTTAAATAATATCAAATTCTCCTTTTTATATTACTCTCTAAAGTATTTATACTGCAAAGTTCTAATATAGGGATTTTTCTTCTCATTTGTCAACTGACTTCTGTGTCGCACTGTATACGTACAAGAGATGCAGTAGGCTGAAGCGAGTCAGATCTTTAAAAAGCGAATGACTATACGATGGCTTTGAAATTCCATTCTTTGCATGACCTCAAGAAAGAAAAGAAGAAAAAAAAGTCTGATGTGTTGTTTTCACACGACGTTTTCTAGCCACTATCGTTTACTTTTATGTAGATTCTACAGACTGTACTTATTAAAACTTATTTTTCTATCTATTTCATGTTAATTGATATAAACTTTGGTAGAAATAGTCTCATTACACATTTCGCTGTATCTGGGGGATGAGAAGAAACGCACCGATAGTCAGATGTTTAAATGCGGGACACTACGTGTTGGCCTTAACATTTCAATCTTTACTTGACATCGAGAGAAACAACTGAATAGCAATAACATTTAAAATGACAAATTATTGATAACTAAAAACAAAAACAGTGGATATCTTGGAAATGTCATGATGCCATAAAAAGTTATTTATAATAACTTGTTTGTTTTTGACAGCTACATTTTAGTGTAGTATATTTTTATCAAATTTTAGGGTTTACCATTATAAAAAATTATACAAAATTACTTCCGAATAAAGCAGAATATTCCCATAAAATCCAGCTATAGTTTTATTTGTCCTGCAAATATCTGAAATATATAATATTTTAATCAAATTCTTTAAAACCATTTTTTTAGGAAAATGAAAAATTCTGCATCCAAAGCGAGTTTGGGGTAGGGCAATTTTCTTTAAAATCTTCTTATCGCATATTTGGAAGAAGGACTGAAATAAATTTTATATTTGTCTTACTTTACGTTTTTTAGTCATGTTGTTCACAGACACGCACACCACACACGTGAGTACAGTCGGACCTTTTTCTAAAAATGCTTTTTTTGTTCAGGGGGGCCTTCAAACACATATTTATAATAAAATCTCGATATCGAAATTTGGGGTAAAATGCAATACTTCATCTACCTACCAGGTACTTGCTAGATACAGTACCAAACTCAGAAGTTGAAAAAATTCTGATCTTCTACAATCATGCTGCTTTCTGTGTCATAATGATTTATTTTTTACATAGTTTCAACTAACTGTTCTTATGAAAGCGTGTAAGAATAAACTGAGACAAATCTTTGCAGAAATAGTTTCATTACACTTCTCGTTGTAGGTATAAGGGGGATACAGCAATCGATAGCCAGATATTTAAAAGGGTGTTATTATATGCTAGAATTTAAATTCCATACACTTTTTTTGACATCGCGAGAAGCAAGCGAATTGACATTAATTTTATTCTATGACGAGTTTTTAATTGTATGGTTTTGTTCCTCCTTACAGTATACTAATTACCAAAATTCTACAAAATTCAATTAAATTTATAGTAACGCTTTATATCCCAAACAGTGGCAGTAAAAGTGATAACTTCTTAAGTTTCCTTCTTTGATTTTCGAAAAGTCTAAAGAGATATTTAGCATATTCTTTGTTTTTTTCCTTTCATTATAAGACATTTGTCAAATTGCTCACATTTATGAGAAGTTAAACAATGAACAACCTAAATATAGCTGATTGATCAAGATAACATTTCTTATGATTTCAACAGGATCCCACACTCTAAAATCTCAGAATGAAGGCTTAAAATGAAATTATATGTTCCACATATCTTCTTACTTTATCAACATCTTCGTCATCCTCAGCTCTCATGCATTAAGAATTTCTCTTGTTCTCAGACAGACAGACAGACAAACAGACACACAGACGTACACACAAGGATCTTTTTCTAAAAAAAACTTTTTATGGATTCAAGGAGCATAAAGACATCTATTTCCGGTGAAATTTCGGAATTGAATTTTTGGGTGGAATTCCTCTATTTGCTCTAGGCAAGCGGGAGAGAAAGGAAAAATATCTGATGTGTTGGACTCACATGACTTTCTCTACCCTTGTACAAACTATTTTTACAAACACTTATTCTCCCTATACTTCATGTTAACCGAGATATTGAGGCAGTATTTTTAACACTTAAATGATTTCAGTCTAATTATATATATATATATATATATATATATATATATATATTCAATAACAGCCGGCCTTAAAGAATATGTGTATGTAACAATATATAAAAAATGTATATTACAGGCATCGTATATGTTTATATTATTGTATACATGTGTAATAATGTTAGGTGAATGAATTAGTAATTTAATAATGTAGGAGCTGTGAGAATAATAGGTTAAAAGTTGCTAATAATGAGGTAACTTGAGGCAATAATGAATTTGAAAGTTTAACAATACTACTTCTAATTCTTGGAAGCAATAATGTAATTTTTGTGACAGTTTATAAAATAGCCAATCAACAACCAGACAAAGCTTTAGTTAAATGGAGGTATTCTATTGGACTAGGATTAGCCAATCAGAGACTTGAAATACAGAAATTTACAAATTTAGGCGGTAGAAATCAAGCCAGTTGCTTGTAGACAGCGCTCATAACTGGACGCGTTGCTTGTAGACAGTGTTCCTAACCGGACGCGAGACGTGTCCTCGAGAAATTTAATACGTATTCGTGCGAAACAAAAATAGTTTACGTGTTAAAAAAGTGCAAGTAATTAATAAAAATTCTCACAGCTCACTCTCTATATCAGTGAAGTGTTATTTAAGTAGTGTCAAGCATTAATAAAAGGAGTGAAGTAAAATTATAATCTGTGTAAGCCTACATTCTTCAGTCGCACCACCTCCCTCCTAAGACATTCATGTCTCTAAAAATATAAATACTGACGCAGCCGAGGCAAGCATAAATATATAATATTTAAAGAAACAGTCAAATTACTAATTTAATATTTTTAAACTGGGGGCGAAGGCTACCGGAAAAGTTTTGCCATACGTGCGGTTGCTACTACTTCAAGTTCGGCTCCCCAACAGTCGAAATACAATTCAACTCCTTCAATACAACGAAACAAATGCAGAAGCTACCTTCTTCAATATCGATATATTAATCTTATTGTTAATTTTCTTGTAGGTGCAAGGGGAATATGGTACGCTTTAAGTGATAGTCAAATCATTTAAGAGCTGTTGCTAGGTAGACTACTCCATTCTCTTTGCATGTTCAGGACATAAAACACGAGTAACGAATTCACATTTGAGAAAAGTATTGGAAAATTGAAACAAATAACAAGGAATATCTCGGAAATGGTTCACTCCACAAAAAAAATTATATGACATAATTGAGTGTTTTAACAAGATATACATATTTTTTTACAAACATTTTATCTATTTCTTACGGTTTACCAGTTATACAATAGCCAATCACAAAGAAGAGGACTTTTTACGACATTTAAGGAAAATTTAAGATATATATTTCATTTGTCATGAAAATATCTTAAACATATGATATTTTAATCAGAATCCTTTGAGAAAATCAAAATTTTCGAAAAATGTTCTATGTAAAGGATAGTCTAGGGTAGAGGGATTTTCTTGAAAATCCTCTTGTGGTATCTTTGAAAGATACTGAACCTAAATACCATGTTTGGTATTTATCCGACCTTTCGTTTTTGAGTTTTGCTGTTCACACACACACGGACCTTTTTCTAAAAACGTTTTCTGGATTCAGGGGCCTCAAAATATGTATTTCCGGTGTAATCTCAGTATAGAATTTTTGGGTGGAATGCAATACTTCCTCTACTTACTATATGCAATAGAGAAAGTAAAAATGAAGCCCGAAGTAATTTAAGTTGTATTTTACTCATTTCGCCCCTCAGACTCTGTCATTCTGGAACAACTGCATATGAAGCTAAGCTATTAACAATAATACAGTAGAACTCCACTTAACCGAGGTGCGCTTAACCGAAATGGGAGGCGAAAAAATAAGATAAATATGAGAGAATGAACGAAAAAGTGCGAGATGCTGAAATTTACTGTGGCAACATTGCTGCTACAGTTGGAAATCTTCTTTTGCAGCAACTCTTAACAGGTACTTGGTATTGTACGAAGTTAATCCTCATTAATATTGTACCGTTATAACAAATGTTAACTGCAGAGGCGCACTGTTGTTTTACTGTTGTGGTTTATTTGTGTTTAAGACGCAGCGAAAAGAAAGTGTGTTGTAATAAATTTAATAGGTAATGAATAGAAACTGGAAACCGTTAGCAACGGAGTGACGGCGGACGAGGGTTTCAAAGCATTAGAGGTAAGAGTGTCTACAAATTCATATTATCTTAACAGGGAATATTCAATTACGGCGCTTATCATCAACACAAAACTTTTTGTTTTAGGTTGCCTAGGAACAAGCAGTGAATCAACATCAACAGATATAATGCTTAATAAACGGTGGCGTGATACAGCTGCATATAGCTGCTAGCATGCAAGTTCAGAAGAAATTATTGTTCTTATGAAATAGTCTTGTAATATTGTATGCAGTGCAGTTTTTAATTAAATATTATAACATGCACTTGGAATACAATTATTTTCTTCTTTCACCACTTAGCATCGTTACCATCAATTAACCGAAAAATGCGTTATCCGAAATGCTCTGCCCCCATTAGTTCGGTTAAGCGGAGTTCTATTTATTCCTAAACCAACAACAGATCAAACGAAATGACGCGTTGTTTCCAATAATACAATAGGTGGTTTTCCGAATCCTGGGTACAGTATCTTTTGTATCGTCTCTCCATATGCTTTAGAAGATGAGAAGCGATGTAAACTTAATTAAGCGCTAAATGACGAACGATGACCCCGCTGTCGTTACGGAGCACGTTGGCAGAATGCACTTCTTGGCCTTGGCTAGTCAGTACCCTTGAGGCGAGTATCAGGTAATTATTTTCTTCCCTCCCGCCAGTCTGCCCACTGTTTTGACATTCTGCTCTCATACTTAGCCTCATCCTTTTCTAATCTGAAGCGGGCCGTCCGACAAGGCTTTATGCAACCCGCCAGCACCGGCTTGGGTGGCTCTCTACGTCATTCTCCTTGCTACTGGGCGAGGGAACCCAACGCATACAAAGGAATCGAGTGAGAACACTACACTCTTTCTTGGCCCCCTTACCATTAAATCACCGTATTCTTCTTTTCCTTCTTCTCGTAAACTTTCAGAGCTCTTTTATTATTTTTTGCTCTTCCTCTAGTTCATTGTTTTCTCCTTGCAGTCCTCTAACATAACTGTTCTTGTTATTCTCTATTTCCACGATGAACATCATACAGGGGAGTCGATACAGGGATGGGGCTCAAATACAGAAATAATCGCGCTTCAAATTAAACACAACATTTGCCTTATTTTTACTTTCTCTACTACGTATAGTAAGTAGGGGAAGTATTGCCTTCCACCCATAAATCCTATACCGAGATTTAACCGGAAATACATGTTTTGATGCCCCCCGAATCCAAATAAAGCATTTTTGGAAACATATCCGTGTGTGCCTGTGAACAGCATAACAAAAACGAAAAGTCGGGTTAGTACCAAATTTGCTATTTAAGTCCAGGATCTTCCAAGGATGCGACATAAAGAGTTTCAACAAAATCCCCCAACTACCCTTAACATGGAACATTTTTCGAAAATTTTGATTTTCTAAAAAATGGCTCTAACGATTTTGATTAAAATACCATATATTAAATATACTTACATGGCATACAAAATGTATATCTTGAGTTTTCTGGGAATAGCCTTTGAAGTCCTTTTAATTCGGAAGGAATTTTCTATAAACTTGTATAACTGGTAAACATTAAGCGATAGACGAAAACGTACTACACAAAAAATGTAGATCTTTTTAAAGCACACAATTTATATCAAACAAGTTTTTCTTGTTGAATAAGCCGTTTCTGAGATATATTGTTATTAATGGTTCGAATTGTTCATTTCTTGGTCATTCTTTCAACTCCTTTCATCATTCAGTTGTTTCTCGCGACGCATGGAAACAGTATGGGATTTTAAGCCCAGCATATAGCGTCCAGTGTTTAAACATTTGACTATCCTTGTTCTCTTTATAAGCTAACGAAATGTGCAATGTAGCTATTTCTGCAAAGCTTTATTTGGATAAAAATGTAGTAGATAGAAGAGTAAGCTTTATTAAGGATAGTTTATCTATCCACTAATGAACGATAAATTGTAGAGAAAGTTAGGTGAATGTACCACATCAGATTTTTTTACTTTCTCTTCCGTACCTAGTAGGTAGAGAAGGTATCTAATGCATTCCAACCAAAAATTCGATATCGAGATTTCACAGGAGATACACGTTTTGAGACCCCCTTAATACAAAATTTGATTTGTTATATTTACATGGCTTTCTCTACTCTCCATTGTCTATTACCGAATATACAAATTATTTTTATCAAAGTTTATTTTCCTATATACTTAATTTTAATCGAGATAAATCTTTCTGGAAATAGTTGCATTACACATATCATTATAGACACAAAGTAAATGGTAATAGTCAAATGTTTTAGTTTTGGACGCTATACGCTGGTTTAAAGTCTCATACCCTTTCCATGCCACCGAGAAACAGTTGAAAATCGATAGGACGTGAATGGCCAAGTATTGAACAATTCGAGCCATCAATAACGGATATCTCGGAAAAGGCTGATGATACAAAAAAAAAGTATTTGAAATAAACTGTGAGTTTTAAAAGATATCTAATTTTTATGTATAGTACGTTTTCGTCTATGGCTTAACGTTTACCGATTGCACAAGACTATACAAAAATCCTTCTGAACGAAGAGGACTTCACAGGCTATTCCTAGAAAATTCAAGATACAAATTTTATTTGCGAAGTAAATGTCTTTAATATACGGTATTATCAAAATCGTTAGAACAATTTTTTATAAAATCAAAGTTGTCAAAAAATGTTTCATGTAATGGGTAGTTGGGGTGAGAGATTTTCTTGAAAATCTTTGTGCCGCATGTTTTTAAGATATTGAACTTAAATACCAAGTTTTGGTATTTATCAGGATTTTCGTTTTTGAGCTATGGCTTTCATAGACACACACAGAACCTTTTTCTAAAAGAAATGCTTTATTTGGGTTCAGGAGACCTCAAGATTTCCGTTGAAATCTTGACAGAATTTTTGGGTGGAATACAATACTTCTACTTACTATGCATATTAGAAAAACTAATAACTAATGTCGATATTTCACGGGAAATACATGTTTGGGGGCCTAATGATTTAAAAATTATGGGTTATATTCACATGACTTTCTTTACCCACTATCGTTTATTTTTATATCCCCTCTGCAATACAATGAATACAAAAGTTTTAATTTTCTCTCTCTTCGGGCTAATCGATAGGAACGTTTACAGAAATTATTTAATTACATATTTCCTTGGAGGAACAATGAGTACGCACAGGAGAAACGATTGTCAAATGTTTTATATGATGACCTTAAAATTCCACTCTCTTTCCATGACATCACGAGAAACAACTACACATTAGAAAAATAACAAATGAAAAGTTCAACCCAATAATGTGAAAATCTTGGAAATGGCTAATGGCGCAAGAAACATTATTTTAAACAAGTTGTGTGTTTTATAGAGATCTATATTTTTGTACAGTAGTTTTTGGTCTATCTCTTACTGTTTATCCGTTATACAAAATTATGCCAAACTCCTGAATGAACAAGATTTCACAGCTATTCCGGAACATTCAAGATATGCATTTTGTTTTTCATGTAAATACATTAAAAGTTTAGTATTCTAATTAAAATCACTATATATATTTTTAGAGAAAATTACAAATACTGAAAAGCTTTCCATGTAAAGTGTAATTTATGTTGCGGTTTTTTTTCTTCAAATTTTCATGTCACATCCTTGGAAGATGATGAATTTGGATATCAAGTTTGTTATTCATCGACCTTTCGCTTTTGAGTTACGTTGTTCACGGAAACACACATGGACCCTTTTCTAAAACTTCTGTTTGCCTCATAACATGCATTTCCGGCGAAATTCGACATCGAAATTTTGGGTGGAATACAATACGTCTTAACTGTAAGTACGTAATAGAGACAGTGAAAGTTTAGTGCGTTGCATTTACATTACTTTTTCTACTCACTCTTCTACAAACTATTCTTACAAAAGCTTATTCTTCTACCTAGATAAACTTTTTAAGATAACCCGATAAGCTTTTAATTCAATCTACACACTTCGTAATATCGTCCTCCGTGATCTAGTGGTACCATGCTAGTCTCTAGTTCCTGAGGTCGTGGGTTCAAAGCCAGCAGAGGGCGATGGATTTTCCGGGCGTAAATATCCTTAGCTTGGTTCCTTCGGAAGGGGAGTAAGGCCGGTGGTCCCGTGTCGTAGATTTACGGCACGTAAAAGAACTTCAAGCCTGATAGATGGGCCTCTGAGCAAAATTTCCAGTCTTTCACGCTCAATATAAAATGGATCGCTAAGAACCATAGCAGTTAAAGAGCGTCTATAAATAAAACTCAACTTTTAACACTTTGTAATAGGATATGATAGGTAAAGCGATAGTCAGATTTTTATAAAGTGTGTCGCTGTGCGATGATTTGAAACTACATGCTGTTTGATGACCACGAGAAAAACGCAAATAACGATTTCCCGGTTGAGAAATGAAGAAGTATTTGAGAATTCTAAGAAATAGCAAGGAATATTTCGGAAATAGCTGACTCCACAAAACAACAATGATAAAAATTGTTGCTTTAACTAGATCCAAATTTTTGCTTAATAAGATTTTGTTTATCTCTTGCGGTTTACGGGTTATACAGAAGTCATTCAGAATGAGAGAACTTCAGAGGCTTCATAAAGTTAGAAGTGTTTCAAGTAACCCAACTTAGAACTACAAGTTCTAAGATGACCGAAGCTACCTAGAAACAGCAACTAAAACTGCAAAATGAACACTTTCCCCATTCTTACACTTCTTATACATAAAAATATTCTTGTTTCAGAATTAAATAAATTATCCATGTTTCAGATAATGGCACTACCATTGTAATTCAAACCCGGTGGAGGGCGATGTCCTTTTTATCGAGCGTAAAAATCCTTAGCATGGCTTCCTTCGGAAAGGAAGTAAAGCCGCTGGTCCTATGTCGTAGATTTACGGCACGCAAAAGAACCTCAAGCCTGATAAAGAGGCCTCTGAGCAAAATATAGAATGGGACGCTAAGGACTATAATAGTTAAGGAGCATCCATAAATGAAACTCAATTTAATTTAATTTACTATTGTAATGCGTATCTATATATGATCAGTATATTCAACTTTCTGCAAAATGTCGGTGGAGTAACATAGAGTTTTATTTATATCAGAAATCATAATATAGACTATATTTGCTACAAGAAAAATCTAGATCTGAATCGAACATGCAGGCATTGGCCATTTCAGAAATACTAACCTTTTAGTTTGAATAATCTCATACTTTAAGTAAGATAAAATTTGAAAATTTAAGTAATAGTCGTTCTTTTATTTCTCACGAACTAATGTTTAAAATTTCTCATACACTTGATTTTTAAACGGGTTTCTGGCTTTTAGTCTTCCAGGTGACATGGGATCTGTATTACCTAAAAGGATAATATTTATCATTATTAGGTAATAGGAAATCGAAGCATAAGAATTTTAATAACTTTCTGATATTTAGAAAAGTATACGAAGTAACCTCGGTTCTGCAGTTTAATCAGTCTAAAAAGATTATCACTATACGAAGAAGCCAACAAGGCACTATCTCTTCTAAATGAAAGATGGTTTTAACAAGTCTGCACTTATTTTTGAAAGATTATTATTTGTTAGCATACCGCATTCATTTACTCTCTTGTCTCTTGTTTTGGAGATATATGTAACCATTTGAGTTTGAAGAAAAAATAAATAAATAAAAGTCAATTGGTTGAAATCAGTTTGTCTTGAGATTTTCCAGCATGTAAATAATTCAATTCACTCCACACTAACGTTCAAAATATGCTCCATTGTGATACTGTAATTATTTACGGGAATATATAAATAATTAAATAAAGGAAAAATAATAGGGAAATAATTGCAATAACTAAATTCTGTATATTAAACCAATGTATAATGTAATAAGCTTGAGTTGAAAGACTTGTCCGGAAAGAAGAAGGTAATTAGGAAGTCATGTTAACGAAAGTCATTAGCGACAGCCAAATACAGAAAGATTAGCGTTAAAAATTCTTGGAAAGGCAGTTAAGTTGTAGTTCAAGACGTGTGTGAACAGAGACGTAGGGCAATTCTTGAAAAGAGAAGTGAAAGGCATTTCTGAGATTTTAGCCAGACTTCCTAGTAACAAGGTAAGCGACTCACATGAAGAGAGTTGAATATTGGCCCGGGCGTGAAATGACGTTGGTGGAGAGTAAGGAAGTAGGTGGAGCTTAGGTTAAGAATTAGGCGTTCATTTTAAATCAGAAAGTTACTCTGGTACCGTCACTGGTACTGGTCGACATTCATGCACACATTCGTGCATACATTCTTCACCCTGGATACTAGCAACGACTCGTGTGTTATTTTCAGCTATCAGTGAGTGCTTGTGTAAGTCATATTTAGCGGCTATTGCGAAGGATCTGGCCGATAAGTATTTTAGCGACTCACGGCAAGTTATGCTTCTAGTTTCTTTTATTGCGAAAACAGTTATTTCAAACCGTAAAACTGATACTGCAGAAGTTAGCAGGTTTAATAATTTAGTTGTTATAGTGTCGAATGCGACGATTCGTAATCAGTTTCATTCTTTATCTTACAACGGTCGGCAGCTCGCTTCAATAGCTCAAGTATTAGATCACATTAAATTTCTTACGCAATTTAAACTGGTGTTATGCTTTCACATTACATCCACACTACCCTAAAAGTACTCACAGCTCTAGCACTGGACCACGAGACAATGGAACGAGCTACGAGATACCGACAACATCAGAAGCAGGTAAAGTATACAGCATCAAAACTGACGTCCATCGCCTTGTATCATTTGTTAGCTAGACAGCAGTACAGCCGGTTTTGGAACTCCTCGCGAATATTTAGAATGTTTGTTAACAATATCTGTGGTTTTATTCTACTCAGCACTGATCTGCAACAGCAATAATCCGAGTAACAAGATTTAAGCAGTACAGACGACCCTCAACCTGTTTCCATTTTTACTTTCTCTACTACGTATAGTAAGTAGGGGAAGTATTGTATTCCACCCAAAAATTCGATACCGAATTTCACCGGAAATACATGTTTTGAGACCCCCTGAATCCAAAAAAGCATTTTTGGAAACATGTCCGTGTGTGTGTCTGTCTGTAAACAGCATAACTCAGAAATGAACAATCGGATAAACACCAAACCTGGTATATAGGTTCAGTATCTTCCAAGGATGCGACACGAAGGTTTTCAAGAAAATCCCCCCACCCCAGATTACCTTTTACATAGAACATTTTTCGAAAATTTTAATTTTCTGAAAAATGGCTCTAACGATTTGATTAAAATATCATATGTTTAAGATATTTTCATGACAAATAAAATGTATATCTTGAATTTCCTGGGAATGTCTCCAAAAGTATTCTTCATTGTGAACGACTTTTGCATAACTGGTAAACCATAACAGATAGACAAAATTTTACTACACAGAAAATGTAGATCGCGTTAAAATACACAATTTATGTCATATACATTTTTTTTCTTGAGTGAACCATTTTCGAGATATTACTTGTTATTCCCTTAAATTTTTGAATACTTATTTTTTCAAATGGGAATTCGTTATTCATTTTTTTGTCTTGGATATGCAAGGAGTATTAGTCTGTGGCAAAGGGAATGGTGCTGCACCTAGCAACAGCTATTAAGAGATATGTATGTGCTTAAAAGGCTACTGTATTTCCAAATTGCCCTTGTAAATATATATTCCCCTTACGTCTACAGGAAAATTAGCAATAAGATAGACTCTGCAAATGTTTATCTCGATTAATATGAAGTAGATGGAGAATAAGCGTTTGTATAAATAGTTTGTACAAGAGTAGAGAAAGTCATGTGAGCGTAACACATCAGATTTTTTTGTATGTATTTAATGTTTTTAATATCCTGATGAAGGAATAACCCCGAAATATTGAACTTTCACATTGTATGACCTGTGTTTTTATCTTTTACTTAGAAAAATCTTGTTCTTTCATCACAAATATTTCTTCTTCAGTTTTGTTTACTGATCACCCATACAAGTGGAAATACTTAACGGCCATTCTTACAGCATTGGCACACAGGTAGTGGACATTAATGAAACCTACGCGAAATGAAATTAATTTGGAAAGGATAACTAGAAAAGAAACAGTCTAAGCCTCCCGCCTTTGCCATTTATCTAGAGAAAACCTGGAAAGAAACTCAGAAGAAAGGTCTTTGAAGAATTCGAACCGTGGACTTCCTATTCACGAGTCCGTGTCTCAACTATCTCGACCGCCTGTGTCGTTTGAAAGTTAAAATGGTTATGAAAGCTAAAGCACAATTAACTATGCTGTTAAGCTTCTCCTTCAGTGTGTATATTGATGCAGGTTTGTTTAAATTAAGTACATCAAAAATTCAATAAATAACTTTTTAGACCGGAAGTTTTTAAATTAATGCCCTATGCATACAGCGGTTTTTATAATTTAACTGTACATAATGTGTGATGTCGCAGGCTGGAATGTAGTACAAAAAAACAAACATTTTTTTAACTCCTGTTATGCTACTCTTGTAAATAGTGGTGCTAAGAATTTATTAGATGTTATGTTCGTTCCAGTAAGCTCTAAGTTTGCGATTTCAGTAATTACGATTCTTTGTGTGTATTCTAATTTATATCCCTCCATGATTTTTCTTCCTTTCACCATATGCTTGCTTATAAATTAAGTTTTTACCCACGTGCTGTGTTCACTTTAATTATAATATATGCTATTGAATTAACTTATTTTATAATGTTCTCACTGAATTGTTGTTCACGCACCTTCACACGTAATCTAGCACCTCCAGTTTACAGACTCACAATAAAAATTCTCGCTGTTGGGCGTTCTTTATTGTTCTCCGACTCTACCAGCTTCTTTATGTATGAGAAAATAAAAGTAGAGAGGAACTTCCAAATTGGTTAGACGAAGATCCTGAAAGCATACGTGCTAACGATTGTATTTCGGACCAACACTGCTACAAAACCTTTTAACCGCCACCAGAAGAACAATAGCATCTAATAGGATTGTTTTTTCACAGTGAGATATACCAACTAAATGTGAAACATTTCTGAAGGGAGTTCCAGTGGCCTACGCAAGCAACTGCATTATCTCCTCAACAATCACTGGATATAGAACTCTGAACTGAATATGAGTGACGTCTATGTTTTAACTCAAAGGAACAATATATTTGGATATACAACTTCGCTGTAACAGAAGTGCCAAAAATTATATTACATTTCCTCAATTTTTATTTGTATTTATAATATATTACAAATTTTCTTATGTCAAAATATAACAGTTGATTCCACCATCACTAAAATTCTATATCTCTGCAACCCGTATGTGCAACCTGTAACTCTGCAAGAAGTGCAAACTTGGCTATCTTCACAAGTGGCATCATTCTTTGACGAATGTATATAAAAAAGAACTTGTTTCGTTACAACAAGAGCTAAATAACGGCGGGGACTATATGGAGAAGTAGTGTAAGGTATAAGGTAACGAATGATAAATATGATAAGTAGCCGGTGTAGGAGTTGTAATGTAGTTCCACTGTTGGGGAGCCAAAACTTGAAGTAGTTGCAACCACATACGTTACAATCTTTCCGGTGGCCTTGGCCTCAAGTTCACTTTTTTCGGTGGCCTTCGCCCCCACGTTTAAAAATAAACTTTGCATTTGTAATGCTGCGTCAGTAGTAATTTGTAGAAACACGTATCTCTTAGCAGGGGTTTGTGCGACTAAAGAATGAAGGCTTACACAAATTATAATGGTATTTAACTTCGTTTTATTAATCTTTCACACGATTAAATAACACTTCACTTATATATTCTACTGTAGAGCTGTGAGATTATTGTTACTTGTACTATTTAACAAGTAAACTTTATATTATTTACGCCATAATGAATCTTTTTATGTCTCACACTGAATACGTATCGAACTTCTCGGGATCGCTGCTTTCCTGCGTCCGGTTGGGTATGCTATCTTCTAGCGTCTGGCTTCTATCGCTTAAATTTATACTTTTACTATTTTCATGTCTCCGATTGGCTAATTTTACTCCAATAGAATACTTTTATTTAACTTTTAGCCTTTGTAGTTGTTGATTGGCTATTAAACTGTTTTAAATATTACATTATTGTTCCAAGAATTATTAGTAGCATCATTAAACTTTCTAATTTATTGTTGTCTCAATGTTACCTCATTATTACCTCATTGCTAGCAACTTTCGGCTTCTATTCTCACAGCTCCTACATTGTTAAATTACGTAATACATTCACATAACACTATTATACATGTACATAATAATATAAACATAATACAATGACTGTTACATACACTTTATATATTATACATATATTGCTTTAAGGAGGGCTGTTATTATATTTTATATTATATAATTAGACTGATATCGTTTAGGTGTTAAAAATATTGCCTCACTGGAAATTTATGTTCTCTTATTTTTTAAAAAAAAATATCGATACTGTCTTTAAAAACACGCCTCGTAAATTAGACACCAAAAGTACTTACTATTTTGTGGCTTAAACTTCATTCCGTCAAAAAGCTTCTCTTTTTGTGTACTACCTATACGTATTAGGTAAAGGAGTCATTGTATTCCATCTAAACGTTGAAATCTGCATACAAAGCTTTTGAGGTCTTCTGATAAAAATAATTATTAGAAAATTATGTGTGCAGGTATGTGTGAACAGCACAACCCCAAAACGAAATTTCGGATAAATATCAAACTTAGTATAGAGTTTAGTATCCTCCAAGATTTTATTTCAAGAAAATCTCTCTACCCCAAACTACACTTTTCATGGAAATGTTTCGTTTTTTGTGTGTTTTTTTTAAAAAACTCTTCTAACTGTTCTGGTTAACATATCATATTTTTGACATATTGATACGAGACATAAAGTGTTTAATTTTCTAAATTAGCCTCTCAAGACCTCTTTATTTGATTAAAGTTTATATAATGTTGTAGAACCAGGAAACCACTATTTTGCTATAGTAAAATAGAACGCATTAAAGTAAACAATTTGTGTCAAATAGCATAGGTCGGCACCAATATCCTGTTAGAAAAGAAAGGGTTATTTTTACGGTTTTCACACGCTGAACTTGAATTTGTAAACCAGATTGCTCGACCACTTACCAGTTTTAAAACAGCCACAAATTTATATAAACAAAATTAAGATTTTGTTTGTTCATTTAAAGTTTAGCCTGATATTTTGTTTTTATCTCAGATTGGGTAAATAATGACGAATAACATGTAACTGTAAGCCAATAAACATGCATTCCAAATATGCATAGAATTAATTTAACTTTTATGGAAAAAAAGAATAAAACCACGTTACTTGCATGCAGAAAGAAGCTGCTATTGATATCATACAAAATCTATCAACATCCTTACAATTAAATTAGGTGAAATAGTTAAATAAAACTGAGAATACTGGAAGCAACGACGAGTAACTGAGCTCAATTATTTCAATTATAAATGTGTTTAAAATTGAATATGTTGTATACTTAAACACCAGTGCATAAATTTAAGAGCACACATGCACATATAATACTCGCTGCACTTTCGTCAATTTTTATTTTAAACCCTACTTGTAATTTATACTATCTTAACAATAACATATCTTGCTAAAATTTTCGCCGTGGTCATCAGGAACATCTCGCATATATTTTCTAAATGAGAACTTAAAAACTGCAGCTTCAGAGATATATTACAGCCCATGTTACAAAATGAGGCAAGTAGATACTCTACAATTTCTTCATAATTTTTAGATTTCTTGCTTCCCAGAAAGTTACAACATGTGTTTTTAAATGCATTTCAGGCTCTTCTCGAAATTAAATTCAATTTAACTTTGAATACGCCGTCCTGAAATAGTTGCTTTATTTTTGAGGTTCAATGAAAATGCCTTCTTGTATTTTGGCCTCGCTAATTCGTGAAACCTTTCCTTCGGGTAAGGGAATCTTGAACCTTCTTTACCCATTGCCTTCACAAATTGTTTTATTAAGCCAATCGTAATATGAAGAGGGGGCGATATAAATTTTTCCCTGTCGACTAACGTTTTATGTGGTACATGTTTTTACCAAGAATTTTATCTTTTTGGGGTGGCCATTTTTTCACAATATAGTGTTTGTCCCACACGCCAACATCCCACTCACACATGAAGCAGTTGAATTTTGGTACCCCTGTTGTAGCCCCGTCACCAATGCTACAACTTTACATAGTTTCATTAATGGTCTTCATAGTTTATTTTATGAAAAAGATATTACATATTTGCATATGTTTCTTTCGTGCTAACTGAATGTGCGAGAGGTATCGATGGATGTATGTTACCAATAATATCTACGCTTCCAGTTTGCTATCAGACAGACTGAGGAAGGTCGCGCTTTGTAAGTTCCCATTGTAATGTCAGGGTATTCACCCAGGCACCATTATGAAGATTTATAACCCTACCTAAAGATTAAGTCATTGTGGCAATTATCATTTTTAAATTAAAATGAATATTATACAGACAACTTCCTAATAAAATGTACCAAAATGCACTTTTTTCCAATTTCGGAAGTACCTACCTCAAAAATGTTACTTATTAGATTAATATGACTAACATATTTGGATTCAGCAACGTCGAATGTATAAGGTAAACATAATCGTTTTCCAAACAGGATTTTTTCTTTTATTTCCTTTTTCGGCCACTTTTTTCGTGGCATTAGTCGCTTTCAAAATACTTCATTTAGAAAGTTTAATCCCTTCTTCGGTGTGCTTATCTAAGGGACATGTTTGAGAGTTTATATTTTCTTTCTTTCAATCGTTATTTATTTCCATGTTGGAGCTTGTTACTACGAATAAACATTCGAATTCTGTTTCTGCCTGTGTCATGTAACTAAGCACTTATTGCTTAATTTGAAATAATTTCTAGCAAAAATGTATGGGTGGTAATGTGGAAGAAAGAATCATGCTTTATAAGCATATTAATATATAGTGGATATATGTGAATTTGATAATCTTTCATGGGTAGAGAAAGCCATGTGAATGTATTATAGATGTATTTTTTATTCTGTTTAATTTTTTATCACCTTTGCAGAAGAGTCCCATCCAAATACGAATTATAATTATTACTACACTTACAAATATAACAATCACATTTGCTTCATCCCCGTACATGCTTTTCCTGTCCTTGGAGTTTTACATCAAAATCATTAGTTTAGTTTACTGTATGTGATACTGTAGCAAAATGTTTTTGATTATTTAATGTAAGTTCTTTCTCAAGCAGATCACAAATGTATTCGTTTTAGATTTTTCATACCTAACTTAGAAATCTTAACTTAGTGTAACTTATTTGCAACTTTCATTGAAAACTTTATGCAGACATATCCAATCCCAACTCCAAACCAATGCATAAAAAGAGAAGAAAATTAAGCTACTTAAAATGAAGGTTCGAAACTGCACTGTCAATCAAAGTCGCCTTAAAAGGCAATAGCATACCAGCTAAGTTTCGAAGTTCGTCTGGTGTAACGCTAGAGTAGAGCCATTTATAAGGAGCTGAGACTCCAAGTGTCAATGAGAGTTCCAATTGTATACATATTGTACTAGATAGTAAACAGCTTGATTCTCCTCTCATTTTTCCTTTGAACTTGCAATTGAATGTTCGTGCATAAAATATGGTGGCCGTGAGAACAACATGTGGGATTTGTGGTGGGCAAAGCGGCGTCTGGGCAGGTTTTCTCCGAGTTTTCCGGTTTCTCCAACATTCATTCCACCATTCCATCATCACCTTTCCTTTCATCGTCATTTTAACTTTCGCCGTCATTTCATATCATATCCTTCCTCGCTCTCACACCAGGTTAGGGCTGATCACCCATTCTGGCTGTTCTATCCGATCCAATTACTCTGTCTGCTCTGCGATAGGCGTCTGACCGCAGGCACCCGCTTGTAAGTCCTGGGTGATGTAAATCCTCTTAATGGGGAGTGTTAACACAGAAAGAAGTGTATGAGAATTAAAACTGAATTAATAAAAAATAATATTTTTAACGAAATTAGAATTAACATTAACGTCCACCAACATAGGAAAGAAATAAAATTAAGTAATTAAAACATTTTCCTGTAGCATCAAATACAGTGTACCACATTAGTGAGTATATAATTATGAAATATAAAAACTGAATTAACAAAAAATAATCTTTTTAATGAAATATGGTTTAAAACATTGAACTTTACGTTTGCTGCAATAGTTTTGGAGCGCTAATCTGCTCGACACAAGATACCTTTGGGAAATGGCGCCTTGTATATTATACTGCTTCTATACTTTTTAACTTTTCCGCAGCTTTTTTCCAGTTTTGTAATGGTTAGACATATAACGAGTAAATATTTTACAACACTTATCGCTGGGAGAACGTATTTATTTGGCAAAAGGGACATTGTTTTCAAGTAAGATCATAATATATGGACTGCAGGGATACAGAAACCTAAGGTCAGCTCATTTACCGGGTATATTTATGGCAAATGAGAAATTTCAAATACATATTAAGAAGAAAAATATAAACAGAGAAAAATTATCAAATTTTGAGCTCCTCTACTACAATAAGTTTTATATTCAAAGTTATTGTAGTAGAAGAGCTCAAAAATATATTCAAAGTTATTGTTCCAATGCCTAGTTGCTTGAGCTACAAACACAGGCAATGAAAAACCCGTTATCATTCATGTTAAGTTCAAAATTATTTTATTCTTTAGTCGTTGAGGAAAAAGAGAATGAAATTTGTTAATCTAGTACTGCTTCTGTAGTTCACTGCAACTTCCCTTTGTCTTCAGAGATGTTTCACATTAGGTTAGTTCTTTTTTCCACATCATTCAGTAGCAGTCGTTAATTAAGGCCGTTTATTCAAAACAGGGTAATATATGCACCTGTAATTTTTTCTCCTCTGGGTAAAAGAGTCATTATCGTTTCGTGTGAAGTCACGCAATAATGTGAACTATTGTTGCTCGGCTATTATATAAACCGGATATTCACCTTCTCTGATGGCGTTAAGCTGAAATTAAATTAATTAGAGGCATTTTAGGAGCTACTGAGTAAAACGCCCATGTTAGTTCTTCCTAATGAGTCTCGAGGAGATAGAGGTGCCTTGTTCCGAAGGATGGACCTGTAAATTTACTACAGCATCATTAGGAATGCAAATCGAAACCTCTTCTTACTGCAAAACACTTTGGATTGTCATTACCACCGTTCTGGCTTCAGCACCGAACAAATGTGCTCATTTCCTGTACAGAAAAGTAGGAATCTTAAACGCTGGGGAGAGATGGCTGAGCTTCTAGTGTATATATGCCAGGTTTTACTAACACAGCTCAGTGACCACTGCATACCCCTAGCACTCGTGGCCCTCTGATGTTGCTAGCAGTACGTCGTGCCGAACAACCAAGCTACTGTGGGCAGGGAGTTGCTCAGATTGGGTTGGACTCGGTGGGAAGTGGTTCCCAATTATCCATGGGAGATATCAAGGGGGATTGTGGGACACCTCAATGTCCTCCGGTACCAGAACTGGGAGATGGAGTTATCGGTAGTCTTCTTCTCTGGGGTTGACGCGCGTATGTGGCGCATCCACTTCCATCCCTGCAAAAGCGAGGGGATTTTTTAGACTCTAAATGCTGGTCTCATGGGGAAATCCACGGAGAGGAGAACCACATTGGCCTTTACCTGGACGTTAAAAGGCTCCAGGTAGACCTTGGCAATCAGCTCATAACCAAGAGAAGAAATGAACTCAAATGTAGAAATGCTTGTGATTGCAGGACAGTTAGGCATTTCCTTACAATTAAACTGGGACACGAGTAAGCTGCATATTCGCAATATTAGGCACTTATGTGAGATTTGGAAAGAAATAGTTACCCATCATCAGTTATTATTATAATGTAGACCACTTCTGATCTTGTTCCTGGTTCCTCTTGTAGTTACTGGCTGCATCTTTCAGCTAGTCGTCCTCGACTTCTTTGTCTTTGTGAATTATAACTTAGAATAATGAGAGGCACCATTCTACTGATAATGAAACTACTTTGTTCTATATTCCTATATTTTATTACTACGCCGATATATGTAATTCTTTGCGGATATTATTTTCATTTTTTCTTATCTAAAAGGGTACATTCTACCACATGCTGTAGAATTCATTTCTGCTGCGTAAAATCTTCTTAATATATTTTTAGTGAATTTCAATATTCATAGCTTACAACAAAACAGGTGTAGCAAAATTTAAGGTGGGCTCTCTTTGCTAATGTTCTTCCAATTCTACTGCAAGTATATTGAAACAAATTTAACTTTCGTAAACTCCTACATAATTAAAAACCATTACTTGCTCTATTAAAAATTGTTTGCTACTATTTTGGCTCTTATGGGATTCCTTCCATGGAACACCATTATTTTATTTTTACTTAGCAATATTTCAAGGTTATATTCAGCAGTAGTCTTGTCTTGTTCGATACAGGATTCCGACATTCCTCCGAACGCACTTCAGCCTTGGTCTTATAATAACATCTTCTAATTGAAAAATGACTCTAAGCATTTGCAAACAGGAGTGTATGCATGATCTTCTATTCAATAAGTAGGCATTCATTAAAACCACCAATAAATGTTTGGCATAATTATCAACCATATTCCCTGCGCCAATCCTCCAATGTGTAGAAGTCGTTTATCCATCGAGGGCAGGGGCTGAGCTGCCACCTGCCCGTAATTATGTTTGCACTGCCTTGAATGTTACTTTCATCTGGACAAAATAAATGAATAACCGACTCTTCAATAACCTCTTTTAAGAAGACCTGAAGTACTCCGGTGATCCAGTCAGTAAGATAAGCCTAATTCGTTCAGAGGCAATGCTTTAATAGACTTAAGTATTTATTTTGGACACAAAGTAATATATGCTCAAGCAATCTATGTTTCTTAGTAACAGAATCATTCTGATTAATGAAAAACAGGGAATACAAAACAAAGTAAAACAAAACACTGTGTACTTTACTTGCAATTAAATAAGAAAAATACTAACTAAATATTTTACAAGATAATTTCCTACAATCGTGGGCTAAAATAATATACCAGCTTTCGAATATAGATATACATCCCGAAATTCTAGGTTAAATAAACAGAAGGTTACAATCCGGGAGAGTAGTATCTAATTGACCTAGGTATATACTATTGCTTTTAGGTCCAATGAGACAATAAGCCTGAATGAATTGTTGAATAAGAATTGTATTTGAACTAGGATTTAATCTACTTATTCTTAATAGAGCTTTACTTTCTTTTCAAGACAGTTATGTATGAAAAATATTTTTGGAACGCAAAGCAAAAACACAAAGAAATAAATGTGTTTTTACCAATATTAGAGTAGGCCTACTTTGAATTGGATTATGTGTACCATAATAATGTTAAATGTTTTAGTAGCAACAATTAAAGGTGTTGGCATTTTTTAGATTTAGGTAATGTAAC
This sequence comes from Deroplatys truncata, assembly GCA_030765065.1. Lineage (NCBI taxonomy): Eukaryota > Metazoa > Arthropoda > Insecta > Mantodea > Mantidae > Deroplatys > Deroplatys truncata. The sequence goes on from CM060978.1 coordinate 132,541,954, forward strand.
GTTTAGGTAATATATAAATACTGAAATATAATAAATTTCATTGGCTATTGGATTAGAAAGATGGAGCGGGTGAGTTAAACCCTAACAGTGAAATATTTGGTTTATTGTATTATTTGTAATCTTCATTTGTTCTGTGATATACGAGGTTTCTGGTATCTGCCGCGTCATATTAACTATCTGTTCAGTTGATCTGGTGTAATTTTATGTACTGGGCCCAGAAGTTTTTTAACTAGTTCGTTTTAGGAAGTTCTTGGTTAGTGATTTTTCCTCCTCCTATTAGCTAAGATAGGCATTCTAGGATAATTTGAGAGGCTTTCACTAGTACTTGCGAGCCAACTTTTAATAAGAGTACAGTGTCAATGCTATATAATGTACTATATTTTATACTTTTGTTTATTTATTTTTTATGTTAATCTATTATATTCAAAGTAAAATAAAAGCTTTATTTTAATATAAAAACTGCACATTAGATTATATAATGATTAATACAGCATTTTGTAACTTTCATTGTAGGAAACGTGTATTAAATTTTTAATCATAGGCCACATCATTTCATATCTATTTCGTGAGTTTAGTATGAGTATTAAGCTGACAATGTCATTATTTGTTTTTGAAATAGCTAATGAACAATGTGCTCGTTACAACACCAACACTCGGCCCCATACACGTTACGCATGGGTCTTAGGAAGAAAATGGTGCCTATCTCTACCGCTGAACATGCATATGCTTCAAACGGAAGAAATTACAAATGCTACTCGTTTTCTAACGAAACTATAATAAAATAAAATTGTATTATGCATAGAAATCTATAACGTAATGTTTATAACGATTTCAGCAATCTTTCCAAATAAGAGAGTACAACAGCTCATAAAACCTTATTGCTTCACGCAGCTCACTTATCCAATGATGTCTGTTCATCAGAGTGTTTATGCACGGTAATTTGGCATGACCTAGTGAGATGACAGCGAGTTGATTGATAGCGAGGCTCTAACAACAGCTGTCAACTCCGATATGCAAGAAAAACCTCTGTTAATAACCCATAGGCAATGTAGTTATATCTCCTTTGTTCGAGGTCACTTCAGCTACCTCTCCTTCCAGCAAAGTTCTCACAATGACACAATAAGTTTCTGCAGCTAAACTGGCAGTAACAGATATAATTCCACATCTGACAGCTATAACATTGCTTTCTGGTGTTTTCAATTGGAAGGTGTGCTCCCAAATGATATGAATGTCACAACCGTTGTTTCTGGTATCATTTGCTTTCTTGTAATTGGGGTATTTTAATTAGGTTGTTATCTAACATCATTTGTTACTTTCTCTACCACGTACTTAGGAAATATTGCATTCCACCCAAAAATTCAATAATTACAGTTTACTGCAAATACACGTTTGAGATCCCTAAATAAAAAATGTTAAGAAAAATGTCCTTGTGTGTGTATTATATGTGTATGTGAAGAGCATAACTGAAAGACGAAATGTCGGAGGAATACCAAACTTGGTATTAATTTTAGTATCTTCCAAAGACGTGACACAAGGATTTAAAAATCCCCACTCCAAACTAAACTTTATATGCAAAAGTTTTCGATATTTTCAATTATCTCAAAAACGACTAACGAGTTTGATTTAAATGCCACTCCATTAAGACACAGACACTCAAACACAATGTATATCTGGAATTTTCCGGGAATAGTCTATGAAATCCTCTTCAATCGGAAGGATTTTGTATAATTTTGTACAACGGTTAAACCACGAGACAGGCAAACACTTGCTATACAAAAAATGCACTTCTCTTTAAAACACATAATCTGTTTCAAATAACTTTTTTATGTCATAAGGCATTTCCACGATATTCGTTATTATTGGTTTAATTTTTTCAATGCTTTTATCTTTTTTTTAAGTAACAGTTGTTCCTCGCGATGTAACGGAAAGAGCATTTATTTAGCGACTTGCTTTTAAATAATATCTAAATATCGTTCGGTTTCCTCTATGCCTTTTGTACCTACAATGAAATATGTAGTGAAAATATTTATGTTTTATTTCTGCAAAGGTTTATCGTGATTTACATGAAGTAGATATTCTTATAAAGGCGTATTTTCTAAGTTTTAGAAGCTACATAAAAATAAGCAATAGTGGGTAGAGAAAGTCAGATGAATCAGATTTTTTAGTTTATATTCCTTATTTATGCATTTTTGTACCTTAAGATTTATTTAAGGGATGTTTTAAAAAGCATAATTTTATATGCGATTTTTCATCTTCCGTGTTGGTTGCTTTAGTTTTATTCGCAATTGTTTTAATAAGTTAAACAGGGTGGAAGGGGTAAAGATGTCAACCTCTTAGAACGTGGTTCTAGGTACAAAGACTTATAATAATTAGAAGATCATTTTTGTAATAATACTTATTTCTACACGAAAAAGTGTTCCACACTTTCCGTCGCATTATATTTCACGTATGAAACTATAAGGCAAGTCCTATTGAGTATATAATAGAACAGCAACTAATCCACATTTTTATTATCCTAACATTCTTCTTTCGGCATAATTTATCTTTTTTTGGGGGGGGGGGGTACAAATCATAATTTATGCTGGAGTTACGACCTCGCAACAGAGCGTTGATTAGCGACCCAACACGTCTCAAACATGGAATCTCGAACGATCGCTTCCATACCTTCATTATAAACATTGTTACCAACATTACACATCGTTTTATTAAATTTAAATAAAATCCTTTGTTCACTTTGTTTTATTGCTTTACCTCAAATTGCGTTATTAAATAAAAATACCCATTTCACTTTATTTGTTTTCCCTGAATTGTTCCTAAGAACATGACATTCTTTTATATCCGATATTTACAAAATAATGGACCCATTTTCCTTTAACATAAGTACATAATTAGTGCATTTATTTTCTTTTACTATCTCTTTCAAACTTTATTGTGATTCGGTTTTAATTTCTTTCATTAAACATTTCTCTGAAAATACACGAAAGGCGTTGTCTTGGGAATTCAATACCACTTGTAAAGTTAATATTGTTTCCGAAACGCAATGGCATCGGAGACATTCTACGTGCCATTCTACATTCTGTATGGTATTCTACATCAGAGACATGGCATTCTACTATGCAACGAGCCTGAGCTTAACCCTCAAGTGTGATGTTCTCAGCCACCTGCAAGGGAAAGCGCGCTGTTGAGAAACGTCTGCAGTTCAAATTGTTTTTCCATAAATATATGCAAGATAGGGAAGAAAGTGCCCATAAACCTTTTCAATGTACTCATCGAAGTTTATCTCTGGTTTAAAGGGCGACATATGTATCCTTTTAACGCGTTATGAAACATATTAATGTTTCATAACGCTTATAAAAGCTTACAAAATGAGTAGGTCATAATACATAGCTACAATATATAACAAATTATATAAAATAAATGTACAACTAAAATTGATTTAGAATTAATGTAGAATTTTATGTTAATTTATTATGTTAACTATAATATTTAGGTTAAATAATTTATGTATAAATAATTGTTAGGTATTATGTTCACTATAAAATTTTTGTTAAAGGATTTATGTGTAAATATTTATATTAATTATGATGTTAGTTATAATATTTATACTAACATTATATGTATAAATGTTTGTTATTTATTATGTTAGCTATAATGTTTATGTTAAAGAATTTATTTATAAACGATGTAATATTACTCAGTGTAATGGGGCATGTTGTAGAAACAAAATTAAAATAAATAAACAAACATAATACAAATTAACGAATTATTTTGATAATTTTTTATTTTGAAGTTATAAGACGTATAACCGGCTGATATCGAAGCCGTCAAAATGAATGTTTTTCATATTTGATTTTTGTTTATTTTTCTACTTCTTATGTTTTGGCCTTTTTACTCAAGAATACCTGTGAAACGTGTGTATCACTTAGAGAATTATGTATATGCCACTAATTACATTCCTATTAGAAAAAGGCACAAAATCAAACACGTATGTGGTTTTTTGTTGAGTTTTGTAAAAAATGCTAGTGCAACAAAATCTAGCTAACTTTCCATGACATGTTTTGATACTTATAAAATGTGGATAAAATGAATATTTAAGAGGTTATACCGGATTTTGATTGCTGGTATTCGTGTACTCAGTTATAATCATTTACTGGCGTTTTCTGCTCAGCATGGGGAAGAATAGAAACATTAGTAAGGAGTAGAAGTGTGTGTGGTGTGTGTGGTGTATGAGGAAGTCACACAAATCATTTGGTGCATACAATCCCGGCTGTATATAATCCATAGAACTGGATTAACTGGAATAAGGTTTTCATGCATTTTATTGCCTTCACTTATAATTCAAAGTTGGGAAGTGTTGTTCCAGTAAATAGTTTTATTCCAGAGAAAATAAATAGCTGAATACCTCTGTATTAACACTTCATTTATATTACAACGTAATTTAACGAAGTTTCAGCTTGTCATAGAGAATGTTTCTGACGCTGGAACACAAATTATTCCAAATACTTATTTCATGTTCCAAGTCACCTGTGGAAGCAAGCGCTTTTCTCATAAAGACTTCTACACCATGCATGTCGCCAAGGAAAGCTAATGATCTCTCCCAACATCCCCGGTCACTAATCTCACATCACTATAAGTTCAACGGTTTATTATTATGTATTATTATTATTATTTATATTATTATTTTTATTACACATTATGATTTCGAACTTAAAATATGAACTTATCTTATCTTACAACTACACCTACTTTGACTACATTTCTGTGATCCTCAAATAGAATCCCCAGTTACTTCTCGGACAGTGGCCTCATTCTGTACTGTTTAAACAATACAAGCTATCTGCACCAGATGGGAAGAAAATTAACTATAAATGAAATTGCTAATAGAAGGAATAAAAATGTTAAAGATGAACAAAATATCATATTATGTACACGATGAAGTATTTTAGTGTTTCGTATCTGATAGTTTTGGAGAGATTTCAGCATTGGAATACAGAGCAATCTGAATTGTTCCTCCAAATCCCCTGCCTAATTAGATCATTGCATTTATCTGAACAACTTTCGTCAAAAAATTAATTCAATGTTTCGTTTCCTTGAAACAATTACAATGTATTTCACCGAAATTTTTATAGAACTTTCATAGACAACACAAATTTGTCAGTGAATGAAGTTGTATAGAATGTATTTTCGTCTGATTATAATAAAATACTATCTCATAACTGTGACTTTAATTTGTATTGACTACAATGGACTTTGACTAATAGCTGTTATTTATACTACTTATATTCGTAATATAAATCGTTCACATTCGTAAGTTATTACTTAATGAATATCAGCACATATTAATTTCTAATAATTTAATAACCAAATAAGAAACAAGAATCATCGTGTTTGGTGCAATAAAACTTTGTACTCCCTCTCCTTAAGAAAAACGCTGGTAAATTCCATATATCACATTTTTTATTAACTTTACAGACTCCAAACTTTATTCGAAGTAGGAGTCTTCAGACATCATATAATGCATATAAATAGTTTGATTTATCGTTTTGCTGATTTGGATAATCTAAGATACTTCGCATATCTTATTTCCTTTCGAGAAACAGTGCACACATTTTTGTCAACAATGGATATCTGATTTGAGAGGTTTTCTGAGGTGCGGCAGAAGAGCTACATCCACATATGCTGCACCAGTAATCAACAAAACGTGAAATAGTAGTCCCAATTTGTGTTTTCTTTGGCATTTATGCTCGAGATGTAAAGAACCACCTGCGTTGACGCCTTCAATGCCTCCGGCAACCACGTGATGGATTTTGGAATTACATTAATAGCAGCTTGGGTTATAATTATTGCTTTAAGATAAAAAAAGCTGGGTACACTCACGTTTAATGCAGTAAATACTGTATCAACCCGCTTTCGTGCTACTGAGTTAGCGATTGCACAATGCAATCTCCGAACACCTGAGCTAAACTTCAAAAGAAGTCGATCTAAAGCAGAATTGTCTGTGATTCCGTGTTTTGTGTGTCTCTTTTTTCAGCAGCAAATAACTTTAGCATGTATTCAAAGCGGACATATGGTTATTGGGCCCAGATAATCTTATTAATCTACGCTAACGAATTCCATGAAATTTCGAAGTTTATTTGGATCTTTATTTACGTTTACAATCGAAGCTATAAAATTAGTGTTTGAAGACTTTAGTAGTGGTACTTCCAAACTTCTGGATGTATCACTGCTGAGCATTGCGCCATCACAACCATTAGAGTAAGTTATCACATCCCGATCACTGCTTTCTTCCGACTTGAGTAGAAGCGATGACGAAGGACGAGGGGCGTGGTTGGCCGGCCTGCATGCCCTGCTTTATCACCAATCATTGTCTGTAGTCACGCTGAGATGATTTACAAGACTAGAGAACCGTTAGGGGGCAGATGACAACAGCATCGCCATGTTGCTCTTGCAATTACATGAAACAAAACTTCCAGATCAGAAAATATCCTCTACAAAATAAGTAGAAATGGAGCACAAACCTAGTCTCTCAAGAATTAGAATTTCTAAATATAATCTACCCCAATTTTATGCCAGTTAAGCAACATTCATGAGTATCTCTCCATCCGATCAAAGCATTATTCCAAATACAGATACAAACAAGAAAGCAAAAATTAACGTTTTTCTCGGAATGCAATGACATTTTGAGTGTCAAAGAAATATGAATAATGCTCTGTAACGTTAAAGAAATCTACATTTTATGAAGGTATAAGATATTTTGAGACCTGTGATTGCCGGATAGGTATGACTGTTGTACCCATATACATCAATGCCGCTATTGGCATTAACCCTATGACTGTTAAAGATAGATATAACATTTAGAGCGCTTTGTCTCCTTCCCCGGTCCCAGCTGCAGTTCTGTTTGGCTTCTTCTGTAGTGGTGACATCTGCATGACCGGCTAACTTCTGCATTAACTGTTTTTGACTCTGACCCCTTTTTTGGGTTTTACTTTGGACACGATACGACTTTGGATTTCCGTATCTACACAATAAAGTACCAATATTAATTACTTTGCATCATAAAAGCAATAATTGTGGTACTACCAAAAAGCGTGCTTGCTTTTCTAGTGGTTTCTATTGGTCCCTCCCTGCACTCACAGAAATCTAATAGCCACATCAACATTCGACAGAACTGTTCAAATCACGCGTTCGAGCAATAAACTGTCAATTTCATTATGACCGAGCCCCATCACGCTCTCGCTGGTTGTGCGAAGTATATAGCAAGGAAAAGCTTGATAGATCTCCAAATCTGCCTCGAAATACCATTCTGAGATGAGAGCCAAGCTATAAATTCTGTTACTGTAACACTTCATTATAAATGACATACATTAATTAAGTGAAATATTTATTTTCCCCAGAGGATGGGGAGAACTTCAAAGGATTTAATGTCATATGAATAGAAAAAAGCTTGACAAAACTAAACTAAGTTGTTGAATGCGCTTCTAAATTAGATATATGTAATGATATGGCATTTATTACAAGTCTCTATGCATTACTATTTCATAAGGATGCTGCAATGGCTAATATAAACCATTAGTTTTCTATCCACCTCATACTAATCATGATAAATGTCAGTACCACTTCAATACACAGTTTTAGTACCAGCAGACCGAGATAGTATTCAACTTTTCACAAAGAATGTTTATGTATTGTACCGTTCGCGGACTCATAAGAAATAAAACAATGAAAATTACATTTTCAAGCTTCTATAGTGATAGAAACACCTACTAACGGAATTCCGAATAAGGATCCTCTTCTTAATTTCTTATAGATTTGTGTATATTTTGGCTGTAACATCTAAATCATATAAAAATGACGTCTATCCTCGTATTTCAGTAGGACATACTTTTAACTGTGTCATGCTGTACATTACCAGAGTTAATGATAAAAGCTGTGCAGTTTGAAGAGCAGGTAAACTTGCTGTCACTAGGTACCTGGGTGGTGTAGTAAGGTTACGAACTGCGGTGTCCAAGGTGGGAGTAGGAAGTACCACGCCGTCGTCGCGTTTGATCGAAAGGAATCTTGACCCGAACAAGGAATGTGCCGCTCAAACACGTAAACAGTGAAAAATGATATTCAAAGCAACCAGGATCACAAGCACGCAAACATAATGAAAACACACCCAAGGCCGAAATCTGTCACCGCCACGTCAAGGAATTCGTTACGCCCCTCCTTGGCTCATCTCGCGCAGTGATTCTGCATTCTTTGCACTTTATTTTCTCTCTCTTTCTCTTTAATTCCCCTTCCCTCCACAAGTTTTCAAGTTATGCGACTGCAAGAGGAAATTTTCACACGAGACTAAAAGACAGCCTCGCGACCCGACATACATAAAACACACAAGTTCACGCTTTGATGTTTCATACACGTGGTCGCCGTATCTTGCGCTTGATGACAAAGACCTATGTTTATCACATTTCACGTAGTGATCTGCTAATTATGTGCACGGTCTTCTTTAAGAAGCGTTTTGGGTGTCGAGGGATGGCGTTCTCTAACGGTAACGGGGATGCAACCGTTCCAAAAACTAACACAGATCTATTTATATAGTTCCGAAATAACAGTCTTCCAACTAACGAAATCGTTCGAGTATTTTTATAACCAGTTCCAAAAGTTACGCTCTAATCATGGAGAGCATGCTACGTTACAAAACAAATGTACAAGCATGACTTTGATCGAGACCAAATTTCATTGAAGGGCAACGTCCATCAGACACAGGTATGTATAACATTGGGCGATACACATGCGAAAGGCAATTACCCGAGAGGAATTTTTAGAACAGATTGTAATAGTTGTCATAGAAATGGCACGAAACGGTTACTAATACTAGGTACTACAAAGACGGCGACGACGGCGACGTAATGATGATGATTGGACATCGGATTTAAAATATGTATGCATTTATGCTGTCAAAGTAGTTAAAATCTGCACTTATGCACTAAAAGTGTTAACTTCAAGCTTAAAATTGTTGCTACATATAACCTCATTCCGCTGTTGTAATTTGATTTACAGTATACAGTGATAATTTTCTTTAAATGCTCATGTGTAAATTTACGACGTTTAACGGTTAACACAGCTTTGTGTGCTGAGAAGAACGTTTCCATGTCTACAGATGTCATTTGGACAAAATTTGAAGCCACTTATTAACTCTGGATATTTCTTCAGGAATAACCTTTACACCTCACATCTATTTATCCACAGAACACAATTTTAATGTCAGGATTTCTCTCTGAAGCATAATACAATTTACGTTTTAATTTCTTGCATACTTTAAAGGAGCAGGTTTACTCCACTCTCCATAGGGGTGTCTCCAGTTTGCAAAACTTAATTCCATATCCAAGTAAACACAAACTACATATGCATTTACATACAAATCCGATGTCTAGTGTTGATGATAATGATGCTGATGACGGGCGCGAACTCCTTTGGCATAAATTAATTGAGTAGTTATTATAATAACTACAGATACACATTTATGAACTGTTGTGAATAATAAGTTGCTAATTCGCGCATGCATGGTTAATTGTGGAAGGGAGAGACAGAGGAGTTGCTAGCAGCTTTCGTTTCGGAACAACAATCACGACTTAATGCGAAAAAACTCGAATCAATCATGTAACAGTGGACAAAAAGTATCATGCTATTACTACTGTCCAGGAGTAGCATAATATAGTAGCATATAGAAGAAGTGGAAGAAGTAGTAGTAGTAGTAGTAGTAGTAGTAGTAGTAGTAGTAGTAGTAGTAGTAGTAATAGTAGTAGTAGTAGTAGTAGTAGTAGTAGTAGTAGTAGTAGTAGTAGTAGTAGTATTAACATATAGTTTGAGGGTTTCTTTTTTTCATTTGGTGCATTTACAGCGCTCCTAGTGGCCAACTGGCTTTAAACAAAGAAACAACTGTGTTAATTTGAGAACAACTGTGTTTGAGAAAGAAAGATATGTTATTATGTGAAATGTTTTAAGAATAATAATATTGGACAAGGAGGGTCCCATAACAAGGTAGTGTTATAAATTGTGCTAATAGTAAGAAAAAGAGACCAGCTTTATCCTTCTTCCGATCTAGAGATCCGGTAAGATGTGTTCATAAGACATTCTACCTACATTAAAATGAAATAAAATATAAGTATTAATGACCCATTTGTGGTTGACAAATTTATGAATGAAAACAACGGCCATGGTTACAGTAACGGCATTATGCCTACACACCTGAAAATAATAATTGTTTCTATTATTTCTCGTCGCTTCGTGTTTATGATGGATTTTACTATACTTCATTAAAATATAAAATGAAGTATGTTCTATAATGTTTAAAAATAGTAAGAAGATGCTTATTTTCCCAAAGAAAAACATGATGAAAGTATATTCCATCGTCGATGTTAATCGCTAGCCACCAGAAGCGCTAAGATCGCTTCAGCCGTCAAACCGATGCTTATCCTTTACATATTGAGCTTCGCGACTATTAGTGATATAGGTGTGTAAACAGTAAATATTCACGGACCTGCTTCACTGTTATTTTAAAACAATTATTTGAAATGCAGTATCTTTTCGGAACTGGAACGACAGGGGCTATTACTGACAAATAACAATTTGTTTCGTCTCTAGTTCTGAGTGACGAAAAAACTTGCCGCATTTTAAGCCGAGTGAGGCTCCTACAAACTGTAACATTGAACAACAACACGTTGAAACTTCCTAACCACATGCACAACTGCAAAGCGAATGTTAAATCATGGATAGAACACTTGCTATGACGTCACATGCAGACCTGATGTCTAATCTCTATAGCAAACTATAGTCTGATACAATGAATCGTGACGCCATATTAGCACTGAGTGACCAAAAGAACCACAAACTTAAGGAGAAAATAGCATATTAAGTTACATTCGTTGCACACTAAAGTTTATAGAGTATTTATAAAAAATGGCGAGGGTACAATAGCGATACAGTGCAACTGTATCTTTACAATATTAGTAGTTTCTCAGTTATTACAACTGTTCCGCTGTTTATATTGAGTTTAAAAACACGTTAATTATTTGTTATACATTTGGAAGGTAAGAAAATAAAGTAGGGATGTGAGTACAAAAGATACACTTTTAGTGCAAAATTCTAATCACATTTTCTTATTTACTTATAACGTTATTTTCAATTTTTTAAAAGTTCAAAAACTCTTATTATATATTGTCGTTTATCTTTTTCGCTTTATAAACCTACAGGTGTTAAATTCATCTATTTCTAATGTTTGTTTTCATTTATAAGCAATATATATTTTCTACTAAATTAAATACACAAAAATTGGGATATATTCCCGTCGTATGGTGATAAATACAAAACTTAATCATCTGAGTCTGTGTAGTTGTTTTAAATTTGTAACAACTGCAGCCCTCTACCACATTAACAAACCTAGTTCAGGATTATACAACACAGCGAGAAAAAACATTCAAATTTGCAACACTGCAGCATTTTTAATTAATACAAGGAAGAATTTCCATTACAAAATTATTTTTGTATTTGTTCGAAGTATTGTAATTAATATCTTAGCACAATATTCTTTCTTTTTTTTAAGCTTGAATATTAGTCACTAAAGATTTTATATAACAAAGGTACGTATTTTTAACTTCAAATTATCGCGATCTTGTTGTTTGTATCGGCATTAATGTTTAATAATATTATACGTTCTATATATTTACACGATAGGTACACTCGTTCAACATAAAACTGGCTCGAGACGGAGCTCGAGTCGGGTACTTACGTGAGCTCCAGGTTTCGTTCACAAGACTGCGCATATTATTGTAGTGGATATAATGGGGAACACAAGTATAATAACGAAAGCCTTTCTAGAAAATAATTCATATACGAGATTTCAGACAGATGTTTCAGAGTGTTTCAACACGAATGTTTGCAACCGCAACACACTGTATTGATTTATGGTTCTCATGTGGAGTATGACTAAAACTCGTTACAATGCCACGCTTACTGCAGCACTCTTAGTTCAGTAGTGGAGTTAGCCTACTGTTTCTAAGGTTGCAAGTTCAAATCTCCTAGGAGATAATCAACTTTTTTTACTTTCATTTTAAATGCATGAATGAAGGTATTATAGGTTTTCTTCATTTTTGTGTATGTGGTGTTTATTTGTAGTCATAGTCAGGCAGATAGTAACCCTGACATTAATTTATCGGTTGGGATGAGGTTTCATACTCAGTTAAATTTAATTGCTCAACCAGAAATTTCACCATTGTTATAATTATATTTGTATGTACGAGGTCTGATCAATAAAGGCTGAGACTGATTTTGTTCTGTAGTTTCCTTGATAGTTTTGTCTCTACCACGAATACTCGAAAAGAGCAGGGTTTTATGTATAATGTCTATAAGCGACAGCACTCTCGTAACGGTAAGTTGGTAGCAATGCTGTATATTGTTGACCCTACTTGAATTTCGTATACCACAAAATGGAGGTGACACGAGAGGAGCGATACAGCGCAATAAAAGTTTATTTTCGTTTAAATCATACAGCCTTGAAACTTTCGAAAAGCTGAAGCAAGCATACAGTGAAGATGCACTACCTCGTGCAACGATGTTTAGGTGGTTCAAGGACTTCAAAGAAGGGCGTGTCCTCTGTGCTAAGCAAGGTGGGCCTGGTGTTTCGGAATGGAATGATTTACCAGCATGCAGTTCCCCCCCCTCACACTACTGCTACAGCAGCTACTACACGTCAGTATTGGCTACACTGAGGAAACACATTACAAGGAAACGTCCAGAACATCATCGGAATGGGTGGCGACTTCATCACGACAACGCGCGGCCTTATGTCGCAAATCAAGTCCAGGAAGTTTTGGCCAAATTCAACATTACCTGTGTGCCGCATCCGCCTTAAAGCCCCGATATTGCCCCTGTGATTTCTTTTTATTCCCATCAATAAAGGAAAAGCTCCGGGGCATTCGATTTGAGAGCACTGAAGCAGTGCTGAAGAAAAGTGAGGCGATTCTCAAAGACCTGACAAAGAATGGCCTGCACCATGTGTTCGAGGACTGGCAGAGACGCCATAAAAAGTGCATTCAGTTAGGAGGGGACTACTTTGAGAAAGATCATGTCAACATTGAAATGGAGTAATAAATATCTGTGAAAAAAAATCAGTCTCAGTCTTTATTGATCAGCCCTCGCAATATGAAGTAACACGAGCAATATTATTTAAGTATATTACAGCAAAACTACTTGTAAAAAATAAAAGATAACAATCCACTGCGTAGAATCCAACTCAAGCGGCTTGCGCAGAAATTAAGAAACTTAACCACTGCTCCATAGCAAGCACGGTGGGGAGGTAGCCCAAATAAGTCGCCTTTTGTAATAATGAGCACATTCTAAAAACAAGAAATCTATTCCACATTTTCAGATGTTACATAGATGGCGCACGGAAGTAAACTTCACCATGGAAAATTTAAATATGTGAAGAATATTTCGGAAGCGACCGAATGTTTATTTGTCAGAAGTTTTATGTTCCAACCTCAACATTATAACTTGGAGTAAGCTTGTAGATCTATCATACTTTCCCCAGTGTATAAAATTCATTCAGAATGAAACTTAGTATTTACGAATTTTCGCTTTTGAGTTACACACTTAAAATGATCATTTATCTAACACTACCGATATCCTGATATCGAATTTATAATTGAATTACGGTATCCTCATTTTTATTGTTAGATGAAGTAAAATCAAAGTGATACAAATTTTGAGATTTTAACTTGCCTACAGTTCGTAGCCCTAGTGAGGAAAATAGATAAAAATCATAACGAAGTGCTCTCAACGAAATCCTTGTAAGCAGTGATCAACTACGCAGAGATAAGGAAGTTTGGGAGAGAACGAATGGGCGGGGGAAGATTTGCACTGAAAGCAAACGAATAAACATCTTCTTCACTGCCTGTATCAACGTTATATGTATACTTAACAGTATTTAATGAGTTGGTGCGCTCTAAAGAAGAAAAGAAAAAAATGCTGAGGAATAACCAAAGCTTTCTGTAATAGCTAAATCTCCGATTTTTAGACTCTTAAAAACCAATTTTTGGGGTGCATAAAATGTAATTTCAGTTTCTAAAAATTTAAAAATGCCATTAATTAGTGAGCATTAAAAGTTACATAGTAGCAAAGCAGTAAATTGACTGAATTATTATCGCTAGAAACATGTTATTATATCACGAATTATAATATGAGCCTATAAAGTTAAAAAATGCATCTCAATCACAGCGGATTTGCACCATACTGCGGCATATCATTGTGGCTTAAATGCTCTAGAGCTGACATGGAGCCACTCCAAACACACTATATCATTAAGAACATCAATGTAAAGGAACTGTTTGAAATAAATTGGAAAATTAATAGACAGAATGGGCAGAAAACTTGCAAGTTTGTGCATATCAACAGTTACTGAAGGGGACGAGATATGCAAGACACGAAACCAGGAAATTCGTCATTTGAAAGGGATTTCTGCCGTACTGCAGTCACCGACCAATACCAAAGTATAACAGCGAGACCTAGAGGATGCAAGTATTCTATTTCTCTTTCTACAAAACGAATGATCAACCTGCTAAAGCGTTAAAATAAACAGTCTTTTCCCCAGAATGTCCCATTTCTACAACCAAACTATTATAAAGTCCTTGAATCAAATCAGTTCTATAATATCATTACCTTATCCTTCATTGCTACTGGGAAAAAATTAATGGAACAGAACAAGTAGCAAAGTAAGTACTTTTAGCTTTTAAAACTTTAAAATAGGTCAAAATAGACATAAAATAGTAGGTCAATGATTAAAATAGGTATTTTAGGCACGCAAAACCCCTTCCATAGACTTATATTTTATATGAAGCGTGAGGATAAGTTTTAGTTTATTCGTGCACATAAAAATAGACATTTAGCATAAAATCCGAGGTCTAGTCATAACGTACGAAGAGACAAATCACAAAGGCAGAGTTTCCTACTTTGGTCATCATCAATGGATATGCATTAATATCACGTAATATGATAGAGAACTGTTCTCGACGTAGTACTTGATCATTCATTTCCGATATCCTGCCGGATGAATTTTAATATTGTAGAAGACGAGGTATGATTATTGCAGTAGATGTTTTGATTTTATCGTTAGTGTTACAATAAAGAACTATTTTTAAATAATAAAGCAGTTAAATTGAAGTGTAGCCTTTAAAAAAAATCTATGGCTAGGCATTGCAAATCCATCGTCTTCTGTAAACGCTAATGAATTACTTGCTACTACAGTCTAGTGGCCAGCGCTCAACCTAGAGGTCATAGGTTCGATTGCCGGGGAATTCTCCTTTAGTTAGATTCATTTCTTATCCCTCAAAGAGTCTGGAAGTATTACGTGGAAGTGAATTTGAGTGTGTTTAATAGTAAAATACTGATGTAACCAACGTTAATAAATTCTACAGTTCAGTAAGCAATAACACCATCAGTTTCTGAAGTCAAAGTTCCTGATATGACGAAAGAAGTTAAAGGGGACTGTACAACTGAAACAATAACAAAGCAACAATTATGAATTGGTGGATATACACCATAATTGGTTCAAATTTAACGTTCCCTTTAATTTTATTAGTCGAAAGTCCACTTAGTAAAAGTTAAAAAATCTGCAGTAATATGAAATCGTATGGTCAAGATGAAAACAGTGGATTGCTACGACTCATTTCGTGAATTTCCATAACAATATGCTATTTTCTCTGATTTATTATTCCATTTAATTTATTTGAATATTTAATGTCTTACATGGAACGGCCTTTCCTTAATTTTATTCATAAGTATGACACCGTCAATTCACGTTTACTTCAACAATTGAAAATCAGAATCATTAAGATGCAGACATTTGAGCCTAGAGTGCGATATATCGACAGTCTTACGACATATCGTCATGAAGATCTGAATTTTAAGTATCTGTTAAATTGGAGTGATATAAACCAAATAGTATATGAACATTTTGTTTTCTTGAATTAAGCATTGTTCTGGAAGAGAAAGATGCGAATATGTAATGGAAAACTGCCATCAAATTTAGGGGCTGCTTGGTTCCTAGTCTGGGTATAACTTTGTTGAACAACTTTAGCATTCAATTATTCACTTCTAGGTGTTTAAGGCTAGAAAGGTGTTCTAAGCACCGCAACGTGGAGATGTGCGGCAAAGAAGCGTACAAAAAGAAGGATCTGCGATAGCATCATTAACACAAAAGAAAAACAGGCCGGCAGTTCTTTACGGACAACGTGCCGCATATCTTAACATAAAACTAGCACTTGTAACACGCCTACGTTTTTAGTCTCTCTCTACGCTTTTCTTCCACTTTTTATTCTTCTTTCACCTTTTGTTTTGGTTAGCGAAAATTGCTAGAACAATCGTATTCCTTGTGTTACAAGACAATGGCGATATCAATAACCTCTGTCCCCGAGGCTGTTGGAGAAATATGTGATACAGTTTTAATCGTGCCTTAATAACATCGTGACTCTAAGGAATGTGCTGCAGTCATTCAGATGGGGGTGGAGGAGGTTTCAGCGACCGCTCCGAGATACAGTTAGCCTAGGAAAAAACGAAATTGGCGCGCGTAATGAACTCACAACAATGGGAGTAGCAAAACGTTCCGGACAGAACAAATATGCCTACCTTCTACAAGTCCAGGCTCAGAGAAGAAGTTACAGGGATGTTCAACATTTTGTAACATCAACAATGTGTATATCGGTAGGGAATTTGTTATTTCTTAACGAGATTATCATATCAATATTCCGATTTACACATACGAAACTCCTCACTCCTTCGAGCAAATGAGATATAGACGCTTCTCCATTCGAATGGTCAATGTTCTGGCTTCTCGACCCAAAGATCTTTAACTAGGACTATTTTCTGTCCTCCACACAATCTGGAAGAATATGTTTGGGAGTGAATGTCAGCGCGTTTCATAGTAAAAGTTAACAAAACCAACGTTTAAAAATACATACACAGTCTGTGTTGTCAACATAACATTGTTTCTCAAGTCTCCATATGGGCATGGTGTTATGAGAGACACTTAAGTGGTGTTGTACAAATGAAACAATTAAAAAGGAGCGAGATACAGAAAGCTGTAGCATAATATAATGTTATGTTGTAAAGATAGGATCTCCTACTTTTTCGTTTAACAAAATACGTGATTTTATCATAAAAAACAGTGGTATGTTATCAAGGCTTCTGATATGAGCGCCATTTGTTTCTCGTCAGTGCTTTTGCTTATGTAGCACAAATGAAAATCTACAAGTAATGAGATTAGAAGGCAAAATGAGTTTCGTGTATTTCTTACTTTTATGAATTATTATACAAAGAAGAGTAGTCAAGAATATGTACAGAGAGCGCTGTTTACGTTAGGGAGTTTTTTTTAACTTCCACTTAAAGCTCCATGTTGCTTTGACTATAGTTAATAACGAAACTCAAACTGTAGCGATTGTAATTTGTAAAATTTATTTAAAGAATTTCATTAATATTTCAGCAACTTGTGAATATTTATGTATCTGAAAGTATTATTGCTTACTAGTAGTTTCCCAGTCTACTTTTAAATTTTAATTTGCAAATTTTTTCTAATAATATTAGTAATGCGTCCTCATTGTCCTATTCTACTTTTAAGTTCTGGTTTGCTTCTCAAATAGTATTGCGTATTACAGTACTGCAGTAATTGCAACAACCCTGGTGCAGAAGGGATAGTTTGATCTTTCACGAGTAATATTTTGCGTAAAAGTATATGGTTTTATTGTGACAAATATATTTTTATTAGAAATAAAAGGACACTGGAAAGAAATGTGTAAACTTTTACAGCGAGAGGTTTGGTAAATTGAATGTTTTTCCGGTATTTTACTGGACATAAATAAAGCGCAGTACCATAACTGTTAATACATAGAGACTTTAAGAGAAACTCTTCTAAAAAGTTACTGCTGTGAGAACCTAGTTTTTATA
The DNA here is from genome assembly GCA_030765065.1 of Deroplatys truncata. Taxonomy (NCBI): domain Eukaryota; kingdom Metazoa; phylum Arthropoda; class Insecta; order Mantodea; family Mantidae; genus Deroplatys; species Deroplatys truncata. Next base: position 132,559,930 of record CM060978.1, read on the forward strand.
CAAAAATATGTTTAGAGACTTCACAGAAAGTAAACGGTTAACTACATTTCCTAGGTGCATTTCAACTAAGCAGTTACTTTGTGTGTCTCTCTGTACGCAAAATATGTCTCTCTGCACGTAAAGAACCACTGCACGTTGCAAATAGAAAAGTATATATTTACCGCAAATAAATTTTGATTCAAATAGAAACAGTATTAAGGGAAATTCTCTGAGAATTTTCTTAGATATTTTAGGAGTTTTTCTAAACCATGTAATAATAATATATTTTATCAATGCCGCCGTATAATATCTACAAAATGAACTTACTTGAAATCTAACGCTTTGTTTACCTTTATGATTTTATTTAATAGTGCTAGCGTGATTGGAGTTTCAGTTATGAAACCATAGAAAAGTAATGCAAACGACTGAAGCAGTAAAACAAGAGCTTGTTAAAAACAGAGACGTAACTACGCCCATTCTCTTATTTACGTTTACCTTAGAGCATTCGATTCAACTCTTCACTGAATTAATAGGTCGGGTTTGGACCTCTAGGGATCACGATTTGACTAAGTTCTGCTTGCTAATAGCTGCTAATAGGAGGCCAATACAAAGTTTCGTTCATATATCTGTGCAATTAAATAACTTTCTACAATCATAGGCGCGTTGCATTAGATTATCGACATCAGTAGCCTCATTACCATATATTTGCACTCGTGATGGAAAAGTTGAAGGCTTAAAACCTGATTGTGAGCAACCTCTGCCTTCTTTGTATCTGCTCAGAGAGAGCGTTACACACGTTGCGACACACACATCCTATTTGTTCCGCCCTGAATAACCAGCAAGCCAATAGGAACCACATCATTCAGCAGAGCCAGCAAATTTAATGAAGAGTGTAAACGAGACAAGTAGTATAAGCGCGCAATTTCAAATCTTGCGGAAATTAATCAGCATTGAGTGAACGAGCAAAATACGTAGCAACGAAAACGTTAAATGAAAAACAATAAAAATTATTACTGAAATCCTTAAAAATAATAAGATCGTTTAAACAAAAGGCTCTGATCCGTCTCAGTCTGAGAAAGGGCATTAAAAGAGCGTGACTGATAGAGCGTTCCAACACACTCGCCCACCTACTGGAATTAGTAGTTCAACACGCATCTATTCCGGTTCCAAAGGTTTCGAATTAGTATTGGATTTATCTTAAATCTCGTAGTAGGTGTATCGGGTTGAATAACTAGTTCTGCGGTAGCCTAGCTCGCGCGCTTAAGGAGGGTAATAACGACATTTGCAGTTCATTTTATGGTTGTTTGGCATGGTGTGTAGTGGGAATATGTTTTGTGAATATATCTGTTGATTTTGGTTCCTATGTGCAGTCATTAACTTGTACGCTATAGAAGCGTGTGTTTATTGTGTTAAACTTTGGAGTCACTTGTAGTCTCTCCCTTGAGTTTATACAAAAATTCGCCGGTGTCAATGTCTGTAACAAGTCCACAATTTATATAATCTTAGAAAAATTTAAACAGACTAGTTCCGTGATAGAAACAGCCATTTTTGTTTTCAATTTTTCCCCTAATGGAGGAAAACACATTGTGTTTTTAATGACTGGCCTTCTCCCTTTAAATGCATGTGATTATTATCTGTGGAGAATGCTTACAAATAGAGTTTATGCAACAAACTATTCACCGAACGAATTAGATAATAGCATCCGGTATGTATTTCCCATATTTCATCTACAGCTATACGTCGACCTCTGCCAAGCTTGCATGACGCAGAGGGCATTTCCAATACTTTATAACGAAATGTAAGGTAACACGTTCTTATATTTCGCGTCGTTATGCTATCTAGAGGAGAAACGCGTCTCAGTCTGCTGCTACTGCACAAACGGATTCATATAGAAGTGTTGTGGAACATAATTGTAAATAAGAACACTCTCTATAACATTAGTTACCTCATTGGTGCGTGCTTGTAATATGTTTCTTCTTGGAATATATAGAGTGAGCCAAAAGACTCCGAACCGCCTGCGCGGTGTTTCTCCTGTCCGCGTCTCAACGCTCGTTGCCGTCTGCTGGTATCATAGAAAGGCGCGGATGAAACCATACAACATTTCTAAAACTACTTTTAAAGGCTTTACTTACCAACTTCATGAGAGGAAATGCTGAAGCTGGCCATCGTCGTTGTCCATACATTTTTGGCACTTCCTTAGGCAACTATCCATCATGGAATTTTGGGGGGAATTTTCCAAACGATGACCGATGTCGTCTAATGTTTCTTCGGTAAGAACCGAACACCGCCTTAGATTTCTTAACCTGAACACTTCCTGTGGCCTGAAATTTACTGTAAAGTTCATGGATTGTTGTACGGCCTGGAACTTTTACACCTGGAAATCTTTCTGCAAATCGTACTTTCACTTGGCGAGCTGATCGAGTTAACACATACGAATCATAAATAAATACACGCTGTGGAGCAGAAAACATATACTGAGACATAATATACTTTGTGACTAAATACAGGACAAAATAATAAATAACTCGTAATAACTGAACCACACCACATCACCGTCAACTCAAAACTGCACTTCACACTGCTCACAAAACCACAACAGCGTGACTTTGTTTATAGCAGCAATGCGTTATCATGCTTTTATCATATTTCCACACGCCAAGTGGAAATAACACCGCGTAGCCGATAATATTGTTGATAAAATACCCTTCCGGGGTAACTTAAAACATAAAGTGTACAAGACAATCCCACACACCCTGGAGGAATTAAAACAAAATACCCGCCAGAAATTTCTGAAGGTGAACTACGGCGAGTGATGGATAGTTTCCTAAAGAGGTGCCAAACATATATGGACGACGGTGGCCAGTTTCAGCATCTCCTTTCGTAAAGTTGGTAAGTAAAGCCTTAGAAGTAGTTTTAAAAATGTTGTATGGTTTCATCCGCGCCTTTCTATGATAGCGGCAGACGGCAAAGAGCGCCGAGGACGCGGACAGGAAAAACACCGCGCAGGCGGTTCGGAGTCTTTTGGCTCACTGTGTTTAATTTTGGTATTTATTCAAAAACCGGATTGAAAAAGCGTTATTGAGATTGTTGAACAGTGTATTTCACTCAATAACAATAAAAATCAAATGAGCCATAACGTTGGTACCAAGAGTAGTAATTAGCATCCAACTACTATGCAACAGTGACTTTTAATGCACAAAGATTGAAATTTGTTCTCAAAGTCTGACACAGTATTGCGAGGCAACTAATGAAGACAGGTACTCTTTCTTAAATCCATGGTTCCAAACCCTAGGGCAGCCCAAGGCTGCCATATGACCGTGACTTCTTTTACCTCCGTCTCATGTATGCTGGGAGGTGGTATATGGTCAGCATTCCGAAACTGTGACCGCGAGGACACGATTTCCGTGACCAGGAGTTGCTACTACTCCAAGTAGCACCTCAACTGGTCACAGAGAACTTCACGAGGTTGAATGCAATTCGTTCCGGACCTTGCAACAAGAGAAAAATACAATTCATGTGCCGGATTTAAACCGGACCTCCCGCTCCGCAGGCAACAACGCTACCGAGTCACCATGGAAACGGTCAAGGCTTTTTCATATGTACGAGTGGCTTTAATAATATGAAGGATGAATTCAGAGGTCCCGGATTTGATTCCTGGAAAGTATGAACGGACGGAAGTATGAACGTAGGAGTGCTTTTACATGGTAAGAATAAATAAAAAAAATGTTATAATCTACAGTTCAACAAGTACTCACACCATCAGTTGTTTCTCAGATCAAAAATTTCCAATATCACAATTGAAGTTAAAAAGGACTATACAAATGTAACAAATAAGGTATAAATCCCAAGACTGTTTCCTAAATTAAACTTATTGTCCATGTTGTTACCGAGAACATCGCATAGCGTTTTGTTCTTAAAAACAACTTTGAGTACTTTGAAGCTGCACTTTGCTATACATACGTTTGTGTGTTTGAAGTCGTTTATTACATGGATGATACAGGTATTAGTCGGCCACGATGGGAGTGCACTTGGAGGAGGGTGCCACTGTTTTTTTTCAGAATGCATAACGTCACAAACGCTTGGGATCAGAGGGGAGTGAGGGGGCAAGGCAATAGGGGAATGTAACGTTGCACAATGGAAACAGTGCTACATTTGCAGGCTTCAGCCTCACTTATAAATGCAGCTCGGAACTGCGCATGTTTTCCTTACCTGACTTCCGAGTCCCTGCCACTTATTCCGTAACTGTTTAGTTCCTCTTTCCACCCAACGCACTCATATCGTGGCCGACTAGCATAGGTTGACAATGGAGGTAGTTTTCAGCAAGACTAGTTGTTGGCATATTGCACTTATGTGGCAATCGGAAAGAGGAATGAGGTAAAGAAGTGCAGAGGCTAGATCTGGTGACGACAGGGATAAAGCAGCTGGGTATTGCATCACGACGCTGCCTCCAGAGTTTTCTCCTATCCTCAAGGACAGGTTTGGACAGGAAGTTCGAATCTCAAACCCTTATAGCAAATCCATCGCAATACGTCGCACATCACCAGCCCCAGTAATCAAAAAGGAAATAAAAGGGAACGAGGTACGGGAAAGTTTGTGGTATAGGGGAGACATCGGTTAGCAGGTTCACTTAAATCATATTGAGCATGCTTTCTTATGTTATAAATGGAGACAGGCAAAACGCAAAGAAAAGTTTGCTAAAATATGAAAATACTGCAAATAAATTGTTCCAAAATATTCTGAAATGCATATTTTAAAGTCAAAATATCGTATACTTTAAACCTTTGGAACAGGCTTACTTCACTAGTTTAAAAAAATTAGGCTTTGTAGACTTTTCCATATTTAATAATAAAATATAAAATGAGATACATCAGATTACATGGACTTTATAAATTCTAATCATTATGAAACACTTAAACTTAGAAAAACACAACAGGAAGTTACTTAAACTAATAATTACAATATGTCTAAACAATAGAGCTCGTTGTATTTCGCACGTGATGTCACAGAGGAAATGCTACATCTTCTCGACCGAACTTGATTTGGAAAGAATGGCTTGGAATTTCTAAATGTGTTTCACTGAAAACTGCCCGAATAGTATATTTGAAAAACCGGTTGATTGCTAAAGAAGATTGTTTTAAACGCGAAAAATCCGTAAATTATACAAAACATGGAGAAGTATGAAAGTGATGATACAATGTTAAGATTTTACGAAAATATTACGAAATATGACATTTTTGCATTGATTTCTACGCACTACAAAACGTAAAAATACTTGTTTCCGTAACAATAGCAATCATTTTAGAAGATGAAACTTCATATTTTGCTTGTCTCTAATTATAAATACAATGACTCTTGTAAAGTTGGTTTCAGTGCACATTTATCTCTGTTACCATGTTAAAAAGATGTAATTTGGAGGATCACAAAAACTTAGGTTGGCAATGCTCATCACTAAACAAACGGCTAGTGTGAGTAACGTTTCCACTAACCTAGAATAATGTTTCATTATATCGCCCTGCTTTATATTAAGCGGAGATTAAAAGTCCTATCCTACCAATGTTACATTTGCTAAATTCACGATCCATTATCTCATAAACTGTTTAAGATATCAGCTTGGAATGTTTACAAGAAGTAGGTGCGTGTCTTCTAGTTCACTGATCTGCTATTATACAATACGTTTATTTATTAAGGAGGTTCAGATTGGACTGTGAAGCGGAGAGGAGCCGCATCGATTTAGGAATGAGGATATTGTACCGACGCCCCAAGAGGGATGGATGAGGTGAAGTGAGACACCGGACGGCCAGACCCAGCAGTGACCGGACAGCAATTACAGAGTCCCTACAGTTTCTACTTTAAGATGTACCTCAGCCGGGCAGGCAGACCGGGGACCTCGCCCCCAATCAGGGCTCAATCCCCCCCCCAAGGACCGGTCTTTATACCTACCCCGGCAACCAGAGGAAGGCCGAGGGACGGAGAAAGCTCACATCCTTTTTCCCTGACACGCTCACCGAAATACTATCGCCGATACTTCCAAACCTGAAACGACAAAACGGGGTGAAGGATGAATGAAATAATTAGAAGAAACCGATGAAGGAATGAAATTTCGATACATTTTTACTTTCTGTAGTACGTATAATAAGTAGGGGAAGTATTGTATTCCATCAAAAAAATTCTATGTCAAGATTTCACCGGAAATACGTGCTTTGAGGTCTCCTGTATAAAAAAAGCATTTTAATAAAAATGTCCGAGTGTGTATCTGTGAACAACATAACTCAAAAACGAAAATCGGATAAATACCAAACTTGGTATTTAGTTTCAATATCTTCCAAAAATGTGATACCAAAATTTTAAAGAAAATTCTCCCATCCCAAACTACCCTTTTTATGAAAGATTTTTCGGAATTTTTTATTTTTTACAAAATAACGATTTTGATTAAAATATAATATATCAAAGGTATTTAAATAAAATGATATGTATATCTTGAATTTTCTGGAAATAGCTATGAAGTCCACTTCATTTGGAAAAAATTGTGTATAATCTTATATAACTGCTAAATGTTAAATGATAGACGAAAACGCACTACAAAAAAACGTCGATCTCTTTAAAACACGCAATTTATTTCAAATATTTTTTTGTATCATCAGGCATTTCCAAAATATGCGTTATTGATGGTTCCATTTGTTCAATAGTTTGTCATTCTTTTTTAAGCCCATCGATTTTTCTTTGTTTCTCGCGATTGCATTGAAAAGTATGGAATTTTAAGGCCAGCATATAGCGTCCAGGTTTTAAGCATTTGACTAACCTAATTATCTAATGTGTAATGTAGCTATTTTTGCAAATGTTTATTTATATTAAGATGAAGTAGATAGATAAATAAGGTTTAGTAAGAATGGATTGTGTACTCACTAATAAACGATAGACGGTAGAGAAAGTTATGTGAATGTATTCATATAATTTTTTTGTTTCATTTGTATAGGCCCATTTGAGTTGAGAAACAACGGATGAGGTTATTCTTCATTTAAACTGAACACAGGGTGGGGAATTATTCTGGTTAAGAAACATTCCTCACCCCAGACGGGAATCTAACTGCAGAATTCGTCCGACAACCCGGGATAACCCCCGAAAAAAAACTCATGGGTCAGAGTGAACTGTCGCCAGAAATCGAACCCTGGACCTCCCGAATGCAAGCCCCCAGACGTTACCGCCTGAGTAATCTCGCTGAGTATTAAGGGGGGCAGGTGTTTCCTCAGTCATATCACCTTAGATTAAAATTTATCAGCCATTATTTTGCTAAAAATATTCCAAGTATATTATTAACACCAAAGTAGATCCTCAGCACAAATTAGAGGTTGCTTTTATCATCCTAAAATTTAATTTACCTATCTTCAATAGTTTCTGAAGAAACTGGTCCTTTATACAAAGTTGTTCAGAGCAAAAATGGCGAAAACAATCTCACTTATGTGCACTGCGTTGTGCCGGAAACGTGTCTGCCTCACATTCGAAAGTTCTGGAGTTCGTATCCCGGTTAGGGCGAGTTACCTGGATAAGGTTTTTCCCAGAGTTTTCCTTATCCTGAAAAGAGGAATGTTGGGTAACTTTAAGCTCTAGGTGCCCCGGGCCTATTTGAGCGTTATTTGCAGCACAACATGACAGATTCAGTACCACTTTTTATTTTAAAAAATGCGTTTAAAATGTTAACAAGACAAGTAAAATAAGCGCACAGTCTCAAATCGCAAGAAAAGCATTCCATAAAAAGGGAAGAAGGTCGGCGCGACCGAGGTGGACGCGAAGTATGTACCAGCGAAACAGTTACGTTTCATAATCATTTGGATCACGTGTTTTCACAAAAGCAGCCCCAGTGTTGCAGCAAAAACTGAGCAGGAATCACGTGAAGAAGAATACCTCTGATGCCGGTCGATGACTTGAGGATGAGCACTGGTCCAATTCCCAACGCCAGACGCTGTTCGGCAATGACTCACCGTCCAGTCATTCACCAAGACATACCTGCGCGTAAGGAATGAAGATGACTACGGATACACCCACGAATGGAAAGAAATGAAGCACGAATTGAATCCTTTAGATGAGCTCTTTGAGATTTTGGCCACAAAATATCTTGAGGCAAAGTGCACCGCAAGCTGCTTATATCAACATTGGTAACATTACTGTGTTTGAGATATTTATCTGATATTTTTTGTGTTAATGAGCACATTTTTACTCTAACGAGTTTTTTGATGCAGCTTTTCTCAGTAAGGTTTTCAAACAATACTCATTACCTACTTAATGTTTGCAAAAGTGGTTTGCAGTGCGCATTCTTGATACTGTTAACTTTAAATAGTGGATACGTTTACAAAAGTTTTACATTTCTAGGACTCGGAACGACTATATTTCCTTTTTAACATGCAAATATCTTGAGTTGTTAGGTTAATATACGAGTTTAAAGAGTGTGTTATTTTCATTGAATCTATGAATTATAAATGTTCTAATTATACCTTTAAATGCTTATTACAATAAAAACAAGACTGTTTCTATGGTTTGGTGGTTAGAATGCTAACTTCCAAATCCGGAGGTTCCAAGTCTATCCCCGGCTGAAATATGGGAATTTTTCTTTAGCCAGGATTATTCCCCGTTCTACCTAGAGTGGAAGTATGAGTGAGAACGTAAATGTGTTTATGAAATTAATGTTTAAACAGAAAACCCAAGGTAAACAAACCTAACGATTAACACGAAAGTAAACGAGCAAACATCATTGCCCAGCAATTGTTCCAAAGGCAAAGCCGCCGATAGACCTTAGAGGTTAAAGGTGGCATAGAAGTGAAGAAAAGCATTGTTTTACCCTAATTAGATCTGAAGCACGTCCTTAATAAATTTTTCTAAAGCAAGAGAGGTCTTGTAAGCTTAATCTTAAATTCGAGGAAACAATGCTAAATTAACTCCTACAAATATTGTAAAGAATTGGCTTTTTGAATATACGAGTAACTAACTAATATATGAGTAACCTAGATTGGAGGCTGGTCAATGGTTTCGTTTTGAAGAACATTTGATTTTAATAGTCAAAAAACTCCGATTATTGTAACATTGATGGCTTGGTTAGATGCGAAAAAAAATTTAATTCAGTAAAATACTATAAATAAACCCCATTTATGTCGATTTACTACTCCTTATCCACTAGGGCTGCGAGCTAAAAGTGTTTTCTTTATACTTTGCTTATCGTATTACGCGTTATATACAGGAAACAAATCTTCAGTGTAATAATTTATGATAAACATAATATCGTTTTAAGTGCTAGTAGGGTTTAATATTTGTCTTCAAGACTGGAGCGAATAAATATAATTAATGTTATAAAAATTCTATGACAGAATTCTTTATTAAATAAAATAACATATAGCTAACCCTCCCTTATAATGCCTTGGATTCTGGTACTTGTCACATGCTATCCTATGTAACGAGTCGACATTATCGGTGTACTTGCTTAAGAAAAAACAATAGAACCAGAGATTACACATATCGAAACCTTGTTGGCCATGAACAAAATTCAGCCTCCCTTTGAGCCCCGCCCCTTTTAGTATCCCTGAGCAACGTCACCTCTGCTTCATGTTCGGGGTTTGTTCCCGCCGGCACTGAGGGATGTTAGCAGTCACATGTTGACTTTCAGAGTGGCGATACTGTTGCATGGACTTCGTGAGTTTGTTATCACTAGGGGCGGCTGAATTTTGGTATTTAACATTTTATTAGGACGTCAATCTTCCAGCGTAGTTTTTTGTAATTTGTTGATATAAATGCTCCGTTGTTAAGTGGCATAAACAGGCATAGGAATTTCCAAGCATTAAAGCCAGGACGAAAGGAAATTGACTTGAACTCTTACCGAACTTTGTGCTGCCACGTCATAGATAAAAACCACTCCCATCCCTTTTACAGTCTTTTAGTGTGTGCAGACCAATCACGAGACTACGTTTTACCTGCCGCCAGTGACTCGTGGTCGCTGTCGTCTAAGTTCTATATATTGATGATGGATTCAGTGTAGCTAACTTGGAGCCAACTGCTCAACAATTCCTATGCCTGATTACCATTTGTGGTGGTAATGTCGGTATGTTGAATGGCTCGACTTGTTGCTCCTTAAATTTTTTACGCAGTTCAAACGCTTCATTCCAACTAATTAGTTTGTTCAGACATTATCGTTGTCATCAGTATGTCATTGTCGGGGTTACCCATAACACCTGTTATATTCCGTGTTTGTAACCTTTTTACATGTAAAAGCATGTGCAGTAAGGTAAGGAACCCAGGTTTTTCTGATTTTGTGCTTCGTACCTTGGAGGAATGTGACACAGAATCTGACTTTGGTGAAGAAGCCTCATCAGATGGAGAAGATAATCTCGATTTCCCGCCTGAAGATAGTTCTGAAGAGGAAACTGGATCTTCCGGAGATGAGAAAGTAATAAACCCATTTTCAAAGAGAATATTAGGTAAGAAAAGCTTTATTTGGCCTCTTATACCTCCACCTTCCAGCAGAACTCAGTGTAGGAATGTTGTCAAAATTCCTAAAGCCAGAAAACAAAATATTAGCTCAGAAATGGATGCCTTCATAATTCTCACAAATCAAGAAATGATTGTAAAGCACACTAATGAGGAGATTCATAGGAGAAGAGTTTATTACAGTAACCAGATATATATTTATGTCGCCAATAATGTAGATTAGTGCTTTGATCGGTCTTCTCTACATAGCAGGGTGCAGAAAAGACGGCCATCTCAGCAAAGCGAAATATGGGAAACATTATCTTTATACAAGCGCATTATGCCAGAAAGTAGGTTCAGATTTAGATATCATTTTATCTTTGAAATTTGATGATGAGACTAATCGCAAGCAATGGACAGCATTCATCCCACATTGTCACTCAAATTACAGTCTACACATGTACCTTACCATTGGTGGGCTTTCGTGATAAATGTATATATGGAAACGAACCTGACAAGCATGGGATCAAAATTGTAACAGTGTGATGCTCGAACTTGCTATATGATAGATGTCTTAGCCTACATTAGACAACCTGTCAACTTACTTAGTAAAGCAGTTGGTATAAAGTGTCAAAGGTTCGGGGCGAAATATCGTATTTGATAATGATTTTAGTCTCTTCCTTTAGCAGAAATCATACCAAATGACTATAAGCCAAGCATTTTCGGAACTATGAGAAAAAATAAGGCTCAAATACCTCCAGGCTTTCTGCCTAACAAGAAAAAGCAGGATATATCTTCACAGTTTGTGTACAATAACAAGAAGACCTTAGCTTTCTTTACGCCAAAGAGAGTTTGCTTTCCACCACAGCACAGAAAACCAGATGTAATGATCAAACGAAGAAACCGGAATTAATACAATTCTACTAAAGGTGGTGTGGACACGTTTGATAAAATGGTTCATCCCTACATCGTTTCTAGATGCATTTTTCACTGGCCACGTAGGATTTTCTCTGGAATATTAGATCAAGCCGGTATTAATGACTATCTGTATGATTAATAATTCTAGCAGAAGATGAAATGGAAAGACTTTTGCAGAATCTAGGAATGCAGCTCGTAAAGCCTTACATGACTAGCCGCCGTGGGAAAAATTTGCTGCGAGAACTTTCCTCAAGCATTTCTTCATTTCTAGGGCACAAACGGTGATTGATTATCACTGAATGTTCTGAACGGTGTAGAAATAATCTTGTCTCATCACCAATCTCTAATCAAATATGTTTACAATGGATGTTTATTTTTCTTATTTCAGCACAGATAATAACCTAAGGCTAATCGGAGCACGGAGATGAGCGGCCAAAGAGAAGGGAAAAAAAGGACAATTACTTGGAACGGTGAGTCAGCGTGTGGGTTCGACGACATCGTATGCCTGGTTCGATTCCGGAGTTGTACAGCTTTAGGGAGGCAAGGAACCGCAATACATGTTCAGACCACAAGATGCAGATCCTGCTATGCGGACTTTAAATAATGGTAGCCACGAGCCTTGCGTACTGATTCACATGACAGCTTTACCCTCTCTTTGTTTTCTTTCTTTTAAGTCATATATTTTTATTACAATTCCTGTTGTCCTTCCTTTATCATAACCAATCTTTTCACTAAGTCTTTTGATTTTCTTCTTTAAAACTTGTGGTTTCCTGCCCTGGTATTCCACTTTATGTCGTATTTTTTTATTTCAGTGTCAATGTTGGCATTCATTATTTAGGGTTTTCATGGTTTTACCCTCGCAGGAGACATACAATTTCCTGTAATTATGGCAACTAAAGAATGATCATAATCAGAGCCGGTTATTTTGATGCTTATTTTTAAAAAACAACGTGAAAAACATATAAAATGTATTTATAGTTTAAAATATCGTAGAAATTTCGTGAAAATTTTGTGGTAATTTTTAATGTCATAGGCAATGAATGGCTCTCATTGTCGCAGCTGCGGCGTGATGTTTTTGAAATTAAGCTGGAGACAAGCTTTCAGTTGTTGTTATCAATTGCTGATCACGTGCATTGCTTACGGTCGTCAGTTTATTACGTTGTTAGTATCCACATCGCGGTCAATTATTTTTCTGCTCCAGCAATTACCTCAAGAACTTTAAAACAAAAGAATTTGTAACGGAATGCTCCAAAATCTTAAAGAAATCCTACCTGCTGTCATGGATGGTCCTGTAGGTCATAAAATAGAAAACTAATAGTCTAAAGTTTCGGGTTAATGACCCTTTCCAAATTAATTCTCGTGCTTTTATGGCCAACATCTTCAAAACGAATACTTTTACTTTTTAAAAATTTCATTTTTTAGTTTTCATAGTAAAAATAAAAATTTTTGTAGAAACGACCAATTTTCGCGAAAATTCACAACAAAGTTATATCCATAAATCGGTCAAATTTGTCAAAAATGGTGCGTGTACTTGCTGCATCTCTTCGTTACATTTCGCGTTTATCGTTAATAAACGGCCGTGATCATAATAATGTGCTTCCCATGTAAGATTATTTAAAATCAGCTATCTTATAAGATATGTCAGCGTTTGTGTACCTGGTATATCTGCATTCATAAAGAGCTAATAGGAATCATCTCAGTGTTCAGCAGAGCTAGCATATTTACAGGCAAATGTAAACTGCAACGAATGATATAAGCGTGCGGTGTGAATTTGGGTGGAAAGCATTCAGTAGTGAACGAGGACAGTGCGGCCGAGACAGTACTAGATGGTTATTGTTCAGAAATAGTTCCAACCGTTCCAGTTCCAAAATATCTGATGTGCTGGACATTCTCTACTCTCTTGTACAAACTATTTTTACAAACACTTATTCTTAACCTATTTCACGTTAATCGAGATAAACATTATCTTATTGCTAGTTCTCTTGTAGGTGCAAGGGGAATATGGTAGGCTTTAAGAGATAGTCAAATCTTTTAAGAGCTGGTTGCTATGTGAGCATTCCGTTTTCTTTGCATGTCCAGGACATAAAAAAACGAATAACGAATTCCATTTGAGAAAAAGTATAAGTATTAGAAAATTCAAACCAATAACGAGGAATATCTCGGAAAAAGTTCACTTGACAAAAACATGTATCTGACATAAATTGTGATGACATTTTGTGTAGCAACGTTTTATCTATCTCTTACGGTTACCAGTTATGCAAAAGTCATTTGGAATGGGACTTTTCGGAGGCATTCCCAGAAACTTCATATACATTTAATTATAGATTTATATTGTTATACACCGGGGTGAGGCCAAAAGGCTTGCAGCTAAAATATTTAATTTAGTTACCCCGGCATGAATATTGGGGGACGTAACATCAGAGGCAAACGAGAGACACCAGGAACCTAGCTGCACAAAGCTAAAGCAGTCGTGGGATATTTATAACATAACACATAAATTCACATTCAACTTTGGTTTATTATAAAGTTACCTTGGTGCCGTTACATTATTTCCAAAAGGTTACAGACAAACGTTGGAGGGAGATTCTGCACACACACGGCAATTCGCATTCCTACACACAACCACACACTCTGGAGATATACACTAGACTCGCGCTACTCACTGGCCCACGCTATCAGACAAAGAGACTAGTCCGTCAACTTGCCTTCACCCCCCTGACTAGGAGATGGAGAGAAATGCCGCGCCGGACAAGAATTCAGAGTCACACACAAAGTAATTAGTTCAACAATGTCATTCTACACAGCAATAATGTGTCCGACGCGACAATGGACACACATTTGCTACAATATTCCCCATAAAAATATCTTAAACATCTGGTATTTTAATTAAAATCCCTCTGAGAAAATCAACATTTTTTGAAAAATGTTCCATATAAGGGGTAATTCGGGATGGAGGATTTTATTGAAAATCTTCGTGTCTCATCTTTGGAAGATATTGAACCTAAATACCAAGATTGATATTTATCCGACTTTCCGTTTTTGAGTTATCGTGTTCATAGTCACACAGACACACACACGGACATGTTTCCAAATAGGCTTTATTATTTGGATTCAGGGGGCCTCAAAACATGTGACGCAGACACACTACATCCTCCAACAATGAAGCAACACCTTTGACTCATGGTTGCTGCTTTTCTCCTCCTAAATGTTTTTTTATACTTTGCCACGGCTGCTCGAGCATGAGATCTTAATCACTGGGTATGCGTGAGTGTATGTACACAGAAACACGAACGCTTTCTTGGAACACTTTTATTCACCATTAAAATAAGACTTAATATTTGCCGATCATTTTTAAATTCTTAAGATGTTACTGTGTCTTTTTCAAGACCGAAGATTATCAATTACATCTGATCGTTTGACCCTCTTGCAAGTTCGCACCCAGTCTTCGGACCTCGACGAGACCGTAGTTCCTCACCACACGAGCGTCCCAGCGAGAATGTCCTCACCACATGCGCGATACAAAGAGAAACCTCCTAACTTCCCCTCTCTCCCCTTAAAATTTGCACCAAAAACTCAGCGTCATGAAGCTTCTAATGACCTTCACATCCTGGCCAGTGCAACTGCACCCATTAATTCCAAGAGAAACTGGCTTCAGCGGACTTACCCTTTATACCTGGGGCTGGTCCCTAATTAGCTAAACTGTGCCTATCTGATCTTTCTGTCGCTTTTAACAGTCAACAATTTTCCCAATGCTTCTCCTTTTAATGCATGCACTGATTTTAAATATTTTATT
This sequence comes from Deroplatys truncata, assembly GCA_030765065.1. Taxonomy (NCBI): domain Eukaryota; kingdom Metazoa; phylum Arthropoda; class Insecta; order Mantodea; family Mantidae; genus Deroplatys; species Deroplatys truncata. The sequence continues at coordinate 132,575,066 of CM060978.1, forward strand.
ATTTATTTTATTTCGCTATCCTTCCCAGATTATTTAGACAATTATTGACTTTATAATTTCGGCTTCACATGTATTTCCGGTGAAATCTCTGTGTCGAAGTTTTGGGTGGAATGCAATACTTCACCTACTTACTATACGTAGTAGAAAAAGTAAAAAGTACTATAACAACCAAGTTGGTTCTGACTATGCAGTATTTACGTATAACTGTAGCAGCATGATTCCTATCTAACTTGGGTTCCTTCGCATCAACTCGTGGTTCTTCGTTGTGATACAAATATTGCGAAGCGGCAAGATGATACTCTCTCTAGTATCCTACACACAGTCATGAACGCGGGAATTTAACATATTAAAAACCTTACATCTAAATCATTTCTATAATTACTACTTAATTAACTCATGTTGAAGAAATTCATGTCCGTCATTTTAACAGTAACAATCTTGTGCCAGTTTCCATGATGCTAATGATACTTCAAAATGAGACAAATCTGGAAACGAAGGGATGTTTGTTTAGCAGTATTACAAGAGTTAGATAGCTTAATAAAATCCGATTGACTGGACGATTTTGATGGGCATTGCCTTGATTTGGAACTGGGAAGCGGAAACGGTTCTAAGGTCTCGCATCATATATCTACAAACCTGTAACGCAACGTACTCTCTATGATAGAGAACTAAGACATAAAAATAGTGAAACCATCGCCTGTAAAGTTGGGGAAGTGTTGTTTTGGAACTGCATAACTGGAGTTGTGGTTATTTTGATTGCTTTTTTTTTGTAGCCTTTAACACCCGTGCTTGCTGCATACGGCATTACAGGCGGTGGACACTGATGCATGAAATGACTATTGGGAAGGAAATTTGTAAAGGAAACTTCCAGGCCGAAGTTATGAGGAATAAGGAAAACTTGGAGGAAACCTCAGTCAGGAAGGACTGTGCTAAATGGATTTGAAATACGGACCTCGCGCTAACAAGCTCGGACACTCGAGTTGATTACCACTGGTTGTTGGTTGCGAATAGTATTTAGCAGCGAAAATTTAAAGAGTTATAGCAATACAAATCTAAGGACTTCCAATGGTGCAACATGTAAGGTTTTTAACACTGAAGATATTAATGCCTCGCAATTTTGCTGCTTCAGTTACATTCACCTCAAAAACTCATTTAATTTAAATAAAAGCAGCATGCCCTAGGTGTTAAATGCATTTTCAGCTAGACATTTTACAACTTAGTATTCTAAAACTTGTAGTATAAATTTAAATTTAAAGTTTGATGTAAGTAAACTATAATAGTTGTGCTGTGGAATGTTATATGAAATAGGAAATATGTTTAAAGCACCTTTAGACTGATGTGTTACACATGGAAAAAAATCTTAATAATTAAATCCAGTATTTCCTTAGCATATAAAGTTGACAATGTGGTGCTGACGAAATAGCCACATACATCCTTTAATGTCGGGATAATAAAGATTGTTACGGTTTTTTTTTAAGCTGATGATGTCTTTTGCGTATTATTTCCCCAAAATCAGTAACTCAAAATAAAGATACCTACAGAAAGTAGGTATACTTGTACACAGTATGAGCATTTATAATTTCACAATACATCATGCATTACTCTCTGTTACATATTACGATCACGTTTCTACAAACAATTGTAGTAAAAAATTTCTCTTAAGTATTCCATGTGATAAACTTCTTATGCAAAGTATATTGTGAGACCTGCAAATTCATCCATTTGCACTCCCCCGACAAATAAGTCATTAGCGATGTCTGCACAAATAACGCGACCCCCCATTGTTATGTCGTTTAATGAGCCTGTTATGAAGGGAGATGTGAGCGATTTGTTGGATTGGAAGGTTCTGACTACAGAGAACACCGACATTTTGGATCCCCTGAGGGTGCTCTTGGTCTTCACTCAGGCGAGATGACCTCATGGACAAGAAGCGGACGAGGTAAAGAGCGCAACATTCCGATTCTATCTCGCATAACATGCTCCGGCCTTTTAGGGCTTTCATTGTCCCACGCTGGCTTTCACAAACTCAAATATTGATCCAGGAAAATCACTGTGTTATTATAATGCGAACGCTATACATTTGCTTCATGCAATGAGCGAACATCACTAGCAACTTACTTTATATGTATGGTCACTTCCATATTGCTTCTGCAACATTTGAAGACTGCAAAAAAGAAAAGAAGCGGAAGTTAATATGCCCTTGTTAAGAACATGATCTGATGAATGCAGTCTATTGCTTCTCTCAATACAGTGCAGTTTTACGCTACCTTGGAGCCATACAATTATTTCGAAGGATTAAAGTATTTCATAACAGATCTGAATTGGGAATCACCATGCCAGTTATCACGTATGTTACATCCATTACCTTATGAGGATTTATAATACTCTCTAAGAATGTATAGAAATGTTAGAGGAACAAAAGTTATATAATCAGTTTTGCTATCTCTCATAAGTGAGTTACTATATGTATTTTATGCAACCCTATCATTAAAAACAGGTTATTACTGCTTTCAATATCGTGCATAATTGGTTCATAATGGCAGCCTGCTAATAATAGCAATGACGTATTACCGATATTCCAAAATGCTGTGGGTTATGAGAGAAGATGAAACTATTTTGTGATATTCTTTTCCCTGAGCAACGAAGATAAAAACCTCTTTACATTATTAAACACAGAACAAATTATTAAGAGCTGAATTTATAAATATTTACTATGCTGTACTGATAATAGGCTAATCACAGTCCTAAACACCTGTTTACTTCTCTCCAAGGAAGGGAATGCACGCAAGTTGTTTCAGTTCAACATGCTAGGTAATAACAAATGCACTGAGGGAGAGAAGCTAACATCTCATTTAAGAACATATGAAAATGTTTTCACTTATGTCTCCTATGGATGCCGAATTATTTCATAATTTATTTCCAACAGTTTATAATAATGACCATAATATATGAATCATTAAATTTTAGTTAATGACCGCATGACCTTCATATAGTAGAATAGTATTAGACTATTTTATTCACATTATGGTGTATAATTATACCCTGAAAGGAAGGTATTCTAGTCTCTTTCACCCTATTTATTCAAAATGAATAATATACAATGCCCAATAGAAAGGAAAGACAAAAGCAGCACAAACCAAAAAAGTGAACAAAATCACAAATGGCACCATGATAAATTATGATTAAATATCCTTTGATACTAATAAATAATTGTAAGAAGCAATCTTGAGAGTGATGATTTATTCATTGCAGTAGTTTACTTGGTTCACTTTTTTCAATTCTCATCACTCGGCTCTAAAGTGATGAGAATTTAAAAAGGTCGACCAAGTAAATTACTGCTCCTTGATACTATTAAAACTAGTATGCATTTCAAAAAGGAGATTTAGAAACAAATCTGGTTTGAAATTTTCAAATCTAAATTCAAGAATGACAACTGAGCCTGATTCCACTATTACCGTAAACGGAATAATTGACACTATAATGTACGTAATACAAGATTAATTTATGGGCTGCATTATAGCACCCTAGCCAAAGATTTCACAGAGGTTGTTCCGCGTCATTGCTAGTAGCACTTGGGAGGAACAATTAAAAAAGAAATGGTAAAAGTATAGTATTAAACTTCAAGTTCACCGCCCAATAAATAATCTTATGCGGTCCCACTGTGAAAAAGTGATCAGGATCATTAGCTCATTCTCAGCCATTTTTAACAGCTTTAATGAACATGGTCATTGAACCGGTTTTCTACTTCTACTTCGAAATATTCTGAGGTATCCACCTTTTTATTCTTTTTTTTTAGCCACATCGTATTTTCACTCGAAAGACGTTAACTGCCTGGGTTACTGTTCTATTCGCGCGTTAAATTCACCATGCTCATGACATCATCCAACTTCTGCTACCTACCTTTGTTCCCTACTTGCATCCTTGGGCCATTCAACTAAGTGCATAAATAGTCTGACGAAACATCCGTTAAAAGCAAAGCTTGTGGTAGCATTTGGGTGCGTCCGCTAAGACCGAATTTAACTTTGTAAACACTTCTCTCTTAGCTAATAACAATTGGTACTTCTTAATCAACTTCGTTGAATCATCCTTCCAGTTCCCATTAATTAACCAGAAGCATGCTGTTATCTGACTCGTGGCTTTTAATACACCTATCGCAAATAGCAGTATGAATATTGACAATTGTTATAATATGCATCTGAGAGATGTATTTTCCTAACCGTTCACTACCGTTATTGAAGCTGTTTTGAGTTTCACGTTTTTCACAGAGGTGAAACAATCATGCCATTTTATCTCAATAAAAAATAATTGAAAACTAAAATGTCTTATGAACCCTGAAAACTGTCAAATGTCTATCCCCATTAAAACAGTTGATTAATCAGCCAGTTTTAAATCTCTGCCTGGTCTAAATCCGCATTGTGGACTTTAATTTCCTTTTGATCGTTTTTAATTTTATTGTGTTTCTCGGCTGAAAAACAAAATTCTACCAATATGTTCTAAGCAGAAACATGGAACCTTCTTTATACGTTGCAAAAACATTTCTATACAAAATTTAATACGTACCTTAATTTAGAGCTTTCAAAATATAGTATACAGTCAGTATACAATTCCGTTTTCTATTCATTTTATTTCATTTTTATGGTTTTTTCAGTTAAATGTATACCCGTATAAAAATTAACCAACAGCTACAATAAATAAAATCTATACAATCTGGCGTATAATCCATTTACAAAGTTTTATATAAAAATGCTTAAATTGTGGTAGGAGATATGTTTTTAGCAATTGCACTGAGTTGCCAAAAACTGAATAAAGTTTAAAATAATATTAAGAAATTAACCAATTAAATAGAACATTACACAACTGAAATTAAAAGCTCCAATAAAAACATTCCAAGTCTTTGATCTCAACGATTCAGAATTTCCAAACTTCGTTTCTATGTCCGCGTATGGATAATACACATCTAATTTCGTCATCATTGTAGATGCACAATTTTCAAATGCAGATTGCCAAGAAGCAAATCGACAGTGATAATTCTATTACAATCGTAAATAAGAACAAGAACGCTGAATTCCTATGGAACTAAGGAAACAGTGCAGTTTAAACAATTGCTTGCAAGACCGGCCAAGATAATGAACGAACGAAAGGAAGACGGTAGTAGTAACTATGATACGGTATGAATGCATCTTTATATCACATTTTAATGCTTTAAATATTTTGGACAGTATTACACCTCATTTGAGGCATTTCTGGTTAACGCTTATCTATTTTAAATATATTTCTCATCTATTCATATATCTATATTTTTTTATTTGCACTAAATTTCTCAGAATATAATTTTGAAAATCATATTTAGATGCATGATATGCAAGTAACTGTATACATAGGAAGATAGTAAACGCTTTATTGAGAATGGTGTCTTTTGGCGGTGTCATTACTATTTTCACTTATTATTTAAAATAATGAAGAGCAACAATTCTTCTATCCTTAATACCACCCTATTTTCTTGAATATTAACCCAATTAGGTAGTTAAGAAGTGTCATTAATGCACAAGAACTTCGAAATGTGATCACTCAGTTTTACAAGTTGGCTGTGCACCAAATGGACACAGTGTTGGCGCGTGCGTGAAATACATAAGCGTCTTTTTTCTTTTTTCTTCTTCTTCTTTAATTTTTTAGTTTTTTAATACACGAGTCATTAGTTAAATCTGTTCTTCGGAATATTAGTCAGAGAGGATGAGTTGTATAACTCATAGAGGTTACCTATTTGCAATTGCAGTATTTTTCATAATGTGCAATGGAAACCCACACACAAATAAACAGCTATCACAATCATTAGTGACATGTCTTATGAGCGATAATGTTGCATTAAAAATTAGCTATAAAAATACTAGGTAATTGTGCAATAATTTCATAAAGAACGGGGGGGGGAAATAAATGAAAACAATGAATTCGTCATTCGAATTTAAAAACCTAATCGTGCAACGTCGGGTAACTGACCTAGTTATTTATAAAAGTATAGTGTATACAAGGGGTTAGTCAAACATTGCTACCCTAGCCCGGCCGCTGTACACACGCACGTCTACTGCCGACCGGCTGCGAACGGGTCGCATTGTTCAACATACTTTGAACCCATTTGAAATACAAAATTCTCCCTGCTTTCGTATAAAACAAGCATCCGGTTCTAAATTAGATGACTACCTATAAGCGCTTCGAAAGATTATATAGATTTGAAACCGTTGGATAAACTTAAAAGCACAAGATGTAGACATGGATTGAACAAGTGGATTAGATAGCACATGAATTGGCAATTGGTGCCACATCTTAGCGCCTAAAAGGGAAAAATGGCTTCTACGTAGATTTAAGTTCTTGCATTCCCTTGCACTCTGGAGAAAGTTTTATTTGATGTTCTAGTTATTTATTAGTCTGTCTAGAAGTCTAATAAAGCACATAAACCAAAAAGCTGAAAAACGGCTTAACTCAAGTAGTCATTCTTCCAACCTACTCCTCAATGCTATTCATCCGTCACAAATTCGTCTTAAACTTGGTTGTAACTCTTAGAAGTGGAATAGAAAACCCGGCCAGTGACGAATTAAGAAGATTGGAACATGTTTTAGTTCATCAACTTTTCAGAAGATGGCAGCTTTCATATTAATGGTGATGGAAAGCAGATGGACTTGGCATGTGAGTTGAGCGATATGTAAAACAGACGTCGTCTTCCCAGACATACATTATCACTGAGGTCCTTTCATGATGGATGGGTTGGAAAAGAAGATTCTACTGCATAAGAGGCGTGTCTTCTTTTCAAATTTGCCAACTGACAAGCATCGTCGTCGTCCATCTTTTTGTTTTCCTTGTCCTCGTCTGGGAGTGAAGAGTTGCAACACTGTCGGGATATGTGGACCGGTTCCCGTCTCCTGCCCAAGTAGTAGAATTTTAGCATAAAATGTCCATCTACCATGCAAGATGGAGCCAGTTTCCTGTGCGAAAAGCAATTTACAGGGTGATCCTTAAGTTTGTTTTTATCTTAACTGCACTTGAATAATTAATGGTCACCGGAATGGGCTGATACAGTTTGCTTGAAAATGCTACACATACAACAAAGTGGTTTTTGCTGTGATGTATATGTTTACTATCCTACCTTGCATGTCTTTGGGAATATATCTTCTATTGCACAACTTTCAAGGATTTACGGCCATATAAACATAGATACTGCGAGAAATGGTACGTCGGTAGTAGAAGGAACATTAGCACGGCTTCCTGAGGATCCGTGGGTTGAGTCTGTCGTATGTGTACGTCAGCAATATTCAATGATAATGGGCATTCATATAGAAACCATTAGCGTTAACGTGTGGACGTAAACATTACAGTAACAGTAAGTACTTGAATTGTCATTCTCACTGAAAACGCGACATTACCATAAACATTGAAATTATATAGATAAAACAAATAACTGCAAACAATCGCAACAAGAAAGTAGAATGGCCATTTATGTATCAAGTACGCAAAATAAGGCTTAAGCGGATGAAATTCATTGCTTCCGGATGAGATATAAGCTGAGCTGGAATACAGAGTGAGTCCGCTAAAGCTTTAGTATGCAAGATGTACATAGTTGTTAGTAAAATTATGCGAGCTCTATAAAGTTAAACGTTAGGTATTCTACATTCAGTTTTACAATATGTATAAATTAAACAAACGACAATCAGTTTATAGTCAGTGTGTTTATTACATTTATTACTCTATGTTGTATAGTTGCAAGTTACCAACGAAATAAAAGAAACAGTAAATACAACATATTCTTTTAGTTTAATGTTCTTTAACCAGGTAGGTCATATCGGACAATGAACGAATGAAATGGATGAAGTGATAATAACCAAATAAGCCCGGGATCCACAGAATTTAAAGCTACTCGACATGAGGTAAAGCCATGGTGGAAACTTTACGTGTTACCTTACCTCAGGGTAACTCACCCTAAGCGAGATTCGAACTCGTGACCTCTTAAATGTGAGGCAAACACGCTACCCCCACACCTCAAAGGCAGGCTCAAAAGAGCTGGTTACAGCTTAAAGCTGTGGTTTTTACAGTTTATATTCAAAGGTAATTTTTTCGTTTGTAGGCTACATAGAATACGGAGTTCGTTTGTAATCGACGATACATGCGAAGGGCTTGATTTATTAAAGATTTTGTCTTATGAAAATAGGAGTGATAATCTCGAGAAAACTTCAATCCGAGGCCAGAAGTACTGAATCGGAACATCTCTGTCCTTCTTTTGTTTAAAACACCACTAAAGTTTGTCATGATGGCTTAGAGTGGCCGAGGCCGCTACAGTAAAGTTCTCCGTATACATAGTACAGCAAAGATCAGCACAGCAGCCAGGTTGGACTGAAGTCTCGCGTCTTTTTCCATACACAAGCAATGCGGACTGGATGCACGATTTTAGAAAAAACCGAAATAAAAGACAAAAATCATACACAGGACACCAACACGCTTGTGTGCAGAACCTACGCAATTCCGCCACTAAAAATATTACTTTACTTAGGTTTATGTTAACGCTGTTTTCGCATATTATTGTTGTAAAATAAAAGAATCCTGCGATGTATGTACGCAAATTGCAATGACATTCATGACATTATTCTGTCCACGGTTTTAATCCTAGGATAAAATAATAATTTAGGAATGCTTCATGGAATTATGGTAACTATTAACAAACATTTATTAATTACAGAAGCAGCGTGAAGAAAATACTGTATGACACTTTTGGCATTCACAAGGAAATCTACCGATGTGTTGCACAACGGTGTTTATAGCGGGGTTTAAAAAAGGGAAAAGGTGTAATGATCGGTTCTTGGTGTAGGTTTGGTAATTCGGGAGGAGTGATGTTGCTGCCGGCTATTCAGGTAGAGGAATATGGATTCTGGAAACTCTTACCTCAGGGAGTGTGGAAGGGAGATGAAATGAAGCTCACTTTTCTCCTCTCAGATGGCCCGTTTATTGACGATCCACACTGTTGTCCTCGTCCGAATACCCTTTCACACAAGACGCGATTTCTCCTGTCATCCCCTGATATTGTTTCCGTGCATTACCCTTACTTAAGTAATTTTCGAAGTTAAAGACATTACAATGTTACTTTAATGACAACCTTTAGTAATGTACTAGCTACCCTTTTTACTCACGGCTCCTTTAAACTAATTTTTCCAATACATAAATAAATACTCGTAGACATCTGCACTGTTTCCCTCTCTGATATAAAATACTTTGAATTCCTACATCTATCTAATTCTCCCTCACTGCACAACACGGAGTGACCTTTTCTACCCTACAGTTCGACACAAAGTATTCATCTTCTCTCCCCTACGTTCTGACGCAAAGTCAACTTCTCTACCCTACGGTTCGACACAAAGTATTCATCTTACACACGTCTGAAAGCTGCTCTCTGTCATAGATAATTTTCTATTTCACGCCTCTTTTCTAGTTTCGATCTATCTTTTTGCTATGCACGTGACTTTTATTAACTTTTATTGGCTATCTCTCTGAATTTCTTCTCGTCTTCCATTAGCTCTTAATTTCGTCGTCCGAGCATCATTCGCGTCTCCCATTAACAATTTATGTTCGCTAGAGTGAATTTTCTGTGCGCTTGACTGAATTCGGTTTCCGGCCCGTTGTCTTCGCATCCTGAGAGCTCTACTCGGTTCCTATTGTGACTTATCGCTTACTAATGTCCCTCTGCCTGTACGTTCTTCAATTTTCAACCTATCGCGGTTTTTTGCCAAGTCTCTTCGTTCTAAAGTACACGTTTTCTACATTTTATTTCACTTTCTGATTATTAATTAATATCTAATCTTTACTTTATTTCTCTCGTTATGATTTTATTTCCCCCCTTTTCTAATTCTTAATGTTCTCTTTTATTCTTTCCTCATATTGGTATTCTCCTCCTTATTTTGATTAGATGCTGATTAATATTCTTATTATGATTTATTATTTATTATTCATATTATTTGGGCGGATCTTATCACTTCATGTTTCAACGAAAGTTGCACATTTTTATGTAAGATTTTGGTTTATTACTATAGATCCCTATTAGAAAAATGATACTAATTATCAAATAACTTTTTAAAATATGCGCAATAATATTGCAAATAAATATATTTTAATAGGTTAGGATCTGAAAGCGTAAATAAACTCTTCTAGTTGGACATATTTAACTTCATGGAACTGTTGGCTATATATATTAAATGAATTTGTTAATTAAGGTATAAAATGTAAATTTAGCATCATATATATGGAAGTTAATGCATTTATACTGTTTAAGTTGTGACTTTAGTGAAATTGTTAACATAGATAATGTTAGCACTGATAAACAGTATAAAGGAAACTGTGCCACCATTGTTCATACTAATAATCACGAAACAAACTATAAAACTGGTTGCATTTTCAGTAAAATACTTGTACAAAACCGATAGAAGCCAGAAAGGTTTTTATTAGAATCAGTTAAAAAAAAAGTTGTAATAAGTATATTGCTGTTTATAATACACAGAAACGTGAAATGTTTTATTCTAGAAGCCCAAAAAGATCGAACGTGTGTAATATAAAGATTTAATCACTCGTAAAATCCAGTATTAAATAAATGTTGTTAAATGAATATGGAATAGGTATTATTTCACAAAGTCTTGCATCTTCTCCAGGATTCCAGTGCTTTCTACTGATTTTGGCCAAACAAATGCTTCTTCTCTCCAAGTTTCTGAGTTTCGACCTGAGTTATACCTAACCTTAATAATTTATTATCCTTTTGTAATCTCGTAGTGCACCCGAAAGCACTGCAATCTGGCATTTGCACTCATTAATCAGCTTCGACACAGCTCATTCCTTGTGTTTATACTGAGGCACCCAGCCCAAGATGGCGCGCGGATACCACGTGATCAGCTCTCCGCCAATCAAGGAGTTGTATTGGTGGCATTCGCAAGATAAACTATTTAACAGAAATTTTAGGGCAATTAATCGGCTCATTATACTTATAAGGTATGCTTTCATGCCATACAATTGGTTTTTGAATATCAACAATTTTAAAGCTACAGATAGACATTTGATCTGTCCTGTACTATTAAGATAAAGCATCGCATTGAATTTTAAACCCCATTTTCCTCAATTTAATTTTTCAACCTTTGTTACTACTCACAATGTTGTTTGGACCACCTTTTCTAACTTTTTAGCTTAATATTTTCAGAGCTTCAGAAATTATGGATTTAAAAATTGCTGTTCACTAGTTAATAAATATTAAACAGTTCAATTGAAATAAATTATTTTATATAACTCTCGTTGAAGAAGTTGAACAATTCAAAGCAGGCATACAAAAATATTATTCTCTTAAACCAATTAAAGTTCAGAAATTGCTGCACAGCAATTTCTTTAAGTTGTATACCAAGCTCAAATTAAACATTTGCTAGCGATACGATAAACCAGGGTTCAAGGAGCATTTCATATTACCAAATCAAAAAGTGATTAATTACGAATAACGTGATTAATATCTTAGCAACGATTTGATATAGTTCGTTAAAATGTTGTGTGCACAATAAGTTTTATGATCTGAGTATACGGTAAAAGAGTCAAAGCAATCAGAAGAAAACCAGATTCTTGTATTTTCACAGATACATTAGCAACTTCTTTAGTGAGCAGCCGCTAAAAATGGAATATTAATGAAAATTCCTTAACTGACGATCAATTAGTATAGTTTAAGTTTCTTTAAAGTATATTAGTGTGTATTTTATGTCCCTATTTTGTACTTGAAGGATAGGAAATACCGACGGTGCTTTTTTCTACTGTTACCGCATAAAAGCCTAGAGTTTGATGGGTTAATGCGTTTGTTACAACAAATCTATGTGTACAACTTTCTCTACCTTCTATAATTTATTATGGAGCATACCAACTAGTTTTACTAAAGCTTATTTTATATCTACTTCATTTTAATCCAAAGTTTTGCAGAAATAGCTACTTTATACATTTCATTATGGATATAAAGGGAACAGTGGTAGTCAAATGTATAAGAGCTGGACGCTACATGCTGACCCTAAAATTCCCTAATGTTTCAATGGAATCGCGAGAAATGAATATTGTTACGACTTTAAAAGAATGGAGAGGTATTGAACACTAACCGAAACATTAATAACGGATAATAATAAAGTAATGGCTGATGGCACAAAAAACAGTTATTGAAATAAATTGTGTGTTTTAAAGAGATCCACATTTCTTGTGAAGTACGCTTTCATGCGACAACTTTGATGCCGCTCTCTGCTTTGAGGCAGCATTTTTAACGCTTAAATGATTTCAGTCAAATTATATAATATGAATCCAATAACAGCCCGCCTTAAAGCAATATGTGTATAAAATAACATATAAAGGCGCATGTTACAGTCATTATATTAATGTTTATATTATTATATACATGTTCAATAATGTTATGTGAATGTATTATGTAATTTAATACTGTAGGAGCTGTGAAAATAATAGGTTAAAAGTTGCTAACAATGAGGTAACCTTGAGGCAATAATGAATTAGAAAGTTTAATAATACTACTCGTAATTTTTGGAGCAACAATAATGTAATTTTTGAGACAGTTTGTAAATAGCCAATCAACAACCAGAAAAAGCTTAAGTTAAACAAAATCATTCTACTGGAGTAGGATTAGCCAATCAGAAACTGAAAAGGAGCAAAATTTACAAATTCAGAAGTTAGTTGCTAGCAGACAGCGTTCCTAAGCGCACGCGAAACGCAACCTCGAGAAGTTTAATACTTATTCAGTGTGAGACAAAAAAATAGTTTATGTGTTAAAAAGTGTATGTAATTAATGAATAATCTCACAGCATTCTATATCAGTGAAGTGTTATTTAAATCATGTCAAGGATTAATAAAAGGAGAGAAGTAAAAACTATAATCTGTGTAAGCCTACATTCTGCAGCCGCACCACGCCTTGTTAAGAAATTCATGTCTCTATAAATTAATACTGACGCAGCCGAGGCAAACATAAATATATAACATTTAAATAAACAGTCAAATTACAAAGTTAATATTTTTAAACTTAGAGCGAAAGCTACCGGAATCTGTTTACTAATTACAAAGTTAATATTTTTAAACTTAGAGCGAAAGCTACCGGAATCTTTTTACTATACGTGCAGTTGCAACTTCATCAAGTTCTGCTCCCCAACAGCCGAAATACAATACAACTACTTCTTCAAATTGGCACCCAGCTGCATGGGGCCAGAACAGGCTAGAACAGGCGAGCATAGCTGAAATGAAGAGATCAACGAACATCAGAGAACTTCAGAAAACTTTAGAAAACTCCATAAAACTTCAGAAAACTCCAGAGAACTTCAGAAAACTTCAGAATCATCAACAACTTCATCGAAGGACAGCAACAATTGTTTCAGAAGTACGGGGCACGTAGTCAATAATTCAACTACAATCTACAAGAACACCAGAATAAGAAAAGTCTACTAAAACAGCCAGAACAAAAGGGTAGAAAATTCCAATAATATATTTATATAATTGTCAAAATAGTTAAGAAAGTATATGTTGTTATTAAGATAATTTAATGCTGTTAAGAAGTGGAAAATTAAATTTGAGCAGTTCCAAACCCAATATAAAAAAGATATACAAAATAAAATGGAAACAGAAAACAATGAATATATGGAAGTTGGAGAGGATAGGTCAGCCATTACAGATTACAATGTAATTTACAATCAGAGCTAAATGAAACAAACAGATTAGATGTAGAAGAACAGTTATCTGTAAATTCACAGTTTGTAATAGAAAGAGTTACTATCCCTCAGACATCTAGTCAACAAGAGTATGCGAACTTATCGCAACAATATTTTATGTGCCTTCTAAAAGCAATAAATGAAACCAGTGCAGGGCTAAGAAAAGAATTAAGTAATAAGATAACTGAAACTAATAATATAACTAAAACTAATACAGAGCTGAGAGTAGAGTTAAGTAATAAGATAACAAACTAATAATGAGTTAACTGAAACTAGTACAGAATTAAGTAATAAGTTAACTGAAACTAATACAACGCTATCTAGTATCAAAAATATTCTAGCTAAGCAAATACAAAATTGTATGAAACTAAAGCTGAAAGCAAAAGGTTAGAAATCAAAATAGAACAATCTTCTAAAGCACTTCAAAAATATATAGGTTTAAAAGTAAATAAAGGTTTAAATAGCAAGAACAGAAATTTTCAAGTCATATTGATAAAAATATAACTGAAAGGGAGTTGAAAATTACTAATACTAAACAGGGTATTTGTAATAAATTAGATAAACAGGGTGAAGAATTAATAATGGTAGAAAATACAAATGCAGATATTGTGCAAATACAAATAGATTTAACAGGGGAAATAAATGAAATGCATGAAATGGCAAAAACAAATGCAGAAGCAATAAAGGAAGCAAATACAGGGCAGAGACAAGTAATGTCAACGGTAGATGAAATTAAAGATAAAGTACAAGAAAGTAACAAAGAAATAGATAAACCTATAAATAGTTTTGAAAATTTAAGTACCAGTGTACCAAAAGTAAATACAAATGTAACTAGTCCTGTAAATGGTAATCAAATGCATGACAGTAATACAAGTGAGAAAGAAGTGTATCACCTTTGTTAACTAATAACACAAGAGGCGCTACGGCTTTTTCCATACCATCAGCCTCTCAAACACAAAAGAATAATGATGACTCACATGTGCATGTAACAAATCAAATGTCAAACTATTATTCTGTACTTAATGAATTACCATTGCCTTATTTTAATGCTTCAAGTCCAGTACAATTTATTAATGATCTAGTAAAATATTTTAATTTTAAACATGTGCCTGAAGCATTAAAAATCATACTTGTTAGAAAATGCTTGGTTCACAAAACCTTAGAATGGTTACATATGCTAGCAGACAGTGAAATGAATTTTGAAACGTTTAGAGTGCAACATAAGATTAGGGCAAGTCTAAAATGTCAGCGGCATAAGAAGAAAAAGAAAATAAAGTATACAGGTTATGAGTGGCACAAAAATAAAAATAAAATAAAGTATCTGGAACACAAAAGGGGAAAGCAATGTAATTTTAAAAAATGTATAAGAATATCTTTACTAAATGTAACAAATTGTCATAGAGAGTTTAGATAAAAAGATGTAGTAGAAGAAAATCCATGGTTAGTAAGAAAATAATAAGAACTCTGAATAGCAACTACATTTATATTGTATATGGTATAAATTATTAGAAATTGTAAGAAATATAAAAAAATATTTAAGAAATAAGTTGTAAAGAAAGGGTAACAAGTGTTAATATGCCTAATTAAGTATTAAATGTCTAGCACATAGGATATTTAATAGTGGTTGTGTTAGTGAATAAACAAACTTCACTCAGGTCATTGAACACCAGGTCGTTGACTTAAAGCGTCGAACAAGTGGAATAACAAAATAAATTAGTCTGCTATACACGAGTGTAGTGAAAAACCAGTGAGTGTTAAATAAAAGTGACAGTGA
Source organism: Deroplatys truncata (assembly GCA_030765065.1). Taxonomy (NCBI): domain Eukaryota; kingdom Metazoa; phylum Arthropoda; class Insecta; order Mantodea; family Mantidae; genus Deroplatys; species Deroplatys truncata. The sequence goes on from CM060978.1 coordinate 132,590,582, forward strand.
AAAATGGGAAGTGTAATAAAAAAAAAAGTTGTTTCTTTCTTTCAGGAGACTTTCAGAAAATATTTAAAAATTTAAAAAAAAAAATTAAATATTTCTAAAAGGGGGCAATTTGAAGCAGCATTTTTAACGTTTAAATAATTTCAGTCAAATTATATAACATAAATTCAATAACAGCCCGCCTTAAAGCAATATGTGTATAAAATAACATATAAAAATGTAACAGCCATTATATTAATGTTTATATTATTATGTACATGTTTAATAATGTGATGTGAATGTATTACGTAATTTAATACTGTAGAAGCTGTGAGAATAATAGGTTAAAAGTTGCTAACAATTAGGTAACCTTGAGGCAATAATGAATTAGAAAGTTTAATAATACTACTAGTAAATCTTGGAGCAACAATAATGTAATTTTTTAGACAGTTTATAACAGCCAATCAACAACCAGAAAAAAACTTAAGTTAAAAAAAGTATTCTATTGGCGTAGGATTAGCCAATCAGAAACTGAAAAGGAGCAAAATTTACAAATTCAGAAGTTAGTTGCTAGCAGACGGCGTTCCTAACCGCACGCGAAACGCAACCTCGAGAAGTTTAATACGTATTCAGTGTGGGACAAAAAAATAGTTTATGTGTTAAAAAGTGTAAGTAATTAATAAATAATCTCACGCCTCTCTATATCAGTGAAGTGTTATTTAAATCGTGTCAAGGATTAATAAAAGGAGAGAAGTAAAAACTATAATCTGTGTAAGCCTACATTCTGCAGCCGCACCACGCCTTGTTAAGAAATTCATATCTCTATAAATTAATACTGACGCAGCCGAGGCAAACATAAATATATAATATTTAAATAAACAGTCAAATTACAAAGTTAATATTTTTAAACTTGGGGCAAAGGCTATCGGAATCTTTTTACCATACGCGCGGTTGCAACTTCATGAAGTTCGGCTCTCCAACAGCCGAAATACAATACAACTGCTTCAGGTTCACATTTTTATAACGTTTAATGCTACCAGTTCTGTGATGAGTTTTATGATGTCATCATCTCGTTGCTCTTTTGCCTTGTCTCGTGCGCCAGTTACTCTAGTGGTATGGCTATAGGTTCTTATCTCAGGGTATGCGTGAGTGCATTTTGAAAGGATAACACCAGTTTAGTTAGCTAAGAAATATCAATGTTTATTAAAATGTTCAGTTTGAGAAGAGTCGCCGACTGTTGAATTTATGAATTAATTAGTTCCATAAAACAATTAAGCTAAGCGTCAGTTTCCGTAAGTCACAAAAATTTTGCTTGGAAAGATCCCTCTCAATAGCCGCTAAATATTTCTAACATTGGCGCGTTCATGTGTGCAACACAATTTAAAAATTACACACGTGAGTTAAAAATCTCAGGAGAGTCACCAATATGTCACTAACGTATAAACGAATGTGTTACGAATTCGAATGTGTTTCTGATTAGAATACGTGCCCTATTCTCAACTCCACCTACCTATCGCTACCCCTATCAAAGTTCCTTTTTACGCGGACCAATCTTAGAACTTTACGTATGCGTATCTGAAGGTGTTTTGGTATGCGGTACCTCCTCGAATCTCAGAATTTCATTCGCTTTCTAATTTACTGAATTTGTGCCTACGTGACTTTTCAAACTGCTGAACTCAACTCTTGAGTGCTTCCAGGAACTTTTATTCTATGCATTTCCTTACCATGACTCAGTAATTACCTTTTTTCCGGACAAATCTTTCAACTCAGGCTTAATATACTATACACTAATTTAATACACAGAAATGATTTATTGCAATTATTTCTCTAGCTTACTATAATTTCTTTATTTAATTAGTTATATTTCCCTGTCAATAAACCGTTACAGTATGAAAATGCCCCGTTACATTCTTTTCTTATTCTCAATAACAAACGAATGTACACATTTGCCGGAAATAAATTTAAACTTTCAATTTATCGGATCCCCTGTCGACAAGTGATTCAATTTTTTTTTTACATATTTTTACAACTTTCTTCTGCTTTACAGATCTTTGTTACATACAAATGTTTCAATGACAATTGACAACTCTCATCTCACAAATTAAATACAGTACTTCCCTATACTAAATTTTTGTGCTACTATAATTTTTTTTAATTTTCTGTACTTTTGAATTTATATAAACTTCCAAGAGTCTTTGTTTTTAAGTTTTTTTCTTTAAGCACTGACTTTAATGTTGTTATATTCACTTCACTTCATTTTGACTACGTCCTGCTTAAGGCTATTTTTTTCAATTTTGTACTTATTCTGTAATTACAATTTTCAGAATCTTGTATTCCACGGCATACGTATTTACTGTAGTAATCCTGTATAAACAAATTTAAACCCAAAAACTTAATTATCAAAAGATATAATTATCTAACTGCATCCTGTATGGACGAAGGAGTTGCTTATGCAAACGACCCATTAATTTTTCATTTTTGGCATCTTTTAACTCGTGTGTTTTCCAAATTTCGATACAATTACTGCAGGACCATTGACTAATAGTTCCATTTTTCTATTTCTCCCTTGGCAATTTGCTATATTTAAGTAGAACTTAGTTACCTATTCCATGCTCCTACTTATGCTTTCTTTCTTTCCTTTTGAACTTATGTTTTTCAGCCTTTATCGTAAGTCTTTCAAAAGCAATCCTGTCTAGCCCTATCTTGCTCACTTAACTGAACTTTATTTACATATAAATTCTCAGGTAGCCGATTCTGACCTAGGAACTGGACCTTTATGCGTATTCTTAATGTCATAATGATTTCTATTTCTATGAGACTGTGACCCTTGCTCAAAGAAATTTGGATTTTCTTTCCGAGTTTTTCCCTGATTTCTGTGGTTTTCTTTGACTTCACTATTAATATTATTTATTTCCCATTCAATTTCCTCCTTGAATGTTTCTAGTACTTGCTATTGATTTTCTGACTTCTTTTCTAGCTCCTGTTGACACTTTTCTAGCTCCAGTTGTCCCCTTTCTAGCTTTGGTTGCATTTTTTTTAGCTCCGTTGTTCGTTTTCTAGCTCCTGTTTACTATTTTCTAATTTCTATCCTAGCTCTTGTTGACTCTTCTGACTTTCCTGCCTCAAACGTTTTAGCATTTCCATCAGCGCCCTGAAATCATTTCCTCCCATTCCTGGATTATTTATTGTTTCTCCCTGACTTATATTGTTTCCTGTTTCTGAGCTATTCTGCATCTGTTGAACAAATTATTATATTTCTGTTACCCTATTTTATACAATTTCTTGTCTACTACTAATTTCTCTTTCCTGAACTTCCATTGTTTCTAGTAAATTACTTTTACCCAACATTATTCCACTCTTTAACCACATCTACATTAATCAACTGTAATAAATACCTTATTTACTGCTGTTGTTGTTGCTGTACTGCTGCTGCGTTCGAGGAGTTATCCTGTAACCTCGGACATCCCCTGTATACCTGAACTATCGCTGTTGTAGATCGTCTTCCCTCCTTCTAGCTGCTTGTTTACTGGATTTGAGTTCAGTATGGCCTCCTCAACTTCCCGGTGCATTAACTTTGATGCCGCTCTCTGTTTCAAATTTTTATAACATTTAATGTTACCTGCTCTGTTGATGAGTTTTATGATGTCATCTGGTAGCTCATTCTGCGTTGACTCGTGTCCAGCTGCTCAAGCTATGAGTTCTTTATCTCGGGATATGCGTGAATGTATTTTGAAAGGATAACACCAGTTTAGTTAGCTGATAAAGTTTAATGTTGACTAAAATGTTCAGTTAGAGAAGAGTTGCCGACTGTTACATTTATGCATTAATTACTTCTAAAACAATAATTAAGCGAAGCGCCAGTTTCCGTAAGTCGCAGAAATGTTGTTCGGGAAGATCCCTCTCAATAGCCGCTAAACTTTCTAACGCCGACGCGTTCATGTGCGCTAGACAACTTAAAAATTGCACACGAAAGTAAGTCACACGAGAGTCGCGAATATGTCACGAAAGTATGCACAAAATGCGCATGAATGTATGAATGAATGTGAATATCTCTCTGATTAACACGCGTGTTCTTTTCTTAACTTAAACTCCGTCTACCTATTGCTGCACCTACCAAAGTTCCTTCATATGTGGACTAATGTTATTCTATTTTGCGTATCTGAAGTTGTTGTTAGGCGGTCTTAGAATTTCATTCCCTTTCTTATTTATAGCAGTTCTACTTACTGACTTTCCAAACGTACTGTACTTAACTCTCACTGCATTACAGGAACTATGTATTTACTTACCATGACTTGCTAAATACCTTTTTCTTTGGATAAATCTTTCAACTCTAGCTGATTACACTATACATTGATTTAATATACAGAAACTATTTATTGCAATTATTTATCCATCTTACTACCATTTCTTTATGTAATTATTTATATATTCCTGTTAATAATTACGGTATCACGCTTAACGTTTACCGGTTACACAAGATTATACAAAATTTGATGCAGCAATTTGTATCACAAATTACTTAAACGTAAAGAATGATTATAGTATGAATATGCATTTTTATGTGACATTGATTTGAGATGTTTGTTAATTGTAAATATTGTTGGGAAGTAAGTTTATACTGCCTTACTGAAACTGACAATAATAGCGTGCAATAATGCAGCGAAGGGGTGAGCTGATTATCATTATTGGAAACGAGGAAGTTACGTAATGTTGGCGCGTTTTTCTTTAGAATCTTCTGGAACATTTCCCTAGAGCATATGTATTCATAATTTTCATTGGATATAAAAATAGACGCTAATGTTAGCGCGTTTTATTAGCCAATTGCAACTCAGTTATAATCTTTAGGCATATCGGGGTGTATGAGTATAAAAAGAGTAGGTCAGAGGTAGATCGCCCTCAGTTCATCAAAAATCTTTGTACACTACACGTCGTCTTTGGTCCGACAGTTCGTCGAAAATATTTGTATGATACACGTCGCCTTCAGTCCAGCAGAAATAGTACACGTCGGCTATCGATTCACAAGTTACGCGTAGCAGAATTATGAAAAATCTAAAGTGTTATAAAGTTAATTATACAAAAAGTTGATGTACGCGAATTAAAAATGATCAGCAATGAAGTTATTATAACAGTTTCAGTTTGGCGAGTGTTAAGATCAATGTGTAAATGTGATAGTGAATGTGTTCGACAATAAAAGTGTAAAACAAATTCCTTCATCAGTGTTATCTTTAGATAAAAGATTCCTTTCCGTTTACGCAACCTGTATAAAGAGAAGTGCTTGACCGAAAAGATCATAGCTAGCCGGAGGACAGTAAACCAAAATTAAATAAGATAACAATAGCGTTCTTTCAAATAAACACTAATACTACCGCAAATTGCTAACACCAGATGGAGCTACAAACATAACAAAGCATTACGTCACAAAAATGGCATCACCACGTGAAGTAAACACGCATACACAAACATTATAAGTATACCACTGCAAATTGGCACCACAACGTGGGGCTACAATAATGTTAAATATAAATAACATTATCACAACTTCAAATTCCCTCCGAATAAAGAGGCTATTCGAAGAAAATTCAAGATATTCTTTTATTTGTCATGAAATATCTGTAATATATGGTATTTTAATAGAAATATTTTAGAACCATTTTTTAGAAAATCAAAAATTTTGAAAAATGTTCAATGAAAAGTGTAGTTTGGGGTGGCGGATTTTCTTGAAAATCTTTGAGTCGCATTTGGAAGGTACTGAATTTAAATATCAAGTTTGGTGTTGATCCGACTTGTCGGTTTTTGATTTATGCTAGTCACAGACACACACATGGACCTTTTTTTTCTAAAAATTGTTTTTTGTATTTAGGAAGCCTCAAAATATGTATTTCCAGTGAAATCTTGGGATCGAGTTTTTGGGTGAAATGCAATACCTTCTCTACCTACTAGGTCCGTGGTAGAGGAAGTAAACATGTTTACGATAACACGTGTGTGTAAATTGTCGTTCTTTGTTTGCCTTCGTTATTCTAGGTGTTGAAAAAAAAGTTTGAAACAGCATCGCCTCTTACTATTACAGTTGCTTCAAATTTCCTAATGCACAATAGCCGTTGTGGACTTACAATGGTGCATAATGAAAACAGAGCATGTTTATGGTTCAACAGTCATTCTGATGCGAAAACTTTTACAGATTTAGTTCTACAAGCACACTCACGAGCACCTAAACTGAAGTTGTTAACGCCAACAAGGTTACGATTAATTACAAAATGTCGTCATTAACATTTTAAAAAGCCCCCAAAAAGTGCTCCAACCTATATTACAGAAAAAATATAAAAATAAAGCATAACTCTAAACAAGTGATTTTGAGTAAATGAGATATTAAAGCTTTATTCAGCAAATGGTTAAATGCAAGCGTTCAAAATTTCAAGTGTTTTACAAATAATTAGGTAATGTTCTTGTTTGTGTTAATATTGTATTAGATACAGAATGCTCCACTCTATGTCAGCAAAGACGTTAATTACGTAACCGATATTTATAATCCGCGACTGAAAATATTTACTTTTAGTGGCTGCTTGCCTGCTGCTCCAAGGGTCCCAAATTCAATTCCCAGCTCAGATCGATAAAGTTTCTTTGCTAAACAGGATTCTTCGATATACCCAAAGTCTCATATAGATATGAATTTGGGTATGTTTGCGTGTGTGTTTCGGTTATTTAATAACTAATCAGTGTATATCAGGACTGTTGCGGGCAGATGTCTAAATACAGATTCTACAGTCATTTTATATATGACATATTTATCATTATGATAAAACACTAAGATCTGTATTGCAAAAGCATTGCTATAGGCTACATGATATAACCAGTGAGTTTAAGTTGGTGATTGGTGGGTAGGTTAATTCTTTACTTCTGTCAAGTTTGCTCCTATTTATTTGATGACTGATTTAAGGAGACTCTTTCTTCTTTCAACCTTAAAGTTATGAGATTTTATGTCATTGAAATTAACAGAAGTCAAAACACATTTGATTGCATATATAGGGTGCGGCAGTGGGCTATGACGGGTTTTAGAACGCGATCGGTTCTAGCTGTTTTGAGTGACGTAACCAGCAGTATATTCCTAAACCATGCAATTGATTTTATCAATATTATGAAAGATAATATGGATAACTGGTCTGAGGCAGAACTGTGTTCGCAGTACAAACTTTTTTGAGTAGAAATCGATCACTCTTGTACAGAGAAGATTTTGGAATAAACTTAATATCGTATGGCATGAAAGAATTCCATCCCGGAACACTATTCTATAGTGGCTGATAAATTTAACAATTTTGGCAATGCTTGTGATAACTTTATTGGTAAAGCAAAAACGCCTGAGAACATTTAGAGTTAGAGAAGCTGTGCAGCAAAGTCCAACTCGCTCTGCAAGGCATCATTCATTCAATGGCTTTGAATCTATTCGGACAGAATTTTTTGCCGCATTGTGAAATTGTGTCGAAATCGTGTTCTCAAATTTCATCCGTAAAAAGTTCAATTTGTGTATCGAGTTAAACTGACAAACTTCTTCGAAGGACTTTTGAATTCTAATCCGGTTATTCTGAACAAACCATCCGATCGGATGAGGCACATTTCCATCTTTCGGGTTATGCAAATAAACAGAATTTTTGCTACTTGAGTGATGAACAACCCTTACAAGTGTGGAAAAAATCATTGCACAGTCCAAAAGCAACGGTATGGTGTAGCGTCTCTGCCTTTGGAATTATTGGCCCGTACTTTTCGAAGTAGGTGGTCATACTGTGATTGTTAACTCAGAATGGAAACAAAAAATGCTCAAAGTGTTGGAAATACCCGATGAAATTAGTTTTAATCATGAATTATGGTTCAGCAAGATGGCGCTACATCGCACACTGCTCGTGGTTCAATAAATTATCCGTGAAACGTGTTTCACAGCACGCATAATTTCACGATTAGGAGACTGGCTGCCAAGATCTCTAATCTGACTGCAGCTGATTACTTCTTATGGGGTTATTTGAAAAATAGGTATATCACAAGAAGCCTCGCACTATCATCCAGCTGAAAGAAAACATAAGGAACGAAATTAGTACAATCGATCCTCTTTTGTTGGAGCGAGTCGTACAGAATTTTCACAGCAGATTGCAAGAATGTATTCCTTGCTGTGGAGACTGCTTACAAAATGTAATTTTTATAAAGTAATGAGACATAATAAACTGCATTTTACTAGCTTACATCTAGTATATTTGTTTTCTTTTAACTCCTTCTGAGTCTCCCACAACAGGTCTGCAAATATCGCCACACCCACTGCCGCACCCTAATTTATACTTATTTTAAAACTACCCGACCATTTGGTTAATTCATTTACTCTTTGAAAATATTCATAGTTGTAAATCTAAGGGATAAAGAAGGAGAGTCAGGTATAAAAGGTTATTCTAGGTCGTTTTCAGATTTCATATCTAAGAGTACAGAGCACAGAACAATTATGAAAAACATAATTCAAAATGTGTAAATCAATCCATGGAATGCCAGGTATTTTTCTTAGCATAAAATCTCCTAAGTTTTACTCACAAATAATAATCGAATCTATGATTTCAGTACATGACATACTCACTAAATATATTTTTAAAAATAATTACAGTTGACAAAGTAAATTAAAAACTAAAATGAATTACAAGTTCTGCGCGATGTCGGTGATCATGTACAGTTTTAGGCAATTTATACGAGTATACTAAAGACATGTGCAAATTATAACAATGAATTATTACGTATTGGGATTTAGATTAAACACGTGTATTCATTATTTAAAAATGAGAACTTCATTTCCCTTACAGGTGCATTGCAGTATATTTCTGAATTAACTGAAAAGTCATAAAAAATTAGAACGAAATTCAGCTTTTAAATGAAACGGAAAGAATAATAAATAATGACAAGGTGTACTTTTGGAACGCATGGATTTTACTTATATTTACTCTGCAGAAGTGAAAGTTTTGGAGCAGTCATATTCATACATGGAGAGATGAATCTTAACATTTTCATTTATAATGATTTTTGTTATTTCTTTAATGTTTTCAACTTTCAATGTAGTTCTTAATGAAAACTCTTATTTTGTTATGCATACCTGTAGTTATAAAAGAACCCTTTCAGTGGCAGAGTCGCATAAATCCAACCAATGCCTCGCGATTGCTGCATCCTTTACCTCCATCCACAGAGAGCAGGACCAATGAGAGTAGTATTGATAGCTGTTTTTTTGGCTCAGGGTTTTGAAGTCTCGGCCACACATGTGCTATTTTTATATCAAGAGACACCAATTCATAATACGGGTACATTTTCTTAAGAACGTTAGGAGGCCAGGAGAATTTCATTCAGTAATTGCTAGCATCACCTGGAGATTGAACCTGGGATATTTGTTCCGCAGGCAGGAATGCTACCGCATCACGAAGGAGATAGTCATAAACTGGACTACCTATATGGATGGCAATCTACAGTAGATATCGACGGGTTAAGACTAATGGAGGCCGTGATAGAAAGATACATTTGATATCTACGTCAGAACCAAACAGATGAATAATGGTGGCTATAAAGTGATGGATGATTCGCTAAAGGAACCATTCAGGGTAATGGCTTAATACTGCTTCTGTCGGAATAAGATCAATAGATATCCAATCGAATACAATTTGGTCACCTCAAACTCTTTTTAGACTGTATGGACTAAAAGTAGAACTTTTAATATAGTGCACACGCACTAAAAGTGTTGCACTATCGCATCAGTGCGATAACACTCCATTGTGACCAACTTTGGTTTCAGTTCCAATCATATGGCCTTTAACCTTTATATTTGCATATGTTGAATATTCGACTTGGTTTTATTAGTTTTACTTTTCATTGTGTCTTTTTACATGACTAATTTCTCATGGAGGTCACATTATCTGTTCACAATACAAATCATCATAGTCCCATTTATGGCAATTCGTTTTGGAGTAACCTATACCTCATATTGGCAGCTTTGTGCGTTGATCAAAACGTTATTCTTTTATCTAGTATAACCTACATAACGATTAAATGGCAGCAGCTATGTATTAAGAAGAAATTGAAATGGAGAGCCAAGTGAAATTACAGAAGCAGCAGAAAGAATAACGCTAGAAGTACTTAGCCAAAAAATCCAGAAAGCAATATGATACAGCATTTAATTGCTTCATTGCCTGGTGTAAAGCAAAATATGATGAAAATAATTTCATTGAAAATTCACTGTTTTTTGTTTCAAGAATCTCGCTATGCCTGTAAGTTGATCTCGTTCTGAACATGATTTCTCTTAGTTTCAGGAATAAATATAACATTATTTTATTGATATCTTACAAATTCGGGCTCTGTGTAAAATAGTATACCTACACCACGCATGCTAAAAGTGATTTTATTTTGCCTACGGTCTGTGTTTTGGAAAATAAAACCTTCTTTTAACACTTGTATCATAATCTACTATTTCGAACTAGGATATATAGCCGCGGATATACATTACTATAATGAGTTTTAATGATTTTGATTCTCCTAAGAAAACAGGTATAAGTGTACACTAAGCAAAATTTCTTCCATATAAATAATACAAAGAAATATTGCAAACACTTATATTTAAAGCATCACAAACAAATTAGCGCTCCCCATATTATTTCGCCAAAGCTTGTCATTACTATCTAAAATGGTTAAAGTTTATGTTTACTAGGTTATCCAAGTTTATTACACAATCTGATCATACATTACCTATTGGTAAACAAGTGTTTCTTTGTCTAGTCTTACCTATGGCAAGTAAAGGCATTGATATTCATCAACAATTCCATATCTAGATTTCATTGGAAGCACACACTTTAAAATAACTCAACCTAGCAAGCATGTGTGTGTGCGTGTGTAGCAAAAAGTTATTCCAGAAAATTCCCTACCGCACACTACCACCTAAATGGAAAACTTTTCATTTTTTTATGTTCTCAAAAAAATGTATTTAACGATTTTAAATAAAATACTACATGTTTAATAAAATGTATATCTTTATTATTCTGTAGATAGCCCATAATGTTTTGTTCATTTTGAACTTGTATTGTATAATTTGGTACAAGCGTAAACCGTAAATGGTAGAAGAATACTTAACACTGTAAAAGGTAAGAGTTTGTTTAAATATGGTATTTATATGAAATAACATTTTAGAAATATTAGTTTTTTTCCCCCAGGTTGCACCTACAGTGCATCTTAGAGAATACGCGGTTCTTATTTTTTTTTTACCACGGGTTTATTAGTAACAAAAACTGACTTAATATATGGGAGCAGTTGCATTTTGTTCTCTGTGTAACACAATCAAGTCCATATTGTATAACTTAAGGTTACTTATAACTTGATAACGTAACGTTAATAGAAGAACTAATTCATGTGAATTTTATAATTAATAAATGTAAATATATCACAATGCTGATTTGTGACAGGTAGAGAAAGTGTGACAATTTTATTATTTATTGTATGTGATAGTTGACTTCAGAAAATAAGAAGTTAAGAAAAATTGTCTTGATGGGAGAAATTTTGTGAAAATCTTCGTGTGAAAGATGCTGGGCTTAATCTGAAGTTTGATATTCATTCGACGGTTTTTCTTCTTTGCAGACAGACACCAAAAAAACATACACAAATACGTACACACAGACCTTTTCCTTGTTTGGAGGGAGGTTCGGGAGATCACCTGTGTTTCGGTGAAATTTCGTTACTGGATTCTTTGCAGGAATGCAACTCTTCCTCTACTTACAACGGTAAACGGTGGAGAAATAACCAAAGTTGGAAGCTCCCATTTAAATCTGAAAATTTCATATAATGCAATAATTATTTATATGGTAATTTAATAGAGCGTATAACAAAAAGAATATTTATTGGGAAAACTTATATAAACATTTTATAATAGACCCTTTACGAACTTTTTACGAATCGAGGGAAAATTTAAAAAAAAAAGGGGGCGATGCCAGTATTGGGTGCTATTGCACATTATTTATTATTTTTAAAAATTATTTCAGCTCCATTTATACCCCGCCTTTAACTACGGTCTTATCGGCGACCTTTCTTTTGGAACTTATTTGGCAATGGTGTTAACTCGTATTCCCTTTTCGTTGGGTTTTAATCATTAGATCATTCACACTCTCATTTATACTTCCAGCTTCTGAGGAGGATAGGAAATAATCGAACTGAACAGCAGGCAGGTGCTCTACCGACTGATCTGGGGACCAGCCTACGTTATTTTATTTTTGCATGGTTGCATTGTTTGAAAATAAACATTAAACGCTAACACTAACCAGATATTTTAGAAACATCTGATTATGGTAAATAGTGTTTGGCCAACGTAAACTGATATTATGATGGATTCAATTGAGTGTATGCATTCTAAAGGACGTAACAATAATTATTCACAGAAAGCAGCGATTAAATGTACAACTTTAGAGATATTACAGCGACGTAACATAAGCTAGCAGCACTGGATTTCCTATAGAAGTTTTAAGATCTACAACCAGCATGTATGTCCGCACTCCACAAGAGCATCGTGCGGATTTATTGCTATAGATTAGAATACGTTGCAATAACCAGTGTACCAGTGTAACCTTATAGTGTGTCCCAGATTTTGTAAATGCATATTTAATAGGTCTTTTTTGGTTTTGTATGCTATTTTCTGTTTTAGGGCATTTTTTGGATTTTACGACATTTTTTTTCATTTTCTTGCTCTTTGCGTCTTTAATTACTAATTTTCTTGCATTTATATTGGGTATATAAAGAGTTTTATATTACTGACATTTAGCATAAGGATAAATTTTGAAACATCAAAAATTTCACTACTCAACTAAGAAATAAGAGTAACTTTGTACATCCTTCCTGTATTCTTGAAAAAAAAATCAATCCCAATTTAATGGTTAGTCTGGAAAAGGTTGCTTGTGGGTGGATAGGTGGGTATTGTCAGAGGAGTAGGTTTTCCAGTTATGAATTCATGTCCAAAACTAGGGATGAGGCAAGTCAGTTTTCCCCCTTTTTCGCGTTAATAAATGCGTACTACAGTAAGGTTCTATTTCCTTAACCTTATGTCGTGTGATAGCCGGTGAAGTCCTCTTCATTCGCAATTAATTTCGTATAATTGAGAACTCGAAAGAGATACTGCTACAGTGTTGTATGATTTGGTTGAAAAACAATTTCCTTAATGTTATTTTCAGCTTCTTCAAACAAAAGCATGGAACAAATATATATTTGTAATTAAATTCTAAATTATCTCGTCATTATTGTTATACCTACTTTTTTACTTGTATAGCCCTTATACCGATGTGTAAATTAATTTATAATTGCTGTGCACTAATTTTAATAAATGAAACAAATCTCATTTTTACTTTCTCTATGACGTACCTAGCACGTAGAGAAGTTTTTGTATTTCGCCCAAACATTTGATACCGAGATTTTACCAAAAGTACATGTTTTGAGGCCGCTGAATACAGAAAAGCATTTGTCCGTGTGTGTTTGTGTATGTGTGTGAACAGTTAACTCAAAAACGAAAAGTCGGATAAGCACCAAAGATGCGACACGAAGACTTTCAGAAAAACTGCCATACCCACCTTTACATGAACATTTTTAGAAAATTTTTATTCTCTAAAAATGGCTGTAACCATTTTGATAAAAATACCATATATTAAAGATACTTACATGATAAATAAAATATATTCCTTGAATTTTCTGGGAATAACCTTTGAAGACCTCTTCATTTGGAAGGAATTTTGTATAATCTTGTAAACGCTATTGGACAGAAGAAAACGTACTGCACAAGAAATTTAGGTCCTTTAAAACATGCACGTTTCATTCAAATCAATTTTGTTTGTGGCATCGGCCATTTCGAGATATTCGTTATTAATGGTTCGAATTGTTCAATACTTAGCCATTGTCTTAAAGTCCTGTCAACATTTAGTTGTTTCTCGCGATTCCACTGAAACAGTATGGAGTTTTAAGGCCAGCATATAGCGTCCAGGTCTTAAACATTCGACTATCGCTGTTCCCTTTGTATCTATAACAAAATTGTTTTGTAGCTGTTTCTGTAAAGGTTTATTTGGATTCAAATGAAGTAGATTTAAACACAAGCTTTGATATTACGTTTGTATACCCACTAATAACGACAGAGTGTAGCGAAAATCATGTGAATATATCACATCAGATTTTTGTACTTATTATGTCAGTTTTTAAAACTTTTAGTCATTTTATGGGCAATTTTTCAAGCATTTTTAGGTCATCACAATCCGGGCACTGGTAGAATTTTTCAATCACCATTTGAGTGAAACGTGCTCAGCCAGAATAGTTTTATTGAAATCTTCCTATACATGTGTATGTACATGTGAAACGTTTACTTCAGAAATAGCGTGCCTTGATACAAGAGTTCGCATGCCGTCTTTTTGCAGTAACGGAATTTCTAACTGGCTTCCAGGAAATGAGACATATTCCCAAGAAACCTTCCATTCCATTCTCAGCTGCTGCATTGCCAGATCTGTCAATCACTGTCATCTTGGAAACCCGATTTCGTCGCTACAAAGAATAAGTGAAAAGATTTTGACGGTAAAATTGAAGGAAAGCGAGGATTGACAAAAGAAGTGGACGACAGAGGAGATATAGCGCGAGGCGTACGTAAATGAAACACAAACGTTAGCATTGTCGTCATACACGCACAGGCACGTGCAGAGAATTCTCAGCTCTTAAAAAGCAGTTGACTCACGAAAAGAGGCATTGCACGTATGCTGAAAACACGCTTAGCGATGCACAGTGCACGAAACACGGTTGGCCACGACTGTCCTCGGGGAATCCCCCGTGGTGCTATTGTATAGGAATCTCACGTACGGCACGCTAGAGTTCAATCCTAAAATTCCACATTTCGTAAAGAATGGTATGCGCCACATGCAGGCAGCTTCCAAAATGTATTCTCATGGCAGAAAACTTTCTAATCTGCAATTAATATGCAGGTCCTGCCAAATTATTATACCTCGTTACAAATTAACATGTCAACTAACTAACCTTATAGTTACGCTTGTAATTTTGTGTCATTTAAAATCGGGTGAAAAAGAATGCTGCTACCTTCTGATGAAAAATGGAAATATTAGCGCAAATTAAGTGTGTTTTACACTGCTTAAAGTACATTATTTCTAAATGAAAATAAATTGCGCATATTCAGAGTAAAAAAAGTATCAGATGTGTTACATTCACATGACTTTCTCTACTCACTATAGTTTATTTTATTACAGCTTCGACAAACTATTCTTACGAAAGCTTATTTTTCTATCTACTTCGTGTTATTCCAAATAAATCTTTGCAGAAATATTTCCATTATACATATCGTTGCAGATTTCAAGGGGATAGACAAACCGATCGATTGTCAGATGTTTAAGAGCTAGTTGGTATACGTGGCTGTGAAATGTTATCCTCTTCCAGTGACATAAAATAACAAAGTATGGAACGATTTAAACCAAATATAACGGTTATTTCGGAAGTGGCTGATGACCCAGAAAAGTTATTTAAAACATATTGTAGGTTTTAAACACATCTACATGCTTTATGTAATACGTATTTTGTCTTTCTCTTATGATTTACCTGTTACACAAAATTATACAAAATTCCTTCCGAATGAAGAGGACTTCACAGGATATTCTCAGAAAATTCAAGATATGCTTTTTATTTGTAATACAAATATCTTAAATATGTTACTTTAATCAAAATTATTACAGGCATTTTTGAAATAATAAAAAACATCGAAGACCTTTCTATGTAAAGAATAGTTTGGGGTGGGGGATGTTTTTGAAAATCTTAATGTCGGATCTTTGGAAGATACTGAATCTAAATACTAAAGTTTAGTATTTATCGAACACTTCGTTTTGGAGTTATGTTTTCAGAAATACGCATACAGACATTTTTCTAATTTTTTTTGGGTGGGGAGATTCAGGGGTATTTTCGGTAAAAGCTCGAAATATAAATTTTGCATGGAATATAACACTTCCTCTTACCTACTTTATGTAGGTGACAAAGAAAGTAAAATTACGAAATCGGGTTTAAAAATGGTTTTTAGGCAACCACATTAGGAAATTCTTGAAAACATATATCAGAATGGTAGCGCTGCAAACCTAAAAGGTTGAAAGTGTACCGGCATGATGTGTAGCAAGCACATTCCCTTCTCCAGCAGTTATCCAAGTTTATTTTTCTGCTTGCCATCTGCTAATGCTAATAATAATAAAAATAATAATAATTCGTCACAAAGATTAAGCTGTTGTAGGAATACAGGTGTAGGACTAGGTGCGGAGGGGGACTCAGCTCCTAGACCTACAAGATCTTTTGTACCTGAGCCCCTTACGGGGTTCTCCCGGGAGGTGACAGAGAGCGGCCGGACAATGAGACACGAAGGGCAGAGGGCAGAGTCTCTACCTTTTACATATTGAAACTCCCCGGATGGCAGCTGGTGCAACCGGCTCCCCTCCCCCCTAACAGGCTTACACATCCCACTGGGGGACCTGGGACTCGGAGACCGCCCCATTCGGGGAACAAAGCTTTACATAGAGCATTCTTTTCACCTGCCATGCAAAGCCGAGACTCTCGCCGACACTTGAACCCTGAAACAGACCAAGCTGATGAAAGGTGAAGTGAAATGAGAATGTAGGTGAAATGGATGGACAGGAAATTCGGAGGATATAATGAACCTTCTCAACATCGCATAACGACCCGGGGAAACCCTCAAAACGAACCCATGGATCAGGAAGCGATCGCGGGAATCGAACCCACGATCGACCCCAATGCGTCCACAGACGTTACTGCCTGAGCCATCCCGCTCGGTTATAGATAGGCAAGCAGAGAGATGAAATAGGAAGCCGAATATGCAAGCCTTGATACATGGTAATATTTCATGAGCTGATTGGTAACAGATGATTTAACACTTCAAACATGTAAAGCATAAGCTATTGGCAAATTCTGAAGAGCTAAAGAAATACTTAAAAACCGTAAAAGCTAAAAAAATATTATTTGGTATAATATGCATAATTTAAGGATGTTTCCATTTTACCTGAAATAAGCGTTTTGTTTCTCCACTTATATTAAATTCAATAAGAATGAAGAGGACTTCATAGGCGGTTTACAGAATGTTTAATATATACGCCTTATTGGGACTCTACAATATATTTGAGAATTTTATCAAAATCATTCGCGTACATTTGAAGAAAGATAAACAACAAAAAGTTTCCATCAAAAAGTCTTCGTATTGTATCCTTTGAAGGTATATCATTTTATAACTTCCTTGCCTTTGAATTGAATGGCTGCAAAAAAAAAAAAAATATTAAAAAAAATTAAAAAAAAAGGCCACATGTTTCAATCTCTGCAGAAACCACAATACGTCCCCTCTGAATTCGGCTACCTCAACGAAATCTCTGAAATGAGATACAAGGTTTGTGATTTTATAAGCGGTTATTGAAAACATGTCATTTTGTTATGGACTCTCTTGGAACTTTAGACTCACTTGAACTGTACAACAGGCGGGACTGTGCAAGATGGCTGGATTGCTATTTTATTCCTTTGTATGCTAGAATCTATGGGAGACGAGTTTTATTGGCCCTTGCACTGATTAAACCTTCTGGTTCTATTAAACTTATACTTGTTCCATTTTTACAAGCGACCATACAATTTCTTGTTATGATGTTCATAAACATTCGCGTGACATGTTTTCATCCAAGATGTTCTTTGGAAAATCCAAAGGACTTCAAAATGTGTATTTCCGGTGAAATCTAGATATATATTTAAACTACAATACATCCTCCTCTAACAAGGTTCCGGAAGAGAAAGTAAAACTCTCAGTAATCCTGTAGATATGAATATTTCGTTAAGAGCAGTCCCTGACCATTTTGTACATTTGGACATTCACATACTCTTCGTTATTGTAATGTTGGTGTATTTTGACCATACTGCAGTGTCCCTGACGTCTAGACGTGCTTGCTGTACATTTATCAGACTGTGAACTGCATCAGTCCTGCATAAAATACAGGTTTACAACTCAACTTCTTAGCAATGTATGGTTCATTATAACTTAACCGCTTGGCAATGTATGCCCGATTGCAACTCAACCTCTTGACAATGTATGGCTCGATTACAACTCAAACCCTTGGCAGTGTATGGCTCGATTACAAGTCAACTTCTTGGCAACGTATGACTCGATTACAACTCAACCTCTTGGCAATGTATGGCTCGATTACAACACACCTTCTTGGCAATGTATGGCTCGAACACAACTCAACCTCTTGGCAATGTATGGCTCGATTACAACTCAACCTCTTGGCAATGTATGGCTCGATTACAACTCAACTTCTTGGCAACGTATGACTCGATTACAACTCAACCTCTTGGCAGTATATAGTTTGATTACAAATAAAATTCCTGGCAACGTATGACTCGATTAAAACTCAACCTCTTGGCAATGTATGGCTCATTATACTCAACCTCCTGGCAATGTATGCTCGATTACAACTCAACCATTTGGCAATGTATGGTTTGATTACAACTCAACCTCTTGGCAGTGTATTGCTCGATTACAACTCAACTTCTTGGCAACGTATGACTCGATTTCACCTCAACCTCTTGGCAATGTATGGCTCATTATACTCAACCTACTGGCAATGTATGCTCGATTACAACTCAACCATTTGGCAACGTATGGTTTGATTACAACTAAACTTCTTGGCAACGTATGACTCGATTACAACTCAACCTCTTGGCAATGTATAACTCGACTGAAACTCAACCTCTTGACAATGTGAAGCTTGATTACAACTCAACCTCTTGGCAATGTATGACTCGATTGAAACTCAACCTCTTGGAAATGTGTGGCTCGATTACAACTCAACCTCTTAGCAATGTATGACTGGATTGAAACTCAACCTCTTGGTAATGTGTGGCTCGATTACAACTCAACCTCTTGGCAATGTATGGCTCGATTACAACTCAACCTCTTGGCAATGTATGGCTCGATTACAACTCAACTTCTTGGCAACGTATGACTCGATTACGACTCAACCTCTTGGCAGTATATAGTTTGATTACAAATAAAATTCCTGGCAACGTATGACTCGATTAAAACTCAACCTCTTGGCAATGTATGGCTCATTATACTCAACCTCCTGGCAATGTATGCTCGATTACAACTCAACCATTTGGCAATGTATGGTTTGATTACAACTCAACCTCTTGGCAGTGTATGGCTCGATTACAACTCAACTTCTTGGCAACGTATGACTCGATTTCACCTCAACCTCTTGGCAATGTATGGCTCATTATACTCAACATACTGGCAATGTATGCTCGATTACAACTCAACCATTTGGCAATGTATGGTTTAATAACAACTAAACTTCTTGGCAACATATGACTCGATTACAACTCAACCTCTTGGCAATGTATAACTCGACCGAAACTCAACCTCTTGACAATGTGAAGCTTGATTACAACTCAACCTCTTGCCAATGTATGACTCGATTGAAACTCAACCTCTTGGAAATGTGTGGCTCGATTACAACTCAACCTCTTAGCAATGTATGACTGGATTGAAACTCAACCTCTTGACAATGTGAAGCTTGATTACAACTCAACCTCTTGGCAATGTATGGCTCGATTACAAATCAACATCTTGGCAATGTATGGTTCGCTTACAACTCAACCTCTTGGCAATGTATGCACGATTACAGCTCAACCTATTGGCAATGTATGGTTTGATTACAACACAACCTCTTGGCAACGTATTGCTTAATTACAGCTCTACGTCTTGGCAATGTATGGCTCATTATAACTCAACCTCTTGGCAATGTATGCCCGATTACAACTCAAACTCTTGGCAATGTATGCTCGATAACAACTCAACCTCTTG
The DNA here is from genome assembly GCA_030765065.1 of Deroplatys truncata. NCBI lineage: Eukaryota > Metazoa > Arthropoda > Insecta > Mantodea > Mantidae > Deroplatys > Deroplatys truncata. Next base: position 132,610,470 of record CM060978.1, read on the forward strand.
GCAATGTATGGCTCATTATAACTCAACCTCTTGGCAATGTATGCCCGATTACAACTCAACCTCTTAGCAATGTATGCTCGATTACAACTCAACCTCTTGGCAATGTATGCCCGATTACAACTCAACCTCTTGGCAATGTATGCCCGATTACAACTCAACCTCTTGGCAATGTATGCTCGATTACGACTCAACCTCTTGGCATTGTATGGGTTGATTACAACTCAACCTCTTAGCAATGTATGCTTCATTATAACTCAACCTCTTGGAAATGTATGCCCTATTACAACTCAATCTCTTGGCAACGTATGGCTCGATTGCAACGCAATCTCTTGGCAATATATGGTTTGATTACAACTCAACCTCTCGGCAATGTATGCTTCATTATAACTCAACCTCTTGGCAATGTATGCCCGATAACAGCTCAACCTCTTGGCAATGTATGGCTCGATTACAAATCAACATCTTGGCAATGTATGGTTCGCTTACAACTCAACCTATTGGCAATGTATGCACGATTACAGCTCAACCTATTGGCAATGTATGGTTTGATTACAACACAACCTCTTGGCAACGTATTGCTTAATTACAGCTCTACGTCTTGGCAATGTATGGCTCATTATAACTCAACCTCTTGGCAATGTATGCCCGATTACAACTCAAACTCTTGGCAATGTATGCTCGATAACAACTCAACCTCTTGGCAATGTATGGCTCATTATAACTCAACCTCTTGGCAATGTATGCCCGATTACAACTCAACCTCTTGGCAATGTATGCTCGATTACGACTCAACCTCTTGGCAATGTATGGGTTGATTACAACTCAACCTCTTAGCAATGTATGCTTCATTATAACTCAACCTCTTGGAAATGTATGCCCTATTACAACTCAATCTCTTGGCAACGTATGGCTCGATTGCAACGCAATCTCTTGGCAATATATGGTTTGATTACAACTCAACCTCTCGGCAATGTATGCTTCATTACAACTCAACCTCTTGGCAATGTATGCCCGATTACAGCTCAACCTCTTGGCAATGTATGGCTCGATTACAAATCAACATCTTGGCAATGTATGGTTCGCTTACAACTCAACCTCTTGGCAATGTATGCACGATTACAGCTCAACCTATTGGCAATGTATGGTTTGATTACAACACAACCTCTTGGCAACGTATTGCTTAATTACAGCTCTACGTCTTGGCAATGTATGGCTCATTATAACTCAACCTCTTGGCAATGTATGCCCGATTACAACTCAAACTCTTGGCAATGTATGCTCGATAACAAAACCTCTTGGCAATGTATGGCTCATTATAACTCAACCTCTTGGCAATGTATGCCCGATTACAACTCAACCTCTTGGCAATGTATGCTCGATTACGACTCAACCTCTTGGCAATGTATGGGTTGATTACAACTCAACCTCTTAGCAATGTATGCTTCATTATAACTCAACCTCTTGGAAATGTATGCCCTATTACAACTCAATCTCTTGGCAACGTATGGCTCGATTGCAACGCAATCTCTTGGCAATGTATGGTTTGATTACAACTCAACCTCTCGGCAATGTATGCTTCATTATAACTCAACCTCTTGGCAATGTATGCCCGATTACAGCTCAACCTCTTGGCAATGTATGCTCAACTACGACGCAACCTCTTGGCAATGTTTGGTTTGATTACATCTCAACCTCTTGGCAATGCATGCTTCGTTATAACTCAACCTCTTGACAATGTATGCCCTATTACAACTCAACCTCTTGGCAACGTATGGCTCGATTTCAGTTCAACTTCTTTTCAATAAATGGCTCACTATAACTCAACCTCTTGGAAATTTATGCTCGATTGCAACTCAACCTCCTGGCAATATATGGTTTGATTACACCTCAACCTCTTGCAAATGTGTGGCTCAATTAAAAATCAACTTCTCGGCAATGTATGGCCGATAACAACTCAACCTTTTGGCAATGTATGGTTCATTACAACTCAACCTCTTGGCAATGTATGGTTTGATTACAACTCAACCTCTTGGCAACGTATGGCTCAATTACAGCTTCACCTTTCGGCAATGTATGCCCTATTACAACTCAATATCTTGGCAACGTATGGTTCGATTACGACGCAATCTCTTGGCAATGTATGGTTTGATTACAACTCAACCTCTCGGCAATGTATGCTCGATTACGACTCAACCTCTTGGCAATGTATGGGTTGATTACAACTCAATCTCTTAGCAATGTATGCTTCATTATAACTCAACCTCTTGGAAATGTATGCCCTATTACAACTCAATCTCCTGGCAACGTATGGCTCGATTGCAACGCAATCTCTTGGCAATATATAGTTTGATTACAACTCAACGTCTCGGCAATGTATGCTTCATTATAACTCAACTTCTTGGCAATTTATGCCCGATTACAGCTCAACCTCTTGGCAATGTATGCTCAACTACGACGCAACCTCTTGGCAATGTTTGGTTTGATTACAACTCAACCTCTTAGCAATGTATGCTTCATTATAACTCAACCTCTTGGAAATGTATGCCCTATTACAACTCAATCTCTTGGCAACGTATGGCTCGATTGCAAAGCAATCTCTTGGCAATGTATAGTTTGATTACAACTCAACATCTCGGCAATGTATGCTTCATTATAACTCAACCTCTTGGCAATGTATGCCCGATTACAGCTCAACCTTTTGGCAATGTATGCTCAACTACGACGCAACCTCTTGGCAATGTTTGGTTTGATTACAACTCAACCTCTTAGCAATGCATGCTTCATTATATCTCAACCTCTTGGAAATGTATGCCCTATTACAACTCAATCTCTTGGCAACGTATGGCTCGATTGCAACGCAATCTCTTGGCAATGTATAGTTTGATTACAACTCAACCTCTCGGCAATGTATGCTTCATTATAACTCAACCTCTTGGCAATGTATGCCCGATTACAGCTCAACCTCTTGGCAATGTATGCTCAACTACGACGCAACCTCTTGGTAATGTTTGGTTTGATTACATCTCAACCTCTTGGCAACGCATGCTTCGTTATAACTCAACCTCTTGTCAATGTATGCCCGATTACAACTCAACCTCTTGGCAACGTATGGCTCGATTTCAATTCAACCTCTTGGCAATAACTGGCTCACTATAACTCAACCTCTTGGAAATTTATGCTCGATTACAACTCAACCTCTTGGCAATATATGGTTTGATTACACCTCAAACACTTGCAAATGTATGGCTAAATTGCAAATCACTTCTCGGCAATCTATGGCCGATAACAACTCAACCTTTTGGCAATGTATGGTTCATTACAACTCAACCTCTTTGCAATGTATGGTTTGATTACAACTCAACCTCTTGGCAACGTATGGCTCAATTACATCTCCACCTTTCGGCAATGTATGCCCTATTACAACTCAATATCTTTGCAACGTATGGCTCGATTACGACGCAATCTCTTGGCAATGTATAGTTTGATTACAACTCAACCTCTCGGCAATGTATGCTTCATTATAACTCAACCTCTTGGCAATGTATGCCCGATTACAGCTCAACCTCTTGGCAATGTATGCTCAACTACGACGCAACCTCTTGGTAATGTTTGGTTTGATTACATCTCAACCTCTTGGCAACGCATGCTTCGTTATAACTCAACCTCTTGTCAATGTATGCCCGATTACAACTCAACCTCTTGGCAACGTATGGCTCGATTTCAATTCAACCTCTTGGCAATAACTGGCTCACTATAACTCAACCTCTTGGAAATTTATGCTCGATTACAACTCAACCTCTTGGCAATATATGGTTTGATTACACCTCAAACACTTGCAAATGTATGGCTAAATTGCAAATCACTTCTCGGCAATCTATGGCCGATAACAACTCAACCTTTTGGCAATGTATGGTTCATTACAACTCAACCTCTTTGCAATGTATGGTTTGATTACAACTCAACCTCTTGGCAACGTATGGCTCAATTACAGCTCCACCTTTCGGCAATGTATGCCCTATTACAACTCAATATCTTTGCAACGTATGGCTCGATTACGACGCAATCTCTTGGCAATGTATGGTTTGATTACAACTCAACCTCTCAGCAATGTATGCTTCATTATAGCTCAGCCTCTTGGCAATTTATGCTCGATTACAACTCAACTTCTTGGCAACGTGTAGCTTGATTACAACGCATCCTCTTGCCAATGTGTGGCTCGATTACTACTCAACCTCTTGGCAATGTATGGTTTGATTACAACTCAACCTCTTGGCAACGTTTGGCTCGATTACAGCTCAATCTCTTAACAATGTATTGTTTGATTAGAACTCAACCTCTTGGCAACGTATGAATCGATTACAGCTCAACCTCTTGGCAATGTATGGCTCATTATAAATCAACCTCTTGGCAATGTATGCCCGATTACAACTCAACCTCCTGGCAACGTATGGCTGGATTTCAACTCCACCTCCTGGCAATGTATGGCTTATTATAGCTCAACCGCTTGGCAATTTATGCTCGATTACAACTCAACCTCTTGGCAACGTGTAGCTTGATTACAACTCAACCTCTAGCCAATGTGTGGCTCGATTACAACTCAACCTCTTGGCAATATATGCTTTGATTACAACTCAACCTCTTGGCAAGGTATGGCTGATTAAAGTTCGACCGCTTTTCAATGTATGGACCGATTACAACTCAACCTACTGGTAATATATGGTTCATTACAACGCAACCTCTTGGCAATGTATGCTCTATTACAACTCAACGTTTTGGCAATTTATGATTTGATTACAATTCAACTTCTTGGCAACGTATGGCACAATTACCACACAACCTCTTGGCAATGTATGGCTCATTATAATTCAACCTCTTGGTAATGTATGCTCGATTACAACTCAAACCCTTGGCAATGTGTGGCTCCATTTCAACTCAACCTCTTGCCAGTGTATGCCCGATTACAACTTAACCTTTTGGCAATGTGTGGCTCGATTACAACTCAACCTCTTGGAAATTTAAGGCTTCATTACGACTCAACCTCTTGGCAATGTATGCCCGATTACAACTCAATCTCTTGGCATTGTATGGTTCGATTACAACTCAACTTCTTGGCAACGTATTGCTCAATTACAACTCAACCTCTTGCAATATATGGCTCATTATACTCAAACTCATGGTAAATTATTCCCCGATTACAACTCAACCACTTGGCAATGTATGGTTTGATTACTACTGAACCTCTTGGCAATGTGAGGCTCGATTTCAACTCAACCTCTTGGCAATGTATGACTCCATTACAACTCAACCTCTTGATAATGTGAAGCTTGATTACAGCTCAAACTCTTGGTAATGTGTGGCTTGATTAAAACTCAACATCTTGGCAGTGTGTGGATCAATTACAAATCAACCTCTTGTCAAAGTATGGTTCGATTACAACTCAACCTTTTGGAAATGTGAGGCTCGATTTCAACTCAACCTCTTGTCAATGTATGGTTCGATTACAATTCAATCTCTTGGCAATGTGTGCCTCATTACAACTCAATTTCTTGGCAACTTATGTCTCAGTTACAACTCAACTTCTTGGCAATGTGTGGTTCGATTAGAACTCAACCTCTTGGCAATGTATGGCTTGATTACAACTCAACCTGCTGGCAATACATGGTTGGATTACAGCCTAATCTCTTGGCAATGTATGTCTTGATCACAACACAACCTCTTGGCAATATATAGTTTGATCTCAAATTAACCTCTTGGCAATGTGTTGTTTGATTATAGCTCAACCTCTCCGCATTGTCTCGTTCTGTTTACAAATAGCAAACCGCTCTTTATGGCTCAAAGAGAGAGGTTTTAATTGTTCGTAAACTATATAATAATTTGAACTATCTCCCACATATATCCGTGTATATTAAGATACATTGGCTGCTATTGTCATAACCTTAGACCGTCTCTGTTTGCGCTAAAGCTTATATCATCTCTGCAACAAAATAGTTTAAATACATGGTTTTTGTTCAAAAAGAGTTTTACAGTTTAAATAGAATAAAATCTTTATTTAATAAATAAAACCTCAGCAACCTCAAGCTGCGCTATTTCTTTAGCTCGATATCTCAGGATGGTTTTGGTATGTGACTAATTGTACTAGAAAACATTTTGCAAGATGTCGTTGTTTCCTCTACATACATATGTATAATGTTTTCATTCTGGTATCCCAATTTTATAGTCCCTAATTTTGAAACTATACAGCTCAAATTAAAATTTCAGTGTCTCATGACTGGTGCAACACCTCAAACTAAATGGAAATTTATCGTTAATGAACGCCAAATATGTAAATAACTTTTGCGCTGATGATAAGATAAAATGTATGGGTAAATTTGAAAAACTAATTCAAAGATAAACAATGGTAAATATATCTGAGCTGGAAAATATACTTAAACATCTGGTTTAAGCATGTATCACTTTAAAAATAGTATTGTTTGTAATAATAGCTTCCAATTTGCCTGTGTTACGATAAATAAATATCCGATTTTTCCGTAGATTCTCTATAATTTTTTTCCAGATATTTTGTAAGTCCCTTACCATTACTTACAGCGAAAACCAGTAATTGTTGCTAAGAGTGGATTTCAAAGTGTTTAGAAAAGAAAGGGAGCTTGCTTCCCTTGAGCGTGACTTTGCTCATGTGACCAGAAAACTTTCAGCTGTATTACAAGATAACTAGTGCTTATCCACCATTTGATGTATTCTGCTACATTCATTAAGGTAAACCTGACAAAAGCTAGCATTATCTCTTCCTCAGTCTGCTACACACCTACATTTATGTTCAGAATTACATTAGATAACCTCTTTATAAGACCGCAACAATATTTTACTCCGTATCTTATTTTCTGTTTTACCATTTAATTAATTGTTTTATGAGCTATGAAATAGCTCAGGTGTCTTATAAAAAAGTATAAATCTCAGGAGAACGCATCGTCATTAGTATACATGAATGAGAGTATTTAAATTTAAATAAACAAGAGTGACACTATTTGTGCAACAGAAAATGCATATACAACGACAATAAGGAAACAAGAAAGAACTTGCTAGCATGTAATAACAGTGTGATGAGAAAGACTAATAAAAATAGTCAAACATAACTACATATACAAAGAGAGAACATTTGAATGTACATGTGTATGTGTGTGCAAGGAATTCTCAAAAACCACTCAACGGATTTTGATTTCTTTCACATTAAATTTAAATTACAGAGTGTCCAAAATGGATTTACAAAGCCTAATTATACTAGAATGCGAACACACTGGAGTTATAAATTGAGTAAATAAATAGTTGTTACTCCACAGAAACTGTATGTAAAATAAAACAAATGCAGCTGGATTTTCATTCCATGCATTGTATAGAGACGGCCACGATTTGGCAACTAAGGCACAGTAAAACAAAAGAGAATTAAATCTGCTTATAACGGTACGATGCGCATGCGATACCAATGTCAAAATATTCTAATAACCCTCATATAAGAAAGTTTTGTACAATTTATTTAGTATATTATAATCAAGTTCCTACACAGTGTGTGTTGAATATATATATATATATATATAAGGAGAGATAATTTGCGTGAGTGTGTGTATGTAGGGTAATCTCAAAAAACAGATTTTGATAATACTTTCACCATTGAACAGACCTATTCTTTCTCATGGAAGTAGTCTGTAAGACATCTTATAACTTAATTTCATACATTACAAAGATTAAAAAGGATTTAGTCGTTATAAACACGGTGGAGTTATAAAGAACATGCTTGTAAAGAAGGCTTTGGCATTTGGTTCATAATGCTATGGAATAGAAAATAGTTGTTACTCCACAGAGAATGCATATAAAATAAAACATACAAGTGTATATATAGACGGCCACGATTTGGCAACTAAGACACAGTAAAACAAAAGAGAATCGAATCTGGTTTTAACGATACGATTACGCATGCGGTACCAATTCCATTATATTTTAATACCTCTCAAGTAAGAATGTTTTGCTTATTTTCCTTTGTTTGTTATAATCAATATCGTTAGAAGTGTGTGTTAAATAATTTATATAAAGAGAAAATTGTGTCCAGTTAACATTAGAAATCAGTCAACCGATATTTTATAATTAACAACTCAGAATATTATTTTCTACAATTTTCGCAGACTATGCGCCTTTAACAAAGCGGTTAACTAGGGACTTGGCAGTTGGAAATCTTCATATTCACCAGCTTCGCATCTATTTCGTTTTACATTTTAAAGGTCTATGTATCATGTAAAAAGTTCATTTTATTTTATTAAACAACTATGGATCCAAAGAGAATATACAAAGGTTTAAAATATCACCTGCTATGGTTTATTTAAAAATTACTCGACCACCGCGACCGATGATGATTCTTTCAACGCCAAAGCATATTTATACGCAATGCAGCATTTCCAGGTCTTGGGAGACTGTCGAGGGAAAGTTAAGAAAGTCAGACTTTACGCCATGTTTCACATCCCTTTACATGAATATCTGGGATTTTTCATCCGTTATTAGGAATAGCTGGGACTGTATGAAATTACAATTAAAGGGGAAGACTCGTCATAAAAATCTTTTAGACATTGTATAATTTCATAAAGGACCGGGGGGGGGGTAATAACTAAACCACCATTCACGTTTAAAAAAAAACACATGGGCAACATTGGTTAAGACAAGTATTCTTATATCATCATCATTGTCTTCAAAGATTAGGCCTTTTGGCCTGTTCCACTTCAGAATTATCTACGCCATCTCTTTAAAGGACGTCCAATGTTCCTCCTTCCTGTTGGGTTATATTGTGTTGCAGCTTTTGCTATTCTATTATTTGACATACGTTGGACATGATTTCTCCAATTTAGTCTATATTTTTCTATTATAGTTGTAGTAGGTTCTACATTTAGTTCTTGTCTTATATCAGTACTTCTTTTATGATCCAGTAATGAATATCCTGCTACAAAGCGGAGGAACTTCATCTCTTATGATTCAATTTGTCGTAATTGGTCTGATGTTAAGGTCCAATATCGCACCACATAGCAGCAAAGGCAAGGCTATTACTTTGTAAAATTTAATAAATGTTTCTTTTCGCACATTGTGTTTTAATGTACGTTGTATGATTTCACAGAAATTTCTGAATCTAGTAATTTTAGCTCTACATCATCTGACTTAGGAAATTTAAAATTACACCCTAAATCTTTAAACTATCGTATTTGTTCAATTATTTGTCCGTCTATAAAAACATTGGCTCTTATAAGCTCCAATCTTCGAAATGCCATTACTTTTGTTTTATATATCGATATTCTCATTCCATAATTAATAGCAATTCAACCCAACTTATATACTGCAATTTGGATTTCAACTTCATATTTTCCTATTAAGAGCCGATCATCAGCAAATAATAGCGCCATGAAATTAAAATTATCATTACAAAATTATTAAAATCATTAAATGCTAAGAATCCGAAGAAAGAAAGTACTCCTATATACGAATATTATAAAAACTGAAACGACAACGCGATGGAACACACAATTGTCCTGTTCTGTAGTACCTAAAGAGCATGATGATCCTAAACATCGCTTTGGGCTAAAACCATTTCAGCTAATTGTGAGAGAGTATTGAGAAATATTCGTTAACGCTACTGTACATAGCATTATTGCGGCGGCGGTTCTCTGTTACAAAGAGTTTAAAATCAGGCCAAGGGAGAAGGTAAATCTAAAACAAATATTTTTTTTACTGATAGTTCTAAAAGTTTATATCATATCATTGATAACTGGAATTATAATTTGTATTTTAAATAACCGCCAGTGTATCTTACACACTGAATAATTCATGTTAGTAAAATAATTTAATAATAATGATAATAGCAATGGTCCAATTAATTATCCATTTTTTACTGTCGCAATTTTCTATGAAATGAATGGGGTAGTACAATAATTATAATTCAGAAACTTGTGCATTATATGTGTTACAGACATAAAGATCCCATTTTACATGTAACTTAATTTAATACCAGGTGAAGAGAAAAAATATTGCAAAAGACATAAGCGAAGTATCATTTTGCTGCCCTTAATAATGCTAAGAACATGCAGCTTTTGCAACACAGTCTAGAAGATAGCAGTTTATGATCTGGTGGATTCATTTCAAAATCCTATTCAAATGTTTAATTATAGTCTAGATCATTTACTTACCTAGCAAGAGATTGACTTGTCGGCTTACGAAGCGATGAAAGATCACCTGAAATTAAATGAATATTGTAAATACTTAGCAATTCCTCCAGTAGTTTTTTATTTTCTAAACTTTTAAAATTGTTTTCACAATATTGCAGCATAATATAGTTACTGACTCTACTGACAGTATAATCCGAAGAAAAGGGAAATTTTATGAGAAGAACGAGTATCATGAGGTTTATAAATAGGAATCTGCAATAGACACATCAAACACAATGCTGATTAAAACTATACTCTATACACATCCTTCTTAAATACCCTATACACTATAAACTGAGTGTTTTTATTTAGAATGCTTAATTGCTAATGAAATTTCTACATAGAGAACACTTGACCTCTCCTAAGACCGCACTGAGCAGAAACCAAAAGAGCAGGCCTTTAAGCACTCAAGAAATGTTAGGGACCGATCATCTCTACCGTGGCGAATCACCCTTAATACCCCGTGCCGCTCCTACCATTCATCTCTTCCTCTCGGAGGTTAAGTACCTACATAATGCCTATGGCCTCTTAATCCTCTACCAAAAGTACGAAGTCATCCTTTTCAAGCAGATATAACTATCGATTCTATCCTTAAGTTTTGGTGATTTTCGATAACCTTTAAGTAGGTAGTTAAAATACAAATTTATTACATATTCTAGCGAAAAAAATCTACATCTTACCTTTAAGCACTAAGCTACTGTATTAGACATTTTAAATACTCAAATAGAAAAATGCATCATTTTCACAGGAAATAGCTACAGCTACATTTATTTTACCCAAAATTGTTTAAAGATAGATATGCATATTCAGAGTAGCTGTAAAAGTACTAATTCCTATAACGAACATTCTAGGGGTCAAGTATAATTTAAAATTTAGAAAAAAACTGTACAAAATATAATACAACAAATTATGTTTATATATATTCTAAAACACAATTGACCTTGCGTTGCAAAATTCGCCTGACAAAAAAGAAAATGTTGAAAGAAATTGCGCTGAACACTTTACATCAAATTTGAGCTTTGGTACCCTGTTTAATTGAAAATAGATTTGTTTCTTGGCATTTGTGAAACTAATTTTTAACATTGACAAATGAAAATGTACCTCCAAATTAAATAACCTCACCTGACCTTTTTCATAAATGTGCAAAATATATTTTAATTAAGAAACAAGGCACTGTAGTACGATTATTGACACTAAAAATCTATAACTACACTCCAACTTATTTAGCTTGAAGAAGTGCCTCTTTCTCTGATTCACTTTATACTTGAGCAAAGCATTTTTACCATCTGTTATAGCACAATCGACAACTACCAACAATGACAAACATAAAGACAGAATCATGAAGGATTTGTTTATACCTTAGGTAGAAACTGTAATATGTTATGCAAATACTTGCAAAACCACACTTACATTAGCAGTTAAATAAAATATATGCTAATGAGTTCATTTGCAGCTATCTTTAATGTTAGTGTAGCAAATGCATTTGATGGAATCGACTGCCCCCTTGCGTCATACCGTTCTGACTTCCTGCAGATCAGGTTTTCACCTTCCAAATGCTATCGGCTTTCCGGTTTTTGACCGAGTTTCTAGCAAAACTACCACATGCAGATGAATACAAGCTATGAAGCAGCAGTTACAGATGCCCTTTATTTACAATTTTAATAAAAATATAATTACCTATTAAATGCACTTTATTATTTAAAAGAAAAAGTCAAGAACAAAATATTTTAGTTACTTAATTAATGGAAACGTTTCGCAATTCATGTAAGTTTTATTCAAAGGGGTTATTTTACACACTTCGTATTTTAACACAACATATGCAAAATCAGTATTGAATATTCAAGGTGTTCACGAATAGGTATCAAATCTTCGCAATTTTTGGAAACATGATTTTACAATTTTAAGTGAAGCCAATAGTGGAGCTATTGAAAATGCTGACAATGTGGTTTTCAGTTTTAGAGCTAACGTATAACAACTGAAAGGTCATGCTAGAAAACTTAGGTATAAGGCACAAAGCTGAAAATTTCAGGGAATATTCATTGAAGAAAATATATGTTTTATTTTATAGCTTCAGATGAGAGAAGTACTAACTTTACAAAAATAAAAATTGCGATTTCTTCGGAATAAAAAAATTTATTTTTAAAAAACGGAGTAAAAAAAGGACATATCAGTGTGTATTTCGTGGGTTATTTCATAACAGAGTTTGCTTTTCCTAATAAAGAATTATTTAAAATCTCTATAAAACTCTCTGAATTCATACACCCAATCATCTTTAGAATTTCTTTGTTTTTCCGGTGTTAATAGATATAACTGTATGGTAGTATGGTGACAATTCCTCGAACATGCTACTTGGTTAAGAAAGATTAAAATTCTTTCTGTTCTTAATACTTTCACTATCTTTGATTATTTATTTGAAAAATGCAACACTCACAAATTTGTGCGCTATCACGGAGGACAATATACAGGAAAAAATGAATTTGTTTATTTAAAAAACATGACATATACTAAAAAAGGTATTGAGCAAGAGAACGTTAAAAGAAAATTTTGGGTGATTGTGAACATTTTAACATCAGTACAAGGTAAATACATCAAAACGCGATGTATTGCAGCTGTGTAGGTTGCTTGCACGTAGACCACACTTGTAGAAATTCTTCCACGAGCGCCCACCATAGTCCGTTGACTTTCTATCTTCTATGATGCAGCCAACGTAGAGAAAACAGTAAGATTTGTGGTTACAACATTACAGAATATAAGGAGATATGCTGAAGATGGGGTGAACACATCTCGAAAACGTTTCCATTTGTGCAACGAAGTAAAGTAAACGAAGCCAGTAGACTCAACAAGTATTTCAAACAAAATGCTTATTATCTATTAATTAAACTTTTATTTTTATGCCGATTCACTTATCATTAATTGTTTATAGTAGGCACGTAAGGCCGGTTACAACCTATTCCAATAAGTCAAATTTCCTACAAAAGCATGCCTGAGAACATTATACTGTAAGAAACATAAATTGTTTTGAAGAAATGGACTTATTCAATTAATTCGCATTGTTCAGAAGAGTACGCATTTCTTGTATAATTCAATGGGCAAACACTGTCGTATATCATTTAGATGGTCAAGAGCGACTCAAACATGCAAATGTGTAGTTGAAAAGCAATCATTAATAAAAGACACGTAGGTCCAACACATTTATTTTCAACAAGATTGGTGCGTGGGATTCTTAGAGCAACGTGGTGCTTTTTATTTATTGATTTATTTTTTCTTTTGTTACTTGACGATATACTCTTGTATGACTCCTCTGTAAATTTGTTCATTGCAAAGAAAGCCTTTTGTACCAGAGAAATACGATGCCAAATAAAATGTCTCTCTACTTTTTTTTTTTTTTTTACCTTTACAACTCTTTTTTAGTAATATGGGTTTATTTATATTTTAATCTTTATTAACGTTTATTGCACTGTATTTTATTGATTTATTACGTACAGTTACATAGTATGTAAAGTATTATGTTTTAAAATTCATTGTTTTGCATGATCACCAGCAATATTTAGTTTTATGGGAACTGACACATTTAAAATCTGGCTAAACTTTTGGTTTACATGCCATTTCAAAAGAACAGCCAACGCAATAAATGTTTAAAGAACTTGTAGTTATGAAATCCTGGCTTTTGCTCCGCCCCTTAAATATATAGAAGGGTTCACTCCCCTAACTTAAAAGACCCCTTTATAAATAACATTGCGTTGACCACACCTCTCTTAGATGTTTCTCTTTGATGGGCCTTTTGCCGAAGAGAAAAGGGAGGAGCTTTACTTTGAGCAAGACCAATGAGAGACAAAAATTATCTTGCTTTTCACATATACAACCTTTGCCATAAAACAGCAGAAATGTAGTCAGCCACATTGGGCATTTTAGCACTTGGAGCCATTTTTTATTGCGTTTAACGCAGTTACAAAGATGAAGTAAAGTATTCTCTGCACCGTTTAAGCAGAAAAATCTGTAAAAACTCTGATGTGCTGCACTCACATGGCATTCCCTACTCAGTCTTCCACAAAGTATTCTTATAAAACCTTATTCTTGTGCTTCTTGTTAATCGAGATAAACCTTCATTGCACATATGCTTAGTTCCTTGAAGATATAAAACAATATAGTAAGCTAAAACGATAGTCGGATTTTTAAAAAGTTGAAAGCTATATGATAGCTTTGTGCTGGACATGCCCTTGGTATGCCCACGAGAAAACAATAAAGAAAGAAATAAAACAAAGGAAAGGAAAGGAAAACCGAATAACGACTAACGATTTGAAAAAAGTATACCTATGTAGGTATTTACAAATTCAGACCAATAACAAACAAATTTGAGAAATCATTAACACCACAAGTAACTTTATTTTACATAAATTGTGTGCCTTAATGAGATCCACTCACACACACAATATATATATATATATATATATATTTGTATGTATCAGGATTTTGTCTATCTCTTACGGTTACCAATTATACAAAACTCATTCAGTATGAAGAGGACGTCTAAGGCTACTCTAAGAAAATTTAAGATATGCATTTTATTTGTCATGAAAATATTTAAACATATGGTATTTTGAAGTCCATAAAGTTATTTTTTAGAAAATAAATAAAAAAATACCCAGAACATTTGCTATAAAGGATAGTTTGGGGTAGTGGTATTTTTTTGAAAATCTTCGTGCCACATCCTTGGAAGATGCTGAACTTAAACACCAAGTTGCGTATTTTTTTGGCCTTTCCGTTTTTGAGATGAGCTGTTCATCGTACACATACATACGCATACACAGTTTTTTTCTAAAAATGCTTTCTTTGGATTCAGGGTGACTCAAAACGTGTATTTCTGGCGAAATCTCAATATTGAATTTTTGGAAGGAGTGCAATGCTTCCCCTACTTAGATAGGTAAGTAACAGAGGAAGTAAAACATAAAAAAGTAAATAATGAAAGAAAACGAAACGGATTTATGCAGTTTATTGCCCTGTATTTAGAGTAAATGTTAGTCAGCGCATTTCAGATATAATTATTTTGGAGGACCGTTATCAAAGTTTAATCTCTAACGTTTTATTTGCAGAGACGGGTACGCCGGGATATAAGGGCACAATTTACCTGAGCGGTTTAACATAACAATAATTGCTAAAGATTATGGAAGATAAACCTACATTTAATACAGTATATCGCCCAGTTTCACTGAACCCGCTAACCAAACTACTGTATCGTTTCCCAAAATTACATCACTCCAAGCAGAATGACTGGGAAACTGTTATTCCACATGCTCTTCAAAGTTTCCTAATAAGGCAAAAATTTGTTGGTGTGTCGCTGACGTTGTAGTACGTAGCTTTAACTTACGGCCAAAGGCACAAGGGTTTAGTGGCACGTGATCTATTCTTTGGCAATAACTATTAATAATTGTGTATATCAGCGAATTATTGGCAGGCTGCTTGTATTGCATTTTTTAGAAGTTTATGACCGTTGTTGCTAATTATAGTTTCATATTTCTTAACTGTTCAACTAATTTTGGTACCGGCCCACCACAGTTTTTGCGAGTTTTAAATTTATAGATTTTCATAGTTTGCTATTTCAGAAAAGTGATAAACAGCATGTATATTTTTAGTTTAAGAAAAAGTTGTAGTGGAATATCTTTCCTCAAAAAGTATCCATGTAAAGTCGCAATTTTGCTATCACATATCCTCAGATAATTGCTTGTAGTAATGAAAAATATATCTCTTAAGATTCAAAGGAATGGCTTAAAAATGCAGATGTAAAAGCTTCACATGTTAACATATAAGAAATATAAAGTAAAAATTCATTTTTTGTTGTATATGGACGATCTTTAACTGCTATGGCATTGGACATGAAATACCGAAACTTTTGCTCAGAGGTCCTTTATTAGACTTGAGGTCTTTTACGTGCCGTAAATCTACGACACGGGACCTCCGGCTTTACTTCCCTTCCGAGGAAGCCATCGCCTTCTGGCAGGTTTGATCCCACGACAGTAGGATATATAGGAGAGAGCTGGCGCAGTTTTTTGCGTTTATATGGGAAAGGATAGGGAAAACGAGGCTAGATGCGACGGTTCAAGGAGGAAAATGCGTTTATATGGGGGAGATAGGGAATACGAGGACTGACGCTAGGCTAGACAGTGGTAGGAGGGAGAGTGCGCTTTATATGAGAGAGGTAGAGGAATATGAGGAGAAGTGCTAGGCTAGACAGAGGCTGAGTAATGTATGGTTTATATGAGCGGTATAGGAAAACGCGGAGATGTGTTAGGCTAGACAGGGCTTGAAACGTAGTGCATGGTTTATATGAGAGATATAGGAAAACGAGGAAAGGTGTTAGGCTAGACAGAAGTCGAGGAGTAGAGTATGGTTTATATGAGAAGTATAGGAAAACGAGGAGAGGTATTAGGTTAGGAGAATTGAGTTTGTGTTTATAAGGAGAGACGAGAAAACGGAGAGAGATCCTATGCTAGGATAGACAGGTGTTAAAGTTAGGTTAGATAGGAAACCAAGGAGTGATACTCAGCTAGAGGGGGGCAGGAGGGAATGAGCTTTTGAGAGGTAGGGGATACGGGGAGTGGTGTTAGACTAGACAGAGGTTTAGAGTATGCGTTTATATGTATGAGAAGTATAGGAACAGGAAGAGGGGTGCTAGGCTAGACAGAGGTTGAGGAGTAGAGTATAGTTTATATGAGAGGTATAGGAAAACGAGGAGAGGAGTTAGACTAGACAGAGGTCGAGGAGCAGAGTATGGTTTATGTGAGAGTCATAGGTAAACGAGAGAGGCGTTAGGCTAGACAGAGCTAGAGGAGTAGAGTATGGTTTATATGAGAGGTATAGGAACAGGAGGAGAGGTGTTAGGCTAGACAGGTAGTGTAGCAGTAGGAATATGGACTTATATACAGGAGAGATAGGGAATATGAGGTGCTAGACTTGAAAGCGACTTTAGACGTGAACTTAGTGGAAAACTGTTTCATGTCAATGTTCTAGACATACCCATCACGTAACCTATTCAGGGAAAAGGTGACTCGTTCAGGGGAAAAAGGTGACTGCTCAGGGGAAAAGGAGGTCCACAAAGGGAAAAAGTTGACTAGCAAAGGGAAAAACGTGACCAGCAAAGGGAAAAAGGCGACCAGCAAAGGGAAAAATGTGACCAGCAAAGGGAAAAAGGTGAGCCATAAAGGTAAAAAGGTGACCTGCAACGGGAAAAGCTAACCCACTAACACTAACAGGTAAGTAATTCAGCTAGTATTGCAAGAGGTTGACTGCATCATAGCAGTGTATGATTTCACATGTAATTCAGCTAGTATCGTATGTATTTAGGCTAATTCATCTAGTAACACAGAATAGATTCCAGAGGCTAACTGCATCATGGCTCTGCATAATTTCACAGATAATTCAGCTAGTATCGTAGGTATTTAGACTAATTCAGCTAGTATCACAAGAGGCTAGATTCCAGGGTTGGGTATAGCATAGTTTCGTATTTCAGAGGGTATCGTAGGTATTTAGGATAATTCAAGTAACATAGGTGTTTAGAGTAATTAAGCAAGCATTACAGGAGGGTAGGTTCCAGGGGTTGGTTATAACCTAGCTTCGTATTTCACAGATAGTTCAGGTAATATCGTAAGTATTTGAGGTAATCGACAGAGCTTCACAGATATTATTGATAATTTCGATCAGAGATTTGTATCACAGCTATTTAAGGTAAATGCAGATGATTCAGGTTGTATCAATGGTATTTGAGTCATCTTAACAGGTAATTCAGATAGTATCACAGGTGCTCGTGCTAATTTAGAGCAGGAATTCGTATCAGAGCTAGTTAAAGTAATTTCACATGATTCGGATAGTATCACAGGTATTTAAATCATTTTCATAGCCAATTCAGCTAGTATCGTGAGCATTTAAGCTAATTCAGCTAGTATCACAGGAGGCTAGATTCCAGAGGCTAACTGCATCATAGCTATGCATGATTTCACAGCTAATTCAGCTAGTATCGTAGGTATTTAAATCATTTTCATAGCCAATTCAGCTAGTATCGTGAGCATTTAAGCTAATTCAGCTAGTATCACAGGAGGCTAGATTCCAGAGGCTAACTGCATCATAGCTATGCATGATTTCACAGCTAATTCAGCTAGTATCGTAGGTATTTAGGCTAATTCAGGTAGTATCACAGGAGGCTAGATTCCAGGGTTGGGTATAGCATAGTTTCGTATTTCAGAGGGTATCGTAGGTATTTAGGATAATTCAAGTAACATAGGTGCTTAGAGTAATTAAGCAAGCATTACAGGAGGGTAGGTTCCAGGGGTTGGTTATAGCCTAGTTTCGTATTTTACAGATAGTTCAGGTAATATCATAAGTATTTGGATAATCAGCATAGTTTCACAGATGCTCGTAATAATTTCTATCAGAGATTTGTATCACGGCTATTTAAGGTAAATGCAGCTGATTCAGGTTGTATCAATGGTATTTGAGTCATTTTAACAGATAATTCTGATAGTATCACAGGTGCTCGTACTAATTTAGAGTAGGAATTCGTATCTGAGCTAGTTAATGTAATTTCACTTGATTCGAGTAGTATCACAGGTATTTAAGTCATTTTAACAGGCAATTCAACTGGTATCACAGGTACTCATGGTAATATAGAGAGTAATTCGATTATAAAACTTTTCTCATCCAGCGTTACAACAATTTATATACTTTTTTTCTAAATCTTACAAATTTTTATATGTTAAACAGTTATTGTACGATGCAGAGAGGGATAAACTGTATATGGTTTACAAACTGAAAAGCTTTGCGTCAACATACCTTTATTTCAGTTCGTTATAGATGTCTCTCCCCTTTTATCTAGGCTTGAGACTAGCACTAGGATTGCTCCTAATGGCAGGGTTACCACCTTCCCTTCCATCTTCTTCTTTCTTCATCAGGCGTCAGCTATCTGCATATACAGCACACAGATAACCTTCTTTTTAAGATTGTAGACTCACGAGAAAATCTTTATCTTTAACTTACATTCTTTTAAGCACTGTTTGTAATGGCGTAATGTCCATACGCATATGTCGTTATCCCATCCTCAGCAATAATTCTTTTATCATCAAACGGAGTCAATGCAATTTTATTCACTTGCACTGTAGCAAGAGCATGCTTTCGTGATAGGATCAGATTCATAGGTGTTCTGATGATTTCACAGGTTTTAAGACAGTCTGTATAGCTGTCAAACGAAATGTACTGCTTAATAGCGCTACGTTTTATACCTTTAATCTTTTTATCATTGACCCTTGAATATCTAAGGCATACATCTTAGGACGTAGTCCAACAAAGCGTAGGATGATTTTGCTATTAGCCTCATCTTTAAATTTTCCCAATACCTTCTTGTTCTGAGAAGAGTAACATATATGGTTGGCAGGGTAATCAGATGTATCGAGATGCTCAAGAAAACGTAGCTTGTCCTGGTACACATCTTCAGTTGTTACACGATGAATGAACGAATCAGTGTCCATATACATAAGCTTCAGGTTTTCAGCTCCATAATAAGGCAACAAAACGTCGTAATGATAGTTATACATTAATGTCTTGGAGATGTCCAACACACTCATACCAATGTATATAGGCTTGTTGAATACAATCTGACGAGAGGCCATATGTACAGCAGCTAGATTATCAGCATATATCGTCCTGTCGATAAACGTAGGCTTGGCGATCAGCTTCTCTAGAGTTTTTTCATTGGTCACCAGTCGTATATCCATACGGTTACGCAGGTTCTCCATAGTTTTTCCAAACATAGCGTTGTTAAAGAGCTTGTAGAGATCCTTCTCGAAATCATTTGCAGCTTGTTGTCGTAGCCTGTTGTTAAATTCCACATAAGGTTTCAACCACTGAGACTGTCGGAATTGTAGCACACGATGGATTTTTGTTAGTCGTAGTCCATGACTAAGAGCTTGCTTCAAAGCCATGTAATGCACTACATACTTCTTTCGAGGTCCAAGATGAGGTATCAGTTTCTTTGTAGATGATTCCAATGGTTTCATACACTCTGGCAGGAAAGGTAGATCGTTGTGTAGATCGTGAAGTTCAGCAGGATACTCTATGTCGACTTCTAATATGTACCCATGAGGATCATCTTCTTCTAGTCTTTGTAAGTTGATTTCTTCAGGCGACACCCACTGAAATCCACCAAAAGGAAGGGCGTGACACATTGCCCACCCATATTGGTTATTAGCGTCCTCGTATGTGATAAATTGGGTTGGTCTCGACGGATCAAACTTATCCATATAAGTGTTATTAGCCTCAGCATACCGATGGGAAACTTGGCATAAACCTCCTCTTATACCTGATTCCACCATGAGTAGTTGATCATAATCTTGTAACAGCTCCAGTTTAATTTCAGTATACAGTAACATGGCGTCCCATGTAAGACCTGGAGAGGTAAAATAATGGGCAGGATCAACTTTGTGTGTTTTAAGGGTTTGCTCTCTGAACGTCTCAAAGACATCAGCTAGGAGAAGTACATCCGAAGTTAAGTAGAGATCGCTGTACTCTCCCAGGTTTCTCACATTAAACAGCTCCCATACATTTCTAGCATGATCGTAGTCAGTATCAGTAATTTCTTCTTCGTTTAATCTATTGTAGAAGCAGTCCTTAGGAGGCAAGCAGGTCTCGTTCAGGACATCCCATGACGTAACAAAATCATAGGGAAATACACCCTTACGGGTCATCAACTTCAATTTGTCTTCTCCAAAGTACTTTAGAGTTTCAGGATACGAGGTTAGATTTTTTACCAACTTATCCAAGCTTGTACTGAGGAATCGGAAGCTATCCACAAATCGAAGCTTTATATCTCCTACATACTTGGTGAATGAGATATAGCTTTCTTCAGAGTTAGGAATTACCTCCACACGTTCACTTGTACAACCCAGCTCCTTAACAATGAAATGAGAGTCATATCCGCTAAGGTTATGCATGAAGACTGGTATATATTTAGGTGTTTTACAGGCTAAATTACATTCATTATGAAGACTTCCACGATATTCACCGCTGATGTGATCATGGTCGCGTACTTTGTAGTTTTCTCCTGTAAAGCCTTTTCCACACAAGTAGCATGCCGTAGAAGACTCAAAATCCTTTTGCTGTTGTTCCGTAAGTTTCAGAGGCTTAGTAGATTTGTATATGCCATCAATCATTTTTGCAAGATATGTCAGGTACAGCATAAACTTCTGAGCAGCATCTGCACCACGATACACATAGGGCTGCTTAGGAAGACCAGTTTCGAGATGTTCAACACTGGATGTAGGCTTCACGTAAACACAGAAGCTCATTGGTGTGTGCTCTTGATAAGGGGTTGTATAGGAAGTTTCAGGATTGGGTATACACGTATGGCATGGAGTGAGAATACTCTCAAAATCAGCATAGACGACATAAGGTACTTTCAGCATCCTCTCAACATTTTTAAACTGAACAATTGATTTCTCCTTGGTAGGCATAACTACCCTCGCAACACCATGTTGAATACAGACGGCTACATGTTCTTGCAGTTTTTCCTGTCCACTTAGTCCATATCGATCATCAAAATGTGTAAAGCAGCGCTTACAAGTATAAACCCGTCCATTATGGCTAGTTTTCTGGCGTCGAACGAGTTTCTCAAAATTCTTTATATATACGTAGTGATGTTTTCCACTACTATCATTCAATAGTAGCAGGTCGCGATGTTCAGCTAGTTCAATATCAGCAACCTTTATCGGATACACTTCGTACTTCTCATCCAGCCCAAACACGTTAATAGACATATTGTTAAACTTCTCAAATTTAGGTATTTGAGAAAGTGGAGTAGGGTAGGAAACACAGCTGAAGTCGTACTTATCTTGAAGTTGTTTGTATTTGTTCACACGCTGTGCATCCTTCCCTATGAATTTGGCCAGTATAGAGTACATGAAACATTTCTCGTCGCTAAAGTTCTGGATGTTTATACATGCTTTCCTTGCTTCAACAGCTGACGGTAGTGGTATGTAGCTACTTCCTCGTAACGGGTTGTACTTGTTGATACGAAGTCGAACTCCTTCCACAGCAAGCAAAGCCCAGCTGCTACCCTTAAGCTGAGACTCCTCCATTTCAGTCACCAATTTCTTGAATTTCACTTCCATCGTTGAGTCCAGATCAGTTTCCAGGAAAACAGCTTGATTCCGTGTTTTAAATGTTTTGTCACAGGTTTCTCCAATACTGTTAACAAATCGACACTCAGCCAGCAGATTAATTTTAACACTCTTATGAATGCTAAGCTCTTTATGCACAGCATGGATTATACGTTGTTTTGCCTCTTGCAGATACATATTTAGGTCCTTAGCTGATTCGCATCGTATAAAATACGATTTCAATCGTCCTTCGAATGAAGTTTCGTATTCTTTCATATCGCAGTCCTCCACTGTTGACAGTAACTGATGTTTAGTTGGCTCCAATCTTCTTTTCTTCTGAGGGCTGCTTATTTCACATATATCTTCGTGTCGCTGTCCCTTATAACAATCTTTGAAGGTTACATTACAATGTTTACATTTGAAGAGCTTCTTGCAGCTCATCTCGTGTCTTCTCTTGTCATAACCTCGGAGGAACTTCTTCCCACATTTTCCGCATGCATATCCAGTAGCGCTTGGAATAATATCCTTATACGCTGAGTTATTCATCTTTATTCTTGATGTAATAACGTATTAATCACTGATCAATGAAATGTAGACCCCTTCACCTTGACACCACTTTAGAAAGCTGATTATTCTTGGAGAGAACACGATGTTAACACCTCAAGACTAATTAGCACAATGAAGTCCAATGCCCTAGATCACCATATTTATAGAGGGAGCACGAACCTTTTAGATCAATCATAAACTCGCTCCATAACCACCTGTATATGATCGCTCAACGTGTACTAACCCCCCAGCCATATAACCTCAAGTCTAGAGACAGGATGTTTATGACGTCACACCCAGAGACAGGATGTCTGGCAGCATCAAACACGTTTAAACTCGTCTCATAACTACCTGCTTATGCTGTCACACCAGCAAGAGAAGTATTCCCACACGCTCATTCAGACATATATTTCAAATTCAAGCCCACCACCACCATCACCACCTATTGTACCAAGGTTAATTCAAGCTGTATTATCACAATACTTAAAAGTAAAAGCTTAAAAGGAAACCTAGAAGATTTTCCCCCTTATTTACTTAATTATTTCATGTTTTTATTCCCTTTTCAATTCTTCCTTTCCATCTTCTCACAGAAAGACCATTACATTTCACTACAATCATGAGAAAAGCAATTTTTCCAGAGTTACACAGATTCTAAGCTTCTAAATCGAACCCGGTAATACTTTTAATAAATGTATTTTAGCTCCCCAATATCAGCATCTACCATTTAATCTTTGCTCGAACCTGATATGATCCATAAGCTTGAAGATATATGAAATCACCCTTCGGGATTCGATCTGAGTACTTTAAAGTAATATTTGTCACGATAACGATATTTAAGGACTAGATACTCTGTTTGCGTTTACCTTGACATGTTTATCTAAATTAAATTACGAGTTATTAAATTTTTGCAAGTAAATTTCATTGAATCGGTATTCGAACCCAGAACACCAGGAACAAGATAATTTATAATATTAGTCTGACATGTTAAACAAAGTTGTATGCAGTTACATCATCGATCTAAGTGATATATTCTAGTGTACAGAGGAAAATTAAGAAAGTCATTAAAAGATGGGGAATCGAACCAAGCACAACTGATTGGCAATTATATACGGCATTAATTACCCATCATAGAAGCTATCAATCATGCTTTAGTCCACTCCTCTACCTCACTTAGTTCCCGAGATAATGAAAATTTTAAAATTAGGATCGAACCCAGGACGTCATGTATCTAATTACACATCCACAAGATACTACCTAATAACATAAACGCAATAAAGTTTATTTGGCGTCTTTATCTTAATTGGTTTAGGAGTTATTAAATTTATAAGTAAATTCCATCGAATCAGTATTCGAACCCAGTACACCAAGAACAAAATAATTTATAATATGAGTTTGGTATGCTTAAAGGTGCTGTATGTAGTTACAGCATCAATTTAAGTGATATTTTCTAGAGTATAGAGTAAAATTAAGCAAGTCATTAAAAAATCGGGATTCGAACTAGAGACAACTGATTAAAAATTATATACAGTATTAATTACGCATTATAACAGCTATCAAACATGCTTTGGTCCATTCCTCTAGCTTTCTTAGTTTCCGAGATAATGAAGTTTTTAAAATTAAGGATCGAACCCAGGATACCAGGTACCAAAATATACATCCACAAGAAACAAGCTAATGACATTAATGTAATAAAGTTTATTTGGCGTCTTTATCTTAATTAGTCTCTGAGTTATTAGAAGATGAATTTGCATTCACTCCTAGGATTCAAACCCAGGCATCCCGGTCAACTTGCAACAATGTCCTAATGACGCGGCGCATTCCAAAGAATTGATTAGTTTTTATCCCAATGTTCTATCTCTTGTCATTCAGGAGATATAAGCGATTAAACAGTAGAGATAATATGGGCGGAGCTTGCCGGCATAGATCAAAAGAACTTTATCAGATGTCGGCATCTCTCTGTGCGCTCAAACATACATATTATCTCTACTGTTTAATCGCTTATATCTCCTGAATGACAAGAGATAGAACATTGGGATAAAAACTAATCAATTCTTTGGAATGCGCCGCGTCATTAGGACATTGTTGCAAGTTGACCGGGATGCCTGGGTTCGAATCCTAGGAGTGAATGCAAATTCATCTTCTAATAACTCAGAGACTAATGAAGATAAAGACGCCAAATAAACTTTATTACATTAATGTCGTTAGCTTGTTTCTTGTGGATGTATATTTTGGTACCTGGTGTCCTGGGTTCGATCCTTAATTTTAAAAACTTCATTATCTCGGAAACTAAGAAAGCTAGAGGAATGGACCAAAGCATGTTTGATAGCTGTTATAATGCGTAATTAATACTGTATATAATTTTTAATCAGTTGTCTCTAGTTCGAATCCCGATTTTTTAATGACTTGCTTAATTTTACTCTATACTCTAGAAAATATCACTTAAATTGATGCTGTAACTACATACAGCACCTTTAAGCATACCAAACTCATATTATAAATTATTTTGTTCTTGGTGTACTGGGTTCGAATACTGATTCGATGGAATTTACTTATAAATTTAATAACTCCTAAACCAATTAAGATAAAGACGCCAAATAAACTTTATTGCGTTTATGTTATTAGGTAGTATCTTGTGGATGTGTAATTAGATACATGACGTCCTGGGTTCGATCCTAATTTTAAAATTTTCATTATCTCGGGAACTAAGTGAGGTAGAGGAGTGGACTAAAGCATGATTGATAGCTTCTATGATGGGTAATTAATGCCGTATATAATTGCCAATCAGTTGTGCTTGGTTCGATTCCCCATCTTTTAATGACTTTCTTAATTTTCCTCTGTACACTAGAATATATCACTTAGATCGATGATGTAACTGCATACAACTTTGTTTAACATGTCAGACTAATATTATAAATTATCTTGTTCCTGGTGTTCTGGGTTCGAATACCGATTCAATGAAATTTACTTGCAAAAATTTAATAACTCGTAATTTAATTTAGATAAACATGTCAAGGTAAACGCAAACAGAGTATCTAGTCCTTAAATATCGTTATCGTGACAAATATTACTTTAAAGTACTCAGATCGAATCCCGAAGGGTGATTTCATATATCTTCAAGCTTATGGATCATATCAGGTTCGAGCAAAGATTAAATGGTAGATGCTGATATTGGGGAGCTAAAATACATTTATTAAAAGTATTACCGGGTTCGATTTAGAAGCTTAGAATCT
The DNA here is from genome assembly GCA_030765065.1 of Deroplatys truncata. Taxonomy (NCBI): domain Eukaryota; kingdom Metazoa; phylum Arthropoda; class Insecta; order Mantodea; family Mantidae; genus Deroplatys; species Deroplatys truncata. Next base: position 132,636,612 of record CM060978.1, read on the forward strand.
GTGTAACTCTGGAAAAATTGCTTTTCTCATGATTGTAGTGAAATGTAATGGTCTTTCTGTGAGAAGATGGAAAGGAAGAATTGAAAAGGGAATAAAAACATGAAATAATTAAGTAAATAAGGGGGAAAATCTTCTAGGTTTCCTTTTAAGCTTTTACTTTTAAGTATTGTGATAATACAGCTTGAATTAACCTTGGTACAATAGGTGGTGATGGTGGTGGTGGGCTTGAATTTGAAATATATGTCTGAATGAGCGTGTGGGAATACTTCTCTTGCTGGTGTGACAGCATAAGCAGGTAGTTATGAGACGAGTTTAAACGTGTTTGATGCTGCCAGACATCCTGTCTCTGGGTGTGACGTCATAAACATCCTGTCTCTAGACTTGAGGTTATATGGCTGGGGGGTTAGTACACGTTGAGCGATCATATACAGGTGGTTATGGAGCGAGTTTATGATTGATCTAAAAGGTTCGTGCTCCCTCTATAAATATGGTGATCTAGGGCATTGGACTTCATTGTGCTAATTAGTCTTGAGGTGTTAACATCGTGTTCTCTCCAAGAATAATCAGCTTTCTAAAGTGGTGTCAAGGTGAAGAGGTCTACATTTCATTGATCAGTGATTAATACGTTATTACATCAAGAATAAAGATGAATAACTCAGCGTATAAGGATATTATTCCAAGCGCTACTGGATATGCATGCGGAAAATGTGGGAAGAAGTTCCTCCGAGGTTATGACAAGAGAAGACACGAGATGAGCTGCAAGAAGCTCTTCAAATGTAAACATTGTAATGTAACCTTCAAAGATTGTTATAAGGGACAGCGACACGAAGATATATGTGAAATAAGCAGCCCTCAGAAGAAAAGAAGATTGGAGCCAACTAAACATCAGTTGCTGTCAACAGTGGAGGACTGCGATATGAAAGAATACGAAACTTCATTCGAAGGACGATTGAAATCGTATTTTATACGATGCGAATCAGCTAAGGACCTAAATATGTATCTGCAAGAGGCAAAACAACGTATAATCCATGCTGTGCATAAAGAGCTTAGCATTCATAAGAGTGTTAAAATTAATCTGCTGGCTGAGTGTCGATTTGTTAACAGTATTGGAGAAACCTGTGACAAAACATTTAAAACACGGAATCAAGCTGTTTTCCTGGAAACTGATCTGGACTCAACGATGGAAGTGAAATTCAAGAAATTGGTGACTGAAATGGAGGAGTCTCAGCTTAAGGGTAGCAGCTGGGCTTTGCTTGCTGTGGAAGGAGTTCGACTTCGTATCAACAAGTACAACCCGTTACGAGGAAGTAGCTACATACCACTACCGTCAGCTGTTGAAGCAAGGAAAGCATGTATAAACATCCAGAACTTTAGCGACGAGAAATGTTTCATGTACTCTATACTGGCCAAATTCATAGGGAAGGATGCACAGCGTGTGAACAAATACAAACAACTTCAAGATAAGTACGACTTCAGCTGTGTTTCCTACCCTACTCCACTTTCTCAAATACCTAAATTTGAGAAGTTTAACAATATGTCTATTAACGTGTTTGGGCTGGATGAGAAGCACGAAGTGTATCCGATAAAGGTTGCTGATATTGAACTAGCTGAACATCGCGACCTGCTACTATTGAATGATAGTAGTGGAAAACATCACTACGTATATATAAAGAATTTTGAGAAACTCGTTCGACGCCAGAAAACTAGCCATAATGGACGGGTTTATACTTGTAAGCGCTGCTTTACACATTTTGATGATCGATATGGACTAAGTGGACAGGAAAAACTGCAAGAACATGTAGCCGTCTGTATTCAACATGGTGTTGCGAGGGTAGTTATGCCTACCAAGGAGAAATCAATTGTTCAGTTTAAAAATGTTGAGAGGATGCTGAAAGTACCTTATGTCGTCTATGCTGATTTTGAGAGTATTCTCACTCCATGCCATACGTGTATACCCAATCCTGAAACTTCCTATACAACCCCTTATCAAGAGCACACACCAATGAGCTTCTGTGTTTACGTGAAGCCTACATCCAGTGTTGAACATCTCGAAACTGGTCTTCCTAAGCAGCCCTATGTGTATCGTGGTGCAGATGCTGCTCAGAAGTTTATGCTGTACCTGACATATCTTGCAAAAATGATTGATGGCATATACAAATCTACTAAGCCTCTGAAACTTACGGAACAACAGCAAAAGGATTTTGAGTCTTCTACGGCATGCTACTTGTGTGGAAAAGGCTTTACAGGAGAAAACTACAAAGTACGCGACCATGATCACATCAGCGGTGAATATCGTGGAAGTCTTCATAATGAATGTAATTTAGCCTGTAAAACACCTAAATATATACCAGTCTTCATGCATAACCTTAGCGGATATGACTCTCATTTCATTGTTAAGGAGCTGGGTTGTACAAGTGAACGTGTGGAGGTAATTCCTAACTCTGAAGAAAGCTATATCTCATTCACCAAGTATGTAGGAGATATAAAGCTTCGATTTGTGGATAGCTTCCGATTCCTCAGTACAAGCTTGGATAAGTTGGTAAAAAATCTAACCTCGTATCCTGAAACTCTAAAGTACTTTGGAGAAGACAAATTGAAGTTGATGACCCGTAAGGGTGTATTTCCCTATGATTTTGTTACGTCATGGGATGTCCTGAACGAGACCTGCTTGCCTCCTAAGGACTGCTTCTACAATAGATTAAACGAAGAAGAAATTACTGATACTGACTACGATCATGCTAGAAATGTATGGGAGCTGTTTAATGTGAGAAACCTGGGAGAGTACAGCGATCTCTACTTAACTTCGGATGTACTTCTCCTAGCTGATGTCTTTGAGACGTTCAGAGAGCAAACCCTTAAAACACACAAAGTTGATCCTGCCCATTATTTTACCTCTCCAGGTCTTACATGGGACGCCATGTTACTGTATACTGAAATTAAACTGGAGCTGTTACAAGATTATGATCAACTACTCATGGTGGAATCAGGTATAAGAGGAGGTTTATGCCAAGTTTCCCATCGGTATGCTGAGGCTAATAACACTTATATGGATAAGTTTGATCCGTCGAGACCAACCCAATTTATCACATACGAGGACGCTAATAACCAATATGGGTGGGCAATGTGTCACGCCCTTCCTTTTGGTGGATTTCAGTGGGTGTCGCCTGAAGAAATCAACTTACAAAGACTAGAAGAAGATGATCCTCATGGGTACATATTAGAAGTCGACATAGAGTATCCTGCTGAACTTCACGATCTACACAACGATCTACCTTTCCTGCCAGAGTGTATGAAACCATTGGAATCATCTACAAAGAAACTGATACCTCATCTTGGACCTCGAAAGAAGTATGTAGTGCATTACATGGCTTTGAAGCAAGCTCTTAGTCATGGACTACGACTAACAAAAATCCATCGTGTGCTACAATTCCGACAGTCTCAGTGGTTGAAACCTTATGTGGAATTTAACAACAGGCTACGACAACAAGCTGCAAATGATTTCGAGAAGGATCTCTACAAGCTCTTTAACAACGCTATGTTTGGAAAAACTATGGAGAACCTGCGTAACCGTATGGATATACGACTGGTGACCAATGAAAAAACTCTAGAGAAGCTGATCGCCAAGCCTACGTTTATCGACAGGACGATATATGCTGATAATCTAGCTGCTGTACATATGGCCTCTCGTCAGATTGTATTCAACAAGCCTATATACATTGGTATGAGTGTGTTGGACATCTCCAAGACATTAATGTATAACTATCATTACGACGTTTTGTTGCCTTATTATGGAGCTGAAAACCTGAAGCTTATGTATATGGACACTGATTCGTTCATTCATCGTGTAACAACTGAAGATGTGTACCAGGACAAGCTACGTTTTCTTGAGCATCTCGATACATCTGATTACCCTGCCAACCATATATGTTACTCTTCTCAGAACAAGAAGGTATTGGGAAAATTTAAAGATGAGGCTAATAGCAAAATCATCCTACGCTTTGTTGGACTACGTCCTAAGATGTATGCCTTAGATATTCAAGGGTCAATGATAAAAAAGATTAAAGGTATAAAACGTAGCGCTATTAAGCAGTACATTTCGTTTGACAGCTATACAGACTGTCTTAAAACCTGTGAAATCATCAGAACACCTATGAATCTGATCCTATCACGAAAGCATGCTCTTGCTACAGTGCAAGTGAATAAAATTGCATTGACTCCGTTTGATGATAAAAGAATTATTGCTGAGGATGGGATAACGACATATGCGTATGGACATTACGCCATTACAAACAGTGCTTAAAAGAATGTAAGTTAAAGATAAAGATTTTCTCGTGAGTCTACAATCTTAAAAAGAAGGTTATCTGTGTGCTGTATATGCAGATAGCTGACGCCTGATGAAGAAAGAAGAAGATGGAAGGGAAGGTGGTAACCCTGCCATTAGGAGCAATCCTAGTGCTAGTCTCAAGCCTAGATAAAAGGGGAGAGACATCTATAACGAACTGAAATAAAGGTATGTTGACGCAAAGCTTTTCAGTTTGTAAACCATATACAGTTTATCCCTCTCTGCATCGTACAATAACTGTTTAACATATAAAAATTTGTAAGATTTAGAAAAAAAGTATATAAATTGTTGTAACGCTGGATGAGAAAAGTTTTATAATCGAATTACTCTCTATATTACCATGAGTACCTGTGATACCAGTTGAATTGCCTGTTAAAATGACTTAAATACCTGTGATACTACTCGAATCAAGTGAAATTACATTAACTAGCTCAGATACGAATTCCTACTCTAAATTAGTACGAGCACCTGTGATACTATCAGAATTATCTGTTAAAATGACTCAAATACCATTGATACAACCTGAATCAGCTGCATTTACCTTAAATAGCCGTGATACAAATCTCTGATAGAAATTATTACGAGCATCTGTGAAACTATGCTGATTATCCAAATACTTATGATATTACCTGAACTATCTGTAAAATACGAAACTAGGCTATAACCAACCCCTGGAACCTACCCTCCTGTAATGCTTGCTTAATTACTCTAAGCACCTATGTTACTTGAATTATCCTAAATACCTACGATACCCTCTGAAATACGAAACTATGCTATACCCAACCCTGGAATCTAGCCTCCTGTGATACTACCTGAATTAGCCTAAATACCTACGATACTAGCTGAATTAGCTGTGAAATCATGCATAGCTATGATGCAGTTAGCCTCTGGAATCTAGCCTCCTGTGATACTAGCTGAATTAGCTTAAATGCTCACGATACTAGCTGAATTGGCTATGAAAATGATTTAAATACCTACGATACTAGCTGAATTAGCTGTGAAATCATGCATAGCTATGATGCAGTTAGCCTCTGGAATCTAGCCTCCTGTGATACTAGCTGAATTAGCTTAAATGCTCACGATACTAGCTGAATTGGCTATGAAAATGATTTAAATACCTGTGATACTATCCGAATCATGTGAAATTACTTTAACTAGCTCTGATACGAATTCCTGCTCTAAATTAGCACGAGCACCTGTGATACTATCTGAATTACCTGTTAAGATGACTCAAATACCATTGATACAACCTGAATCAGCTGCATTTACCTTAAATAGCCGTGATACAAATCTCTGATAGAAATTATTACGAGCATCTGTGAAACTATGCTGATTATCCAAATACTTATGATATTACCTGAACTATCTGTAAAATACGAAACTAGGCTATAACCAACCCCTGGAACCTACCCTCCTGTAATGCTTGCTTAATTACTCTAAGCACCTATGTTACTTGAATTATCCTAAATACCTACGATACCCTCTGAAATACGAAACTATGCTATACCCAACCCTGGAATCTAGCCTCCTGTGATACTACCTGAATTAGCCTAAATACCTACGATACTAGCTGAATTAGCTGTGAAATCATGCATAGCTATGATGCAGTTAGCCTCTGGAATCTAGCCTCCTGTGATACTAGCTGAATTAGCTTAAATGCTCACGATACTAGCTGAATTGGCTATGAAAATGATTTAAATACCTACGATACTAGCTGAATTAGCTGTGAAATCATGCATAGCTATGATGCAGTTAGCCTCTGGAATCTAGCCTCCTGTGATACTAGCTGAATTAGCTTAAATGCTCACGATACTAGCTGAATTGGCTATGAAAATGATTTAAATACCTGTGATACTATCCGAATCATGTGAAATTACTTTAACTAGCTCTGATACGAATTCCTGCTCTAAATTAGCACGAGCACCTGTGATACTATCTGAATTACCTGTTAAGATGACTCAAATACCATTGATACAACCTGAATCATCTGCATTTACCTTAAATAGCTGTGATACAAATCTCTGATCGAAATTATCAATAATATCTGTGAAGCTCTGTCGATTACCTCAAATACTTACGATATTACCTGAACTATCTGTGAAATACGAAGCTAGGTTATAACCAACCCCTGGAACCTACCCTCCTGTAATGCTTGCTTAATTACTCTAAACACCTATGTTATTTGAATTATCCTAAATACCTACGATACCCTCTGAAATACGAAACTATGCTATACCCAACCCTGGAATCTAGCCTCTTGTGATACTAGCTGAATTAGTCTAAATACCTACGATACTAGCTGAATTATCTGTGAAATTATGCAGAGCCATGATGCAGTTAGCCTCTGGAATCTATTCTGTGTTACTAGATGAATTAGCCTAAATACATACGATACTAGCTGAATTACATGTGAAATCATACACTGCTATGATGCAGTCAACCTCTTGCAATACTAGCTGAATTACTTACCTGTTAGTGTTAGTGGGTTAGCTTTTCCCGTTGCAGGTCACCTTTTTACCTTTATGGCTCACCTTTTTCCCTTTGCTGGTCACATTTTTCCCTTTGCTGGTCGCCTTTTTCCCTTTGCTGGTCACGTTTTTCCCTTTGCTAGTCAACTTTTTCCCTTTGTGGACCTCCTTTTCCCCTGAGCAGTCACCTTTTTCCCCTGAACGAGTCACCTTTTCCCTGAATAGGTTACGTGATGGGTATGTCTAGAACATTGACATGAAACAGTTTTCCACTAAGTTCACGTCTAAAGTCGCTTTCAAGTCTAGCACCTCATATTCCCTATCTCTCCTGTATATAAGTCCATATTCCTACTGCTACACTACCTGTCTAGCCTAACACCTCTCCTCCTGTTCCTATACCTCTCATATAAACCATACTCTACTCCTCTAGCTCTGTCTAGCCTAACGCCTCTCTCGTTTACCTATGACTCTCACATAAACCATACTCTGCTCCTCGACCTCTGTCTAGTCTAACTCCTCTCCTCGTTTTCCTATACCTCTCATATAAACTATACTCTACTCCTCAACCTCTGTCTAGCCTAGCACCCCTCTTCCTGTTCCTATACTTCTCATACATATAAACGCATACTCTAAACCTCTGTCTAGTCTAACACCACTCCCCGTATCCCCTACCTCTCAAAAGCTCATTCCCTCCTGCCCCCCTCTAGCTGAGTATCACTCCTTGGTTTCCTATCTAACCTAACTTTAACACCTGTCTATCCTAGCATAGGATCTCTCTCCGTTTTCTCGTCTCTCCTTATAAACACAAACTCAATTCTCCTAACCTAATACCTCTCCTCGTTTTCCTATACTTCTCATATAAACCATACTCTACTCCTCGACTTCTGTCTAGCCTAACACCTTTCCTCGTTTTCCTATATCTCTCATATAAACCATGCACTACGTTTCAAGCCCTGTCTAGCCTAACACATCTCCGCGTTTTCCTATACCGCTCATATAAACCATACATTACTCAGCCTCTGTCTAGCCTAGCACTTCTCCTCATATTCCTCTACCTCTCTCATATAAAGCGCACTCTCCCTCCTACCACTGTCTAGCCTAGCGTCAGTCCTCGTATTCCCTATCTCCCCCATATAAACGCATTTTCCTCCTTGAACCGTCGCATCTAGCCTCGTTTTCCCTATCCTTTCCCATATAAACGCAAAAAACTGCGCCAGCTCTCTCCTATATATCCTACTCACGACCTCAGAACTAGAGGCCAGCATTGTACCCCTATACCTCGGAGGACGAAATGATGTTATTTATTTTCTTTATGTTATCATGTGTGTAATTCCATTAGTTTGATTACCAGTTTAACATAATTTAGCGATAGTTTTTGTATATACGCAAATCAATTTTCCACTGGACTTTGTTTCACGAACGATAACTGTATCACGCGCAAAAGCTGGGGAAAGTTTCAAAAAAAGTCACAAAGAACTGTTGTTTACGGTGCGCGCTACATAGGCATAAGTGCTACTCTCCGGGTATTACCAAGAAATTTCTCAAGAAGGGAATTCCTCTTTGCGTTAAATCATGTGACTTTCTTAGAAGCCAATAGGGAAGAAATAAATCTCCTCCAGAATTCTAGAATTTGAGAAATCGCGCGATGAACCAGCCAATAAGAAAATTCAACGTAAAATACCCACCGACAGACCCCCCAAAGATTAATATGTGTAACGATGTAAGGAACGAATTTCGTGTGCGCGACGGGACTTATGGAAGTGAAGCATTTGTGTTGATTATGTAGACGTAACATTTACTAGCGTCAGAGAAACAATTCCACGTTCCGAAATCAGTGCGTGTCGAGTGCGCGAATAAAACAGTTTACCGAATGTGTTTATGTGAAGTGAATAATCTCCAGTGAACAAAGTGTGTACACTAAATCATGATCCAAATTCCTTTAAGGTAGAAAGCGTCAAATTCTCGCAAGGTGATCATTGTAAAGGGTTATTGTTACCAACTTAAAGTTTTTTGGCAAACTTGGTTAAAGTAAAAATCACAGTTCAAGTTTATTAGTGTTCTAGCAAGTCTTAATATGAGGCACACCTTGAGATACCCATACAGTTTCATGCTCAACAAGATTTTCTTACAGCCGACTGCAGCCATGGACACAGAAATCCTATGCAGCAGCTGGAATGAAGGCACGACATCGTAACTCGCCGACTCAACTAAGAATCACTTCAACGCTTTTCAGTTCACGAAGACAACATCCACCTAGTGATTTCGTTGAGTTAGGCAAATTTGATGCTGGATGGTTATCCTTCGACATTTATGCTGCATTAATAATGATAAATAAGCACAAGTGACAAGAAGGAAACCACCGCAGGTCTCAGGACAGCTGCGGCAGAGAGGTAGAAACACTTGCAAACGTTCTTCGGTCCTGTCATCATAGAAGCATGCTCAGAAATGTAAGTCATCATCAAGTGCGTTCAATGATTGCCGAGCCCTCAAACTACAAAAATATCAGGTTTACGAGGATGTCCATGGTATTGCAGAGAATGGACCAAACAGAAGAGTTGACATCACCTGGCTATTGTTAGGGAACCATCATAGATCCTACCGTTCAGATGGGAAACACGCAAAGACCAACCGTTGAGTTCACAAAGAAAAATGTGCCACTCACGGGCCAACACTACCATACTTCTGCAATAAATATCATCTTGCTTCAATTGACCTTGTTGGATTACTAAATGGAGCCAGAGGTGCTACCCATGCTATTGTACATATAACGTTTCGCAGAAAATATAGATTAAAGAACTCATTTATTAAACCAGTGGCCCTTACTGTTCTTAAAGGGTCACTAGCTATATTGAAAAATCACTTGTGTTATACATGAACTGATTAATCTGATATTCAGATTTGTTTTAAATAAGAGACATTTCCGTGTACATTTTTGGATTACAATTATTTTCAGATAGTGTTTTATATAGTTGCAACCTCATTAACATTATAATCTTTAAAATTTAATTCTGTATTCATATAGTTTTATTATTTAGTATGCTTTGTGTATGACAGCCTCCATTTGGGGAAAACGAATTTGTTAATAAATTTTGTATATATCTAAGTAAAATACTCATATTTTAAATATGTTTTTAAAATGGTAGTGCATCTGAAATGTTGTAATCTGAATTCTGCACTACTCACAGAAAAGAATAATAACTCTTATGCACTCTTTGGAGTACAGAGATATATTTTAGTTCATCTCTTAGTGAGAGCTTTCCTCTACCACTTATAAATATAGCAGCTCCATATGCCCAAGAAATGTTATATTTCCTTTGTAAATATATGCGAGCTTTTCTCCACTTTTACTTTGAACATTGTTTTCTGTGAGTGGTACTTACTTTCTGATATAAATGATCCGCTTTCTTAGAAACTCTTGAAGATACCTAAATGAAATTTTGATGTGACAAAAGCAACATCTCAATGATATTGTTGATATTCTTTGGTGTTAATAGTTGGTTGGTTGCGTTTTAAAAATTAATTGTTGATAAATAATAATAAAAATGTGTGTAATTAAAAAAAGACATATCTTCCTTAATAAACCATATTGGTGCATAAAGGTTTATCGGTGAACTAAGAAGGCACGCATCTACAAGGAATTTCATGTATCATCTTAAATACTTTGAGGCAATGGGTCAAGCAATTAGCAGATTTAGTAGGATAGGGCTTCCTGTGAAGCAATGATAAATGTATGGTACCTACTCGTAGAATTTGTTGGAAATTTGATTGTTAGCTTTCTCTCTCACCCTGAGATAACAAAACAAAAAGACACACCGAAAGTAATTTTGATATGCTGCATCCGTTACATGTGATGCAAAACTGCCATCTAGAAGCTTGTAAGATATATTTGAGCTGCAGATAATGGGCACATGAGTGCAAATGATTTCCTTTGCAAATGCCTCAGTTGTTGAAGTATCCGGCATAACGGTCCAATGTTTCTTCCAGGATGTGTCACTCGAATATTACGAGGTAATGTTTGCGCCAATTGTAGGAAGTGAGCATGAAGATTTTTTAATGTGTGCTCTTGCATGCTTGGTCCTGCAGGAAACACGGAGGTGTCAGAATAGACACAAAAATAACCGGTAGTAATAAAAAACTTGAAACCAGAGTGTCATAAATAACAGCATAAATCACGTCTTTGTATTTTACTTTGCGGCGTTTATCACTTGCGGATCTTCCTGTTTGTGGTAACCCGTCAAACAAAGCCTTTAGAAAACCTAGTCAACGTAGGCGTTTCGAGATACTGCTTTGTGCACACACGTGGCTCCTTTATAACCAAGCAGAGCAACAGGTCCAGCCCTCTCATATATCGCCTCACTTCTGAGGGAGTCGCAAGGAAATGCCTTTTCTAAAGAGATTCCCATCTAGTCTGGCGAATTTCTAAATCATGCTGCCAAACAGCAGGTTAATTTCGCACAAACCACAGAATGATTATTAAATACTTTCTACGATAACCAGCATATAAAAGAACATGTCAAAACATGCATAAATAAGATAGGAATCAAAACTCTAACTTGCACTTTTTCCCATATTATGTCAAATGGTGCAAACTTTATGATTCCTTGGTCACGCTTCTCAATGTGCGGCTTTAAGCTTAGACTGTAGCTCCCACATGCTTTTCTTTTCGAAATCCCACGCTTCTAAACTACTCTTTCTAAGTACCGCTCATAAAGATTTCTAGGTATGCACAGGGTCGCGCAATACACTTGGAAAAACAGCTCCTGCTTGGCACACGCAATGCAAACATCACATGCTTACATTTCTTCACATCTGTAATACCACTTTGAATTGTGACACTACAAATCGAATGTAACAGTGCAGCACATTCAGCCAAACTACACTGCCGTTTGTGAAAATTGCAACACTAAGAAAGAATTTCCCGAATAACTCCAAATTGGTGGAAGTGTAGAAGAGTGTGCAAACAATAAGCGATTAGGTTTGCAGAGAGATGGGGTACACGTAGGCCGAACAGAGCCCTCTCGTGTCGGTCCGATTAGGTCAGTGTCGCGGCCAGTGTAGTCAGTGCAGAGCTGTCAAACAAGGTGGAAACAATAAACTGAGTGCCGGTTTGCCTCGTCGACGTCAAGGGGAGCCATATCGGCATGTGAGTGCCTTCGAACGGGGCAGAATGATCGGTATCCGGAAGCGGGTTTGTCATACCGTGACATTTCGGCTCGTACAGGGCATGCTGCTACGACAGTGATGCGTGTGTGGAAGCAGTGGATAGATGAAGGTCGCACGCAGCGAAAAGCGGGTACTGGACCACGGAGCACGACCACAACACGGGATGACCTTCACCTTATCCGCATGGCCATAACGGACTGCTTCATCCACAGTGTTGGCTCGACAATGGAGCACTGCAACAGATGTGAACTTGTCTGCATCAACGGTTCGTCGTCGTCTGCTGCAGGTTGGAGTGGTTGTTGCATGCCATTACGTCGGCCTCCATTGTCCAGAAACCACAAGATCCTCCGACTGCAATGGGCACGTAACACCGTCACTGGGTTGCTGAAAGGCAAAATGTAGTCTTTTCGGACGAGCAACGCTTCAACGTGTCCTATAGTGATGGCCGCATACGTGTCCGGCGGTACCGTAGTGAGCGCAACCAGGAGGGCTGCATTGTTGAGCGGCATAGCGAACAAACAACAGGGTAATGGTTTGGGGCGCCATTGGTTACAACAACCGATCTCGCCTCCTACGAATTGAGGGCACTTTGAACAGCAACCGGTACCTAACGGTGGTTGTAGAGCCTGAGGTATTCCCACTGCTTCAGACATCTCCACAGGACACATTTCAACAGGACAATGCCCGCCCACATATTGCGATCAAATGTACAAGCCTTCTTCGAAGAACGACGGGTACCATTGCTTCCCTGGGCTGCACGTTCGCCTGACGTGTCGCCAATCGAACATGTCTGGGATATGGCTGGTCAGCACCTGGTGCGTCACAGTCCACCAGTAACCAGTTTCACGGATTTGTGGGCTCAAATACAAAATGCGTGGAGGGAAATCCCTCAGGAACTTATTCAGAACTTTTTTGATTCAATGCCACGGCGTATAGGAGCTCTAATTGCAGCGCATGGAGGCCACACCAAATACTGAAAGGTATAGATTTGAAAAGTTTATCATTTGTTACTTGTCATGTACCTAAACTATGGTATTAAATTCATTGAATTCACGTGTTTCCTTCTTGGTGTTGCAATTTTCATAAACGGCAATGTAGATAAGGCTTACAGTATAGCCGAATACTACGACATGCATTAGGTATTGAGATAGAATTGAAATTGTCCTGTTATCGCCGCTAGATTTCACATAGAATGTTATACACAGCTTAGCCACCATCCACATGTTCTCAAATAGCTATGCAAAGAAGCTATGCATTTATGTCTCACACAATAGATAGTTTGGGTGTTCTTGACAATTGCTATGCACCGTGTATAAAAGTAGTTCTGGATATGAACTACCCCTATATCCATAACTAATTAAAATGCTATGAGAATTTCTGTGTATAATTTCATTGCTATAATATTAATTATCAAGTCCTGTTGTTATAAGATTACATTTAATCTTCACATGTATATATTGGATTGAAAACCTCTTCCAGGCGGGTGCCTGGGGTCAGAGGCCCGTCGAGGAGCAGACACTCATGGATCAGATAGAATATCCAGGATGGGTGATCAGCCCGATGCCTGGTATGGAAGGAAGTAGAATGGATGAAAGGAAAGGTGATGATGGAGCAGTTGGTGGAATGAATGGCGGGGGAAACCGGAGAACCCGGAGAAAACCCACTCAGACGCCGCTTTGTCCACCACAAATCCCACATGCGGGTCCCTGGGATTGAACCCGGGCCGCCTCGGTGGGAGGCGAGCGGTCTAACCACTCGGCCACGGCGCCGCCTTTGAAAACATCAAATATTTGATAGAGCTTACGAAAGTAAGAGCTCTTATTATTGAAATCTGAATCTTTCAAATTGCTTTTAAGCTTTCTCAAGCTGTTTCAGAAGAGTTCAAATGCTTTGAAAATCTTCAAAGTATTCTAGAGTATTATTTTTATGTCGAGCTCTCCTCTTCCTTTAAAACCCTAATTTTGCAAAGCCTGGTGATATCTGCGTACTGGTAAATCAATATACCCGCGGAAATGAAAAGGAAATTGGCGTTCTTCCTGTTTTTGACACTTTCACTATTTTTTATTATTTGTTTTGTAGGTGCAACAATTTGTAGCATTAGCGCCCTACCATGAGTGCAATAATACACAATAAAAATGAGTTTTTTTCTTCCACAGAATGAGATATACTAAGTGAAGGTATTGTAAGCATTACACGAGAAACAGAACGCTATAAGACATAAATGTTAAGGATTGTGTATTAAACATTTTAACATAGTACAAGGTTAAATATATCAATATTAAACGAGCGATTTTTTAAAATTGTCAGCAGCCCGTGTATTGCAGCTGTGTACGCTGCTTGCAGATACACCAAATGTGTAGGAATTCTTCTGCTAGCGCCTACTATAGTCCAATGACTTCTATTTTCTATGTGCAGCCAACGTTGAGAAAATAGTAACATGTCAAGAGATACGCGGTAGTGGCATTCACTTGTTTTCCTACACGTGGAGAGAAATTTTGCAACATTAGCAAACCAAAGCTGTTCATTATTTGCCCCTGCGTTTTAGTTTCCTTTTTAACTTATTTCAGTTTGAACTACACAATACGTAGGTAATTATCAAAATCTATGGAGAGTTCTGTACACGACACACACTCGGCTTGGCAGCACTGACATGTTTGTCCAACTGATGTGGAAGGAACATTTGCGTCTATTTAATTTTTTATCTTTCTCCCTCTCCAACCGACTTTGCAAATTATTGCACGATAATCTTTAGGCAGGTATAACGTATTAAGGCATGTAATTGTCTTCCTACATCCCATTGAAATATGGATTGGAAAGAGGGAAGGATCTCAGCACCGCGGCCAAGGCTGGGCTTTACGCTTACTTAACCCCCGGAAGGAAGGTGAGGTGAGAGAGTACGAAGAGCAGCCGGATCAGATGGAGGAGGCGTTTCCAGATTTTCCATCTCTGGCATGCTCATTGATGTCTCCCCTAAACCTAATGGACAGTTTCAGATATAAGGTTACATGCCAGGGAAGAAACAGTTCTCTCCTCAAAAAATATTCACCGCATACGCCGCACACCATCGTCCACTGTATCCTGCAAAATGAAACAAAACGAAATAAGAGGAAATGAAGGACGGGATAGTTTGTGGAAATGTACAAGCCAACCGAGTATTCGCCTACACAACTCTAATTGCCACGAAACAGCCGAATATCAGGGTGGTTGGACTACCGCGAAACGAACAGGAAATCTCTCGGTTGCGAGTCTCAGACCCTACCCATTCGGTCTAGCCTAGTAATTATTTAATAACATAAAGCACGCACCGTTTTCAGTTTGAGCTATAAAGGAAGGTCCTGACATCAATGTTCGGCGTAATAACAAAATTGGTACATATGAATAAATCCTTCATTATTGTTCCTCATAATCCCTGCTGTAGTTTTAACATTTTGGAAGTAACATTTAGGCTTTATTTACAAGCAGGATAATTCTTATCTCGCTCTTCTTTAATGGACTTACACCCCCGGAGATCAAGCGGGATGGCTCAAGCGGTAACGTCTATGGCCCGAATTCGGGAGTTCCCGGGTTCGATTCCCGGTGGCCGCCCACTCTGATCACGGAATTTTTCGTGGTATTTCCGCTGGTCGCCTAGGCGAATGCTGGGGTGGTATATTCTACCACAATTTATTCTTTCTCTCATTTCCTGTAATTTCATCTCTCTCCCTTTCATCTTCCACGAAGTGCCTTCGGGCTCCGTGGTGCGGCTTGTGTCGGGTAGATGTTGTGTTTGCTGCGCTTTGTAAAAGAATGTTTCCCTTAAAGCTCCATGCTGCGTTGGCTCGCTTGCTAGGGTCACTTTGCCGCTTAATCGCGGATTCCTCGCTCTGCTGTTGCAGGCGGGTGTTTCAAACTGGAAATATTAGGGACTTCTGTGCGTCTCTGTGGACCTGTCTGTGTGCAAACCTGCGACTTTCTGCTGCTCCTTCAGTTCATCCCCGCCTCCCGGCGGCTGTAGTGACAATAGATCTAGTTGGTCGCAGCAGAGAGATGCCCCCCCTCCGTTGAATTACCTCTACTTCTCTACACTCGTAAAGTGCAAGTCTTGAGTCAGTAGCCTGTCGAGGAAGCAAACTCTGAATCATACCATATCCAAAATGAGTGATCAGCCCAATGTCTGGTATGGGGGTGAAGAAGTAGGGAATGAAATATGTTGCAAATCATGGTTGTATATTTCCATATTTATGTAGGTATTTAACCGAAGGATTATTTAATATGTAAATGGCCTGATTACAACCAATATATATTGAGTATGCATTAGAAGCTGCATTGTGTACTCGCAAATGTGTAAGAAAGTATACTTTATTGTATACATCTGAGGTATTTTAGCAGCATCTCAATGAAACAAATATCACGTTCTGCATAACGTATTATTTTGGTTGACTACACTATAATATGCGGATTACATGTAACGTAACTGACCTATAATGGGTCATCATACTTCAGCGACTCATTATGATCTTACTCGGTGGCGCGCGCAGCTCGCCATATCTTTTAACACCTTCAAAGTAGGATCGATTTCCCAGATAAACAATTAAATATGTGCATTTAAAATAAAATAAATCCTGTTCATTGTAATTTTAATATCCTAATAAACTGAGTTCATTCCCTTTATTTCAATATTGTTCTATATAGGTTACCTGCAAAAAAACAAAAACTACGCCCTGGACTCAACAGTAGGCACTGCCATCTGTTGTAGTACCGGCAAACAATCTCAAGGTCTTGTCATCATGCTGCCATCCGATCAGTATTTAATTACAGACAATTAGCGAGATCAGATCTTCTTGTAGGAATTCAGGAATTTGAAATTATAGTGTGGTCGACCAAAAACAGTCGTATGGCAATGGTAATTAACAATCGCAACCGCTCGTTTCATAAACATATTCGCGTCTCAATTACTACCTTTATAGTCTTGTTGCATAATATAGCATATCATTTGTCGCCATTTGGTTTGCTTAGCTGTTAATTTGTGACCAATTGCTTACAGTAATATACTAGCTTCACAAAAGCTTGTTTACAACGTTTAGGGGTTGATAAGAGGCAGCAAAAACCAACGTCTATTTCATACGAGAAAACTTTGTTAGGGGTTACATTTTCCCCTGGGTAGCTATAAAGATACTCCATACTGAATTTTCAAGGATTTATTACGGATAAAATTGCGGTTTTGTCTTTCAAGTGCAAATGCGGCGTGTGCAAGTGTGTACAAATAGTGTATGAAATTATTTTAAGACGACTGTGGTTTTCTTATGTTTTTGCCACTTTAAAATCTCCCCCATTATCCAATTTTGGTTCATCTCTTTTAAATATTCTGCATGCATTCTTTGAAGGTGAATAAAGAGTGAACCTTTATTGATATCAAGTGCAGTTTTAGATTTATTCTTTTAATAATTTAATACATGATTGATTTTTATAAAATTAAAGCTTTCAGGTGCTTTATCTTTTTCCAGCAAGCATTTTAATGTTATTCAAAACTTAATGTTTGATTGTAAAGAATTATATGTGATAAATAATATGCAAAAATTAAAAAATCAAACGTTCAGATTTTCAATCCATGAAATTTTACACGTGAAGCTGGATTACATACCTAGACAAGGTGTGATTGTAACGTGTAACTGTTACAAGCATAGTTTTTTTATATATTTGATACATATAAGTTGTAATTTATTATTGTTTCCATGAATATTTATATGCATATATTTTTTAAATGGTTCATTTCTGAATTCCTCGTGTATGTTGACGTTTTAAAATAAGTGTATTTAACCTATATGATGCTTAATGTAAACTTATACTGAATTATCATGATCTTCTATGCATTAAACTTATTCACTGTAACAAGGTACCTTCAATTTGTTTCATATCTATACAAATATTAATTTTGTTACTGCATAATTATACTACGGATATATAAACAAACTACGTGTTGGTACGTAGTATCCGATAGTTATAATTGAAATAAGGTGACAATACATTTGTGAAATTAACACAAGCATGTTTATTCGGATAAATTAATATAAATTTGCACTTAATTGACAAAATAATAGAACTTGGTTTTAAAATTAAAATCTTGAAAATGTAAATACTCATCCATAGAATAATTCGTTCCCGGAGAAGCCACGCCAGGCTACAAAGAGCATCGCTAAACCGGAGCATATATGTAGGTTTATTTAAATTAAAACAATTTTCAATTTAATTTACACATATGCGCACACTCTTTCCGAAGATTTTATTTTCCATTTGAATGTCGACCAACTTTGGTATTCATTGAATAACTCTCTTTTTCCAGTTCACACGAGACTGAATTTTCATTTTAGAAAATTATGTCTTTGGAAAGTTAGATAGGTACATAGGACTATGAAAATTACTTTTCTGTTATAATTACTCTAAAAAACCTAAGATTATAGTTTCAGCTACATTAGTCGACATTGAAATGGATTGCAATACCGAGTACCTACCCTTAAGAAGAGATTAAAAGTCTTATCCCACCATTATTAAAACTGCTAAATTTATTATCCATTATCTCTGATGTCATTTAAGACATGAGACTGACTTTTTTATAAAATGTAGATGAATACCTTCTAGGTTTATTGATCTACTTTTATATAATAAGTATTTTCATTAAGGAAGACAGGCTCATTCTTCTCAATTATACTATCTTTTGATTAACATCCCCTACCAGAAAATGCCATTCACAGAAAAAGCTGTTCAAAGAAAAACTAGAGAAAAAAACTCGCATATGTTTGCAAAGAAAGAAAGCTGATGGCTGGAACACACTGACGTTGCATTAGGCAACAGTGATACCAATTTGTTGAACAAAGCTTCCCCTAAAAAAAGGCATGAAGCTTACCGCTCTACACCAAAGTGCGTAGGAATTATTATTATTATTATTATTATTATTATTGTTATTACTACTACTTTGTGAAGTGATTCAGAATTCACAGAACAAAATGGCACATCAGTACAATTTTTAAAAACATATTTAATTATATACAATATTTCTAAAATTATAAAATATACATCAAATTAAATAGAAAATTTGTAAGACTATGCAAAAACTACACTGTCAGTTTTAAGCAACCTTCCCCATTTAGTCTCTCCTTAAAGGATAGGTCGCTTAACTTGCATGGTGTTACAAAAGCTCGTTTACATTTCAGGTGCGAAAGAGGAGGTAAAAACAAACATCTGTTTCATCGTGTATATATGACTAAGAATTCTAATACTTAGACGCCTCATATTCGTGTTATGTATTGGTTTTTCGTCTCTGGTACGTGAATGCATACAGGATATGGAATATGTCTTTTACAGATGTTGGTCAAGATGTCATATATTTAAATGAATGCACAATTGATACTTACGTATTACTTGCATATACTGAAAAATGCTAGAACTTTATTGAATAATCTCTGCAGTTAACGCCCGGCAGTTTTAAGCGCATCATATATCTAGACACTAATATGTTGTCCTTTCACTCTTTTAGTCATTTCACGTTGAAACTAAAAGCTGTAAAGTACAGGCACTGATACTTTTCCCATTAAAAGCTGCTTATGTTCATCTTCGTTCTTTTTCTCTTCTTCCGTTCAGAAATTAGGTAAATTCACTTTTTCCGATTTCTAATATAAAGCCATCTCTTGCATGGTGGATTTAATTATAATTTTATAAAGATTATTAAAATGATTTATAGCTCTTTAATAGTTTATAATAAAACATTGGTATTCTAAATCACAAATAAGTTAAACTTTTAAAGCTTCACTTATATAAACCAAAGAAGAAACTTTATTAAATTATTATAAAGATACACAAATCCCGAGTTGTTTATCGTTTATTATCTTTTGGGGTAATTTGGTTTTTGACGTTCTATCAATATTTTATTTTCAATTTTATTTTTCCATCATCTTACATTTCATTAGTGGAAAATATACTCAAATCTGGTCTTATGCTTTAATGATTTTCATTATTTTTATCATCTCTAGTACATATTCTTACATATCTCATAAACTTCATCTCTGCAGCCTGAATGCGCCTTCATTGTTTTATTTTTTACTTTTAATTAATTGTCCATGATTCGGAAACATGTACAAACCATCACTTTGTAGAACTTCACTTTTCTAGTTGTTTCTCTCCTTAACGTTCTGTAGGTTTTCCACAAGTGGCTTGGAATTCGTTAACTTTCATCTCAATGTCTTTGTCAAATTACTTTCTATTCGAAGTCAGATATTTATTATAATTTTTTCCACATATTAATATTATCTAATAATTTTCTTCCTTTTAAAGTCATTAACTTTGTTTTAATTTAATTATCTTTAAATTATTTTGCATTCCGTTTTGGCTTGAAATACGCACTAATATTTGCAGTTTACCTTCTGTTACCTGGATAATTATTTAATCACCAGCGTATAAAAGGCATTTAAAGATGCATTTAAATCTATTTTAATACAACATTGCATTTTATTCACCTCCTAGGTCATCCATATTTGTTATCCGATATTTTGAATACTACTTTGGCATTTCAATATAGATTTTAATGGAATTAATGAGCTGCTTTGGAAAACCTCTTATTTGTAATACCTTCCATGGGAGTTACATATATTTAATTATTTAAGAAGCGATGGATTCAGTCATTTAAATGTGAATGGGTAAGGACAAATAAACAGATCAATTTTGTCTTACTATCTATATCAATGATTTTTTCAATACCTCATTGAGCATTTCATTTATTTTTTTTGTAAATGTGTATTAAGAGTCTGTACGAAGTTTAAAGCTTGTTTTCTCTTTTGAGTTTAAAAGAATAAAATTATGACAGAAAGTTAGGCCCGAAGTTAAACTATTAAGTTTAATACAAAGATTTTTTGTGTGTAAATCATAATTTACATTTCTGCCAATAACTTATTCATTAGCACCTTTTCAAAATAATCATCAAAATAAGTTTAAAATATTTATTGAGATTCATATAAGGTATTTTTCGAAGTTTTAAGTTTTGAATGCTTAATTTTATAAAACCAGCTAAATCGATAAGAACGAATAACCTAAACGACTACTTTGTAGGAGTTCCTTTTTATTTTGCAGCAAAGTGTGATACTTGCCTTCAGGCAAAGCGTTTATGAGGCTCTTACTCCGTAAGTAATATTCTTAAAGCTCACTGATTTCCTTCTGATACAGTTTGCAAAATCTAGCGACGAACGTACATGCAGATAAAAAGATATTACGGAGCGTTTAGCTCGCATGACACGTTTCTCCTTCGGACAAGGGGGGAAAACTCGTCTCACTTGACGCGCTGCAACGCGATAAAAACTACATTGGCCCTGGAGGGGAGCTGTGATGCCCATTTAGATCTGAACAACGCAGAGCACCCTCTACTAGCCTGCGAAAATTATAGTCACTTATACAGCATCTCTGCGGTTAGCAGTGGCGTGAGCAAAATGCTTCTCTCGGTCGCTGTACTTTCACTTTACAACATTATTACTAACGTTTCCTTACATTCAATACACACCGTCAACTGTATAAAACTTTAAAGTAATTTAAAATGCCTTTTAGTACTATTGGAAGAAATAAATATTTTCAGACCAAAGGTCGCTGAAACTACGACTTTTTTGTACTAGCTTTCCTGGTTCAAATTTAAGCTTAAAAGCTAAGTATTGATTGATATACTCGAATTAGGAAAAGTTGTCTGAATGAAGCTCTTCCTTTAGTCTTGGCCATTTGACTTGAGACGCCGAGAGCTTTTGGACTGGCTTAAGTAAATCAAGAATTCAGAAGAAGCTGAAAATGTAAGATGGAGTTTATTACTGAATTGATAGTATACAACCAGGTTCTTTGAAAACCGTGAAAACTTAGTTTTGGTTCTTTGAGATAATGATGCCAATGAATACCAAGTGGATGGCTTGCTTCAAAATGGCGTATCAATGCTAAAAATATTTTCTGTGTTAGCTAAGAAAAATTAGACCGCTATACATCCCGGGATCAAAAAATTCTTTTAACAGTTCAACATGCTTGTTCTTGCGCAGCATGAAAGCTAAATAAAACCTCTTAAGTATTCAAAATACTGGAATGAGGGCACAACAAATTCATTCATAACATCTTCCAAAATATTTGGCAATGTTATTAGAAGCAGAATGTAGAAGTACAAAGTAAAATGTAAGATGGAAGAAAATAAACTCCATTGAAAAATTTAACAAAAAGAAGCGTGAAATAGTCAGCTACGAGATGAAGACTATATACATTAGAACCTGTTTATCCAATTCATACTTTATTTCATACATATTAGATTATAATTATACATGGCTTCATGATGAACAGTAGAGGTATGTAATTCATTGAGGTAAAGGCGTATTCCATTATTTAAGACTGCAGCTTAATATATATGCTAAAATTCTTGGAGCAAAAACTGCAGGCACTCATAGTGGAGTTCACGGCCTTAATCAGCAAATTGTTAAACTCCATCCTGGGTACGAAACTCATCTTAGAAAATAAAAAAGACTGACGTATCTGAGTTCTGAATCTTCCTCGAATTTACATCAACTTTCTAATAGGTGTAGAGGCGAATTTGAAAAGACAGTGCACCTACACAAGCATCCTGTTCATATATCTAAAACACAGATCATTCCACTTGCCACTGGAAATTGTTAATTGCAGTTACATATTATTCTTATATTAAACGTAACTAACATCATAAAATAATTTGATAAAATGACCTTAAAGCTTCAATAAAAAATCTCAGAAACCATCTATATTCATATTAATGTAATTTCTAGCCTGTGTTTAAAAGAAGAAGAGTTATTTTTGTCTTCTTGTGCTCCTCTTGTTTTATATAATCATTTGTAAAATACTAAGGTTTGTGAATTTGACAGTCCCTACTTTTGGGAAAGCTGAAAGCTTTCTTTTTGAATAAAATAGTTACTGTTCTCTTTTAAAAGCTGTCCTTTTTTACCAAATGGACAACCAGGTTACTTTCATATACATCTTTATCTCCTCTTTTATGCTCTAATGACACAACATTCAAGTGTTGGATGTTATATGCATGTACTGCAAATTACATTTTTGGTATTATTGCAAACTCTCTCACAGTGAGACTAAAAATCAGCATACAAACATTTCTGAAACATCAACTAAAACATAATTTTTGACAACGTTATAGATACTCGGATACTCATTCAAGTTACACAATAATTGTGGAATAAGAATTGCTACTAAGGCAATAAGAATAACAAATATTATCTATGCATGAATATCTGAAAAATAATTAAATATGAAATCAAATCCAACATAAAGATGTAACACAAAAAAGAACAGAAACAAACGATCAAGGTGACAGAATATTACATTAGTATAAAGAACATTATTGTGATAATGGATTTACTGTTTGTTTAGCACTCTTTATACATAGATTGTATATTTGTATAATTTCGGTACCAAGATTATTTCTAGTTTTATTCGTGTTTTATCCATGCTTTTAAATTAATTTACAGAAAAGCGTATCCATATTTAGTGGTTTTTAATACATTGCCTCTTCTATTATATTTATATTAAACCAAGAAAAAGTTTTAACTTCAGATGCTGCATCTTTCTTAAATAACCTCCAGCTATAGTTGTTTCTATAAGTAATGTTTATTCGCTGCTATTATATTTTAATGTGATATTTTCCTAAGTCATTCCCAAATCAGAAACTGCTCAAACGGCTAGTTGGGGGTTCTTGTAAGCAGTAGCGAAGTAAGCTTCTAGTGCATTATATTATGTCTAAGCGTTCGCAAAATATGTTTGATGGACAAGTACAGGTAAGCCAAAAGACTCCGAACCGCCTGCGCGGTGTTTTTCCTGTCCGAGTCCTCGGCGCTCGTTGCCGTAGGCCGCCATCATAGAAAGGCGCGGATGAAACGATGGAACATTTTTAAAACGAATTTTAAAGGCTTTACTTATCAACTTTATGAATGGAAATGCTGAAACTGGCCACCGTCATTGTCCATACATTGTTGGCACCTCTTTAGGAAACCATCCATCATGACCGATGTCGTCTAATGTTTCTTCGGTAAGAACCGAACACCGTCTTTTAGATTTCTTAGCCTGAACACTTCCTGTGGCCTGAAATTTACTGTGAAGTTCATGGATTGTTGTACGGCCTGGAACTTTTATACCTGGAAATCTTTCTGCAAAGCGTACTTTCACTTGGCGAGCTCATCGAGTTAACACATACGAATCATAAATAAATACACGCTACGCAGTAGAAAACATATACTGAGCCATAATATACTTTGTGACTAAGTACAGGGCAAAATAATAAATAACTCGTAATAACTGAACTACATCACATCACCGTCAACTCAAAACTGGACTTCACACTGCACAGCAAAACCACAACAGCGTGACTTTGTTTATAGCAGCAGTGCTTTATCATGTTTTTATCATATTTCCTCACGCGCAGCCGGTAATATTGTTCATAAAACACCCCTCTGGGGTAACTTAAAACATAAAGTGCATAAGACAAACCCACACACCCTGGAAGAATTAAAACAAAATATCCGCCAGGAAATTTCTCAGCATAAACTACGGCGAGTGATGGATAGTTTCCTAAAGAGCTGCCAAAAATGTATGGACAACGACGGTGGCCACTTTCAGCATCTCCTTTCATAAAGTTGGTAAGTAAAGCCTTTAAAAGTAGTTTTAAAAATGTTGTATGGTTTCATCCGCGCCCTAGGTTTAAGATATTTGCATGAGTATTAAAATGTATGTTATCTTAAATTTTGCGTGAATTGTCCGTGAAGCCCTCTTTATTGTGAATTATTTTTTATAATTTTTTAAATGATATAAATATTGTTAAAACAGAAATTACTAATAAGAATTTTAATAATCAATCCATAATGTTATTCTTGGTATTAAATTTAATAAACCGAAGACAGGGACAAAATTTACTACATGAAAAATATAGATCTCGGATAAAACACAATTTTTTTGTGTGACATTAACCGTCTCTGAAGTATTCGTTATTAGTTCAAATTTTCCAATACCATATAAATTACTAAATTAATCATTCCTTTGTTTCAGGCGATGCCATGGAAACAGTATGAATATCAAGCCCAGAATACAGTGATCTTCATGTACTACGAGACGTGTTAATGAAATAACCTTTGCGAACGTTGAACGTTTATCTAGATTAACATGAAGTATATGGAAAAATAATCTTTTGTAGGAATAGTTGTAGAAGAGGTTTAAAATAAACGATAGTGGATAGAGAAGGATATGTGAATTTAAGACATTAGCTTTCCTGTATTTTCTTTGTATGGTGTAAAACTAGTGAAATTGCATGAAATTCGTATATGGTAGAAGTGCATTGAAGGTTTTAATTAAAAAAAATAGTTTGAAATATTATCGCTAAAGAAAATTCTAAAAGTAATTAGCTACCCATGTTAAGCAAGTTGTTTGAATTGCTTAACTTGATTAAATATGGGTATTCAGGGAGATGATTGGGATAAATGAAGAGTTGATGACAAGCTGCTTAAAAATTACTACTCAGTATTCTCTTGCTTTGTAGCTTGAGTAAATTAAATGCATGAAAAGGAATAATTGTGATTGTAATGGGACTTTTCAGCACTCTTGTAGTTGCCACTACCCACAAGATAGCGCTGTGGCTCCACCAGACTGTGCTACCAACATCTGAAAATCCAGCATGGTGCCGCTAAATTAAAACAGAAAAAGATATACGAAACAACTATGGTTTGCACATTGACTTCCAGTTAGAACTTCTACTCTAATTATTCCAGGAGAACAGCGATTCTCAAAACTTCACATTGTAAGTTCTGCAATTCTCAAGCTCTTTACAAATATTACATATAATTTTCTGTCAGCGACAGCGACATTCGAAAAATATGTACAATTAATGAAAGAATTTCAAAATTTAGAGTGGTATACTAACTAATTTTGACAAAAAGTGCAATATCTGTGGTTGAAACAAAGCTGAATGTATATATATATATATACATTTATTTATTTATTTAAGTGTGTACGTGTGTTTGTGTGTTCTTCAACATCAAGTTACTGCTTCGTTTCAAATTAGGTTTGAAATGCATGCAGAAGAGCTGCAATTGGTGAATTCCGAAAAAATAAACTTGTTTCTCTATGAAGAGAAATACCATCCTTCTGACTGGTTGAGTGTACGGGATCGTAACTTATAAAAGATTGAGGCTTAACATTAATTTATTACCGAAGCAGCTGTTTCTGATTTCAGGATTCCCTTTGCGTCTTCCGACATCATAAATGTAGCGAATATATAAATGGTGTTTTCAAATATCATACTTTTTGCAGCATTTCTAAAGCTCATAAATACGTACATCCAAACAAGTATAAAATGTGTAGCTAAACATAGGTAAGGGATGCTTTTAAATTAATATGAAATATCTGGTTTGTTTTGTTGTTTATTTTTTTGCAGGTTTTTGGATTTCTTAAGCTTTACTTCTACAGTATATAAATGGCGTAAATATTATTATGCCAAGCTTTGTTTTACCTGGCAATCTTTTAGTTAAGGAAGTTTTCATATGCAGCATGTAAGTAAATAAATATTTATTCTCACATTATCCTAAAAGCCTTAAGACAGAGTGAACTCAAATGGAAGACCTCCATAGACACCTGATGAATCTAACAAGAACACCATTTTACAATATGTAAAGGTAATGTCCACAATGCAAGACATTCAATAGGTCACACACCACTAAGCATTGCTCCTAGCACTGACCCTGCAACCCTGGATGTGGTTTAGGTTGAACGCTTTTTACTTTCTCTACTACGTATAGTAAGTAGGGGAAGTATTGTATTCCACCCAAAAATTCGATACCGAGTTTCGCAGGAAATACATGTTTTGAGGTGCACTGAATGCATATAAATCATTTTTGGAAACATGTCCGTGTGTGTGTGTGTGTGTGTGTGTCTGTCTGTGAACAGCATAACTCAGAAACGAACAGTCGGATAAACACCAAACTTGGTATTTAGGTTCAGTATCTTCCAGAGGTGCGACACCAAGGTTTTCAAGAAAATCTCCCCACCCCAGATTACCCTTTACATGGAACATTTTTAGAAAATTTTAATTTTCTCAAAAATGGCTCTAACGATTTTGATTAAAATATCATATATTTTCTGGGAATGTCTCCAAAAGTATTCTTCATTGTGAAAGACTTTTGCATAACTGGTAAACCATAAGAGTAGACAAAATTTTACTACACAAAAATGTAGATCGCGTTAAAATACACAATTTATGTAATATATACATTTTTTGCTGAGTGAACCATTTTCGAGATATTGCTTGTTATTCCCTAAAATTTTCCAATACTTATACTTTTTCTCAAATGGGAATTCGTTATTCATTTTTTTTCTCCTGGTAATGTAAAGAGAATGGAATACTCCACATAGCAATCAGCTCTTAATCGATTTGACTATCGCTTAAAGCCTACCAATTCCACTTGCATCTACAAGAAAATTAGCAATAAGAAACATCTCGATATCTCGATTAACATGAAGTATATGGAGAATAAGCGTTTGTAAAAATGGTTTGTACAAGAGTACAGAAAATTATGAAAGTGTAACACATCAGATTTTTTGTATTCTATGGATGGATTTATACGTAAAATTAAAAAATAAATTTTAATGCAACTTTAAGTGCTTAATGCGTTAATCCGAGAAAACATGTGTTCCACAAAGTTATGATCATAAAATTATAACTACTATATTATTATTATTATTATTATTATTATTATTATTATTATTATTATTAGTCACTATATGTCTATACATGTATTATTCATCGGAGTGGTTGTTTACGACCCCTGATAATAATCGTTCACCCTCCCCAGTTTGCAATGATCGCCTCGTTTAAAAATTAGAGGAGGAAAGAGACTTAATTCTATACATTTGATTAGAATAACAGTTCCTCGTGTAAAATGCTGGATTATTTTGCCTTCCTATTACTTTCTCTATTATTCACCTACGGTAAACAGAGGAAGTATTGCACTCACCCAAAAATTGGGTACCATGTTTACATCTGAAATGCATGTTTTCAGTCTCCTTGGATGCTGTTTGCATCTTTAAAAAAGCTTCTGTGTGCCTGTGATCGGCATAATTCAAAAACGAAAAGTCGGTGAAATACCAATGTTGGTATTTAAGTTCAGCATCTTCTAAGGATGCGACATAAAAACTTTCGAGAACATTCCCCACGCTAAACTACTCTTTACATGGTATATTCTCCGAGTATTTTGACTTTCTCAAAAATGGATTTAACGATTTTAATTAAAAACTTATACTTAAGATATTTTCATGACAAATAAAATGTACATCATGAACTGTCTGGGAATAGTTCTCTTCATTCTGAATGACTTTTGCATAAATGACAAACCTTAAGAGAGAAGACAAATATTACTACACAAAAAATGTAGATCTCATTAAACCACACAATTTATGTCAGATAATTTTACTTATTTGTTTTTTTCACAATTTCCCAGATATTTCTTTGTTATTGGCTTGAATTTTCAAATAATTATACTTTTTTGATATGGGAAGTTTTTTCTCCAGTTCATGGAAAGAGCATGGAATTTCAAAGCTATTACACAGCGACACGGTCTATAAAACTCCGACTATCGATTTATCTTCTGTATCGTAAAACGAAATGTGTAAACGTGGATTGAAAGTTTATGCGGATTAACCAGAAGTAGCTAGAACAATAAGCTTTTGTAAGAATAGTTTGTATAAAAGTGTGCAGAGAAAGTCATGTGAATGTAACTTTTAGGAAGAAATCGTATGCTGCAGGGTAAGTGATAGCATTTAAGATTTCTTAAATTGCACTTTTGTTTCAGTTTAGTTTCATCAGCTGTTCTTGCTTTGAACTTTTTGAAGGCAGAAGTTAGGTAGGTAGGGGCTGAATTTGCGAGTTCAATTACTGTCATTATCTTACTATTCGAATTAAATTCACTTGCCCAAAAGTCATCTTTTTTTATAACATGGACAGGGAAAGAGCAAAAAAGACATTGTCGTTGCAGACGAAAGAGACACTCGGTCTAAATTATCCGAAATCAAAAGCCCTTCTTCATGCCACCCAATTCTTTGGCTACTTCAAAACTCAAATTAAGGGGAAACAATGCCAAACTACTGGAATTGCTCATACGCATAACTCGAGATTCTGCATGATGCATCGTACAATGCCAATGGAAATAATGAACGGTTTCATAAAAATGTAATATATTACATCGACACGACGTTCTCTACCCACTCTATCATAATGTCTTCGTGATAATCGAGATAAACGTTTGCAGAAATGTGATTATTACACATTCCGGTTTAGGTACAAGAGGGATACAGGACACTGAAACGATAGTCATATCTTAAAACGGGTCGCTATGTGCTGGCGCTGAAATTCCAATCTAGTGCATAACCATTAAAAAAATACCAACGGCGACTTAGCACTTCTAAAATTATGAACTATTTGAAAATTAAAACCAATAACAAAAAATATCTTGCTAATGATTAATATTAAAAAAAAGTATCTGATGTGGTACATTCACATGGATTTCTCTACTCTATCATTTATTAGTGGGTATACAATCTATTCTTACGAAATATTATTTTTCTATCTATTTAATTTTAATCTAAATAAACCTTTGCAGAAATAGCTACATTATACATTTCGTTACAAAGGGATCAGCGATAGTCAAATGTTTCAGAACTCGAGGGTATATGCGGGCCTTAAAATTCTATACCGTTTCCTTGCAATCGTGAGAAACAACTGAAAATCGATGGAACTTAAAAAGAATGACAAAGTATTGAAGAAATCGAAGCATTATATGCGATTAGACATAATTTCTTCCAAATGAAGTGGACTTCACAGGCTATTCCCAGAAAATTCAAGGTATACATTTTATTTGTAATACAAATATCTTTAACATGTGGCATTTTAATCAAAATCGTTAGCTATTTTTTAGTAAATCAAAATTTTCGAAAAATGTTTATGTAAAGAGTATCTGGGGTGGAGAACATTTTTAAAAATCTTTATGTCACATCTTTGGAAGATATTGAACCTAAATACCGAGTTTGGTATTTATCCGACTTTTCGTTTTTGAGTTATGCTGTTTTCTAAAAATGCTTTTTTTTTAATCAGATGGCCTCTAAACATGTATTTCCAGTGAACGAAATTTTGGGTGGAATACAATACTCCCCCTGCTTACTATCACTCGTGCTAGAGAAAGTAAATATGGCATAAATATTGTATGTGTTAACAAGATCTACAGATTTTGTGCAGTACGGTTTTATCTCCTACGGTTTACCAGTTAAACAAAATTACACAAAATTCAATCAGAATAAAGAATAATTCGCTGGATATTCGCAAACATTTTAAGAAATAACTTTATTTACGATGTAAATATATTATATGTTGTTTTCATTGAAATCTTTGGAGTTATTTATGGAAATAAAGCATAACGAACATTTTCCACGTAAAGGGTAGATTTGGATGTGAGGATTTTCTTGAAAGTCTTCATGTCGGATCCTTGGAAGATGCTGAAATTAAATACCAACTTTGGTATTTAGCTGATATTTTTTTTAACTACGCTGTTCACAGAAACGCGTGCACGTTTTTTTTCTGAAATTGCCTATTTGTGTTTTATCAAAACGTGTATATATACACATCTCTCTCTCTACACACACACACACACACACATATATATATATATATATATATATATATATATGTGTGTGTGTGTGTGTGAGAGAGAGAGAGATTTATATTGAATATTTGGGTGGAATTAAATTATTCGTTTATATACTTGTATATAAAGTAAAATGTTTATGTGTGTAAGGTAGCCAGAGGATTATTTGTGAACTTCTTTTTCTTTTGAAAGTTTATAGTCGCTTTAACATAATAAAATAAATATTTAACAATAAAACAATGAGGTTATTTAACATACTGGCAGTTTTAAACCATTACAATGAACTAGCATGCAAAATTATAACACTATATCTAATCAAATTGAGTATTATATACTTTTACATAAATTTGTGCTTTTAAAAAATTCGACTATCTTAGGTTACATCGAATAGTTAATTGCTGTTTGTAAATCATTGGGTATCTGGTAGTATTATCTCCATTGATCGTTTTGTGGACATAACACTACTATGTGTTTCGTCCTTAACAGAATGTTACACTGGCGATAGATGGGTGGTTGGTCTTTTGAAAGAAGATAACTGTGTATGATCTTGGTGTGTTCCATTCTCAGTCTGGATATTATAACCTGATCTTGTCTGGAAAGAGAATTACTGGGAAGATGCGTCGAAAAACTCGATGTTATATCACGGAGTTTGCTTCTCGTGGAGTCAAGTCATCCTACCTTCCACTATAGGTAGAGCTTCTTTTTAATGGTTGAAATAACACCATGGGCTAGTGTAGTTATAGTTGGGTCACTTAGTGGATGTTTAGTGGCTTCTCTTGTTGTCTGATCCGTCAATTCGTTGCCTTGTATTCCAATGTGGGATGGAATCCATATTAAAGACACTTGCATTCCTTGCTTACTGGTTCTATGAAGTAGGGTTTGAATTTCTTGTGTAAGAATATGGCTTGATGACAAATTGTTGTTACTCTCTTTTAGAATATGATTGTGTAACAACCCGGCGTTGCATGGCGGGGGAAAAGGAAGCTCATGTAACACTTCGCCCATCGGAATGGGGCGGTCTCAGAGTTCCGGGTCTCCCAGTGGTATGTGCAAACCTGCAGGAGGGAGCCAGTTGCCATCCAGGGAGTTTCAGGAAAAAGGTAGGGACCTTGTCCTCTGCGCTGTCGTGTCTCCTAGTCCGGCCGCCTCTGTCTCCTCTCACCTCACCGGAGTCCTGTCAGGGGCTTAGGAACAAAAGATCTTGTATGTTGAGGTGCCAAATCCACCTTCGCTCCTAGTCCTAACGTCACTTCAATATCAAGGTCATACTGTGATCTTTGACACATATGATCCAGTGTCTGCCGGACAGATGAACTTATTTATATAGTCGCCTTCCTGTACCATCGGCTTGGGTCCTGATAATGAATATCCAATTAAGCATTTGTTTGGTGGTTAATGGAAATCACAAGAATACCTCAGTCAGAGACATGGCAGCACATGACACTTGAGTCATGTTGCCCGTTCCTAACTTTATAGCCGTAGAAGGTAGCAAGGTATAGCGGGCAGAGATAATCATTGAACATTTTCCAACCAGATTTTCCAGCCTAAGGTGGTTGTCCTAGATCGACTCTATTTATCCCTGTATCGTCTAAATTTTAATAAATAAAATAGTTTTTTCAACGATAGTGTTATTTGATCCACTTCCTATTCATACTGCCATGGTGGAAAGTTTAATTTCCTGCATTCAATGCATGAAGTGTTTTCGCTATTTTACGGCACGTATATACATTAACTATATAAAATCCTCTAACTTCTTATATATTTATTATTGTAAACATGAAATGTAACTATATTTCATAGTTGAATTTTACCATTTAAATCTAACCTGGGTTCATTACTTCCTTTTGGTTTGTTAATATTTATTTATTATTAATTCATGCAGCAGCTTAGGATGATCTGCTGGTTATTGAGTTCTTTTAAGATCAACAACCAGGTGCGGGTAATTGATCGCTAATTCGACACCAATGTTAAAGTTGTTGACCTTGCTACTGGAACCACCATGTTCAACAACTGTTAGCAAATTACTAATTTTATTTTCGCGCAAGTACTATTTCTATTAGACACTGTCGTCGAAAAAATAGTATGGAATACACATCCTTAACTTACTGGAAAATCTCGATCATCAATGCTGCATTTGCCGAACTAGTATCGCATTTGAGAATATACCTCATTACGCATATAAATTAGAGTTGCAATACAACGCATACGTAACCGGCAGTAACGAGAACCAAATATAGTTTGTGGCTTGTGTGGTAAAGGTATCACTTCTTGGCCTTGACTGGAACAAACGCCACTGCTACAACAGCTATGTCGATGAAAAAGTGGACCCTGTAGATGAATGTATTAACATGACGATCGCTTAAAATTAAACGCCTCATCTCTTGTTCTTTTTCTCTCTTAGCGATATCATCTCCCGTAATAAGATAAAAATTGGCAGTGGCAGTGGCAGCATGTGATGCGAATCGGGAACAAGCTCCAAGAATCTCCTCCTCCCAGCATCAGGTAGCACACGCGCACTACATGGAGTTGACGTAGGCAGAAAATAATTAAATTTAAAAAGAAAATCAGATACACTGACTCTCTTTGTACTCCACGAGGGCGTTGAACGGTACCAAAAGGTCGTAATCTCTTCTTCTTTATGGGCTATGTGCGTACAGGGAGGGCGTCGACTATAAAATAAGGGCGTGAAGGGCTCCGGAAGAGACAAAAAAGGAATGACAAAAATTGCGCGTTCAACGGATCCTAGTTCTCATTCGACGTACCAGTTGGAACCACCTGCTTACAGCGAAAAGTATATCGCTTTGTACGAGCTTAGATACTGTGATAATATCGATAACCTTTTACTCTTATGCTATTAGTGA
The DNA here is from genome assembly GCA_030765065.1 of Deroplatys truncata. Taxonomy (NCBI): domain Eukaryota; kingdom Metazoa; phylum Arthropoda; class Insecta; order Mantodea; family Mantidae; genus Deroplatys; species Deroplatys truncata. The sequence goes on from CM060978.1 coordinate 132,670,147, forward strand.
TAAAGTTTACTTCTGTTGAAAGTCGATAGTGGACGTTTTCGTTATTAAACATAGATAGCTTCATTCTCCTTAAACTTTTTGTCCTGCTGTTCTGTGGTGGACTTTCAGTTCTTGCAAAAGTGACCAACACCTTGTATAGAGGATGTCAGTTGATAAAACAGACGAAATTCTCAGCGGTCAGTTTAGGTTTCGGCTGGTAGAGCGAAAGAACTGATTCAGAGACTTGGAATTATCTTTCGACAGTCAGGGCACGGGAACTGACACAGCGATTTTATGGGCATCTTACTGCATATGTATATATGATTTTTTTATATTGTTCCTATCGCCGGACTTATTTAACAAAGAGTAACTATTACCGTTGCTGTTCTTTGTTTCTGTATAATTTCCGTTTTGACCAGCATAATTTCAGTCCATGCCTATATGCGGATTATTATTTCATTAAAATGCCAGACGAAAAGTTTAGATTAGACATAAGGATTTTCTTGTGCGAGCATATGAATGTGAAAAGTTATTCATGTCCAGAGGGTTATAGAGAATTCTCACAGAAGTTTCAAACACTAAGGCGAATTTTTATTAGATTTAAGTGAGAAAGAATACCTTTACTGGAAAAAAGGAACAAAACTAGAAGAACTTGTTTCGAAAGGATTAGCCCATTGGAAACTAATTTTTTAAGTTGAAATCCTGTAGGTGAATGCAGTGCAGGAATTATAACCATGTGACCACGTATGGCTCGAAAATTTCTGTAATCTGGTTAGTTGTTAAAAAACAGCAAATTATATTGCTTACACACAAGTAACAGTGAGCGAGATGTTATGGAACGGAGTTTCAGGGAGTCGGGTGCAACCTCGCTGCATACCGCTCCAGAGTTTTCCTGGTCAAAACATGATTTGACCGTTCTGTAGTGTGACAAAAATCATTCAATTTTAGAAAGAAAGAAAGAAAGAAAGAGAAAAAAATACTGCTGCCTACGTTTGTAAAGAGTACGAGTCTCCTTGGTTTTATTACCTTCTGATACACACTATGGCGAACTGGATAATAGGTGTTTTATCCATTAATAACTTTCCAAACGAAAACTTATAGCAGGACATAAAGAAAAAAAATTAATAGTTAGATTTTTTTTAGAGGTTGATGAAATGTTACAGAACAAAGGTTTATCAGCTTTCTTTTTCTTGCTGTTTTGATTATTATTTATATTATTTCTGTAAGAGGCATCTTAATAAATAATGTTTAAGGAGTTACATTTACCAACTCCGCGGTATACCTTATATTCAAGAGGTCCCGAGTTTAAATCTCGTGTAAGATGAGGTTTCTGAATAACATGTTCCGGGTTGTTCCCTTATTCTCAGAAGATGGATGTCAGCTAACTCTAAACTCATTTGTGCATCATTTCACCCATTCTATTTATTCATCTTCCGATGTGACATACCCTGTTAAAGTACGTTTTACATAAAATAAGTAAAACAAAACGTAATAAATAAATAAATAAATAAAAAGGGTTAAACTGATTTACTTTTGTTGTTAATGAAAGCAATATGCCAAAACATAATTTCTGAGTATCAAATATAGTTTGCTGCTTTCTTAAATGAACTATTTTATTCTGTATAGAGGATTAGAAGCCTAAAATGTTTTAAATTAAAAGAAATTGTGAATAATAAAACTCGAACTTCAGATAAAAAAATAGCATCTACTCCATACTATTGAATAAATTAATAGATTCACTATCGGTGCTGGAAATACTACGGCAATAGATGTAGATGGAGAAAGGGTCGGGAAGGAGTGAATGGGTGGGTGGGTCAGAGAGAGAGAGAGAGAGAGAGAGAGAGAGAGAAACAGCGAAAATGAAGAGGACATAACGACATGACACAAGCGGAGTTGTACACGCTCCTATTAATTATTTCAATATCGGTGCTGTAAATACTGACATATTCTCCGCTCAGCTGGACTTGCACGTTAATATACCCACGAGATGGCTCAGACGTCAAGCATTCGGAAGGTCCCGGATTCGATTCCCGGTGGCCGCCCACTCTGACCATAGGGTTTTTCGTGGTTTTCCTCTGGTCGCCTAGGCAAATGTTGGGATACTGTATTCTACCACGATCTCTCCCTTCCCTCATTTCCTGCCATTTCATCTTTCAGGCAGGACTGCGGGTTCCGGTGAATGACAGATGGCATTGTCGCTGCGTCGCCCTCTCGCGGGACTCTTCGCCTCTACTGGCGAGAACGGGTGTTTGTAATGGAAATGATAGGAACTTCTGCGCGTCTCTGTAATCCCGTCTTCCTGCGAACCTGCGACCTCCTGCGGCTCCTTCGCTTCATCCCTGCCTCCCGGGAGTGAAGCCACAGTTGGTCGCAGTGGGGAGGTGTTCCCCTCCGGTAATTCCATCCTACATCCTATACATTTTTATTTGTTTTAATTCTTATAAATATATTCATATCTAAGATGGTTAATATTAGAGATCATTAAGCTTTATTTCTAAGATAAGTGTGGGTAATTATTTCCGAGAGTTTAATTACATGCACTACGTAAAATAAATCATGGCACATTACTGCGTTAAAAATTCACAGGGATACAAAAACCTCTCCATTATATGTAGAATAGGTGCACGATAAAAGTGCTACTGAGGTATTTGAAATCTTAAAAATATGTTCTAATTTTAAAATAATTTTAGATTGTATATTATTTTTCTATTTTCTTATTAACTAAACCTTATTTTGTATTTTATTTGTGTAGCCCCCTTTAACTCCTGTGGTCATATCGGCGGCTTTTACTTGAGTAATATCTAATTCTGTCATTACTCGTTGAACTGTGAGTTTGTTAATACTCTTTCCTATTAAACAGCCTCATATTCACACTTTCAGACTATGCGGAGGATAGGAAATGATTCCGCTTAAAGAAAAATTCCCTGCCCCAGCCGGGAATCGAACCCGAAACATTTGGAGTGAGAAGACGCCGAGTTCTCTTTAGTAGTCTATTGTTAACTCATATACTATTTATACCGTGTAGATATTATAGGAATCTTTCATATATGTTTACTTCTGAAATACATTATTTTTCATGAGAAAATGTAAGCCAAAGCGATATTAGGAACAGAAAGGTTCTACAGAATAAAATGCTATTTTATGGTAGATATTGATCCGCGTATCGCATATCTTCATGTAACAAGTTTAGGTACGGTACAGGGTGATGAAGGTAGGAGGAGGTGCGGCGAAATGCACGCTTTTTACGCCTACTTTACCTTCGAATTTCCAGATTGACGACAGCTGTGTCCTTAGCGACTTTAGATAGTACATCCAGGATACCACGCCTGTCTACAAGGACAGGTACGGGACGAAGATAACGATGCTTAGAGACAATTCTCTCCTAAAAGCACATCCACTCCTTACTACAGAAAAAGTCGTGGTACATAAGAAAGCATCACAACATTCGATAGGGAAAAATCATGAAAACAAACTCTTAGTAGGATGGTTGGTCACCTGGGCTTTTAACCCTGAACACTCCGAATGTGAGACTATCGCTTGTGCTATCCTGTTCGGTTCGTACGAAGATTTTGCTATTGATATATAAGATACATATACGATGATAATGAAATAGTGATTTAGGATACAAGTGTTAAAAGGGGAGATTTATTTTGAGAGTAGCAATGTTTGCGGAGCGAGGCTAAAATCCTGTAAGTACATGTTGTCATACTATTTTCAGACAGCTCTTAATACTATATTATAAATACCCAGTAGAAATCTGTGTGGAAATAGCATGCTCAATGTTGAACTCTAGACTGTTGTAGTTCGGCCTTCGTTGTTGTTTGACCTTTATAGCACCAGTGCTGACAGCATGATCGCTTACACAATTATACGTTCTATAATAATAGAAATCTGTGTCAGAATAACGGTTCTGGTTTTTTTCCATTTTTCATTCTTTAAATATCAAAACATAGATATATTTTTTACCTTGGACAATTGAAATCTGTTGTATGCAATGTCGTACTGTTTTCCCGACTTCTTTGGTAACAATTCCAACGTTATTGTTATTTCTTCTGGTTCAGCCGAGTCTCTCAAATAATTCGTCACATTAATCGGTAAACATGGTCTCCGCTTAATATACTGAAAATATTTAGAAAATCAAACAAGGGTTAGTTTTAAAAAAATTAAATGATTTTATTGTTTTTCAAAATATTTCGCTTTAACATCAATACATTTTTACATTCGATGAAACTAGTCCTTCGCACAATGATGCCACTCTTCCTGAGCACTTTCAGGTTTTTATAATGTTCCACTACTTCATCTGATGATGAAAAATTTATTTCATACATCCTATCTTTAATTTTTGAAAACAAAACGAAATCACAAGATGCTAGGTCAGGGCTGTATGGCGGAGGGTTCATGGTGCTAACCACATAATCAATTTTGCCGTATGCGACGATGAGTTGTCATGATGTAGCATTATTTTTCCTTTTGGGCGTTTTTTTAAAGAAAAATTATGATTACCAGACATTTTTGTACCAATCAGCAGTAACGGTACGTCTATCTTCTAATGCTATAGTAGAAATGTGAGCCTTTTACAAAAAAAAACTAGCAACCATCTTCTTACCAGCACTGCGAATTCGTCGGCTTTTGTAGGCTTAGATTGTGTTCGAAAGACCCATTGACCCGACGGACTTTTCTTTTCAGGATCAAAGCAACAAATCCAGGATTTATCACCAGTAACGATATTCCAAACCAAATTCGAAGGGCCACCTTGGAATTTTTCCAGAGTTTTTCTGCAGCAATCAATACGTTTTGTTTTTGATCGGGAGTCAGTTTATGTGGAAGCCATCAACAACATGGTTTTCTTTCGTTTAACCCTTGATGTAAAATGTTTTGGATTTGACTCATACTAATGCCCAATGTCGCCCAAATAAATACCTAAGATGTCCGTCGACCTTGTTCAAGCATTGCTCGTACAGCGGCAACATTTTCATTACTAACAGTAGTTCTTGGGCGTCCTTTACCAAATCCATCACTATGAAAAAACCGATCTCTTTTTAATCCGCTGTAGATGGGGCTTCTTCGCCAAATGCATTTCTAAGCCGATATTCATATTGTTTATGCGTCAATGACGATTTAAAAATCACAGCCCGGAATTGTTCTCTAGTCAAATTCGTTTTTGGGTGAACAAAAAATCTTTAAATGATGATAATTGACAAATTATTGGAGAAAATCGAACAAACTACACGGCAATCAACTTGCAAAACATTAGAAAGTAACTGACAAGTATAAACGATTTTGATTTGTTTTTAGAAACATGGCATTCTAATAATTTTTAGTATCGTCCTCATACATATCATTTCCATCAAAGAAAAAAGGGTGGTAACAATGGAGTGTATCCACTTAGTGGCTCATGTTAAAAGCTCTAGTTTTAGTGCCAGGTGTCTAAAACCATATTTGCAAACAGTCGTTTTGTTACTATGTGGGACTGGCATAGAGCTCATGTTGCCTCTTAACGAGGCGCTACAATACATTAATAAGGAGGGGATGGCTAAGGCGGTAATATCTGTGGCCGAATTCGGGAGGTCAAGGATTCAAATCCCATGGGTCGACTTATCTGAACATTTTATATTTTTTTCCGTGGTTTCTCACAAATCGCCAACTTAAATACTAGATTGGATTATTAATATCGCGACCCAAAGCTCCACCTAAAACATTAGATTAAAGCAATAGTAAAAATAAAAATAGATGGTAATACGAATGCTCCGCCATCTATCCACAGATAATAAAAGCAGGTAGACTGGACGGCACACTAATGCCATCTGCCCGACAGGAGTAGAAGCAGAGATGCAGTTGCCTTGCACGAAGATATCTGAGGACACGTGTCGGAGCTGGCATCTACCCAACAAGTATAGAAACAAAGGTACAATTGCCTAGCACTAAGGACTCTTTGGATGCGTTTTGAAGCAAGATGGAATGGTACAGGATGAGACCTAGAAGGTTAACTGTCCGCTACCACACAATGAGCCACGAAGTATCTCGAAACACATCCGCCGCGATATGAACATGTAGTTAAAGCGTCGTAAAATAGGGAGAAAAAACATGTGATATCGACAATTATTTCGCCATTTTGTGGTGCAACACACTGCATATACTCCGAAGAAATGAAAGGGGCTAACTCCTGTGTGTATCCATATCATGGTGAAAAAGAGAAAGTCGGAGAAAGAGGTGCGGGTGCCGAGGAACTGAACATCAGACGAATAAAGGCATTTGGAACTGAGAAGTGTCTAGAAGCAATGGCTGTGGAAGCAGAGAATACCTTCCGGCTTCACATAGAGGCGCGAGCATGAGCAAAAAGCTTGCTACTTATTGATTGTGCTCCAGAATTCAAGGTGAGCATGAGCTTTACGAATTTAGTTATGCATGTCTTTGTCAACGACATTGAATGGAATGCGGATACAGACTCATTTGTCCATGGTCAGTGAAGTTAACCAATAGACAGATCATAATTCAGTTTATGGATATTTTAGAAGTAACCACTGCAGCTTCAGACAAATCACAGTAATTATGCTTACTTGTATGATATCGGATCAAAATGGATCGGTCCATAAATAGTTAATAATGTTCGTTTGTTTCCTATTATATCTTACGTATAGGTTGGTGACGTAGGAGGATTTCAGCACATAGCCAGTACTTGGCCTATACGAGTAGTACCTATGACCTCTGGGAGAAAGGGGAAAGGAGAAAAGGATTAAAAAGGGTGCTCAGGACTGGTGGCAGCAGATACAACCCAACGAACACCAAAGAGTCCATTACGACAGAGCGCTCTTTCCGTGTCTTATAACATCATGATGTATTATAACATAAAAAATTAAAGTAATGTTATGAGTGGGAAGAGAATCTGAGATGGTATAGGTTATTTTCAATATCACAAATCATATCTACTATTTGGCAATCACAAACCAGACTAGCTGTTTACAGGTGATGTTATTTGGTGAAAACATTAACACAGTTTTGGCAATAAAAGAAAAAAACTATACTAAGCATTTCAGTGATTTATAAAACAAAATTCGTTTATTGTTACAAGTGACCCAAAGTGTTGCTTGCTTGTTAGCAATACGTTGTTAGTATCCTGCAGTAATCAGCAGAACTTTTAATAAATTATAGAAAGAGCCATAATAAGTAAGTAGCACAAAACATATGGAATTTAATAAATCACTTAGAAGTAAAGAAATGCATCCAAGAAGTGATTGTGCAATATGCGATTAGTGGGAATATTTTGAGAGAAAATTGACTCTATTTTTAAAATTACAGTATATTAATATAAGAACTGCTTCGTTACAGTCCATTAATTTTTTTACTCACAATTATTTTTAAAAATGAATATTTTTAGTCAAGAACAATCAACGTTCTGTCGTTCCTTTTACATATCAAAGATAGAGGCGGCACTGATTACGCAGTTCACTTAGAAGTTTCGTTCGAAGATTGATGAAACTCCACAATGTGCTTATTGACTGCCATGATAATGTCTAGAATTTTCCAAGCGACATTCGAGCCAGGCTCAAGATATCTCAACTGGGTTGTCAGCTTTAAGTAGTATCGAGTACAAGGAAGTCCCTACTACATGGGGGGGGGATGAAAAGACGAGATGTTTGCATTCTTTTACGTTCTTTTATTTTTTGTGTAGGTGTGTAGGTGTGTGTGTGTGTGTGTGTGTGTGTGAGAGAGAGAGAGAGAGGGAGAGGGAGCAAGAGATATTGCTTCATTTATATAGCCCTCTTTAACTTTTATGGTAATGTCGGGGGCTTTGACATTAGAAACAACTGATAGTGGTTTTAAAGTTGATTGGAGATTTTTAACAAGTTTATGTTGCTCAAAGAAACAAAACCGATTTATTTAAAATGCTTGGAAAAACATCTGTTTTTTTGGACAAAGATCACCATATTTAAAATTATTTTTAGGCGTTTTATAGCACATTTTCATAAAACTTTCCCTCTTTTCTCCGAATCATTGTTTGTACAATGTAGGTACATATATATATGCCCATATTGTATACGCATAAAACTCACAATGTTTTTAAGTAATGGTTTTAAGAATTATTCTTAAAAAGGTTGACTTACAAGAATGTTAGCACTATACCGTTTGTGGAGGAATATATGTTAAACGCAAAGGTAGTTTTGGCGATACAAATCACTTGCACAACAATGCTAGCTGATATAAAGGCGGTAAAAATAATTTAGAAACAATTACATTATTGGGGTAAAATGCTATTTTAGATGAATCCATAGATAAGGTCGCTCTTTCCTGAAGAATCATTTTAACTACTAATCAGGGAGATAGAGGATAAAGAGCCGTAAATTCTTGGTTAATGACATTGTTTTCCAACAATGAAACAAACGATATTAACACCAGAATGAAATAACAAGGAGAAAAAAATGTATAATTTTCATTCCGTGGAATACCAAAGAAAAGGAAAGTAGTAGATTTTGATCAAGGAGCGATTCCACGAGTTACATTTTGAGGCAGTATTTTTAACACTTAAATGATATCAGCCTAATTATATAATATAAAAAATAATAACAACCCGCCTTAAAGCAATATTTACATGTAATAATATATAAAGTGTATGTAACAGTCATTGTATTATGTTTATATTATTATGTACATCTATAATAATGTTATGTGAATGTATTACGTAGTTTTAACAATGCAGGAGCTGTGAGAATAGAAGCAAGCTGCTTTCCGTAGCAAACAGAATTACAAAGTAAAAGCCGAAAATTGCTAACAATGAGGTAACCTTGAGACAACAATAAATTAGAAAGTTTAATAAAGGCTACTAATAATTCTTGGAACAATAATAATTTAATATTTAAAACAGTTTTTAAATAGCTAATCAAAAACTAGAAAAAGCTTAAGTTAAATAAAATCATTCTATTGGAGTAGGCTTAGCCAATCAGACACTTAAAATAGAGGAAATGTTCAGGGGGGAGACGCTACAAGATTGCGTACCCGAGCAGTTCGGTACGGGTTCAGTGTGTGACATGAAAATTTATTGCGGTGAGAATAATATAAAGTTTACCTGTTAAAAAGTGCAAATAACAATAAACTCACAGCTCTATAGTAGGATATATCAGTGAATTGTTATTTAATCGTGTGAAGGATTAATAAAGTAAAAGTACAGTACAATTATAATTTGTGTAAGCCTTATTCTTTAGCCGTACCAGCCCTACTAAGAGATACGTGCTCTAAAATACTAATAACGCAGCCGAGGTATACATATACCATATTTAAATAAACACTAAAAACAAAAAGCTTGTTCTTAAACGTTGGGCGAAGGCCACCGGAAAAGTAAACGTGGGGCGAAGGCCACAGGAAAGTTTGTATCGTACGTGGGGCGAACGCTCTTAGAAACAATCTCCCGCAATTTATTTTTATTACTTCCATATACAACCCAGTAAAATGACCAATCCATCAGTTGCTTCAACTTCAGTCATTGTCGCCCCTTTATTGTAATAAAATGCTCGAAACGAAATTCTGCACAATGCTCAACTGTCCGTATCTTGAAGATCTGTTTTTAGTTGTTCATAGTGGTATGCAAACTCTACTGAAGAAAGTGAAGTTACCTTATGTGGAACTAGATAGATAAAATTAATATAATAATAGCAATAATAACAGAAGATATCAATATTGCTTGTGGGATTCTATTCACAAATAGAAAACGATGCAGATAAATCACCTTCGTCCTTCGTTACTCTCGAGATCGTGAAATTATGTCCAACACGGTGTTAAACAGATAATTTCTCATATACGCCAAGCATTTGATATCAACCAATCCAGTCTGTGTATGGCTTAAATATCAACCAAACACTTAGTTTTCTGTGTAAACTATCGCACCCTACTTCAGTCCCCAAAAACCCTATGAAATCATCGCACATGAAATTCAATTCTTCTCCGAAATAAACTTAATAAACCATAATGATTTTCACACAAGACAATATGCATTACAAAAATACATAAAATTGACAAATACTGCAATGTAAGCGCCTTTACACTCTATTCACGATACTGTATAAAGAAACAGCACACGTGATTTCAGTTCTGTAGATAAATTTCGCTCGTGCATGTGAAATTATCGAAAAACTATTCGAGGTACTGTTGTAGGGAACACTGGCTTAAGACTTGTCTCAAAATACTGCTATTGCCTATTTTCTAGAAATATATGTTTAATTGGTTTACTGTCACTTAAGCTTTGTTTATAATATGGCGACATCATAAAGAATTGGTTAAGCTAAATTGAGAGCCTCACGACATTTTGGTACTATTTGTTTATTTCTGTTGCTGTGAAATTTCTGAGTGTCATTATGTATTCTTTATCTTAGAGGTTTTTTTAACCGTTATTAGTGCCGCGTGAGATTTAGGGATCATGAAAGTGACATTCACCTATGAGGCTAGAGAAAACCATGTGAAATCTCTCTAGTCCCCGAGGTCGCGTGTTCAACCCGGCGGAAGGAGATGGATTCTTTAGGGCGTAAAAATCCTTAACAGTTCCCTTCGGAAGAGAAGTAAAGCCGATGGTTCCGTGTCGTGTTCCTCTGAGCAAAATTCCCGGCCTTTCACGCCCAATATAGAATGAATGGGATGCTAAGAACCATAGCAGTTAAAGAAAGTCCATGAACAAAACTCAATTCATCAGAAATCTAATCAGATTGATTTTAATCCCAGCTTCTCTCGAACACGAGTCTCAGCATTACAACTGTATGAGTTATACTTTTTGATAAATGAAAGAAATTTAAATTCCTTATAATCATTAATTGGCCTTTAAATTGAGCAACAACGGTAAGTTTTGTTTTGTTCTTAGCTAGGTACATGCTCTTTAATCTTGCAATATGAAGATTTTAAATTATATAAAAATTCAAAGATTGGTCAATAAATCGGATTCCGGGATTCAAACATTTTTACTTTCTCTACTACGTATAGTAAGTAGGGGAAGTATTGTATTCCACCCAAAAATTCGATACCAAGATTTCACCGGAAATACATGTTTTGAGACACCCTGAATCCAAAAAAAGGATTTTTGGAAACATGTCCGTGTGTGTGTGTGTCTGTGTGTGTGTCTGTGAACAGCATAACTCAGAAACGAACAGTAGAATAAACACCAAACTTGGTATTTAGGTTCAGTATCTTCCAGAGATGCGACACAAAGGTTTTCAAGAAAATCCCCCCACCCCAGATTACCCTTTAAATGGAAGATTTTTCGAAAAGTTTATTTTTCTCAAAAATGGCTCTAACGATTTTTATTAAAATATCATAGGTTTAAGATATTTTCATGACAAATAAAATGTATATCTTGAATTTTCTGGGAAAGCAGAGAATGCTTTTGTCTCCAAAAGCTTTCTCCATTGTGAACGACTTTTGCATAACTGGTAAACCATAACAGATAGACATAATTTTACTACACACAAAATGTAGATCGCGTTAAAATACACAACTTATGTCCTATACATTTCTTTTGTTGAGTAAACCGTTTTCAAGATATTGCTTGTTATTTCCTTAAATTTTCCAATACTTATACTTTTTCTCAAATTCGTTATTCATTTTTTGTCTTGGATATGCAAAGGGTATTAATCTGTGGGAAAGAGAAGGGTGCTGCACCTAGCAACCAGCTATTAAGAGATATGTATGTGCTTAAAGGCTACTGTATTTCTATATTGCCCTTGTAAATATATATTCCCCTTACATCTACAAGAAAATTAGCAATAAGATAGAGTCTGCAAATGTTTATCTCGCCTAACATGAAGTAGATGGAGAACAAGCGTTTGTAAAAATAGTTTGTACAAGAGTAGAAAAGTCATGTGTGTGTAACACATCAGATTTTTTTATCTAAATTAGGCAATTTAACGTTAGTCTACCTGCCTATTTATCCACTGCAAAACCCGAGATAGTGCTTTGGGAGAACGTTGCTGTAGAGAGGATTGTTCGCAATTTGATCAACACCTACATTCCAAAAGAAAAATAAATGAATAAATAAATTGCATTACTTTTATTTGTTTTATATATATATGTAGATTTTCCAAAAAATCTTAACTCAATTCATAACATCTATTCTACATTGTATATTGCGTATCTGTGAAATATGTGTTTATTTGTGTTACTTTGCAAGGCTAAAACCTTTAGGTTTTCTCTTCCAACTCCCAGAGCTCATGAAAAAGAATGTGCATATGTTTTATAGAAAAACATATTCCGTAAGAATATTTAAATGAACCAGTGCGTAGACTGAGAATGAAAAAAAAAAAAACCTGAGAGACGAGTATACCTAGGAACACACACACACACATACATATTTACGTATATATGTATATGTGTGTGTATTAATAGCCTCATTTTATATAGTTAGGATTATATAATAGAATATGTAACAATTAATTTATTTTTGTATTGATGTTCTATTGTCTATAGTGTTTTTAATTTTTAGTCCTCATTTAATTAGAAATGTTGCACGCATATAGCTTTATACTTTCAGCTAATAAATAATGGAATTAACTGTTCTTCCACACAAGTGTATGTTGGACAGTACTGAAAAATTCAATGCCATCGCCAGGAGATCCGTGGTTCAAATTTCGGCGATTAGTACACACATAAATAATAACGCCTTAAACAAAGCATGAGTTAATGAATGAAAAAAAGATAAATCAGCAAAACCTAAAGACAAAATTCTTATTATTAATCCTAATTGTCTTAAATGGCATTGCATTTTTCAGTCATCTGATTCTACAGATAGATGTTTTGCTAGCCATTCAAGGAGAAGATGGGAAGCAGTCTAATCAAAGTTAACACCTATACTAACAGAGCTAGTGGACCAGTGAGGTGGAACATAATAAGATAGGACATTTGCATTTTTATTCGTAACATGTGACGGTGGGTTTGGCTACTGATATGTTCACCATCTCCCCACGTACGCAGAGTCCTGCCAGAACACCTGTTGTGATCCTAGCCTACAAGTGTTGTCCTTTGCTGTGCCAATAGCTCGACTTGGCATGATTGCCGTTCTATCCACAGTTTTCAGTCAAGCCCGGAAGCATCTTTCGATTACCTATATTCCAAAACGTTCAGTTTGCATGCTGAATTTAACAATGATAGTAAAACGGAAGAATCTTTTTCTGTTGAGTTTAGTGCGAACTACCACATCTCTCTAGTATTTACAGAGCTTCTTTTGAATGCTCGACTGACAGCCCACTGCTCCCACGACACTGTTATAGGAATCCGTTCGGGCTACAGTGGCGGACTAGCCCGCTGTTTCTCCCATAGTTAATGCCAACGATGCGAAACAAGTAGTAGTAGAGGTGGTGGTATTGGTGGTAGTAGTAGTAGTAGTAGTAGTAGTAGTAGTAGTAGTAGTAGTAGTAGTGGTAGTAGTAGTAGTAGTAGTAGTAGTAGTAGTAGTAGTAGTAGTAGTAGTAGTAGTAGTAGTAGTAGTAGTAGTAGTAGTAGTGGTAGTAGTAGTAGTAGTAGTAGTAGTAGTAGTAGTAGTAGTAGTGGTAGTGGTAGTAGTAGTAGTAGTAGTAGTAGTAGTAGTAGTAGTAGTAGTGGTAGTAGTAGTAGTAGTAGTAGTAGTAGTAGTAGTAGTAGTAGTAGTGGTAGTAGTAGTAGTAGTAGTAGTAGTAGTAGTAGTAGTAGTAGTAGTGGTAGTGGTAGTAGTAGTAGTAGTAGTAGTAGTAGTAGTAGTAGTAGTAGTGGTAGTAGTAGTAGTAGTAGTAGTAGTAGTAGTAGTAGTGGTAGTAGTAGTAGTAGTAGTAGTAGTAGTAGTAGTAGTAGTAGTAGTAGTAGTAGTAGTAGTGGTAGTAGTAGTAGTAGTAGTAGTAGTAGTAGTAGTAGTGGTAGTAGTAGTAGTAGTAGTAGTAGTAGTAGTAGTAGTAGTAGTAGTAGTAGTAGTAGTAGTAGTAGTAGTAGTGGTATTTATTGCGTTCTTAGTATTGCATTAATTGCGTAACTCAGTTGCATGGGTCAAAAGACCATTCTTGCTCTCAAGAAAAATACCTAATATGGTAAACTCGATTTGCAGAATCGACCAGAAACACCTATTTCATATTTAAAATATTGCAAACACACATAAAGTGAAAAATACTCTGAACCACAAACACATACACACTCACACTTCACATATAATGCTCAAGTAGCAAATATGTTTAAACAATATTTACACAAACACCTTATCTCTTAGTACGCGTACATTCATTAAGTATGTTGACCAGTTTTGGTTTTTAGAATCAAGCCCTAGCATGCTGTCCTCCGTCTTTTGGAAGCCAAAAATACTTCCGCTAATATTTTTTTCCTAGTACTCTTCGTCTGCGCGCTTGCAGTCAAAATATGCGTTCAGTCTTCCTGTTCCTCGCATAATCGGCAAATCCTTCTACCAGCTCGTCTCAATCTTATGAGCTTTCCACCCTGCCAACCTAAGCCATACTATACCCGTCCTCTGCTTCATATCCAATTCCAAAATATGTTTCCTTGCTCCATCCAATTTTTATTTCCTAAGTAGGTTACTCTTGCCTTTCTTTGGAAAACGCACACAAGATAGTATTCTCAAGTCGAGCGTATGGGAATTTGTTGCATAAGCTTCAAGTCAGAGCTTTCCCCACAGTAATAATCACATGGAATTAGATCTGAAAAGCCAGCAGACAGTCAATTATTCACCAAAAGCACATTTAATGCAAGGCGGTAATTTTCTTGGAGTTATTTCCACAAGTTTATGTTTCGTCTAATTTCTCCACTGTTAGAACTGTTTCTGTTTAAGTTTCTTTTTGTCTAATACGGACCAAGTCTGTTTAAATGTATCTAACAACCTATGACTTTGGGATATGCTAGGAACGTTAAGAAATTTCTATGTAAATTCAACCTGTTAGTGACTCCGTTCAAGTTAAACATAACACAGTAAAAGCATGTTTTTTGTAGTATACACGAAAGCCACACACAGAAAATGTAAGTAACAGATAATTTCACACAACGTTGGAGTGAACCACGGTTACCTACGTGCATGAGCTAGGCTATTGCAGACCGAGGTGCTTCAAGCCGATACCTATTACGAGTTACCCAGCAGTCAACAGTCGCATCATTTATGTAAGTTTCGTGTTAGAATTCGCTCGAAGTTTTTGACATTTATTTAGCACTGATGTATATTAAAATAATCTCTTAGTTCTACATAGAATAACATGACATTGAACGATGTAATTGCCGTGTACGAATTTTTAAATCTCTGTGGAGTTGGCTGGCCAGATAACTACTACTGGCATGACAGACTAAGATGGGCACTGAGCATTCTGTATCAATAGCTGCCAAATATGGGTATGTAAGAAATAAGTGGAATAAGAGATGAGGCATGGTTGCTTTACTGTTGTATGTGAAATATGAATGGTTTCTTTTTAGCTGGTTTCGTGCGTGGCATACTCTAGCAACAATTACAGCAGAATAAAAAATCTGCTAGTACTGCAAGCGGGGGCAGACACTGGTTTGTGAAATACCTCTCAAATCAACTGGCTCAGCTCTGTTCTTATTTTCAGGCAATGCCACTACAACTACCAGCACTACCGTTACCATTACCAGTACTATTACGTGATGGCAGAAGAAAATAATAGATAACCATCTGAAAACAATGGAATATATTAAAGGCTAATTACATGAAAATCAAATTTTGAGTAATAAGTAATATAGCTACTTTAATCATCTATACACAAGAAAATAAAATGAGCCTCGATCATGAATTAACATTGTATATCCAAATTCAAATAATTTTAAAAAGTGGAAGGAAAAGCAAGTATAGATAAAGATTCAAATTATACTTTTTTTTCCATTTGCCTGCATTTAGGAACGTAGCACTAGGATAAAAAATCTGATTTGTTATACTCACATGACTTTCTCTACTCTTGTACAAACTATTTTTACAAACTTTTATTCTCCATCTATTTCATATTAATCGAGATAAACATTTGCAGAAAACTCTTTTGACATGCAAAGAGAATTACATTTTACACATAGCGACCAGTTGTAAAAATATTTGACTATCGCTTAAGGCGTACAATGTTCCCCTTGTTTTGTAATTGCAAGGGCAATATAGAAATAGAGTAGCCTTTAAGCATCGACATATATCTTAATAGCTGGTTGTTAGGTGCAGCACCATTCTCTTTGCTACAGATTAATACTCTTTGCATATCCAAGACAAAAAAAAAATGAATAACAAATTCCCATTTGAAAATAAGTATTGAAAAATTTAAGGGAATAACAAGCAATATCTCGAAAATGGTTCACTCAAAAAAATGTATATGACATACATTGTGTATTTTAACGCGATCTACATTTTTTGTGTAGTAAAATTTTGTCTATCTCTTATGGTTTATCAGTTATGCAAAAGTCGTTCACAATGAAGAATACTTTTGGAGACATTCCCAGAAAATTCAAGATATACATTTTATTTGTCATGAAAATATCTTAAAGCATATGATATTTTAATCAAAATCGTTAGAGCCATTTTTTAAAAAATTAAAATTTTCAAAAATGTTATATGTAAAGGGTAATATGGGGTGGGAGGATTTTCTTGAAAACCTTCGTGTCGCATCTCTGGAAGATACTGAACCTAAATACCAAGTTTGGTGTTTATCCGACTGTTCGTTTCTGAGTTATGCTGTTCACAGACAGACACACACACACAGAGAGACACATACACAGACATGTTTCAAAAAATGCTTTTTTTATTCAGGGGGTCTCAAAACATGTATTTCGGTGAAATCTCGGTATCGATTTTTGGATGGAATACAATACTTCCCCTACTTACTTTACGTAGTAGAGAAAGTAAAAAGAAGGATGGTTAGATTGGCATTACGTTCTCTACCCACTTTTCTAAAACTATTATTGCAAAATGCTATTCTTCTGTCTATTTGTAATAGAGATAAACTTTCATTAGACATTTACCCATTTCGTTGTACGTAAAATAAGGTTACAGTAGACTAAAGTGATAGTCAGATTTTTAAAAAATGGATCGCTATGTGATGACTTTGAAATTCCACGCTCTTTGCATGACCACTAGACAAAAAAAAAAGAATAGCAACTTACTCCCTCTAAAAACTATTTGAAAATTCAAGCTAATAACAAAACATATCTCGGAAATGGTTAATGCTGCAAAAATTTTTGTGTGACATAAATTGTGTGTTTTAATGAGGTCTATACTTTTTTGTTTATATCTTATGGTTCATCCTACTTTACAAACGTTATTCAGAATGAAGAGGAATTCACAGGAAATTCGCAGAAAATTCAAGATATACATTTATCAGCAGCCTAATCAAAATCGTTACAGAAAATTTTGGGAAAATAAAAAATAACGAAAATTTGTTCATGTCAAGTACAGATTCAGGTGGGCAAATTTTCTTTAAAACATTGGTTTCTCATCCTTGGAGGACGTTGAACTTCAATACCAAGTTTGGTATTTAACCTACTTTTCGTTTTAAATTATACTGTTCAAAGACACGCACACATAAACGGCGCGAAACTTTTCCTAAAAATGTTTATTTTATTCAGGGAGCTTCAAAGTATGTATTTCCAGTAAAATCTCGGTATCGAATTTTTGGGTGGAATGCAGTATTACCTCTGCTTACAGTAAGTAGGAGAGAAAGTAAATATGAGTCATAGCAAGAAAACGAGTCCAATTCGGAAAACATCGCTGACATTGTTAACAGTATAGTTTAATACAAACTTATGTGCATTTTCAAGTTATGCGATAAACAGAAAAATGCATATCATTCTGGTACCTTGGATGGTTGAATGAACTCAGGTCACTAGGCTCCATAAGTTCGATTGCTCCTTATACTTCAAACTTTTCTAAGCAAAACTAATGTTTATATACGCAGTACTATAAACTTCTAATAGAGATATCATATGTTTGAGTGATAAACCATTGGTTTATAAGCACAAAATAATTATCTTCCTATTCAAAATAAATAGAAGTACAATGATAAAAGCTGGAGCTTCACACACTGGACATTACGTTCATTTATGTTTTTTATTTGGCTTCTCATTTAAAGCATTTAATAGTGTTATATTTATTTTGAAAACAAAGAAGTTTTCTATTGTTTTTGTGTGTAACTCAAACCAAAAAGATTTTAAAAGCAAATTTTATTTTAATGCGTATTTAAACATTGTCTTTACACATCTGAAAAAAAAAATTGCATTCGTGGACGGACTTGGATGCCTTATAACTGGTTGGCTATCAGCGCACTCTAACAATAGAATGTAGCTAATGGCTTGCGCGCAGAAGTCGAACAGAGCTTAGACACATTTACGCTTCAAGAGTGTGGTCAGTTTAATTTTGTCTACGAGGGTACAGTGTTATTTGATGAAGCTGTTCGGTTGAGGCAGTATTTGTAACACTCAAATGATATCAGCCTAATTATATAATATAAAATAAAATAACAGCCCGCCTTAAAGCAATATGGTATAATATATAAAGCAGCAGTCATTGTATTATGTTTATATTATTATGTACATGTATAATAACGTTATGTGAATTTATTACGTAATTTAACAATGTAGGAGTTGTGAGAATAGAAGCAAGCTGCTTTTCGTAGCAAACAGAATTTTAAAGTAGAAGCCGAAAGTTGCTGACAATGAGGTAACAATGAGGTAACCTTGAGACAACAATAAATTAAAAAGTTTAATAATGCTACTAATAATTCTTGAAACAATAATGTAATATTTAAAACAGTTTATAAATAGCCAAACAAAACCTAAAAACTTTAACTTAAATAAAAGTAGGATTAGCCAATCAGAGACTTGAAATAGAGGAAATGTGCAAATTCAGGCGGGAGACGCTAAAGACAGCATTCCCAAGCAGTCAGTCAGATTTTGTACGTGTTTAATGTGAGACATAAAAAATTCATTGCGGAGAGAATAATATAAAGTTTACGTGTTTAAAAGTGTAAATAACAATAATCTCACAGCTCTATAGTAGGATACATCAGTGAAGTGTTATTTAATAGTGTGAAAGATTAATAAAACAAAGTTAAATAGTATTATAATTTCTGTAAGCCTTCATTCTTTAGCCGTCCCAGCCCTACTAAGAGATACGTGTTCTAAAAATTACTACTGACGCAGCCGAGACATACATATATAATATTTAAATAAATATTAAAATACAAAGTTGATTTTTAAACGTAGGGCGAAGGCCACCGGAAAGTTTGTATCGTACGTTGGGCGAACACTCGAAGAAACATATCTCCCGCAATACGTGGTGCAACCACAACAAATGCAAAACCTTCAAGTTTGGCTCCCATACGTGGGGCAAATAAACACCATCAAATTGGCTCCTAAACGTGGGACTGCAGAAACAACTTCAAGTTTGGCGCCCAAAGCGTGGTGCTAATAACGTAAAGACACTTAGGTGTTGCTTTAAATATAACAAAAATTATGATGAAAGTGCAAGCAACAGCATTACTAACAAGTCGTATCTTGGGGAAATAACTTATCTCGTTTCTATCACTACAAAAATAGATATCGCGGTAATAAGACATGGACGAATACTTTTTAATCTCTAAATTTTCAAACTTGACTTTTGAAGTAGGCTGAACACTCAGAGGGACCTCTTAATCTTTCCATTAATTCATTAAAACTTTTTAAAGATGTTAACGTTTCTAAGAACGACATGATGGTGCCCTAGAACAACTGTGCGTTCATTCAAATAAATAAATAAATAAATAAATAATAATAATAATAATAATAATAATAACAGAACGGCAGAATCAGACTGAAAAGCTTCAATGCCATAGCTTCGGATTTCCGTACCGTTTATCCGTTGTTCAAATTCCGACTATGGTATTGAATTTTTTAAGCTGATTCTACCTTTCCAGCTTTAACCTACACACCACATGTGTGATAGAACAGATAATTATCAGTAATAATAATAATAATAATAATAATAATAATAATAATCGTAGCCTTTAATCCATAAAATGTTTTAACATATGATAACAAGCAAATATTTGCCCTCCACATTGAACAACGTGAGCTGTTTGGACTGCAACAGGCAGGCACATTGCCTTTATTTGCAAGATTTTGTATTATTACTAACACCACTACCGTCAGTAACACCATTTTTTATATTAGCATAACCACGACCACCACCATTGTTTGAACACTTATAATATCGCAGTGCTCGACAGTAAAATGTTTTGAAAAAGAGAAGACCATATTGTCCAAACCATTAACAATTTCTGTAGTAAAGTGACAGGATAGAAACACAACAACGCTGCCTTGTTAGTCACACTTCTACTGTTTTTGCTACAGACTGGTAACTGTTGGTCACCAACACTATCTTAAACATTTCCGTGGTGTCGTAATCTAAAAAATAAGGATGCTATTATATGTTTATAGCTAAAGGAAGACAAGTTTTATTTGCTTATTACGTTTAATAAATTGGCCAAGCAAAGAGTGCCGGAAACTCAAATGCCGAAATGGTTTCTTTAGCAATGCATTAATTAAATACAAGCTTAGAAATGTGTACCCTTCATCGATAGTAAACACGAAGTAACGAGTTTGTTACAACTTATATAGATGAACACATGCCTCTACGATTGGTAGCTGTTAGACTAACAAAAGCTTTTGTTACATGCAAAAAATGCCCTGATAACACTGAAAGGTAATGCTGGTGGGTTTTTTCCTCACTAGCTGCCTCTTTTATTCACTGAACGCCTGACTTGCATTTTGTACTGAAGGTATTGTGTGAGAGAGGTCAGAACCTTGGGGTGTGAGCACGAGATACATATTGTGTAGCTCAGATATATGAACCTGGGTGGAGAACAACATTCACTGCCCCCAAATGTGGGCTGTCTTCAGAGGACATTCCTTCATAACTTACTTTTTATATCTTCCCCTGAACTATAAGCTACAAGAGTAATAACAGAGTGTAGCATGTTAAGAAATTAGGTGACGATGCGCTTTTAAAACATTGCTTACATTCTTTGGATTTAACCAATTTTCACCTATTCTGCAGAAAATCTGGAGTAGAAATGTTGTTAAATTGTTGGTTAATTTATCAATAATTTCTATTATAATTATTTTCAGGTTTTCTGAACCACAGTGAAAATACTTTCACGTTCTCCAAGATAGACCATCACATCAAGCATAGAAAGTTCTTTCTTCAAGAGAGTACATGTCCCATCAATAGAGGGTGGTTAAACTTTTATGCACAATTAGTATGAATATGGTATAATTCTAGTGAAAATTAAGCTTTTTTACTTCAACTTAAAATTATTCCAATTGTATGAACTTCAAAATAACGAAAAATTCATGTCAGCTAAAATTTGATATTTTAGTAATACAAAGAGTCAGAAGAATACAGGTTATTTCAACCCACACAGGAGAAAACAAATTTTGAACTAAATGAAATACTGGATTCCAAATTAACAATTGGAGAATTAAATGATTTGAAAATAAACTGTAGACACAAATTACTGTAGCTTGTTTCCAGATTTTACGAGAGCTTGATACTAGCAATATTATGGTCCGCTAACTCAATTACGTATGACGTAACACAGTCGTATGACATAATACCGTATAGAGGACTCGTAGGGGAGGTATTTTGAGAATAGGGAAGGGCAAATTTTCTGTCTTACAATCACATAAATATAAAGAACAACATACATTCTCTTACCCCGCAAGTCCTTCACTAATAATTTCACATTACTGAGTTCCTTTCCTGAGCTAGAAGCAGGAAGGGAGTAGCTCACTTCACAGAGCAATCAACTGGCTGGCATTAACTACATTTTCGTCTATTTAACGTGCGACTTGTTATATGCCACGTTGTTGACAAATGTTATGTCTTCATGTTTCAAATCAATTTAAAATGTATTATTACATAAAACTCTTAAGAAAACAGAAACTGCCAGATTTTCCACATTTCCCTCACAAAAATGTATCTACTCACTGCTTTCTGATACGAAAAACAATGTAGTTTGCCTCCGATGAAGATTTCAAAAAGCTACTTTATACTTTTAACCGCTTTCTGAAAGACGTTTTAAAAACAATGCAAGTTCTTGAACCACAAAGATGCTTATTTTATATAGTTTTTAAAACATTTTAAATGAGTGTTTTAGAAAGTTGTAGAAAATGGGCTTTCCTATAACTGCGTACTTTTATATCAAAAGATGTATTTACATTGTACAACTTTGTATCTGTTTACCTGCCTATAACTTTATTTTTATTTGCTCGTTGGTATGCATGCCTCGTTAAATATTTAAACTGTATTAATATTAGTAATCAACTTTAAAATGTAATAACTGATCTACTATGTGCAGTTATAATTATTTATTCCGAGGTCTTCAATTAATTTCAGTCACTAGAACACTCAAGATACCGAAACATATACTCGTGTGTCGAAAAATGGTATTCCTCCACGAGTGAAATAATTGCTACGAAGGCAAAGTAGGCTGACAAGAAGTTGTATTTAGCAGTGGTTACAGCTTGATGGTGTATGTAAGAGCACGCATTACGGTGTAAGATAAAACAGCCAGCAATGCAGTCTTGTTCGTATTTGTGTAGAGCGTGTAGTGTTTTTCTCGCCGCCACAACAGCAACAGCTTGTTAGAGTTGGTTAATTAAACACCAATTACCCAGGTAACCTGTCCGTCACGGAGAAACTTACGTGCTGGCGTCCGTACCATGTTAATTGCCGTCGGTACATCACATACTACGATTAAATACGCGGTCGAAAAAAGGCAACGAAATGTGGGTACGGGTCGAGCGTTTCTTTCTCCACTCTGCCAATACTACTTGGACACAAAATACCATATGAAATATTTTCTTTACTTAGGAAGTACCTCTGTGCTGCTATGATCTCTACCTCCTGAATCCTTTGTATTACCTCCTGAATCTTCTTCTTCAGGGGCGCATTGTATTTTTAAACATCGAGGAGAAAAAACAGGGTGGATTTTAACATATTCTGATATAAAAGATGCAGTAATAATTACAATAGTAAAAGTTGTGGGGGTAAACATTTAGCATATTGTAACAATGTTATTGAGGTTGTAGAGTGAAGATGTGATGTTAGTGTAATATATGAATGTAATAGGAATGTTGTTATAATGATAATGCAATTGTCCGTTGGAAAGTTCTCGAATCCTTCTAATGCACAGCAAGACACTGGGCATATGTGGGATGTGAGAGCGAGTGATCGTTACTATTTGGACAGTTGGACTTAGATCGTGAAGACAGCACGTTGTCATGTAAGCTACTCGGTGATTGTGGGTCTTAGGAGGTGTTCTTTATTTTTTCCCCGATTATCGCAGGGAGTCGATACTCCTCCAGTGAGGTTATTGTACCTATGCCCCACAAGGGGGTGCCCCCGGGAGAGAGGAGGAGAGAAGACACCAAGCGCCCGGAACCAGCAATGACAAGTTCCCTACAGTTTCCAGATTGAAACGCTCCGGCAGTTCGGGAGCCCCCGCCCCACACAGAGGACCGAATACCCCGCTGCGAAGGGGCGGCCCGTTTATCCCCATCAACCAGCCGAAAGTTGAGGGAAGAGAAACATCCCCAGAAAGCATCCTTTTCCCTGCCACGCCGTATAGAAACACATCCCCAATGAATGGAAAGAGATGGTGGGACAGAAATTCGGGGGCTGAAAGAAACCTGACCACACGGGAAAACCCCCGAAAAACCCATGGGTCAGAACAATCACGGGAGCTCCCGAATGTGAGTCGCACGCGTTACCGCGGCGCCGCTCCGCTCGGTTTGGGTAGATGTTAGTTCACCTGCAAGTAAGCAAACATTAATTTATGCTTATGATTATGGTTTTGATAGCTAGTGTTCCTGTGCTTATCTCCAGACCTCTCTCTAGATAATTCTGAAATGTAAAATTTTATGTCTCTTAGGTAATGTCAAATGATTGTATTAAACATATATTTAGTAATTATTTATCACTTTTTATTCACCTATTGCAACCCTACATCGTTAATTTCAGCCGAAATTTCTAATTTAAAATTTGCTCGTTTGTTCATCTTGTATTTGTTAGCCTCCATTCTTTTAGTAACCAGCTAAAGAGAGTCAAACTTATTTCACAAGACATGTCATTGTGGTATAAATTCCTGTTAATTAACTGTAATGAAATTATGGTAGTATAAGACTATTTCGAGAAAATAATTCGATAAACACTGTAACATTGACTATAAATTGAAGTAGTTAATTTTTTTGTTAGCCCCACGTTTGGTAGCCAATTTGAAGTAGAATATTTTTTGGTAGTTGGAACATGCTTCATGTTTATCTGCCCCATTTATGGGTGCCAAATAGACGCGGTCACTTCGTGTTATCTATTGTTGGGCGCCTGTTATTGTTTTACTACTTTGAATGTTGGGTTCATTATCCTCCGGCTAGCTATTATTTCTCGGTCGAGCAAATCTCTTAAACAGGGTGTGTAAACGGAAAGGACTTGTTACTAAAAGATAACACTGATCAAAGAATTTTGTTTTTATACTTTTATTGCCGTCACACGTTATTCACTTCACATAATTATTCTTGATACACGCCAAACTGAAACTGTTATATTTTCTGTTACTATATTAACTTATTTACTGCACATTATTAATTCGCGTATTTCACATTTATAACTAACTTTACAACGCGAGAAATTTTGGAAAATTTCGCGATGTATAACCCGCGAACGATTCTGATGAACTAAGCGACGTTTAACTTCTGAATGATTCTGTTGGACTCAGTGACGTGTAACGCGTGGATGATTTTGTTGAACTGGGCAATACTTGCCTCTGGCTTTAGCTTTTTATACTCCCTCACCCTAATAAGCCTAAAGATTATAACCGAGCTGCTATTGGTTAATAAAACGCGCCAACATTAGCGTCTATATTTATATCCAATCAAAATTACGAACGCATATGCTTTAGGGAAGATGTTCCCGCAATTTCTCAGAAAAGCGCGCCAATCTGACGTCATTTGCTTGTCTCTAATAATTGATAAACAACTCACCCCCTCGCTCATTGTTGCCCGCTCTTATTGTCAGTTTCAGTGAGGCCGTGTAAACTTATTTCCTAACAATGCATATAATTAACAAACATCTCAAATCAATGTCAAACAATAATGCTTATTTACACTACAATCACTCTGGCATTTACATTGTTGTGATACAAATTACTGCCACAAAATATAATTATTCAGTTTAAATTTAATTATGTAGGTCATTTTTATAAAATCTCTTAATTAAAAATCTCCTCCTGGAGTTGTGGTAACGTTACTTTTTGCACTTTGGAAAAATGTTTCATTGAATAAAAAATCTTTGGTACAGTTAATCACTGTTTCTTCGTTTCGAAATTTTATGATTCGGTGATAGGAATAGTAATTTCATACATGAAAATGTCCCTTCATTCATATTGGCTTGTGACTTTTAAATACTTTGACAGTATCAAATGCCTGTCATGTGAACGAAATGACACTATATTAAACAGGTGACATTTTTGAGAATGCTTTGACGATTTCTTGTAAACTTTTATTTAGCTATTTTATCGAGACCGAAAAAAGAGCAAACATTTCTAAATACCTTGCGGAATCAGAATTTTTTCTGGTTGTTTGTTACGACTAGTTGAAATAAAGTGTTCTTAAAAATCAATTTATGTTCTTAAAGTTAAGTGAAATATGATTTTAACTCAGTAGAGAATGGCAGCAACGTGTCAAAAGTGTACCTATTTAGTTTTAAGGAATACTTATTCTTCTTCTTCTTTTTCAACTGGACTGGACTGGACTAGTGAACGGAGGGTACACCTAGCACTGCGACCCTCAAAGGAACTATTGTGTATATACGCATGGGAGGGGTGGATGAGGTGAGAGAGCCGCAGGAGACACACGGGTCGCAGGGCGAAGCAGGTGGAAGTTGACAGAGACGTGCAGAGTTCCCTAACATTTCCCCGCTTGCCCACCCAGTCACAGAAGACCGATCGGAGACCTTCCTTCAGTAGGACGGCCAAAACATTTCCAAAGCGGAAACCTCTGACCTATCTGCCCGACACTGTCCAAATCACAACCCCGGAGTCAACCTGAAAATAAAGGAAATGAAATGAGAGGAATTGGGGGAGAGAGGAGAACCGTGGTAGAATACACCACTTCAGCATTCCCTTCGTCAACCAGGGAAAACCATGAAAACCCAAGTTCAGGGCGGGGGGCCACCCGTAATCGAACCCAGAACCTCCCGAATGCGAGCCTCACACGTTACCACGGAATCGTCCCGCCGGTTTGTTTTTCAAGAGATTACCCTCTTCTTTGTAGGACTTACACCCCCCAAGAATTTACAAACCAATGCCTTGGGTCAGTAGCTTGTCTAGGACTAAGCGTATCCAGGTGGGTGATCAGCCCAATGCCTGGTATGGTGGTGAAGAAGAAGGAAATAAAATGTGGTGATGAAAGGGATGATAGGAAAATTCGCGGATCAAATTATCCAACTCAGCATTCACCTAGCGACCGAGAAAGCAGTGACAAACTCTTCGGTCAGATTGATCGGTTTGAAGCCGGGACCTCCCTAATGCGAGTCGCACACTTTACGGCGGCGCCATATTGCTGGGTTTTAAGGAAAACACCAATTTAAATTAAGCGATTGCGACTGTAATTTTAGAGGTGATGTTACTTTTGAAGCAGCACAGTCAAACAATGAACAGGGAATTGCTGTTTGCATAGAAATATTTTTACATTTATTCATACGTCTCCTATGATGGCCTTTAAACTACCATTGCAGTAAAATACATTTAAAAAAATGACAATGCCTCCAAGATTACAGCCATTAGAAAGGTTGTTTGAAGAAATTATCTTTAAAATAATATGTAATGACATAATATTTAAAATGGTAATAGAATAGCAACGTATCAAAGATACCTAAGAACAAACATTGATAGCAGTATACATGCAGAAGCATATTGAGCAGAATTAATTAAATTTAGGACTTGTAATATTAGAAAAATGTATTTCACTAACTCTGAAGGCAAGACAAATGATTATTTTTACATAGACCTTCAAACATTACAATGCTCCCTATTTATTTCTCCATGACATTTTGTGAATTGGCCAAGCTCGGATCCAATGCGAATAAGAGTAAGAGGAAGAATTATTCTTGATGTATTAAGGAATCTAAAAACCCATGGTCCAGACGCCTAATTTCATTTTTCATAGCCCACACTATATTATGTACATCAGAGGTGGCGAAAACGTGACTCGCGAGTCATTTTGACTCGCAGGCGCCATTCCCTCTCTGCAACCGTCCGTTTGATTTTCACATGCTGCTGAGTGATGCAGTGCGTGTTGCATATTTGGTGACTCGCGGAAGGTAGTCGTTTTCGCCACCCTTGATGTACATACTTCAAGCTACTGATGCTAATAATAAAACTCAATTTATGGGTGTGAGGTACAACAAAAATGGAATCACACAGAGATCATATTGTTTTGTTTTTCGTGTAAGCATGTAATTGATTAATAATGAACACAATTATTATAAATTAATACAATTACTGTAGAATAGGCAGTTATTCGGCA
This sequence comes from Deroplatys truncata, assembly GCA_030765065.1. Classification (NCBI taxonomy): domain Eukaryota; kingdom Metazoa; phylum Arthropoda; class Insecta; order Mantodea; family Mantidae; genus Deroplatys; species Deroplatys truncata. The sequence goes on from CM060978.1 coordinate 132,697,663, forward strand.
AACATGGCGGCAGTTTTATTACATTACCGCTTTTGCTTATCATATGTAATGCCATTAGTGATTTATCCAGGGCATTTAAAAATCACGAGTTCGATTTCATAGGAATATTTTGCGAAAAAATGAACTAATAAAACCTATAAAATAAAGTAATATATAAAATGCTAACCTAACTGCAAAATACTGCATCTATGATTTTATGAACTAAATTAAACCTATTGCTGCATATGTAATAAAACCTATCTTAGCTGCCTAGTCTATTAAAATATTTGTGGCCTACTGCGTTCGTGTTTGCTTTTCCAGTTCACAAACGTTTACTCGATTTACTCTTTGTGTCGTAACTTGTTCAAACATTTCAGATGGCATCGAGTCGCTTAATTCAGCACGGCACACATCTTCGTTATACCTGATCGTAAAGGAATATGAGAAAATTGTCCCGCGATAATAGAGTATCGTCCTCAATTTTCAATACAGAGTCATTACGATTGGTTAATCTGACACTTTCTAGTACATGATTGGTCTATATCAGATGGCTGACGTGTATGTGAAACATGTAAACACATAAACATGTATTAATTTTCTTAGTATTGAAAACAAATTTATGCTGTACTATTTTTTTCTTGACAAGAGCTTAAAATGGCATTGTAAACACTTTTAGGACTATTGTTTTCGGCTTTTAGTGTATATACATACAAAACTGCTATAAAACTGCATTAAGTTAAAACACAAAAACTATCCTATGAAAGCCATATTTATTAGGCAACTTCACCTCATAATCCTTTAATTCAATCCAGTTTTCATGTTGATAGTTTTTTAAATCTGTACAGATTTCGCCAATGTCTTATAATTCGTATAGAATTGAGAATATCACAGGTGTAATTGTTTGATAAGCTACACTCACAGCACGGTAAACGGAAAAACAGTTGACTTTCAAAAACCCCAATTCTACAAATTTCCACCAAATGCACAAATTCGACAGGGCACACCATCTCGAGTACTACTCGTGTATGCGATCTCCTGTCTCTCACGACACGAAGGTACGCATCACTAGAGATAATGACCACCGGAGCTTCGGTGCCTTTCTCCGTGCCAAGGAGGTTCAGTTCACTTTCATCAATGTGGAACGAGAAGACCGCTCGTTCAGGATGATTGCCAAGCCTCTTCTTGTTGAAGGCGCCTCCACCGAAATTAAAGAAGAGCTCCGTGGCATTGGAGTTCCCTTCCTCCCATGACCAACAAAAAACTGTCAATACGCTACTCCATTTTAAGACTAACATTGAAAACCACCGTCCGTCTACAATTCTATACAATGTCTTAAATGTCAAAGACTGGGCCATTCCCTTCAACACTGTCCTGTGCCTCACGCCATGTGCTCTAAATGCGCAAGAAACCACGACTCCCGCTCCTGTGAGCTACCGTCAGAGCGAAGGACCTGCGCGCTGTGCAGGAGAATGGGATACGGATCCCAGTTTTAAAGGTTACCCGGAATACCGGCGTGAGCTGGAGAGATTGAGGGCCTCGCCACCAGGCGTCGCTTCCCGACTCTGGCGTGTATCAGGCTCGCGCCTCTATCCCGGTAACCGATGGCGCCACTACTTCGGCCCCTGTCGCTCGCCCACGGGATCATCATCTGAGTGGCCAACTGAATCCCACAGCACTTCTGGAGGCCGCGTTAATCCGTTACCTTCTACAACCCACCTTCTCTCAACATTCCACCCATTCTAACCACAGAAACCCTGCGGTAAAACCTGCTCTTCCTTCGCATGACCTGGCTCCAGTTCAGGCATGAGGCCATACATATCCTTCAACTCCTCCTCACCCTGCCCAGTATGTCCCATGAAATTCTGGCGACTTACTCTGGTTTCTTTGTCGGTATATATTACTAAGACGACACCCTGGGCACGAACTTGTTCAATCAATATGATGAACGCTGCACTGATTCGGATAATGACTTGGAATGCACGTGGAATCTATTACCGTAAGGTTGAACTCACTGGTTTCCTACTCACTCACAACATTGCTCTTATTACAGAAACTCATCTAGCCCCTAAAACTAGGTTCAACATTCCAGGGTGCAAGACTTGCCAAACCGACCGCGACAAGCATGTCGGAGGCATAGCTCTAATAATCAAGCACTCCGTACTCCACGAACAAGCCACATACCGGCACTTACGCGCATGAAGATATCCGGCACCTACGTCACAATTAATAACACTCATACCCTCGTTATAGCAACATACAACTCTCCGAGTAACATCAGCAATGACGACCTGGACGCGCTGCTTCGTCTAAATAACGTCATTCTCATTGCGGGAGACCTCAATGCTAAACACCTTATCTGGAGCTGCCGCTCAACCAACCCAGTGTACACTAAACTCCACAGACACGAAAATAAATCTGACTACATTATACATGCCCCTGCTGAAAATACGTCCATTCCTCCTCAACGCAACTTAGAACGCCCTTCTCCACTTAGCGCTCATTCGCCATCTGTACCTCCAGATAAATTTCGAGGTAATCTATGCGTTATCCTTCGATCCCTTCCCCTACAATTACACCTAGATGGCTCCCTGGCGCAGAGGAGAATGGTTTCTGTGGGTATAATGGGTGGAATGTTGAGAGGAGGTGGGTTGTAACTACAACAAAGTGAAATGGGACACGTTTGTCCAACTTATTTCTACTGAATTATAGCAGCATGAAGTCTACTCAACTGGTGACCCTGACCGCGTTGTTGCGAACATAGAAAACTCCATATAGTGTGATATAACCGCCCCAGTACCGCTCCACCCCACATCCGCGTTTCTCAAACTCTCCCCACGGTCATTAAGGCGCTAGCGGCAGTCCGCAGCAAGATGCAGCTCAAATGGCAAACTCCCGCCGCCCTCAGCCTCTATAAAATGTAGGCCAACTAATTGCTCAAATTAGACAACACACTGCAGAATTCTTAACCGCTCAATGGGAAACGACTGTAGAAAACCTTGACACCGACCGCACGTCTCTTTGGATCATTGCCACGTGCTTGACGCGCGAAAGCACCACAATTCCACCCCTACATACAGACCATCACATCGTAATCTCTGAGTCGGACAAAGCGGAGGCGCTACCAGACGCGCTCTAACAAACACTGAAACCAAATACTGCATCGTGCTCACTTCAATTCACTGCTGAAACGGAAGCTCTAACACAAAACATCCAGGTGGCAACCACTCACAACAAGATCCGCAAAACCTCACCAGCCGAGGTCAAATAAATCATCGACCATCTCGCGAAAATGAAGGCAACTGGACCGGACAACATCCCCAACATAACACTCACATTTAGCGCCAGTAGCTTGAAACGACTGGCGCAAATCCATAATTTCGTGCTAGGCAGCGGCAATTTCCCACATCGTAGGAAAAAGCCGAAGTTCTTCACTCGCCAACCATAGTAAATATCGACCCATCAGCCTCCTAATGACCCTAAGCATGGTTCTTGAGAAGATAATTCTCAAACGCTTCAATGCTCACCTCATAAAACACGAAATCCTTATGGAAAAACAGTTGAATATTCATAGTTTCAATATCATTGGTGTCCAATTGCTTTTGGGGTTAATGTTGGATTTGTATTTTCATCAATTAAATATAAAATTCGTAGAGAGGGTAAATCAATAAAGATTAGTACAGCGGCTGGTAACAGAATCAAACTGTATCTTCAAATATCAAACGTTTCTGTGCATCATACACTAAAATTAAGAAAAGTAAGCTAAATTTGGCTTTCGAGCTAAACACTAGACCACCTATTGTGTATTACTGAAATATACATTATCGATTTACCAATATCCCCAAACACCAGCTTTACGTATATCCCGAATGGCACAGCTATCGCCGCTCGATGAGGTAAACCACTCTTTATGCTTAACAAAATGCAAACTTCCCTCACCAGCTTGGAAGACAGGCTCTTCAAATGGCGAATCAAAGTAAATCAAACCAAATATCAAGCAGTAACATTCAGTAAGCGTGTTTCTCACAGGTAGCCCACCCATTTTCCATCCTCACTACAATTGTTCGGTACAGACATCGTTTGGACCAACAAAGCCGCATACCATGGCGTCACAATGGACCAAGGCCTAACTTGGAATGCGCACATACAACAAACCCGACACAAAGCGCAGGCATAACTACGGAAACTTTATCCTCTCCTCAGAACTGGCTCTCACATATCCCCTACACTCGGACTTACTCTGTACAAAACTCTGAATTGACCCTTTCTCACTTATACAGCCAGGTCTGGGGCTATGCTGCCACCATTATATTAAACCATTAAAACCGTTTCCACAACAGGTTACCACGCATCGTTACGGATGTACCCAGAATAGCACCAGCGTACAAATTACATGAAGAATTACGCATGCTTACAGTCAAAGAATTCATCAAGAAGCTGGCCTCCTACCTAGCCGAATCTCACGAAATTTCAAACCTCTCATCTCAAATCTAGGTAACTACGACCCTGACCTACAGAGACACAAAACCCCACTCTCGACGCTCCGTTGATAACGAAAACTCAGCCACTGACGCTGCAGTCCACCTGTTTAGACTTATGAACCACAACTGACATCATAGTTACTTTTGTTCACCGCCAACATGTCGCTGCTCACTGAACTGAACAACACCAAGCCCATTTCAACGAAGGAACACCGGCAACAACATCCACAGACTTCACAACCTCAGGTATTCCACTTCTATCAGACATCTGCCCTCACTGCATTCCAGAATATCACATATAGATAGTCTTAACTTACACTCTTACTACTTGCTTGTGTGACTCACTAACATTCCTTCCAGGTTTCCCTTAACTACATACTAAGCATATTAAGTTCCATCTTTCATTTTATCACCCTGGGTGCTGCACAGACTCCGGTATCTGCTGTCTCCCAGGACTCCTTTTGAAACACCTCACTCCATGAAACCTCCTGCTAACATAGCACCCCGTCTCCTTAGCTTTGCATATTTAGTTTACTAACAGCCTGTGCATGGAAAGACGACGTAGCCTCTCAGGATGACCTCACGGGGGCGGAAAAAAGGCAGCATTGACATTTACAATAATGCTAGAATGACTATGTCTTCTCATGCTTCAGGACAGCAGAATCACTAGGATATACACAACTTTTCCATTCCGGAGACAAAGCTCATCACGTCACATAATTCCTTGCGCCGATTTCGCCAGGGCATGATCAGGGCTTCGGTCATGGTTACGTCCTGACCTCTTACCTTCACCTGGCCTAGGCCCGTAGTGCTAGCCAATATATTCGCTCCTTGAATCCTCAGGTGCAACAGCGGTTACTGCTGTACTTATCTGAATCCTCTCCGGTGGAGGTATTGTTAATAGGTAGCACCAACGGCTAAATACCGTTGATAGACTCCCAAACTTTCAGCGTGCTGGTGCTAGTTCTTCCACTCGAAAAAAACCCATCCTTATCCTCTCAACTAGCGGAGGTGCCTATGGTGCAACTCCACGAAGCCACTCTGCTACTTCCTTCCCTACCTATCACTTTCATCTGTCCTTCCTGACCTAAAACTATATAGGAAACTTTATAGTATTTGTGTACCCCTGCTCTTCTGAACTTGAGCACGACATAGTAGAAAATGTAGACTTCATATTGCTATATTTTCTACAATATGGTGCACTACTGAAGCGATTTCAACCGGACACTTCATTTAATATGTCTAATGCCATTTGGTAGCAAAAATTATAAAATCAGCATCCATCATGTTTATTTGAATACAATAAGAAACCAAAGATAAACACTTTATGAGTTGCATTCACATGCATTTCATACCCACTCTTCTGCAAACCATCCATACAAAAACTTATTTTTTCTACTCACTTCTTGATAATCGAGATACGCTTTCATTACAAATTTCCTTCTGGGTATAAGAAAGATAGCGTAAGCTAAAGCGATAGCCAAGTTTTTAAAACGCAAGTCGCGATATAATGCCTTTGAAACGAATAGCTTCCCACTCGAATGAATATAAGTACTTGAACATTTAAACCAATAATCAGGCATAGGAATTCTTAAGCAGTTGACTTCAAGTTATCTGCACTCGAATTATTATTCAATGAAAGAATGCAAACAAGCGGCCATGATTCACCGACGGCAAGGAATCAACACCAACAGACTGTACGATGGATGGGGATGGTTTGTAACCCGCGACGTCCCTGCCCAAAGTCCTTAGGTCCTGGCTTTAGTGTTAAAATATTCCTGTGCCTGTCAATAATAAAGAATATTTCGGTAACGGTTAACGTCAAAAAAGTTTTATTTGACGTAAAATTTATGTTTTAAAGTCTACAATTTTTTGTGTAGTAGTAAGATTTTGTGTATCTCTTGCGGTTTACAAATTTACAAAAGTAATTCAGAATAAAGGGTACTTCACAGGTTATTCACAGAAAATTCAAGATATATACTTCATTTTCCATGCAAACATCCTAAAGATATGGTATTGTAATCAAAAATGGTTTCACCCTTCTTGCGAACAAAGAATAACGAAAAATGTTTCATGTAAAGGGTAGTTGCGGTGGAGTGATTTTCTTAAAGATGTTCCGTATCGCAGCGGTATTGACGTTAAATATAGAGTTCGGTATTTAAACTACTTTTCGTTTTTGAGTTTGAAGTAGCTTTTGTTGTTGATGTTAGCCCCACGTTGGGCGCCAATTTGAAGTAGGGGTTTTCTTTACGTTGTTTGCACCATGTATGGACGTCAATTTTAAGTAGGTAGTTGCTGCTACGTATTGAAAGCCAGTTTGAAGAAGATGTATTATATTTCAACTGTTGGGGAGCCAAACTTGAAGTAGTTGCAATCGCGCGTATAGTACCTGGTTTCCGGTAGCCTTCGACCCAAGCTTTAAAAATATTAACTTTGTAATTTGACTGTTTCTTTAAGTGTTATATTTATGTTTGCCTCGGCTGCATCAGTATTATTGTTAGACATATGGAAATCTTGGCAGGGTTGTGGTGCAACTGAAGAATGTAGGCTTACACAGATTTTAAGTTTTAATTCATTCCTTTTTATTAATCCTTAACACAAATTAAATAGCACTTCACTGATATCGAGAGCTGTGAGATTCTTTTATTTAATATTTGCACTTTCTTAACACGTAAACTACTTTTGTCTCACACGAATACGTATTTAATTTCTCGAGGACACATCTCGCGTCTGATTATGGGCACTGTCTAGAAGCAACACGTCTGGTTATGAGCACTGTTTGGAGGCAACTGAATTGATTTCAACCATCTAAACTTGTAAATTTCTGTATTTCAAGTCTGTGATTGGCTAATCCTACTCCAATAGAATACCTTCATTTAACAAAAGCTTTTTCTGGTTGTTGATTGGCTATTTTTAAACTGCCTCAAAGTTTACATTATTGCTGCTCTAATAATGACTAGTAGCATTTAAACTTCCTTACTCATTATTGCCTCAAGGTTACCTCATTGTTAGCAACGTTTAACTTATTATTCTCACAGCTCCTACATTATTAAATTACGTAATACATTCACATAACATTATTACACATGGATACAATAATATTAACAGATACAATGACTGTAATATGCACTTTTTAGATATTGTTACATACACATATTGTTTTAAGGCGGGCTGTTATTTAAATTTATATTTATATAATTTGATTAAAATCTTTAAGTGTTAAAAGTACTGCCTCAAGTTATGCTGTTCACAGGCGACATTTTTCTAAAAATGAATTCTTTTGGATTCAGGGGACCTAAGTATTTCCAGGGAAATCTTAATATAGAAATTTTGGGTGGAATGCAACACTTCCCCTACTTACCATATGGAAGTAGTAGAGAAAGTAAAACATATTACCACTTCTCAATTTTAATGTATGATATATGGTGTTTCTAGTGCGTTTGGGTTTATTTTAAAACACACAAACGCTTGATTGGCTTACATTTTATGGACTAAATACCTTAGTTCGCTTGCGGCCTATCTCGTTCCCCTACCGAAATATTGTAGCTGTTTCTTTTTCGTTATCCACTTTCTAAAGCAGCTTATTATCCGTAGTAAATTAACCTGTCAACACCTGTGAATTAATGCACATGGACCAGCTGTCGAATCATCACAAAAACGTTACCTGCGTTATTATTTTCGTAACCGAATTTTGTAAAATTACTGGAGGAACTTAAGTGGTCCATTAAAATATACATGTAATTTTTAGTTATTCTAAAAATTATTCACAAAACAAATTAAGTTTCTCTCTTCCTCAAGATAATCCTGGTAGATATAAACTAGAAATGGTATCAAGACACGTTTATTTTAGGTGCAAAAATTCTGAAAAAACCGAGTGAAAGGTGAGCTGTTATAAATAGTAAGTTTATAAATGCTAGTTTTGTTATTACATATTGATAGTGACTCTACAAGAAATACCAAGAACCACAATAAAGAAAACTTAACATTTGAAACCGTAGTGTTTAAAATAACGAAACGTTCAAAGTTACAAGAACACAACGAATGTTTCGGGAACGGTTACTGACATGGTAACTAGAAGAAGAGTAATGCTCTGTAGTAATGTCTAGTGTGTATTTTATAGTTTATCGCTTATATTGCGTTCAATGAGAATGAAGAGGGCTTTAAAAACAATATAGAGAGAATTCAATATATACCTATTTTTATCTACGTCTAAAACCCTGGTGAAATTGTTTAGAACTATTTTTTGATAAAATAAAAACTGACAAATTGTTCGTATAAACTATTGTTTTGGGTGCGTGGGAGAAATTTCTTGAAAATCTTGATCTTGTATTCTTAAGAGGAGCCTGACGTAAAAATTAAATGCCCATTTATCCCAGTTATCGTGCTTGAGCCAAGCTATTCAGAGCGCGAGTTCGCTCCTATATTTTTTAAATACATTTTTTGTTGGAGTCAGATGGCATCAAAACTGATTTTCTGTGAAATTTATAGACCGAATGATCGGTACGAATACAATATTTGTCCTGACTTAAATAAGAAAATGAAAAATAAAGGTGAAGGGTTAATTATGATTATTTTATTAAACTTAACACTAATTGCTGCATTCATTTAATGCATTGTGAATCAGAGTAGGAAAGAGGTCAGATTTCATTCAGACACACCAAATTTGTATAAATTTCCATATATTATCATATTTTCACAACTTTTTATTTTGTTTAGGACAAAATATATGCCTATAGGAACGGCTGTATTTGTAGACCATAAAACGTGTCCTAATACACTTGTGTATAATACAAAACTCCAGTGTTTTAAAATCACAACCGCACGAAGAAATAGAGAAACGGAAAAATTGCTGGTACAATTGATTGATGGCATTTGCAAAACGAGGTCGGAGGTCATTTAGCACGTTCTCGTTTAGGGTCACACAAACACAGACAAAAAAGGGGTTGTGAACCCTCTCTTAAACCAACGACAGTGCGCTGAACCCAGTTTTCTGTCAATAGGAGGGAAGTTTCTCATTTAAGAAGCTGTTGTTGCTGCATTTAGGCAACACAGCCGCCTGTGAGAATATGCAAGCAAGCAGGTTCTGCAAGAAAAGAACTGGATCCGGTCAGTATAAACCCTTTGGGGTGTGAATAACTACAGACCACTTGTCCGGAATAGAGGCCAGGCAGATATCTTCCGCTGGCACGCCTCGTCCGCATAGTTCAATTTACTGCAAAGTATGTCAGAGATGTGGATCTACAAGATTTTAACATGAAACTCTTTTCAAAATAATACCGCAAGATTCTGGAGGGAATGCTCTTTCTTCTGTCTTTTGCTTCCACTTCCTTTTGCGTCATCCATTTGTACATCTTAAGGTATTTGTTGTAGATGTCAACCGTTGGAATTACGGAAAAAGGTTTCCTAAGACAACAGCCTTTTCAAAACGAAATGCATTACAAAAATCTGGCGTGTTACATTCATACACTGTTTTATATAATGTCTTATATGTTATAACACTCATATAAAATGTGTTTCTTCAGTTCACGTTACGTTACTCACGAAAATAAATAATCCCAAATTAAGCGACATGGACCATGTTGAAACCACGATACCAAAGAAAATCTATTCATACATCCTAGATCAGTTTTTGTTACTAACGAACCCGTGCGGAAAAAATGAGTCGCGTGAATTACTTTATAGGTGCTGAATGGCAATTCATATTGGGTAAACTTAAAGATATAGCAAGGAGTATTTTTAAAACGGCAAATACTGTAAATTGGTTGACATAAATCATGTAGTTAGTTTTGTTTGTTTCAGTTCATCAGATATGCAAAACTCATTCAGAATGAAGAAGAAGTATTATTCACAGAAAATTTAATATATGCAGTTATTACTCATACACATGGTACTTCAATCAAAATTGTTCGATCTATTTTGGGGAAATCAAAAATAGACAAGTTCTTCCATAAAAATGGAAGTTTAGGGAAGTGCAATATTGTGGATATCTTTGTCTGGAATGCTTAAACAGCATGAGGTGGTTCTGGTACTCCTCTATGGAAGAGTTTCGCTACGATTGGCACACAAGGAAAGGCTAAATAAATTACAAATAAAACATTAAAATCTTTCGGGCTGGAAGACCGTGGTCTAAGGGTAAAATTACTAGCACCCGACGTTTCGGTCAACTCTGTGGTTGCCATCTTCAAGAGTGTAACACCCAGGACGCTTGATAACGACAAGCTCGGGTGCTAGTAATTTTACCCTTAGACCACGGCCTTCCAGCCCGGAAGATTTTAATGTTTTATCGATTAACTCCGGCCGTGAAAGCCTTCGTACTTATTTAAATTACAAATAATTTGGCCTTCTAGAAGAAGACACGAAGAATGATTTGCACGTGTGGTTAAACTAAACGACAGTTACAACATTTACATATACGTATGAGGGCTTTCATCAGTAACATGGAGAAGAAGGTTTAGGGTGTTGCTGCTGCTACTAAACGGCAATAAGAAGAGGGTAGTATACAACGAAAATATAAGGTTTAAGTTGTAATTTTACACTTCGAAGTTCGGCCATACCTACTTTTGGGGAGGTAAAGCAGCCTGCCAATTCAGTGGATAGAAAAACAGAGGTGGTCACGTTGGTAGGGTTGTCACTAGATTTTGTCGTATCAACTAAACAGCTCCGTCCATTATAGGCCACATTTTATGCACGTCAGTATACGTGATAGAGAGAGTAAAAATCTGTTGAGATGCAGTAATGCGATTTTTATACAAATGATAAATTCACACATCGTTACCTATAAGGGAATTCTATTCACGTAACGCTATTAAAGACTTAAATATTTTTACCTGGAGATGATTTCAAGCAAGAAGTCATTAGTTACAAGATTTGGAAACGGCATTTAAATGCTTATTCGTTACAATAAAGAAAGAAAAGAAAAAAGAAACGAAGAAGAATAGCAAGTTTTCAAGAATATCCGTTAGATGACGCACCCACAATATGGAATGTTTTAAAAAGGACAACGCTGCGAAAACCATTTTTCCTGCCGCAAGCCTATTTTTTTAAATGTGGTTTCTTAGCTATACAAAATTATAAAAAGTTCGGTCAAATAAAGCGGACTTCACAGGTTATTCACAGAACATTCAGGACATACATATTATTAGTCACACAAATATCTTAAACATGTGTTATTTTATCTAACGAAAGACATGGAGTAATTTTCAGAATATCAACAGTAATGAAAATTTCTATGTAAAGGATAGTTTCGGAGCGAGGGATTTTCTTAAAAGTCTTCGTGTTGCATCTTAGCAAATCTGGTATTTCTACAAGCTTTCGTCTGGGATTGTGCTTTAAAAACACAGACTCATGGACCTTTTAGTAAAAATGGTTTTAATTGGGGTCCCCAAAACATGTATTTAGGGTGAAATATCAAATTTTGGATGCAATACAATACTTCTACCTAGGTGCCAGGGAAACTAAAAATGCAACCGTAGAACGCCGGGGAAGGTCAGCTGGCTTTATAGCATAAGGTTAATATATTTTGTAATTATGAAGCTAATTTTAGGTGTTAAAGGAAAAGTTAACGTTAGGTTTTGAACAAGAAACAGTAACGAATACCACATTCCTTGAGCAGAATAAACGAGCGTCCTTTGTTTATTGGCAGTGGTTAGCACGAAAGCTGAGGCCCTGCTCTGAAGTACTCGTTCCTAAAACGGTGACATTTACGATGTGGAAGATGAAGCAGCCAGACCACACTAACTCCAGCCCGACATCTTATTCATCTGTTGCCGCAACAGGAACTTTTAAAGCTCCTTGCTGCTCTCTCACGGAAATGGGCTCAATGTGACAGCTCCACGAATCCATTTGTCTCTTGAAGCATTGTTCCTCACTAGGATTTCCTTTTATTTTTACGGTGCCAGTAAAGATGACGCTTTAAGAAGTGTCCAGGCGGCATTGCAAGTAGACAGGCGAAAAATATTAGAAACATACAAAATGCCGTCTTAAAAAAGCTTATGCAAGTTATAGCAGCCCAGATAAGGAGCACAGTGATTTTGCAAAATGTCTAAAGAGTAATATCTAAAGTATTTATGAAATCCTGGAATTATAAATAGATCGTTATGTATTATTGGCTGTTTTTGACACGCATGTCGTTAGACTTGTTTAAGGCAATGTACCCGTGAAATTCGATAAAATATATGAAACTTTTCGATATTTTAATTTTACTTTTTATTAGATCTGCTTATAACTTGTACTTACATTCCTTTTTAATTTCAATAAGTTTTAAGGCAAAAATGCTTATTTAATTGATCCTGTTCCATTTAGGTGAATTACCACGTTGGACTTTATACTCCTTTTCTAAGCTCCTTTTTCCCAGGACTCTTTGTTATTCAAAATTGTCCTTGAACCACAGCTTTTAACTTATTAGCCAGATGAACTTAAGAAATTATAGATTAAAAACTTGTTATCGACTAGTTAAAGGTATTAAATAAATTATTAAAGCCGAATTTAATACTACATACTAAATTCAGCTGAAATTACTTATTTTCCATAACTCACATTGAAAAAGTTAAAAAATTCAATAACGTATATACAATGTTTTCTCTTAAACTAATCAAAGTTAAGAAATTCCTGCACAACAATTCCTTTATATTTGTATACTAGCCCAAATTAAAAATTCTGGAGTGATATAATAAACCAGATGGTCCAATTAGTATTTCATATTACAATTATCAAAAAGTATTACTTATGAATAAAAAATTAATACATTAACAACGTTTTTCCACATAGCATGTTAAAATTTTGTGTACACTATATGTTTTATGTCAAAGCAATCTGAAGAAAAGTACGGATTTTTGGATTTTCATAGCTATATTGCCTTAAAAACGACATACTAAATCCAACGGAATAAATGTATTCATACTCGATCACATTCTGATTTGCTCTTAACCTGCAAAATGTTAAAGCTTTCTATAACTCCTTCCGTTCGATTACTTCTGATTTGTGATGGCTTTGAAAATGGTGACACTATCTTCCTAACAATAAAAACGTCTTATGTAAGATGACGATTTGAGTTTCCATTCTTCCTGATATGCCAACGTTTAGTAAAAGTTGAACGTTCATTCCGCCTTTTACTATATGTGGCTTACGATCCTCTCTTGTATAATCCTTTTGTTCTTTACCGATTAAATGAAAACTAGTGGAAAAAACTGCAAACCTTAAATGCAAATACAGATTTCAGACGAAGTTGAAAATCTTTTAACTTTCGTGTATCTTAACCACTAAACACCGCCGTGACGTCATACTACAGTGTATATCTGTCATGTCCATTCGAATGTTATATTATTATCACTGAATGTGGTGGCATGCTGTGCTTCAATTCAAAACCGCCGGTTTCAAATTGGCGGTTTTACGCTGTCATCTGCTACTTTTAGTGTACTCTACGTTTTAATGCTGGTAGTTTTTTCTGGTTGAATTGTTTACTAGAATTTAAACCGTCAGAAGATGAAAATTTTGAATCTCAGACCGTTAAGGTTTTGAGGAGATAAATAATTTATGATTGAATAATGAATTATCGTCCAAAAGTAAGTGTTGAGTTTATTGTATTATAATTCAATCACGATATGTTTTACAAGCAATTTCACTTCTTCATTCGTTTAGATTCTAACTTAAATCGTTTATATCTTCATATTTATCTAAAAGATTTTATAGCTCACTAATCTTCGAAGACACTCTTGTGAATGAACACGTCTTAACACTCCGATGGCTGATGAAAAGTCAATAATAAGGAAAAGTTTCTGCTTTTTATAGGGTTTCTTTAGTGACCTAACTTCGTGAAGAAAAATGAATAACTTGTTTATGCTGTTAATGAAAATAATATAATAGCATGAACAATATCAAGTTATTGAAAATTGATGAACTTATTCACGTGAACAACTAAAAATTTTGAATTATGATGCTGCAATAGCTTTTAAGTCATATTTATGACGTAAATATAAATGGTTATTTCTGATAATTTTAAGGCATTTTTGAGAGTTATTCTGAATTTAACAATTAAAACACAAATGTTGGCAAAATATAAATACGTGGTTAAAACAGATATAATACGTATTAAAGAAATAACACATATTATGAACATTAATAAATATTAATGCTAAATTAACAAATTTTATGTAATTGAATTATAATTAAGACTTTTAATACAAAAATCCGTTATAATATATAAATTTATTATGTTTATAATACTTGAATTACAGGAAATATTATAATACAGCTTGTGTGTAATATTTTTATGCTATCAGCATTGCTGTCACATTTAATGGATTAAGGAAACTTTCCTTGTGCATAAATAACTATTCTGAGTCCAAATAAGCAACTGTTTTATAAATGTTTGGCACCATATATTTTATGATTAATTGCTTATCCTGTGAAATCAAGTAAGATTATCTTAATAATAACTTAGAATCTTCGATTAAAATAATAACACCGCTTAGTGCTGAATGTTTTGCCCATAGGATAATTTTCAGTACCTATCAAAAGTATGAGTCCTATGCAGTTAAGATACCCTTATATGCTCGTGGTTTCCTGTCACTTCCCGACTGCAAGGAACACGCCATCCTTTAGCTAAATAATGGTGTTCTTGGCTTAAAATATGATAATGTTATGTTTAGATGCATTCAGTGAAAATAATTTCGCTCTATGATCAGGTTACCCCAATAAGGTTTAAAGACAGACCTAGAACTAGGACTAGGAGTGGAGGGGGACTTAGTATCTCGACCTATGAAGATCTTTTGTGCCTAAGCCCTTAACGGGGTGCCTCCAGGATGGAGGGGTGAGGTGAGAGGGGACAGAGGTCGGCTGGACAAGGAAGCACGACAGAGCAGAGGGTAGGTTCCTACCTTTTACAGACTGAAACTCCCTGGCTCCCCTCCTCCCTGCAGGCTTGTACATTCCACTGGTGGGGGACTGGGACTCTGAGCCCGCCCCCTTTCCGGGAAGGGTTACATAGAGCATCCTTTTCCCTGCCAAGCAATGCCGAGACTCTTGCCGACACTTTCAACCCTGAAACAGACCAAGCAGATGAAAGGTGAAGTGAAATGATAATGGATGTGAAATGGAGGGACAGGGCATTCGGGGGATGTAACGAACCATCCCAGCATTCGACTAGCGACCCGGGGAAACTCCCCCAAACAACATGGGTCAGGAAGACCGGCTACAGGAATTGAACCCACAATCTTCCGAATGAGGGCCATAGACGTTACCACCGGAGCCATCCCGCTCGGTAAGACAGACAGGCTCAGACAGTAATAAGTGGGATGAACATCTTTCAAAAACGAACTTCAAATTCAGACAAAATGATGATAAAATCCTGATTTTCAGAGTAAAACATTAGCTATTCTAATGGTGTAACATTCATTTGATACCAGGAATATTCACAATATTCGCGTTTTATGCTTATTATACTTCTGAGAGTATCATAATGAAATTCCATCTCAAAATCCAATACTATCGTTGACTTCATTTTCATGATTTTATTCTATTTCTTATTCTTCCATGACAAGGTTTAAACATCAAAAACCTAGAATTCCGGGTTAGAAATCCCACTGGAGGAATTTGCAATTTGAAAGCATGAATGTGTGTATGAGAGAGAGAATGAGAAAGAGCGAGAGATTGAATAATTAAAATAAATTGAATAATATCCAAAGAGACGAAAGTAAAAATGCTGTCATTATTGCTAATAAACTGTTTTTTTCTAAAGAGCCGCCGATAATTCCTAATGTTAAAGATAGCATATAAACGGAAAAGACTGGTTTATTCTTTTGGATAGTTGTGATAAATTGCACGATGTTTCTGCAGTGATATACACCTTATATTGCAAAATTCAGGTTATTTTAACTTTACAGAATCGTAATGTCGTTAGGGACTTTTTAGCAAAATTTTGAGTATTCCATTTTATCCTCAAAGGTACGTTAATTACAGTGAGGTTTTCAAAAGTATTATTATGAATAAAATTACAGTGCTTCTGGCAAACTCATTTGCTTGAAAATAAAGAGACCTTAGAAATCCTAAAAGTAAATAAAGTATCAAACGGGATCGCTCAACAAACTTTCACGAAATTCATTTCAGCGGAACAGGTGGCAATGAGCTTGGGGTACATACACGTTTAGCCGCAAGAGTAATTTAAATACCAAGTTGGATAGATCGTGACGTGTTTTCTGCGCGGAGCTGCACTGCTACTATGTTGCAGAAGACTTCAAAGCCGCATCCCTTGGAATATATACGTATTTGATAGACACGCTAAGTAGAGGGCAGAACTTTGTGATTAATAACTGTTGACAGTCGATGTTGAATTGTCTGGGTTCTGAATATACAGGCATATCTGCGAGCAGACATATTCCTTTTTTATGTTTTCACGTTTACGATAAAACATGCAGTTCTACACCTATGTAGCTTAGCCCACTTTTTATTTCCATTGTTGTCATACAAGAAATACTCAGCTTTGTCATCCAGTAGATCCAAACGAATACTTAAGTTTTCAGGATGTAACAGTCTTCAGATGATTCTTTCATAAGAGATTTATGACCCTGAGATATGAGAGTAATGCTTCTTCTTCTTCTTCTTGCTTCTCTAATTTTTCTTCCTGATACATTTCATTCTCAGTGTTTATCGCTGTATCGCTGTGGTCACTGGCGTGTCTTGCCCATAGTTTTTGTATTAGTATTCCAAGCTAGTTTACATTTAGCATTTTGTTGGGTATATGTTTTCATCCACTCCACCATTTATTTATGTTTCCAACGATTATTTAATTTGGATAAAAATGCATTTTTGTGGTAGCTTCACTTCTTATTTAAGCCAATTATGACCGATAAAATAATTTTGAAATATAAGAAGACAGAAATTAGATTAACTTTATTTATGACGATTTGATTCTTATTCAAAACAATGAATATGCCCCACATAAACCTGCAAACAATGCCATATGAAAATATAATCCGGAGAAAGCAAACGGAATGGTATTTCCAGGAAAATAATCTGTAAGAAGAATGAGCCATTTCAGTTATTTAGGAGTCGACATTAATCATGAAGAGGTTTTGATATAAAAACTAAACTGCGTAAAATCCAGAATATCTGTAGATCAATTTACACACACACACACACACATATATATATAAATTAATATAGGGACTACGCCGCGAAACAAAATTAAAATTTCAGAAAGTCACATACTTTTCTATGGAAGTGAATTCTGGACATCAATTAAGAAACAACAAAGTAAAATATAAACTTCAGGAATTAAATTAAGGGGAGTTAAAAGGTGCACAAAATAAATTACCTAAAAAAACACACATAAGAAAATCATTGCAGAGTTTTAATATGAACCACAAACTGAAAGACCTTAAGCGACAGTGGTATGAACTAGTGAAAATAATGCCATTATTTTGACATACCAGCTTTGGCATACCAATCCCATGTCTCAGAAATCTAATACGTAAGGTATACACATTATTTTGGACCTCCATTGAATTTTAAATTCAGCAATAATAAAATAACAAAAAAGAGGTTAAATACGAAAACAAAGGCCTCTGAATACAATTCCATGTGCAAGTAATACAATTAAGGGAAGAAGGCAAGAAGGACAGAACCTAGTAGGAAAATTCTCCTCTTTTTGTAGAACCATTGAAGAATGGAACGAATTGCCTGTAGCACCTTTCAGGGCTGTCCTCTGTCCGTAAAGAAATTCAGAAAAAATCTGAAGAATAAGTGTCGGATAATTCATTATAAACGTTACTTAGATGTATATTTGAAATTTTATAAACTTATTGTGCATACTAATGGTAAACTTATTGGCTATACTGACCGGATAGGTAGTTAGTGAATGTAAATAGTATAGAAATTAATGATTTCAAAACTTTTAGGTGTTATGTTACATGATAGCTTGTTGGTTGTTTATAGAAAGTTATTCACATTATTGTTTATTGTTCATTGCATTATTAGTTTTGTAATATTATTTTGTATATTTAACACTGCCACCGGGTAATACCCATCTGCAGTGAATACACACACACAACACACAACATCCCACACACACCCCACACCCCACACCCCACACCCCACACCCCACACCACACACCACACACCACACACCACACACCACACACCACACACCACACACCACACACCACACACCACACACCACACACCACACACCCACACACCCACACACCCACACACCCACACACCCACACACCCACACACCCACACACCCACACACCCACACACCCACACACCCACACACCCACACACCCACACACCCACACACCCACACACCCACACACCCACACACCCACACACCCACACACCCACACACCCACACACCCACACACCCACACACCCACACACCCACACACCCACACACCCACACACCACACACACCACACACACCACACACACACATTACACACACATTACATACATACATACATACATACATACATACATACATACATACATACATACATACATACATACATACATACATACATACATACATACATACATACATACATACATACATACATACATACATACATACATACATACATACATACATACATACATACATACATACATACATACATACATACATACATACATACATACATACATACATACATACATACATACATACATACATACATACATACATACATACATACATACATACATACATACATACATACATACATACATACATACATACATACATACATACATACATACATACATACATACATACATACATACATACATACATACATACATACATACATACATACATACATACATACATACATACATACATACATACATACATACATACATACATACATACATACATACATACATACATACATACATACATACATACATACATACATACATACATACATACATACATACATACATACATACATACATACATACATACATACATACATACATACATACATACATACATACATACATACATACATACATACATACATACATACATACATACATACATACATACATACATACATACATACATACATTAGTTATTGTCTCATTTTGACTGTTACGCTCCTGCTGTTGCAGCGTTGCTCATATAAAATAAACCTAACAACATTACCTTGTGTAAAGCAGAACTTTGGAGCTCAGTGGTAAATCCCTTCGAGGGTAAACACAGAATGTGCAGATACATATTCTGTTTATTTATATTTGTTTATTTATACCTACCATAAAATAGTATGTTTTCCGGGCCATTTTCTCATTTGATGTAACATTCAGCTGGTAAGAAGTCACATCATTAGTTTCTTAATTTAGTTATAACTGACTCTGAAGGTCGATTACACATGGTTGTTAACGAAAACCAATTAAATTATTATAACTTTCTCTGAATATGCTTATATCAAGATTAAAACTGCAATGCGTGTGTTTGTGTGTGTGGTGTGTGCAAGTTGTCATTTTATATCAGAATAATGAACAATGTAATGCCAACAAACGTTATAAGTAACATTAGTTACATCATTAGATTACACACTATTTAACGGCCGACAAAGAAGAAAATAGGTTAATTTCTATGAAAGACGAGACAGATTAGGTCTAAAAATGCTAATAATCGAGGAGGGGTTGCAGATAGAGAGATAGATAAATTCTTCTGAGTGTTTCTGTTGTATTATACCAATTACTGCATTTATGTATTTTTTTACTTTCTTAATCTCAAGTCATTTCACAGAGCATTACTGCGTGTTCAGTAACCTCTTTGTTTCGTATTTTGTAATACTTAAGACGTTATGCTTGGTTATGTCTTTTTTTTACATTGTTTTCTCCCAAAGGTACTTCATTGTTATGAGTTTGCTTTTTTAATTCGTTTCATCCTCATCCTTGTTATAAAAGCGCGCACAGTCTGTTTTACCTTTGTGATTGTTGTGATTTGCATATATGTATTGAAATAAATACATATATTCTTTCATTCAGTCATTCAAACATACTTCTCCATAGGGGAGTTCCATTTCTTATACGGAGCGAAATAAAAAGTTTTAAATATCTGGCTTATTAGCAAGTATTTAAGAAAATTCTTGAGAACAATTCTTATTTACATAATTAGGTAATTTTAGGAGTTATACACATATAAGTGCTAAACATTAAAATTATAACATGAATGCTTATTACTATTGCTAATAATCATAAGAATTAAAAACAAGTTTTCTCTTTTCTATTTTCCCTTCTTAATATTGTATAAAAGCTATTTTCCAACAGCATAAAGAATTTTGGATGTTTGTAGCTTCAAGAAATTGAGGCCATTATGCCATCTATATACTGCATACCCAGCGTCAACTGTGTATATTTTTTCATTATTACTTTGTTCCGCACATTTCTGAGTATTAAATATAGTATTTAACAAATTTAGGTATGCTTTTTGTTCTAACAGCTTTGAAAATAAAGTTTATTACAGGATTTGAGATTTGACCTGAGATATATTGTAGAAGAGACAGAATGGGAGAGAATAGGGGCATCTCGTCACTAATAGGAAAGCTTGAGCGGAGCCGGCGCTGTTAAGCTAGATAATGCTGCTAGTGGTAACTAGTTTCTCGTAAAATGGAAAGAACTTCACTTTGTTATCAAAGTTCATTTGCCGCAGAGTTGAATTGCTGTATCAGTACTATTGGTTGTCCAAAAACTTCCATCGATGATTAACTATCCCCTTTCGTGTCACATGTTCTATGAGCATATAGTTCATGGAAACTAGAAGACTGGGTGGGAACATCGATGACTGGAAGCAATATGATACTCTTTTCTTTGACGGCATCTAATAAATCTCAGGAGCTTGAGTTACGATGGAAAAGAGCGCGCAGAACGAGAGCAGACCTAATTCCGGGAAAGGGTGAGACAGAGAGGACGGAGGGGGGATACGCCATCTATTGGTTAGATACCTTATATATGCACTAATTTTTAAGTGTTTAACGCCCCTTCTTACTATATACAGCACTACAGGCCGTATATGAAATAAAATTATAATTGGTAAATGAAATTTGGGAAGGAAACATTCCAGACCTAAATTTTAGAGTACCACCCTAGCATTTGCATGACCTGGAGAAAACCTCAGTCAGGGAGGACGATCCGCAGACCTCCCGTTCACGAGATATGCAAAAATTATCAGTCTTGATCTACGAGGGCGTACTATTGTAAATTCAATATAATGGGAGATTTCAACGCACTAGTAAGGCAGTATCTTTCATCCGCACGTCAGTCTAAAAGGCGTATATGCATCTCCATTAATACCTATCTTTTTCTTTACCTTTATACAGCACACCTGTTCCTATCTTCAAGGTGTGCTGTACTGCCCAGTGCAGTTGTAGTAGGCTCCTAAGACTTGGCTGTTTATAACACTCACTGCGTTAAATATCGGAATGCTATGCTAGGCCAAAACGTAACCAAACCTGGTCATGCCTATCTTGGGAATCGTTCTTATTTTTTATCCTTGAGTTGTATCCTTGAATAAAATCCGAGAATGCAAACATGCTGTGACCGGATCATATGTTTCAACTGACTATCAAAATAAACCGCTTAAAATGGTATGCGCTTGTTTCAAGTTTTCACAGTACGTTATTTCGAAGGAAAATAGTTTTAAATAATTACCCAAAAAATCAAGAATTAATTCTGCGGAGTGATATAAAACATTATTTGAAAAAAGCTTAGGTTATAAGCTTTATATTGATAAATACCACGAAGAACACCCCGAAATGGGATATTTACAAAGTAAATAGCACATGCCCTACTGTATTTTAAGATAATAAAATGATCAACATTCCTGTAAACGCTTATCGATTGCAGAAACGAATTAATGACTTCATTGACTGTATTAAATGGACATGTAAGAAACGTCACTGTACAGGGAAATAACTGAACATAATGTATATAGATGAAGAAATAATGGAATATCATACCAGAAGGCAAGAATACCTAGAGACACAAAATAAATATTATCAGAAGAGCTTTGCAGTACTCTATAAGAGGTAAAACATAACTTTTCCCTAAAATGGTAGATTCCACCTGATTGATGATACTTTACATTCATGACAAAAGGCATGCTGGATAACTCTGGTAAGCGTAACATATTTTCTGCTAATAATGGAGACGTTTTAAGTTTTAACTCATCACGGAGTGCATATATGTCAACTTAATTATAGAACACGACTCTCTCTTGGACTCATTTAACAGAATTCATCGATTCTATAAGAAGTATATCATAACGATAGTTAAAACTATTTAATGAATAATACCCCAATAATAATGCACCCTTAGTCCCATACACGACAATCTTTCCTTTCTTCGAGGGGTGGGTGGAGAAGAATGGCGCCTATCTAACTTCGCTATAACGACGGTGTGTGTGTGTGTGTGTGTGTGTAGATACATGATTCAGATTGTGGACAGACGGCCTTGATTGCATAGTTGTTGTCTTTAGCTTATTTGGTGTTTACGTTCAACTCACTAAGAGGTGACCTTAGTTACACAGTCGCCTTCTTGTATCATTTTGATAACAGATATCCTCACTACGTTGTTATTAATGAACTAACAAGTTGATAAAAATGATGTCCAAAGAAATCGCTGTGTTAATATTCCGACCGTTTTGTAAATTTAATTAAAACTTTAAAGTTTTAGCACGAATACATTAGTAAATGCTTTCTTTGACTTATTGTTGAAAATATAAATATTTTATACTCGGGTTGTAAAAACGTATTTGAAATACACACTACACAGATAGTATAAATAACCGGCATATATGTTCAGATTAACTGTCGGCATGTCTTATGCCAGGTGCCTTTATAAGCTATTTTATAAAAGGTATCCTTCCAATATAACGTTCATAAATTTTCTACAAAATTTCAGATTTATATTCCTTATTGAACAGGAAAATGATTTCTGAGACATGAAATTTAAATTTAATTAAGTTTTTAAAAATAATATTTGTTGAATTGATAGGTTCATTTTTGGAAATAGATATACGGTTTATGAAACTTTGATGAGGTTTGTGTATAACATACATGCCTTGCATAGTAAGTTTTAGCTATCATATACTGGGAAAACTGTTTTCATAATCTCACTCTAATTAAGTAAAAGTGCATCATAAGGAGCATTTTAATTGTTGAAAAATATCTAAAACATTACAACCGAGTAAAACATCTTTGATAATTCGCAAATGTTAACTGGCCTGAAATTCTGCTTCTGAATTTTTTATTAAATTAGTTTACATATTTGCTTTAAAATATATCGTTAGAAACTGATTAACATAAATGCACCACACTTCTAGAAATGTTGAGAAAAAAAGGTTTGAAAAATCAGAAAAGCTAAATGATACGCTCTCCAGTCAGCGTTGTTTAAATTGTCACGTAAAACGCTCAGTTTTATACAGATACCATGTTACGCATACACATAACCACACTTAATAATAGGTTAAGAAGCCAAAAATTGAGTTTTTTTTATAGTTTTTGCACAACTTTCGCTAAATATTCTAATTTTAAGGCATTTGGGTTTCTTGCTTTTAAAGTATCAAAAGTTGAACAAAGTACCACGGATAATTTTTAAATTAACTTCATTAGTTTTCTGTCTATTTTATATGATGTTAGTAAGCAATGCAACTAAGAAAATGTTTACAAACAAATATTTGGGAAGGAAGCTTAACTTATAGTATTATGCACTTAGTGATCGTATACAATGGATAGTCAGGAGAGCACTTGGGTTCGGTTAACGATCAACAAAACCATTTTGAAAAAGCTTGCAGAAGAGTCCATGCAAGCAGTTCGTGAAGCTGTTCGTTAGCCTCATTTAATAAGGAGATTTATGGGTGTTTTTCCCGTGCGCGTCTGCCTAATTAAGCACTATTTTATTTACATCATAAAAGTCTAATTTGAAACCCAAACTCATTACATTTACATACAGCATGTTCCGCTTAAAGGTGTAATAAAATACAAATTGATTGTTCGAAAACGAAATGAAGACATTTCAGTATGGTTCCTTTCTTATTAAAACACATTAAAATGTTTTACTTTTATGACTTGCACAATATCAGCACACATAGCGAAATGCATATAACTAAATGTATGATACTGAGGAAACGCACAGCACAGACTATTCCTCTAGACTTTTTACACCGGAGGTTTGTCTAGCCTAAAGTTTATCTATGAGTACGGCTCTTGTCTTTAATGCTATCAAACCATGAAAGTGAGTGGGTATAGCTGGACATTTGTGGTGCTACTAATGTTTCTCATATTCAGGTAGAGTAAACGTTTTTAAATAGAAACTGTCTACTCAGAAAAAAGAACTCTGAAAAAAGGTGTCTTCATTGCTTTTCAAATAATATTTCTTTTCTTTCATTGTACCTTTAAGCCGGACACATTGCATGCCTACCATAAAATCGTAACTCTTTTGTACAAATAATTACTTTTTAAAATCCCATTTGAGCTATACCGAAACCAGACATTGAATTCGTTAAATGTGTGTCTGTGTGTTGACTTTTTTTTGTTGCAAGAATGGCTCAACTGATTCTTTTATGAAACTTGAGATATAACATATCTTAGATTCCACTTAGAATATAGGCTAGGTGACATCCTAATTACTTTCCTCAAAGAGAGGAGTACTAATGAGGCGCAAAACATAAATACTAAATATTTCGCTTATTATACAGCTTTTACTTTCTCACTAGGTACTTACAGTAACTAGAGAAGTGTTGTATTCCACCCAACAATTGGATGTCCAATTTCCAATATAAATACACTTTTGAGGCCCACTAAGCCCAAAGAAACTTTTAGACAAAGGTCCGTGTGTATGTGTGTCTGTCTATGACCATCATAACACAAAAACGAAAAGTTCAAAGAATACCAAACTTGATATTTAGGTTACATAGGTTCTAGATACAACACGAAGATTTTCAACAACAGTCTCCCACCACAAACTAATCTTTACATGGAAAATGTTTTCGAAAGCTTTTATCTTCTCAAAAATGCCTCTTAAAGTGTTGTATTAAAATAACATATGTTTAAGATATTCACACGACAATAGAATGTATATCTTAAATTTTCTAGGAATAGCCTAAGAATTCCTCTTCATTTTGAATGACTTCTGTATAACTAGCAAACAATAAGAGATAGACAAGATATTTAGATCTCCTTAATGCACACAATTGATGTGAAATACAATTTTTTGTATAGTTACGATTTCCGAGGTATTCCTTGTTTTGGTTTGAGCTTTTAAATACTTATATTTTTTCTCAAATGATAAGTCGCTATGTTTTTGTTTTCTCTATCATGTACTCACAGCAAGCAGAGGAAGTATTGCATTCCCCATAACTCGATGTCAAAATTTCACTAGAAATACACGATTTGAGACTTCCTAAATCCTCCCGCAAAAGAAACCTTTTTTAGAAAAAGGGCCGCGCGCGCGTGTGTGTCTGTGAACACCATAAAACAAAAAAGAAAATACAATTAAACAGCAAACTTGGTATTTATGTTCAGCATATTCCAAGGATGCAACGCTAAGATTTTCAAGAAAATTCCCCCACTCCAAACTACCGTACACAAGAAACATTTTTCGAAAATTTTGATTTTTCAAATAATGGTTCTAATGATTTTGATTAAAATGCTATATATTTAAGACATTATCAGGGCAAATGAAATGTATATCTTGAATTTTCTGGGAGTAGCCTCTGAAGTCCTTTCATTGGCTCAAGTCTTCTTGATGAATGACTTTTACGTAATTAGTAAATCGTATGAGACAGACGAAATCTTACAACACAAAAAATGCAGATCTCGTCATAGCACACACATTATGTAAAGTACATCTTTGGTGTATTTAATAATCTCCGAGATATGCCTTGTTATTCGCTTAAATTTTCAAATACTTATAATTTTCTCAAATAGGAAGCCATTATATGTTGTTTGGTCATACAAAGAGAACACACAGCGGCCAGCTATTAAAAGATTTGACTATCACTTAAGCCTACTATTTCCCCCATTCCCATTGCAACTACAAGGAAATATGTAGAAAGCCATTTTTGAAAGTATTATTTATATTACCATTAGGCAGACAGAAGAATAGTAAGAATAGTGTGTTGAAAAATGAGTGGAGAAAGTCATGTGCGTGCAACACATACATTCCTTTTTCTTTTCTCGTGGTCAGTAAAGAGTTTGGAATTTCAAAGCCATCATGTAGTGACACGCTTCACCTACTGTATCCTACAACAAAATGTCTAAATCTGTAATAGAAGTTTATGTGGCTTAACCTTCCTTAAAATATGTATGGAGAGTAGCAGTGTCAGTTTTTTTGACTACATATATTTTTTTCTGCAATGTTTATTTTTCTAACAGTGTGGATATTGGTTTTATTGCTCTTTCTGCCTTAATGCCTCAATACCTCAACCGTATATTACACTTGGCGATTTTAACAGTCAGAACCTGCTCTGGAGGTAGCAATATCACTGATCGTCGCGGCAAGATTATTGAGAAACTTATTTATATATATATATATATATATATATATGATTTAGTACTTTAAATTCTCATGTTCCAACTCATTACAGCGTTGTCTATAACAACTTCAGCAACATCGACCCCTCACTTTACTCTCCCAGCATTGCACATTTGTTCAGTTGGTCGATGTACTCCACACCTTCTGGAAGTGATTACTTTTTTATCACTATTGCAGTCGATTATTCGCTTAATCCGTACATACGTCATCAATCTTGGAACTTACATAAAGCAAACTGGTATATCAGAATCTGGTAACAAAAGATGAGAAATCCTATTTAAACTTCTGGATCCAGAAAATGTTCGAAGTTTACACCATATTTCAAATTGAATAGTCCTATTGTTAAAGGAAGACATGAAAGTCAATCAGAAATTTCTCTTGCTACGCTTAACAGTCCAACGGGCAGTTGCATGAAGATTTGTCCTGGAATACATAATGAAAACCGAACACTGCTGTTACATTCCATGAGCGCAATTTTAGCTCTTCAACAGATGCCACCCAGGAACTCTTTAGTGCAGAACATTTTACTGCTGTATAATAAGATAAAAGTCTGTAATAAACATGTGATACTGGCGTGGATACCATCTCACATGGGCATATCCGGAAATGAAAAGGCTGATGAAGCAGCTAAAGAAGCAACATGCCACTCTCCAAGCCTGGCCGACCTCAAGGTTCGGCATCATGACTTCCAAAATTTCCTCAAGTATGAAACATATACGCAGTGGAAGTTACACTGAAGTGCCACATCCAATAGCAAACTAATCGCCTTAAGCTCCAGTCCTAGTTTCAGCTACCCGATAAAACATCTAATCCGTCGTGACCAGGTCCTTCTCACCAGGCTACTACATATTGGACACAATGCAATTACCCATTCATATCCCCTTGAAAAAGATAACCAGCCTACATCTAAGCATTGTCACTCCATTCTCACAGATCCGCATATAGCTGCAAGATTGCACTTTTTACGATGTCCATGGGTTCAGTGTGGTGCGCCTGTTAACCTCTCGGTGGCTCTGAGTGTCCAAACATTTTCCACAACATAGTAAAGTTTTTAAAAGAAACAAAATTGTATAATGTTATATAATAAAAGTTGCAATTTTTTTCAAAATATTGTAATTTTCAAAATTTATTGCAGTCGCGTTATCACTTTAATGTTAAAAGGGACAATAAGAAAAGAATCAGGTAAACTAAATTAGCTTTTGTAAGAATAGTTTGTAGAAGAGTGAGTAGTGTAAGTCATGTGAGTGCAATGCATACAATCTTTTTAAAAATGTTGCACTATTATTACTATTGGCATTGGTTAATCGGTTACCACAAGAAATAGTGCAGTTCAGAGCGCATTAAAAGCATAATGAACAGACATTAATTGGTTTACTCTTAAACCTTTTATTATGTTTTAATTATTATTAGCAGCACGATATCAAGCGTATCAAGGCCAATCCCTCGAATAATCTGTGATGGCTTTAGTAGCACAGGACAAATTCACAGGCAGCTAGTCGCAACAAACGACTATCAACTTTCAAACCAAAAAATAAGTCGTAGTAGGACCCTCCAGGAGGGGGAGTAAGAGTCTTGTAACACGCCATAGTAGCATCTCCTGTGCTATTGCCACCAGTATGGAACCTTGGTATCACTGATCTAAGCTGTATCAGTTCACCAAATCTGATTTTTAAAGTTCTGAGGTTAATAAATTGGGCATATAATGCATGATTTATTTTAGAAATATTAAGGTTTTGATTATGCACTATGCACAAAGGAGTTGTAATAAATTATACTTTAATTACAAATATGTTCTGTTATTTAGTAATACCTTCACTATCAGGATGAAAATGAAATAACAATTAGCAGTAAAAGAAATGAAGCTGCAGAGCAGGAGGTCGAATATTTATGGTTAGGTTTCTAATGACAAGATATTTCTCACATTCCATACCATAAGCAGTCTAATGAAGGAGACGAAACGTGATCCCGTCCTGAGAAACAGAGACAGAAAGTATGTGTTCATCGGGCTGGAAATGTTACTTACACCGCAACATCTATGTGCTCTGCTTGTCGGTAATTTCAATGCTCGCATAAGACATGTTAATGAGATGCATGCGTAAATTCAAGAAATGAAACTGAAACCTGTTCCCTGTGTAATGCAAAAAGTGAGAAAAATACCTCACTAGTAATCACAAGCTTATAAAAGACAATTTTTTAACATTATCTACCGCTTCTCTATCACACCCGAGTAGAGGAAGTATTGTATTCCATCAAAAACTAGATTTCACCGGAAATCTACATTTTAAGGTCCTTGAATACAAAGCAGAAATTTGAGTACGTCCTGCATAGTGTGTATGTGTGTGTTAAAAGCATAACTCTAAACAAAAGGTCGAATAAATACCACAGTGGTATTTAAGTTCAGCACTTTTCAAGGATGCAACACAAAGCTTTTCAAGAGCCTCCGCCTTACACAAAACTACCATTTACATGGAAAATGTTTCCTTAATTTTGGGTTTCTCAAAAATGGCTCTTACAATTTTGATTAAAATATTATACGTTTACCATATTTATAAGATAAATAACCTGTATATCTTGAGTCTTCTGCGAAAAGCCTATGTAGTCCTCTAATTCTGAATGAACTTTGTTTTCTTCTGTATAACTTGTAAACCATAAGAGATGAACAAACACTTACTAAATAATTTATGTGAAATACACTTTATGGGATTAACCATTTCCTGAGATATTCGTTGGTATTTTTTTGAATTTTCAAATACCTTTTTGAAGTGCAAAGTTGGCATTCGATTGCTTCTCGTGGCCATGCAAAGAGAGAATTTCAAAGCCAGCACACAGAAACCCATTGTTTTAAAGATTTGAGTATTCCTACAGTCCACTGCATCTCTCTTGTACCTAAAATATGTGTAATAAAGGCATTTCTACCCATGTCAATGTGAGGTTGATGCAATAATAACCTTTTTGTAGAAGAGCGGATAGGGAATGTCATGCGAATGCAACACATTTTCCTGTAAAACAATGTTTTAGGAAGTATATTAAAATAGCATTGTAATCGTTTTAACCAGCACCACTGAAGCTTCGTATTCAATAGCGAACAGCTGCAGCAGAATTATGAATACAGATAGTTCCTTTAGTATCCCGGTCTAGAAATTAATCTCCAAAGTGATGGATACGAACAGATTGTCTTCTGTGAGCAGTAGCAGAGATTACATATACTTTTACTGTGGACATATTTTTGTATCCTAGCACCTATAAGAAGAGCAAATGTAAGACACGGCACACCGTGCTTATCGTATACTAGGATTATTTGGCAAAATAACTTAAACACTTATTTTGATAGAGCAAACCTGGGCCGCCAGTTGCAAAAAAATTTGCTTTACACTCAAGTACTGGAAATGAACAGTATTTTAGTTATATTCGATTTTGTAAGAGGAAACTTACAGTAAAGATCAAGTTTTCTATTGTACTGCTCTTGCCAACATCATGACGCACCTCCTCTAAGTGAAGAGGAAAGGAAGAATTATTCAAGACACGAATAGTTTTACCATATTAGATTTTCATGTGGCCGGATACGTACATAGCCTACACACATATGCAAATAATAACTGGCAATGGCTAACCTAGACTACACAAAAAATCTGCAATTGCCTGTAAAACCGGATTTTATAAAACATAGGATAGAAAAAATAAAACTTTCAAGGAGCTCATTTCCAACACATTGCCCTACTTACAGGCGCTTCTTCACTTAAGTGAGGAGGAACGATGACAGGATTAAATTTAATTTGGTGAAGGTATTCTAGGTTATCTGAAGCATTTAAAACACCAAAAATCAAACATTGTTTGTAAGTATTTGTTCTATGTGAAATAAAGGACCTGAAATAGTATACTGCGAAATGAGCGTGGGAAATGCATTATTGTAGAATCGAGATGTACTTTGAAGGGAGGAGAGGCGGTCCAGTATTTTTTATTCCGATATTCAATTGTACATTTCCACATATGTATTGTACTGTCGTGTGTTTCATTATTTGAATGAATTGTTAATAAAAGATACAAATTACAATGAACTTATCCATCGTCACGTCGGATTTCTGGAAGCGTAATCGTGCTAATTCAACAGCTATAACTAATACGATGGCTTACTTAGTTACTACGTATTAGGAGGCTTTGAGTCAACGGTTTGATGATTATGCCGTTAACTCAAAACGGGTTGCTTAAAAGTAATATGGGCGGTGTAAAAATTCAGTTTTTTCCAAGAAGACTTTGAAGTCTGAGATTTTGATCATGGATAATATATGATAATTCTTATTTTATTGTATAACGGACCCTAGTTTAAAAACATTCCTCGTAGACTAGGGCGAAAGTAAAATAATCCAATTTTCTATGCCTCTTCAACGAAAAGTAGCAAAACGAAAATGTTGAAACTGACTTTCGCTAAAACAGATACCACATTATTTACTCATTCAAGAAGCTAAGCTCTCGTACTTGTACAAATGTTCCCTATGAGATTATTACAGCTCATTTAAAAAAAACTGCAGAAACAACTACACTTTCCTAAATGGACTGGTGGCGGAAGTCCCGTGACGACATTCTGAAACAAACGTATGCTACACAAGACAAATGTTCGCAAAACATTAATAGTTGGTAGAATAGTAATGTAAGATTTGAAGAATTGGGTAAAAATTGGATGTTACATTCACATGCTTTTCTCTACTCTCTATCGCTTATTTGTGGGTATACAAATTAGTTTTACGAAACTTTATTTTCCTGTCTACTTCATTTTAATGCGGTAAAACCTTTGCGGAGATAACTGCATTACACATTTCGTTATAGATACAAAGAGAATAGTGATAATCAACTGTTTTAGAACTGGACGCTATATGTTGGCCTTAAATTTCCGTGCACCTTCTATTATATCACGAGAAACAACTTCAAAACGACAGGACTTTAAAAGAATGGCCTAGTATTGAACAATTCGAACCATTAATAACAGATGTCTCGGAAACGGCTATTGCCACAAAATGCTATTTGAAATAAACTGTGTGTTTTAAAGGGATCTGCGTTTTTTGTTTGTACGTTTTCGACTATCGCTTAACGTTTACCAGTTATACAAGAATATACAAAATTCCTTCCGAATGAAGAGAATTTCAAGGCTATTCCCATAAAATTCAAGATGTACATTTTTGTGTCATTTAAACATCTTTAATATATGGCATTTTAATAAAACTCGTTACCCACTTTTTAAAAAGTAAAAAAAATGTTCCATATAGAGGATTGTTAGGAGTGAGGGATTTTCTTGAAAATCTTTGTGTTGTATCTTGGGAAGGTACTGTATTTAAACACTAAATTTGGTATTTATTGACTTTTCGCTTTTGAATTTTGCTGTTCACAGAGACATTGACACTCAGACACACCCACACACACACACGAACCTTTTTCTAAAAAAGTGCTGTTTCTTGGATTCGATGTCCTCAAAACATGTATTTCCGTTGAAATCTCTGTATAGAATTTTTGTGTGGAACCAATACCTTCTCTACTACTATGTACGTGGAGAGAAACTAAAACAATAACAAATATATATCCAAAAATATTTAGTAGTTCCTACTTTATTGCAAAACGGACCTTAATTTAAAAACATCCCTGATATATTGTATGTTATTATAACCATAAATTTTATGTTGTTAGGCGTGGATTCCCTTGGAGAGTATTGGAACTCTAAATTTAATTCTATGTAAATATTAATGGGAAGGCAGAAAACACACATCGTGCAAAAACTAACCCCTTCTTTTATTAAACGTAAGCTGCATACCCAGACGGCGTTGCATGAGTGAATTATTTAAATGTCGAATGACACTCTTATTAATTTAATTTAAACAAAATATATGTCCAATGATATAGAGGATTTTAGGTTACGCTGACGTTTACCCTTTCGCCTTAGCCCTTTACCATTGATTGATGGACGGAAGGTTTTCTTAAATCAACACAATCAAGAAAATGGGGAAAATCGGCACATACGAATATTGCATGATTGAGTTCCTTGATCTCTTCTGCCAAGAAATTTCATATTCTGGAAATATTATTCAGTCCACAAGTTGAGACAGATAATTTAAGAAATTATATAAAAGGAAGTGTTTAAACATTTGTACAATAGTTCATATTCTAATTCTTTTGTTTTAGAGTGTTATGTTAAATATGTGGATGTTCATAATTTAATATGAATTTAAATGTAACTATTTATTATATTTTATAGGATTGAAGTTAATTTTTAAGTTAAATACTGTTAAATGCTAAAAATAGAAGATTTGTTGAAAAGAAATGAAGGGCGATGCTCAAGTGTTTGAAATGTTAGTGTAATATTCACGACCGCAAAAATGCGTTGCCATGGTGAATGCGTTGCCCACATTGGATAGGGAGAAAGGGAAGACAAAATGACTTGTTTTAGCTTCATCTAGTAAAATCGATATTGTATTTAGGTGGAAATAAGGGCACTCATGTTGTAAAGTTTTAATAATAAAACTAAAAGTAAAAGTAGATATTCAGAGTAATGTTTAAATATTCAACCCGATCCGCCTCCTCACGACCACACCTGGGATAAGATGAGATCTCATCGCTTACGTCTGAAGCACACCGACGCTAGCAGACGGTATCATCGTCAGCAACATACAAGGATGACATAACATGCGTCGTTGTAATACTCTAAGGTGTATTTTTTGATGAAAAACAATTCAAATGTTTGAAAAATAATCTTTAGGTAAGTATACTGTATGGAATTTTAAACTCTTTTGACATATAATAATTATACGTTAAGAGATTGTATCAAAGATGTAAAAGATAAAATGTAGGTTCAAGTATTCTCCGATTTTAGTTAACAAAAGAAAATCGTGGCGATTTACTTTTTTTGGGGGGGGGGTTGCAGGAACTGATTCTCAGTCTGTATTTTCAAAATAAAGCTTGACAGAATTGTGCTGCAGAAATGAGTTTCGAAAAACAATTAATAAAATTAGTTTTCATTATTGCTTTGCTATACGTTAAGATTTTATGATTTTAAAAGACCGCTTCTTGTATACCTAGAGACAAATGCGTGCTTTATTTCCAGTTAAGGCTCTGTAGTATGTTGTGCATTAAATAATACTTGCTAAACTAAACGCTTTTTGAGTCGAATAAAATCGCTTGTGATATTGTTTGCTTTCGTTGTTTATATTTTATAAAATATGAATATTAATATTTTATCCATTGAATGATAGATGAGCGGGTAAACTGCAATATTCCCTTTCTGACAGTAAATTTTGCTTAACTCAAAATAATGCTACAAATGGCACATACGCATCCACTCTGATGATTTTTAACTGCAAACTGTGAACGTATTTCCATATTTAACAAAATATTCTGAGCTATTGCGTCAATCAAAACTATGAGGATATCTTTCCCAGGAAGATTTACCGATGATGTTCTTATGTATTTATATCACTTAGTCATATTCATTATATATTCTGTCATTTGTTAATGATGTTTAAAAGTACTGGAAATTTTATATTATTTTAGAAAAATGAATATTAAAGCATGACGTTAATCACAAATTTGAGGTTTAACGTGAAAAGGAGCACAATATTAAAATAAACCAAACTTAGTAACAAAAAGCTCTCCAGTAGTCGTTTGCAGAATAGTTTCACTGCCTTGTCTGCTTACAAATTTAAAATGATTATGAAATCATTTACTATAATTATATGGATGAAAGCCCTGAACAACTCCCAGATACATGTTATAGTTACTTTATTGGAGGCTATGTAAATTGACTCCGATTTCTCTTGTTTATGTCTTCTCGAGTTTCTAGTATTTCTGAAAAAGTACTAAGTCACATCAAAATTAAGTGAAAAAGGATCTCTTAGAAAAGCCGCAAGTAAAACTGGTCACTAGCAAGGATCAACTGCATAAAGCATATATCCTTCACAATACGTAGCTGCACTGGACAAGACTGTATTTTACATAAGTGATGCTATTTTTGCTTCCTGAATAAATAATAGCGATTCTTGTTAATCGACGGCTTAATTGTTACACTTTTGTTTACTATTCATGTAAATAGGAACAAAGATTTCGATAATTTTCAGACATGGCAAAGATTCCAGCTATCAACTGATATAGGAACATGGATTAAATAAATGTCAGTGTTTTTGCTCTCTATTATCAGTTGTCACTTATGAAGAAGAGCCAGACTACATATTGCATCAAACATTGGGATTCGGTCGTGGCATGTACGCTTGGACACATTCAAACATGTGTGCAGGTTTCAAATTGTATTTTTATGCTTTGTTACTTGGTCTTGTAGGGTTCTTCGTCTGTTCTAGGTTATGGAAGCAGTTAACATTTGTTACAGCAGTAATTGTTATTGTGCTGTCTATTTTCGAAAAAGGGTTATTTTAGAACCAAAAATATAGACCCTTGGATTTCTGAGCACCATTATTCTCCAAACCTTTTCTAACAGTTTTGTATAATAATCACTAATGGAAAAAGTGTGGAAAAAGTAACTGGGATGAACTGAAATTATTTGAGGAATATTTTACTGGATTATAAATATGTATTGCCATTTCAAAAACTAATAAGTTTAATAACAGTGAAAGTACAACGACCTCACAAAAGTTGACTCTCGACGCGATGCAGGTATATCGATTACTAAACCAACTTTATTTCGAGAAGTAAATTGTAATTAAAAATTAAATATTCCAAACAGCACAGTTACAAGAAAAATGTCTAAAACATTAATGTTTAGATCATTCTGTTACCTTTACTCAATTACTTCCTGTTCCTGAAAACAATACGCACAAATATGGTTTTTCATAACAAGCTGAAATCTATTACTTTTAAGCCATAAACTTTTAAGTCTTGAAAAATAAACACAGGAATAGGTTTGCTAACTTGTAACAAAACTTAAATGAATGGCTTAACGGAAGAAGTTAAAACTACACATACATATCGATTTGGAAGTAGCAAAAGCTGCATCTGACACTGTAAGACTGGTCGATTGTAATAAGCCTTAGCTTATGATCGATTTATCGAATACTTTCCAGAGCTGAAACGTGATCCCACAATGTGAACAAGAGAGGAGCAGCAAAATGTGCAACGGAATGCAGTAGCGGCATCCTGTATTGCGAAAGTAGCTACGCCCTGTGCCCTCATTGTTTAACCATTAATGGAAATATGCGTACTTTGTTAGATACTTCAATAGATTAATGGAAATAATCCATTAAACACACGCATTTAGACATTCTATAGATGTGTCAGCTAAGAGTTTATATTTCATAGGGAGTCTTGCCAGAAATTGAGGTATTTCTTTGAGTTAGGAATTGTCAATTCAGGCAAGGAAAATAAAGATTTGAAGAAAGCGATAAATATTTTGGTAATTCTCAAATTCTGCTGAAATCAAAACAATGGATGATAATAATTCTGTTGAAATGTTAATCCACTAATAACATGAACAGTTAATGAGATCGTCTTTCGTTCTTTCTGTTTCTTACCAACTTCTCCTTCCTTGTTATTCAAGAACGTCTTCTGACAGAACTACCAGATTCAGTTGTTCACCACCAGCAAGAATAAATCCAAGGATTTATCATACCACAAACATAATCCTTCTTTATTGTTTAAAAATAATAGTGGTAAATTCTAATAAATATTATTCCATACATAAGATGTAGCTTATCCAGCTGTATACTCCAAAAATGATAAAAATAGTGATAAACTCACACTTTTATTTCAAATTATTGTTTATGCCTGAAACATAATTTGAATCAATAATTTAAACCTCTTTTAGTATGTAATGTCTCATCAGGTAGATATTTTAATGCAGTTTATTAGTAGTATCTAGCTAAGTTAATTCCACATTTTTCTCTTTTTCTCAGACAATTCTTTTTACATTTTGGTCCCGGTGGAGAGCGATAGATTTTTTCGGGCGTAAACATCCTTAGCATGACTTCCTTCAGAAGGGAAGTAAAGCCGGTGGTCCCGTGTCGTAGATTTACGCGACGTACAAGAACCTCAAGCCTGATAAAGAGGCCTCTGAGCAAAACTAACGGTCTTTCACACCCAATACGCAATGGAGCGCTAAGGAGTTAAAGAACAGCAGTTAAAGAGCGTCCATAAATAAAATTCAATTTAATTTTTTTACATTTTGGTTCACGAAAATGTTTCAGCTTCTAAATCTAAGAACTAGTATGACATTTTGTGCATTATTTTAAATCTATAAGAATTATTATCTAATAAAAGTTAACACATATAAGCTGAAAAGCCATTTGTACGGATTAATTACCAGAAATTTTAAATACATATTGTAAGTTTTATAGCTATAAAATAATACACAAATTAAAAATAATTGAATTAAAGAATATAATTGTTTCTTTATTTCAACATCTTGAAACGTTTAAGTGCACATTTAGAAATTACTTAAAGCGCATTCTGTATTAAAAAAGCAATCAAAGTAAAAGTAAGGTGACTGAAACATTTTTAGGTAAGAATGAGTAGGTAACTACCAAACCGTGTAGATATAAATACCTGAAACTGTACCAGATAGCATAATTACATATTGCAACCTGCTGCAAAAAGGTATAATTCTAGTTTTAGTGGTTAAAAACTAGTATATCTATAAGGTATAGGACTTTAACGAAGAAAAATGTACTACAAATGTAATCACATTTGAAAAATTCAGTGCTTTGCCCGGTTCTAGAACCACACACTTTCGACTAAAAGCGCAGATGCAACTTAGTATCACCGCAAGATGGCCTTTTGCCGTCTGATCTTGTACAGAGCTTTCAAGTAGATCTCAGTTCAATAAATAAGTAATCGGTTCCGTATTTGACCATTATTGGAACAAGGAACTTTCCTTCCCCGCTATCCAAACTTCCCGCAAACCTAGGGCCCAACAATTCTTGAGCGTAGAGTACACTGAGATTCCGTACCTTAAAGGAGAGCTGAATTCTGCAAGGAATTTTAAATGCCGAACCATCATTTAAAGGCACTCTTAGAGTTAACTTACATAAAAGCCTACCCTAATCGAGGAAAAGTTGAAAGAATGATTGTGTCATCAGTGACTGAACTGACCTTATTCATGCATCATGATAAGCAGCGCATTGAGAGAACGTTGACATGGATTTTTCTTGACCAAAACACGTTACAGACATGCATTTAAAATATGTCAGAGTAAAATAGAATCTGAATTCTATTAAAAGTTTGGGATATAAGAGTATTTACTGTGTCTGTGTGTGTGTGTGTGTGTGTGTGTGTGTGTGTGTGTGAAGGGTTACTTAAATTAGGTTTTAATTGTATTACATCACTTTTCTGTTTTAGCTACAATTGCGCTACATCACAATCATATACTTTGGGAGTAATCTCAATAGTGAATGTAAGTGGTTTTTATGCTCTAACATAAAATGATATTGGAAAGTATAAAGCATTTAATGATTGTCTTTGAAATTTACGACACTTACGAAAGTAAATTAAAAATTAGCTTTTAAGATGTTCGGTTAAGGTGTTGAGTAACATCAAAACATTTTTCTCTTTCAGGCTATCGAGTTTGAGTACCACATGGTCTGAAGCAGATTCAAGGTTCTGTGAAAACTAACCTAAAACTTGAGTTGTATGTATGTATTTATTTATTTCCATAATGCTATACAAAAATCTTACAATTTTTAATACATTACTTTGAGTTGGGATTTTTTTTCTTAGTCCATTATGCATTTTAACACTGTGGTTATTTATGTATGGTGGGCCATAACAGATTCATATTGCTTTATTTTTCTAAACCATTTTTCTCTTACTCTCCCCATATGTTCTCCTATTCTTTTTATATCCCGCTTCTTTTGTATTTTCACTATCCTAAATTTTAATACTTCATTTTTAAAATTATCCCATTATTTAGGTAAAAACTGATCTCTCCACAACTTAGTTTCATCACATTCAATTATATAATGCAAATCATTATCTGCCTCTCCACAACCACGACACCTAACCAAATTCGCTGCCTTCCTATCCCCCCTTAGCCTATGTGCATTTAATCGATCAGGCCCATCCTTCTCTCACTAACCTATTACCCACATCCACATACTTCTCCCTTCCCCAGTCCACTTTTAATTGTCTATATAGTTCCAAACTTTTCTTTCCTTCCAGACATTGAAATAATTCTTGTTTCTTTATATCGTCCACTCTGTTCCTCACTTCTTTCCAGAAACCTTTAACTAACCCCTCTCTCTCCTCCCATAAGTTACCCATTCCTATTTCCATTAAAAGTCTCCTTATTCCTTGAGCCCAGTGCATCCCAACACTGTATTTTTCTTGGATTATTAAACATTTCCTTAAGATATTATGCTCGTCCAATGATTTCAATCTATGCCAATATTTAAGTATCCTTTCTACTATCATGCCCTTGCTACCTACTCTTCCCAACTCCAACATTGCTGCTCCGTTAGGTGATGAAATTGATAACCCTAACATACATTTACCAAACGATCTATGTACTTTATCAATCATTCCCATCCTTTTGTCATTTCCCCAAATCTTTGATCCATAGACCATTTTTGATTCAACTACAGCTTTGTAAACCGTTTCCAACTATTTAATTTGCATATCTGGTATTTTCTTTAAGCATATTCTTATAGCAGTCATTGCTAATCTTCCCTTAGCTAAGGTACTTACCTTGTGATCATTCCATCTCCCATTACTACTTATTCTCAGTCCCAAATAATCAAACTTGTTTACTATTTGCAACTCTTTCCCTTCCACATACCACTTTTCTCCTTTCTTCAATTTATAGCTCTTTTTAAATATCATTATCTTTGTTTTTTAAATTTTATTCTTAAACCCTATTTCTTACAAAATGAATATAAGATATGCAACACTTTAGATCTCCTACTGAAATAGAACCTACAACTAAATCATCTGCAAAAAGTAATCCTAGAATTTCTCTACAATTTACTATGGATAAATATAAGTTATCCTTATTCAACTCTTCCAAGATATCGTTAATAAATAAGTTAAACAGTATAGGGCTAAGTTTGCAACCTTGTCCTAACCTCATATTACTACACATTTTCCCCATAATTTCACCATTCAGCCTAAAATAAAACTTATTATTCATATATATATGTATATATATATTCTGTATTGCTCTAATGAATTTTAAGCTTAGTCCCCTCTCAGTTTAAACCATAGTGCCTCAGTATGTATAGTATCAAATGCCTTCTCTAATTCAATAAATGCCATATATGCCCTACCTCTTTTAATACTTAAGTAGTTATCTATAATTGATTTTATAATGAAAATATTGTCCACTTTTCTCCAACCATTTCTGAATCCCCTCTGAAATATTGATAATTTATTTTCTTCGTCTACCCATTTCTGCAATATAGTTGCTAAAATTCCTGAATACATCTTTCCAAAGACTGACAACAAACTAATACCCCTATATCTTTGACACTTCCTTTCCCTTTATAAATGGGTACAATTATACTTACCCTCCAGTTATGTGGTACCTTTCCTCCTTCAAATATAATATTCATCAGTCTAACCAGTATCTCAGTCCTATCTCTATTCTCTACCCATTATTTCCGAAATTCCTCTGGTAGACCATCAGCAGTTAAATTCATAGTAAATAATCAAAGAATTGTGGTAGTAGCTGCATTAGGTTTATATGATTCAAAATATGGATTTAGGAGTGGTATGATAAGCTATTCTTGTACAAACTTGTCTCTCAGACATCCTGGCTACACTGTCAGTACTTCCAGAGAACTTAAGAAGCGGGAGAAGGAAAGCAAAAGACAGTCCATATCTTGCAATTCTAATACTACACCCGGAGATGACGGATTATGTCAAAAACATATCTAGTACAACAACCACTATGTATGTACTTATTCGTTTTTACAATACTATACAAGATCTGACATTAATCTTTCCGTCCATTTCAGAGCTCGTCTATTCTTGAATTATCGTGGAACAAGGGCTGTCTTTCAAACGGGTATAGAAAAGAAAACAGCAAAAACATCACGTACTTAAGGATTGTCGACCGCAGAAAACGACAGGGAAAGAATTGTATTGCGGTATGCTTTAGAAAGGATGCAGCCCTTAAGTCTTGCTAGCCTACTTTATCACCACTTGTATCTTACCTTTTATAGTTTCTTTGCTGTTTATCTAAGCCAGAAGAAGTAGCTGCTGCATTCATATCGAGATACCATTAGAAATAATGCGTTATAATGTCTGGAAGTAACAATGGACACTTTATAAACAACTATGTATCTGTGAGTAACATAAGTAGAAAGTTCAAGGACAGATGAGCAACAAGTTTCGTATTTAAGTCAGACATCTTTAAGTGCACAAGGTAAGAATTTTCAGAGAGTTTTCCCTACCTCAAATAACTGTTTTCCTTGAATTTTTTTTTGTAAGTTTATATTTTCTGTAAAATATCTTTAAGATTTAGGCTAACTTAAAAGTTTAGCGCTCGAATGTGTTTTGCAAGAATGAGGCGTAAACCGAGTTCTGTAAGTACATGAGAGCGGTAAGTATGCTCATCCCACTAGCTGCATATAACATTTTATCCGCGACATTTAATAATGGCTACTTACCTTATCTGCGTTCATGATACGGTCATTCACTCATAAATATTATTGAATAAACATTGTGCTAGTTTGTGATTCAGTTTAAAGCAAAGCCTAACTAATATTATTCCGTCTATCGTAGTAAAGTTGGGTAGAAACAAAAGAATGAATGCAACGATATTAACTTGTTTACGATAATAATAGAATGATAAATTATCTAAAATCAAGAAAACATGGCATTCGTTCTGGGTAATTAGTGATTCGAAAGAAAGTATCCCTTCAGATATTGAAGTAGCAGCTTCGACAGTTGTTGCGTCACTGTTGCCAAGTAAATCGAGGGTAAAGCATGAGGTGGCATATGAGAGTGAATAATATAGTGAGAGAAGAGTGAGTAGCTAAGAGAGTGAGTAGTATAGTGTATGAGAATGTTTTGCTTGCATATTTGTAGCTTTTATCACAATCTTACAAGTGTTCGTCCCTGTGTGCATATTATTCCAGCATCTACACGGTTTAGCGTACACATGAAAGTGTATTAATTCATTATCGTAATGAGTGCGGTAATGAATGCCATTACCATGGTAATACGGCGATGGATAAGTAGCAATTATTAAATGGTCGCGGATAAAACATATTTATACAACCATAAACATACGTATACCTTGAAATTTGATTACGCAAACGTTGAAATACCTTGCAGCAAAAGCTTACTGCAGGAAGGATGAAGAGCTCGTTAACATTTTATGATGTTAAACATTTACGAAATATTTACTGTTTGTTCGTTTAAATTTTAACTGTTGCTGCTGGATCGTATTCTACGGCACTTAAATTGCCTTCCATTAGAGGCGAACTTGCCTGTCCTCAGATGGCACCATTAAACACCACAAATCAAAGAAGCTGTAAAGGTGTAGTATTACCAAGTTGTTTTTACTTAGATTGTTTTTGCTACCGACAGGTGTTAATATGCTATGTGATACGCAAAATTCTCAACCAGTAGTAATAAACGTATTATGTATTACTAATATTCTTTTTACACTACAGCATATACTAATATACAGCATCGTATTATGGTTTTACCAGTTTAACTATCATGGGAGCTGTATATTCATCTAAGGCTGTCTCTCATGTTTAAAACTGCGCTTTAACAACAACCAATGGAAACCGATTGTAAAATAAGTGTACTGGCCAGGGAAGGTGTTTAACTGTAGGTTGCGATTCAGGGATTCTAATTTAGCAGATTTTAAGTGGTACATTTTGAAATGGTGAATGGTCGATCTTTTGTTTTTCATGAACTTGTTTGAGATTTAATTGAAAGCTTTATACAGAACTTTTAAAACATTCGGCTGTTATTTCAGCCAAACAAATCGTAGTATTATTAGTATTAGCTAATTAACAGCATTTCCTGCGTATGCGTACTGCAAATAAACACAGGGAGACGATAATAAGCGTCTGTGCAAAACGTTAGTCGAATGTGTACGAAAGTAAATAGTTTATTACGAATACAGAAATAAATAAAATACTCTTAAACACTCCCAAAAACATCAGATTGTATTTCTTTATTTGTGGTTTAACATGCCACTAGCTTCAAAAGAATTTCGGAAGAAGAACGCCACGTTCTTAAAGTATTATGAACGTTAAAAATAATAGTGATTAGGAATTCATGTGTAACTAAGCTTAAATTCTAATTTGGCAACCTAAGAAAATTTCGAAACCGCTTACTTTAGCAACTTGTCCCAAACGAGAAGCGATTCCTGTCCCGCTGATAGAGTCAACTCCTATTGGATTGGATTATGAATCAGAGAGGATTCGGCACTGATCCAGGATATTGTATCGATGCACCACGAGGAGGCGCCCCCGGGAGGGGAGGATGAGGTGAAGGGAACTTTAACAATTGCTGTGTGATGGCACAGCAATGCCAGGGTCCTACAGCTTCCACATATAGACGCACGGACAGTCAGATAGGCAGACCGGGCATCCCGGCCACACAGGATCCAACGCCTTCCAAGGGGCGGTTCTTATACCCCGGCAACCAGCCGAAGGGACGGAGAACTTCATAGAGAGCATCCATTTTCCCTGCCAAGTTGTACCGAAACGCGATCAAATTAAAAAAATAGTTTTATTTACGGCACTCTTTAACTACTGTGGTCCTTAGAATCCCATTCTATATTGGGCGTGAAAAACCGTAATTTTGCTAGAGGCCTCTTTATGAGGATTCAGATTCTTTTACGTGCCGTAAATCTACCACACGGGACTGCGGCTTCACTTCACTTCCGAAGGCCATGCTAAGGATTTTTACGCCCGAAAAAATCTCTCGCCCTCCCCTGGGTTTGAACCCGCAACCTCGGGACCTAGAGGCTAGCATGGTAACTACTACACCACGGAGGACGACCTGACTCACCATCGCCGATACTTCCAACCCTGAAATAGAACAAACGCAGCGAAAGATGAATGCAATGATTAACAGAACGAAATGGAGGGACAGGAATTTCGAGGGATAAATGTAACCACTCCAGCATTGGCCTGACGACTCGGGAAAATCCCGAAAAAATCCCATGGGTCAGAGTGATAGGTCGAACTAGGGACGTCTCGAATCCGGGCCACAAACGTTATGCCGCTCGGTGTAAAACTCCCGTATTATAGATATGAACACATTTTAGCTTCAGATAATGAAAATTTAAGCTTAGATCTAAAGTTTAAAATCGTATTTTCAAACATTCTAACCGTAATTAATATCACACGCTTCCGAATGCCTAGAATAGAACAAACGCTAGTATAACATATAAGAAGTAGGTTAATAAATGATGTTACCATCCATTTACATTTATATTGACGTATAAGGGCAGGATACATGCGCAGTTGCTAAAACTGGTTTAATAAATCTTTGAG
Source organism: Deroplatys truncata (assembly GCA_030765065.1). Lineage (NCBI taxonomy): Eukaryota > Metazoa > Arthropoda > Insecta > Mantodea > Mantidae > Deroplatys > Deroplatys truncata. Next base: position 132,742,103 of record CM060978.1, read on the forward strand.
AAACAAAGTGTTCCAGGTAGAAGAGAAATATTCTCTGTGTTTGAGCGTTGAGCAAGGACATCACACAGTATGCAAAGCTACTCTGTACACAGACAAAATGAAGTTAGGCTAATCTGTACAGACTTTTATGTAACCATACTGCTCTTCACAAAGCTCAGCCTGTTTAATAATGCCATATTTCTTCTCTATGGAACAAAAAGCCCGCAGTAGGTACCCTGGAAATTCTTCAGCATAAGAAGGACCAGTCTCCTATCAGATGTATCTTAAGAGGAGACTAAATGTAAAAAGTTGCCAAAAAACATGTTGAATTTCTTCTTATTAATTGAAATTTCGGTTTTGATTTTATATATTCAATTTAGGCACATTACTTATGTATTAAACACACGTTATTTTACGTATCATTTTGTACTGTGAATTTTGCATCACTTCACAGAAAAAAATCATAACACCCACACATCTTGGCGTAGAGAGGAAACATTAGCCCATTTGGTACTACTCTTAAGTATAGCAGCTTCTGCGTGCTCAAGCCAAACATAGCTTTCAAACATATACGAATTTGTTTTCTCAATTTTTACTTTGAACAGCTTTTTCTGTGAATGACATTTTCTAATATAATAATGACCCATTTTCTCAGAAACTGTTTAAGATAGACAAACCAAGCGAGCCAGATGGCTCCGGGTAACGTGTGAGGCTGGCATTCTGAAGGTTCCGGGTTCGATTCCCGTCGACCGCCCACTTTGACCTTCGGTTTTTCGCGGCTTTCCCTGATCGGTAGGTAAATACTGGGGTGGTTTCTCATCTACCACGATTTCCTTTCCATCATTTCCTTTTCATTCCGTTTCCTTGTCATGTTTCAGGTGTGCTTCTAGGTTTTGTAGCGTATGGCGGTGACCGACAGATGGCGCGGATGCTTGCTCAAAGGAAAGAGTACTCTCCATGGACACTAGAGGGCTGCTTAGTCGACAGGTTGTTCAACGCCCTCTCTAGGCAGCTCCAGCGTGAGCTGGGCCTTCGAGCCTTGAACTGTTAGGAACTTCCGCGCGTCTCTGTGGCCCATCTGCCTCTTCATTCCTTTGTCCTATATCTATGTGAATTGCAGTATGGGAAGTATCCTACTCCGTTATATAACCTATAGTATAACCTAGCTAAATCAAATTTTAGGATGATAAAAACGGCCTCTAAGTGCTGTTGTAGGCCTAGTTGATGTTTATAATATGTTTGGTTATGTTTAATAAAATAAATTATGATAATTTTTAGTCAAGAGATTGTATAATTAAGAAATTACGTCCATCTTCACCATGTGAAAATGTTATCATGTAAATAGTTACTGAGATAATGGGTCAGATGGAGCTAATTTAACTTTGGCGGGAAAGGATTTCTAATCTGCCCTTAAGTAGCCTAGCTCTCGATTCTCAAGCATTATTTTTAGTATTTTCAGTGAGTTGAAAATCTATAAAAATTATTAAAAGAACAGAAATTAAAGTAATCGAGGTAATTTAATTGCATATTTCACTTGTTTTCTTGATTTTTCCAACACCATAAACAAAACGAGAAATTCCAGTTAATAGTTTTAACGAAAAGTTGAAAAGAAGATTAATGTGAAATAATGCTATAAACCAGTTTAGAAATCAAAATGTTATTTTAGGTGTATTAGATTAAAGACGTATAAAGGCTCATTGGCATTTCATTTGCTCAATCTTAGAAATAGTTGTTCATTAAAACACATTTCAAATAATGGTATAAAACATACTAATGACTATGAAACAATATTTTCAGGTTTACAACAAATACTGTATAAGCTGAAATATTCTAGTATAAAATGTCAACTTCATACGAGCACAGTTTGCGTAAAGATTGAACATTTTTAAAATGCTCCCTGTTTATACAACCTTTAATGTTGTACTGATTTCAACCAAATTTGAAATATGTAGACAAATTTTCCTCAAATTATCTTATGTATAAAATCTCAACTACTTAGGTACTTGTATTGGCTGGTGAGCAGAGGAACAAAGAGCCCCTAATATGTAGGTGCTGCGCAGCGGGCGCAGCCACCTAAAAAGAGGGCTAATTGTTACAACCAATTGGAAATATGCTTAGAATATAGGTAAATGCTTCAACACAAAAACAGTGCACAAGTATACCGAACAGTAAACCGAGCGGGATGGCTCAAGGGCAACGTCTGTGATTTACATTCGGGAGGTGCCGTGTCGATTCCCGGTTGCCACTCACTTTGACATACGATTTTTCGTAAATAAATTGAGTTTTATTTATGGACGCTCTTTAACTACTATGGTTCTTAGCGTCTCATTCCATATTGGTGAAAGACCGTAATTTTGCTCAGAGGCCTCCTTATCAGGATTGAGGATCTCTTTCGTGCCGTAAATCTACGACACGGGACCACCGGCTTTACTTCCCTTCCGAAGGAAGCCATGCTAAGAATTTTACGCCCGAAAAAAATCCATCGCCCTCCGCCGGGTTTGAATCCGCGACCTTGGGGAACTAGAGGCTAGCACGGTACCACTAGTCCATGGAGGACGACACGATTTTTCGTGGTTTTCCTCTGGTCACCTAGGCAAATGCTGGATTAGTGTATTCTATCACTATTTCTTCTTTCCCTCATTTCCTGTCATTTCATCTCCCTCCCTTTCATGTTTCATGAAATGTCTCCGGATTCCGTAGTCGGCTGATTTCGGGTAAATGGCATGGTTGCTGGGCTCTGTAAAAGATTTCTCTCCGTAAACGTTAGGGAGCGTTGGCCTGACCGCTAGGGTCGTTTTCTGGCCCTCTCGAGGGTTTCTTCACTTCTGCTGGAGAAGGCGGGTGTTTCAAACTGGAAGTTTTAGGGATTTCGCTGCGTCACTGTACACCTGTCTGCCTGCGGACCTGCGACCCCCTGCGGCTACTTCACTTTATCCCTGCCTTCCGGGGAGTGTAGTCAAAATAGATCAACTGGTCGCAGTGATGAGGTGTCCCCCTCCGTTGAATACCCTCTACCTCTATCGACAGTAAGCCCTGTATTTGACTTTAAGAGAAATTTAACGCTCACATGTCTACTTCTGTTTAACTTTTTGCTTCTTGAATCTATCGCTTTCATTCCTACGTGTTGAAATATTGTAAAACAGATTTACGATAAGTGTCACACATATGAATCTGATCTCCAAAACTAAGAATGCCCATTGGAAAGAAGAATAATGAAAAGGATATCAGCTAACTTCTAGTTTAGCTCAAATAAACAAGCATTCAGGCAGCTTCCCTGTCTTTGTATTATCGTTATCACAGGAGGGAACAAACAATAACATAAAGGTCAAATATTTGCAATTGCTGCATATGCGTAACATAATTAACTACGTTTGTGTAGAGTAGTAAATAGTTGCTGAAAAATATATAGAGGGCTACATTAAGGAGAAAGTACTTTTTATTGCAATAATTTAAGTATCAGAATACTGAAGTAAATGGCATATATAATGTGAAAGATTATAGTGTATAGAAAGATTACAGCTTTCCATTTCATATTCTATTAAAATAAGTAACAGCACAATCACTATACATTTGACGACCAAATGAAGTTCACAGGTTTGTCGGATTTTATATTACTGTATTAAATAATTAAAAAGACTAATGGTGGTAATATCTTTCCAATATAGTACTGTAGTCGAATATATTTTTCTTTGAACAGAATAAAAAAGTCACTTTTGCACGGCGTGCACAAACTAGAACTTTCAGTAATTAAAATCAGCTTAACAATGACATTCTTTGCAGCTTAGTAGCGGAAAACGGTATTTGGTTTATTACTCGCTCTACCACGCACATATTGGTAGAGAAGGTATTGCACTCCAACCAAAAATACAGTACCGTAAATGTATGTTTTGATATCCTATGAATCCAAATAAAGCATTTCTGGAAACATGTCCTTGTGTGTGTATGTGTGTCTGTAAGCACCATTACTCAAAAACAAAAAGTCGGATAAATATCAACCATTGTATTTAGGTTCAATATCTTCCAAAGACGTGACACAAAGATTTTCAACAAAATCCCCTCACCATTTACATGAAACATTTTTGAAATGTTTGATTTTCTAAAAATAGCTCTAACCATATATGAAAGATATTTACATTAAAAATAAAATGTATATCTTGAATTTTCTGGGAGAGCCTCTGAAGTCATTTTCATTCAGAACTGGTAAACGCTTAGCATAGACGAAAATGTAAAACAAGAAATGTGGATCTCTTTAAAACACAAATTTATTTCAAAAAACATTTTTGTGGCATAAGCCACTTCAGAGATTTACATTATTAAAAGTTCGAATTTTTCATTTATTGGTCATTCTCTTAAAGTCCTTACAACATTCAATTGTTTCTCACGATTGCATGGAAACTGGAATTTTAAGGCCAGCATATAGCGTCCAGTTCTTTAATATTTGATTATCGCTGTTCTCTTTGTATCTATAACGAAATGTATAATGCAGCTACTTCTGCAAAGGTTTATTTGGATTAAAATGTTGTAGATACAAAAATAAGTTTGGAATAAGAATAATTTGTATACGCACTAATAAAGCATTGACGGTAGAGAAAGTCATGTGAATATATCACATCAGATTTGTTTACGTCTTCCCAAGCCTCACGACCTTTTTTGGATCTCTTTCGATGCATTCATTGAAGTTACCATGTAAATTTGAATTTACAAAATGCAAACAACTTGTTAATTTGCAAGGAAGGAAATCGAGCACATCTGCTACAAGCAAAAAGGCTTCTGTCTAACTTTATGTATAGAACTGTGGTAGGTTAATCATATGTGTGCATGAGTACTTGTGTGCTCCCGTATTTCACATCTATACTACATTTATTTGCATATATTCTCGTTTCTTTGTGCATTACGTGTCTCTAATACGTTGAAGAGCCGAGGTCTGCGACTTGAAATATTACTCCGCGTGATTCTTCAGACCAGAAAGCATTTCCTGACCTCGAACCTAGCATTATAATTCAGTATAGAGCACAGTTATTACACCAGCCTCTATCATGGAGAATCTTGTAATGCACATTCCTACAAATATCTTATGCTCTCTTTCCGCTCGACTTAACCTCACCATACCGTCTACGGTCATGTAAAAAACAAGCTGGAAGATGAACATATAGCGAGGCAAGACAAGCTTGCACTGAGTAAACTCGCAGAAATCAACAGGAGCTACACAAAAACTGAAGATGCTTTGCAAGCCAACATATATCATTAGCTAAAGCTTGAGTTCGCCATAAAAGGGATAATGCTATTAAACGTAAGAAAAGACCACCTCCGTGGCATAGTGTCCAGCTTGTCTTACCTCTGCATGGATATTACTATGAATGGAAAAAGAGAAAGAAAATCTTAAGTTACAACTTGTACTTTTAAACATTACAAAAAGTTATTGTTATAGGCAATGTCTCGACTTGAAATGTGAAGCATTTGAAACTAGCAAACCTTCAGGTTGTTAGCGTTATCTCATTCAGCACTGGAGTATTTCCTTTATTCGTTCATTGTTTCATTCATTTGTACTTTTTTCTCCTTTATGTATTCTGTCAGTTAATGTTGTCTATGCAAGACGTGCTATTCATTAAAACTTCAGGTACATCTCTTAAAAAGTATTCAAATAAAATTATTGTTCTATACTGGTTATACTATTTACGTTCTATTTTTGCCCAGAGTTTATATTAAATTAAAAAATAAGTGCTTAGTTACATACAACATGAGTAAATAGCACTCAAATGTGTATATATAAACATGGAGGAGTAATAACGAGGTCACGCAAAGCAAAAGGGAAAAGAAGAAACGGTTAAGTCTGCGAAAAAAAATTATTTTATACAAATGAGCTTCATGTTCTTCCTGTAGTAAGCTTTTTGATTTTTTATGTTATACCAGATATAACAAATTATACAACATTGAATTGGAATAAAACGGATTTCACATTCCATTCACAGAAAACCCAAGATTTGCATTTTATTTTTCATGTAAATATCTCAAACGAAGCAAACCTTAATCAAAATCGTTTTGACAAAATAAAAACTAAAGAACTGATTTGTATTTAAGGAGTAGCTTGGAATGAGAAGATTGTCTACGCAAAAATCTTTGATTTTATTATTTAAAAATGCCGAATATAAATTTTAGATTCAGGGGACATCAAAACGTGTATTTCCAGTGAAATCATGAATTTGAATTTTTTGGCTGCAATACAGTTTTTATATTTGCCATAAGCAGGATAAAGCAAATTTTATCTACTTTTGTTACCAAACTGAGAATTAATTCATTGTAACAAAAGTGAAGTTTTATGTTCAGTTCAAACATGAAATACATTCCAAGAAAACGATTTTTCGATCATAAATACAGTGAAGCAGCCTTTGGCCAACTCAAATTAACTACTTATGAATTTATTGGCTGTTTTTTTAAATAATAAACCAAAAGTAGACATATAGTAGCTAACATATTACAAAGTTAGCTTTAGCAGCCCGCGTGTCTGGGAACATCCTTGGACCTCTCGCTACTATAGTTACACAAGTTATTATAAAAAGTTAAGTAAATATAAAGAAACAAAGCAAGAAAGACAACAATAAATTCCGTTAAATACACAGAAGATTTTGAGGTTTCGTGTGCGATATGTAATGCAAATGGCGGATCAGTTAATATGATTTTTATCTACAGAAAAGGCCAAATCCGAAATATTCATTTCTATTCTGTGAAAGCCGCTCAAGCCACTAACATTAACCTCCTATGCCCATTAATAGTGTTGTATTAGTTTAATACGTATAGAAGCGCAGTCTCTGTGTACCCAATGGTGCCCTCAGGAAAAAAAAAGTGGCAGTAATTTTCTCTGCATAGAGCTCGAGCTATTCTTTTTGTAGTGTTTAACGTCCGTTTTTGCTGCATACTACTCCACAGGTGGTGGCCACTGATGATACATGAAATGAAATGATAACTGGAAAGGTAAGTTTGGGAAGGAAACGTTCCAGGCCTAAATTTAGGGCACCTCTCCGGCCTTTGCCAGTTATGAGCCTGAGGAAAACCTGGAAAAAGGAAGGACGCTCTTAGCGAGGTATAAAACACGCAGCCCCATTTAAAAACTCCTTGGACACTTGTATCGGTGCCAGCGTTCAGCCTGAACTATAAGAAGAAGTAAGAATTTCTTTTTTCTATTCGGTAATACCATGGAAATACACAACAGTTTAAAGAAGCAAGTCATTGCATTAAACACTAACCATTAACTATATTACAGCCCATTTGTATGAGTTCATGATAAACAAAAGAAACACCTCTTAAAACTTCAAAGGGTATTGGTAGGGACATGGACAAAAATTAAATGAGTGCAGAAACTGTTAATATCAGAATTCTGTCATACTTTCTTAGAGCAGTATATCCCCAAAACGGAAGTTTTGGATAAGACAATGGCTATATAGCAGATGAATCAGCTGCCCCTAATTTCCCGTAACTATGCCACCCACACACCATAGTCTTGCGTGAAAGCATCTCCACTTTTCCTCCCCCTCAAAAAAATTCTTCTGCAGCTACGCTTTTCGCAGTGTTTATTATTTTCTGTATCTAACCTAACTCAATAATTATATGCTCTGAAAAGCTGTAGAGAACCTGAAAATCAATATTTTAATATATATTTCAAAGCAGGATAATACATAGATACCTTTTTGAACAAATTACTCTCGGTTCCCCGAGGTTGAGTGGATCATCTCTCGGAAATGTTTAAGATCTCATGCAATGCTAAATCCGCTTTTCTTTATTTTATTTATTTCATTGCAATGTGTTGTCACTTGAGCTGGAGATGTAGAATAGATTTTTATTGGTTTAATGTTAAGCTTTTTCTTAAGTGTGTGGAGGAGAAAAGTATACATATTATTTACAAATACTTCGGATACCCTACAGATAATATTTGTAAATTTCACAATATTTATACATAAAAGCCCAATCAAAACTCCAGAATAAGAAAGGAAAGAGGTAAATAAAGAACTCGAGCTGCTCTGCAAGATTTGAACCTATGTTGTTACTTGGCAACACCGAATAACCATTATATCCCTGAGCTACTTTAAATCTTCAAAGAGTGGAACTTTTTAATAATTCTACCCTAGCTGTTTACTAGACGAACTGTGATGTTGCATCGTAACTTTGCTTGCATGTTACAGTATTATCACAGACATTACAAGGTAACCAAAAGTTTCGTCTAATATGTACACTGTATCAACTATACGTTAAGTTATAGTTCTCGCCAGATTAGAGTGTTAACCAAACATCTTCTGTGTAACCTGACTATAATGCAGCTAGTCGAGATGTGTCTCCTATTGGTCGTTGCCTATCGCTTCTTTAGTTTTAGAGATGCACCAGTTTTACTTTCTTTACAACAGGCACTGTCGTGCATAAAAAGTGGCCCATTCCCCTAGATTGAAACAAGCTTATCCTTCCGTAGGATTTCCACCTTCAGGTAACCAACTTTTGACTCCACCCAACCGGTATCAGCTCTCTATTTGACTGGCATGATGAACAATGCAGTGGCATACAAACAACTAGTTAACGTGTTTTTAATACAGTGAAATGGAAGGGTGGTTAGGATACCGTCTCTATGAAAGAGTTTCGCTATGATTGGTACACAAAAAAGGCTAAACTAACTACAAATAATTCGGCCTTCTAGAGGAAGCGGTAAAGAATTATTTGCAGTTACGACATTAATATATGTGAAAGCTTTTATCAGGGGCATGGATACGAAGGTTAAGGTTATTGCCTCTACTAAATGGCAATAAGAGAACGATAGTGTAGTATGGAAATATGAGGTTAAAGTTTTAATGTTATCCTTTGGCAGTTCGACCATACTTTGGGTGAAGTAATTACACTGAAAGACAATCCAGTGGCTAGAATTATTCTCGAAAAATAGAGATGGTCACTCTGGTAGGGGTGGGGCTAGGTTTTGTCTTTACCAACATAAACAGCTCCGTTTCATTATGCGCCATATTTTATGCACACCAGTATACATAGTAGGTGAAAAGGTATTGCATCCCAGCTAATAATTCGATAAAGATATTTAACCGGAAATACACGTAACGCTCTCTAAATGAAAAAGCTTCTTCTTCTTCTCCTCCACTTCAAGGTCTAAGCAATAGACTTCACAGAATTAGCTCCATCTTTTTCTCGGCCGTCCTATATCTCTTCTTCCTACGGGCCTGTACTGCTTACAACGGCTGGAATTCTGAGGTCTAAGAGGTCGTCTTCATTTTCTCTGTATTCTTCAATCTTCTCGTGTAAATAAAAATGTTTTTTATGCGGTCCCTCCATGAACAGTCTTTAACTACCTTAAAGTTCTCATTTATATTGACTGTATATTATTTTTATCTTTTATCTGAATCAAGATTCACTGCCATAAAGTAGCACAGGCACTGCCATTGTTATGTATAGTTTTAATTTTGTTTCTTTTCTAACTTTATTTTTAAAGTTTGGTTTATAGTCCCACAAATAAATTGAAATTTGGTTGGTTTTTCTATGTCTTTGTTTATGTCGAGACTTACGTCACTACCTAAATAGCTGAAACTAGAAACTTGCTCAAGTGCCTTGTTTTCAATAACAATCTTAGATCTAATTAGGAATTTTCCGTAATGGGCCATAACTTTTGTTTTGGTAGCTGACATTTTTAAATTATAATGGTTTTTCCCAGTTTATATAACCTATACACACAGTGTTGTAAGTGTGCCTCTGTATTTTATAATACGACCACATCATCTGCATACAGCATAACATTTTAAATAACAGATCCTTTTCAGCTGTTTACCTTCAATGATTTCCTTCTACCAGTTTCCTATGAGGTCTTCAACATAGCTGTTAAACAGAGTCGGTGACATACAAATATCTATCTGACACCTTGATTTATTATTATCATCATCATCATCTTATTTGTCTTTCAAGTGCCTGTATTTATGATTATTTTAGTGTCTTTGTGTACCTATGCTTTTAATTACCTGTATAAGATGCATAGGATATCCTCGTTTGTCCATAAAAAACAAAGCATTTTAGGAAAAGTTCATATGTGTGTGTATTGTTTCTCTGTATGTGAAAAGCGTAACTCCAAATGAAAAGTCGGTTAAATACGAAGCTTGATATTAGTTCAGTATCTTCCAAGGATTCCACAGGAAGATTTTCAAGAAAATCCCCCACACCAAACTAACCTTTACATGCAAAGTTTTTTGAAACTTTTGATTTTCTCAAAAATGCTCTAACGATTTTGATTAAAAAGCATATGTTTAATATAATCTCATGACAAATGAAATGCATAATTTAAATTTTCTGAGAATGGCCTCTGAAGTCATTCTGAAAGACTTTTGTATAATTGGTAAACCGTAGGCAATATCTTACTACAAAACAAATGTAGCTCTTGTTAAAGCACACCATTTATGTTACATCCTTTTTCTGTTGAGTTAAGTGTTTCGAGATATTGTTATTTTTTGAGTTCTCAAATACTTATAGTTTTCTTAACTGGGAAGTCATTATTGGTTCTATTCTCGCGCGCATGCAAAAAGCATGGAATTTCAATCATATAGCCACATGCCCTATAAGATGCACTTTACCTATCGTTTCCCACAACGAAATGTGTAAATGTGAATTGAACTTTTATCTCGATTTTTGTAAGAATAGTTTCTAGAAGAGTCAATAGGAAAAGATATGTGAGTGCAACACTTCAGATTATTTTTATTAATTTTGACACTGGGATCCAAGCGATAAGCAGTTCGTTTATTGGAATTTCAGAGTTTGGTAGCAGTGCAAACTCTGATTGAAATTTATAGAATATGTTAGAAAACAGTAAATCATACCAGAAGGGTCTAATGTTTTTGAGAGGTTTTTAATCCAAGTAACCTCTGTCCTGGAGTAAACACGAGCTATAAATCGGATGGTATGACAGACATCTTCTCAATCAAAGTTTGAAGAAGGACAATCTTCTGCTTAGGTGGTTCCATAAACATAAGAAACTAAGAATATGTGATTCACCTGGAATAATATATAGAAATAACATAAAAGGTTGAACACATTACAATTATATTTTAAGTATTATTTTTATGAAAAAGTAATGGGATGCTGTCCTTAAATTCAATTTAAGAAAACTAAAAGTGCCATTATATTTTCTCTAAGCGTCCTAGATGTGAATTTGATGGTTCGAACATCCAGTATACGTTTTATTGCTAAAACCCTTAATAAAGATCCTATTACATTTTTTCTCTTAATTACTGTAAACTAAACATTCGTCTGATAATGCCCTTTCCATCCATATTGTTTAAAAGCAACAATTTCAAGTATTTCATACGTTTATAATTCAGCAAACGGTTAAAGCAATCTCCTGTTTACCATTACTACTGTCTCTCTTTCCTCTTTTGAAGACAAAGGCCGGAAAACAGTAATCATCCTTTGTGTGTGTCTGTGTCACTTATACTACCACATACCTCCTTCTAATACACAAGAAATCTACTCGAACAAAAGAAACTCATATTTCTTTACTATTTATGCATGGTAACCGGTGCTTCTGGTCCAGAGAGCATTGTAGTTTCCTCTGGGAGGCGGCTTAAAGCTTTGTCGAGGTCGTCATATCGACCTTCTTCAGCATTGCTTATTGTTTTAGTACAAAATACTATTGTGACTATTTCACGCACAATGTAAGTAAAACAAAATGAATACGGGATCGATTTTTTTGAATTTTACTCTAAAATTACAATTGAAACTGAAGCGTCCAGATAAGAGAATATATTCCACTATGTGACTGAGAAGTAAGATGTACATACCTACTTGAGAAAAAGTTTGAAAAGCTGAACTATAAGAGCATTTTTTTAATTTCCGAGACTCTGTAAAACGCTTTACAAGCTTTTATTGTGCATATTTTATTTCTGCTCAAATGTGTACTTCGAAAAAGTGAAACATTTAAATGGTAAAATTAATCTAAACAACTAAGTAACGCGAACGCCTTGCAAAGTAAATTGTACGATGGATTCAAACGAGGCATAATAATTCATTGTAAATGTTATGAAGAATTTCAAAGCCTTGAGATGATTAAGAAGTTCAAAAGTTCGTTTTTAGACCTACATTTGGTTTTTATTTTCTGGAAGCATTGACATACTGTGAAAACCCATAAAGAGTTTCATTCAAGGTAGTAAGCATACGGGAGGAAGATGCATGGTGACACTTATAAGGGGGGCTATTACTGGATAGCGCGGCTTGACGCTTTGGAAACCTCACACAACAGAAAATGTAATAAATATTTTATTAATTTCGATAAAATAGGATGTGGCCCACATGTGTGATTTATATTCAGTAATACAGGATCAGTATCTTCTGCAGAACTCACGAACATTTGTTAAAGCCTCGTACATTATATTATAAATTGGAAATTTTAATTCAGACCAATCGTATTTAAATATAATATTTCGGTATTTGTAACACTTTAGTTAGCATTTCAAAACTTGCTGAATATTAAATTCCTATATATACTCCAACAAGTAAACTAAAAGTTTAATCTCGCTTATACATACATAAGGATTATCGTACCACAATCATTCAGTTCTTCAGATTCTCTTTTTTGGTTTAATGACTCATTTATCCAAATCATACACTGTCCATAATTTACGGAAATTAAAACTATCTGTTTGTAGCAATCCTAAATGCATATTGTTATACAAAACGGAATATTTAAATACTTATACAGGCAAAACAATTATATTTTCACAGATTAGTCAATAGTTAATTTACATTTATCCAAAATAGAGGCATGTTTGTAATTGTGGGAATTAAACTAAGTCATTTAATCTTAAATGTGAAACTTAAAATAATAATACATAAATGGACGTATGTAAAAGAGTATGATTATAAACTCTTTTTCATAATCAAAACGGCCAACAAATAGCAATAATCATTCCATAAAAGAATAAAATGTAAATGAATTATTTTAAAACAATAGATATGAAATCTATAATTGCTCAGGTGGAATAGAGACAAATCTCTTGAAGTAGTTAATACACGAGATGCCATGACAGAATAAAAAAACGTAGAAATTAGTAAACGTATACTCCAAAATGGTGAAGTGGAGTCTCCTGGCTAATTGTTCTTTCACGAAGACCGTGTGTGGCTGAAAGTTGGCAAGTTCAATCAAACTTGCAAAATTTACCAGGGATCTTCGATTTTCTGTGCCAACGCTCTATGGCTGAGCAACCCGCCAAATGTAACCTACACACGGTCAATCTGAAACAGCAACTATCAAAACATTAATTCGAACAGCAGTGAACTATAAAGTCCGGATAATAAAAGTACTTGCGATATACTTGTCGCCTAGTATGACAGCGTAAAATAATTGAGATCGCTTTGGAGCTTTATGGGGTGGCCATAGTATCTTAGCGGTAAAGTACCGTCACAGGAAGCCGAAGATCCGCAGATACAGTCTAGCAAGACATTCTATTTTTCAAGTCATTCGAACATAGCCATTCTTGGAACGTGTAACATACGACATTTGGGCATTGAAACAATGATAATTATAACAAAACTGCAAAATTAACTATAAACCGTGGATACAAGTAAACAGATGCGGCCCTAAGCGTTCTTATCCCCTCCTCAACACGAAGTTTTGCAGTGAGTGGATCCAGACCTGATTCAGTGCCCCAAAGAGGTATCATGTGTTACATTCACATGACTGTCTATACCCACTACGGTTTCCTTTATATCTCTTCAACAATCTCTTTTTTGTTTACTTTGTTTCGTGTTTGTAGAAATGGTTCCATTATACGTTTAGCTGTAGGTAAGCCTGCTTCAATTTATGCCGTCACCGCAGCTTCGGTAGGCATTTTACCAACTTCAGCGGGCGCGTACATAGCAGGGAGCGTTCTGTCTTTGACCAAGCAGTGGTGTGTGCTAACTACAGCTCACGCGATATATGAAACTATTTCGGAGGTGCATCGCGGAAGACTTGTGAGTATGTGGGAAACCAATTTGCTATTTAAAGACATTGCTAGGGCAATTCCATGCAGCATTCACACGACAGATTATTAAAATAATGTCTAATAAATGTGTCCTCATTGAGAGTAAAACGTATAATTTACTTCAGTTTTACATTATAATTACTGTCATTAAAAATACTATTTCATGGAGAGGTGTTAGCTTTTAGTTTAGCCTCCTTTAACCGTTTAGGTCATATCGGACGATGAATGAAATGATATTCAAAGAGCCCACAAAGCATAAAGCTACTCGACATTCACATTTTCAGGATAAGGGAACATCCTGAAAAACCCTTATCGACACTCACCCTAATCGACACTCGAACTCGAGGCCTCTTGAATGTGAGACAGGCACACAGAGGAGAAATTCTGCAGAGCAGTGCTTTATTCAGTTGTATATATAATTGTATTGGACAGTTGATTCCAATAATGTTTAGTAAATGTGTCCTCTTTGAGAGTAAAAGTATAATGTATTCCAGTTTTACATTATGTTGCCATTAAAATATTTTTCGAGGAGATATTGCAAAACAGTGTTTTATTTAGTTATTTATTTAAACATGGTTATTATACGTGATGACGAGTAAGGCTATTGCTCAAAGTCATATGCAAATAATCTAAAACTGTGCATATAAAACAAAACACCACTGCATGGAGTAAAAGGTAAACACACACCTCTGCCTTGCTATACATATTCCACCTGAGAAGGGCAGTAGAATGGCACCTGAAGCTGCGGTGACGGCATTAATGGAAAGTCAGTGTACAAAGCGAATGCAGGAGGTTGAAGTGATAATCAGATCTTTAAAAAGCAGTCGTTGTTTATTGGCTTTGAAATTACATACTCTTTGCGTTGCTTTATGAGAAGAAAAAGATTATAAAAATATATTTAATGTGGTTTTATATGGAAATTCAAGCCAATTGCTACGAATATTTAAAAAACAGTTAATTACACAGAAATGTGTTTTAAGTCGTCTACATGTTTTTTCTGGTAATAGTTTTTTATCTAAGTAATGGCTTACCAGTTATACAAAATCACAGATTAATTGAGAATGAAGAGAATTCCACAGACAAACGTAACACATGAAAACTTTCCAGAAATCCCCCTGCACTACCGTTTACGTGGAATATTGTTTGTTATTTTTATTTCCCCAAATTGCTCTAACAATTCAGCTTAAAATGCCGTATGTTTAGGATACTACATGATTAATAAAATATATTTGAATCTTCAATGAACAGCGTGTAAAATCCACTTCATTTGGATATAACTATATATAGATTTGTACCTGATAAACAATAAGAGATCGAATTTTAAAATACTTTAGCATAAAATTTGGGAAGCGCCAAGTCACTTTTCTTGATGTCGTGAAAAGAATATGAAATTTTCAAGTCAGCATAGAGCGATTTGCTTTTTAAAGCTTTGACTATTTCTTCAGCCTTCTGTATCTCTCTTGAAGTACAACGAAATGTGCTATTAAACTACTTAAGAAATGTTTATTTGGATTAACTTGAACTTTATAGAACAATAAGCTCTTAAGTGTAGTTTGTAGAAGAGAGATAAAAATAAATGGGCGTGGAAAGAGAAATCTAAGTGAAGGTATAACATCAGAATTTTGATCTTATTTTTCTTTAGATCCTATAATTGTAAAAATTATGTGAATAGACACTTCATTTCCTTTATATTTCCGCGGAAAGTATTAAGTTCTTTCTGCCACCACTAAACAAGTGGTTCTTCTCAGCAAGCAATCAGCTGCTTTTTCTCCGCCATGTTCTGGAGCAAAAGCAATCTTCCACGCAGGCACAATATCTTTAGGTAATGTATTGAACTAAGAACCTGGATAGAGCAGAACACGCACGGGACCTGGTATGAGAATTATTAACATTCCACCGCGTGTGGTCTTTGTACCATCACCACAGAGCAACAAAACAGGCTGGCCACAGGGCCTTGCTACTGCACTTCCCTAATCTCTTTTTATATGTTCCTTGCAAACCCATTACAGCACATCCGTACCGGCCTGCGCGTGCTCCGGAGCCACTCTTCGATGAGCAAAAATAATACCATATGGTCTAAGTTCATTGACGTCGGGTAAACGGTTGAGATCGATCTACACGAAGCCGCCAGGATGTTGCATCACTGTTTTTCTTCAGGCAGCTGCCGATCGCTGCTTTTTCCGCATTTATTCTCCAACTTTCACAATTGTACCTAATATTCCTCAAGCTAAATTTATAGAACCTTATCATTGCACAGGATATAATATGGGTACCCTACCCACATTTATCTTTTCCTTAACGATTACGCAGAAACTTTCCTGCAGTGATCGTTTCCACTTCACTGCTGGTACACAAATTACAAAGTCAAAACAGACATTTTCGACTTTGTTTATCCTTCTTACTAACACGCTTAATGAGTTTAAAAGTGTTGGCTTCTTATGGCAATACAGCGTTTATATTTGTATTTAGAGCAGAATAAAGACGAGACATCGAGTGATAGAAGAACCTTAACAACTACGCGCACTCTTCAGCTCAAAAAGATACACAACTTACCTGTAAATATACGGAAGGTTGAAGGTCTCCTATTTGGAATTCTAGCACATAGTTGTCGAGAACATTTTTACTCATTCGTTTCATACATTATATAATGATACTCGCTCGTTTCTTCGAGCCCAAATCGTTCGAAAAGCAGCAACTATGGTCGAGCTTCTAGTTTATATGCCCTCTCCTGGGAAATGGGCATTTACTCGTCCGAGTATTCGCTCGTTCCAGAGCTCACAATCACAGCGTTATTGTCAGGCGTATAGCTTCAGTACGTTAAGGCAAATGAATGGTAATATCACATGTCATGTTGCTGTCTTTTCGACTTTGTTTCTTCTTACTGTTACGGTCAAAACTTCTTTTACTAAATTATACTACGCAAATTCTATTTTGTCATGTTCTATTCTGTCATTACACTTAAATAAAACATACAAAATATTGTTCAAAATAAAATGTCGTACAACTTTTACATACATTTTTATTCAGAATTTTAATGGGCGAAAAAATAAAACCTCGGAGTCGCGTGTATTTGCGTTTTGTTTTAAAGAGATACAAATTAACAAACCTGAGAATAAACTCGGTAATGACAAAAATCTCTAACGGAAAACTAACGATATTTGAGAGCACTTAAATGTTATAAATACGTAGTGCGAACTCTTACATAATATAAAAGCAAAGCTAAAGAGAGTTTTCTTAGACGTAAATTTAAGAACACTTCAACAGTTCTTAGTATTAAGATGATATTATTATTATTATTATTATTATTATTATTATTATTATTATTATTATTAACATCGCTTCTTCCGATTTTATGTTTTAATAAACTCCTTTATTTAACTTTAAGAAAAAAATTTCGCTTGCACCATTCGACTCCATCCCGAAATATCCTGAACTTAGACTGTGCATAAGGCACCGTGCAGAAACAACGCCACTGACGAAAGGAGACTAATCTTCCCCCTTGAGTCTGGTCACACTGGGCGTTCTAATAGGAAATGATACACATACTCATTCGGTATACCAAACGGAACGGAATGAGAATGGGACAGAGTTCGGGTTCTATTATACCCAACTCCCTATGCAGGAACTCATTTGTGTTTGAAGGTATGAATGGTACAAATTAGTGACCAAAATTCGTTCGATGGACAGCTCTACTTGAGTGTTCAATTGGGTCACGAGGATCCTTAACCACCTTAGAGTAGATGACATTGAAAAATATTGGAAAATTTCTTTTCATGCTGATTAACGTTGTCCATGTATTTGAATGATTGAAGATTTCTGCTCTTATTTCTGTTACTTATCTGTATAACAGCTAATGTTTTTCCGTTTTATTTTTATGCTTAATGCCATTTTCTGTTTTAATCTAGGTCGTGTACCGCTTTGAACACTTATAATATATTCTGTTTTACATATACATATAAAACTAAACAACATGTTAATATATGTGCTGTTTTTATTTCTATGCGTAATATATTTCTCATTTTCAAATAAAAATTGAAAGAGAGAGAGAGAGAGAGAGACAGAGAAAAGGTTATATTTGAAAAGAACACTTCTGCAGATACCTTTTTTTCTTATCAAACAATAGATAACGCCACCATTTCACAATACATTAACAAGTATGCTTGCAATTATCGCTCTTATAGACAAAACACGTGAAATCGTTCCTTGGCAGTTTATAAAAAATAATTGTAATTACCACTCTTATGGCCTTCATATACATACTAATAGGTATCACCTCAACAATGAAAGTGAAGTTCCGGTGTTATCTGTTCATGATTATGTTCAATGTATTATTATAATTATTATTATTATTATTATTATTATTATTATTATTATTATTATTATTATTATTATTATTATTATTATACAATCTGTCATATATTCTGTTTAAGCCTTTTAATGTATGAGATTATGTTTAAATACTCGATCCTATGTGGCAGCTTCGTTGCGCTGCTTTGACAAAGATCTTTCCAACGAAATAATCACTAAAGCAATAATGTGACATACCTGGAGGTCTTATCTGAGTTTTTGTGGACTCTAACGTACCTCATTATATACTTAATTAATTACGTGGTGTAGATTTACGGCACATAAAAGAATCTCAAGTCTAATAAAGAGGCCTCTGAGCAGAATTACCGGTCTTTCACAGCGGTTTAAGAGCGTCCATAAATTAAAGTCAATTCAATTCATATTAACTTTTCGCTTCTGCATCTCGTCAGTGACCCGTCCCAAACTACTCCTCAACATTACTCTTCCCTCCATCTATTTTTAGTCATTTATACTTTTAGGTTTGTAATTTCAAACCTTTGTCTGAGCCATGTTATTTTAATTTCTGTCTGCATAAATGCGCTTTAATATTAATTGAAAGCCTTTCATTCATATCTTATTGCTATCTGCTTTTGTTTCTACCAGTCAAAGTGTTTTCTGCCAGAGATCTATGAATTACTTTCATCTTTTCTTAATGCCCCAGCTTCACATTTCGTGTCTGAACAAAGCGTCATCTGATCTCTTTTTTTTAACCTTTAGCATATTTGCATGCTTTTCTACATTTAATACACGCTAATAAACTCAATGTTTTTTTGCCGTAAAACCCTATATTACTTCTCCATTATTCTCCTTGTTATGCCTGTGAAGATGATGAAATTCAAGTTTTTCTTGTTACACCATAATGAAATAGAATGTACTAAATTATTGGAAACGTTTTACAGATGCTTTATTTTCTAAACCCATTTATGCACGTAACTTGAAGCGCCATGATTTTTTTTCAACAGGGCTTCTAATATCATGTCTTCGCTGCATTCACAAGTTGATACATTAATTTGAAATTAATTGTTGGTATATGAATTACTTATTAGAATCTGAAGTTTACCAGAAAGTATTAGTAGAAACTAGAACTGCCGTGCTCAAAGGAAATACAGTTCCTCAAGGGAACTTTTCCTTATTTGGCAAATAGATTGATATATTCCGCAGGGTAAACGTGTCAATATAAGCTTTAGTGGCAAGTGCACGATCTCGTCCTGCATACAATCTACAGCATTACAATTATTTCCACGGTTATAGGTCAATATTTGTGGTTTGCTCCTCCATTGTTTCTGGCGTGCACTAATTGAAAATCTAACCGCTACATATTCCTGCCCACCGCAGAGCTAGCACATAGCATTGTTTACTGTAGCCTATCGAAATGCATTCATAATAAAGAAAGAAAAAGATAAGAAACCTGCAGGGCAAGGACTTTACATCCGGGAATTTGCTCTGACCTTTAGAGGCTTCTGCGGACTGATTCGCTCGCCGCGCGTCCTCCTAGGTCGCAGAGCTTTCTCATTAAAAATGGAATGAATAAAGCGGCAAACAGAAGCAAGTAGTAAAATCGTGCTGCCTTTTATACACATGAGTAAAACAAACGTGTAACCTGGAAACGCTAAACTTGACAAACACACTGCAACATTTTGTAAGGAATAAAATACGCCTATAATTGTCTCATGTACAATTTTGTGGACATCACTGAATAACCTAACAATGCTTTGTTATTTGGAATTTTTTTTTCTCAAAAAGGTCATGCACAGTTTATGGAACTTTTTTCAAATTGTTTTTATTCTTCTATATGTGTCTATTCGGTATGCATACTATATTTGCTTTTTTTATTCCTTTATCCTTAAATGGCCTAAGTAATAAATTATAGGTGCAACATTGTGACAGATGGTGATACCTACAAGAGTAATTGGAGAGTTTGCACAGTCACATAGTTACCTGTAACTTTGTAATACCTCATTTATCAAGCGTTTACTATTTTTTTTAATGTGATCAATAAATTTCATGCTATTGACACAACCGTAAATAGTTGTACCTACCTATAATTATTACTGGAATTTCTGAAATCTATATACAGAAATATTTATGAACAAAAACCACTAAAAAGTTCACAAAGTTGTCCTGGTATGCGGTAAATACATTCGCCTTTTGTAATTATAATTTAGGGGATTTATCTGGCATTACAATTATTAATGATGCTTACTTTCTTACTATTTTAAGCCCTTTAAATTCAAAATACACACATTACCATAACTGACGTAGTAACTTAGGAGAAGTATTGAATAATATACACTGTTGTTTAAGAAAGAAAGGGGAAAAAAGGATCTGTCGTGGATGTAAATATATTTGTGAACTCACAATACATTCTGGAATTCTGGTCTCTCTTTTTAGTGAACAGAATCTTATTATTTAGGACGTTTACGCAAGAGCTTATGAGCCAGCAGTAAGCTTTCGAAAATAAATAAATATATTATAGCTATTTTGTACGTGGCATACATGTAACGTTCATTTTGTTACGTAACATCTGACTGATACCTTTTATAACCGAGCGAGGTGGTGGCGCCGCGGAATGCTACTCGCACTCGGGTAGTCCTATATTCGATTCTCAGCGACTGCTTACTCTGGCCCATGAGTTTTTCGTGGTTTCCCCTGATCGGCAGGCGAATGCTGGAGTGGTTCATTTTCTACCATGACTTTCCTGCCCCTAATTTCCTTACTCATCTACTTTCTTGTCATTTCTTTCAGGATTGTAGGACGAGGCAACGGTGTTCGGCGGGTTGCGGCTGGACGGTGGTTATGTCTCTGTGGAGGTTTCTACCTGACATCGTTGCAAGGAGACCTCGGTTAGGATCCGCCTCGGATGCTTTCGGCCAGGTGCTCCTTCGCGAACCTCGGGAGGTTCGGAGCATATGGGTGGGCCCGGACGCCGTTGGATGCGTTCAATCTGGTAACATTAAGGACTCCGCCCATGCTTGTGCCTGACGTCCTCCGGATCTGGCAGTACCTCGGGTCGCTATCCTCATCCCTCCCTCCCAGGGGTCACGGGAAGCACAATGGGCCGGTGACCGGCGTGCGGTGCTCTGTCCTGTTTCGGGCTCCCTTCGTCAGTACCTTTCTTTCCTTTAATTTTATATTGAACAAGATTGCTCGGGTGGTAGTATCTGTGACTTGCATTCAGAACTTCCAGCATCGCATCTCTTGTAGCGACCAATTTTATTGTTTTTGTTCTACTTCTCTACTACTGTGTGTGTGTAAACAACAGATTAACTCAAAAACGAAAAGTCAGTTAAGTACCAAACTTGGTATGCAAGTCCAAAATCTACCAGGGTTACGACACAATATTTTCAGCAAAACTTCACACCCTTAAACTACCCATTACGTATAAAACCTTTTCGAAATGTTCAATTTTTTCAAAAGCTTTTATAGTTTTGATAAAAATGCCATACGTCTAAGATATTTAATATAAACCTAAGAAATAGATAATTGTTTAATAAATGTAGACTTACCACACAAAAATGTAGATCTCGTTAAATGACACTACTTATGTCAGATACAAATGTTATTTTCCGAGATATTCTTTATTATTGGCTTGGATGATCAGATGCTTTATATATTGTTTCAACTGAAAAATGCTATTCTTTTCTTCTCGTGGTGTTGCAAGGAGAACGGTATTTTAAAGCCATCACATAGCGACCCTTTCTTAAGAGATTTGACTATCACTGAAGTCTACTTTATTCCGAAAATCCACTTCTACCTTTAAGGGAATATACCAGGTGAGTCAGCTGCCCCTAGTTATTCGTATCTATGCAATCCGCAGTTTATAGTCTCATGTGAAAACATTGACCGTTTTAGCAAACAAACTGTTATTGTAGCTCTGCCCTTCTATTTGGTGCTATACGCAATTAGCATTAATGATTAAAGGCCTGAATGAGAGCCAAAAAGTTGCGAAAGCCTTAACATAGATGGCGTTTTATGGACATAATGCTTGCAAGGAGATAGAGGAATGTTTTTCCGAAGAGCAGTATAGACTAAAGTGGGTTCTGGTCGAGTGGTTTAGCTGCCGGAATGTGGTGAAGCAAAGGTTATCTTAAGAGGTTCAATCTGATACAAACATAAAATTGTTCTGTTTTTTTTCCCTCTCTCCTTGTGTTTATTTTCTGTATTTTAGTGTACTAATTTATTTATATTTGTTACTGGCTCTCCTGTGAGCCAAAGACATAAGAATTACAATCACATTATTGTGTATCATGTTTACCCTAGTAATCTGTACCGTATCTGGTGTTGTAAACCGTGTTACGTAATTAGCCTTCATTCTTTTGGGCGCATATCGACGATATTAAATCTAATAGTTTTTGTTTCGTGTTTAAACCCTATGTTTCACTTCTTCTATTGACAAAGGAGTTGTAAATGTGCTAAGTTCACGGGTAAACAGAATAAACTGTTAAAGAGCATGGATTTCATCAAGGAAGTAAATGTTCAAAATGACGACCCCCTTCATCAATGCACATTTGTGTACATTGCCGGAGAGACCTTCTTGTATGCTGTAACATGCGCGGTGTAATCTGGCTGCATTCTTCACGTATAACTTCCCGTAGATGATTTGGGCTTTGCGACTCTTGAGCATAGACCCGTTCCTTTAAATGACACCACAGAAAGAAATCCAGTGGGGTGAGATCAGGTGATCTAGGTGGCCATGTCTCGGTCAATCCATTTTACGGATATATTCTATGTAAGTGATTCCTTACAATCAGTGACCAGTGTGGTGGAGCTCCATCCTGCTGGAACCACATTCCTGTCCGTTTCACTAGTGGCACATCTTCTAGGAGCAATGGCAATTCTTCTTGCAGAAATGCAAGGTACCGTGGTCCTGTGAGGTTGCCTTCAAAAAAGTACAGTCCAATTAGCTGGTCTCCATTGATGCTACACTGTACCTGGAAAATCAGCTTCTCTCATCCAGTGAGGATTGCCTATACTTCAGTAGTGCACATTATGACGGTTAACAGTTCCGTTATTGTGGAATGTGGCTTCATCACTGAAGAGAACATTTCCTAAAATTCTGCATCCATTTGCGCTCGCTGCTGTAGCCATTGTGCATATATCACTCGCGCTTGAAAGTCGCGTCCGTGGAGAGCTTGGTGTAATTGTAGATGGTACGAATGATATTTATTACGATGCAATGTGCGCATCACGGAGGACTGACTTATGTACAGATCATCTTCTATGGCTCTTCAACTCTAGATGGTACGAATGATATTTATTACGATGCAATGTGCGCATCACGGAGGACTGACTTATGTACAGATCATCTTCTATGGCTCTTCAACTCTAGATGGTACGAATGATATTTATTACGATGCAATGTGCGCATCACAGAGGACTGACTTATGTACAGATCATCTTCTATGGCTCTTCAACTCTAGATGGTACGAATGATATTTATTACGATGCAATGTGCGCATCACAGAGGACTGACTTATGTACAGATCATCTTCTATGGCTCTTCACTCTCTAGATGGTACGAATGATATTTATTACGATGCAATGTGCGCATCACAGAGGACTGACTTATATACAGATCATCTTCTATGGCTCTTCAACTCTAGATGGTACGAATGATATTTATTACGATGCAATGTGCGCATCACAGAGGACTGACTTATGTACAGATCATCTTCTATGGCTCTTCAACTGGTATGTGGATTGTTTTCTATTGCATTTCGCACAGCTTCTTCATTGCCTGCAGAGGTTACTGGAGCATCGCAAACAGGCGGTGCTCTTCAAATGATCCTGTTTCACGAAGGCGTCTTTCAAACTTTCGAAAAGTGTCTGCAGTAGGTGCCCTCCTTCCTGCAAACCGTTCTTCATACAGGCGCTTTGCAGGCAGTGCATTATACCTTGTTTCCCCATAGATTAACAGCATGTCAACATACTCGTCGTTTGTATACATTAAGACAGTAGCCGTGTCTCGTAGAAATGTTTCAGATACTGAGTAGACAATGGAGAGAGACTTATTTATTCACGCCAAGCATTGATGCAAGTGTAAATAGCTAAAGCCACTTTGCATGTGGGAAGTGTTTTAAACTTGGTTGAGTGGGTCAAGCTAATACTGACCACAATAAAACATCTACTACGAATTACAAATTCTCCACCTGCCAGTGAAAAACATGGCGATTATTCTATTTGTATACACTTATAATGTTATTAAAATGCTTTTATATCATAATATCAAATTATAGGCCTAAAGAGATAAAACAAAAGGTAATAATAAGTTTGAACTTAACCGAAGCATTTGAACCCCTAATTAAAGTGGCACAGTGTTAAAGCAACCATGGTAATACCATTCGGCCAATACTGCGTTGCAAACTGTGGTTCCTATACGAATTAGTAATCGCAGAACTAGACCTCACCTCGAATCTTAACACGCTTTTTGCAGCGTCTCGCTGTGTTTTGAGCTCGGTTTGGTAGTTTTAATTCATACAAATAAACTGCATCAGTCATTACAATTAATGTATGATCTGAAATACGCCATAGTTTGTGAAAGCTAAGAAATTATCTACCGAAAACATAGCATTGACTAATGGCTTAAATCCAATTGGTCGTACTGCATAGATCTGCCATTTTGTTTTCAAATGGTTTTGTTAACCGATGCATGTGATAGGCTGTTCCTTTAGGGGCGTTTTCAAAGGGTTACATGCTAAAGAATAAAAGTTTGTAAAATTGGCTAAATGTGTTACTGTTGCTCCCAGGGTCAGGGTGGAATGTTCTTTGCTTCGACATAAGTAACGATTGCATTCTGTCCCGTAAGACACTTATGCATTGAGTTATCTATCCCTCCTCTATAAAGTGTTAGGCAAATCAGCCATTAGGAGGCATTCAAGAAAGGCGTAAGTCACATATGTCGCTTAGAACGTTTCATAAATTCAAAAATAAATAGGCACAGCTGACTCACCTGGTATAATAAAACCACTCCTGCACTTATTTATCTGATTAATAAGAAGTAGATAGAATAATAACCTACCGTAAGAATAGTTTGTTGAAGATGAGTAGAAAAAATTACGTAAATGTAACACATAAGTTTTTTTTGTAGTTTCTAAGTTGCCAGATAATCGCGGAACTACATATTTCTTACTATGCTTCAAAGTTGCAATCAACAGAATAACATACATGTAAACAAAATATATAGTGCTGGTATGCGGCTTCGCAACTAAGGTCATCTTTCCGACATCAAGCAACTAAACGTAGAAAACACATCATCAAGAATCAACCAGATAGCATAAGAAAGCAACTACGTAACTGCCTGGTACACATTAACGCATATGTATGAAAGCATCTAAAGGCAGCGTCGCGATATGACCTTTTAATTAAAGCGATGTTTATTACTCAAATGAAGAAGCATTTTTCCCCCCAATTTCAAAGTAGTGTCACTTCTCGATCAAAATATTAATTTGCGTTATTTAACCAAGCGAAATAACCATTAAAAATACAAGTATGGAAGAAGAACATTGTTATTCATGAACTAAATGCCAAATTTGGGTTTTATTTTGCGAAGTGGTTCGCCTTTCCTAACGAAATGCTCGCTTACAGATACACACTGTTCATCAGTTGTAAGAAAAAGTTACTTATAACACGCCATTTATAATAACGAATTTCTAACACTATCGTCAACTGTGAAAAATCCTCCTTGTGATTAATGATGTTTAAAGGCTCTGAATAAACTATATTTAAAAAAACCTAGTGTAAGCTAACATGATGATGTTATAGTAATTAAAAGACATTAAAAACAATTAGGTGCTGCCAATTTTAAGAAAGCAAAATATACTCACTAGCAGCCAAAATCACTTAGTTTCAGCGCCGATGAAACTATTAATATATATTTGTTTTAAAAATAAAGGAGTTTGAATGATTTAATTCCAATTTAACTGTGTATTGTACTAATAATATATCACTGGGGACACAAAAATCATTTTTATTGTAATACCTGGTTTTTCTGGAATCACGGGGTACTGTGGTGTCATTTAAAACACCTTAACGAATGCACTGAAGCTTTACAAAACTTGAACGCTTTATTTCTTTGCTTCAATACTTTCAACAGGTTAGGTACATCAGGAGGCCCATTAGCGCCGACTGTAAGCAAAATAGACAATCATTCGAACAGGAAAGCTGACGAAAGGAGTTTTATGTTGAAGGGGACTATCAATGAAACTGTCGCTGGTACAGAGAAAAACTACACCATTAAATTGAGCAACTTTTTAGCATGGTCTTACGACGAAAATAAAGTTTTCAATAGCTGCCGGGCCATCTGGTATAAAATACTCCATGAACGAGCGTTCTCGCTTAATTTAGTAAAATATTCGAAATTGTGTTAAAATCCTTGAAGATCCGATGCATTCATGTATTCTCTTTCTTAAATTCTGTGTAGTATTTTTGTAAAAAAATCTTAGTAGCTGACTTTCAGCAGTAAATTCCCTCTTGCATGGAAGAATTCTTCAACGGTGTTTAGAAACCGCTATTGACAAAATACTTAAATTTTACATTCTGTCTTCATAGCACCTGTGGAGCTGCAAGAAAAAGCTTCAGAAATATTTAGCAAAAAGTAACTATTGGATGCATTAATGAATTGTTTTACTACAGAAACAATACACGAGCGCCAATATTAAAAGGGAAAATACAATAAAAGGCTATTACTACGAACTTCAACCATTACCAACATGAAATATCGGGAACTTATTAAACAAATTTATATTTTCTTATTCAGATGTAGGAAACTGATGTTTTAGTATATGACCTCCATACAGTTGCGCCCTTTTGAGAATTTTCTACCTCTTCTGTCAGCAAAAGTAATATAAAGTATTATTATCTGTATTATAACCCCAATAATGTAAGAACAGCATTATTAAAGCTCTGACTTCGAACTGAGCTTTAATTGCCATGGAGGTTGGCAGCCCAGCGCGTTTGACCAGTCGCCTCTCGTTTTAGATTCGCTGAGTTAGTTCTGCAAATAAAGAACAGTATTGTGGACGGTTGTTGATTTATAGAGAAATCATTATTAATTTCTAATAATTGAAAAATTGTTTTGGTAGCTGGTTGTTAAGGAAGCATTGCTATCTGCTCATTACGATATTGAAATGTTGTACTTTTAGTTTCATTACATATTGTTACATGCTGGGTAGAGGCCTAAAAGATTCACTTGAAAAATTAAATTAATTTATAATATCCAGCACGCACATTGAGGGGACGTATACTGACTTGGCTGCGTAGCATCGAAACGTGGTGTGGAGGTTAAGAGGAAGGCGTGGGTTTTTCACTCTAAAAATCTATATCACAAATCTATTTAAATATTCCTAGATTTATTTCCCAACCGTTTGAGGTTCTTACATTATTAAATATGAAAGGTGAGAGGAGATGTCCACCGATCCAAAAGTCGGCTTGCACACGCGATGCGTTTCTCACGGAATCCTAAGACAGACGCTATCCCCACCACTCGTGACTAGCAAAAAAAAAAAACTCCCAGCAAAGAGTGATGTCATCCCAGTCAACATGAAAGAAAAACAACAATATGTCTGATAATGACGATGTAGAACAATATGTCTGGTAATGACAATAAACCCCCCAAATTATTAATACGCCACAATACATGTGCGGTCATTCTAAAATTTATATAATAACTTTTGTTAAGGTTATAAATGGACAGGTTCAAAATAAGTCCCAGGATAGGATAAACAGGAAGTAGGTACAATAATTTATTCATTTACCAGTTTTTGTAGTTGACCATTTACCATGCACTTTGTTGTGCGAAGTAACCATTATTTTATTATTACATGAAAAAATGCAACTACTGACTTTAGGAAAAGGAATGCCGGTGTTACAAACTTCCTCGGGCACATTGTCAATAATGGCTCATCGGACCAGAGCGCCAAATGTTAATTGCAATACCAAGGTTGACATCACATTAATAAATAAATATTAATAAATAAACGCCAATAAAATTAGTGAAGTTACGATAGTCAAGAACCTTGATAAAGGTTCTCATTGCAAAACAATAGGCCCTTAAATAAGAAAGGGCACATACTATGAAAATAGAGAATTATAGACACTATATTTTACTTGTAAGCATGAAACATTTATGTATACAAAGTCTACATTTTAAACAAAGGTACAAAATATGGAAACGTCGAGCTCTAGTATAAGTTTTAGTTTCTGTGTTATTTACAGACTGTTACAAAAAATACGTGAAGGAATATATACACTAGATATGGCGAACCTATGACACACTTGTCACTAAGTGACACGCGAACCGATTTCGATGGCAGGCCACATGAATAAATCATCATCATAAGTTTTTTTCTAAGTTGCAACATATCATTCCTATGTAGTTGTAAAGGTATTCTTGGTTAGGCGTTTTTTTTCGAAACATCCTGTGTAGTCAGTGCTTAGCATTAAATATTCTTATACATACAAAAGTAGAAAATAAACATGCTTTCGAACTTTCCTTGAGATAGATGTTTTTCATTGAAGGAGTTGTATGTTGGGGAGCCGAACTTGAAGTTCGTTACAACCGCACGTATAGTACCCGTTTTCCGGTAACCTTCGCCCCAAATGTACTTTCCGGTGGCCTTTGTCCCAAAAATGTTTAAAAACAAATTATTAACTTTGTAATTTTTGACTGTTTCTTTACATATTATATATTTATGTTTGCCTCAGCTACGTCAGTATTTTTGTTAGAGACATGGATGTCTTAGCAGGGCGTGGTGCGACTGAAAAATGTAGGCTTAAACAGATTTTAAGTTTTTCTTCACCCATTTATTAATGCTTGACACGATTTAAATAACACTTCACTGATATAGAGAGCTGTGAGATTCTTTTGTTAATTGCTTGCACTTTTTAAGCACGTTAACCAATTTCTCACACAAAATACGTATTAAATTTCTCGAGGACGCATCTCGCGTCTGATTAGTAACACTGACTGCTAGCAACGCGTCCAGTTATGAGCACTGTCTACAAGCAAGTGACTTCTAGATTTGTAAATTTTGCTATATTTCAGTTTCTGATTGGCTATTCCTAATCCAATAGAATACCTTCATTTAACTTAAGCTTTTTTCTGGTTGTTGATTGGCTATTTTATAAACTGTCACAAAAATTACATTATTGTTGTTCCAAGAATGACTAATAGTATTATTAAACTTTCTTACTCATTATTGCCTCAAGGTTACCTCATTGTTACCTCATGGTTAGCAACTTTTAACCTATTGTTTTCACAGCTCCTACATTATTAAATTACGTAATACATTCACATAACATTATTAAACATGTATACAATAACATAAACATATACAATGACTGTACTATACACTTTTTATATATTTTTACATATACATATTGCTTTAAGGCGGGCTGTTATTATATTTTATATTATATAATTTGACTGAAACCATTTAAATGTTAAAAATACTGCCTCATCCTGTACCAAGGTTCCCCTCCATGGCTATAATCGCATATTGGAACGTTCATAGAACACTTGGTCTAGCAAAAGCCAACTTCTATTAGCTAATGACAACAGCATTGAAAACCCTGACGTCAGGTCCAGAAACTGGAGGACATTATTTCCTAGAATGGTTCTTATACAGACCGCACCTATGCTGATGTCATTTGCGTGTTCTGACACAAAGTGTAGACACATTTATCCCAACAATGCGTGCTCCTAAACTATGGCAGTAGAGAAATGGGTGTTTCCGCGTTATGGATGAACACCAAAACATTTCTTGTACTAGATACACTATGTTTTCTAGTTCTTAACTAAGAAAAGATTCAGTATATGCAGTGCTTGTGATATTTAGAGAATTACAAAAATGTTTCAACAAGAACAGTCAGATAGACATTGCAGAAAATAGGCAAAAGTGCAAATATTAAATTGGCAGTTTTAAAAGTCATGTATGGCTTCACACCCACAATAAACCTACATCTTAATATTGTGCCAAACTACCAAATTAGATTCGTAAGAAAGAGAAGGATGCGTGCGCGATCTTACAAGTTCACACTACAGACAAACCCCGGCTACATTATTTTCTTTATATTGGATATTACACTTAGATCGAGTAGAGTACACAAATAGGCGAAGTTTTTGCATTATTAACCCCTCCTTCGCAGGAGAAAGACGACCGGTTGTATAAAACACCCTTATATTGCATTAATACAACCAGTAAGTTTTAAGTACAGCGTCTAATGTATTTGTTAGTGTAGTATTTACAAAATTCAGTTGTTTTGTACCATTCTTAAGCCTCCATCTTCTCCCTCATATGATGCAAGATATAGTCCATCGTATCCTGTACACTTGCACAAAAAAGTAAAGACAGAAAAATGAAGCTTTCTGCGCTTAGACTTACGCCGGTTTCACCAAATGATCGGCAGGACAAAGTTCACGTTATTAGCACAGCTGGGCCGTTCGTTATCAAAACCGGTTGCTCAAAGGCCAGTATCGGGTAATAAAGGCATAGGTAAGCCTAAGAATACATGGCTTCAATTTTTCCGCCTTTATATTCTTGTGCGAGTGTACCTCATGCTCCAAGGAGCGTATATGGACCAAAACTGTATATTTCTAGCATGAAAACTCTTTTATTCCGCTTCTAATGATTTCATAAAGTTAAAATAGAGCACCTGTTTAGGGCACGAAAAAATCCCAATTTTGTTAGTTTGTGCTTGTTATTTATTTTAGTTTTGTTTGTTTCTCTTTCTTTCTTTGTCTGCACCCACGAATCCTACCATACTCAAATGAAATTTTGTTAATAAAATTTTGTACACATTCTTAGTGTTATGAACCATTTTTATAACACTTAAATAGTTTCGTGTAGTGTAACAACGATGTCTTACTGCGTTCACCGTTAAGTCCCTCTACCATGTTTGCGCCGCATTAAACTCCCTCTGCACTTTGGAACTGAGCTTTCTTAGCAAAAGCTCCAAGGTTTACCGGCGTTGTTATTACACTTCTCTGGATTATTTCCAGATATATCGAAACAAACATCTGACGGAGCGTGTAGTTAAACCCATATGTAATGCGTCTAATGCCGCCTATACCTTTTATGTGAACAATTAGTAATGCGTTATGCGACCTTATATTGTATCTGACTATGGGACGACGTAATGTTAAATCTGGAAGTCCAGCGCGGTAGCCAGCAGTGTTCACCATCAGAATTCACCTTAAAGAAAGTAACAATACAATGAATTTCTTCAGGGGAAAACAAGACAAAATAACTCCTATTAATACAAACTGCAGATTTGCTATTCGTGGAAAGGGGGACAGAGATTCGGTATGGGAAGTTTCTCATGCTAGGAAATCTGGAACGGGGTGCACTCCCCTCCTAAGACACTTGAACACTAACTGAGAGCTGCTTTACTGAAAAAGTGGCTCTCAACCATCCCATGTGCAGCTGGTGAAATTCAATACTGACCTCTGCCCGCGATATGCTGTATGGCAGAGTTCTCTCTCATCTAATTTAGCAGCATCTGGAAAGGTAGAATCAGACTGAAAAAATCAATTCCATCGCCGGGATTTGAACTGGTTTCGTCCGGTTGCTCTAACCAACTGAGCTACCATGACAACATGCCGGCATAACATTAAATTCCCCAACCAACTCGCATAATTCCCGGCAAATCATAAGGAGATCCCAAATTCATTAGAGATCTCCCTGCGACTTACTATGAAAGAATAATGAATTATCTTTGTAACATTTGCCCAATGGCAGTTGTTATGAAGATGCCCTTCAGATTCACATACCTAGCTCTTAAACACGAAAAAAAGCCTCTTTAATTTTGCCTGAAATTGAACTTATTATCCTTGAAATAGGCCATGCTTGGAAACGTACCAGCCATTACTCGTGAGTTTTATACTTCCCTTTACCTGCATAACGTTCATGTGTGTATATTTTTCTTTCAGTGCTTTAACAAAAACTACAAGCACAGTTCTTATTTTATGATCGGCTCTTCCACTTGCCTAGGTAAATAGTCCTTTCGGTG
Organism: Deroplatys truncata; assembly: GCA_030765065.1. NCBI lineage: Eukaryota > Metazoa > Arthropoda > Insecta > Mantodea > Mantidae > Deroplatys > Deroplatys truncata. The sequence goes on from CM060978.1 coordinate 132,774,418, forward strand.
CTAATAGTTAGCAGTTTGAACGTCTGTGGATCACGCAAACCATATTTTAAGAAACTAGATGCTCAAATCGCAGTCACCAAGGGAAGTATTTCAAATTTTGTTCCTTGCCTTAAACTCGTGGAAGACATCCTGCATGATTATGATGTTTAGCCTAATGACAGTGTCATGTAATCACAAACTGCACACGCCAAACCATTAATTGTTCCAGCATTTCTTGCTCAATTTCTGTAAAAAAATGCTGTCCTGTTATGAAATGCAGACCCATCCATGCTGGAGAAATTTAGCAGAAGTTGAAATCCTGTAATTATGAAAAGCCATCACAAACTCGGAAAAAGTGGTCATTCGGTTCCAAACAAGTTATTAGTCAACAAAATTTGATCTAAATTTGAGTTAGCATTTGCATATAAAAGCCGTAGACTTCTCCTTCAACTGGAGCAGAATACTTCTTATGATAGAAGTATAAGTGGGTTTAATTCTAAATTTTGACAAAGACACTGAGGGAGATCCGAATTTTAGGAAATTGTTTAAGATGAGAGTAAAATTCTTATACTGCCAATGTTAAATCAGTAAATTCATGAAACGTTTTCTCGGAAACTACTTAAAATATCAGACTGAATCTCTTTCAGTATGTAGATGCGCATTTTTATATACAATAACCTTGCTTATTGAATTTTTATTTTATTACTTATACCATTTTGTCATGCTGAACGTCCTTTAACCTGGAAGGTCATGTCGGACAATGAATGAAATGTGTGAAATGCTACTCAAATGAGCCCGGGGTACACAGAGGTTAAAGTTACCCTATAGCTGTCTTCCCAGTATAAGGTAAAACCACGGTTGATCCACCCCAACTGAGATTCGAACTAGGGATCTCTTGAATGTGAGGCAAACACGCTACCCCCATACCACAGAAGCGGGTATATACCATCTCTCATTAAAATTTCTTTTTTAAATCAACTCTCTTATTAACACAAAGCAGATCCACAACAGGACTTTGAGGTGGTTTTTATCATTCAAAAATTTAATTTACTACTAGGAACATTTCGAATAGCGCTGTTAGGTATTTACAATCAAGTAGCCTTTACTCGCTGCACACATTAGGGATAGTTGCTGTGTTGGCCGCAAGTAAATAACGCTAAAGATATGCCTATGTCTTGAGTAGTTATCATCTTCGATATTTTCTGAGAAAAGGGTCATTTACACAAGAAAATGTCATTCATAGATAAAGCTGCTCAAAGCAAAAATGGAGAAAACAAACTCGCATATATAGAGTCTTTCAACAAGAGTGTCCTATCTTTAACATGATAGCTGCCGTTATTATTGAGTTACAGCAGTAATTTTTTTCATGTGGTTACAGTTGTTATTGACAAATAGCCCTGGAACGTTACAGCATTCAGCAACGCGGAAGAATTGTGAAAATTTATTACCAAATGGATCATCTATTCGCCAAACCTTCCGTGTATTGCGTGAAGTTTACCGTGTGCATAATCGTCTCTGCGAGAAAACGATTCGGCGTTTGATCGATAAATCTGAAAGCAGTGGTTCTGTCAGCGATCAAAGAAGGCCTGTACGTAATCGACGTAAGCGCTCCAACGAAAACATAGGCCCGTTCGTGAGAGTGTACGCGAGAACGGAAACAAATCAATTGCTCGTCGAGCGCAAGAATTGTGGCTTTCGCCGACCACAATTCTGCATCTGGACTTGAAGTTTCACGCTTACAAAATGGTGTTAAATTAAGAACTACAGCCCAACGACCATAGGTTGCGCCGTGTATTCTGACTGGGCTATGGAACAATTGGAAGCTGACCCGGATTTTTGTCGAAAAATCATCGTTAGCGACGAAGCCCACTTTTGGATGGATGGTTGTGTTAACAAACAAAATTGCCGCTATTGGAGCAATCACAAATCAATGCAGATTCAAGAACGACCACTTCATGCCCAAAAGGTTACTGTGTGGTGTGGATTTTGGTATGGTGGAATCATTGGTCCATATTTTTTCCAAGATGAAGATGCAGAAGCTCTAACTGGCAATGGAGAAAGATACCGGGCTCTTATAAGGTACTATTTTTGGCCTCAATTGCATGGTATGGATCTCAGAAACATCTGGTTCCAGCAAGATGGTTCCACATGTCACACTGCTCTCGAAACAATCTATCTTTTGAAGGAGAAGTTCAGAGCTTTCATCATTTCTGGTGGTGGTGATGTTAACTAGCTCCCGAGGTCATGTGATTTAACGCCGTTGGATTACATCTTGTGGGGATATGTTAAATCTCGAGTTTACGTGAACAAGCCAGAAACAGTAAATGATCTTATGAATAACATCACGCGTGTTACTCGTGAAGTTGGACCTAATTTACGTTCTTCTGTCATTGAAAATTAGGTCAACTGTATACGCACAACCCAACGAAGTCGCGGCGGTCACTTAACTGATGTTCTCTTCCACACGTAATGACATGAATTATGTTCCAAAATATAAAAAGAAATAAACCCCTATCATTTATAGAACGTGTAGAATGTGTTTTATTTAAGTTCAAAGATAGGACACTCTTGTTGAAAGACCCTATACTTGCAAAGAATGAAACCACATGCCTTAAGCTTATATAAGCCGCCATACTCAACAGAGGCACCCATTTGTAGGGAAAAACTTCCCCGAAAAGGCGGCTAAAGTTTGCCACTCTAATTCAAAGTTTTTAGGATCTTTTCTGAAACGGTGCAAAATTCACAACATATGCAGTAGGATTTTTAAAAATGCATTTAAAATAAAAGCGACTTGCCTATAAGATAAAGTATGTATGTATATATATATGTATATATATAATTAAATATGAAAGTTCAACATGCTAAAAGTCTCATGTTGTGGCAATATTCACTATCTAGCCTCCCCTTAAAATATATAGGATTATATATATGATTATAATGATATTATCAATAATAATAATAATAATCGTAATGCATGAACAACCCATAACCCTGGCAGGAATGTCCCTCATCTAGCTTAAACTCTGAGAACAAGACCTTTCAGAGTGTTTTCATTTCATGTGCCAGAAATTTGTTAACTATTGACCAATTCAATTAAGAATAACTTCGGTTATAACTGATCACAACTTTCTATCGCTGTTAGCTTACGTAAAGTCTTAGCGTACCGTCTGTCAACTTCCTATAAAATCTTACATCTAATGCTCATCTGTATGTTGCTAATAAATTAACTTGGGCTCAATCGGCCTACACACACATATATATATATATATATATATATATATATATATATATATATATATATATATATAGAAATGATTAATGATAAAATTAAGTAGGTATCATTCCCGTTTATGGCTTCTATTCACGAAATAATCTTAGCAAATACAATTTGAGTTAATTGTTCTTCCATACATGCCGGGTGTAGGCTAAAGTTGGAAAAGTAGAATCTAACTGAAAAATTCAATGCCATACCCAGTATTTAAACCATAGATTTTCGGCTTACCGTGCCGCTACTCTGGTCAACTGAAGTACCATGGCAACATGCCGACACGACATTGAATTTTCCAACCGACTCTCATTGTTCCCGGTAAACTAAAGGCGTTCTAAAATTAATTTTGAGATAGCATGCCCCCAATGGTGACTTACAATCTTGTAACCTGCCGGCCTTCATAGTTAAGAACTATTGGGCTAATCCACAATAATTAACTGTTCTTTCCTTAGGGCGTGTGTAGGCTAAGATTAGAATGACAAAATTAGACTGAAAAATGCAATGCAACAGCCGGGATCTAAACCACTTGCCTGGATCTTCGGCTTACCGTACTGCTGCTCTAACCAACTGAGTTACCGTGGCAACAAGCCGCACAATGCTGACAATGATTTTGACCTAATTATTGTTTTACAAGTTCTTAAACTTCTGCGAAATAACTATGACATCATCGAGCAAACTTAACGCTTAGGTGCCGAGAGCTCGAGAAACTAAAGCTACTACATTGATTCTAAGAACCAAGGAAGTGTTATAGACGTTACCGTTGTTGTCAGTGGTAAGACCGCAAAATAACATGAACGTAGTGAGTCTAAATTTAAACTAGTGAAAAATTAAAACTCGGGGGAGTATTTATAGTCATTGCCACCGTACAATGGGCAGTTTGTCTGGGAAGTAGCTCGCCGATGTAAAGTAAAGGCTTTTGCTATGCGTGTTACCACTCACAGACCTCAGCTGTTAAATGCTGACTCAAAAAGAAGTAGCATTCAGAAGCCAGTGTCACCGACGACAGCTACCCGAAACACTGTACCTTATTTGCTTTTTTCGCCCTCCCTCCTCCAAGGTTTTTAGGTTTTCCTTGTTCTCAGAAGAGGAATGTCGGATAACTCTTCAGTTCCATGGATACTGCTCATTTGAATGCCATTCCACGCACTTCATTTATTAAGCGTCCGATATGGCCCACTCGGTTAAAGGACCTTAAAAATAATCGTATTTGTTTTTGTACGCATGAAGTAGGAAAGTTTGTAAATAATAGTGTCCACTTCACAGATGAAAATCGTTGTACCATGTAAATGACCCTAACTGTATTGCTGAACATATTTAAAAGTCTTTCTGTTTGCGCTCATTTGTACAACAAAACAAAATAATTGAATGGCACGCCCCTTTCCAATTATACAAGTGAGATAACGAGAGAATCTTGTAGTTTAATACGGATTTTAGAATTTATTGGTATTTAGACTTGTATCTGACCAGTCATATTCCAATGATTTTGAAAATAACTTTACCACACTTTACGCCACCCCACAAAGGGAAGATTGCAAGAAGCCATATGTAACCGGGATTCGAACCCAAACTTGCAGCGTGAGAGGCAAGTGTCCCTACAACACTCTGAGGTGTTAATTGAGCTGGTTAACTGAACATAATTGATGTCTAAAGCGCAGTGATCGCAATTTACAATTTATGCCACCGATAGAACCATTAAGTATGAATCAGAAAAGTATTATATTTTTAAAATAACCAGCTACTCCGACAATAATTTAAAATATTCATACTTCATATGATAAAGTGTTGATTGTATGTTAAAACGTGCCTTATCACCTAACAGGAAGTGAATCAAACGCACGCTTGATGACATAAATAGCTTGTACAGTTCACGTAACAGCTGAAAAGGATGTACAAAAACTCTAGAAATATGGATACAGTTGCGATAAAATGTGTACGCAGGGAAACGGTGTGGTAGTGGAGGCGTTTCAACATAAATATCAAGTGGACGACAAACCCCCGGTACTGGACGCCCCACTGAGATATCTCAGCATCAGCATTTCCTTCTACTTCTTGCTACATTTCAATTTTTCCCTTGCCGCAGTCCATTACTGTCGCAACTAAACAAACTCCTTTCGTTCGTTATTAACACAGTTTGACGTTAAATGCAGAATGCCAAGGCTGCTCAGGTGATTTACATGGCCAGCTTTGATGCTAGGTGACATTTAAGCTATAAAGCAATTCAGGTTCAAAATAACTCCACATCAGTAAATCAAAGGATGCCCTTTGCTTTTACCCTTTCAGTCTATGTACAGAAGAAGTGCTACAATTAAATGTTGTGGTTTATAAATAGCATTCATCTGTTAGATGCAATCAATCCTGTTTACAGGCGACAGCTGGATGTATTGAATACCACCTCCGTATTTTAATGCTTTGGCAAATGCGAGCCGAACTCATGTGTTTGTTCCGTATGAGAGCAATACCTCAGTAGTTAATTGTAGGATACAACAAATATCCATTGACATTTCCCAAACAAAAAAAGCCCATTTTCCACTAATGGCAACAGATAAAAGTTTTAGTTTTGAAAGTGAAGTCTCAGAAACGAATAATTAAGAATTCCTTATTTGGGGTCATAAGTAAGAAAGGTTGGTGGTCATAAACTAGAGACTATAATTAAAATGAACAAATAATCACAGAAATAAAAAATTATAGACATACGAGATATAACAAAATGAAGTTCAGATATACAGGAATAAAACAAATGCAGTGCACTACAGCAGAATGCAAATTATAATTTTATCCAATATCGTTGAGAATAACAAAGAAATATATCTGATCTGTAACCACTCATACGACTTTATCTACCAATTGTTATCAACAAATCTTTATTGGCATTGAAAAGCGTGCTTCTTCCCAATAAACATAGATCTTAAGACAGGCTTTAATTTCAATTCCTAATCGTTTGCAACTTTAAGACGTTTTACAAGGCCTGTATACTAAAAGTGAAAGTGGCTTTGACTTTTCGTTCAGAATACGATGCAATAGAAAATAGTTATTCTTCCACAGACATTTGATGTGTTTCATACACATAACTTTCTCTCCCACTCTTCTATAAACAATTCCTACAAAAGCCTATTTTTCTATATAATGTTTGTTAATGGAGGTAAGCGTTTGCAGAAATAGTTTCATTATATATTTGCTTGTAGATACAAGAGGTATACAGAAAGGGATAGTCAAATCTTTAAAAAGAAGGTCGCTATATGGTGGTTTTGAAATGCCACATTCTTCGCATGACATTGTGAGGAACAATTTAATGGTGACAGAACTTAAAATGAGAAACTATTGGAAAATAAAAACCAATTATAAAGAAACATCTCTAAAATGGCTGATGACACAAAAGCTTATTTGAAATGCATTCTGTGTTTAAAGAGAACTATATTTTGCGTGTAGTAAATTGTTATCTATCTTTTATGGTTTATCAGTTATACATGACAATACAGTTCTTCCCCATTTATACGCACCCTTTAATATCTAAGGTCATATCGGTGGTTTTGCCTTTTGGAGAATTTTATTGCTCATCGGCAATGATGTTCAGTCGTTTTACTATTGCGTATGTTTGGGTTTGCTTTCTTTAAACCATTAAATTAACACACACACACATTTACACTATTCCCACACTTCCAGATTCTCTGGAGGACGGGGAATAATCCTGGCTAAAGAAAAATCCCTATGCTCTAACCGAGAATCGAACCAGGACCTCTGGAATTCGAGGTTAGTATGCTAACCAGTAGACTACAAAATCTATTTAAAAAGAAATCCACAAACCATTCCCAGAAAGTTTAAGATATATGTTTTATTAGCCATGTAAATTTCTTAAATATTGGTATGTTAATCCGAAATATTAAAGCCATTTTAGAGAAAATAAATAATCAAATTTTTCCATGTAAAGGGTTTAGGGCGGGAAATTTTCTTGAAAATCTGCGAGTCTCATGCTTGGAGGACATTGAACTTACATTGGTATTTACCCACTTTTATGTTTTTGAGCTATGATGTCTACAGAGAGGCACACTAATACACACTTAGGCAGTCACAGAAACTAACAGGCTCCTTTTTCTAAAGTTGTTTTCTTCTGGCATTTTATTTCCGGTTAAATTGGATATCGAATGTTTCGAATAAATGTATTACTTCCTGTGCATACTGTAAATAGGTCCCAGAGAATGCAAATAAGAAAGACCAAAACAAAAATAACGATGAGTCTGCAATGCTTATGTCAAAAACATTTGATAACATTATGCATTAAAGTTCTGGTGTGTTTACTCCCTATGTTGTAATCGAATTTTTATCAATGTTTGCTAAATAATCAGCCATTTTTTCCACCTTAATATCAGAAATTACCCAACCTGTATTGTATTACTCACCACTGAGAAGATTAGTATTCTCATTGGTTGCGGAAAAGTGCAATTCCATTATTATATTTCTCTAGCATATGAGTTGGAAATATTCATATTCAATAGTTTCTCCGCTATTGGGATTGCTCGCTCCCAGAGACTGACTATACAGGCATCAGTAAGACTGTAGGAGAAGTTAAGGAAATGAATACAACTTCCCCCAACATTTTGCGTCCATTTCCATGAATATTAAAGGATTTTTCATCCTTTATTAGGAATATCAGGGCTAAACAAAATTACATTCATAAGAAGTAAGGGTGCATTCAATGTTCTTCTTCACAATGATTCTATTGTACAATGATTTCTTAAAGAATAGGGAGGTAGTATAGGTAGAGGTTATACAACAGAGAGGAATACCTCGCGCACTGCCACCTACTTAGACTTATCGTGACCAACACCCCCAGGAGGAAGAGATTGAGTGACAGGAGGCTATAGGCCGCGGGCAGATATGTCACAGAGACGTGCGGAAATCTCTAACAATTACAGGCTCGAAGAACCGTCCCACAGCTGTAGCTGCCTAGAGAGGGCAATGAGCGACAGTCGACCAAGTAGCCCTTTAGTGTCCATGTTCTTTGAGCAAGCATCAGCGCCATCTGTCGGACGCCGCCATCTATCTTGAAATGTGTTCCTCCAGGGGTATCATCATGCTCATTCGTAGACAACTTTGCCATTTATTGTACTTCTCTGTACTTTTGGAATGGAGTATGCAGCAATGTTGAGATAATCTCCAAGAATGAAGTTTTAAAAACTTCATGAAACCTGGAAACGCAATGAAATGGAAATGATGGAAAGGAAATCGCGGTAAATGAGAAATCACACCAGCATTCTCCTACCGACCAGGAACACCACGAAAAACACAAGATTAGAATGGGCAGTCGACGGAAATCGAACCCGGGACCTCCCGAATGCGAGCCTAACACATTACCACGAAGCCATCTCGCTCGGTACTGAGGTAGTAAATGAAATTAATTAAATCACTTGAGGTCTGAAAAGCCTGTGTAAAGTAGAATAAGCCAACCAGTTCATTATATAGTGTGTTATTCACATGAATAGTGATTCTTCTACCCACTTCAGTCAGTTTGTCTAGAAATACTCTCATATTAGGCAACACGAATTTAGTTGAATGCACGACGAAGAAAAAAAGGTGTTTAATACTACAAGCCAATTTTGTTACTAATGAGTCCTTGCAGGTAAAAAAAGAATTGTACATGTTTTAACTTTTTATAGGGGCGCCGGGGCACCTCAGTGGTTCAGTTCGTGGTTCTCGTGCTAAGGGTCCATGGTGTAATTCCTGGTTTCTGGCGTGGCAATTTTAAGTCGGCCCTATTCAGGCCTTCACCTCTGGCTAGCTCATGTGAAGTGTAACATGCTTCGGAGTTCAACGTGAAAAGTAAAGTTCCCCTTGTACCGTCGACGTCCCAATTGCCACCCTATTATCGGAGGTACCTGACACCGCTCGTTGGATGCCTCTAGCTAATAAATGGCTCCAGCCATCGCTTGGTGGAATGAGATTCCCTCGAAAGTCGCTGACCATATGGAGAGCCTTGAAACAAACACATAACTCTTTAAATAGACGCCATATCGCAACATGTAACAAAGAATATTTCGCAAAATGACTTATGTTACGAAATGGGATGTGCGTTACGGATTGTATATTTTAATGTAGTGTATATTTTATTTTTTCAATAAGTTTGACAGAATATTTACATTAAATTGAATATACACCCATAATGTAAATTTATAAAACATAATATTGCAATCAAAATACTATATTTGTAAAAGTAAAACATGACAAAAATTTTTCCATGTAAACGGTTGTTTTTGTTTGGCAATTTTCTTGAAAATCTGCAATGGATCCTAAAATGTCTGCCTAAAGTATGGAATTAACTACTTATTTGACACACACACAGAAAGCGAGAGGGGATCTTCTCTTTTTTAATTTGAGAGTATTCATGAGACCTTAAAACGCGTGGATAAATTTTTGCTTGTGATAGAAAACTTTATCTACCTACCATGAATGAGCGCTAGAGAAAATAAAGATTATCCAGTCTTGTCCATGCTGGACAAAAACCAAGATTTTATACATTTAGTGAACTCCACAGATAAAATAAGTCAAAAAAAGCTTTTTCCGTAGCATTAGCTTTCTCCTAAATATTGCTTTACATCTTTTGCAAGTGGAGTGCATCATCACCGAGGCTACATTATTTCAAAACTGTATCTCTACTTTTGCCTTTCTTTCTTTGAACGAGATCGTTAGCAACAAAAACCACTTGTATTACAACATATGATGTATTTGGATTTGTAATGAATAGGATATTTTAATGTCATGATATATTTTAATTTTAGGTAGAACATGAACCTGTTATCTATGGCAAAACGGAACAAAGTTATTTACATAAATCTGCGATTTCATCGATCTTAATACTGTACAATTAGCATAATATTCATTAATTTAGCTAAAAAGACCCAAGCGGAGCTTGGCTTTGAGTTTTTGTTGAAAGGGGTTATTTTCTAACTATAGTAATTTACTGAACTATGTTATAGCGTTCGTAATGGAATAAGAGGCCTACACTAATTAAAATTTTCAAATGCAATTTACGCCGTTATCTGCTTGCAGAATATTAATGAGATATTCTTGATTGCCGCTGGAGGAGAACATCAAACTGCATAATTCAGAAATGTAAAGACTCTAGTAAAGCCGCAGCACAAGGTAATCAATGAAATGCCAGTACTCTAATGCCATAAAACGCCAATTTTAAAGCATTACCTACGGAAGGATCATAATTTGTGTCGTGAATTTTAAATAATGCTATAGTTAATTTGAAAACGGATTTCTGGAAACAAGTTGAGAATTCAAGGAATTTTATGCCCTTAATCGGCCTTTGCGCTGATAATAATTAGCAAAAAGATTTCTCTGAGTTTTCTAATCTCCCATTTGATGTAGAAAAATTTTTTAAAAAAATTTAGTTTTATTTATGGACGCTCTTTAACTACTATGGTTCTTAGCGTCCCATTCTATATTGGGCGTGAAACACCTGTAATTTTGCTCAGAGGCCTCTTTATCAGGCTTGAGGTTCTTTTACGTGCCGTAAATCTACGACACGGGACCACCGGCTTTACTTCCCTTCCGAAGGAAGCCGTGCTAACGATTTTTACGCCCGAAAAAATCCATCGCCCTCCGCCGGGTTTGAACCCGCGACCTTGGGAACTAGAGGCTAGCACGGTACCACCAGTCATTTGATGTAGACAACGAGTATGTAAGATTAATTTACTTATCAACCAGAGACCTAAGGATGTTTGCTCTGGTACCTAATATTTAAAATTAACAAACAGTGCGTTTGGACAAAAAAAAATGGTAATATTTTTCAATCATTCGTTGTTTTCTGCCGTGTTTCGTTACCTATATTTCGTTAGACGAGCGCTCTTTTACTGGGTTAGCGCTAGCAGATGCGTACCCTTTAACCTTCAGGGTCTAAAAGAAGGTCAATGCATTTCCTTGTTTTAAATCTAACATTAAATCACTTACGGTTTTTATTTTTGTGTGTTACCACGTCTCCTTAACCTGCAGTTGAATTGCAGTGATATCGACTTATTTCATCAAGTGATTGATTACATTAGGATTTCTTGACGTGCACTTCCTAAATTCTGATTGCTGAGTTTGGGTCATTTCAAATGCTTATTTTGGACATTTATAATTTTGCACACGTGCTTTCCTTTAAATTTAACAATCAGTTCAAAAATTGTTTTCTATGCTTCCCCTCAACTAAGAAATTAAAATTGGGGAATGTGGAATCAGTTCAAGTAAAACAAAATCTGATGTGTTACATTCACACGAGTTTCTTTGCCTACTGCAGTTTATTTTCATAATGCTTCCACAATTATTCTTACGAAAGATATTTTTTTCTGTCTACTTCACGTTAATCCAGATAAGCCTTTGCAAAAATAGATGCATTTCACATTTTGTTGAAGGTACAAGAAGGTAGAGGAAACCGATTAGATAGTCAGATGTTCAAAAGCCGGATCGCTATACGCTGGCCTGGAAATTTCACACGCTTTCCCTTACATCACGAGAAATAACGGAAAAGTGACAAAACTTTAAAGAATGACAAAGGTGTTGAAAATTCAAACCAATAATAACGGTAATCTCGGAAATGGGTGATGCCATAGAAAAGTTATGAATTGTGTGTTTTAAAGAAATCTACAGTTTTTGTGTAGTACGTTGTGTACCTCTTATAGTTTACCATTTATACAATTATTATACAAAATTCCTTCCAAATAAGAGGACTTCAAGGCTATTTCCAGAAAATTCAAGATATAAATTTTATTTGTCATGTAAATATCTTAAACCTATCGTTTATTCAAAATCCTTAGTCATTTTTTATGAAATCGAAATTTTCTAAAAAATCTTCCATGTAAAGGGTAGTTCGAGGTACGGGATTTTCCTGAAAATCTTCGTGTTTCATCCGAGAAAAATTCCAAATTTAAATACCATGTTTGGCATTTATCCGATTTTTCGTTTTTGAGTTATGCTGTTCACAGATGCATACACGGACCATTTTCTAAAGATGTTTTTTTATTCAGGGGGCGTCAAAACATGTATTTTCGGTGAAATATCAACATGGAATTTCTGGTAGGAATACAAAATACATCCTCTTATCTACTACATGTGTAAGTGGCAGAGAAGTTATACAGAGCAGCAACAGAATTAGAGAATATTAGTGGAACCGAAATCCTTTAATCTTTAAAGGTTTAGATCTATATTAATAATGAATAAACCTCATCCCGAACGTGTAGAAAAATGATGACTTATGTGTTTTCTAGACTTTCGATTACGATTTCGTATATAAAAACTTGCATGTTGTGAATAAATGCTTGAGTAATTCTGAAATCAAGAACCTTAGTAGTAGAAACTGCAGAAAGTTGTAAAATAATGTAAGTTAGTATTATAAAGTGCCTCTATTTATTACTACTACCACAGGCCTGAAATTGCTAATTTATACAAGCAATTTAAAATTGTTCTTATTTTTTCAACACAATTATAAAACGACATTAATTTTTATGCCTCTATATTCCTAAATTTGAAGAAAATAGTTTTCAAAAGACTAAACTCCAGTCTATGTGATGTGACCATCGTGATGAAGATTTAAGAGTTTTAAACTTAAAACTCCTGCAAAAAGTATATAACACCTTTAATTTAATAAGAATGAATTATGTGTTAAGTTAATAAAATCCTAAATATATGCACCGAAACTCTAAAATACCTAACAAAATATTAGATATTAGCACACCTGTATTAGGTCGAAGCTAGCTAGATCGGTGTCAAGTGCGGTGGATACGAGTACATTTTGTCAAATACTAAAGGAGGTGTAAAGCAAGAACTATCCTATAACTAACCAGAAATAAGAGAAATGAAGCAGACAGCATGAGAAATTTGCGCTCATAAAAACAATGACAAGCAATGCTTTATATATATATATATATATATATATATATATATATTAAAGCACTGTTAGTTCATTAGTATACAGACTCCAACATGGCTGTTGTTAAATAGCCTGTTGAAGTATTTTGCAAACTTACTGCTATAGGAATTTTGCTCAACCTGCAGTAAAACACATTGCAACATTATTATACAGCGAATATCTGGGAACGATTAATCCCAACATTTTAAATTGTGTATTTTATCGGCTCTGATGGTTTCCCTAGTTATACAATATTAATGAGATATATGAGGGGGTGTAAGACCTGCGTATATAGGGCTTACACCCCCTAGGACTTACAATCGCACCTATAGAAGAGCAGACAACATTGAATCAGAGAATCAAGAACGCGGAACGGGAATCGATCCGTAGCCAGGTATGAGAGTGAGGGAAGAAGAGGATATGAAATGAAGGCGAAAGAATGAAAGAAAGGTGATGATGGGGCAATGGGTGGAATGAACGGCGGGATAACCCAGGGAAAACCCGCCCAGGTGCCGTTCGTCCACCACAAATCCCATATGTGGGCCCCTGGGATCGCATCCGGGCTGCATTGGAGGGAGGCGAGCGTTCTACTCACTCGGTCACGGCGCCGCCTACAGCAGGTTTTAGGAAAACAAAATGTATGAAAAAATGTTCATGTTGGGTTTTTGGGTTGAGGAACTTCGTGAATACCTTCGAAACACGAAGCTTGGTGTTCACCTACTTCTCTTTTTGGAGAGCGAACGACGCCAGCATACACACCAATATACACACATACACACACGTTGACATTTTTACTATTCAGGAGACTTCAAAACGTGCATTTCTGCTAAAATTTCGCTATTTAATTTTTGCCTTGAATATAGTACATCCTAATCTAACATAGATTACTTTCACAGTCTTTAGAACCTTCGTCGCTGTTCAATTTTAGTCGGTGTTTACTTTCTAACATACATGAATTTCTGTGTTAATTTCTTAACATTACGGATCTTGGTAATTAACGCTTCTAATTAGGCATTCTAAACACAGCTTGAAAAATCAGAATTAAGTGTTTCGTTATAAAATGTTTCAAATAACGCGTTGCATTTGCAAATTTTCAAAATAACTTAAAAGTTTGCGTGTTGCACGGCAGAGCCGGCGCTAAAGCTTTCTCGTGTAGACACCGATAACATAAATCTTATTTTCGATGCTAATGACCAGCGGTAGAAGCTGAAGTGTTGGTATCTTTTCTTTTGTAAAATTCTTTCGTTGAATTTGGGTATCCCTTCCAATCTTTCTTTTTTTCCCCATTTCTTGAGTTCCCTTATCTACTAAGTGATAAATTGCCGTGTTTCTGCTTTGTGAATGGGGAACCGAGCAATAAAATATAAGAGCAATGGGGAAGGGGCACCGAGGACCTCGCAGCAAAATGGTAGGAGGTAAAAAGAAGATAAACACACGTGGACAAATAAGGACAGAACAAATGAATTCTGGCAGCAGTAAGACCGCAAGATTGTAGCTAATGAGATTCATTAAGATATGAGTGCATCATGAAACAGAATTAGTCTCTGTAATTATATGTTTCTCGGTAGAGGTAAAAACCGTTCTCATAAGCGGATATAAACTCAAGTCTATTTCTAAGAACTAGTGCACATAACCAGTGCAAGTATAATAAGAAAGCCTGTTTATAATTTCCATTAAATCATTAAATTAAATTATTCTTATTAATGTTTGTTCATAGGTCCGCGCTTTACTTGTCAAAAAGGCGTCATAATTATATATTTTTACTTTTAAATTTTAAGTGAAGCTAAAAAGAGTTAAAACATATCCACCTATATTTTCCTGAGAAGTGATAACGATAGTAAAACAGGAAAACATGAAATTGTGATTTAGTGTTCTCAATAACAACCATCATAAGTATACATAAATTAAATACTCTAAATAAAAAATGTCATTACAAGTTGAACGAAATTATTTCTTTTGTAGGAACTATTGTATTTAATTAAACAATTAAGTGTCCAGATTCCACTTAAAAACACACGTTAAAAATAAACCAGCGATATAACAATCATGTTACCTTCTCTACACTCGATAGGTTCATACAAAGTCTTATTCTTCTGTCTTCCCTTTCTTATCATAATAAATATTTAGTAAATGATCTCAACACTCAATTTGTTGCAGGTACTTGGCTATAGACAGAAGTCTGAGACAATACTCAAGTGGATAAAAAAAACTGATATGTTACACTCACATGACTTTCTATACTCTTGTACAAACTATTTTAACAAACACTTATTCTCCATCCACTTCATGTTAATCGAGATAAACATTTGCAGTCTCTATCTTATTGCTAATTTTCTTGTGCATGTAACGGGAATACATATTTGCAAGGGCAATATAGAAATACAGTAGCCTTTAAGCACATACATATGTCTTAATAGCTGGTTTCTAGGTGCAGCATCATTCTCTTTGCCACAGATTAATACTCTTTGCATATCCAAGACAAAAAAATCTGATGTGTTACACTCACATGATTTTCTCTACTCTTGTATAAACTATTTTTACAATAGCTTATTCTCCATATGCTTCATGTTAATCGAGATATCGAGATGTTAATCTTATTGCTAATTTTCTTTTAGATGCAAGGGGAATTGGTAGGCTTTAAGTGATAGTCAAATATTTTAAGAGGTGGTTGCTATGTGGAGTATTCCATTCTATTTGCATTACCAGAACAAAAAAAATGAATAACGAATTCCCATTTGAGAAAAAGTCTAAGTATTGGAAAATTTAAGGGAATAACAAGCAATATCTCGAAAATAGTTCACTCAAAAAAAATGTATATGACACAAATTGTGTATTTTAACGCGATCTACATTTTTTGTGCAGTAAAATTTTGTCTATCTCTTGTGGTTTACCAGTTATGCAAAAGTCGTTCACAATGAAGAATACTTTTGGAGACATTCCCAGAAAATTCAACATATACATTTTATTTGCTATAAAAATGTCTTAAACATATGATATTTTAATCTAAATCGTTTTAGCCGTTTTTGAGTAAATAAAAATTTTCGAAAAGTGTTCGATGTAAAGGGTAATCTGGGGTGAGGGATTTTCTTGAAAACCTTCGTGTCGCATCTCTGGAAGAATACTGAACCTAAGTACCAAGTTTGGTGTTTATCGGACTGTTCGTTTCTGAGTTACGCTGTTCACAGACACACACACACACACACACACACACACACACACACACACACACACACACGTTTCCAAAAATACCTTTTTGAATTCAGGAGGCCTGAAAACATGTTTTTCTGGTGAAATATCGGTATTGAATTTTTGAGTAGAATGCAATACTTCCCCTACTTACTATACGTAGTAGAGAAAGTAAAAATTATGTACACTAGCCTGCTAATCCAGAGGTACCGGGTACGATTCTCGACTGGAGGGTGGGAAATTTTGTTTGACCAGAATGATTTCATGCTCTCCCTAGAGTCTGGAAGCATACATGAAAGAGTGAAGGAGTGTGTTAATTTTATGTTTAAAATAAAAACATACTGTAATAGAAAAGACAAACGAGTATCACTAACTAAACGAGTGAATTCGTTGGTGATAGGCAACTATTGGAAAGTCAATGTCGCCGATGTGACCTGAGAAGTTACAGAGTTCCCATTTAGCGTTTCAAAGCCAGTGCTTAAAATATTGAGTAGCTACTCATTCGACCAAATACGAATGTTTATAAAATTGTTAATACCGCAAATGTTTTTATTTCACGTGAAATGTATGCTTTAAGGAGATGCATACTTTTCCTTTTGCCTTACTTTATAACTTCCCATTATGGAGGATTAAGTTATATCCAGGGCTATACTTGCTATTTTCAGTAAATTTAGCATAGGTATAGCTTTCCACTTAATATTCTTAAGAGAAGATGTTTTTGCATAAGTAATTTTGTGTAGGCAGCAAATCTGTGTATTGTATAGGCAATATTTATTTCATACTCTTCGTCATAGCATACCCTACATTTCTTAAGGTTTGTATTATAACTAAATTGCTTCTTCTTCTGCTTCAACGAATTACCCTCCTCATTGTAGCACTTACACTCCCAAGGGCGTACAAGCCAATGCCTTGGGTCAGTAGCCTGTCGAGGAGCAAGCAAACTCTACATCATAACATATGGGTGATAGTCCAATGCTAGGTATGGCAATGAAGAAGAAGGAAATGAAATGCAGTGATGAAAGCAATGATAGAAAAATTTGCGGATCAAATTATCTACCCAGCATTCGGCTTGCGACCACAAACAATCGCGAAAATCCTCCGGTCGGGTTGGTCGGTCCCGGAGGTTTGAACTTGGGGCCTTCAGAATGCAGGCCACAGACGTTATACTGCTGAGCCATCCCACTCAATAACTAAATTGTTTACGAGTTTAGAATAAAATCTTACATCTAGTTTATAAATGTAGTAAATTAACTTCATGATATAAACATTTAATAATAATTCTGAACAGTCCTAATAAGAAAACAATACGAAGAAATCAAAACATACTTTTTCTTAATCACTAATTCTGAAACTATACATTCCACATATCGGTAAACTTGATGGCAATATTTGCACAATTAAATTTATAAAAGATACAGTTACATTAAATTCCTCTTGTGTCTGTGAACAGCATAACTCAAAAACGAAAAGTTGCATAAATAACAAACTTGGTATTTAGGTTCAGTATCTTTTAAAGATGCGACAAGAAGTTTTTCAAGAAAATCCCTCCATCCCAGACTACCCTTAACATGGAACATTTTTCAAAAACTTTTATTTTCTCAAAACTTTTGACTAAAATATAATACGTATAAGACACTTTCATAGCGAATGAAACTTTTTTGTTAAATTTTCTGGAAATATTCCCAAAAGTCGTCTTCATTCGGAATGAATTTATCATAACTGGTAAAGCGTAAGAAACAGACAAAATTTTACTACACAAGTAATGTAGATCTCGTTAAAACAAAGAATTTATCTCATATAATTTTTTGTGGAGTGAATAATTTCCGAGATATTCCTTGTTATTTGTGTGAATTTTCCAATTCTTATACTTTTTCTCACATGGAAATTCGTTATTTTTTTTAATGTCCAGGACATGCAAAGAGAATGGAATGCTCCACAAAGGAATCAGCTCTTAAAACATTTGATTATACTTAAAGTCTACCATATTCCCTTACGCCTATAAGAAAATTAGCAATATGATAGTTTCTGCAAATCTTTTTATCGATTAACATAAAGTAGATGGAGAATAAGCGTTTGTAAAAATAGCTTGTACAAGGGCAGAGAAAGTCTGCGAGTGTAACACATCAGATTTTTTTTATATAGCTTCTACAAACTGAAATTATTCTTGTAAATAAACGTTTGCAGATACAGTTCCATTGCACATTTCGCTGTAACTTCAAAGAGGATATAGAAGTCTGAAGGGATGCTCTAATATTTAAAAAGCGAGTCGCTATATTATACTGACTTTGAATTACTATGGCATCGTGAGAAACAACTGAATGGCACAAAATGACAAAATTAATCACTAATTCAAATCAATAAGGAATATCTCGGAAATAGTTGATCCCAAAAGAAAGCTATTTGAAATAAGAGAACTACATTTTTGTGTGGTAAGCTTTAGCTGTCTCTTACGCTTTACTATTTATACAAAATTAATAAAAATTTATTCCAAATGAAACGCACTTACAGACTGTTCCCAGGGTCTCATGAGTCATGTAAACATTCTAAACATGTTCTAGGTGTATATACTAACACTATTGCATATAAGGGTCAGTTGGGGTTCCGGGAATTTTCTTGAAAATCTTCATATCACCTCCATGGAAGATTTTCAATTTAAATACTAAGTTGGGTGTTTATTTGACTATTAGTTTTTTCGGTTATGCTATTCACAGACTCACGGACACAAGCATGGACATTTTTCTAAAAATAAACTTTTTGTTTTATGGGACCTCTAAACACGTACTTCTGGCGACATCTTGACATCGAATATTTGGGTAGAATGAGAGAAAAGTAGTGGAGAAAGAAAATAGACGCTGCTAAGGCATACGCAATTGTTCAAGAGGTTTGACGTACGTCTTGCTACTTAATACATACTGTGGCATTTGAGTATTATTTGTTAGAATCCTGAATTTCAAACAATTTACACGTCTTCCCGATCGTTAGACCCAAGATTACAATCGCAATCACAAAGATTTGAACCTTACTTCCAGCAGAAGAACCTCCAGATCACGTCTGTTTCCCCGCGAGTTAAAATATGTTGATTTTTTACGCATTTAAAAGCAACATTTTCCGCGACGAATGTCATGAAATGGTTGCTGCGAGGCGGCGAGTTTCAAACCGCCCTGGCATATGCGAGAAGCCGCGGCCACCTTTGACTTTCATACATTTACTTTTCTTTTTTTCTTATTGGTTGTCTGATTGTGGAGAAATAAATCACTGTTCTCGAATTATGCAGAAATACATGTATTTTAGCCAAGGATTACAAAACCGCAATAAATAAATAAATAAATAAAAATGAGTGTTTAAAAGAATTTGAAATATTTAACAAACTAAGAAGACAGTTCCTAGTATTTAACCACTGTTCCATAATTAAATATGTAGCTTAGGATTAAAGTAAGAGGGATACAAGCTACTTTTACCAGTTATTCAGTTTTCACAATTTCCTAATTAGGAAAAAAGATTACTGTAGAAGATGATTGGTTGTTTTCAACATTTGTCTGAATTAAGCATTTCCAAGACTTCAAGAACTTTACTTGTTTTTCATATCTATTGAAAATCCTATTTCATACCTATTGAAAAGTATTTTTCTTCACTTTCTCTAGCATCTATGGTAAGCAGAGTAATACCTCTATCCAACAACAATTTTTATATGGAGATTTCACCGGAAGTACATGTTCTGAGGTACACTGAAAATGCTCATACAGCGCTTTAGAAAAATGTCCTTGTTATAGGCGTGTGTGCCTGTGTGTTTCCATCGCTCTGCCTATCTGTCTGTAAACCTATAACTCAAAAACTAAAGAAAAAGGATAAATACTAAACTATGTTTCAATTCGAAAAATTTCAAGCTAGGATTATGAGAATTCTCACGATATTTCCCACCCCATGTAAACTTTGACATCAAAATAATGATATTTTGGAGTTTTTTTAAACGGCTTCTAGAATGTTTACTAAATTCATATATATATTCCTGAATTCACATATATACATATATTTGAGAAATTGACATAAAAATAGAGTATGTATCATAAATATTCTGAAAAATTTAGTGCTAGTGAAATTATTTTTATTGAATGTTATGTATTTTAATGTAAATGGTAAACCGTAAGAGACAGTCAAACCCCTACTTATTTCGATAACTTGTTGTAACTTTATACAATTTCGAGGTATTTGTTGTATTACCTTTAAGTTTTCTTGATCTGAAGCTTAAATTTCTTATTACATAAGAAAGCTTGAATCCAGGTGTCTTCTTTTTACTTACTTAGTGCTCGCATTTCACCCAAAAATTCAATATCGAGACTTCAGCGGAAGCGATTTGTACCATGTAAACAATTGCCTTTTTTAAAAATTCAAGAATATTGTATAATTATAAGCAACTCTAGAGTAGGATTTTATAATTATGCGTTGCAGAGCAATAACTACCTTCATAAGATGGATGCTGTTTGAATGCTTCTAACTTCAGTGACACAGAGAAAGGCAATCATCCGACAACAGAATTTTCTATATTTTGTACCTTTGATCGATTAATAGAAGTCGACTGTGTAACAACAGTGAACAGTAAAAGGTTATTTACATATCAAAAACATAGAAAACGTGCTATCATCAAAAAATCTGATGTGTTACACTCACATGACTTTCTCTACTCTTGTACAAACTATTGTTACAAACGCTTATTCTCCATAAGCTTCATGTTAATCGAGATATCGAGACGTCAATCTTATTGCTAATTTTCTTGTAGATGCAAGGGGAATATGGTAGGTTATAAGCGATAGTCAAATCTTTTAAGCGCTGGTTACTATGTGGCGCATTCCATTCTCTTTGCATGTCCAGGGACATAAAAAAATCTGATGTGTTACACTCACATGAATTTCTCTACTCTTGTACAAACTATTTTTACAAACGCCTATTCTCCATATGCTTCATGTTAATCGAGATATCGAGATGTCAATCTTACTGGTAATTTTCTTGTAGATGCAAGGGGAATATGGTAGGTTTCAAGCGATAGTCAAATATTTTAACGCTGGTTGCTATGTGGCGCATTCCATTCTCTTTGCATGTCCAGGACATAAAAAAATGAAAAATCTGATGCGTTACACTCACATGACTTTCTCTACTCTTGTACAATCTATTTTTACAAACGCCTATTCTCCATATGCTTCATATTAATCGAGATATCGAGATGTCAATCTTATTTGTAATTTTCTTGTAGATGCAAGGGGAATATGGTAGCTTTTAAGCGATAGTCAAATATTTTATCGCTGGTTGCTATGTGGCGCATTCCATTCTCTTTGCATGTCCAGGACATAAAAAAATGAATAACGAATTTGAGAAAAAGTATAAGTATTGGAAAATTTAAGGAAATAACAAGCAATATCTCGAAAACGGTTCCCTCAACAAAAAAAATGTATATGATATAAGTTGTGTATTTTAACGCGATCTACATTTTTTGTGTAGTAAACTTTTGTCTATCTCTTATGGTTTACCAGTTATGCAAAAGTCGTTCATAATGAAGAATACTTTTGGAGACATTCCCAGAAATTTCGAGATATACATTTCATTTCTCATGACATTATCTTAAACATATGATATTTTCATCAAAATCGTTAGAGCCATTTTTGAGAAAATTAAAATTTTCGAAAAATGTTCCATGTAAAGGGTAGTCTGGGGTGAGGGAATTTTCTTGAAAATCTTCGTGTCGCATCTCTGGAAGATACTGAACGTAAATACCAAGTTTGGTGTTTATCCGACTGTTAGTTTTTGAGTTATGCTGTTCACAGACACACACACAGACACACACACAGACACACACACAGACACACACACACACACACACACACACAGACACACACACGGACATGTTTCCAAAAATGCTTTTTTTGGATTCAGGAGGTCTCAAAACATGTATTTCCGGTGAAATCTCGGTATCGAATTTTTGGGTGGAATGCAATACTTCCCCTACTTACTATACGTAGTACAGAAAGTAATAACGAATTTGAGAAAAGTATAAGTATTGGAAAATTTAATGAAATAACAAGCAATATCTCGAAAACGGTTCACTCAACAAAAGAAATGTATATGACATAAGTAGTGTATTTTAACGCGATCTACATTTTTTGTGTAATAAAATTTTGTCTATCTCTTATGGTTTACCAGTTATGCAAAAGTCGTTCAC
This sequence comes from Deroplatys truncata, assembly GCA_030765065.1. Lineage (NCBI taxonomy): Eukaryota > Metazoa > Arthropoda > Insecta > Mantodea > Mantidae > Deroplatys > Deroplatys truncata. The sequence goes on from CM060978.1 coordinate 132,796,945, forward strand.
AATGAAGAATACTTTTGGAGACATTCCCGGAAAATTCGAAATATACATTTCATTTGTCATGAAAATATCTTAAACATATGATATTTTAATCAATATCGTTAGAGCCATTTTTGAGAAAATTAAAAGTTTCGAAAAATGTTCCATGTAAAGGGTAGTCTGGGGTGGGGGGATTTTCTTGAAAACCTTCGTGTCGCATCTCTGGAAGATATTGAACCTAAATACCAAGTTTGGTGTTTATCCGACTGTTCGTTTCTGAGTTATGCTGTTCACAGCACACAGACACAGAGACACACACAGAGACAGACAAACACACGGACATGTTTCTAAAAATGATTTTTTTGGATTCAGGGGGTCTCAAAATATGTATTTCCGGTGAAATCTCGGTATCGAATTTTTGGGTGGAATACAATACTTCCCCTACTTACTATACGTAGTAGAGAAATTAAAAAGAAAAGCCCTACAGTCCTAGATATAGCATTGTGGAAATACGTTGCTGCATCCTAAAAGTTTATCACTGGAATGAGCGTTTGTATGCATATTCCTGTAAAGAATAATAAAACTTTTGTTACTAAGAGACATTCTATTCTGCATTTCATAGTTCTTTCTTAAATTAAAATTTACTGTAAACCATCACATATGGCAGAAAAAATGTAATATGACATATGACTTAAGCGCATAAGAATGTATGCAAAGTTATTTGTTGCTTTTAATAAATTTTTAATATTGAGGCAGTATTTATACCTCTGCTATGATTTAATCATGTTTGTATGTTATTGTCACATTTGTGTCATTATTTTATTATATAGCAGGGTTCATTCACTTGTGTAATATAAGGAAATATATCTGTACCTATATTTTATTTTAAGTAACTTTAGACTTCCACACCAGCAGAAATGTTACAAGCGTTGGAGAGGGAGAAACAAAAACAAAACGAAGGTCATTGCACCGTGTGTTACATGTTCGTAGAAGTATTTGTTAGTTGACGTGGAAATAGGACACAAGTAACTGACGCTAGGGAAAGTCCAAAATAGTTCACAAACAGGGAATTTTTCGATGTATTCTACCATGTGACCCCGAGTTGGCCAATCAGGTTAACAGAAATTTGTTAGTGTTTAAACTTAAAGTATATTCACGCTCGAGGACCAATAGAATTAGTTTGTAAGCTTCACGTTCTCGCCTCTCAGAATGGTTTATATATACACGAGATTTTGTGGAAGATTCAAGCAGGTTTTGGACTTTAAAAGCACGAGGAACCTGTGATCCTTGTAACAAGATTGGAATTAATTGTTCTTTTACACAAGCCGTGTGTTGGACAGGTTTGGAAAGAAAGAAATAATCAGATAACTGAAAAATTCAATGCCATAGCCGGGATTTGAACCACGGATCTCCCGGTCTCCGTCCGGTTGCTCTAACCACTTGTAACGAGATTTTCGCTCCGGAATTGATTTAATAATGTAATGCAGTTTCTTAGCATAGCCGCGCCAGTAATAAGTGCGAAACATAAGAAATTCGCGGAGAGAATAAGTAAACATGTAGAAGTCGTTGTATACGTTGTTAGAGAGGTGATTAAATAATGCTCTGTTGATAGTCAAAGTGCATCCATATACTTTGTTTAACACACAACATGAAAGGTTTGTTGTTGGTTTCCTGTTACAACTCAGAACAATAAAAAGAAAAAATTGTGTTGAATTTCATACGTGGTACCGTCTACGGTTATTTGTTAGCCAGTTGAGCCTTTGCGTATCACGTCCTGGAGATCAACGAAAACATGCTTCTACCACAAAAACAGTTACAACAGATATTAGAACCCAGGCACAACAGGATCTTCCGTGAGTACCCCAGTTGATGAGCAACAGGAGGTGACCGACGACTACATAAATATAAACAAAGGGAAAGGACAACGCATAATAAAATGGCGCCCAGCGTGGGACACAAATGAGTAAAGCTCGCGGAGAATGCAATACTAAAGAAACATTAACGAACAGAGAACGCACCAGGAAGCCGAGGACGACGGACGACGAGTGACGTAAGAGGACGTCGGCGACCCGAGAGTAGAAGAGGATCCAAGAACGACGAACTATAGTGATTGTGCTGGTGAATTAAGTTTTTTAGCGAGGAGGTGCACGGGACAACTTTGGATGCAAGAGGAGGAACGCCCGTCATCGCCCAAGGTACCGCAGGAGCGACAAAGGGACAATTAACAAACAGGTCAGAGTACAGCAATTCCATTGTAAACCAAATTTTATATTATTGTTATACTTATGTTGTCTAGAAATCAAAAAGTAGTCAGTAGAAAAATTTCACATCAAAATAACGGAGTAGAGAATAGAAAGAGGAAATATATGTGGGAGGCAGTATTGTTGATTGTGGCTATACACAGTTTCTCAATGGAAATTCAGGTTTGGAAAACGGAGAAGATACCGCTGGGGAGTTTAATGACCTGCTATCTAATATAAATATTATCCCAAACTGAGAGTAGCTGCAAAACACTACAATGATTTTGCAAGAGCAGACAGATAGGGCAGCTTTAACACTAACTATTTTAGAACAACTCCTCTCGCTTATTACGAAACTAGCTAACAGGGAAACCGATAATTTCCAGCAGATAGAAAACAAAATACTAATAAAGATCAGGAATTTCTATCTCTAAAAAGAATGTTAAATTAAAAGAAATGTTAGAAGCAGCTAGAGATGAGATTCAACTAGTGCCTGTTAGTGTAAGTGGCGATATTTCTATGCTTGACAAAAAGTTTGGTCAAGCACAGAAATAAAATTCTGTACTCTACCGTGTGACCCGGAGTTGGCCAATCAGGTTAACAGAACTTTATTAGTGTTTAAAGGTAAAGTACATTTGCGCCAGCTCCTGAACCAGTAGTATTAGTTCATAAGCTTCACATTCGTATCTCTTAATATCAAACTTATGTATCAATATAAAATAAATAGAAACGGCATGCTGTAAGAAACCTAAATAATAGATCTTCTGTTATAGCTAAATCTAATTACAGTCTAAATCCAATGCAATACAAATCTAACTGCAATCGATGTAATTTACTGGTCGGGTAGGAGAGTACAACGATGATCATCTATGATAACATGCCTATATTAAAGTAAGGAAATCATTCAAGAGCGGCCTCAGCAACCTTCAAATACTAAATTAGCTGCAGAGGAGGGGAAAAAGACGCAGGACCTCTACATGCACTATATGTTTTCTACACAGCACAAAGCATGAAACAGTGTTATTTTAGCGTTATAATAAAAATTTTAAAGTACCTTTTCTCGGGTTTTCATTTGTCAGCACATTCTCATTTTTGGAAATTGTTCCATACGATGTAATTTTCGGTATAAATGAATGACTAATAAATAAAAGGATAAGAATCATGAGATGAATTGTTAACATCCTTGGCTGTGAAGCCTTTAAACATTAGTACTAAAAACTGGTCTCATATTTAACATTTTCCTTTCTCTCAAACTAATAGAAACTAATTATAGTTTCAAATAAATTAGAAACTCATAAAATTAGTCTCTGCAATTAAATGTAATATTAATAAAGATAGTTATAAAATATCCATTTTTAAACAGATAATTGCATCGTAGAAGTTTTTGAAACCAATAAAAAGAAATAATAAAAAAATTAATATCGCAGGATCTAATTTTAAATATGCATGAAATTTGATGTACTTATTAAAGATTAAACCTTGATTGCTGCTTTAAAATTTCAAGAGAATCAAATATTATCGTAGATTTTAGAAATTTCACAGTTTGGTATCCTTAATTCATGGGCTAACCACAATTCCAAAGTTAAGCTTCTCTCTCTCTTTATACCGATGCCCCAAAGCTAATTTCTGAAGAACCGAAATGAGTAAAATCACCGTAGAGTTCTCATAATAGTGGGCAAGAGTTGAAGTGCAATCTTTACCCCAACTACACGAGACAGAAATATTTAAACATGTGATAGGACTCCAACCCAACGCCGAGCTGTTAGAAAACGTACATCATCTTTAAAATCTTTAAGATTGGGAACTCATGAAGAGAATCACTGCGAGTTATCGGATGGATGATATTAGCGCAATTAAAAGGCACAGTAGGTAATTTCTAATTCTTGATACGATAGTTTGCTTTGATACGGGCATAACTCACGAAAATATCATCTTTCTTCAAAACAAAAATCCGACATCGCCTTCTATTTGATGAATCAAAATTTAGGTGGAGCCATCTAGGAGACCTTAAAGTCACATTTGAAATATTAATATTATTTATTATTAACATTTTAAAGCTAATTTGTAAACTTTTACAATCCATTATACTTTAACAACTAGTTGGTATGATTTATCACATTCACTTTATTATATTATGAGTGCCGCTGTTATGGAACGCCTTATCTTTAGTATCGTATACAATTTGTGACGTTGCCTGTTAAAATTATTAACCGTTACTTCTTTGTAAATGAGAAATAATAATGGTAACTAGAAAACATTACATATTTGCAAGCTGAATTTATTATTCTTTCAAGAAATGACAGGGTTGATCTGTTTAGCCTCAATGTAATAGCTTTATATTACTAAGATTACTGTCTATTGTTTATGATTTAAGCCTGCAATAAAAATTACGCATCATTAGAGACGGGTTTTAAAATAATTTCAAGTTTTTATGAATGCAAACTACTGCAACCTATTTCAATGCTGAACATTTGAATAAGCTATGACAAAATACTTTGCACATTCATTTCAACTGCGAATACACCTATACTATGCACTGTAATGTAAGAGGACGGTAGTGATCATCTCTTAATGAACATTTTGCTTCTGTAAAATCATGTACAGATGTAAAAGGCCATTTTTTAAGATCGCCATCGATAAACCGGCATTTAACCCAGCCATTTCTACATGCTAGAAAGCTACACTGGTTGGCAAACACCAGAAAAGGCAACAGAGTGTTTTCAGCGTAGAGTACAAATGCAATTTGATAAAAGGTTTAGAATAGGTATTGGAAAACAGAGCATTTTCAATGTAAAACCAAAGTAAAAGTTAAAACAAACAGAATAAAGTACGCATTCCAAGTTTCTTTCACGTAACTTTCGAGGTAACACTGCCCATTCAGATGCTACTTTATCACTATCATAGCATGGTTAAACTAGATACGAAGCAAAATATATGACAAAACTTGTCTAAAGATGTAGATAATAAATAATAATAACTATAATAAAAATTTCAGAGCAGTACAGCGCATTTATGGATATGTACAAAACCTTATTGTGTGATCAACAGAATTCAAACGAATAAAGATAAATGGCAAGAAAATAGAAATATGTAGATTTACAAATAAATTCTTTGTGATTTTCATACAAAACATGGCGGATTTCATATGTATAAATTCAGTTATATGTATGACTTATTTTTAGCGTTATATAAATAATACTGCGAAGATTATAAATAATATTGTTTTTGCGTGGAAGGTGTAAAATAATCCCCAACCTGAAGGGAACCATAACAAGAACTCTACATAATAAAACAAAGAAATAAACTGAATTCTATAAGACCGTGGTGGTTCCTGTGCTCATATATCGCAGCGAAACTTCGAAATCGCGGCGAGACTGCGCAAATGTGATTTTTGCGGGGAACCAAAGGATGCACTAAACTAGACTTAATAAGAAATGAAACAATTTAGAGAACAACTGAATTGTATGACAAAATTAAAGAAAATTAAGAGCAGGACATGAACCGCATGAGTGAAGAAAGAATGCCACTTTTAATTAATAAATATAAGCCTTCACGTAAAAGAGACATCGGACGCCCCAGAAAAACATGAAAGTAAAGTGAAGAATGCGAAGTCGAAACAGTGGAATTAATCTTTGAAGTGAAGAAGAAGAAATTATAATACGAGATTTACATATAAATTTCTTATCATATTTAATCATATTTAATATGATGTATACAATTTTAGTGTGAAATAATTTTTGCAGTGCTGTTTTGCAGAGTAATAGATATTTTTTTTAGAAAGGTTGATATAGGAAATAACGCTTTCGCTGCAGTAACTATACAAAATAACGTATTCGTATACAATTTATACATTTTGGAGACAAAAATACCTATTTAGTATAATAATTATTAATGATTAACATTTATATTAGTGCTTAATAAATCTAATATTTTGCATTATTAAAGAAAGTGTAAGTTTACATACCTAAATAGCTTTATCCAACCGCTTCTGTTTAACTTACCGTTTAGCGTCGACTACAATTTATTTAGTAGCAATAGTAATTTTAAAGTGATACCTTTTCGATTTTGATAGCTCAGTAGAAGCAGAAAGAAACTATTTAAGAATATATTAATATTTGTAGAGATGCATCTCATACTTCAAAGTAACATTTCTTTCAAGGTTTACGAGTTTACGAGTACGAAACGTAATGATGAAAGTAAACTTTTGTGACAATATAGATATTTTCTATCCGCTTATTTCCATAAGTTACACACTAAATGGAATAAAACTGCTCTAATATATTCATGTAAAAAGTACAAACGATTACATTGCCGGATAGTGATTACAGTGCGTGATCACAGACGATTCCTACTCAATGCCCTCTCTGCTATAAGTAAGCTGGAGTGTGGAGGGAGAGATCAAAGTTTCATTGCAAGAATATATCAGTTTATACCACTGACATATTACTGATTATATACTTTATAAAATAGCCTAAAGAATTTTCGTGATTAAGGTGGAAATGTGGTTTGTTTACGATTACCAGGCATAGAGATTTCCAAGCATTAAAGCCAGGACGAAAGGATATTAAGTTGAATTGTTACTGGACGTTACGCAGCGAAATCGTTGACACCCCCATCCCTCGTACAGTTTGCAGACAACCACTCACTCACTAGACCGTGTTTTACTGGCCCTTGTCTGCTGTTGTTTACATCTTTATATTAATAATGGTGAGAGTGTAGCTAACTTGAAGCCAACTGCTCAAGATTCCTGCGCCCGATGTGTCTAGTACAACGTTTCTGTTTTAGACAAATATCGGCAATGGTATGGTACAAATCCATGAAGGGCTGTCGATGTGTCACGGTAAAATTACACTGGGTGCGTTAAGTATTCAAATTCTTTGTTTATTTTACACTGCAGTGTATTAACAGAATGAGAATATTAGTTTAATTTCTCGTCAGCTCGTAGGTACAATAGCAGAGTCTCAAAAGTATAATTTGGAGCAATGAGAAACGCCTTGTAACCTTGTGTAATCAGCAGACCGTTTCATAACAGTAATTCACATTTTTTAGTATGCAATGCAGTTAAAGATTCTAATGTGCTACAATACGAAAGTCCTTGAAGAGAAACATAATTAAACTCATTGTTATGTTAAAATCGATTCATACTTTCTAACTTTTCGAGCGCTAATCACTGAATTGCTTCAGGTATTTTAGACAAATGTGATGCCGACAGCTGTTGGATAAGATTTTAGCTGGCCATGTCAAACATTTGGGAATTTAAAGACATAATCAGCTACCTTTATTGATTTTATTTGAATTAGCGATAGTTTCAGTGTATTGCCCCTTCAAACATAGAAAATATAACTTTATGCTATATCTACTTAAATGGTTGTGTGCTAATGGAACATCTATTACATGTGCATTGTCTCTTCTTCGTACTTAAAGTAGAGGAAATGTTATATTCCACCCAAAAATTCTCAATCAACATTTTACTGGAAATACACGTTTTGAGGTCACTGGACCCAAAAGAACATGTTTAGAAGATGGTCCGTGTGTATGTGCGCGTCTATCTATGTGTGTGTGTGTATGTGTGTGTGTGTGTGTCTGCGAACACATAACTCAGAAACGAAGAGTTCGATAAATACCAAACTTGGTACTTAAATTCTGTATTTTCCAAAGATACGGCACGAAGATTTTCAAGAAAACCCCCCAACACAAAACTACCCTTTACACGGAAAATTTTTCGTTATTTTTTATTTTTAAAAAATTGCTCGTAACGGTTTTGATTAAAATACCACGTGTTTAAGATATTTCCATGGCAAATAAAATGTAAATCTGAAACGTTCTGGTAATAGCCTGTGAAATCTCCTTATTTTGAATAACTTTTATGTAATTGATAATCCGTAAGAGATAGACAAAGTGTTACAATTTTATTGTAAAACACACAACTTATGACAAATAAAACTTTTGTGGCCGTAACCGTATCCGAGATATTTATTAATGGTTTGAATTTTTCTCGTGGGAAAAACTATTGTTTTTCTCTCGTGGTCATACAAAGAGAATGGAACTTCAAAGCTATACATAGGGAACAATTACAACCGAACCATTAGCTCAAGTAGATAGAAGAATAAACTTTTGCAATAATAGTTTGTTGAAGAATGGGAATAGAATCTTGTAAATATAACGCATATTATTTTATTTACTGTCTGCTAAATGTAGTTCCAAAACAATAGAATCTTGTAAATATAACGCATATTATTTTATTTACTGTCTGCTAAATGTAGTTCCAAAACAATGACGGTATATAACAGCTAAATTTGAGTAAATTTAATTTCCATAGAAATATCCCTTAATCCTCACGATTATTTGAAGTGTACTCCTGAAAGCAAATATTCAATGATGCACATCAATTTTATTTATGTAAACTTAGGCTATTATAAAAATGTATTGAAAAACATAAGAAATCTTAATTCATTAGCTTAATGACCAAATCTCTTGTGATCGTAAAGGCCCCCTTTTCCATATAAACTTCTCCAGACTGACCTTCGTGCGTCCCAAATTACAATAGGGTCTATCATTAATCTCTTGGCAAAGGTTGGTATAAATACAATGGTGTCATTACACTTAGTAATACTGCTAGGTCTAATCAATGGAGATCCTCAGAGCATGACATTATTTTAATTTAAAACAGAAGTTATCACACTTTTCTGAGATTTTGTGCTTATTATTGCATTCTAAAGATGCAAGCGTATATAATTTGAGGAAGTCTATTGGTCAGAAGAGCCCCAAATGTAACTTTCCATTTGGAACATGGTGGACCTAGATGGCTCGAATCGGTTGATTTACCGAATTATATGCACTAAACGATTTAAATCCAATTTTTTATGAGTTGGTTCCAAACATGGACTTCTTCCTCTCATAATCCTTTGAACATTTCTGGTTTTCTAATTTATTTATAAATTATGCACATCAGTCAAAAAAAAAAACAGCTATCCTCGCGATGGCTTTACGCTTCTTCATATTCATTGAAACTGTAATCAACAGTGTAATCCAATACTTAAGTTCCATACGCTTAGGAATGTGCTTAGGCCGTTGTTCACCGGTACCCAATACTGGTAGTTCAAAAGATTTTCCAAAAGAGCATTGAAAGTTTCCAAATATCATAAAATCCGGCATTATGCACTAGCGCTCTGTTCTGATTTGAAAATCACGTTTTTGTGTTTTCAAAGAAGTAATGGAGGATAATATCCTTACAGAACGATTACAGGATAATCATTCAAAGTACAATTTAACAGCGTAGAGAAAAATAAATCTTGACCACGATTAAGTAACGTTTACATTTAAACACAAAATACTGCGTAAATAACAATAGGCTTTCGAGACCAAAGCAGTTAAAACAGAAACTATGAGTTACAAATTATCACATTGGTACTTTCAGTACATCAGAGGACGGGTATATGGTTTTAAATGCAAATGATAATTTAATGCTTTGAATAATGGAAAGCTTTTTGTTTTGTATCTTTCTTCGCTAACAAATCAGTAGTTGAAATAAATAAGGATATTGTTGGGTAGTGTACTATTTAATAAAGCCAGTATTTGATAAATTTGTCCATTACTTTTAAAACGAGAAAAAATAAGCTTAGTTGCATGATCAGTTATTCTTTACAAATTATCCACCTGTCATGCCATAGTTTTGTATCTTACTGAATTAAATTGTAAATAAGTTTAGGCAACATTTAATGGAAGTACATGGTTTCCTTTAGATGGACGATTAGCAAATTTTTACTCCAAAACATGCAGTTTTTTATTTGAAAAATGTATATTAACGATATTCACCTCAACTTTCATAATTCTCTTTTGGAATTCATTATATTAATTTCCATAGCTAATATCGCAAGATTTTTTGATATGATCGAATTGTTAGGAGGGCGTACCATTATTAATAACAATTAATTATTAATGAATGTCCAAATCCCAGATCTAACCTCAAAGAAACAAAGGTAAATTGTTGCATTATTAGAATAAAAATGCTAAACCTCCGGAAGAACATTTATTTTTAAAACAAATTAATTAAAAGCACAGCGTTTGATCAAATGCTAAAGCTGCCATTTTGTTTTGAATCTTCGAAAATCGGAAACAAATGACGGAGGTGGCATAATTATGGGATGACTGTTAGCACATTCTCTGGTTTGGATAATTACTGTGTAATTAAACCCTGATTGGTAGATCCAAAGCGTTTTTAAACGCTATTCGTCCACAACGTGCTTACATCATATTTGTGGAGAAACTACATTAATTTTTGTGTAATTTGTAGATTTCTATTGTGTGTTCATTATGATAGTCGATTGCATTTTCAGAGTGGCTCTTCGATAGAATTACTTCCTAAATACCCACGCTTCACCCTTATTTCGTTGGACTGAAAATAGAGGAACTGAAGGGCGCTTTTTAATATTAATCATTACTCTTGCAAAATCTCTAACTGCGTTTAAAGGCTTCCCCTGTTCTCTCTTTCCAAAGTCTTGCAATTGTTTGTTAAAACTAACTTTCCCTAAATTCCCAATCTTTATTTAAATAATCATTAGTGACAATTATTGGATCATTAAAGTAAGAAGAATAGGAATATCAAGTCCTAGGATTAGCTGCCTGAGTATTTTAATGCAAAAGCACAAAATTGTAATCCTTATGAAGAAACTAAATGTTACAAACTGTTGTAAAAATCTTTATTTGCACTAGAACAAATTTTAAAAGGGATAGAATAAGACAAACCTAGGTTAGGGGAAGCACTAGAAGGCACTAAAATCAAAGTCAACTATTTGTAATTTCTCATTCATACCACATATATTGCACGTTTACTTTGTACCTTCGTGGTCTAGGGGCACAATGCTAAGCCTCTAGTTCCCAAGATCGGTATTTAAACCCGGCGGAGGGCGATGGATTTTTTTCAGGTGTAAAGCTTCTTAGCATGGCTTCTTTCGGAAGGGAAGTAAAGCCGGTGGTCCCGTGTCGTAGATTTACGGCACGTAAAAGAGCCTCAAGCCTGATAAAGAGACCTCTGAGCAAAATTTTCGTTTTTTCACGCCTAGTATTGAATGGGACGCTAAGGAGCAAAGTAGTTAAAGAGCGTCACAAATAAAAGTGGATTTCTTTATTTTGAAGGAATGTGGGTATCCACAACTTTTATTTAGAGGACCAGAGGTTATCTTAAAACATCTGAAAATGTTCTATGCTCTTCAAACAGTTCTTTCGAATTATACTAATACCGGCTAGTAATGACCCACTCAACATCAGAACCTGGCTCCGAGAATTCGCATGGAAAATACTAAAACATTCACATTAAATTCTATTGAAGTATAGCAGTCTGCTAATTTTAAATAATTCACTCTTTAGGGTTCACCACTTCATCCTGGATAGTCTTAACAATTAATTTGGCAACAAGTGCGAGAACATATAGTGATGTGTTGCAGCCAATGTAGATTTCCACAGGCAGTTACAAATGCAACACTATAGAAAGAAGGCCTCAAATCATATTGTATGTGAAAACTAAAATGTAATACCAAATGAACAGTGCTTGACGTAAATCTGAAAAAGAGTATATTCTGGTCCATACAAAGTAACACATGATTAGTCATATTTAAAACCACTTTAACCAGATGTCTGTGTATATTTACATAAATCTATTGATCATGAATGTGCTCCCTTTCAAATATTGGATTCAAGTATCCGACGTATAATGTTTTAGCTCTGAGGATTGCTTTGAAGAGCGTACTCGATTAGAAACATTTATCTTTTTTGTTTCAATCAGTAATAAAATCTCTGAATTATTCTTTTTCTAAGCTAATCATAGTTACAAAATTTTGAAACTACAAATGTCCAAAGCTGAGTGAACTTTAGTAAGTTTAAGAACAAGTCAATTGCTTCATTCTTTCAGCTTTATGCTCCAATTTTTGCAAAATTGGTTATTACTTTATTAACATTTGAAGTAGAGACTTGTAATTATTGTCTTATACAAATAAATGTGAACTTAAAATCAATGTGTTTTTCTCCCAAATTAAACGTTTATATTTAATAATTTACTATTGCATAACATCTTAACATTTTCAATGTATTTATAATGCTATAAAATCAGATCACGACAAATGAATCCACTCGTTTTAGAAGATAGCATACTCTCAGTGTACTGTGAAAGTATGAAAACAAAACTAAGCCAGAAAAGTGTTCCTAGATGATACGGTACAACGTTGATATTATGAGTTTTCGCGACCTTCTTTGAAAATATCCTATGACAGCACATGTTGAAATATATTTTTATCCTATTGCTGATTACAAAAACAGTACTTTGACATGAAGGTTGCTCATAGAGGTTTTCAATCAAAATTGGGTCTGTAACGCTTAAGAAGGGCAGAGGAGAAAGAAACATTAGGTGCTAGAATAGGCTATTTGATGCATTTAACATTACCATAGTGAAGTATAGGTGACAGCTGATCATCTCTTTGGAACTTCATGACGTCAGATGGAGCTGAAATTCATCACTCTTGCTGGCGGCTGCGATGCCCGTTGTGTCCTTGCACTGTTTGTCCTCTTCTGCATGTGCTCAGCAACATATTCAAAGTCAACAGTATTTAGTTATACTAACGATCAACTAAAGTTACTGACAACTGAAATCGGAAGAAGAAACAATCAAACAAAACACTGTTGCAGAATTTAAAGAAGGAAAGTGATCTAATATTCGCCATGCGTTAACATTTGGTAGTTTAATAGCAAAATACTTAAGTTAGTATTCAGTAATAATATCTAAGCGTAATAGATAAAAATTTTACACAAATAATTTCACTGAACATTGCAGTTCACTGTCAAATCGTCAGCACTGATCACTGCGCTTGTCACGAAAACGCGCGGCATTTAACGAGCGTGACGCTCAGATCACATGACAGTGCTTCCCAAACAAATGAACGTCATGCCTCTGCAGGCTTCAAGCTAAGGGTACGAACTGACTGACAAATGAATCCGCGCACCTTTCGCAGGATTTGCGTTCGCAAAACATTTTATTTATTCTTTTTGCGTTCCCCCTCCCCTCCATAATAAGTTGCTCTTGTTTGGGCCTTAACCCGACCAAGTCGCCGTCTGGGGACGGACTGAAGTTCTTGTGGATTGCCCTTGATCGCTCTCCAGTACCCTCCCTCTCTGCACTAGCCCCCCTCTCCAGTTCTTACCGGCAGCCGGTCTGTCAGTTGACTCCAAACTCAGCAACGGAAGACAACAGCCTACCTTACTGGACCAACCGTACGTACATTGCATTGCAGTGGCGTGCCGATCTTCCGCGGAATTTTCCAATGCGAAAGCATCACTTCATATGCAGATGACAGAATAATATAAAATTTATCTAACAGTTTGCCACGACGCCGTAGTCATCATCATCATCATCTCATCATCCTCCAGCATCACCATCTTTGCTTGGACGGCTCTTCCGGTATTCAGTTATCCTTTAGGATGTAATTCAATTTACATAACTCAATCAGTCAATCTTGATATTCTGTTCAAGTGCAGATCCTTCACTGTAAAATCCTCCTCCTTTGTTCTTGCCTCATTTACACTTTAATCTTCGTGTCCACGAATCATTTGTCTATATTTGGTATCTTCTACTACTGCCTCAAATTATTTATGCAATGACGCTTCCATACCACGCATATTTTAAAAAGCAATCCCTGCCCATTTAATGACCAAGGAAATTTATTTTCCTCTTTCTAATCAGTTTCAGCAGTATTCTTGCTTCACCCACTCTTTCTAAAGAAACTTCATTGCTTATTTTGTCACTCCGTCTCGCACTTTTCGTTCAAAGTTCGAATGCCTCCAGTCGCCTCCCACCACTTCCGAATTTTAACTTTCAGCACTATATAGTATCACATTTCACACGAAGCACTTCCTTACTTCTTTCTTCAAGAGCTTAGTCTTTTCTTTTTCTTCTTTTTGTATTGAAGGTTTCCTTTTCGATTACTATCCTCTGTTTAACTTCTTCTGCTTCTCTTTATAGCACATTCCAAACATCTTACTCCAGTACCTCAACTGGACTTCGCAAGTTAACACCATTATACAGTATTAACACAAAAGGTAGTAATAACATTCTTTAATTTGATTTTGTATTCCTTTCTCTCCAACCTAAAGAACTTATGTAAGTGAAAAAGCAAATACACATTACTTCATCTTAACTTCAAATACATATTACTTCATCTTCAATTGGTATTAGGCTTATTCCATCTTCATGTTTAGCTAACCACTCATCTTTCCACAGTTATTCCCTTTTCTGTGGGAACGATTCATTAGAGATAAATGATACAACGCCTTTCTGTGGATATGTTATTAATTACATTTAGTATCTAGCGAGTATCATGATTGGGAGGATGGTAAAAGAGGAGGTGGTTTCCTTTTTAACATCTCACCTAAACAAACTTCTTGTGCACTTCCTGGTTTCTAATCTAGGGATCAATATCTCCATTTTTGGTTATTTTTAGTATTTGCCTCACTAATTAGGGCCTGTTTCTAGTTTTACGGTAGCTCCAAGAACCTGGTATCTGGTCCGTTCCGTGGCTTCGTATTCTAATAAAATTGTATTTCTCCATTTCATCGGCTTATGGTATGAATATCTATATTTTTTCTTATATTAATTTCATTTTTTAGAGCTGCCTATACTTTATATTTATATTCATATAGTCAACATGGATTTTATTATGACATAGATGCCAAAGGGATTCCACGTGGTATAATAAATTGTCTTCAGGTGCTTTCTGAACTTTCCATGCCCAATTATGAAGCTCACAACTCTAAGTGCGGTTTGTTAAGCTTAGTAAGTAAAAAGTTAATTTTTCTCTAGGCTTATTAATTAATCCCTTACAGTGTTTGTTTTTGTGTATGGTTTTCCATTTCTTTTGGATTGCTTTTCGAACCCAAAGTCCATGTATTTCGCATTCAACAGCCTTATTCCACAGGCGGATTCTGGTCTAATAAAAGGGAGAGATGCTCCTTTCTTTGCTAAGGAATCAGCCTTTTCATTTCCCGCGATACCTGTCTGTCCAGGTAGCCATCGCAATCCTACTGTACTGTAGTTGGGAATATTTTATAAATATTGATAACATTCTCACACTAATTGTGATTTAAAGTGATGGACACTGAGAGCTTTTAATGCAATCTGGTTGTTAGAGTTTATAATGAAATATTTCCCTACGATTCTCTTTATCCAGCATAGGCGTGCACTTTCAAGTATAATAAGTATCTCTGCCTAAAAAACAGAAGCGTATCTTCCTAGGCTTATGCTATAGTATTCACCTCTAAATTCGCAATAAATACCTGCAACAGTTTTCCTATTTATGCGTGAACCATCAGCATATACGAGACAGTTGATTCTTATGCCTTAAATGAGATTTTTCATCAGGTTTCTATCAGCAATACTTATTCTAAAGGGTTGGGAAAATTAAATTACTTCTGAGATGAAATCAGATTTCATTGATAATACATTGTGTTCTAGGTGTGAATTCCACGTAAGCTTATCATCTAGTATAACTCTTAGATACTTAACTTTTCCTGAAATTAAACCTTGATATCTACTCGTATTTTTAGATTGTTTAAACTCGAAAATTTCCTTTTTCTGATGAAGGGTACTATAACGGTCCTCTTGGGGTTTAGAACAAGACCCTCTTCTATACTTCATCATAAACAGCTTTCGAGCTGCATTTGTGATTTCTGAAACTGTATTAAAAATGTTCCTCTAATACGACTATATCATCCGCATAGCCTTAGGTGAAAATGCCCTTAGTGTTGAGTTTGAGGAAGTAATCGCATCTCCACTGTCTCGACTCTTCGGCATCCTTGAGACTGGTTAAGCCAAAGAATGCGTTTTGGACAGTGTTGGCTGCAATCTTAATGGATGAATTAATAAGCTCATTATATGGTTAACGCCTAAAAGAATTTTCGAAGCTATTAAGAAAAAATGAAGTTCAACAAAACATTAGGATTGTGTTCCGAAATGCTCAGCTGTTGATTTTAGTTTATTTTGTGATAAAATAATGGTACAACATTTCTTTAGTTTTGCTGCAATATTTCAGAAGGGATATCATCAATTAATTTTTATATGATTTGCGAGCGCGCGCGTGTGCGTAGGATAACTTCAGAAACCACACAACCAATTTTGATAATTCTTTCATCATTGAAAATCGCTGTTCTTTCGCACAGAATTAGGCTATAAAGTATTTCAAAAAATAAAACTGGGGTTTTCATTTACAGATACCAGTTAACATTAATTGTTTAACAAATCCACATTAGCCAATTTTAATCCCGTTTCATTGAATATGAATATTAGAGGATATTTGTCGCTCTATTGCGGACATGGCAGATTTTAATTTCTTCCTGTTCAAAGGGATAATGAGACAGCTTAAAGCTTTTAAAATTGGGTTATTGAGGGAAGGAGCTGTATATCGTGTTCGTATCACCAAACGTCCCTCTGATTTCGCTGAACTTTGTTACTAAGGAGTATTTTGGTACGATTTTGACAAACTATTGAACATTTGGGTTTTAGAATCTGGTAAAAATGATAGGCTGCGCTTCAACTTTCAATAAACTCCTCTATCCTTGTTTTGAACCCCTAAAATACGAGGATTGTTTTTTGAGTAAGAATCGTTTTGTTATAGTACACGGAATATTTTATTTATGAACATAACTTTTATAGGAAATGGAAATATGAATATTGTTTTATTTTTCTATAGAGTCACCATAAATGTCTAAACACTTGTTCAGTCGTGGCACCAGCTTTTGGATATCGTAATCACAGAACTCTGCCACCAGTCCATCTTGCACACGTTTTTTGTAGTGAAGTTTGTTAGTAGCAATTACTGTGTATGGGGAAGTTAATGGATGATGGAAATGTGCATAAGTTATGTAGACGTTTCATTGGAGGAAGGACGAACGTTAATGATGAGGATCGATCTGCACAGGCTACTGTCAAGTGAAGAGTTGACACAGAAAGTTAATGAGAAGATTCGTGGACTTGTTTCATTGGATACCTACATGACACTGGTAAACGTTATAACTTTTTAACTGCATCTTTAAAATTTTATTTGTTACTTAAGAATAAGGAAAATATTTGAGTTTTCTTTAATAAATAAATGAA
Organism: Deroplatys truncata; assembly: GCA_030765065.1. Taxonomy (NCBI): domain Eukaryota; kingdom Metazoa; phylum Arthropoda; class Insecta; order Mantodea; family Mantidae; genus Deroplatys; species Deroplatys truncata. The sequence continues at coordinate 132,814,294 of CM060978.1, forward strand.
TATCATAATTTATGGTCAACTACTAAAGCCACACCGAGAAGGTCTAATGTTAATAGTTTTCCATTCAATTTGATTCGCTTCCTCTGTGTGACTCTAGATATTAAATCTAACAGTTTTGTCTCATGTTTAAACCTTATGTTTCACTTCGTCTATTGAACAAAGGAGTTGTAAATGTGCTAAGTTCACGGGTAAACTGAATAATAAATTGTTAAAGAGCGTAGATTTCATCATGGAAGTAAATATTCAAAATGACGAGGAAAAAACCCGAAAAACAGTAAGAACTTCATCGTTTATTGGTTGGCTGCAAAAAGAATGTACAAGCAACTGCACCACAAAGTGTTTTACCGATGCTAAAAACAAAAAATAAGTTTTTTTTTGTGAACGGCACATGGCTTGCCTTCACCGGTCATACGTTGATTGCTTCCATGAAGTAGAAGTGAAAGGTTTCTGGTACTGTATTTTACTATCTGCCTTTGTTTCAAAGACGATCTCTTCATGTTTGTATTTATAGACGCAAGTGAGATAAGCTTTCGCTGTACAACTACATTCTTATAGTTTTACTGCGGGATAGTAAATTCTCAAGGAGCTCCTGGATGCTTTAAATACTTATTTTGCACTGGAGCGTTCTAGACACGTATTATCATCATATCCTTGAAGCTGCGTAATTTATTGTTCACAGCATCATGCTATTTAAGCAGTAAATATTAACCGTTAAATAATATTTACAAGCATACAGAATGGCTAAAAGTGATATTTCTTTCTATTATCCCTCCCACTAATATTATTTCTCGCTCCATTTGGGGGCTATATTTTTATAAAGCGTTGTTTCAGAGACTCTTGAACCCAATAAATATTTGACGGCTAAATTGTTATATGCCAGAAAAATATAAGTTAAAATACCTGTATACAGAGACGAAGAAGGATGACCGTAAGTATGTTCTAATTATTTAGTGTATACAATTCTTGTTATAAAATACAGATACAGAATGATACTGAAACCTCAACCTAGAAGACCTGTGTTCAATTTCTGGCTGGGTGAGGGGAGTTTTCTTTGATTAGAGTCTTTGCCTATCCTCCGCTAATCTAGAAGTATGCACATGGGAGTGAACGTGAATAAGTTTCATGAAAAAAATTATTAAAACCCAAATTTAAACCTACATTCAAAGAGTTGTTTCTTAGTTCAAGCCCCTATAAAAAGTTACTAAAGCTGAAACCAATAATGAAGCATTTCCTAAGGGTTGCAAAAAGAAGGAAAAAAACAAAAATTTGGAATGTACAACGCAATTTTATTTATTTACTAATGAAGAAAATAATAGGATATCACCGTATAGAAATAAAACAAAGTATATTAAGCACGGAACTTCATAGCCAATATAATTATATAAAGATACAGTCACCCATTATCAGTACAATGCAAGAAAATATGTAACTTATTAGATAGTGTTAAAGTTATTATATACTCGTATTTTAATTTATACTAACAGCCCAGACAAAGAAATCCTATCACCGGTTTTGCAACACGAGGACTTAGGTACGCTACTCAAAAATGAGAGGAAGAGAAAGAGCTATGGATGGCGAAACTGCAGAAATGGTGCGAGAGAGAGAGAGAGAGAGAGAGAGAGAGAGAGAGAGATTGAGACAGAACGACAGAAAATGGGTGGGAGAGGGGAATGAGAGAAAGAGAATCTGCCCGATCTATTGACTGCCAGAACCGTCTCTCTCTCCTGTCTCCTATATGTGAAATAGCAAATGAAATTGCTGCCCTCTGTTGTAAATGGTTATTGCTTCTTTATCAAAGAAATAAAGAATTAAAACAATTAGATAAATCTACTGTTGCTAACCATTTCTGGTCTTCAAATCGTGAGTTAGGTAATGAAATTAAGCTATTCAGATTCCATCACAATTCGAAATATGGAAAAAATTATGTGATGTACTCACATGACTTTCTCTACTCTTATACAAACTATTTTTACAAACGCATATTCTCCATCTACTTCATGTTAATCGAGATAAACGTTTGCAGAAACTGTCTTATTGCTAATTTTCTTGTAGGTGCAAGGGGAATGTGGCAGGCTTTAAGCGATAGTCAAATCTTTTAAGAACTGGTTGCTATGAGCAGCATTTCATTCTCTTTGCATGTCTAGGACATAAAAAACGAATAACGAAATCCCATTTGAAAATAAGTATAAGTATTGGAAAATTCAAACAAATAAAAAGGAATATCTAGAAATGGTTTGCTCCAAAAACAACTATGTGTCATAAATTGTGTATTTTAACGAACTCTACATTTTTATGTAGAAAAATTTGGTCTATCTCTTACGGTTTACCAGTAATGCAAAATCCATTCTAACAGAAGAGGACTTTGGGGACATTCCCAGAAAATTCAAAATATACATTTTATTGTTCATGAAAATATCTTAAATACGAGATGACGTTTTAACAAATATTGTTAGAGCCATTTTTGAGAAAATTAACATTTTCTAAAAGTGTTCCATATAAAGGGTAGTCTGGGGTGGTGAACTGTCTTGAAAATTTTCGTGTCGCATCTTTGAAATATACTGAACCTAAATAACAAGTTTGGAACTTATCCGACTTGTCGTTTTTTCAGTTATGCTGTTCACAGACACACGCACACACGAACCTTTTTCTAAAAGTGCTTTTTTGGATTCAGGGGGGCTCAAAACGTGTATTTACCGTGAAATCTCAGTATCGAATTTTTGGGTAGAATTTTGGGTAGAACCTACTTACTATAGTAGTATAGAAAGTAAGAATATTTATTCATCATAACATTAAGAATGTTTTGAATTTTGAAATTCCACCATTTGATGCTATGATGCAATTCATCCAAAACGCTCATAGGAGACGGGAACAGAGGATGAAGAGTCCTCTATCTACTTCACAGGGAGCAGTTGTTCCAATTCAGGTAGAAATAGAATAAAACCATCCAAGTAGAACCAGCAACGAGGGCAGCAATTTCACATGATACTTCACATGCAGGAGATAGGGGAGAGACGGCTCGACATGCCTAGTTGAGAATGAAAGGAAAAACCATTCGAAAACGTTCTGACGAGGCCATAAACACCAAATGCCTGTGATGTGACTTAACAACAAGAAGACGTCAACTTAGTACATTTCTATAAAAGTAAAGCCAATTTGGAAGTAACTTATCGACATAAGTAAAAGTGATATAAACAATCAAGAAATGTTTGACATGAGTTACATGTCAACATTAATATTGTTATACAAAACGAAGATGAATGAACGCAGAGAAGACTTTAGAAGAGATGGAGAAAACAAAACTATATAAACAGAATAGGTATATAGGCCTAACACTTGTTATACACCTTTATTATACCAATGTCTAATTGCATTATGTAACACGTACCTTTGCATTGTGTATTCCAAATTATCTGATTGTATGACTTATATTATTCTTTCCTATATTAATTGCTAGCAGACAAGGGTGGCTTTTAAACTTAGAATGACGATTAAATTAATTCCATTTACTTCCCCCCGTATCCTTTACAAAATGATTGTACAATGTTTAGCGAAATTATTATGGGGATGAATGCCCTTTGTCTTTCATTGTTATCTCGCATAGTTTTGTTATATTCCTAACAAATGACTAAAATCCTCTGATATTCACGAAAATGGATATGAAACATTTGGGATTCATCCCTTAGCCTCAGCGTTACATAAATGTGAAGCACATTATGTATGCCATGTGTTCCATTATTGAACACGTTTAAACCTGAAATACGGCTTTGGGGTTTTAGAAAGTCTAATCTTTCATTCCGTTGTAAGCAACTGTTGATATCAGTAGATATTGTGAGACAGTGAGTTTTAACTTCATTGGGATAGTTACGTACTGAAAATTTCTTTGCATCATGGAAGGAAATAAATAAGTCCATTTCTGCACGAGCTTTAGAAATAGAATAAAGATCCATTCTATCTTTGAATTGTATATCAACCATTATTAAAACGAATAAGGTAAGCGATCAGATTTTGATATTACATAAAAATAACTCTAAGCTCTAATGAGAGCAAAATATTGTTTTATTATTTGCACATTGTCTCATAAAACAGGATTATTTTATTCTAGCTAGCATTTCAAATTAGATTTTGTGGTTAATATAACTATCTGCTGATCAAGAGGTCCTGGGTTCAATTTGCTAGTATTCCCGGGAAATGTTCTGAAGGATGTTTTGTTATATGTATATGGCATGTATGTCATTTTAATTATTAGAATAAGTTGATTTATATCATTTTAGAAAGCTTACTAGAATTTTTGAACCTGGATTTACGTTCAAGGAAGCTTTTGACATATTATTTGGAAAATAATAGGATAGTTTTATTGGTCTCCTGGCTCCATTATTTTGACCGATGGGGATTCAGCAAGTGAAGATGGGGGACATCTCTATGGAAAACAGCATCTTGCCAAGGCTGAAGTATGAACTAGAGATGGAAGAGGGCGATTACATGATCAACACACCATGCGAATACCTAGTGCCCATATGTACTAAAGGAGCAGCACTATCCTCTTCATGAGAACAAATACACTCAGTTCCCTAAAATTGCAAAATGGATAAACGCAGATTTCGAAACTAGACTTTAACGCGTCTAAAACACTCCCACGTGAAACAAGAAATGCGATTCAGATCTTTGAGCTTTTTCTCAACGATGAACCAATTTACTTCATTGTTGAAGGGTCTTGGGTCCTAATTAAATTTGTAGATTTTATTTTTTAATATAACACAAGATAATTGACTAAAAGTCCATCTGTGTTGTTTTACAATATGTTCATTTTTCAAATGTTAAACGTTTGATCTTATTAGAGCCTAGTCTTACAAAATATGTATATGGTATGTTATGTATCGACCAAACTATAATTTTAAGAAAATAGTTTTTATTTTTAATAATGTTTGTATCTTTCAACTCATCTAACATCAATATAATGGGAAAAAACGAAACTTTTAATACAATGTAATTTGTCTAATGGGTTTCTACCTCCACGGTCTTCCAAGTAATGTAAATTTTATAACCTGTAAGTATACTTTGAAGGTCAAGCAATTATTGTAAAAGTGGAGAATGTTATAGAGAATTACAGAAGACGAACCTTTAAACCTCTGTGCCGTCTCTATGCTCCCGGTCCTGTTGTTATTTCTAACATGAGGGATACACAGCTGTCACATAATGCGGAAACTCCTACGGTCAATACATAATGATAATAGGGAAAAACAGGTAAATCTTCTCGGTTGTTAATTATAAATATCTGCTCAACAATGTCTACTGTTACGCTGGACATAATTATATCAGATCAGTTAGCATACTCTGGCAATGAACTCGAATTACTGCTTTCAGAGGAAATACAAAAACCCTTCTTACAGAAGGATTATCAAAATATTTATAATAAGTATTGGGTAGCTATCATCAAGTTCTAAACAAATCCGGTTGTCTTTTACTTTGCTGTATCTTCTGTTTTCTTAGTTGTTAAATCGTGACCATCTATGTGTATTGTTTGGAATGAAATATGCGCGGTGTTTTGTCTTACTTTACATGCGTTTTCTGTGGGATTACAACAGATACCTATATTTTCTATTCCTTAGCATTCTCAAGAAAAGTCAAAATCTTATCACAAGCAAGTCCTTTATGACTTCAAAAATTTAGTATTCTAATTTCTAGGAATTTTACATTCTTTTTTAGTCTTCTGCTCATTTAAGAGTTGATATAACAAGCTGTCTTATACCCCATGGCCGTCGGGAAGAACAGGGGGTTACCTAGTGAAAGAATTATCAAAATCAGTTGAGTGGTTTCCGAGATTCTCACACACACACACACACACACACACACACATACACACACAAAACAGTTTTCTCTCTTTTTAGTGACAGTAATGGTGATCCTAATGATACTAAAATATGAATTTTTAGTATTAGTATAGCTGAACTACACTGTTATATGGAAGTCCAATAGTGTGTCTAATCTTATGTCTAATGAAACTGTATTTAAATATGAACTGTATTATTATATGAGATATTTATAGAGTAGGGGGTTATATTGATCTTATATATTTAACAAAAGTAAATACATATATTGAAGTCAGTGATCATTAAGAGCTGTTAACAAAAATATATAAACATTCCTTTATTGACTTTATTACTGCAATTGTTTTGCCTATTTACAGACTTAACCGTTTTTAACTTTGGAACTTTCGTTTGATTTCATTGTGTCATATAAACGCCTATTCTAAACGTTCTCTGATACGTACGTACGTAGTAGGTAGAGAAAATGTTGCATTCCACCCCAAAATTCCATACCGAGATTTCACCAGAAATAATGTTTTGATGCCCCCTGAATCAAGTAAAAGCATTTTTAGAAAAACTTCCGCGCGCGCATATGTCTGTGTGAGTGTGAACAGCATAACTAAAAAAATAAAAGTCGGATAAATACCAAATTTGGTATTTAGGTTTGATACTTTCCAAAGATGCGACACGAAGATTTTAAAGAAAATCTCCCCACCTCAAACTACCCTCTACATGGAACATATATTGAAAATTCACATTTTCTAAAACATTGCTATAAGATTTTGATTAAAATACCAGATATTAAACATATTTATATGACAAACACAATGTATACTTGAATTTCCTGGGAGTAGTTTGTGAAGTCGACTTCATTCGGAATACATTTTGCATAATCTTGTGTAACTGGTGAACGTTAGGCGATAGACCAAAATATACTACACAAAACACTAGATCTCTTTAAAATACACAATTTATTTCAAATATATTACTTTCTCTACTACACATAGTAAGTAGGGGAAGTATTGTATTCCACCCAAAAATTCGGTACCGAGATTTCACCGGAAATATATGTTTTGAGACCCCCTGAATCCAAAAAAAAACATTTTTGGAAATATGTCCGTGTGTGTGTCTGTGTGTCTGTCTGTGTGTCTGTCTGTGAACAGCATAACTCAGAAACGAACAGTCGGATAAACACCAAACTTGGCATTTAGGTTCAGTATCTTCCAAGGATGCGACACGAAGGTTTTCAAGAAAATCCCCCCACCCCAGACTACCCTTTACATGGAACATTTTTCGAAAATTTTCATTTTCTCAAAAATGGCTCTAACGATTATGATTAAAATATCATATATTTAACATATTTTCCTCACAAATGAAATGTATATCTCGAATTTTCTGTGAATGTATCCAACAGTGTTCTTCATTGTGAACGACTTTTGCATAACTGGTAAACCATAAGAGATAGACAAAATGTTACTTCACAAAAAATGTAGATCGTGTTAAAATACACAATTTATGTCATATACATTTTTGTTGTTGAGTCAACCATTTTCGAGATATTGCTTGTTATTGCCTTAAATTTTCCAATACATACTTTTTCTCAAATTCGTTATTCATTTTTTTTGCCCTGGTAATACAAAGAGAATGGAATACTCCACATAGCAACCAGCTCTTAAACGCTTAAAGCCTAGCAATTCCCCTTGCATCTACAAGAAAATTAGCAATAAGATTAACATCTCGATATCTCGATTAACATGAAGCATATGGAGAATAAGCGTTTGTAAAAATAGGTTGTACAAGAGTAGAGAAAGTCATGTGAGTGTAACACATCAGATTTTTTTTGTGGTATCAGTCATTTTCAAATATCTGTTATTAATTGTTGGAATTGTTCAGTACTTTCTAATTCTTTTCAAGTCCTTTGATAGCCAGTTGCGGGCAAAGATCATGGAACTTTAAGGCCAGTTCTTAAACATTTGATATTGCTATCTCCTTTATATCTAATGTGTGAAATGCAGCTATTCTGGAAAGTTTTACCTGGATTAAAATGAAGGAGAACGGAAAATAAAATGTTTATAAGAATAATTTGTAAATCCACTATTAAGCGCTAGATGACAGAGAAAGTCATGTGAATGTAACAGAATTTTATTTTTCAAATGGGGTACCAATGCTACTCTTATGATGGAGAGGACGACTACGTTGGCTATTAAAATGACGGTGGGAAGCAGGTTCCTGCTCATCTGGTTTTCAATTTGCTACCTTTATAACTATGTAATTATTCTAAACAATTTTAATATCTTCAAAAGTAGTTATTATTAGGGGTTTACAAAGTAGGGATGCGATTATTTAAAGTCGCATTCGTGATCTCATATTACAAGAACAGTAATACTTCTAAAAATAATGATATTTTTATAAACGTTATATTTAAAATAATTATTACTATTTTGCAATGTTTTGAACATAAAAATTAAAATTTTCATAAAAGAACAAAAATTTAAGTGTTTTCGTTTATTTGCTTTGCTCTTTTTACCAAGGAACTCTTAACTCATTGTTGTTATTGTAGTCTAATGTGCAGCCTAGTAAATCTGTTAAGTCTCCTCAGAAGAAACATAACAACAACAAAATCATTTTTAAATATTCTATCTGCCGGGCCCAAAAAAAGCAAGAAAGAAAACTTGTTTAGTCGTAAAAGAGGAAAAAGGGACAACGACGGCTGAAATGCATCTGCCAAATTAAATAATTAAGAACATATTTACATTCCTTAATAAAGGAAAGAATAGAGTTTATAGAACTTTTCTAGAAGACCACACTTTGAAAGCCGAGTGAAGAGTGAATGCTTTAATAGCTGGAGATTTCAACGCTGGAGTGTTAAGTAATGCAGTTTAAAACGAGAGCAATAACTCTGAGGAGCGAAGGGGCATTTATAGTGAAGCGCCATCTCCAGTATTATTCCGTGATTTATGGTTACGACATTTTTCTCCTTTTCTTTTTTTCTGTTTTGTTTTTCTTCTTTCTTTTCGTTTTTATTTTCTTTTGTATTTCCATTCGCCATTAGTATCAACATGCTCTTCCGTAAAGCGAATAAATGTGACAGTATTTTAATTCTCTTTGTTCTTACTTTTATTCTTTAAGATCTCTTTTATAATTATTATTATTCCTCTCTATGTCATTAATTCATCTTGTCAATGGTTTTCGCCGACTTCAACAAAGATTGCAAAAGTTTCGTCAAAAACTATATTTTAAAAATATAAAATAAAAAGGAGAGAAAGAAAAGTAATAGCAAGAAGAATAAAAAAGGAGAGTAAGAGAAATAGTAACATTAAAAAGAAACACAAGTGAAGCCCATCAAAGATTAATGAATTCTTAGTAAAATACCCATACTAATGTGCTCCTAAAGGCGAAGTGTAAACTACAAAGAAAAGCCTTGAAAACCGCAATCCGCCGATAAGTACTGAGGATGACGATTTGCTCTTAATAGCTCCTCACTTGTCAGAGCAAATCGTATCACTGTTTTTAGCTACGCCACTTAGACCTAGGTTAAAATCACTGCTTATTAAAACTTAATTGCTTTCATTTATCTTCTCATACTGTAGTTGTCTAACAAACTTTCATAAATTTTGTTTACATTTCTCATGTAAATATTAATATTGTATGTTTTCTCTCAGTATGAAGTTCGAGGATAACTGAATTCATTTCCCGCTTTTACTGGATAAATAATCTTAGTCAGTTATTCAGGCTATACAGCTGGAATATGTAAAAATATTTCTTGTTATACGAAGATGCTCGAAAGATGTACAACAATTGTATGAGCCTAGGCAATTGTGCGCGCGCGCAAATTGCAGAGTGTGATGCATAAAAGTAATAATTATGTCTAATTGCAACGTTTATGAAAAAAATCTCATTATTTTCAAACTTATTAATTTCCTTGTAATATGAAGTCCAGGGTTGTGCCGTTGAGCTATATATCTCTACCCTATCTTTAAGTAGTTGCTTGAAACCTTAAAAAAAACTTTGCAGATATTAACATTATTTAAAATAATTATATAGAGTTTCACAGATAGTAAATTGATAACTAAGTGGACAAGAACCTGACTCTCATCACCATTATCTTCGTCAACAAGAGCTCTTCGTCAGTAACAGAACCACAAGCTACTTTTCCAAAAATTTAAACAACAAAACTTTAGAATTTATGTTTTATATCTTATTGTTTGCTCTGCAAACTTAATTGTAAATTCCGAAAATATATAAACAGATAAAACTGTAAATAAGAATAGGGATTTAATGTAGATATGCTGATCTATCTGTGTTGCATAGGACATCCCAGTGAGGATATTAGCTTATATCTAAGATAAATGAATATTCCTTGCTTTTATAGTGTCATATCCATGACGATCAGCAATGGTGTATCCAATAAGTTAATCTGCTCTGTAATTCCCTTTTATAAACGTTTACACAAACTGCTATCAGAAGTCGTGCTACCTTTAGAGTAAGTTTCTGAAAAGGCAACTGATCGTCTGGAACAGAATACATGTGCATGCGGACACCGAAAATGGTTCAGTAATTGCAGTACTTAAACCCAAAGAGCTTAGGGATTCAATTCTTGATGTTAGGAAATTACTGAACATGTTGGAGGTAACACCAATGATTACAGCTGTGTTTCTCTTGTTAAACCGTAGTAATACAGGATCATGTCATTACACAAGGTGTGTTTCAACTGAAAATATCTTATGTGTTGTATTCACATTATTTTCACTATCAACCATTTTTATATCCCCTTTACAAACTATCCTTAAAAAAATTATCTGCTGCGAGATAATCGTTTGCAGAAAGACTTTTATTACACATCTTCTTGCAAGTTCAATAGCCAAATTTAAACAAACAAATCAAGCACACGCGGATCTCCAGCCTGGTTAATGGCCAACCTTGACGGCGGAGAGGAGGAAAGTGATACCACAAATAAGTTTTCCTTCTCAAACACTGACGGAAGTCAGTTTGATAGCTCTCAGTTCATCGTTCAATATGTATATCTGCACTTTCTAAGATCAAAATGTTTTCAGAGAAAACGAATTACTCTTCCCTTCATTTATCTAGGTTAAGTAAAGCTCCTAACAGGTTAATGTTCCAAAAGAGTAAATCTAAGATGGATATTGTGAATGACATCTGGCTTGCGTTTGCATTCTCATTGATTTTTTTGTTTTGGATTAATTATGAGCCATTCAATATTAAATATCTAAAAATAACCACAAATATTAATTTTGAAAATTCGTAGATTAAAAAATAATAAGATTTCTGTTTTAAACAGAAGACCTGCGCGATAAATGTATATGTGTGCGTGGACGCCGCCCGCGCGCGTGCATGTCTGTGAGCAGGAAAATCCAAAAACAGTGTATAAATACCAGACTTCATATTTGTGTAGAACCAATGATAAAAAGCGAAGATTTTTCAAAAATTCATTCATTCTAAACAATCCATTACACGGATAAATATTACTTATTTGATATTTTCTCCAAACCGCCTGACCCTTACATACAACATTGAATGTTATACAAGTTGAAAGAAGTTAAGCCTCGCTACATGAAAAAATTAGGGCTTATTAAAGGTATAATTTGAGTCAGATAACATGTTTTGTAGTATTAGCACCTTTCGAAATATCCCTTGTTTTATGTTCACATTCTGGCACGCTGAACTTGATCATCTGATGCAATATATTTGCAAGTTTGCGAAATTACATTATTTTTCTAATTTGCATGAGGTTATTAATAACCAAACCGCCTTATGATACAAACGTTCAACCTTTTATCCGCATATTACACCAAGTCCAATTAGTTGAATTTGGTATCTTTCCTGGGCAAAACTTTGTGGTGAAAACATAATGTGGACAGAAAAATAAATGCTTATGAGCATAGCAGTATCTGACACACACACATATATATATATATATAAATATAAATATATATAAATATATATATATATATATTTCATATGTAGAAATGTTGAATTGAAACAATTTATAGTTCTTTAAAATAGTGAAAGAAACAAAGAGTATGAAAGTGTAACTATTGCAAAATAACAATTGAGAATTTATCCTGATGATACGATTAAAAAAACTAATTTATTTTTAAGAATAATTATTTTATTTATTTATTGTGGCAGAGCTAAAGTCATTTGCCGTCTCTTCCGCTCAACCACATAGAAAAATCTTCGATATGATTTAACTTTATCGTAACGAAGACATTAATAATTTAGATGAATTTGTGTGTGGAAACTAAAGGAGAGCCAAATTAAAAGAAAGTGTTGCTAAGATCATGAATCAAAGGAAGTACCTAATACAGAAAACCGCTATTATTAAAGAGCATATCATTTAGCATTACTGAGTCAGCGCAATATTTAAATGTTCTTTTTTCGTTCAGGAGCATAATAATTTATTTTGGTCCATTTATGTGTTGCTTTTAATATTTTGGTTCACATCAGTGGCTTTGATTTCCGAAATGTTGCTCATTTACAGTGATGTTCACTGGTTTACATTTAGCTATTGCAAAACATTAAATCCTCTTTTTCTCTCTCAATATCTCACACACACACCTACACCCCCAACCACGCCCACACACACACACACACACACACACACACACACACAAGTCGTCCTCCGGGACAAGTGGTACCGTGCTAGCCTCTAGTTCCCAAGGGGGCGGGTTCAAACCCGGCGGAGGGCGATGGATTTTTTTCGGGCGTAAAAATCCTTAGCATGGCTTCTTTCAGAAGGGAAGTAAAGCCGGTGGTCCCGTGTCGTAGATTTACGGCTCGTAAAAGAACCTCAAGCCTGATAAAGAGGCCTCTGAGCAAAATTACCGGTCTTTCACGCCCAATAGAATGGGATGCTAAGGACCATAGTAGTTAAAGAGCGTCCATAAATAAAAATTCAATTTTTTTAACATACACACACAAAGCTCTAGGCTCTGGGACTACTCCAAGTTAAAAATTTAATAAAACTATATATACACATACATAATACTTCCAAGCTGGGAAACAAACATGGGACCACCGGTTTAAAGAACACATTTAACCATTTGACCACAAAGACATTCTTTCTACTTCTGGTTTTAGTTATGCCTCTCTCTTCTTTTTCGACTCTCTAACTTATGTTTTCTATTTTCTCAGCGATATCTGGTAATTCCAATAAACTGTTAAAGATATTGCCTATAAAGAATACGTTAGTCTAATATCAGTTTCACCACGCTTTTAAAACCATGTTTATAAATACGAAATGTGTTTTCAGACACTCATTTTAATTCATTCCTATTTAGCAAAGGCTTAATCACAAGGGTCATAGAGATAAATATTTTATACATACTGAGTTATTTAGGTGTCCATAATTAAATGTCTAATGTAGACAGAATTCAATGCCCATGTAAGAAAAATGTTTGAATCACTCAAATGACTGACAATTGACAAATAAGGTCGCCTATCATTTATTATATTTTTCGCAAATGCTAACTACCCCGTAATGAAACCTTAATTAGGCAGTGTGTGCGCATTCATATCTTATTTTCGACCCATGCATTCAGGAAAGGACATGTTTTCGATACTGTTTTCTTAAGTATAATAGTATAATTTTATGGTGAAAATGATGCACAAAATATTAATATTTTGGAGACTGGAGTTTGACTTGAAAAATTCAATGCCAATGTTTGGTCACGAATCACTCCACTATTAGCGAGATGGCGCAACCCACATCTGGTTTATGTTATTCATATCTGGTCGTATAACTTCGGAAAGCGTCATGGCAAATTCAAGTAATCCAAAGTACCATATCTTTCCGATTTATTACCAGTTGGTTTCTCTTTTCCTAAGAGCCAAATATTTGCTGTGAAAGCAAGCCTTGTTCTTTCTGTGTTTGTATTAAAGCTACACAACCAGACAATAAACATACAAGAAACCGCTCATACGCGTAGCACTCTTCAGGGTAGCTAGCAAAGAGGTTAAACAGGTTCCCGAGGTACTTAATTCGTCTTCTGTACCCATGCTAGCCTCTAGTTCCCGAAGTCGCGGGTTCAAACCCGGCGGAGGGCGATGGATTTTTTTTCGGACGTAAAAATCCCTTGCATTGCTTCCTTCGGAATGGAAGTAAAGCCGGTGGTCCCGTGTCGTAGCCTGATAAAGAGACCTCTGGGCAAAATGTCCGGTCTTTCACACCCGTATAGAATGGGATATTAAGAAGCACAGCAGTTAAAGAGCGTCCATAAATAAAACTCAATTAAACAATTACCTCTTCTGTAAAAGGTGGATACAAAAGGCTTAAGTGATAAGTAAATCCTTAAAAAACGTTATGCTGCCCTATATGCTGCTTTGATATCTTCACGAAAAACAAAATAATGGTGAATTAGTACTTCAAATGCATGGTTAACGTACTGAAAATTCAATCCAATAGAAACGGATATATTGGAAATGGTTAATGCAAGAGTAAAAAGTCTGACGTTGTGCATTCACACGACTTCCTCTATCAATAATAAATTCACGTATTATAATCCATTACACACTATAGTATTCATACAAAGAGTGAATCTGCTATGAAAGTTACATTATCCACGGTATACATATCTTTGCTTAGAAATAATTTAAATTAAACCAGAATTGCTTAATTACAAACTTGGAACACGCGGAAACAGGATTAAAATGTTTATTCTTAGTAAAAAGCTCTTAAAATGGAAAAAGGGAGGGAAAAAAACGAGTCCGACATTCATCTCCGACAGAATGGGCATACTCTGGCAAAATATAAACTTGCAACATGGATGATTTCGAAAACGTCTAACGTTACGAAAATTTTTGATACAAACTATGCGCTTTAACCAGCTTTAAAGTTTTCCTCATCTATGTTTTTATATATTTCTATGGTTCCCTACTTATACAAAATTATAAAAACTCAATCAAACAAAGGAGACTTACAGCCTGTTAAGAGAAAATTTAGGATAAAGTTATTGGCCTGCAAATATCTTAAACCAGTATTTTAATCAAAATCACTAAGAGCATTTTTTGAGAAAATAAAAAGTTACAAACAGTTTACCGTATAATAGGTAGTTTGGAGACAGGGAAGTTTTCTTTAAATCTTCTTGTCACATCTGCAGAAGATCCTGCACTAAAATACCAAGTTTGGTAGTTATCCGACTTTTAGTTTTTTTAGTTATGCTGTTATGGACACGCGCATGGACATAATAATACATACACACACCTTTTCTTAAAATTATTTCTTTTGTGGGCCTCCAAATATGTAAATCCGGTGAAATCTTGATATCGAACTTTTGGGTGGATATATCAAAGCTATAATTACAGAAAAAAATCAACGAACGGTAACTCCGTCATTCAGGTTTTAAAATTACAGAACAAGAATACGATGAAGTAGCAACAACAGCTTTAAAAATGACAAAGTATTTTAAAAAATCAAACCAATATAAACGGATAACTCGCAAATGGCTCATGCCACAAAGAAATGCATAACCACAAAGAAAGGCATAACTCTTTCATTTATTTCTTAGAATAAAGCCATTGAAACAAACAAAAAAAGAAGAAAAAACAATGATTATTAACGCATTAAAGTTTGCTTCTTAAAGTTTGTTATCCTATTATATTCTTTAAATTGCCTAGTACTACACTTGCTACCCTGAGTATCCGGAAACTTTTGACAGGCATAACACCGTCCTTTGCAGTTTTATGTTACCCGCATACTTAGATGCAAAAGAAGTCTTACTAGTAGTTTCGTACCGATAAGCGTCTAGTGGTCGCCTACATGCAGTTCCAGCCAGGTCATTCAGACAAAAGGGAACGTTCAATAACGGACATACAGATATGGTTACGATCTGTGCGAAGACGCACCAAGAGAACAACTGAGGCTCGAAGGCTGGATTTTGAACATTTTCAGATGTGGCATCTGTCCTCTGCGCACAGTTTTTTTTTTGTTTTGTTTTTTTGACGTCCAGAGATATATTAAGAAACTATGGATCATTCCAGGTAGAACGTGGGCCTGAGAGGTCCTTACGTCAATCCAACCACCAAGGCGGGCATGTTTTTGCACATGCTTATTATGAATAATGCACTGACAGAAAATAACTTAATTTTAACACAGCTTTAAAGGTACATAATATAACAAAAAAATACAATTTTGTTTAATCTTGTTAACTTTGCGGCACAATTGGCGCTATATAGTTGTACCCATTGTATTAGCTTAGCTGTCGTGGAACTAAATGTCTTAACGCGGTGTTAAGGTTTGCGTCAAGCGGCAATACTGAATTATTTTAATGGGCGAATTGGTTATTAAATAACCAATAACACCACCCCCCCCACACACAAACACATAGGTACTCTTATATTGAAACACCAGACCCTAGGGATACCGCGAAATGTTTTTGTTTAAAGACAGCTTTCTGGAGCCCAGCCAAGAATCGAACCGGAACACCTATATAGCAGGCAGCTTCTCCACCGAATGATCTCTGGGATAAGTAATAGCAGTTAAAGTGTTCATTTTCAAGCATTGCTATTTAATTTAGCGCTCTCCTCTCTGTCGGTCTGGAATCCCCTTTGCTGTTCTGCTTCCCTTTTGGTATCGCGCTAATCGGTATAGACTAACTTCAATTAACGACGGCTTGTGTGGGCCACCTGGTATGTGTGTATGTGTGTATGTGTGTATGTGTGTATGTGTGTATGTGTGTATGTGTGTGTGTATGTATGTATGTATGTATGTATGTATGTATGTATGTATGTATGTATGTATGTATGTATGTATGTATGTATGTATGTATGTGCGTTTCAACTATGATTGGAAACGCAGAAACAACTTGTATATGTAACTGAAATATCCTTTACGTTCATTGTTTGAAACGTGCGGAAACCAGAAGAATTGTATTTCAGGACGAGGAATAAGGATTTTGACACACTCCTAGCTTCTGTTTGCATGGAAAGCTCGAGTGCGAGGCAAGCTCCTTAGAGCAATCCGGCATGCAGCTCTTGAGAGTAAAATCTGATACGGTAAACAGAAACAAACAGAAAACACAGTTTTTAAGTACTGCTGAAAATATGCAATTTCTGCTCGCATTACTGCTCTAAATAGTGAAATTCTTCTGCGTGCGTGCGTGTGTGTATGTGTGTGTGTGTGTGTGTGTGTGTGTGTGTGAGTGAGTGTATCTCTCTCTCTACATAATTCTCGGTCTCTCTCCCTCTTCCTCCATTTCACCTCGCTAATCTTTGCTCTTCCTCCATCCCACTCTCCCTTTCCTGTCTGTCTCTCTCCCCATCACGCTCCTTATATCTATGGAATTAAATGTCATATGATGTTCTGAAAAAGGTCAATAAAAATTAAAAGAAATAAAAGGTTTCGCAGTACCAAACTTCTGGCCTTTCCTTATGCTTACTGCTCTTGGTAACTGGTTTATGTACATCTACAATGTAATAAAAAATGTATTTTAATTATTTTGTTGTTATTGTATAAATTAATTATACTTTTAATAGACCTTATCCTGGTGTAGGCAAGTTTTTAATATAGAGTCAACTGAAAAATTCAACGCCACAGCCAGGGAATTCAATGCCCCACCAGCATGTTGTCACAGTAGCTCAATGGTTAGAGCAACCGCACGGAAAGCGGGAGAACCGTGTTCAAATCCCGGCTGTGGCGTTGAATTTTTCAGTTGACTTTATATTAAAAAAACAATGTAACTCTTTATATCTTCATCATATCAAAATTTCGTAAATAAAAACTTGTCAAAGTAATTATGCTGAGAAAGTACCTGATGCAGCGCCGTTTTTTTTTAAAAAAATTATTAATAAGTAAGATATTTCGACCATTTTTGGGATCCCATTGGAACCCCCATTTCCGAAAAGTACTATCATCCCATTCAGTCTTATTTCTGTATGGGACCTGAGATATATACAGTGTTTACTAACACTCGAGTTTTTGCTTGAAATGGCAACACACGTACATTTAAAAATGTGACCTTTGGTTTCAAGTTTGCCCACCATACGCGTTAGTTAAATTATTCATACAAAGTTGAAAATTAGCAGAAGCATTTTAGTTACGGTTTTATTGTATAGAAGAGAAATAAGACTATATCGTAATTACATTTGAATTTCTAGTAGCTTCTAACGAAAATCGCCTAAAAATTTGTAATCTAGTATTGATTGCTATGCAAATATTTAATGACAAACAAAAGTCAAGAAATAATGTTCATTGTTATGAAAGGGAATCTTAAACCTTGATACAGGCCCGCGATGGTTAGGAAAAATATAACCGATTTTATAGTATGCCATTTGCATAATTAGTGAGGACAGGCACAGAAAAGTAGGAACCGTTTCCATGTTCTGTTAGAGCCGCTGCAACAACGGACCTTTTATATATAGTTAACAAGATTGCACAGCTTGTCTATAGATGTTCTTCAGACTGTCAAAAAGGTTCGTTCAGATATTCCATAGATACAGAAAAGTAAAAAATAAATTTTTAACTGCATTTGATAATTTAATATTAATTCATTTGAAAACTTCATGTTCATAAGCGTTATTAAGAATTAGATTTCGGTCTTCTGTTACTTAAATGCAGATAGGATACGAAAAGATTTTGTTTGGAGATTTTATCAAACATTTATCCATACTTGATTCCTACGCTACGGACTGCCTGATACGCTAAAATATGCTAGGAGTTAGTCGCTTAATTTCTATAGCTTCACATAAGATATTATCATGCTTTTTATTACATAGTAGGTAGAGAAGGTAATTGCATCCCAACCAAAAATTCGATACAGAGATTTCAACCGAAAAAACATGTTTGCGGCCCCCTGAATCTAAATAAAGCATTTTGGATACATGTCCGTGTGTGTGTATGTGCAAAGCATAATTCAAGAAAGAAAAGTCGGATAAATACAAAACCTGGTATTTAGGTTCAGTATCTACAAAGGATACGACACGAAGATTTTCCCTCCTCCCCACTATCCTTTACATGGAAAATTTTTCCAAAATTTTGATTTTCTAAAAAATAGCTCTAAACGATTTTTATTAAAGTATCATATATTAAATATATTTACATGACAGATAAAATGTACATCTTGAATTTTCTGGGAATAGCCTCTGAAGTTCCCTTCATTCGGAAGGAGTTTCGTATAATCTTGTATAACTGATACGTAAAGCAATAGACGAAAACGTACTACACAAAAAACAAATACACTCTTTAAAACACACAATTTATTTCAAATAAGTGTTTATGAAGTATAAGCCATTTCTGAGATATCCGTTATCAATAGTTTGAATTGTTCATTCAAAGTCCTGTCAACATTCAGTTGTTTCTCGTGATTGCATGGAAACAGCATATACGAGAAGCTTCCAGGTCTTAAACATTTGACTATCGCTGTTCCCTTTTATCCATATTGAAATGTGTAATGTACTATTTCTGCAGAGGTTTATTTGGATTAAAACGTAGTAGATAGTAAAATATGCTTTACTAAGAGTAAGTTAATTAATTAACGGTAGAAAATATCACCTAAGAGTTCTTCCACAGAGGAGGTTTTACTCGATTTCCATAATTTATTACGCATTTATAGCATATCTATGGGTTTATTCCCTTTGGTTGTGGGTGTTAACCTGGGGATAAGTTAGCTGATAAGAGCTTTGGCTCAGCTTTCATTCCTCCCGGAAGTACCAGTATGAATTAACTTCCGCGCCAAGGATGCTGGGTTCTCTGCGCCATTGTTAACCATCTATTACATATACCGAGAGATACCAGTAATAAAACTGAGTATTAAGTAGATAATACAATATAACAAAACACTTTATACAGTGAAGTATACAACTTGTTGCAGAAGCACAAAAAAGGTTATAGGTATTTTAAGAGATTCTTCGTTTTATAGATAAAGTTGCACGTCAGATATCTAGTCTCGATAAAGATCAAACTATGCTATAATTAATTGTTATATAACATCTTGTGGAATGTCTACACGTGTTGCATTTTTAAAACAAAGCTAGCCTTCAGTGGCCATTTACACCCACTACAACTGAGGTTCCCACAAAAGCCTCAAACAAATATTTCTTTTCAGAACCAAATTAGAATGGTAGGACAAATTGGGTAAATGTTTACTGCTTGACGGCTGTGTAATTATCATTGCATCTCTTCCTGTAAAACGCTTACCAAGTATACAATTGTGGTGCTTTATTTTTGCCATTTAAGCAATCAATCAGTGACAACTGTAGGCACAACCTCATAATTTGTGCTTGGAGAAGTAAAAACATCTGATATGATACATTCAAATGACTTTCTCTACCCTCTATCAAAATTAATGAGTATACAAACTATTCTTACTAAAGCTTATTTTTATATCCACTGCGTTTTAATGCAAATAAACCTTTATATCAATAGCTATTTTACACATTTTGTAATCGATACAAAGGGAACAGTGATAGCCAAATATTTAAGAATTGGACGCCTTAAAATTCAATACTGTTTCATGACAATCGCGACTTTAAAGAATGATCAAGAAATGAATAATTCCAACCATTAAAAACGGATATATCAGAAACGGCTTATGCCACAAAAAAACTTATTTGAAATAAATTGTGTGTTTTAAAGAGATCTACAATTTTTTGTGTAGTACTCTTTCGTCTATTGCTTAACGTTTACAGTTACACAAAATTATATAAAATTCCTTCCGAATGAAAAGAACTTCAAAGACTATTCCCAGAAAATTAAAGATATATATTTTATTTGTCATGCAAATATCTTTAATATATGGTATTTGGTATTTTAATCAAAGTTATTGGAGCCCTTTTTTAGAAACAAAATTTTCCAAAAATGTTCCATGTAAAGGGTAGTTGGAGGGGGGTTTTCTTGAAAATCTTCATGATGCATCCTTTAAAGATACTGAACTTAAATACCAAGTTTGGTACTTATCCCAAGTTTCATTTTTGAGTTATGCTATTCACAGATACATACACACGCACGAACCTTTTTTAAAAATGCTTTTTCTTTGTTCTGGGGGCCTCAAAACATTTATTTCCGACGTAATCCCGATATCAATTTTTGGGTGGAATGCAGTACTTCCCCTACATACTATACGTAGTAGAGAAAGTAAAATGCAGGATAGCTAATAACAGCCTTCACTTAACACAAACCCGTCTTTCTCTTAGTTGTGTATAATTCCAACTTGGCATGCTCTTCTTACTTATCCTGTGATCGAATACATTTATGAGGTATCCAAAATCACAACTTGTCACCTTAACCTTACATTCTTCGAAGCGTTATACTGGTCGCTTTTCGACTTCATGATGCGCGTTATGGTTCTTTTATGTGGTACGCCTGACATTGGTTCTGGTTGCTCCGCCCGCCAGCCTCTCCGAGTACTACCTGGACCAGCTTCCCGGTGACTATCGTCCCAGGGAGAGGCGGGTAGCACACAAGGAGAGGGAGAATGAGATTAGGGTATCAAGTTTAGTTTGGCATTGACCATCGTGGTTTTTTTACTTTCTCTACTACGTATAGTAAGTAGGGGAAGTATTGCATTCCACCCAAAAATTCGATACCGAGATTTCACCGGAAATACATGTTTTGAGACCTCCTGAATCCAAAAAAAGCATTTTTGGAAACATGTCCGTGTGTGTGTCTGTGTGTGTGTGTGTGTCTGTGTGTGTATGTGTGTGTGTGTCTGTGAACAGCATAACTCAAAAACTAACAGTCGGATAAACACCAAACTTGGTATTTACGTTCAGTATCTTCCAGAGATGCGACACGAAGATTTTCAAGAAAATCCCCCCACCCCAGACTACCCTTTACATGGAACATTTTTCGAAAATTTTAATTTTCTCAAAAATGGCTCTAACGATTTTGATGAAAATATCATATGTTTAAGATAATGTCATGAGAAATGAAATGTGTATCTTGAAATTTCTGGGAATGTCTCCAAAAGTATTCTTTATTATGAACGACTTTTGCATAACTGGTAAACCATAAGAGATAGACAAAATTTTACTACACAAAACATGTAGATCGCCTTAAAATACACAACTTATATCATATACATTTTTTTTGTTGAGTGAACCGTTTTCGAGATATTGCTTGTTATTTCCTTAAATTTTCCAATACTTATACTTTTTCTCAAATTCGTTATTACTTTCTCTACTACGTATAGTAAGTAGGGGAAGTATTGCATTCCACCCAAAAATTCGATACCGAGATTTCACCGGAAATACATGTTTTAAGAACTCCTGAATCCAAAAAAAGCATTTTTGGAAACATGTCCGTGTGTGTGTCTGTGTGTGTGTGTGTGTGTGTGTCTGTCTGTGTGTCTGTGTGTGTGTGAGTGTCTGTGAACAGCATAACTAAAAAACTAACAGTCGGATAAACACCAAACTTGGTATTTACGTTCAGTATCTTCCAGAGATGCGACACAAAGATTTTCAAGAAAATCTCCCCACCCCAGACTACCCTTTACATGGAACATTTTTCGAAAATTTTAATTTTCTCAAAAATGGCTCTAACGATTTTGATGAAAATATCATATGTTTAAGATAATGTCATGAGAAATGAAATGTATATCTCGAAATTTCTGGAAATGTTTCCAAAAGTATTCTTCATTGTGAACGACTTTTGCATAACTGGTAAACCATAAGAGATAGACAAAATTTTACTACACAAAAAATGTAGATTGCGTTAAAATACACAACTTATGTCATATACATTTTTTTGTTGAGTGAACCGTTTTCGAGATATTGCTTGTTATTTCCTTAAATTTTCCAATACTTTTCAATTCTCAAATTCGTTATTCATTTTTACTTTCTCTACTACGTATAGTAAGTAGGGGAAGTATTGCATTCCACCCAAAAATTCGATACCGAGATTTCACTGGAAATACATGTTTTGAGAATCACTGAATCCAAAAAAAGCATTTTTGGAAACATGTCCGTGTGTGTGTCTGTCTGTGTGTCTGTGTGTCTGTGTGTCTGTCTGTGTGTGTGTCTGTCTGTGTGTCTGTGTGTCTGTGAACAGCATAACTCAAAAACGAACAGTCGGATAAACACCAAACTTGGTATTTAGGTTCAGTATCTTCCAGAGATGCGACACGAAGGTTTTCAAGAAAATCCCCCCACCCCAGACTACCCTTTACATGGAACATTTTTCGAAAATTTTAATTTTCTCAAAAACGGCTCTAACGATTTTGATTAAAATATCATATGTTTAAGATATTGTCACGTCAAATAAAATGTATATCTCGAATTTTCTGGGAATGTCTCCAAAAATATTCTTCATTGTGAACGACTTTTGCATAACTGGTAAACCATAAGAGATAGACAAAATTTTACTACACAAAAAATGTAGATCGCGTTAAAATACACAACTTATGTCATATACGTTTCTTTTGTTGAGTGAACCGTTTTCGAGATATTGCTTGTTATTTCCTTAAATTTTCCAATACTTATACTTTTTCTCAAATTCGTTATTCATTTTTTTTATGTCCTGAACATGCAAAGAGAATGGAATTCGCCACATAGCAACCAGCGTTAAAATATTTGACTATCGCTTTAAAGCTACCATATTCCCCTTGCATCTACAAGAAAATTACCAATAAGATTGACATCTCGATATCTCGATTAACATGAAGCATATCGAGAATAGGCGTTTGTAAAATTAGATTGTACAAGAGTAGAGAAAGTCATGTGAGTGTAACACATCAGATTTTTTTATGTCCTGGACATGCAAAGAGAATGGAATGCGCCACATAGCAACCAGCGATAAAATATTTGACTATCGCTTAAAAGCTACCATATTCCC
This sequence comes from Deroplatys truncata, assembly GCA_030765065.1. Classification (NCBI taxonomy): domain Eukaryota; kingdom Metazoa; phylum Arthropoda; class Insecta; order Mantodea; family Mantidae; genus Deroplatys; species Deroplatys truncata. The sequence goes on from CM060978.1 coordinate 132,837,883, forward strand.
CTTGCATCTACAAGAAAATTACCAATAAGATTGACATCTCGATATCTCGATTAATATGAAGCATATGGAGAATAGGCGTTTGTAAAAATATATTGTACAAGAGTAGAGAAAGTCATGTGAGTGTAACACATCAGATTTTCTTTATTGAAAATCCGCAGGTATGTCGTAGGTTAATCACAGCTAATTGCTTATTTTGAGTAGTGTACAAAGACGTGATAATTACCAGATGTACGTTTGTTAACTCACATTACTTGGTGCAACTATTTTTATGGCAGCACCATTCTTTATTCTTTGTAAGCATGCCATGTTGCACATTTATATTCCACATTTGACTTCATTGTTTTGACGGATTCATAATTTTTAGCGAATACTCTTATTGTGCATTAAAATTGCAGATTTTATTTGACTATTTATTCTAATGTTAGTTACACACACATGTTTGCAAGCAATGATTCTGCTCTGATTGGGAAGTTAAGTTTGCTACGATATTTGTATCCGTTGTCACTCCCGGTTTTAATTGCTAATGTTGTTTAAAACTTATGCTCAATAGATTTTAAGCAAACTCAGCTTTTTCTTACTTTACTACTTTCTCTACTACATGCTTATAGTGAACGAGGAAGTATTGTATTCCAATTAAAATTCGCTACAGATATGTCAGTGGAAATATACGTTTTGGTGTCCCTGAATAAAAATTAGAATAAGGTCGGTGTGTGTCCGTGAGTCTGTGAACAGCGTAATTCAAAACGAAAAGTCAGTTAAATACGAAACTTAATATTTAAGTTCAACACCCTCCAAGGACGCGTCACGGAGATGTTCAAGAAAATCGTCCCACATAAACTACCCTTTACATGAAAACGTTTTCTAATTTTTTATTTTCTCAAAAATGGCTCTTAACAATTTTGATTAAAATACCACCTGTTTAAGATATTTTCATAATAAAATGTATGTCTTGAATTTTCTAGGGATAGTGAGGTCCTTTACATTCTGAATGAATATTTATAGCTTGTAACCGTAAGAGAGCAAAAGCGTACTACACACAAGATGTATAATTCATTAAATCACACAATTTATATCAAACAATATTTTTGTGGTGTTAACCATTTCCGAGATATTCTTTATTATAGGTTTGAATTGCCGTATACGTTATACCTTTTCAACTGAAAAGTCACTATTCTTTTTTTCTCGTGGTCGTGCAAACAGAACGGAATTTCAAAGCCAATTTCTTAAGCTTACAGTATTCCCTTATTTCCCTTGTATCTACAAAAAAGTAATAAAACAATTTCTGCAAATGCTTATCTCTACTAGCATGAAGTAAATAAAAGAGTAAGCTTTTTTAAGAATAGTTTATTGAGGAATGGGTAGTGGAATTATTGTGAACGTAAAGCATATAATTTTTTTTATCATCGTTATGTAAAGAGAATCGAACTTCAAAGCCACCACATATCGACCGGCTCTTAAAAGAGTTGACTATCGCTTTACCTACTGTATTCTTCTTATATCTACATCGCAATGTGTAAATGTTTGATGAATATTTAACCCTATTAGCAAGAAGTGGATAGAAGAATAAGCTTTGATATGTATAGTGTGTAGAAGAATGAGTAGAGAAAGTCAAGTGAATGTAACACATCCTATTTTTCTCTGCATACTACTATAAAAAACTATGTACCATTGCTGCCTGTGTGGTCAAATGATCAGTATTCTGGCCACACAAGGGCTCATTTCCTGCTGAGGCGAGATAATTTGTGTTTAATTATGATCATTCCCTATTCTTTTGGAAGTATAAATGTAATGGTTATGGGATGACAGAAATGAATAGAACTATTAATCAACGTAAAACCTACAGTTCAACGAGTAATATCACATTGGTTGTTTCTAAGTCAAAGCTCTCAAAAGGACCATAGAAGTAAGGACTATAGAAATCAAAGACTTATTAGAAAACAAGAACTACCCCATTTGAATAGGTGAAATGAAGAATATCACACGTATTCATAATAACTTATAAAGGTTGCTGTAAGAAAGAAGTTTAAACAATAAGGTTATACAAATGTCATAAGGACATTTTATGTAATGAGTCGTAAAACAAATGTGTTATAAAAGAGATTGTTTTGTTAGTACTGTGGACCGGCTTTAAACACAAATAGTGTGTATTTAAGATACAGAAATGAATGCTGGCCACTTTCAAGACAGACTACACAGATGAGCAAATAAACGAGTTGATGAATGCATCAAAGTTTTTATCCCTTCCGTGAAATTGTTCACGTATTCTTGTACAGTAACGCTTCAATTAGGTTTGTATAGGTCTAAGTTTTGTGTGTACTTAATTTTAATAACCCCTTTTTTCTCCTACTGCGTTAAACCTTATAAATTTATTTTCAGTTGCACGAGTGGCATTTGTAATTAATTTTCCGGTTCAGGTGCCATAAAGCTATCGAGAAATGAAATGTTAGGCCTCACCCTGATGCATGGTGGTCGATGGTGACTAAGATAGTATTGCAGACAATGTAGCTCTGGCTCTTCGTGATGAACCCTTCATTGCATTCAGGGCTGGACAAAAATAGCACGAAACTACTTCGTGGTAATCAGGAAATCACCGCTTGTCAAAGGTCGGGATCGAACCCATGGCCTCGCGAGACTGGTTGCGTTACTCGCTCCGTTTTCAAGACCAGTTTGCGAGTGGTCCCTAGAGGTTATCGACCTCAGACCTGATCCGAATTGCACGACAGGAATTCCGCCGACAGGCTTTCGACGCTGTTTTTAAGCTGCTCAGGGAAAGATGATTTACAACTATTGCAGGAAGTAAACTGCATGATCTGATACCTCTTTGGAGTATCGCCCGAACTCAGAATATACACTGCTACAAAATTTAAATACGTTGTGAATTACATAATTCAGATTTTTTAAAATAAAATATCTGCATTTAACCTGTTTAAGCTTCTTCGCTTAACTATGCTTGCAGGCTTGCCTTGTCAGTAAGCTGATCACGATCAGCGGTTGATAGCGGATTAAAATGTTAACTTCAGTGGATCGCGAAAGGTTTAATCTCTATTAAAATGCAGTCAAGGGCCTGACTTGTGATGTCTCGGATAACACACACACAAAATCTGTGTTATAGTATTAGATTAAATTGAAATATGCATTTTTACTTGTATTTTTATTTTGTCGAGCTTAAAACCTAAAATGTGTTACAATACAAGTATTCGTGTATAGAAATTTCCAAATGTTTATTTCCTTTAATAAAATTTGTTGCTGAATGCTTATTATAGTTGATTTGAGAAACTCTGAATCCCCCTCCAATGAAACAAATTTGTGATGATCGCAAGGAAAACGAATCACAAATGTGAGTATCTGTATAGTAATGCTTTTTAGACTAAACATGTGCCTAACTGTGCAATACTATATGTTATGACTACACACAGGCATAATATGAAACCTCGTATTCTAAACGCTGCTTGATATTATTGAAACAAGTATGTTTACGTTTTGTAGTAAATTCAACGCAAGTGACTAAAAAATTCATATTTCATAATACTTTGGTAAAGTCTTCATATGAAAATCTTAGTATTTCTTCATTTCTTTAAACACCTGATTTTTCACCTTAAAATAATTTTAACTATCAGTGAAGCAGGCTTTTTTGATATTCAATTGGGCAGTTTTCAGTGAAACATATTTAGAAATCCAAGTCATCCTTTCCTGGAAACACGTTTGGTAAAGGCTGCACCACTCTTTCTAACACATCGGATACAGTTGAGAAAATTTAACATTTCTCTGTATGACGCGACGTGTTCTATATTCTGGAAGAGTTTTTACTTTCACACGAACCAATGCTTTTAGTGACATACTGTAAATAGTATTAAGCTAGGACAAAATAACCAGTAACTGCTTTCTTTCTTTGTTTTTTTTCAAAGTTTAAGGGTTTTACAGTGATCAAAATCTACCAACTCCATGTAATTTGTTGTATTTCATATGACACTTTATTATTAGATATGGGCAAGGATCTATCAAGTCTATGTTTTTAAGCTAATAGAGCATATCTGTTCCAAACTATTAAAATATATTTTGGCTCTAAGATATGTATTTCATAATACTTCGTGATTTTTTCTTCATATTTTAACAATTGTTTTCTTCATATTTTCTTTCTCTCTAGTTATGACATGAAAGTACAGCATATACAGTATTTAGTTAGTAGATTTGACGACAAGGCAGGCCCGGAACAAGATGGGACGACGCCTTCAAGAAAGCAGTAGGAACACACTGGACAAGGACTGCACACGAAGCAGCGGCTGGAGAGAATCCAAGGCAGGGAATGCTAATCATAACCACCTAGTGTCCGATGGGAATTAAGGGAAGAAGTGTGCCAAACAAGATCATGAAGTACTGATCGCAAAGAAGTTAGTGAACAATAGTGCGAGGTGCGGAAGAAAGAACGCAACGAAAAACACCACTTATGCGGACTAGCTCCCTTCACAAGTCATATCGAGCTGCCCTTCGCAAGAGGAGACCTTAGCCCTTCAGGGACAAATCGTTATTCATTCATTCATCCTCAGTTTATGAAATTTTGAAATCTGCTGGAACATGATGTTAAATGTCCCCTTAAAACAGGCTTAGCGCATTTTATATAGAAATTTGGTTTCCAGCGTCGGATAGAGCCAGGAAAGCCCACGAAGAGTGTTCTACGTTCAATTGGTAATATCAGATAAAAATATATAAGGGAAACGCATTACGCGTTTATAACGGTAATTGGTTAGCATGGTTTGCATACGCACCAGTTTCCTAACTCAGCATTACACACTGCTTTAAATTGCCGTCTACTGCAATGATGTCCAACGGCTTTGGGGACGGAAAAGGAACTCGCTCCCAGCGGCCAAGAAGACGAAGAAACAAAGCTCCTGGGCATTTAAGTGGAAAGTTATGCTTTTAAAAACTGTCAACTCGTAATCCCTAGAAGAGATAGATTTTCTGTTGATTATCAGGCCTGGTGTAATGCCACCACCAGAATTACAAGATTGGAAGTTGAGGCAGTATTTTTAACATTTAAAATGATTTCAGTCTAATTGTATAATATATAAAATATAATAACAGTCCGCCTTAAAGCAGTATGTGTATATAACAATATATAAAAATGCATGTAACAGTCATTGTATTAATGTTTATATTATTATGTACATGTTAAATAACGTTATGTGAATGTATTACGTAATTTAATAATGTAGGAGCTGGGGAATAATAGGTCAAAAGTTGCTAACAATGTGGTAACAATGAGGTAACCTTGAGGCAGTAATGAATTAGAAAGTTTAATAATACTACTACTGGTAATTCTTGGAAACAATAATGTAATTTTTGAGACAGTTTATAAAATACCCAATCAACAATCAGAAAAAAGTTTAAGTTAAATAAAAGTATACTATTGAAGTAGGAATAGCCAATCAGAAACTGAAATAGGGAAAATTGTACAAATTCAGAATTCAGTTGCTTGTAGACAGCGTTTAATAAGAAGTAAGAAGTTTAATACGTATTCAGTGTGAGACAAAAATAGTCTACGTGTTAAATAGTGCAAGTAATTAATAAATAATCTCACAGCTCTCTCTATATCAGTGAAGTGTTATTTAAATCGCGTCAAGGATTAATAAAAGGAGTGAAGTAAAAATTATAATCTGTATAAGCCTACATTCTTCAGCCGCGTCACGCCCTGCTAAGAAATTCATGTCTCTACAATTAATACTGACGCAGCCGAGGCAAACATAAATATATAATATTTAAAGAAACAGTCAAATTACGAAGTTAATATGTTTTTAAACTTGGGGCGAAGGCTAACTGGAAACATTTTTTTTATTATACGTACGGTTGCATCTACTTCAAGTTCGGCTCCCCAACATAAGAACTACAATACAACTCCTACTTCAAATCGGCTTTCCATACGTGAAGCAACAAACTACTTCAAAGCTGCAGAAATGAAACAGCTACGACTTCTGACCGGACATACACTTGTAGATCGTGATGGGCTTGAAGAGAGCTAAACATAATAGGCATAACTGACAGAATAATAATATGACCATATAATGAGAATTCTACCATGCCGGATACTGAAAGTACCATTTAGTTATAAACCACAAGAAGAAGAAATATAGAAAGGCTAAAAAGCGATGGAGTAATAAAGTTTAGAATTTTAATACTGGAGAGGGAAAAGGCCTAAAGGGTAAACCGTGAAATTAATGATGATGATGATAACCAGAGAAAATGTCCTTAATTCTACTTTAGAGCAAATTAATTCTTCCAGTAGTTGGCATAAGCTTAACTTCTAAAAAATACAATTTTTTTATTGTATGCAAATAGTGTATGTTGTTGCAGGTCATTAAGAATGTAAGAAAACTATTTCAATTTTTCCATTTTTATGAAGAATCTAAATTAACGTGGAGGTTTACAAAATTCTCAAAATGTTCCTCATATAGCAAATTGTTACATTACTGTTTTCTGTTGGTTACTGCAGGAATGTGTCTAGATTGTTCACACGAAGAAAGCCAAGTTGTTACATACAGCTGTGAATTAGACTGTTATGAGGAATCCATTAGGATAGTTACTTAAATATGCTTACTCATTCTTCAGTTCAATAAGATCTAAAACACAGGACATCGCAAGTATCTCATTTGTTTACATACAGAATTATAAATCATGTAATTATTGCCACTATTTGCACTCTGCCTCTCGTTCTCGTAAAGCTATTCTCCCATCTGTTAAAATCCTGTCTCTGTTATTAGTATCAATTTTTAAACAATCCTTAATAGAAAGATCTGATGTGATACATTCACATGACTTTCCCCACCCTCCACCGTTTATTAGTGCGTTCAGTTCTGAAACATTTGACTGTAGCTGTTCTCTTTGTATCTATAACGAAATGTATAATGTATCTATTTCTGCAAATATTTATTTGGATTAAAGTGTAGTAGATAGGAAAATATGTTTCAGTAAGAATACTTTGTATACCCACTAATAAAGATAGAGGGTAGAGAAAGTAATGTGAAAGTATCACATCAGATTTTTTTCTATTTACTTCTTGATGACAGATATAAACTTTCATTACAAATTTAAACTGTTCATTTTAGGTAAACACAATAAGCAAAGCGATTATAATATTTTTAAAAAGCGGTTCACTATATGATGCTTTGAAATTCCAAGACCACGAGAAAAGACAAATAGCTACTTACTACTCGCAAAAATACAAATATTGAAAAATTCAAACCAATAGCAAAAAATATCTCTAAAGGTTTATTATTATTATTATTATTAGTAGTAGTAGTAGTAGTAGTAGTAGTAGTAGTAGTAGTAGTAGTAGTAGTAGTAGTAGTAGTAGTAGTAGTTGTTGCTGTTGTTGTATTTCCTGTTACTTCTCTTGCAACCACGGGGCCTTAATGAAAGTATGCCATCGGACTCTGTTTTTTGTCAAGCTTTTGATGTCGTTCCAACTCTTTCCTTGTTGATCCGTTTCTTTCCTCACTGTGTTTCGCCATGTAATCTTTGGTCTTCCTCTTTTTGTTGGTAGTCCACGAGGATTCCAATCCAGGGCTCTCTTTGGAATACGTTGATGTTCTCTTCTGAGAATACGTTTTATTTACTTCCATTTCCGATATTTTATCTCCTACCAAATTTCATGTTGAGATGTTTTCTTACATAATTCTTTATTATATATGGTCACTGGCCACCAGATCCCCAGAATAAATCTCAAGTATCCAGTTATATGAACCTGCAGTTTATATATATTATTTTGTTTGTTTATTTTTTTTCAGTAGATCCCTTCCGAGTCTAACATCCATATAACAGAGTGCTTTTAACATTGATGTAAACAATCTCATTTTATTTTTAATGGAGAATTCGCTTAGATCTCCATATGGGTACCAACAATGAGAATACAACCTTGGATTTTCTAATTCTGGTCTTTACCTCCTCATTTGAATCTCTCATCTTTGATACAATACTTCCCAGCTACTGAATTTCATCCACCTCCTCTATTCTAGTTCCTGAGATTAAAACCCGGCGGTGGGCACTGATTTTTTCGGGCATAAAATCCTTAGCATGACCTTCTTCGAAAAGGAAGTAAAGCCGGAGGTCCTGTGTCGTAGATTTAAGGCATCTAAAAGAACATAAAGACTGATAAAGAGGGCTCTGAGGAAACTTTCAGGTCTTTCACGCCCAATGGGATGCTAAGAACCATAGTAGTTAAAGATTATCCATATATAAAACCCAATTTAATTTAATTGACGTCCTCTATTTCAGTATCACCGAGCTGCATCCTCACTTCAGTTACATTGTTTATGGAAATGGTTAACGACATAAAAACTTATTTGACACAAATTATGTGGTTTAATGGCACCTGCATTTTTTGTGTAGTAATAATTTTTCTCTCTCTTACGATTTACCAATTATACAAAAGTCATTCAGAATGAAGAGGGCTTCACAGGTTATTCCTAGAAAATTCAAGATACCCATACATTTCATTTGTCTTGCAAATATCCTAAAACACATGAAATTTTAATAAAGATTGTTAGACACGTCTTTGAGAAAATTAAACATAGCGAATGAGTAAAGGATAATTTGAAATGGAGAGATTTTCTTGAAAATCTTCATATCGTTTCCTTGGAAGATGCGGAACTTATATCCCAAAAAGGAATATTAAGCAACGTTTTGTTTTCGAGTTATGCTGTTCAGACACACGGACACACATGTGTGCGCGTACCGTTGCCAAAAACGCCCTGTATTTCCGGAAAATCTTGATATCAAATTTTCGTGTGGAGTGCAATACTTCCTCTATTTCATATAAATAAATGGCAGATAAAGAAAAAAATGTTAAGATGGAGCAATTACAACAACTCCTAGAAGACAAATTACAGAGTGTAGAGAACTCCACCCCTCATACATTTTAATACCAAAGCGAATTTTTAACATCAATTTATGTTAATTTTCTTAAAGCTACTGAAGTTGACATATATCTCGTACCTTTCTTAGAATACTGGTTGTTACTGCAGTTTTTTTGTATGTTTCAAAACGTTCGTTGTTTCTTTAGCAATACTTTCGAATTCCTGATATGAATTCTTGCTTTTGAAAACCGGCCAAATTAAACCCCTGATTTAATGAGATACACTATACCGGTGACTTGAGAACAATTAAAAATGGCGGTGTTAGTTGGAGGACTACCGAAAGAGAGCGGTAGCAAGGGAATTTATATGCATGGCGTTTCTTTGTCGATTCTAGAAAGTGAATATGTATTGGCGGCGAGGTTTAAAGTTGATTCATCCTCGTGCACTGCAACTATCCATTATTCCGTGGGCGAAGTGTGTTCGCTGCAAAATACCAAAGAGTGCACGTAGTCATCTAAAACAAGATCGAGAAGGCAAATGCCCTCACTTTAACATCCAGAAGATAGACGATAATATATTATCAGACCACAGTTTCTGAATTTCACTGAGAATATGGTTCTAGTAAACAACAAGAAAGAGGTATTGCTTCATACATTATGTATGTAATCAAGGAGATAAATATTCACTACTGTTGTCAATGATACCGTGCAAAATTCATTTAAACGCGATCTTTACATGACGCCCACGTAAAGGATCCAACCTGTGAATGAAACGCATCATTACGTAACGGTGCTCCAACAACTATTAAACAGCATAGGTAGCCGAGGTGGTTAAGGCACGAACTGATAAACGGGAGATCCGCGGCTCAAAGCCCACCAGGACCGAATTCTGAGGTTTTTTCCAGGTCTTCTGAGACCGCAACTGGCAAATGACGATGGCATAGGCTAAACTTTGGCGTGGAAAGTTTCTTTCCTAATTTCCTTTTCACACTAGCATTTCATAAATCAGTGTTCACTGCCTGTGGTTGTAAGAAGGGACGTTAAACTCTCACCAAAAAATGTGTTGCACACACATCACTTTCTCTACTCACTCTTCTGCAAACTATTCCTTTAAAAGCTTATTCTTTAATATCCTTGTCTTTAACACAGGTAAACGTTCATCTAGGATTTACACATTTCTCTGTAGGATACATAGGTATAGGTTATTCATTGGAGGGGGACACCACGCGCACTGCCACCTACAGAGATCTATTGTGGCTAACACCCCCCAGGAAGATGAGATAAGTTAAAGGAACCAACATAGGGCCAACATAGGGTATCTCGGTATCCCATCCAACTGATTAGCTTTTTCATTTCCTTAGATGCCTTGATACCACCGCATTTCGAGTCTGTTTGCGGAATTTCGGGATAATCAGAAGATTTAGACTTCCGATACCAATTTTGATTTTACTTGGTTTGAAGAGAGTGCTTTTAAAGAAAGCACTTTGACTGTTTATGAGGTGAGAATTCGTTAACCATGTTAACGAGCAAAGCTCAGGATAACAAATGTTTCTGCATGAAAGTTGTGCAGCATTTTCCAAGGCTTATACTGATATTGTCCTTGGAGATAGGCCATATATGCTTGGGCCTTCGATTGGGTCCCTATTAGGATCCATCTGTGAACCACACAAGTTGGTCACATTCTTTATCAGGCGTAGTTCCTTCCAACCAGTCTTCTCGAGTTACCTTACCAAGTTTTACCTTAAATGGAGGAGAAGGGCAACATTGGATGTTCATTAGATCAGATCGCATACTACTGAGATATTCTGTAAATTTAGAACAGAGGCGTGTCCAAAAATTGAGCAACTACCTCTTGTGGCTGTAACATCCGCCGAGCAATAAATAATTATAATAACAATATCCAAAGGAATAGCGAGCAGAATAAAGTAATGAAGGCAAGCTGAATAATTGAAAAGAGAAATGTTAAACAAATAAAATATGAATGTAATAAATTAAGTAACAAGAAAGGGGAGGTAAAGGGGATATAAATAAAACATAACAAGGCAAAGAAATGGAATAGAACGCAAGAAATAAGTGATTTAATATAAAGAAAATTAAATAAATTGTAAAACATATGTAATAATGTAATTCTGTGAGGATAGAAGGGAGCTAAACGTGTGCAAATTAGCCAGTTTCGACAGCAACCACATGGAAGGTCATTAAGAGCCCTTTGAAACCAAAAGGTAACGTGTACGTGCAGGGAAAATCCCACTGCAGGGTGGAGCGATGTCAAATAATACCTGGGAAAACCGGAATCGCTCAAGCAAACAGAAAATGTAGTAAAAATTAATAATCAAATAATGTTAGACGCCAGATGAGACTAACATTCGACATTATTGTAGCCAATAACAGAAAAGAAAAAAAAATTGAGCCAGCAAATACAAATTTAAGAAAATCGCGTGCGTAGGCTGGGCTAAAATAGAAAAGGGGGTGAAATAGGAATTTATCTAGGAGCAGAGCACAGTTTCAGAGGTTGGAGAAACATCGTCATTTCGTGTCGTTCTGTAGGTAAAGGAAGTTGCGTCACTCGATGTCAAAAATGCGAGAGCAGGAATCCACGCTAAGTTTTTCGAAAGCCTTAAGAAAGCCTTAATAAAATCATATTATGGGAACCGGAATTAAGGAAGGGAGAATAATTTATAGCACGCGTAAATTGTAGACGGGCTCATAACTTAGATCTTGTGTGAAGGGAAGTTGGAAAAACAATAAAGTGTTAAAGATTTTCTCGTATGGATGATCACATAAAGGGCAACATGAAGGAGAAAACATTTTCTTCCCTATCCACACCACACTAAGATACCCATTTTCTACCAGAGACGAGAAAGTTCGACCCTTTTGCAAGAAACCTTTCCATCACCTCACTACCTAACACCCGATTACCACTATGCTCTTCAACTTCCTGTTTCCACTAAGCGGTAGGCAGTAAGCCTAGCCTCCGCTTGTAAATAAATGTCCATGAGTCCCAGAAGAGCCTCCAATGTGATGGTTGGAGTGCTTCTGAAGGGCGTTGTAATACAGAGACATACAAATCTCTGTATCTTGGACTACCTCCATAATACCGTAGTTTGTACTGTTTTATCCACCAATGGATGGCGTCATAAGATACTTGGGGCCTAACCGTTGCAACATATAGCCAATGGCTGATGTGTGGCTCCATGCTGATGTGTGGCTTTCTTCCAAGAGTGTGTTTGATGGTTACAAGGGCCATCTATGCCTTTTTAAATTCCTCCTGTTAATAAAAGGAACATTTTTTTCTGTTGGAATTGACGGACAGATCTTCCTACATGCACCTGATTTATCATGTGAAAGACTACGAGGCGTTTGGTCCGTTTGGACATAATGACAACATCGCTCATGAGACAAGTTTTTTTAATGACAGTCATATGTGTCTCCATATTATATACTTTACTTTTCCACATAATCGCCGTTCACATTTATACACTTATTCTAACGCTGCACCTGCTTCTTTAACCCCTCGACATAGAAGTCTGTCGCAGAGCCATATTTAGAGGGGGGTTTCTAGGGTTCAACCCCACCCGAAACTTCTGACAGTTTTATTTATTTAAATTCATAGCAAACCAATATGGAAAAATGTCGTTAGATAACAATAATTCTATTGCTAGTAGCACATTTACAAGTAAAAGGGAAACTTAATATCGTCGCCTTAGATAGTTAAGGTGGCCATACATTCCGGTTTTTGAAGCAGTCTCCATGTTTTGTGCTGTAAGGTGGAATATATTCATACTGGTGAGTTTTTCTTGTCTATATAATGTATCCAAGCAATTTTCTTATCCATGTAACGTCTATATACTACGGAGTAGGTACAAGGTAACTGTGTGGTGTTCTGTTAAGTTTAGATCTACTTGTGGAAACCCCCCCCCCGAAATTTTTTTCTGGGTACGGGCATGGTCTTTCGCCTGGGACTTGAACCAGTTGGTAACGTTCGTCTTGAGTTAATCGTCGGTTTGAAATCGTTGTCCACCCAGCCACCGTTTCAAATACAAGAGGAGGAAATAGTCTTGGTGCCCGGTCGGGACTGTACGGAGGGTGTTCAAAGAGTTCCCAACGAAACTCTAGAATCTTCTCTTTGGTTTTGGCAGCGGTGTGCGGGCGTGCGTTGTCGTGTAGGAGGATGATGCCAGACGACAGTTTCCCGCGGCGTCGACTTTGGATCGCACGTCTCAGTTTGATAAGCGTTGCACAGTGAACGTCAGCTGTAATTGTTGACCCATGGTCCATGAAATCAATTTAAAGGACACTCTTTTCGTCCCAAAACACGGTAGCCATCATTTTGCGATTCGTGTACGGCGATTACTTACACTTTTTTGGTTGGGGTGAACCGGAACGGCAATGATTGTTGTTTCGATTCTCCGTTGGTGTACGCTATCCGTGTCTCGTCGCCCGTAACAATGTGGGAAAGCAAACCATCGAGGTTGAGGCGAGGTTCGAGCAACATTTGGGAATTCATCAGCCAGACCACTAATCGTCAAACGCCGATCATTTCGAAGTTTTTGGTTCATTTGCTCAACGATGTCGTCCGTCCGAATACTGGACCTACCACTCCGCTGTTCATCGTGCACATTTTGGCGGCCATTTCAAAATTCTCGACACCAGTGTCGAACTTGCTTGTCACTCATTGTGTCCGGTCCATACACGAGGCATAACTCACGATGAATGTCCGCAGCTGACGATCATTTTGCCAGCAAAAATCTAATCACACCGCACACTTCACAACTGGCGGGATCTACGATTGTTACGGCCATTGCGACCTGCTCACACCGACTGGCAAACGCCTACTGCGTCACACTAACACTACGGCAGGTTTCTCAGGAATCGGTAGACAGCGCTGCACGCGTGAAACGTCATTCAGGTCTACCATCCGTTAAAGATTGTTCACCGGACCTTACTTTTGGAATACGCCTCGTACATTGGGATATGGAAGTTTTTTAAATCTTCTGCTGCGGCTGAGAATCAAATAAGGGTCGCATATAAACGTACACAGGGATGGACATTCTTACTTATACTTTAGCAAATAAAACTCAATTAATTGTTATCAACATCAATGTATAATAACGTTATACCTTCGTTATATGTCCTTCCCGCTGACATTGGATTTTGCTTCTCTGCAGCCAAACGTGCCCGTACTTGCTTCTTAAAACTAGGTATAAAATTCTACCTTATAATCAGGCATAGGAATTCTTCAGCAGTTGACTTGAAGTTATCTACACTGAAGCCATATATCAATACAATGAATGTAAACAATAGCGGTCAAGATTTAGTGACAGGCAGGTAAAATCGGTCTGGTAATGCTGCAGCAAAAGACTATGAGAGATAGAGCTTGTTATCTGCGACGTCTCTGCCCTAATGTCCAGTCTTTTCGTTCTGGCTTTAATGCTTATATATTTCCATGCATGCTGATAACAAATGCTGGAATTGTGGTCCGCCTAAGCTAAACGAGTATTGTACAGGGTGAGCTCATTCTGATTCACACAATTTAATTCGGCCCCTTTGTTTCTAATTACATTTTGCGTTCTCCTTAAGCTCCTCCAAAGTAATTATTTGTTTTGTATACATTGTTCCTTAGTTACAAACATCACAGTCCGTTGTACCAGGACCATACAACTCTCTCTTTAAACACTTCCCTAAATCACGTTGAAATCACCCAAGTTATTTCTTTTCTTCCGTCAGCTGATTGAACATGAGGTCAGGATATCATTTAGGTACTGTGTGGTCATATAATATCGGACCCATTACAAATCTTGCGTTAATCGTATACCAAACATGGGGAAGTTAGCTTGCCTAGACACGGAGGGGCATAATCCTGTGCGAGTACTATATATACAAGAAACCCGAAATGTGACCTAAAACGTATATTGTTGAAAATCAGTCCCGTTTTCTTGGATTATAGGTACATAATAGCTAATTATACATAATATCTCTGTTTCTTTTTCTATTCACCTTTTACTACTGCGACAAAAACAATTTATTGATGCTTTCTTTTTTAATCGTTGAACTGTAGATTATTTAACGTTGTTTTTCATTAACTTTTACATTGAACACACATATTCACACTATCACACTCTGTCGCATCCTTGGAAGATGCTGAACTTAAATACCAGTTTGGTTTTTAACCAACTTTTCGTTTTTGAATTATGCTGTTCACAGACATACACACGGATCTTTTTCTAAAAGTGTTCTTTTTGGGTTCAGGGTCTTCAAAACATACATTTCCGGTGAAATATTAACAGAGAAGTTTTGGGTGGAATGCCTACATTACTTCCCCTACTTTCTATACTAGTAGAGAAAGTAAATCTTGTTTTGGTTTGGGGGACCTCAAAACATGTATTTTCGGTAAAATCTCGACAACAAATTTTTGGGTAGAATGCAACACTACTTGTACGTGGCAGAGAAAGGAAAAAATTTATGCTCAAATCGTTAAACTTTTTGGCTATCTTAAGACCATGACCTGGGATAAGGCTCACAAATCAATAGTTTCGTCGGAGCACAACTTTAATATTCAATTTAACATCACAAGGTCACGTTGGCTTTTATTAATTCCACATTAACAACTATCATTATTCAAAAATGTACTTCAAATGATACTTCATCGTGAGGCACAATTTAAAACTCACTTCATATGATATTAGTATACACTATCGATAAGAATTAGCTTCGAAATTGTGTCACCAGGTTATACTAGATAGCTAAAGCAATACTCGATGCATTGCCTTCTTTTTACCATTGATTTGACAGTCTATGGCATTAAAGTTTAAAATAACACTTTTAGTTTAAAAAGTATTTTTAAAAATACTAGAAGTCAAATGTTAATGTTCTAAAATGTTCCTCTTGATACAAGATAATTCACATGTCACTCTTTTCTGCACTTTGAAGAACAAATGCAACTCTTAGTATTCATGAGCCTAACAGTAACGCATCGTTTGCTACACTCACTGGTCACAAGCGAAAACAAGCCATCACAAAATATCAGAATCTTATTTACTTAGGGGTAGATTCTTCCTGAGGTTATTTTTGTTCTCCATTTATCCTTTCTTCCTAAAAGACTCTTGCACTTCCAACTCCAGAGTTCTTCCTACCTGATATCCGATGAATCTTTGTCTGCAGAAGCTTTTACTTGACGACAGTGTCAGGTGGTGGAAGCCAAATATTATATGGAGATGATAACCCAGACTGAAGGCACTCTGTAGATTCTAGAGTATCATCTGACAGGTAGTATGGTTTCACTTTCATCTTGGATTTGCTTTTACTCGTCACGGAAAAAATCTCGTACAAGTTCATATTAATATGTTTTCTTCTGAAAGCAGTGATAAATGTGAACTCCTGGTATCTCATAATAGAGAAACGCAGCAATCGTTATTCACTAGTCATCTGGGAGTTTGCTTATTGTACAATAAGCATGTTCACTGATTGTAACCTTATATAGATAATATACAGTATACAAATAAACATAATTATCTAAGCTTAGTAACTCCTCTAAGAAATGTGGCATTAGCTGAATTACAAAAACTCTACTCTACATGTATTAGCAGTCATCAAATTAGTAGGCGCTTCTTAGTTACTCATTAATACGAGGGTGGATCAAAAAGTAACACACAATAATTTTTTTACAAAAAAGTTTAATAGTTAAAACAACAACAAACATCACAAATAAACTTACATCTTTTACCTACTTTTCGACATAGTCACCAAGTTTCTCAACACATTTCTTCCATCGTGATACCAGTTTCAATATATCCTGTTCCTAGAAGTCCGTTTCCTTGGAGTATAGCCTTCTGCGGACTGCTGATTTCACTTCCACATCTGTCGCAAAGCGTTGGCCAGCCAGGAATTTCTTCATGGAACAAAACAAATCAAAGTCCGATGGTGCAAGGTCCGGACTATATGGTGGATGCTAGAGTACCTCCCAACAAAATTTGGTGATTTTCTGATGAACAGCAACAGCAGCAGCGAGCATTGTCATGAAGAATTTTGACATTGTCAGCATTCATGTTGTGGCGTTTGTCACGAACGGCATGACGCAACTTCATCAAAGTTTTCCTGTAGGCTGCAGCATTCACAGTGGTGCCGTGTTCAGCAAACTCCACCAATACAACACTATGCACATCCCAGAACACCGTCACAAGCACTTTCCTAGCAGATTGAGTCACTTTTAATTTTTTCTTCACTGGGGAACCAGCATGTTTCCACTCCATACTTGCCTGCTTGTTTCGGGCGTGTGGTAGTATGCCCAGAACTCGTCACCAGTGACGATTCCTTTTAGAAAAGTCACGCCCTTCTGCTGTGTACCACATTAGGTGATCCAAGCTCGCAAATATTCGCTGGCCCTTGTGGTTGTCTGTCAGGTGAGGCACCCAGGCACCCAGCGAGAGTAACTTTACAAAATTTCAACATGTCATGAACAATATCATACACTGCAGCATAGAACATGTTGAACTGTTGCGATAAGGTTCGCAATTGCACACGCCGGTCGTTCAAAATTGCCGCCTCAGTGCCTCTGACATTCTGCGGGGTTGCAGCTTTTACCAGCCTTCCGGGGCGCGGCGAATCACTAAGGTTCACACGGCCCTCTAGGAAGAATGCACATCGCCTGGAGATATCGTTACGGTCCATGCAATCATCCTCATATACGCCACGCATGTCCCTGTGAATATCACTCGATTTATGCCCTTTGGCCCAAAAACATCGAACCACACCTCTCTGCTTTTCACACGTGGACGATAGCAACATGCGCGCCATTTTTGTTGCGTAGTTTACCCTTTCCTCGCTAGAGCTGCACATAAAACAAAAAATACCCTCTGTAGTGAAAACTTCAAACTATATCGGTATGAAATTGTAACATTCCAGCTGCTATATCAAGGAAGAAAAAAATGATTGTGATCCGCTCTCGTATAAAGGATACACCTTTCGAACCACCTTCGCCAAAATTCAACAAATATGAATGGAGATCTCATAATCAAAAGGCCCTACCCTTAGTCCCTGCCCGCAAAAGCCGAATTACTATGTTACTAGAAGTGGCTTATTTTTCACAACTCAGAGTTAATGACTCTAATTCAGAAGTAGAGTGTATTACTATTAACATTATTATTATTATTTATTATTATTATTATAAAGGTTTAAAGCCATACTGTATCTAACAAGTTGTATACTTCTACATTTTGATTTTACGCCCCACCAGAACCTCCCTTTAGACAAATTAAGATGCCATAATGATTATCCTATGTTACAAACGGGACTTAAGGCATGTTACACAGCAAGGTTTATAACAATTGGCTGAACCATTCTTGGTGAAAAGGTAACAAAAGGTAACACGCATATTTAAAATGTGATTTTTTGCTTCGGTGGAACCAATTACGTGCACCGATAGGAATGGCTCAGGCGATAACGACCGGGGGCGATTTCCGTTAGAACAGCTATGCCTAGTTTTTTTTTCGAGAACTTTTCTGCTTTTCATTTCCTCTACTTTCGTTTCCTTTCTCTTGCAGGGTTAGTTACGTGGACGGTGGACGTGCTTTTAAGGAGAGAACTGTTTCTACCATGCAATGGAAACTCTGCTCGAACTTAACCATGATGACAGGGGAGGCCAGGGATGTTCAATCTGAAAATGTTAAGAACCCCTGCTCTGAGCCTGCCACCATCAGATATAGCTGCTCTTCCTACTCTCTTGCCTTATTCCTTCCTTCCGGAAAGTAATTAGACGCAGCAGAACCAGCCTTGACTGCAGTTCTAAAATTCTTCTCCGTTTCTAATCACTATCCTTAGGGTATTAGACATGGTAATATCAATTACTCAATCAAATCCAAAGTTAGCAGAACAACTTCGGTTACGTTTTTACCCTACAGATTTATAATATACTTTTCTTATTTATGCTTTGTTAGTATACGAGCTATATAGGTCTGTCTCTATAAAATCAAATCGATGAAATCCTCAGCTTTGTAATTAACCTCACTAGTGCATACAACTTCATTAGAAAGTGTTTTAAGGTATAATGGAAGACATGCACACATCCTTTGTATGGCTGAGAGAAGTTATACTCGGATTATGTAGGTACTGTTGGAATGTTATTGAGTGCACTGCTCTTGTCCCATTATCATGGCCGTCATCTCTCTTCATGAATTGTAAATTATACCATTCGACAAAATCTGCAGAACCTTATCTGGAACACGGAATGCGGCTATAGAAACGGAAATGGTTCAAAATGTTAGTATACCTACCTTGGATAAAATCATATAGTGCGCTACAGGGTGTGGCAAAATCATATACTTACTCGTAACTGCTCTAAGGAAGGTCGTGGCATTTTCCTCGACAAAGGCACATTACATACGGAGTAAGGAATCTAAGCTGCAACCCTCAGATGTATCAAACACATTGGCAACCTCGATAATAATCCATCTTACGTTCAAAGATACACAAGTTCCTGCAATTAAAAGGAGCACATATCACATGATTTAGTGTTTTCTAGGTACAGAGCTTCAAAACCTGGGAATCGTATCGTAAAGGTGAAGTCTTATTCAGAAGTCTAGTGTTTCTCCACCTATTTCCTCTTTGGATAAATACCAAAGTGATTTCTTGCGGTAGATACTGCTTAACATAAAAAATTCAACCCAAAGCTACAGTTTATATGGAAAACGTTTCATTACTTTTTTATTTTATAAAAATAGTTTCAAAAGTATTGTTTAAAATGCTGTATTATATTTGATAGTTGTTCTTCACACTAGCTGTGTGAAGCATCTTTTATCGGTGCTTCGCAATAAATTTGCTCTGAAAGTCTGTCAATATTTACACAATTATTTTATGTTTCTCTACGCACAACCAATGTTTCAGGCATAAAGAATGTGAATTTCTTTCACCGTTGTAAAATTTCAGCCAATCTCTGCAAAACAAACATGCCGAAAACCGGTAAATTATGGATTCACAAACAGTTATATTCAATGTATAATAACGCTCTCTATGTTTTGCATAGTATATGCTTTTCTAAGTAGAGTGCTTCGATTAAATTGGTTTGTGTTTTAACGTTTAAGCTTTTAATAAATATGAATGGAAATACACAAAAACCAGCTTAAAATAATACTGTGTAAATACCACTCAATTTCGGTGATACAAACGCGCATTATTATGATATGGAGCGAAGCGGGTTTTGTGTGCATTCTTGATTATCTGTGGTGATGGCGTACGGTGAAGTAGAATATGTATGTGTAGTTGGAAGATGCTTCATGTTTATATGCCCTATGTATGGAAGCCAATTTGTCGCAGTCACTTCGTGTTATCTTATTGCTGGGCGCCTGTTATTGTTTTATTATTTTGCATTTTGGGTTCATTGTGCTCCGGCTAGCTATTATTATTCGGTCGAGCAAATCTCTTAAACAGGTTGTGTAAGCGGAAAGGATTTTGTTACTCAAAGATAACACTGATAAAAGAATTTGTTTTTACACTTTTATTACCGTCACAATTAAGTTCACATATTGATTCGTGATACACGCCAAACTGAAACTGTTATATTTTCTAATATCACTATAATCACTTATTTACTGCACATTATTAATTCGCGTGTTTCACATTTATAACAAACTTTAAGACGTGAGAGATTCTGTAGAATTGCGACGTGTACTTTATGTATGCTTCCGTTGAACTACGCGACGTGTAACCCGCGAACGATTCTGATGAACTAACTGTGCGACGTATAACGCGTGAATGCTTCTGTTGGACTGACGAAATCTGCCTCTGACTTTAGCTTTTTATACTCCCACACCCCGATATGCCTAAAGATTATAACCGAGCTGCTATTGGTTAATAAAACGCGCCAACATTAGCGTCTATTTTTATATCCAATCAAAAATTACGAAAACATATGCTCTAGGGAAAATATTCCCGCTATTTCTAAGAAAAGCGCGCCCATCTGACGTCATTTGTTTGTCTCTTCTAATTAATATTCAACTCACCCCCTCGCACATTATTATCTGCTCCTATTGTCAGTTTCAGTGAAGCCGTGTAAACTTATTTCCTAACAATGCTTATAATTAACAAACATCTCAAATCAATGTCATACAATAATGATTATTTACACTACAATCACTCTGGCATTTACATTATTGTGATACAAATTACTGCCACAACGGCTATCATTGTAAGAAATTCGGGTGTCATCACGCATATTCCACCTTAAGGCCACATTTATACCTATAGGCTAGTTCGTAATTAACTAGGATTGTGTTTAGTTTCATGTATTTAACTAACTGTATTTTATCCGAGAGCATTAAATAATGGCTACTTAACCGTCCTCATATCGTCGCTAAAAAGACGAACAGGCGTAAGCGACATAAGTGTAATTTTACAGGAGAGCAGTTTAAAGAAAAGTGTGTTTACTTAGGGGCCTACGGCTCAAAAGCATAAAATGATAGATCAAATATAATACAGTGACTCAAAAGTATAATAGTTGTTCTTAATAAGCACTTATGTTAGACTCTAGAATTTGGATACCATATAGGCCAAAAAGGCCTAAATTGGAGATACGTCGGTTTGAAAGATTTCACCCATGATAGTAAGGCGCTTACACCATACACATGATCAATACATTATGCTGATTTTTGCTATTGTTTTGAGCTGTAGCATTATTTATTTCTTTTTGTGTATATTTTTCACGTATATATTTCTATTCTAAGTACATAGTACGATGTAAAGCGTTGGAAGTCAATAAAACAAATAGTGGTATCTACTTATTTAACAACGGTAATATCAAGTATTTAAGTGTATTTTATTTATTTTTAATTATCTGCAGTAATTTAGCAAATTATATATTTGTTTGTTTACACATCCTTAAAGAAACACAACTTCTGAACTTATTTTAACAATAGCAAAATCAAGTGTATAGGTGTGCTATTTTGAATGGCAATAGTTTGATGAATAATGTAGAGTAATATGTTTACAAATGCTATTAGGAAACAAACAGATAAGGAATTCTCTTTAACCATAGCAATATCAAGTATTAATATGTATGCTATTGCTTTTTTTCCAAATTACATAAATAACGTTTTGTTTTGTTTTCAAATGCTTTTAGGAAACGCAAACAAGTATTGAAAATGTCCATGAGTTAATACAGCTTAGAAGTGTGGCAGTTCCTTGTAGAACGTTTTGTAAACAACATCTCTTATTACTGGTGTTGGCTCTTTGCATAACCCCTGTAGATCGCTGTACTTCTCAGCCGAAAGCTTTGTAGATGTGGCATTAACTCGAGACAGAGGAAGCTTCAAAACCCGTGAAGTGTTCCTGGTTTTCAGAGATAGCCGCTCATAATGTTTGGCAAATGAATGATTTTTTACAAAGACGCAAGCGGCATCGTCTGTGGTCACTTTGACTTCTCTGATTGCAGTCCAATCCACTTTGTTTTCAGATTGAAAACCTCGGGGATCGGATCTGTAGGCTCCCTGAAATGCTTTTGTAGTCCAAGAAATCTTCTACCCTTATAGAATGTGCTTCATACGGAGCAGCACTCGAGGAAGTCTCGCAATAGGTACCAGCTAAGAAGGTATGAAGATGTTCCATGCCTGAGTCAGGGTTCTTGAAATAGTGCTGTGGGTAGAATCACCTTCGTTTTGACCATGGTTAGGTTCGAAGAAGCACAAGTTGATAGACAGTGAATTCTTTTGAGTTACTTAGTATGTACAAAAACATGGTCACTACGGTGGTATTCTGACTACTGTCGGCATCAGCAAACAGCCTGACATTACACCGCGGACATCAAGATGTTGAAGGTAGATTCCCACACAGGTTGCAATCTCAGATGATCCCCTTTTGCTGATAGATTCGCTTCATAGAAAGCAAAGACTCTTTGATTCAAATGTTGTAAACCGTGAAATTATGTGCTGACAAACGCATTCGATAGAATACAGCACTTTCTTTGGAAAGGGGAGGCTGAATCACTTGCTGAAGATCAAGTACCGCAGTGTTATCTTGGGTTTTCTTTGGCACCTTTTTGAGCATTGTTTTTCTCATTTCTTACATCATTCTTTTCTTCAGTGTGTTTGTCGTACATATCTTACAACTCCATTTTCTCAGCAACACATAAGCTAAGTTGCACACAAACTGCACTAGTCTTCCTTAGGATACTGGGATGATAGACTCATTGATTTGTATACTCTGGTGTAAGTTTTTGATAACTGGCTTTGACCTGTGAGATGTTATCTTCATTATGCATAGATTACATTTTAGACAGAGTCAGGACTGGATGTAAATATTCTTAGGAATACTCTTCTAGATGATGGTAAGTACATTCGTTATTGTTATTTGAATTCTTTGTACATAGCGAACATAAAAAAGCTGGGCAAATCCCAGAACCTTAATTTTTCAATTGAGAAATTGATAGTTTTCACCGTATGATGGATAATGGTTTCTATTATTACAGTCACTAAATGCCTACTCCAGCTGGTGTATTTCCTTTTCTTGATGACAACACTGTTCCCTTATATTAGTGTTGTCTGCAGATGTAGCATTTACATTTTCAAAACTATCTTGTATGTGGATCTTTAGAACGCTGAGAGCAACATCTATAGACTCCATTCCTGATTTTTCATTCCGATTTTCGTTTGAACCATCCATCTGAATCACCTTCCCATAATAATACTTCTTGTCTGATAACCACTATACTTAATTTCAGCACCTACCTTTAACGCATCACCTTCACTGCATTAAATTTCGTTGCATTATACCACATTCGTAGATCCATCTCTCCGCTTTACCAATAAGTCCATGTTCATAACAGATTGCTGCTTTACTGAGACTGCATTAGTTTGTTGCAGGTGTATTCAGACCAATCAATATTGTTGAAGCAGGTTTTTCTTGCCCAAATTTATAAACACATGTTCATTGTTGGCATCAGGTGGCAAAAATTGGTCTAGAGTGGCTAGCATTACATGAGTACATAGACGTATTGGCCAATTTTAATAATCATAATATCTAACGAAGAGACGTAAGCGACTTGCGAGTCTCATACGCCTGTTCGTCTGAAAAAGAATGAGTGAGCAATGGCGTTTACGACGATAACATGATGTTTACTGCTAAGTAACCATTAGAGATGGAGGTACGCCAGTTTGTCAGAATATAGATACGGTCAAATGTAGTGTATAGGCGAGATATCTCAATTTTTTCGATTTTGGCGCTTACGCCACTTCGTCAATGAGCGACGATATCACCATGGTAATGAATTGATATACTTACATACTTGGAATATTACGTCCACAGAGACGAAGGTTTTTAAGATTGTGACAAAAGCTCAAAATATGAAAGTTAAGCTTTCTCATACACGATATTACTGACTCTGCTAACTTCTCACGATTCAATAGCGCTCATATGCCACTTTTACTTCACCCTCAATTTACTTGGCAACAGCGACACAACAACTGTCGAAGCTGCTACTTCAATATCTGAAGGGATACTTTCTTCAGAATCATTCCGACTTTTCTTGGTTCCAGATAATCTATAAATTCTATTGTTATCGTAAACAAATTAATATCGTTACGTTAGTTGTTTTGTTTACAGACAACATTACTATGACAGAATATTTACTAGATTTTGGTTTACATTGAATCACAGAATGTCACAATGTTTATTGAATGGTGGTGCTATTATTTATAACCAGAGACCGGAAGTTTAGGCATTATAAATCATTAGAACAAGCAGGCAAAAGGGTATTACAAATAGCTAAAATGGGCAGTAAAAGACAATATAGAAAAACGTTACATTATGCCTACTTATTTATTAGATTGCACTATTCAGACAATCGCACAATCAGCATATTTATACCAACATAAATTATTATATTTATTATTTTTTAAAGCAACTTTAAAATATTAAACAAAATGCTAATTGTACCTGACAAAAATGAAAATGTTTCTTGAAGGCACTACAATGCCTTATCGGCTTATTGGTTGCACATGACAACCAAATGCTCTTTTAAATTTTCTGGAGTCATGTTGAGTCTCCTATCAGATAATACATTTTTCATCTGAGAAAATCATATCTCAACATCTATAGAGGTAATTGCGGCAAGTCTAAAACACTGAATTATTGTAGGGTCTAGTTTTACTGCAATAGAATTGTCATCTTGTAGACTTTTTTAAATATTTTTAAGTTTGTCAAGATCAGGAGCTTTCGAAAACACCATTTTACACTTTTCCCTAACTAATGAACCCCATTTTCCTGACACACTCTCCAATCTTTACTTCTAGAATTGAAGATGTTTCATCCTCCAGAGCGAGGACTAGCTTAGTTAAACTCGGGAAATTTGAAGCGCAGTAAACGGCTGCTGAAATATCCCCCATCTCGTTATGATAGTTTCAGGGAGCAGAGGTATATCTGGTGCAATGTCATTAAATGTCTCAATCCTTGACGAGAACTTCATAAAGATCTCTTTAATATTGGAAATCAATTTGTCGAAGCTTCGTATCTCTTCTGCCACCCTGTACTACGCAGGTCACGAGAAGCATGTTTGGAAATAGCACTTTAGTTGTCCCAGCCTTTTTCATGTATGGTGCAGCGTCTGAGATACATTGTGGTATTGAATTTCTTCAGGCCACAGTAACTGTAATGAATTGGTAAATAAATGTGCGAGAGTTGAATTGTTAACTTTTTCCAGGCACTCTACTGTAAGCAAGAATGCTTATTGACTCATCTTCTGAAGAATCTAATGGTCAGCAATGATATTGGCAATCAATGACATTGGCAGTAGGATAAGTTAACTCGTCGATTGAAATCCAGAACTTTTTATTTTTTAGTTCATCTTTAATGATTTTCATTACACCATCGTAACATTCACTTAAGTAACATTTTCGCAAAACTTGACTCACTGGGCACAGATAAGCAATAATTAACACACTTACCTGCAACACTATATATATATATATATATATGAGAATATGAACTGACTGAAAGGCAATAAATGACATAGTTTCGGTGCACCATATTCACTGTAGCAGTTACAGAAATGAATTAAATTCAGGTATAGGCAATTTTTAATAATAACGGAATAAACAACTATAAAAATGCAACAAAAGACATTTATTTCGGCAATTAGGTTTATATAAAACAGGCGGAGAAAGATAACATAAAACTATGGCATTTGAATCACAAATATGTAAATCGTACACATTCACTTTCAAATTTAAGATAGATTTAACACATTTAAAAAGGCATTATGCCAAAGTCCCAGTCCCTGTTTATAAGTCAACGATCGTATCATGAACGCATATAAGGTGTATAGCCATTATTAGATGGTCGCGAATAAAATTTTGAACGAACCAGTGGGATATTAGCATTATTACCGCTCTCATGTACTTTCAGAACTCGGCTTACGCTTCGTGCGTGCAAAACACATTCGAGCGACAATGATGTTCACATCCCACTAGTTGTGTAAATAATACGGTTGCAAATGAGAATTAATCAGTATGCATTTGTACTTCCTTCCTTCAATATTATACCGAAGTATTTTAAAAGGTTACTTCTAAACGCACCTACAAAACGTTTATTCGCCACTTTTAATAACTCAGGTCTGTAGACATCGTGAATGTAGTGAGTAGGGGATACTCAAATGACCCCGGGAGTCAACTGATTTAAGGGCGGCTTTCATTTGTCGTATGAGAATAATGGGCTGTAGAGAAAAGGACTTATCCATACCTCACCCCAACCGAGCATCAAATTCGAGCCCTCTGGCTTAGAAGATAGACACACTACCAACACAGTTTTATAAATAGGTTTATTTTTGGAATAGGTTATGAGAAGTAATCATTGCAAACAATTAGATAAAGGTAGTGATGAACGGAGGGGGCTCCGAAACCGGGGCAAAGCACCGCACGCAGGTACCTCATGCTTCTACCGTGACCCCTGGAAGGGAGGGATGAGGAGAGAGTCCCGAAGGGCGAACATATCCGGATGTCGACGGGTGCAAGCATAGACAGGGTCCATAATGATTCCAGTTTGAACGAATCCGACGCCGCCCGGGCCCACCCACAAGCCCCTAATCCCCGGGAGCGCCTGCCAGAGAGCACCCGGATGCGGGTCCTAACGGAACTGTCCCTGGAATGATGTCAGGAAGCAACTCTAGAGAGCACGCCACCGTCCAGCCGCAACCCACAGAACACTGTTGCCTGGTCCTACACCCTAAAATCGATGGCAAGAAAGATAATGGGTACAGGATATGAGGGCAGGAGAGTCGTGATAGAAATGAACCACCTTCTGAGTATTTTTGTATAAGGGACCCATGGTCTCCGGTCTATCGTTACAGAGTAATAATGTAATTATGATTTATTCGGGTTGTTACTCCTATCACCTTGTTTCTGTGAAAACACCTTCACAACAGTGAAGAAGCCTGTATAATATGCAATAGCCAAAACGTGCAAAACACAACAAGGAATAATGGACATCCCGCAGACGAAACACGTACACTTATCACAGTATGTTCAATCTGAACTGTCAATGTACAGCACAGTACATAACAAATGCAGAACTGTTCCTTTACAGGTATTGCTTAAAATGTCGGTCACAATGATCACGGCAGAGTGTACAGAAACGCACCATCGACTGTCTTACACGCTCAGCATTCCAGGAGTTTGGCGTACTACTTCCGCGGCTGCGGTAATCCTAGTAACAGGTCCATGCGAGTATTGACCGGAGTCTCGTAAACTAGGCTCTTCATATGCCGCCAGATGAAGTCCATTGGTGCCATGTCTGTTGACCGAGCTGGCCATAGAACAGGATCACTGCAACCAATCCATTGCCATCCAAACTGTACCTCATGTTCCTAACATCGAGTGCTAGGTGTACCGGCGCCCCGTCATGTTGAAACCACATACGCTGATGAATTCTCAGCGATACATCTTCTAGAAACTGTGGGAAGACATGTTGAAAGAACGTTTTATACACGATTCCGTTCAATGCATCAGGAAGTATGTAAAGTCCAATCACAAAATTGTTGACAATACTAGCCCACACATTCCCGGCAAACTCCTATTGATAGGATCGATACAACGTGCGTGTGCATTTTTACTTTCTCTACTACGTATAGTAAGGAGGGGAAGTATTGTATTCCACCCAAAAATTCGATACAGAGATTTCACCGGAAATACATGTTTTGAAGCCCCCTGAATCCAAAAAAAAAGCATTTCTGGAAACATGTCAGTATGTGTGTCTGTGTCTGTCTGTGTGTCTGTGAACAGCATAACTCAGAAACGAACAGTCGGATAAACACCAAACTTGGTATTCAGGTTCAGTATCTTCCAGAGATGCAACACGAAGGTTTTCTCAAAAATGGCTCTAACGAGTTTGATTAAAATATCACATGTTTAAGATATTTTCTGGACAAATAAAATGTATATCTTGAATTTTCTGGGAATGTTTCTAAAAGTATTCTTCCTTGTGAACGACTTTTGCATAACTGGTAAACCATAAGAGATAGACAAACGTTTACTACACAAAAATGTAGATCGCGTTAAAATACACAATTTATACATATACATTTGTTTTGTTGAGTGAATCATTTTCGAGATATTGCTTGTTATTCCCTTAAATTTTTCAATACTTATTTTCTCAAATGGGAATTCGTTATTCATTTTTTTGTCTTGGATATGCAAAGAGTATTAATCTGTGGCAAAGGGAATGGCGCTGCACATGGCAACCAGCTATTAAGAGATATGTATATGCTTAAAGGCTACTGTATTTTTATATTGCCCTTGCAAATACAAAACAAGGGGAACATAGTACGCCTTAAGCAATAGTCAAATATTTTTAGAACTGATCGCTATGTGTAAAATGCAATTCTCGTTGCATGTCAAAAGATCGTTTCTGCAAATGTTTATCTCGATTAATATGAAATAGATGGAGAATAAGAGTTTGTTAAAATAGTTTGTACAAGAGTAGAGAAAGTCTTGTGAGTTTAACACATAAGATTTTTTATGTCCTGGACATGCAAAGAGAATCGAGTGCGCCACATAGCAACCAGCTCTTAAAAGATTTGACTATCGCTTAAAGCCTACCATATTCCCCTTGCACCTACAAGAAAATTAGCAATAAGATTAACATCTCGATTAACATGAAGCATATGGAGAATAAGCGTTTGTAAAAATAGTTTGTACTAGAGTAGAGAAAGTCATGTGAGTGTAGCACATCAGATTTTTCGTAATCCTATACACGGCTATTTCTACTGTTGAACATGCCATCTCTTGTAAACTTGGCCTCGTCTGTAAACAACATCTAAGCAGGAAAGTTGTGGTTTTCTGCACATTGCTGTAGTAACCAATTTGCAAACTACACTCGAAATGGGAAGTCCGTTTGCTAAATGACTGCAACTTCCGTGGATGATACCGGTGCAATTGCTACTCATGTACGATTGTCAATACAATCGATTGGCTTGTGTTCACAGCACCGACTATTACCGTCAGGATTGTCGCCATCGCGTATAACACATTCTCTTCCAGATCGGGTGTTCTGGCATACCTCGCACGGCCATTATCTTCCATTCTAACACGGAAGGATCCAATTTCTCATAGGTGCCTATGATGCAGGTACAGATGAAAAATTACTGTTATATGGCTTCCGTCGGTGCGGGAACAGCGCAGCATAGCGTCGCTGTGCCGCTCTTCCATTGCATTCAGTGAACCCATACATGAGGTGTATATCGGCCAACTTTTCACCAATAAATCTATTCATACTGCTGTGTATCAGTGTTAAAGCACAACTAACACTGCCGAAAAACGAAATTTCTATACAGAACCAGCCGTATTGAATGCAAACTTGAGGGCAACGAGCTAAAGAGGGCTATTCTGTTGTCAACAGTAGATACCGTGAGCGAATGGAAACAATTTGTTTGTAAACAAGACACAAAGCGCATATCTTCGACATTTGTACTGTTGTACAGTATTTTCATTGCAATACAGGCCTAAAGCTAACTGGAGCAAGAAATCAAATGAAATGCAATTGGTTTGTAACGAGCCGCCGAAAACCTTATATCAAAATACTCAGAAGGTATCCCTGAACAAACTCTTAGAGTTTGTCGGTGGAGTTTTGGTTCATCCTGTATATGTTGAGATTCGTATGACATTTGGAGTTTGGAATTCAGAAAGCTTTTATTTACTTTTATCCCTTTTGTTCCCTTACCTCTGAAGGTTTTTGGGAAATATAACTACGAAGTTTTGGAACTTCCAGTAAGATCATCTTATTTTTAGGCAGTCTGTTCATTCATAATGGATGAACAAGCTTTCGAAATATCGCACAGAGTAGGTACACACTTGGCTGAGCACTAAGCTGAATGTAGCTTATGCAGATATAAGATGGCGAATCTGACAACCAAGGGCGGTCAGACAAGTGTTTCATTATTAGGAACGTAACTTTGTCCATTTCATCCTGTTTCTCTCCGCATCAAGTCCCATCATATTATCAGAACATGCAGCATAATAAATTATAACAAAAAAAAGGGGGTTGATAGCATCTTGGATACCACTACCTACAGCAGAACTTAAATAGCTGCTGCCTTTTTGTTTTTGCAACGCAATGCGGGGTCATTTTAGCCTCAATTGGATGTTAATGGACTGCGTTCCCTAAGTATATTTCGTGATATAAGATTATCTATCAGGATTCTTGGCGGTGTCGTAGAGTTCGGCTGTGAATTTTTTCTTTTATATCTTTTTCTTTAAAGAATGGAGGAATTTTCTAAATGTGTAACAATGTCGCCACAAACAAGTCTGTCCAATTATGGAGAAAAGAAACAATTAAAAGCTTGCATTAAACTTGCTTTATACTGTTTGTGGCGCAAAGGCCCTACAGGCATGTGATTTAGAGTAAATCAATTGTGAGCTTTGAAGTTAATCTTCTCCGTCTCGGAATGTTTTGTTTTTACTTTCTCTACCACCTGTTTATGGTAGTTAAGAGTAGGTATTACATTCCACCCCCCCAAAAAAAACTCGATTTGATTTTAGAGAAAGGTGTGTGTGTGTGAGCGAGAGAGAGAGAGAGAGAGAGAGAGAGAGAGAGAGAGAGAGAGAACAGCATAACACAAGAGCAGTCGGATGGTTATCAAATTTGGTACTTGAAGGAGGAATTAATTGAGGTGTGATGTGGGTTATCTACTCCTTCGTTGTCCTGAGTTCGTCTCTGCCCCAGCTCAGGATCTCTTCCTCTGGTGTTCTGCAATTTATATTTACCTTATTTAAAATTCCGCTTCGGTAAATATGTTGGTAGTACGGTATCCGCCGGCTGTGGCAAGCTTATAGGTTTTGGCGGTGTACAACCCTAGTGATTGTTATTTATTTCTAGCTGTCGTTAGTTTATAATTTTCAGTGGACGTTTTACTTTAATTTAATGATATTTGTCCGGCTAGTAATATGGTTTTTGAAATACATATCTGCTCATCGGTGATCATAAAAGTCCTTTAATCTATTAAGGTTTTTCTAAAGTGTTTTAAGAAGGTAAGACAGTAAATTACAATGTCAATAATGATTCAGTTTAAAATAAATGTAAACTTTTACCAATATAGTAATTACCTTTTTTTGTTTCCTATTTTAATTACTCCATGCTTTAAGCACAATAGTTCACTTTATAACAATAATATTGATTGAAATATTATTTTTATATATTCGCGATATATTAACAATTATATATTAAATTAATTTCCTTTATCTATTTTAACTCGCTCTCTTTGAAAATTGTTGTAAGTATATAAAACAAAATTGAAAGTTGTTTACTCTTACATTTGTTTGCTATGTTTACCGAAATAAATCTTGGAATTATTTACAAACTATTTGCACTGAACATTTTTACATTGAATACAAATAACGATTAACAATACCAGTTCCTTATTATATACATTTACATTTTAAATTTCTCTTTTAAATGCCTGTTTGGACTTTTGTTATGTATTTCTTTCTATAAAGACTTTGTTTTTGTTCGTTTAGCATAAGGTATTTTCCTTTAAATCACCATGCAATTGTCTTCTACTTATTTCTTTCATACAAAACATTAATTTCTGATTGAGTAATTAATTTATAACATAAAACATCTTTGAAAGTCTTTCGTTTAATACAATAATTCCTAGTAATTCACAATTTAAAACTTTTAACACAGTAAGATCTAACCTTATAAATATATTAAGCATCGTTTATGTCCTTGAATTACAATTCTGATTTGCTTTTATATGAATTTAATTTCCCATGTCACTTTCGACTCATTTAATTTCTGCGTCATACTTAAGTCCCGTCCTTTATTTGGACACATTCGTTACGTTTTATTTTCTCAAAATGGCTCCAACGATTGTAACTAAAATACCATATGCTTATATTTACACTAATAACAAAATTTTACCGCTATTATACAGAGGGACGAATCTAGAATCTGGTTGGAAAAAAGTCAAATTCTGACCATCCTGCATGTTAACATTTTCATTACTTGATACTTAGATAGTTTAGGGCATCCTTTAGTGCCTATCTTAACTCTTTATATTTCAGAAACATTCGTCTCTGGTACACAGTCAAAGTTGGGAGATGAGTTAATCATGTGGTTGCAGCTGGATAAGGCTGCAGTTCCATTATAGTTTTAGAGTAATGTTGTTCACATGTGGAGAGAAAAGAACCATTATGGATATTTGTACTACAGTTATGTACTACAGATAATTAGAAGTCATTTACTTCAACTATACTTTTTATCTACTGTTTATTCTATAAGTGTGCGGACACGATTAACTACTTTTTACATTCAGTCAGGCCTACACGTTGTAACACAGACGGTAGAGGTCTGAACATCCTTAAAAAACAGAGGAACTAATGTAGTCTACTTGTTAAATTATTGAGTGCATACTTTTGCACAATTTTGAGATACCTAACCTTTTTTCAGAACCTTGTTATGGATCTATCATTTTCTGCCACGAGTTATATGAAGTTAGCACTGCTGATACAAATCACGCACTAAGCAATTACTTAATTAAATTTTTTTCTATTTAAATGTATTCTGAGGATATAGTAATGTGTACAGAATATTTATTAAAACATGTGTGTCCAAATACAGTAAACGTTGGAAGCAGTGCCACAGAATTAAAGAAATGTTAGTAAACCTTCTGAATGGCTAAGCGAACCGTAAGTTTCCCTGATTTGGTTTACAAATATACAGATACCCTAAAACAGGTGAGAGATGAAGTAAAACCATCGATATAAAACAACTGGGAGACCATGGAAATAGTTTGCAGAAAGTGGGCCAAACGCATAAATTTGCAGCCGTTAATGGAGGCCTATCTGGAGATGAGATAGTTTTCGCTGCTCACTGCACCTTGCAGTCTTTCAGGAAATGAGATACTGCTGGTATAATGAGGGAAGTATTCCAGACCAGTTCTACAGGAGAACGAATATAAAAAAAAACATAAATATCTAGTATTCGTACTGATACCAAAGCTTATAGTGAAGAGGCACTGGCTTTGCTGGTAGAAAACAAATTACTAATTAAGCAGCAATACATAAACATTCGGAAGGACTCCAAAGATAGAAACAGTGACATCTGTAATATAAAGAAACGAACATAAGTTTTTGCTGATCGATTTTGATAAAAATCAAAACAATTGTGTATCTGTTTAAAACTACATTATAAGGCATACTGTAACTTTTACACAGTTTTCTATAACAAACTGTTAAACATGAAAAAGGTTATCAATTTTGTTTGAATTCACTCCCCGTAAAGGGGAAATTTCTCTTATCTAAATGCAGTCAGGATTTGTGCATAATACCAGATTGTTATATGTAACACACATACAAAATTTTGTCAATCTATTAACAACGGAATAATTTACTAATGTTGTCTGATTCACCCTCTATAAAGAGGTAATTACTCTTAACCAAATGTAGTCAGCATCTGTACATAATAGCAAAATGCAACTTGTAACTCTTATACAAAGTTTCATTCATATCTGATGAATACGAAGATAGTTACTAATTTTTCTAACAATATCAACATTCCGTAACACTGTGGATTAGTTTTAATCTTTTAGTATTTTGCCTCAACTGTTAAGTCACCGTTGGTTTGTTACTCGTGATATTTAGCAGAAAGAATTTTAAAGGCAACATATAGTGACCATTTTTTAAAGATCTGACTATCGCTTAAGCCACCAGTATTTATCTTGTACCTATAACGAAATGTAGAATAAAGCCACTTCTGTAAACTTCATCCCCATCAATATGAAGGAAATAGAAACATTGGCCTTTGCAATTATAGTTTAGAAAACAGAACATAAACGATACTGAGTAGAGAAAGGCATGTGAATGTAAGAGATCACGTTTTCAAATGTTTTTATTTTTTCTACCACGAACATAGTAGGTAGAGAAGGTAATGTATTCCGCCCAAAAACTTGATATCGAGATTCCACCGGAATTACATGTTTTGTGGATTCCTGAATCCAAAAAAAGCATTTTAGAAAAAGGTCCATGTTTGTGTGTGTGTGTACGCGCGCGCGCACGTGTATGTGTGTGTCTGTGAATAGCATAACTCACAAACGAAAATTTGGATAAATACTAAACTTGGTATTTAAGTTCATACCTTTCAAAAGTGCAACACGAAGTTATCTAAGAAAATACCCCAACTCCAAACTACCTCTTACAGGTAACATTTTTTTGAATTTTTTTATTTTCCCAAAAATGGCTATAAGGATTTTGCTTAAAATTCCATATATTTAAGACATTTACATGACAAATGAAATATTTATCTTGCATTTCCTGGAATAGTCTGTGAAGTCCACTTCTTTCAGAAGGAATCTTGTGTAACTGGTAAACGTTAAGCGATAGACGAAAACGTACTACACAAAAAACGTAGTTCTGTTTTAAACACAATTTGTTTAAAATAACTTTATTAATGGTATAAGCGATTTTCGAGATACTCCTTATTAATGGTTCGAATTGTTCAGCACCTTTTATAAAAGTCCTGTCGATATTCAGTTATTTCTTGTGATTGCATGGAAACAGCGTGGAATTTTAGGGCCAGCATATAGCTTTAAGTTCTTGAAGATTTACTATCGTTGTTCCCTTTGTATCTATAACGAAATGTACAATGTAGCTATTCTGATAAAGGTATATCTTAATTAAAATTAAGCAGATAGAAAAATAAGCTTTCGCTAAATGGATTTGTTTTCTCGTTTCGTAGTCTATCACCCATCTCTCTCTCTCTCTCTCTCCCTCTCTCTCTGCCTCTCTCTGTATTAATCATACTAATGCTCATATCATTTATTTTTTTGTAGTTTAATTTCTGAATGATCGGTTTCACATTAATTTCTGTTCTAATTGAATAATTATTTACATTATCCCACTTTATATTTCCTTTTGTTCTTCTTAAAAGTGTAATTTCTGCCCTTATTTCTATGATTATTATGGGTATTGATGGATACCTTATTGCAGGTTACTATTCTGCAGATAAGTACGAGAGATGTTGGGGTAGCCGACATTATGCTGTAAAGATTTGATTATCTGCTTTAAAAGTAGCATATTATTATTATTATTATTATTATTATTATTATTATTATTATTATTATTATTATTATTATTATTGGTCACCACCATTACCACCACCAGTATTACAGACACATCCACAGTTCTTCACCTTGATTCCATATAAGATGCCTGACTTGTATTCAAAGTGTACTTCTGAGTTTTCATTTTGGAGTTTTGCTGTTCATAACCTCACTGTCCTTCTCAAAGCATGAACCTTTTGCTTTCAATATTTTTAGGGTTTTGGGGGACCCCAAAACCTGCATTTTGGGTGAATACTCCCACTGAATTTGGGGTGAAAAAGAATACTTCCTCAGCGCTTCACAGGTAAGACATTCATAAGTCTGGAGAGGACTATGGAGATATAAGAATATTTCTAGCTTCAAGATATTCTGCAGTTACCCATGAAAACCATAGTTGAAGAATTGGCATTAGTCAGATTCACAGCCAAGTAATATCGGGTGAAGGTCTTCCGGAATTTTCACAGAGTGTAAAAGAAAGAAATAAAGTAGATACTCTATTACGACGGGGTGTTAGAATTCTTAAATGAATATTCTGACTTCTTTCTGCGCGCTTTTCCCCTAATAGTCGACTTTCAATGGACAGAACATGTATTAGTGGTTTGTTAAAACTACTCCCTCGTTATCAGTGCGTTCAAGTTTACACGATACTCGGCATAGTGTCATATATGGAAACCAGGATTAACATTACTTTATTTAAATTTTGATGCTGCAAATTTCGGAATAGCGATATTCCGAAACACAGCTGAAGCTCAAAAGCATCTCGCAAAAATGTTTCCCTCTGATTCATATTTTACAGTGAAGACTAGCAGTCAACGTTTTCAGCAGTTTAGTGTAAAAGTTTGTGAAACCACTAAAGAGTAAGGGATGTACAAGTTCTTCTGTTTTATGTTAATTGCTATTAATGAACTAGGGTGTTAAGTTAATCCAACTTCGTGATACTCATGTTTCATAAACCTTCGCTAGCACTCGGAACGATATCTAAAATTTTTCATGCCATCCTGCCCGTTATGTGCTAAACATGTGGTTGGGTTTTGGATTTTATAACATAGAAATACGTAAGTGCGTGATAGAGTATTCTAACGTTTTGGCCTTAGAAAATTATTGTCAGTGTAACTTCCCGTATGCATCAGCATTCACTCAAGGCGGACTCAATGAACTGGAGTTTTAGCAAGATATCTGAAACACGTGGGAAAATTTAATACACATACAGGCATCTCATCATGGTGAAAGAGCTTCAACGCGGAAAACTGAAGATTCGTGGTTCGAATCCCGGCAGTGAATTATTCAACTCTGATTCAACTTTTCAACTTAACGTCTACACACAGTTAGTGCGAAAGAACAATTATCAAATATAAATTCGTTAAATTTTTAATGTTTTGTATTCTTTATACGTTTCTCTTTCCACACATATTACTGAAGGGATGCGTACCGGTTGGATTTTCCGAAAGGAAATCCTGAGACATACTTCGGATCCCATCAAATTATTCAAGACTGCTAACCAGGGCTGCGTTCACAAAAACGATCAGTTTAAGTAAGGCAGGCTCTATATCAAGAAATCTGCAGCATGATAAAATTGATTTGAAATCCATTTCAGCAAATATAATGCGACGCATAAGCTTTAACGCGAGGTCACGAACAGCTTTACACTTCTTTTGACGCTGCTCTATATGAGCGCAAAAGGAAATTTCGAAGAAGAAAAAAAAATGGATATAAAGAAGATTAGTATCCAAAATGTTGCTGCCATAACCTCTATGTGTTATAAATGATAGCACATAGCTTATACGAACTGGTTAATACCATAAAACTTTCCGCTGAAACAATGGAACACATAATGAGCAACAAGAATAATTTCAATGAAGGAAATAAGAACATCGGGCAAAGGTGTGGAGAAATAAGGATTGATAAACATCCTAACATTAATGCGAGTTATTTGTGTCTATCAATTGCCAGAAAATTAG
Organism: Deroplatys truncata; assembly: GCA_030765065.1. NCBI lineage: Eukaryota > Metazoa > Arthropoda > Insecta > Mantodea > Mantidae > Deroplatys > Deroplatys truncata. The sequence continues at coordinate 132,875,255 of CM060978.1, forward strand.
CTCATAAGAATATAAGAAAATCAGCAGTAGCTAAATTCTAGCACCATTCTTAAGTGATAAAGTCTCGTGTTCGGGGTGGGGAAGGTGATTCCTCAAAATAAGCTGAAGTAAATAGAAATCATGTAATTTTATTGAAATTAAAGTTATTAAGAAACAATGAATCAAATTTAAAATAAGTCATGCGAGTAATTTAAAATAAGCAACACTACTTTTGTTCAACATATTATTTAGTAATGACATTTAAGTTTAAATGAGAGGATAATATAACGTGTTAGAATACATCAATAAACAAATAATAATTAATTTTCACCGTAGAAAAATAATATTTTCTGTACAATTTCGTTATTGATAATTTTTAATTGTATTTATCAGAGTATTAAGTAGGTTTGTACCATTACTTCAGTTGAGAGAGTCGCACGCATCATTATGCCTTAGACATTGAAGTTGTCTCGTTTTATCAAATGTTTACAAAAGAGCTATTCAGCTGGCGTGTTTAAAATCTAAATGAGTATTAAATATAAAGTGTAAAGTTAAATGTAAATGTAAGCAAAAATAAATTATTCAACAACGACAAAGTTAATAACTGGGAGGAGACATTTTCCTAAATACTGGTGCTTGACTGGAAAATAAAAGTGTGATGTGTTACATTCCTGAGATTTTTTCTTTCAACTAGAATATATTTGTACCTCTCTTATACAAACTATTTTTACAAAAGCTTATTTTTCTATTTACTTCATGTTAATCGAGACAAATGTTTACATAAATAATTTCGTTGTACAAAGGGCTGAAGAGGATCCTTAAAAAACGGGTCGGTATATTTCATTATTTCATTCTATGTATGACACGATGAGAAATAGATGAACGATGACTTAGCACTTGAAAAATATGTAATAAAGTGTTTAAAATTTCAAATGAATAGCAACGAATTTCTTGGAAGTTATTAATATCACAATAAGTATTTTTGGCTTAAACTGTGTATAGCTTTCGTGAAGTAAGACTTTCTTCCGAGAACTTGAAATTGTTTTTGAGCACATTAGTACCTTGTACTATTTTGCCCACAAACTGCATATTGTTTTTAAATTCTAAGAAATGTTTTGGATCATCTGGAAACGATCATGATGTACGAGGAAAGAGTATGCAGTTTCAATGATGCGGCTGGTCTGAAAAGTATCACCAAAGTATCAGTAGCCCAGGAAAGAGATAAACGCTAGAAGGAGTTTCATATCACTAGTTCAGACATCCTGCACAAAGTATTTAAATCCAAACATTTCAATTTCTTTTTCTCTCATAAGGAAAGTGACTTTGTTGACATATGCTCCTTCGAAATCCCATTTCAGGAAACGATAATTGGAATGATGGTAGAAGCTCCCTAGAGCCCTTTAGGGCAACAGAAAACTTCTGTATGTGCAGTCAACAGTGTCGGTGACACTGATGTTAAGTTAAGGATCCCCAACCCAACAGACAGGATGCAAACTAGCAGCAACCGACCCTGTAGCGCAACTGTGACTAAGATGCAGCGCTGGGCGATAATGGTTGCTGACCTCATTACTGAAAGTCTGAACTTGCATTCCTTACGTGTTTACGAGACTGAGCTTAACCTGGATCCTTCTATCATCCTATTACTGTACCAGACTGTGAGTCAACTCTCCGACAACAATAATAATAATAATAATAATAATAATAATAATAATAATAATAATAATAATAATATAAAGTATAATCGGGAAAAGCAAACACTATAGTGTAGTCAAAATCTCTTAGAAGAAGTATACTTCTGTATTAAAAAAAACTGTATATGTAATGTAAAAAGATAATATTGAAAATAACTTTGTACCACATTCTTGAACTTTCGAACCTGCCCTTCTCCAAGGTATTCTGAAGATATAGGCAGCAGAGGAAACAATAAACCTATTTTCTTACCAAGCGAAATGGCTCTGGCGGCAACGTCTGTGGCCCACATTCGGGAGGTCCAGGGCTCGATCCCCGGTGACCGTCCACTCTGGTCCACGGTGAATGCTGGGGTGATTGATCTTCTACCATGACTCCCTTTCATTTCCTGTACCTATTATCTTCCTTGTCCTCTGTTTCAGGATTGTAGAACCAGGTGACGGTGTTCGGCGGGTTGCGGCTGGACGGTGGCTTACGCACTGTAGAGGTTTCTTCCTTGGCGTCGCTGCAGGGACTATTCAGTTGGGTTTCTCCTCCGAGTGGGCTCCGCCCCGGGGACGCTGGAGATGGGTTGTTTTGTGGGCAGGACCGGGCGGAGTCGGATGCGTTATATCTGGAAACGTTAGGGACCCCGTCCATGTTTGCGCCCGTCGGATCTGGTCGCCTTTGGGGACTTTACCTTCTTCTCTCTCTCTCTCTCCCCCAAGGTCACGCTGGAAGCAAAAAGGGCCGTTACGACCTACTTGTGGTGCTCTGCACCGGTTTCGGGGGCCCCTCGGTCATATACCTGTACCTATTTTCTTCGGGTACTGCAGCCAACCTAGGGTACTAAGGGGTGGTGGTATTCCAGACGGAATTCGAATCTGCGTCCGAAGAATGGAACAGTTAAACTGTTACAAGCAGGCAGCAATAAAGACACTGAAATCTGATCGTAAATGTGTTTAAGATGTTCGTTATAAGGACAAAGGTGTCTTGCCGCGGTGCGCTTAAAGGAAATCAATATTCTCGTGGGAAATATGACCAAACCGCAATGTGTAACATGAGACGATCGAGAGACGAACTAGGACCTGCCAGAGCAAAACCTTGTTTGCAGAGCTATCTTGACATGGATTTCAGCCAGTTCCATTCTTTTTCCAAGCTGGAACGCTACTCAAGTGAAATCCGTTTAGTTGTCCTCGGCAGAGTCACAAACTTGACCGTATCTACGATTATAACTTAAACTCTTTTTCTAGTGTCGCGTTTTCATATCACGCAAGTCAGTAGTTCAAGGCATTCCTCGAAACAACTGATAAAATTTTCTTTTAAAGTAGCAATGCATTAACATAGAATCACGTTTATAATCCCACTAGAGATTACGAATTTATCTAATGAAACTGCTAACACGGAATGGGATTTATTAAGACCATTTCACGAATAAAGTATAACAGTTATATAACTAAAAATTACTTTCTCACCATAGATGAATAAACAATCCAATGCATTACGAATACTGATCAGTGCTACCAAAGTGGGAATCAAAAAATACCTAACCTCAAAATTAAGATAACCTAAAATCATAACACAAAAATATTTTTTCTTCAAGAATATAATTTATGCTGAAACTGACATTATGTGAATGTGTGGTTGTAGAATGCATAATTTTCAAATTTGAAAATGCAAGGAATCTGCTGGTTTTGTTTATGGAAAATGAAGTGATATATTACGATTCAGTAACGAGCTGATGTTTATCCGATAAAATGTATCCTTGTAAGCATATGACATGAGTGTTAATATCCGAAGCATTGCTAAACGTTATTGGTCAATATCAAATATGCAACCTACTTGTCAATATGCCAATATGAAAGAAATTTCCTACCCAAAGCTATACCAACAGAAGCTCGATTATTGAATGTATTGATATACGAAACAAAATGTATTTTATTTCAGTGTGTTGAGTTTATGTATGAACGTCATAGTCATGGTACCGGAATGCCTATAGGATAATTAAATTTTATCGTTTTTATATTTCATTTGTGTGTGTGTGTAATGTGTTATGTATTCACATTTTAGCCCTATGTGCCAGCGTTTTTGGTGTCTCGAGTTATATATCTTGTGTTGTAAAACAGAAGGTAGTCAAATCTCTATTGTAACCGTAAGTTAAAGTTTAATGAACTATTTCCTCTTTGGTTGTTTTCATTGAACTTCATTGTTTGCAATTTACCTCCTGGAATATGTTTCATGATTTTGAAAGCTAAGTGTTGCATCATGTTTTACATTTATTTATGGCCAACATTTATTAAAATACTTTGCAACTAAAGAGAGACAGAGAGACAGAGAGAGACAGAGAGAGAGAGAGAGAGAGAGAGAGAGAGAGAGGGAGGGAGAATGGGGGTAGAGGTAGAGAGAGGATGGGAAGTGAACGAAGCAAAACCAACGGCAATGCACTCATGTCTACTTTTATATGCGAAAGCTTCCCCAAACAAAAGGTAGGCCAACAGACGAACATTTATTACGACAGAAAATGGCTCCTTTGTACATAAGGACCAACAGATAGACCCAAATGCGTAGCACCTGATATAGAAGAAAGGGTATTATACTACAAATTTACGTTCAAGCCCATGGTCAGCATTTTAAATATCTGCTGCAAAAGGCCTTCAGTTAGCAACTTCACTATCATAGCGCATTTAAAATCTTCATGCGCAAGTATATAGCAACCAAAAGGTCAATTGATTTTAGTTTATTCCTATGGTTCTAACAATGAAAAAGTTTAGAAAATGAATAGGGGACGAGTGCGTTTATGTACGAATCATGAATGTTGTCACTTTAGTGTTTACAGACGCTTGTTTCAGTAGCGACTTCAAAATAGAAAATAAATGTCAATAACTCGAAAACGGTTAATTTGTCTACTCATGTTTACAGAACTTTTTCCCCCTTCTCTTAGTTTTGAACTACTCGTTCATTACTCTTAAACTCCTGCATACAGGCCTAAATGATTCGCAAACCAAATATTGGAAATGTGGCAGAAGACCTCTTTGATCACAAGCGTGCTCTCTCCGAGGTGCTCATGAAGGCAAGCAGTTTGGTAGCTGAGCCTGTTTACGGTATGGCTAGCGTTGAGAAAACCCTACTGTGCAGCGCTTAAAGGCCATACTTATTGCTGTATCATTCCATTGTTTACGAACTTTGAATTTATTTCAATGCTTTATTTAATAGTCACAAACATGTATTATAACCTATGGGTAGATAATAAGGTAATTGTGTACAACCTGTACAACCCCAATGGTACTTCATTCTTATGATTACGGATTTAATTTTAAAATCGAGTGCACACAGATTTCAGATCTAACAGCCATGTTGATGTTGCCAAGTCGAACCGCGCGCTATACAGACTCTTCATAGAGTTCGTTAGTTACTCAACTGTAGTGAACAATAAGTTAAAATGGAGAAGAGAAAGGAGGGGCAAATAATGAGTAGCAAAGAGCGGAGCACTGCACTGCCAGTATTGCAAAAAATTGTCTGGATATGCCTTCCATATACAGGCGTGAGTTACGCCTCAATCAAGTGCACATGGTAGTCTAACATGCAGAGAATGTAGCGTCCAGAACATAAGCGTTTAGTTGGATCTTGCTTTGTGGAAGAAACATTCTACGTGCGCGCAAAAAAATAGTAATGAATGAATAAAAAAATAAATAAACAAAAGAATTAATAAATATAAAGGATTCGTTTTATTGAGAATCTATCCATTCCATAGTTTAGTGGTGGGCATATTTTTTAATCGCGCACAAGTTGAATTTTCTTTACATCGGTTCCCGCAAAGGCAAATCAATCTCAGATATTTCAATTTTGGAGATTGTGCGCCGGCGAATTTCAAGGGAAGATAACTTTCAGGGATTCATAACCTGCGTTGTTATGTATCATAACGTCAGACTTATCTTTCGAAGGTGTTCGCGATTTAATTGCAAAGGTAGAGTTTTTGTGATATAAGTGACAGGCATTTCAAAATAAATAAAAAAGTTACAGGCCGAAAAACATATAGTTGAAATTTCCTAGAACTTTATATTCGAGAAGCTGTGTAGAATAACTTAAAAAGAAACATTTAGTTGAAATTCCCTAGAACCTTATATTCGAGAAGCTGCGTGCAATGACGTAAAGAGAAATATTAGTTGAAATTCCTTAGAACTTTATATTCGAGAAGCTGTGTGGAATAACGTAAAAAGAAACATTTAGTAGAAATTCCCTAGAACTTTATATTCGAGAAGCTGTGTGGAATAACGTAAAAAGAAATATAAGTTGAAATTCCTTAGAAATTTATATTCGAGAAGCTGTGTGGAATAACATAAGAAGAAATATAAGTTGACATTCCTTAGAACTTATATTTGTGAAGCTGTGTGGAATAACGTAAAAAGAAATATTAGTTGAAATTCCCTAGAACTTGTATTCGAGAAGCTGTGTGGAATAACGTAAAAAGAAATATTAGTTGAAATTCCTTAGAAATTTATATTCGTAAATATCTGTGGAATAACGTAAAAAGAAATATTAGTTGAAATTCCTTAGAACTTTATATTCGAGAAGCTGTGTGGAATAACGTAAAAAGAAATATAAGTTGAAATTTCCTAGAACTTTATATTTGAGAAGCTGTGTGGAAGAACGTAAAAAGAAATATTAGTTGAAATTCCTTAGAACTTTATATTCGAGAAGCTGTGTGGAATAACGTAAAAAGAAACATTTAGTTGAAATTCCCTAGAACTTTATATTTGAGAAGCTGTGTGGAAGAACGTAAAAAGAAATATTAGATAAATTCCTTAGAAATTTATATTTGAGAAGCTGTGTGGAATAACGTAAAGAGAAACATTTAGTTGAAATTCCCTAGAACGTTATATTTGAGAAGCTGTGTGGAAGAACGTAAAAAGAAATATTAGTTGAAATTCCTTAGAACTTTATATTCGAGAAGCTGTGTGGAATAACGTAAAAAGAAACATTTAGTTGAAATTCCCTAGAACTTTATATTTGAGAAGCTGTGTGGAAGAACGTAAAAAGAAATATTAGATGAAATTCCTTAGAAATTTATATTTGAGAAGCTGTGTGGAATAACGTAAAGAGAAACATTTAGTTGAAATTCCCTAGAACTTTATATTTGAGAAGCTGTGTGGAAGAACGTAAAAAGAAATATTAGTTGAAATTCCTTAGAAATTTATATTCAAGAAGCTGTGTGGAATAACGTAAAAAGAAACATTTAGTTGAAATTCCCTAGAACTTTATATTTGAGAAGCTGTGTGGAAGAACGTAAAAAGAAGTATTAGATAAATTCCTTAGAAATTTATATTTGAGAAGCTGTGTGGAATAACGTAAAGAGAAACATTTAGTTGAAATTCCCTAACTTTATATTTGAGAAGCTGTGTGGAAGAACGTAAAAAGAAATATTAGTTGAAATTCCTTAGAACTTTATATTCGAGAAGCTGTGTGGAATAACGTAAAAAGAAACATTTAGTTGAAATTCCCTAGAACCTTATATTCGAGAAGTTGTGTGGAATAACGTAAAAAGAAATATTAGTTGAAATTCCTTAGAAATTTATATTTGAGAAGCTGTGTGTAATAACGTAAAAAGAAACATTTAGTTGAAATTCCCTAGAACCTTATATTCGAGAAGTTGTGTGGAATAACGTAAAAAGAAACATTTAGTTGAAATTCCCTAGAACTTTATATTTGAGAAGCTGTGTGGAAGAACGTAAAAAGAAATATTAGTTGAAATTCCTTAGAAATTTATATTTGAGAAGCTGTGTGTAATAACGTAAAAAGAAACATTTAGTTGAAATTCCCTAGAACCTTATATTCGAGAAGTTGTGTGGAATAACGTAAAAAGAAACATTTAGTTGAAATTCCCTAGAACTTTATATTTGAGAAGCTGTGTGGAAGAACGTAAAAAGAAATATTAGTTGAAATTCCTTAGAAATTTATATTTGAGAAGCTGTGTGGAAGAACGTAAAAAGAAACATTTAGTTGAAATTCCCTAGAAGTTTATATTCGAGAAGCTGTGTGGAATAACGTAAAAAGAAACATTTAGTAGAAATTCTCTAGAACTTTATATTCGAAAAGCTGTGTGGAATAACGTAAAAAGCCAATTGAATGGGAGACAGGAATGTCCTTGCTCACACCCAAACATTCTTGTTGGATTCGTGCTCTTCCTTATCTACAGCTACTAGTACACTGAAAATAAATCAGTATAAGAACGCTCTCGCCCACTTTCGTGGTGGTGGTGCTCTTGGTAGCGTGTCTGGCTTCCATACAGGAGGCCCCTGCTCGACTCCTGGTTAAGTCGATTTATTGGGGTATGATTTTTATGAGCTTTTCCCTTATTCTAAAAGAGGAACGTTGGATAGCTCTAAGATCTAAGGATCCCAAGCTCATTTTAATATTATTTTCCGTTTCATCTGTCATCGAGTGTGACTTATCTGTTTAAACAATGCTAAATTTTTGTTAAAGAATATTAAGGAGAAGAACCTCCTCTACATTCACATTCTTCTGTAACTATTTATATCCATCCATATCTTGTTTGAAACATTTCATACCAGTTATAAGTCGGTAACAACGCATGTTTTCTGGAGGTAGCAGAAGTATGTTAAAAGTAAGGAGCGATTTCTATGACCTAAAATTAAGAAATATGCATGCATTTATGACCGAAAAGTCCATATAAATATATCCAATCAAACACATAAGACGGCTTCATCATCACCATACATGTGAAACATAAGGGCTTTTTATTGCTACAATATTCGTATATTGTACATAAATATCACGTAAAACAGCAATCTATGCTGATAAAACGCTGTAGCAATGTGGAATGTTTCTCGGTCTTAACTTACACCTCATATAATTGGCAGAATAGGATAATCTTGCATCAGTACTAAATATTTCGTCACCAAATTCACGAATGTAACAAGCAAAATTTTCGCTGACTGTATTCACTTAGGCATGTTGAATGTACAACTATAATGAAAATATGACTGGTCATCAAAGGCTTTGAAGGGAGAAAGATGAGTGTGGGAAATAAGGAACATTTAGCAAAAAACCCTGTCAACCTGCTTGCTTCTGTTCGTATTGAAACTTTGTCCAGCTTTCCAACTTTCACTCAGTTCTCACAGTCACTGTTTCATTTTTATGTAGTTCACCTTCCTGGGAGTTTACTTCGCCAAGGTGAACTAGTTCAATGCTGTCACTTCACTTCCTTCATGACGTAGTCTCTTCATGCCAGAGGTACCCTCACTCGGGAGTCAAACACAAGAGCTCCACAACCCGTCGCTCCGTAGTAACACTCGCTGCACGTCACAACAGCCGTCACCATCTCGCTCGAGAATCGCTCTTGATGTCGCTCCAGAAACGCAGTCGACTCGCTCGCACACTGACTGACTCAATTCCACTTTGTCACACTCGACTCGCAACTCGACACGCACTGACTGACTGACTGACTGACTGCCCGCGAGAGCGCTAGCTTATATAGGCAGTGGAATCTTCCACAGAAGTTTTTCGAAACTTCTAGAACTATTTCGACACTTGTGGAGGAGAGGGAGATAAAGCTTCTAGAAAGTTCTAGTTATCACCCGATAGCGCGCCGGGTGTTTACGCTGGCAAGCGGCTCCTCGTCATTTGCTCGGATCGCTCGACGCCAACCTCCCGATAACCTTGGGCTGCGTCATAGTATTTTCTCGCACAGGACTGAGGGTGAATTCTACCTGCTATATGAAACCATACATTATAATATTAACTGCATTCCAAGAAAATAGAAGTATTTTTAAAACATCCTGAGAAGCCATTAAAAGACACTTACCCAACAATGTCTAAGAAAGCAGACATTTTTAAAATATCCTGAAAATTATTACACGTAAATACAGCTTATTCTAGTATTTATAAAATTATTTGTTTATAAAAATGCCCAAAATATGACATTATATTGAGATTTGTTATAAATATACAATATAACATAAAATTACGCATTTATATGTCCAATAAAAGCCACTTTATTTTCATTGGACTGCTATGAAACATGATTATATTACTTTAAAATATTAAAAAATTGTGAAAGGAAAAATATGACGCCATAGAAATCCACCGTCTAGTTATAAATGTAAAGGTAGCTTTAGAGCGATCTCTGCATTTACTTGCCAGCCAACGTGTGCCATAAATGGGAGAGACACTTACACTAATAGCTTTCACAGAAAATTTAGGTCCTTTCGTTTAATCTTTACATACGTAGGTACATAATATTTAATCATATATTCAATGTGATTAAGATTTTCCCTTTACCAAGCTTAGCATAGGCATTGTACACAGTTTCCCAATTGTATACAAATTGATGAAAATAATTTTGAAGGCGTTTTATAGAGAACGCATGCATGTTATCTGTCATTCAGTAATCTCGATTTATTGTCGTTTTATTTAAAATTATTAGTGCAATTTTTGTGAAATTAAAGAACTAATCGACCCAAGAAAGTTTCTAAAAAGGTTCGGTTTGTTGTTATTGCGAAACAATTGATGTAAGAATCAAATTTGGCATTCATACTCTTAACACTGTTCGATTATCACCTCAGCCATGCGTCATTAAACAATGCATACACAAACGCGCGCAAATGTGACATATTTTTAAAACGTAATTTTTCGGGTTAAGAGCTCAGAGATATGCATTTGTTGTGAAATTGCGATATCGAGCTTTCGTTCAAAGCAAAACTTTCGCTAGATGACTTTTGGAGAATGGAATGATTAAAACAACAGCAATAAAAAGATGGAGGTAGAGATCAACTGTCCGTTTCGCGGGCCTCAAACCTGAATCCTCTAGTTGCCATTCGGTATGTCACTGACAGCCTTGACCCTGAACTGCTGGAGGTCGAGATTGCATCTAGAGCGCGAGCTAGGGTCGTCACACTGCACACTGCCCACCTGGCATTTCGAGCGGGTGGGGGGGGACCTTGATGCATAGCAACGAAGGAGGTGTGAGGGAGTATATCTACGCCGAACATGTCCAAAGGTTCGCCAACTCTAATCTTCAGTGTTTCTCACTCCATATTCCATCTCTATGGAGGATTTCAAATTTTCCTATTGCTTTTGCCCATCCTTAACCCTGCCCTTTTGACATACGTGAAGCACTAACGTTATCAGCCACAGAGTTTCAGAATCTGAGCTACTGATATTCACAAATGTTTTCTGAATGTTCCTGTAAAGAATTTAATGTTGGCAGTTGAACTAAAAGAGAATCAAGGTGATGAACTTCGTGAAAAAAAGACGAATAGCTTCAGTAGGGCTTTAATCTCAAATAATTTTAAAAATATATTTCCTTAAGCTTCCTATACCCGCAATTATTACCGAGGAGGTATGCGTTGACAGAAGTCTTAAGAGGTAATGTACCTGTAGAGCTCTATTGTTCAATAGCGAGGGGACATTTTATAAAATTAATCCACCAAAAGCTGAAATTGATTTACTGTTTGGTGTTAATATTAACAACAAACTAATGTACAACTGCGTCGATAAACGAAACATTTAATAGCAATAATAAATATAATTAAAGGAACATCCTATTGACGACTGCTTCGAATATAACAAAAGAGAGCGATTATGTGAGTCGATAGAACTTCGTGGATGCGAATAGAAGTTATATTCATATTAGGATCAGAGACTACAACACGCCTTGCAGAAAATCCTGGGACACTCGCTAGTGCGAGGAGAAATAGCTTTGCCTTTGTATTTGCGTTGTGCCATGGTATAACTCATCATAATGACTTAAAATGTAAGTTTTAGGGGTATTTTAAACTTGTGCAGACTCACACCTACCACACAGAATGCCGTAAACTAGATATAATAACAACTAGCATAATATATTAACTTTATAGATTACTGTGTATGAAAACAATGTTGCGACAGTGATTTATTACAATACAAAATAAAAATTATTGTTACAGATTTTCTCTACCCATATAACTCACTTTCATATATTATGCAATTATTCTAAATAATTTATTTATCTACTTCTTAATAATCGGTTTCAATAACACAAAAAATGTACAAAACGTTGAATACGATAGTCAAATTTAGAAAGATGTTCAGTATATCTATGCTGAACTTAGAATTTTGAATACTTTTTGCACGACCTGATGAGAAGCAAAGGAGCAGGCATAATATTACAAAAGCGCGCTGCTTGAAATTACGTGAAAATTCAGACGAACAACAGCAAATATCGGTAAACGCCAAAGCTATACAAATAATAATAATAATAATAATAATAATAATAATAATATTAATTATTATTATTATTATTATTATTATTATTATTTAATGCAAATCCCATATTTTAAAAAGTTCCACGTAAGATTTTATCTTTTATAAGTATACAAAGTTATATAAATTTGAATCAGGATCAGACTATTCACATGTTGGTATTCAACTATATGACATTTTGATTAATATTTAAGAGAGTCATTTAAAAAACAACGAAATATTTTGCATGTAATGGGTAGTTTGGTGTGAGAGATTTTCTATAAAAATCTTCGTGTTAAATTTTTGAAGATATTGAACTTAAATACCAAGTTTGGTATTAATCCGATTATTTTTAACTTATGCTCTTCACACACATATACTTTTATAGAAAATTTAATTTCCTGGGAGGGGAATCGTGTATCTGAAAAGTGTATTTCGGATGAAAGCTCCAAATTAAATGTTTGGTTAGACTGCAATACTTCCCCTATCTGATACATGTAGGTTGCAGAGAAGGTAGAAAGGTTTCATGCTTAAACAAAGAGCTACCATAATACATGTGTTTAGCGTATTCCATATAACACGATAGTGGTTACACAACTGTATTTGGTATTGTGAAGCTAGTGCTTTTTGAGGCAAACGCGCAAGAATCTAGCGTTCAAGAATCTAGCGTTCAATCCTTTATTTATTTATCATTTTTGGTAGTAAATTTGTAAATTAATACTGGCAGTAAGCAATTAGAATCTTTAAATATAAAATATTCTATTTTAAAACTGTTTTCCAAAATTAACAAGACGACAAAACTCGATGCATTTCGAAAGGTACTTGCTGCTGCAAGAAAAGCGATTGATCAGTTGCTGAACCGGAAGTCACCGTTTCTCAATAACAGTTTCAAAACAACTTCTATATCAGTACCAGAAGCTTCAAGACATAAATAATTTATTGATGAAAATCAACTTTACTGCATAGCTGTAACGGTTGCTACCCAGCTTCAGTTCTAAAGCCGCATTATGGTAAATATTACACACTGAAACATAAGGAGACGGGTTTCTTTACACCTTTAGAAACATGGAACTGAGATTTTGGCCAACAAGTGACAAAATTATCAAATTTTGGGTTATTACATATAAACACATAAACCAGTACACAACATATGACACTATGCGATTTTGGATTTGACCATTTTAGGGGTGTATTAACAATATTGAGTACGTATTTTAAAACATATCATGTCTTCTTTTGCGTTTTCCCCAACATGCATTTTTCAACATATAAATTACTCCTTGCATATTAGTTGAGGTCTAATTTTAATGAAAACATTTTGAAAAGTTAAATGTCATTTAAAGCCATTTGGCAAGTTCTCTCCTATTTATACAGGGTGGGCCATTTAAATTGAGACGGTACAATATCTCCAAAACTAAGCGTTGTAGAAAGAAATATCTTGAATAGAAGTTACTTGATACTATGGGGGAAAGTAAATGCAATTAGTCATATCTTATTTGGAGGACGTTGTGATGGGCCAATTTAATTTTTGTAATTGGGAATCTACCTTTTTAACTAGTTTTCTCACTCTTCATAAAAAACTAAACAACATTTGTAGAAAGCACTTTGTGGTTGTTCTTACACCAACGTAAATAACAACGAAAATTCTAAATGGCTGTGAATGAAGGGCGCAATGAATGGTTGGACCATCCATGGGTCAAGTTACGTTTCGTAATTGGGAACCAACATTTTTTATTTTGTTTTCTTATTCCTCATCACAAACTAAACAACTTCTTATAAACAATTTTATAATGAGAAAACAACATACAAGATGTAGGTTCCCATTTAAAAAAATTATGCTGACCCTAAAATACCATCATAACGTCATCAAACTACTAATGGCACTTACTTCTCCATAATATCAAGCAACTTTAATTAAAGACATTTCTTTCTACAACACTTAGTTTTGGAGATATTGTAGTTTCAACTTAAATGGTCCACCCTGCATATTTAGTTGTGCTTAAAGCCGTGGTTTTGCTCATTTGGTGTTCTTAATATTTATTCATTGTATTTGTACTTTTAATTTGTTTTTGTACGATCATGTATGTTCTACGTCTTTCCGATGATAGTTACACAGAAAGAAAATTAGAAATCCAACACATGAACTTTTGCAAGGAAACTCATGTCTACCAACATAAATTTAGTGGCTGTAATAACATACGAGCGCATAATATACACTCTAGCAGGAAGAAAATACAAGTCAATTTTCCATGCGTTTTCATAATCCACGTATCCGACTTCAAATTCTTCTTGAAATACTGAATCTCTATTATTATCCTCCTTATTATTATGTTGAAATAACCCGCTTCAACTCACGGCATCAACCACCAAACAATTCGAGGCCTCCTAAATTATAGTATCCTATTAAGCCATCGTGTTGAATTAGCAACATTACGTTCCCAGAAATCCGAGGTGACGATTGGTAAGTACATTAGAAGTTTTAATTAATTGTTTATTAAAATGATATAAACACACGATAGTGCAGAACACAGTGTGCAATACATAACACAATCTCGGACATAGCAAAACTCCACTTCGTCTTGTCATTTCCAACTATTCTTCGATTCTCTAATAATGCACTTCCCGCACTCATCTCGCAGTATACTAATATGCTGAATTATGTATATTTTTCTGATTTCCTTGCATGTTTTTTGTTTTATTGTTATTTTGAAGTTCCTCTAACTACTACAAGCAAAGTACGAGTTTATATATATATATACTGCCGTTTGCAAAACCAAGAACGAAATACAGGAATTCAATGAATTTAATACCACAGGTTAGGTATATGACAAGTAACAAATGATAAACTTTTCAAATCTATACATGACCTTTGAGCCTTAATATTCAGGATTTGATGTGGCGTCCATGCGCTGCAATTAGAGCTACTATACGCGTGGTATTGAATAAAACAGGTTCTGAATAAGTTCCTCCACGCAGTTTGTATTCGAGCTCACAAATCCGTGACACTGATTACTGAAGGGTGCCAGGTGCCGACCAATCATATCCCAGACATGTTCGATGGGCGACATGTCAGACGAACGTGCAGGCCAGGGAAGCAATGAATGGTACCCGTCGCTCTTCGAAGAAGGCTTGTACATTCCTCGCAATATGTGGCCGGGCATTGTCCTATTGAAATGTGGCCTGTGCAGATGCCTGAAGCAGGGGGAGTGCCTCAGGCTCTACAAGCACCGTTAGGTACAGTTTGCTGTTCAAAGTGCCCTCTATTCGCAGGAGGTGAGATCGGTCGTTGTAACCAATGGCGCCCCAAACCATCACACTTGGTGTTTGTCCGCTATGCCGCTCAACAATGCAGCTCTCCAGGTTGCGCTCACCAAGGTACCGCCGGACACGTATGCGGCCATCACTGTAGGGCACGTTGAAGCGGGACTCGTCCGAAAAGACTACATTTTGCCACTCAGCACGCCAGTGACTGTGTTCAGTGCCCATTGCAGTCGGAGGAGCTTGTAGTTTCTGGACAATGGAAGTCGACGTAATGGCATGCATGCAACCAGTCCAACCTGCAGCAGACGACGAAGAACCGTTGATGCAGACAAGTTCATACCTGTTGCAGTGCTACAGCGTCGAGTCAGCACTGTGGATGAAGCTGTATGGTCCATTATGGCCAGCGGACCAGATGACGGTCATCCCGTGCTGTGGTGATGTTACGTGGTTCAGTACCCGCTCTTCGCTGCGTACGACCTTCATCTATCCACTGCTTCCACATACGCATCACTGTCGTAGCAGCATGTCCTGTACGAGCCGAAATGTCACGGTATGGCAAACCCGCTTCCCGGAGACCGATCATTCTGCCCCGTTCGAACTCACTCACATGCCGATATGGCTTTCTTTGGCGTAAACGAGGCATACTGGCACTCACTTTCACTTTATTGTTTCCACCTTGTTTGACAGCTCTACACTGACTACACTGGGCGCAACACTGACCTTGTCGGACCGACACGAGAGGGCTCTGCTCGGCCACGTGTACCCCATCTCTCTGCAAACCTAGTCACTTATTGCTTGCATACTCTTCTACACTTCCACCAAGTTTGGAATTATTCGGAAAATTCTTTCTTGGTGTTGCAATTTTCACAAACGGCAGTATAATAAAAGTGCATTTTCGTATTTTACCCCTATTGTAGAAAGCACAAAAATAATTCTCTCCATTGAATGATTTATTGAGTCATTTTATTCGTTGTAGAGTAGATAAGTAATAATCATTATTGTTTAAGTTATTGTATTAAGCAGTATTAAGAACTTCGATTGGATTTCAAGTATAATATTATAAATTTCATATAAAAGAAGCGTTTAAGGACTATATATCACTTCGTTTAGAGGTTTAAATCACTTATCATAAAAATCGTTTAATATTGAATTGCACCATCGCCGGAGCTATTATTTTAACAGCATAGCTCTACCAAATAGCTGTTGTAGGCACAGAAGAAATATAAGTTCAAAGTGCTTTGAACGAGGACAGCTTCGTCAAACAATTAATCTTTTAAATTTTATGTCTGCCCTACATAAGCACATGCACAAGTCCAGTATTCTTTTTTTTTTCTTCCCTCTAATAGACAATAACAAAGTAAACACAGAAAATTTGCCAATATTTGTAGTAAAAGTGGAAACATAAATAGCTTAATACGTAAATGTATAGTTTAACTTTGAATATTATGGGGCCCCGGGGTAGCGCAGTGGTTTCGTTTCGGGTTCTCGTTCTGAGGATCCAGGGTTCGACTCCCGGCGAGTCGCGAGGTGGCGATTTTAATTCCGCCCTGTCCACGCCTTCACCTCTGACTTGCTCATGTGAAGTATCCCCAAGGCCCAACGTGGTTCGGAGTCCACGTTAAAAGCTGTAGATCCTCTCATCTCCACGCCATCCTCATCACCATAACATCGGAGACAACGGATTTCGCCCGTTGGGTGCCTCCACCTCAGAAATGGGTCCAGTTATCGCTTGATGAAACGAGATATCCTCCGAAGACCATAGACCATATGGGGAGCGTTAGAAACAACGGCATTGTTAATATTATTCGTCCTGTTGGGGCAGTATTTTTTTTAACACTAAAATGATTTCAGTCTAATTATATAATATGAAAAAATAACAGCCCGCCTAAAAGCAATATATGTATGTAATAATATATAAAATATATGTAACAGTCATTGTATTATGTTTATATTATTGTGTACATGTATAATAATGTTATGTGAATGTATTAAGTACTTTAGTAACGTTGGAGCGTGAGAATAGAGACCGTAAGTTGTTAACAATGAGGTAACAATGATGCAATAATGAATTGGAAAGTTTAATAATGCTACTAGTAATTCTTGGAAACAATGATGTAATATTTAAAATAGTTTATAAATAGCAAATCAAATACTAGAAAACCTGAAAGTTAAATAAAATTATTCTATTGGAGTAGGATTAGCCAATCAGAGACTTGAAATAGAGAAATTTATAAATTTAAGCGGTAAACGCCAGTCGCTAGAAGGCAATGTACCTGAGCAGTTCGTTCGCTCGTTACGTATTCAGTATGAAACATAAAATTACGGCGAGAATATTATAAAGTTTACGTGTTAAAAAGTGCAAGTAATTAATAAATAATTAATTTAATAATGTTATTTAATCGTGTGAAGGATTAGTAAAAAGGAGTGAAGTAAAAATTATAATTCGTGTAAGCCTACATTCTTTAGCTGAATCACCCTCTGCTTAGAGATACATGTTCTTTTTCATTCATTCATTATCTGTTTACCCTCCTCTTATGTAGGACTTACACCCCCAGGACTTACAAGCGGATGCCTGGGGTCAGAGGCCCGTCGAGGAGCAGAAACTCATGGATCAGACAGAGCATTCAGGATGGGTGATCAGCCCGATGCCTGGTATGGGATGAAGGAAGTAGATGAAACGAAATTTTGGTGAAATGGATGAAAGGAAAGGTGATGATGGAGCAGTTGGTGGAATGAATAGCGGGGGAAACCGGAGAACCCGGAGAAAACCCGCCAAGACGCCGCTTCGTCCACCACAAATCCCACATGCAGATCCCTGGGATTGAACCCGGGCCGCCTCGGTGGGAGGTGAGCGGTCTAACCACTCGGCCACGACGCCGCCTAGAGATACATGTTGCTACAAATTAATATTGACGCAGCCGAGGCAAACCCAAATATATATATATATATATATATATATATATATTATCAACTTGGGGCGAAGGCCACCAGAAACTTCGTACCGGGGCAGTTACTTCAACAAGTTTTGGCTCCCCAACAGTAGAACTACAACACACCCTATTCCAAATTGATACCCAAAGCGTGGTGCAAATAACGTAAAGGCTACAACCATCTCACTATTTTGAAGCTTAAAAAGAATTTAAAAAACTGGATATCTTGTTCTATTGCTGCAAGAAGAGTTATATCAATATCTTGTATTAGTTTTGATAATATTTAATGTTTTCAAAGAAATAGGTGTGATATCAAATTGAAATTCCGCCCATGATTTATATTTATGACAAGAAACATGTATGAAGTAAAGAACTTCACAATTACGGAAATTAGTAAATTAAATTCTTTAAACCAAAACGGAGTCGAAAATAATGTGCTTCTACTTATTTGATAGAACGAGTAGATTTAGACATAGAGAGGCAAGGAGGAGTTTCAGCGTGAACGAAACAGAAGCCAAGAAAAAGTCACGTAAAACACATTTCGTTAAAAAACAAACAGCAATTCCGATTTGGCGGCTCAATTCTGCAGCTTATTCAGTTCGAAAACCTGACAGAAAGGCAAAAGGCAGCAAAAAGAAGCATCATTTGGAATGTGTCCAGAGTATTAACATGATGTGGAGAGAAAACTGTCTAAAGACGACGGGGCAACGAACGCTGCAGGAAGGTTTCTGGACCATAGCTTCTCTTAATCGTGACCTTCCTGCACAGCTCAGCAATGCAAATATCATCTTTTGTGCCCTTCACAGCTTTATGTCGTAGGCTGGTTGCAACTAACGATCAAGATTTCTGCTGAATACTTCATATGCATTGCAAATAACAGACATAAGGAAGACAACGTTGAAAATAATGAAGGGATTTGTTAGTATATTTGTATTGTTATCCTGCGGGCTTATCGCTACAGAAATATATAAGTACAACTTACTAAGAAAGTGAAATAAAGCACACGATAACTAGAAGCACATTAATTATGACTAACTCATTCATTCAACAGAATTGTTCAATATTCTTGCAATTGTCTTCTAAATTTTTCTTTGTTCAGTTTCTATATCTATTGGTAAGTTATTAAACAGATGTCTTTACAGCGTTGGCACTATAAAATTCAGTATGAAATTACGTATATTCTTGCTATTATAAGCAACTGTTTCAGAATTACTTTTATTCTCGGATAAGAGTATAACTCGAATAAGCAATTTGACCGCTTTGTTAAATCTAAGCAAGCAGAGCCATACACCTTACTGCAAGAGGGAGGAAATAAAATGGGTTACTTTTTAGTTTTATTGGCGGGGTTTTATGTATTTCTAACAGTTATTAGTTTTTTAAAATTCAATAACAATGAGAAGGATTTCACATGATATTTGCAGGGAATTCAAGATACTCATTTTATTAGCCATATAAAATATAATGTAACGTTTTCTTCAAAATAGTTGGACAATTTTTCACAAAATAAAGTAAGAGTTAAATAGATGGAGATAAATAAATATATTGACTTTGCTCCTTAAAAGAAGTCTGACATAAATATGACATTTTATTGTACTATTCTCTATCGCTCTCTCTCACTCACTCACTCACACACAGACACACACACACACACACACATACACACATATGTACATATGCACATATGCACACATAGACTTCTACAAATGTCTGTTTAGAGTTCAAGGCATCTCGAAAAGTATGCTTCTGGTTGTATAGCAGTGTTAAATTTTCGAATGGAATATCGCAATTCCTCTACAGAAATAACTGGTACAGAAAGTAAAACATAATGGAAGTAATCCTGCAGGACAACGTGCTGTATATTGTTTAATAAATCAGTAGTTTAAAACAGTACCCGAAACTTAACCAAAAGATGTGTGAAGTATTCCTGTTCATACTAACTGCAAATTCTTTTCTTGCCTCTAGTATTTCAATCTTTAATTTATTGTTTATAATTTTATT
This sequence comes from Deroplatys truncata, assembly GCA_030765065.1. Taxonomy (NCBI): domain Eukaryota; kingdom Metazoa; phylum Arthropoda; class Insecta; order Mantodea; family Mantidae; genus Deroplatys; species Deroplatys truncata. Next base: position 132,895,330 of record CM060978.1, read on the forward strand.
ATTATGTTCTGTCTCCCAGGATTCCAGTGCTATAATCAGGCAGAGGGATTTTAGTAAGTAAACAGCGCAATCGTGTTACCGACTGTTCCATTTATTTGATGCGTATATCAAACTGTTGCAATATGTTTAAAATAAAGAAGAGTTCATACATAAAACACATCACAATAACCATCGTTTGTAGCAGAATTTGGCATGGAACATATCGGCACAAATGCGAAACCATCAGATGTAACATTAGAGTTCAAATGACGTTTAAAACAGTATGTTAATCTATAATTCAATTAAACGCAAGGAACACGCGACATCATTAGAGAGATTCAATGAGGAAAGTGAATTTTCAACCTCCTCGGTTCCAAACTATGGATCGGAATTTTTCGAGGATCTGTGCTATACGCTAATAAGAACGGATATTGCATTAAAACATTTACAGCTTTCGATGTAAAAGAAAAGGCAACGTAACTAGATTTCTGTATATTATTGTCTTAATTAAATATGAGGTAGCTTTATTGCACACTATCAATAACTAAACATACATTGTTTTGTTTTTCTTTCTTCTAATATGCCTTAATATTAGTCTACCGGCTATCAAAGTAGGGTATACTGTTTTCAAACTGTACCTCATATTTGTTTACAGAGAACACTGCAAATTCACAAGCATTTCCAGCCTCTCTCGCCACCAAACCTTGTGTGCGTTTTTTTTAATTGTGTTTATGGACGCTCTTTAACTGCTTCTTAGCGTCACATACTATATTGGGCGTGAAAGACCGGTAATTTTGCTCAGAGGCCTCTTTATTAGGCTTGAGGTTCTTTTACGTGCCATAAATCTACGAACACAGGATCACTGTGTACTTCCCTTCCGAAGGAAGCCATGCTAAGAGTTTTTACGCCCGAAAAAATCCATCGCCCTCCGGAGTTTGAACCCGCGACCTTGGGAACTAGAGGCCAGCATGGGAACCACTAAACCACGGATGCGTTCCTAACTTGATAGCTTACTTACTAAAACCCCTCTGTCTGTAGACTGGTTGATTGATTGATTTGTGTTTAAGGGCGCTCAACTGCAAGGTCATTAGCGCCCTTAAAAAACCAGATCATGGCAAAGTCCAGAGATAAAGTTCAATACAAAAAATCATGGCAAAGGCCAGAGAGAAAGATCAATATAAAAATCGTAATAAAACCCAGAATAAATATGAATATAAAAAGAAGCGGACAGTTACGAAAAACTAGCTATCCATCTCTGTCTTGTTATGGTACTGTGATTTATTTCTAATAAGCTTTGAAATTGGCATACCATTTCAGTTAGACATTTATGCTACTTCAGTTCTTTACGTTTTTTTCTCGTTTTACTTTCTCAACTACCTACCTACCTATAGTAACTAGAGGAGGCATTATATTCCATCTAAAAATTCGACAATTACATTTCAGTTAAAATACACATAAAACCGTTGCATAAAAAGCACATTTAGTTAAAGGTACGTGCACACACGTAAGTGTGAAGAGCATACTCAAAAACGAAATATCGGATAAACACCAAACTTGATATTTAGGTGCAACATCTTCCAAGGATGAGACGCTAGATTTTCAAGAAAATTCGTCCACCCCAAACTACCCTTTACATTGAATTTTGTTATTTATTTTTACTTTACTACGTAAGTAGGGGATATCGATATTTCACCTGAAATGCATGTTTTGAGGAGCCCTTTATGTGTGTGTCTTTCGTGTGTGTGTCTTTCTGTCTCCCTGTCTGTCTAAAATACTGTGAACAGTATAACTCAAAAACGAAAACTCGGATAAATACCAAACTTGGCATTTGAGTTTACTATCTTCCAAGGATACGACACGAAGATATTCAAGAAATTCCCCCACCCCGGACTACCCTTTACATGGAACATTTTTCAAGAATTTTGATTTTCTCAAAAATGGCGCTAACGATTTTGATTAAAATATCATATATTTAATATTTTTATGGCAAATGAAATTTATATCTTGAATTTTCTGTGAATGTCCCCAAAAGTCATCTTTATTCTGAATGACTCGCGTAACTGCTAAACTAAAGATAGACAAAATTTTACTACATAAAAATGTAGATCTCGTTAAGACACACAATTTATTTAAAATAAGTTTTTCTTATGGCATAAGTCGTTTCTGAGATGTCATTAAAAGTTGGAATTGTTCAATACTTGTCATTCTTTTAAAGTCTTTTCAGTTGTTTCTCGCACTTGCATGGAAACCGTATTGACTTTTAAGGCCAGTGTATAGCGTGCAGTTCTCTTTGTATCTATATGGAAATGTGTACTTTAGCTATTTCTGCAAAGGTTTATTTGGATTAAAATACGGTAGAAGGAAAAAAATAAGCTTTAGTAAGGATAGTTTGTATATCCACTAATAAAAGTAGAGTGTGGAGAAAATAATGTGAATGTATCACATCAGATTTTTTTCAAAACTTTTCGTCTATTTTTATTAAAATATAATTGATTAAGCCATTAGCACGAAGAATAAAATACATATCTTGAATTCTGTGCGAATAGCTTCTAAAGTCATCTTATTTCTGAATGAATTTTGTGTACTTTGATATATCTGGTAAACCATAAGACAAAACTTTAGTACCCAAAAAAACTGATGTTTTGCACTCGTATGACTTTCTCTTCCCACTATTCTACAAACCATTTTTATAATAGCTTATTCTTTTATCTACCTCTTATTAATACTGATAAACCATATTACACATTTACACATTTCGTTACAGGTATAAGAAGATTACAGCCAGAGTTTTAAAAAGCGGATGGCACTGTGATGGCTTTGAAATTCGTGCTCTTTGCATGACCACAGAAAAAAAGAATAGCGACTTTACCACTCGAAATATGTATAAATATTTGAAAGTAAAACAAAAAGAAAGAATGTCTCGGAAATGGTTACGCCACAAAAGTTTTATTTGATATCAATCGTCTGCTTTAAAGAGATCTACATTTTTTGTGTAGGCAGTTTATGTCTATCTCTTACCGTTTACAAAAGCCTTCACAGGCTATTCGTACAAAATTCAAGATGTACATTTTATTTCCAATTTAAACATCTTAAAATCATTAGAGCCATTTTTGAGAAAAGAAAACGAAAATTTTTCCATGTAAAAGGTAGTTTTGGGTGTGGAGGTCTTTCTTAAAAAGTCGGTTAGATATCAAAATTAGTATTTAAGTTGAGCTCTTCCAAGGATGCGGCAAGAGGGTATTCATTTTTCAGCTATGCTGCGGGCGCGCGCACACACATACACACAGATATATGTTTAAATGCACTTTTTATTTAGGGAGCCGTGTATTTTCGGCGAAATCTCGATATGGAATTTTTGGATGGAATGCAATGCTTCCCCTACTTACTATAGTTGAACCTATCCGAAATACTTCGTTAATTCCCTGGGCTGCAGCCCGGTACCTATACCTCACCCGCTACCTTCTATTTTTTTTTCAAAGTTGCCTTGTTTTACCCAGTTTATGATACTGTGTTTGTATTGTTTTCGTTACCGCTCATCACCACAATTACACAATACACACAAACACCCATGCCCATGGCGGGACTCGAAACCGCGAGCTACCACGGCTACGAGGGCCAGTAACTAAAAGCAGCTCCCGACATTACAGTAAGGGCGGGCGTAGGTGTTTATGCGAGACTGCACAAACTCCTACCTCAATATCGTATCAAGCTACATAAAATACCCTCCTGCCTATGCCCTCGTCCCTCCCTAGCGAAATAAGCCAACTCTTTCTCCTGTCCAACTCTTCCACTCTCTGCTCCTTCCCCTCCCCCCCAAAAGTAGTAGAAAAGGTAAACATGTATATATGTTTGAAGCGCACAATAAATGATGTAGTAAATATGTTGTGGAATCAAGCAATACCGAAGTATTGCTCGTTATTGGTTTGAATTCTCAAATACTTAGAACTTTTTTGAAGAGCTAACCACCATCCTTTTGTTTCCTGCAGCCATGCAAAGAGACGAGTTTCTAAACCACCATACATCGACTCATCTTTAAAACATTTGACTATCGCTTCAGCCTCATGAATTCCACGAAATGTATAATGGAACCGTTTTTGCAAACGTTTCTCTCGATTAAGGTGAAAGAGATTGAAGAATGACTTTGTTTTAAGAATCGTGTATAGAAGATTGGTAAAGGTCATATGAATGTAACACTGATGACTTTGCTTTCTGTGCCCAGATTTACGTTTAAATCTTGTGCATCATATGATTGCATTATTAACGGAAGTTCAAGAAGCTGAAACTATCAGTGTTTTTAAAATAGGTAATTACAAGGATTAAATCGTCTCTAATTACCTTGCGTACCTTCTTTCCACCGTTTACATGCAGAGAGCTGGAATTAAAATGTTTGCGTGAGACTTACTGTGGCTGTTTTTGCTTTAGTGTTGATAATAGCAACAAAACATATCATGCTTGCTCGTGCACGCTCCCACAAAATCTAAGCAAGCACGCACACATGCTGGATGCTTGTTCTAATCTTCACCGACCATCACAAAAACGCGAAACAAGAAAAAGCGGAGCACCTGCAGAGACATCTGTCATCTAAATGCAAAATACTCTGTAGCAATGAACGAGTCATGCAGACTTCGGCGGCTCAATGACCAACGAAAATCTGGACGCGACCTTGCTTCACAAGTATTCCGAATAACCTTTTTTCTGTATCAATTCCTTCTTTCTGTTAATTTTCTCTTATCCATTATGCACTGCTGTTATTTTTGTAGTGCACTTTTATCACCACTTAATCCCTCTTTCCCTTCCTTGGCATTTGATTGCGGCTCCTAATCTTCCAATTCCCTGCGTTCTAATTATTCTACTCTGCTTTTATTTACATTCTCTGCTGCTTACCTATAGTCTAAGGAAGTATTGTATTCCAACTAAAAATTCAATATCGAAATTACACGTTTCGATACACGTTCTCTGAACAAAAAAGAAGCACATTCACAAAAAATTTCCGCGCGCGTGCGTATGTATATATGTATGTATGTCCGTCTGTGAACAGTCTATCTAAAACGCGAAATGAAGTGTCAGTCAAATACTAACGCTTCTAGTCAACTTAAGCGTCTCTTAAGAAGATTTAAAAAATCCCCTATGCAAAACGACTTTTTACTTCGAAAAGGTTTCGTTATTTTTAATTTTCACAAAAATGGTTGTAATGATTTTTATTAAAATACCATTGTTTGGGATATATGCATGACAACTAAAAAACGTATATCTTGAATTGTCTGGGAATAACCTGTGAAGTGCTCTTTATTTGAACAAATTTTTTGTATAGTCTTTAAATTGTAAGAGTCGAAACCTTACCCATAACATGTGTAGACCTTTTTAAAACTTACAGTTTATACCAAATATATTTTTGTTGTATTCTCCATTGCCTATATATTCTACGTTATTGAATTATTATACCTATACTATATTGTAATGTACGTGTATGTGTATATGTATGTGTATTGTCGCGTCGGACACATTATTGCTGTGTATAATATTGTGGAGTTGATTGTTGTGTTCGTGTGTTAATTATTGTCTGGCGCGGCAATTCCATTTCCTAGTCGAGGGGTGGAGGCAATTGTGATAATAGTTGTGTGTGTGTGTGTGTGTGTGTGTGTGTGATAGCGTGGCTTGTTGTAGCCAGGGTAGCGTCATTCGGGCGTGAGTCACAGCCAACTACATATCTGGCCTGCGCGCTCTGCCGTCAAGGCATGCTCACATGACCTAGTGCAGGCGGCGAACGTTGGAAATGCATGTTTGTGTTGCAGATTTTCTATCAATGAACAAAGCAGTTCTTCTGTGCATATTTTGAGTTATTTCACGTGTGAAAGTATTCGATTTTTACCCCCACTTCTACGGATTGGAAATCACATTGGGGTAAGTAAAATATCTGGTATTATAGTTATCATATCTGTTATTGTAGTATGTTGCAGAAGCACACTTGGTTATGTCTGGCACAACTCTGAAAGTAACTAATAACTATTTGTATGCTTTTATCAGAGAATTATCTTGTAAACGTATAAAACAACAGTGGTATCTTTGTATTTTCAGAGCTGCAATGCCTTTCAAGTGTTCAGTACCAGGTTGCAGATGGAATTATGAACTTCCGTATGTAACCTGCTTTAGGTTTCCCAGAGATGAGGAACGACGAAAATTATGTCTAAGCAGAATATGCAGGCAGAATTTTGAGTTCACTGAAAATGCTAGAGTCTGCATTAAACACTTTCCAGAAGAAATGGTTATTCGAGAGGATAAATGGCAGGATAAAGATGGACGAGTGCATTTCATTCTACGTGCTAATCCTTGCCTTACTGATGATGCTTTTCCTACAGTTGTTAATGAAAGCACACCCCACTTAAGCTTTTTAATTCCAAAGAAAAGAAGAACAAGAGAGAAAAGGGAAGATGAAGCACTTCAAACAGCCCTGGATCAAAGTTTAGCTTCATATGATAAGGAATTAGAAAATAACAAGTTACTCACATATGAAGATGTAACAGTTTATATAAAAAAATCTGATGTGTTACACTCACATGACTTTCTCTACTCTGGTACAATCTAATTTTACAAACGCCTATTCTCCATATGCTTCAAGTTAATCGAGATATCGAGATGTCAATCTTATTGGTAATTTTCTTGTAGATGCAAGGGAAATATCGTAGCTTTTAAGCGATAGTCAAATATTTTAACGCTGGTTGCTATGTGGCGCATTCCATTCTCTTTTGCATGTCCAGGACATAATAAAAATGAATAACGAATTTGAGAAAAAGTATAAGTATTGGAAAATTTAAGGAAATAACAAGCAATATCTCGAAAACGGTTCACTCAACAAAAGAAATGTATATGACATAAGTTGTGTATTTTAACGCGATCTACATTTTTTGTGTAGTAAAATTTTGTCTATCTCTTATGGTTTACCAGTTATGCAAAAGTCGTTAACAATGAAGAATACTTTTGGAGACATTCCCAGAAAATTCGAGATATACATTTCATTTCTCATGACATTATCTTAAACATATGATATTTTCATCAAAATCGTTAGAGCCATTTTTGAAAAAATTAAAATTTTCGAAAAATGTTCCATGTAAAGGGTAGTCTGGGGTGGGGGGATTTTCTTGAAAACCTTCGTGTCGCATCTCTGGAAGATACTGAACCTAAATACCAAGTTTGGTGCTTATCCGACTGTTCGTTTTTGAGTTATGCTGTTCACAGACACACAGACACACAGACACACACACACAGACACACACACACACGGACATGTTTCCAAAACTGCTTTTTTTGGATTCAGGAGGTCTCAAAACATGTATTTCCGGTGAAATCTCGGTATCGAATTTTTGGGTGGAATGCAATACTTCCCCTACTTACTATACGTAGTAGAGAAAGTAAAAATGTGTGAACGAGAGAAAAGATTGGGCAGTTCAATTAGTGTTAGTGCTATTACAGTGCTAAAAATAAATACAGTATCAGTAACTTATATTGTTAGTAGGTTTATGGTTTTAGTGATAGGTGCTTTAAAGTGTATATAGACAAAGGAATTGAATCCTAATGAACTGAATCTCGAATTTAGTGTTATCTTGGAGAAATCTCAAGTGGATGCATTATTTGAATTGTAAAGTGTGCCTATGTCAAACCTCAAGGAAAATAAACTTGCTGCAGCAGTGAAATTGTTAAAAGAACATGAAGTGCTAGATGCTGGTAAAAAAGTGAGGTTAAGTGTCCTTACAGAGCAGATAGAATTATTCTCCTTTAAGAAGGAAAGGTACAGATTTTCATCAGACCTTCTTAGGTTGGCTCTGAGAATGTTCCTGATATCTCCTGCATGTTACAGAACCATACGTCAGTCACAGGTACTAACTCTTCCACATCCAAGTAACTTAAGAAAACTGGCTGCCAGTCTAAATGTAAGTGACAGCAATTTTAATGTTAGCAATTCCTACATTGTTGGTCGCATTTGTTCCTTGAAACCTGAGGAAAGATTTGTTAATCTTTTGATGGATGTAGTTTATAGTTCACCAGAGTTAACTTTTAAAGGTGGTGAATTGGTAGGAATTAGTGCAACAAATACACATGGGCTTGCTAAAACAGCTCAAGTGTTTTCAGTAAATGCTGCAATTGGTAATTATTCAGATGTCATTGCCATTTTGTCAGTCAGTAGAAATTCTGTGGACTTCCTACATGCTACTGTGAGTAACATTCTAGGGAACTTGGAAAACTTGATGTAAAAGTAAACAGACTCATAGCTGATAATAATCCGATCAACAAATCTTTGTTTCAGAAATTCACGCCACATACGTTTGGTTATTCTTCAGTAGTAAATCCCTTTAGCCAATCACAGCCTCTGTTTTTGCTCTATGATACTGTGCATATTTTCAAAAATATAAGGAATAATTGGATAAACCAGAAAAATCTTATGTTTAATTTTCCTGATTTTGAAAATCCAGATATAATTAAAAGTGCTAATTTTGGTCACCTCAGATTACTTTATCACAAAGAAAAGAATCAATTGCTGAAATTTGGATATAAGTTAAATGCAAAAACTGTCTATCCATCAAATATTGAAAGACAAAAGGTGAGCCTGGTGTGTAAAATTTTCAATTATGAAAATACTAATGCCCTCTTAGAATGCAATGATGATTATGGAGAAGCAGCAGAGTTTTTAAGTATTACCCTAAAATGGTGGAATATTTAAATGTTAAGTTTCTCTTATAAGGATGTAACGTATAAAAATGCTGATTACAAAGCAGTCTTTGCCATCGAGCAAGAAGAGTTAATTTTCCTGAACAAATTTTCAGCATGGTTGTGCAATTGGGAACATTTCTGTAGGGGAAATATATACCAAGGGCTGTCTAGGCGCACATTTGATGCAATAATGCACACATGCTCAGGCCTTTATGGTTTAGAAAATTATGCTCTAATAGAATCAAAAGTAAACTATGTTCTGTTTGGCAAGTTTCAAACAGATCCTTGTGAAGAGCGATTCAGTCTTTACCGCCAGTTGTCTGGCAGTAATTATTTTATCTCTCCCGAACAGCTACACGAGAGTGAGAAAAAGATCAGAATTAAAAACTTGCTTTCATTTTCATCAAAAAATGGTAACATTCCAGTAAGAAGCTTAAATGTGGGCGCAGATTCTGAAAACAAAAATGTTCCATCATTGCTGGCTTTTTGTGAAATAGAAATCGAAATTGTAAAACCAGTGGATAATGATGTAATGCCTATCGTGTTTTACATTGCAGGTTATGCTGCTTTCAAGGTAGCAAATGGTATAATATGCCCCAAATGCATTGAGTTATTGATTTTAGATGACACTTTAGAGTATGAATTCAAACAAATAACAAGGAATATGTCGGAAATGGTTCACTGCACACAAAAATGTATATGACATAAATTGTGTGTTTTGTGGTAAAATTTTGTCTATCTCTTACGGTTTACCAGTTATGCAAAATTCATTCAGAATGAAGACGACTTTTGGGGACATTCCCAGAAAATTCTAGATATGACTTTCATTTGCCATGAAAGTGTCTTAAAACATGATATTTTGATCAAAATCGTTAGTGCCATTTCTGAGAGAAAAGAGAAATTCGAGAAATGTTCCATGTAAAGGGTAGTCTGGAATGCGGGGGTTTTCTTGAAAATCTTCCTGTCGCATCTTTTAAAGATACTGAACCTAAATACCAAGTATGGTATTTATCCGACTTTTCGTTTTTGAGTTACGCTGTTCATAGACACACAGACATACACACGGGCCTTTTTTTTTTTAAAAAAATGCTTTTATTTTGCATTATGAGGCTTCAAAACATGTATTTCCGGTGAAACATCAATATCGAATTTTTAGGTGAAATGCAATATTTGTACTTACTATACGTATTAGAGAAAGTAATAAGCTTAAGTAGAAATACTTTGTATACCCACTAATAAACGATGGAGGGTATTTTCACTTTGTGTTGTTTATGCGCAGAGTCTCACAATTGTATATAGCGTACAGCGCACGGAGGTTTTGCGGTAGATCTGGAGTTTCCAAACACCATTTAGCCGTGTATTTACTTGGACAGTACTACCTAATAGTTCCAATAATAACTACTAAATGAGTACCGAGACTTTTAAACCAAATTCCAATAAGTACTCTAAATAAAAATAATGTGAATACTCGTATTCCTCATGTAAGTAAATTAATCTTATTATGCCAAATTTTATCAAAACAAACCGAAATCCGGGGTTACAAATCCTTATTGATAATGGTATATTCTCTGTCTCTTAAGGTGGTAGTCAACATGCAAAGCGAACCAGAATAATTTTCTGGCCTAGACGGAGCAATTAGCAATAGCGAAAAAGAAAGAAAAAATCCTGTGTTCAAGACTAAATCAAAATTATATCGCTTACTAGTGCGTCCTTAACAAATCACAGCTACCACATTTCATCATCATGTGGCATGTCTGGGCGGTTATAAAACACATTTCTCTTCTTCACCTATTAAAACCTTTTCGTTTCTCAAATTTTGGTCCAAGTCCCGTCAAAAACAGCCAATGTATGAATGTTTTGGGAAGTGTTTATAGAATGTCGGTTCATCAGAGGCTCCAACCTCGTTCCGAGATGAAGATATACGTACTCATGCGTTGAAATCTCTTTTCAATTATAATTTTCTTAAAAAAATAAGTAGAAATACCAGGAACTATTTTAATATTTAATGTTTAGTGAAAATTAAAACTTTTAGATGAAATTATATCTTAGATGTAGAAGAAGAGACCAGCAGGCAGAGAGATATAGCAGGAAGGAGAGAAAGAGGGGGGGAAACTTAGTATTACTGAAGGGTCTAAGACTCTGCAGCCATACGTAAATTTGTATGTAGCAAAATACACTTGTGAATTTCCTATTTTCTGGGTCATGCTGAATTAAGGTTTGGAATATCGTCATTAAATTGATTAACCTGATCTATTAATTTATAGTCAAGTATTATTGTATATCTCAATTGTCCATTTATTTCCGTTTGTCACAAGTCTTATCTGCAGAAATATTAATATTATGTTTAGTTTGGTATAATATAATTAATTATGTATCTGCGTTCCACAGCTGATGGTATATATATTTTTACATACTGGGGTGAGGCCAAAAGGTTTACAGCTAGATATTAAATTTTAGTTACTCCAACATGCACATTGGGAGACATAGCTGCAGAGGCAGCAAAAGGACTAGAATCTTAAAGAACACATTCCAGAGCAGTTGTGGGTTATAACGAAATACACAGAATTTCACATTACCTGTAGTTTATTCAGTATAAGCACGGTGACCCTACATCACACACAAAAAGATAAAGGAACAAATTGAAGGGAGATGCTACACACACGAGGTTACATCCACACAACTTCACATCCAACCTTTCAGACTCAACACTCGACCAAAAGTGACGCTCAAAACACAATAAACAAAGAAGTAACGCTCACTTCCCCTACTCTCTCCACCTTTGGCTAGGATCGCCAGCCGAAAGGTGGCGAGTTGCCAAGCCAGACGAACTTCAAACCCAGAGCCGAAATAATTATCCCAGCAGTACTGTTGCCAACGACGCAATAATGTGTCTGGCGTGACAATACACAAGCATACACGTGAGGCAATGTTTTTAGCAGTTAAATGATATCAGTCTAATTATATAATATAAAATATAATAACAGCCCGCCTTAAAGCAATATGTGTATAATATAATATATAAAGTGTACGTAACAGTCATTGTATTATGTTTTATATTATTATGTATATGTATAATAATGTTATGTGAATGTATTAAGTAATTTAACAATGTAGGAGCTGTGAGAATAGAAGCCGAAAGTTGCTAACAATGAGGTAACCTTGAGACAACAATGAATTAGAAAGTTTAATAAAGGCTGCTAGTAATTCTTGGAACAATAATGTCATATTTAAAACAGTTTATAAATAGCCAATCAACCTAGAAAAAGTTTAACTTAAATAAATGTATTCTATTGGAGTAGGCTTGGCCAATCAGAGGCTTAAAATAGGAAAAAGTGCAAATTCAAGCGGCAGACGCTAGAATATAGCGTACCTGAGCAGTTCGTTCGCTCGGTACGTATTCAGTGTGAGACATAAGAAATTCATTACGGCGTGAATAATATAAAGTTTACATGTTAAATAGTACAAGTAACAATAATCTCACAGGTCTACAGTAGGATATATCAGTGAAGTGTTATTTAATCGTGTGAAAGATTAATAAACCGAAGTTACATACCATTATAATTTATGCAAGCCTTCATTCTTTAGCCGCACCAACCCCTGCTAAGAGATACGTGTTTCTGCAAATTACAACTGACTAAGCCGAGGCAAAGATATGTATATATATATATATATATATATATTATTTAAATATACATTAAAATTACAAAGTTGATTTTTTAAACCTGGGGCGAAGGCCACCGGAAACTTTATATCGTACGAGGGGCTGCAACTACTTCAAGTTTTGGCTCCCCAACAGTGGAACTACAATACACCTTCAAGTTTGGTGCCCAAAGCGTGGTGCTAATAACGTAAAGTTAATCTATCTCACACGTTACATCATATAAAGGAAGAAACCATTCAATATTTTCAATTTAATAGAAATAGCGAAATATCTTAGGAATCTACGGTTTTTATTAGTATCTGTTTACCTTATAGTATACTAGTGATCGGAATATTGCCTAGCCTTGCATTAAAGTCTCCGGAAATGTAGAGCTATTCCTATGATATTGTTTATTGTTTTCTGTGGTTCATCGTGAAATTTTATGAAATGACATGACGTGCTGCCTCCACGAATATATGTACAAGATGCAATATGGAAAAATACCTTCTCTCAATTCTAAATGCACAATCAGCCCATTAATCCATGAGTAAGAACGTACTACACAGGTATAGGTACAGGTGATTCACGGAGAGGGACACCTCTCGTGCTGCGACCTGCACAGATCTATTGCGGCTACCACCCTCCAGGAGAAGGGTTGAGGTGAAGGAACCACAGGAGGGCTACAGACCGAAGGCAGACAGGCCACAGAGACCCGCGAAAGTCCCTAACATTCCCAAGCTCGCAGACCCGTCCCATTGCTGGAGCCACAGAGAGAGGGCGACGAACGACCCACCAAACAAACAGCCCTCTGGTTTTCGCGGGGAATACATTTTCCATTGAGCATGCAACCACACCATCTGTCCGGCACCATATGCTACGAAACCTAGAAGCACATCTGGAGGATGAGAAGGAACCGGAATGTAAGAGAAATGATGCAAAGGAAATCGCGATAGAGAAGAAAACACCCCAGCATTCGCCTGCCGACCCCGAGAAAACACAAAAACCTGTGGGTCAGACTGGGCGATCATGGGAATCGAACCTGGGACCTCCCGAATGCGAGTCGCACTCGTTACCGCAGCGCCACCTCGCTTGGTCCCCACTTTGACCATGATTTAGAAACTAACACAGCTCTTTCTAGAGGCCGGCATTACATGTTTTCGTAAGTCACATATTCCTGTAATTTGTTCTTAGTTCCATTAATACAGTTGTTCCAGCTTATTTTGGAGCTCATTTATAGAGTTTAATCCACTTTCGTATATTTCTCTTTCTTTTGCAGACTAGTGCATTTCACCCCTATAAATATCATAATTAGTCGTACCAAAATTTTATAAAATCTGGGTGAATCGCATTCTGGAAATGTGAGTACCAGTAATTCATAATCCCTACATCCTTGAGGAAACGTAGGTTTTCTAATTATGAGAAAGGGTTTTGCGTACATTCTTTATTATTTTACTGCAACGAAGTTCATGTAAAGAAGGTAATTTAAAGATTATTTATTCAAAGGTTAATGTATGAGAATACCTTGTTTAGGAAGCAACATAACAAATCAAAAAAATGTTGAAATGAGCTTCTCCTCAATTAAAAATTCTTAGACAAGTTTCTGATAGCTGTCCGCTTTTTTTTTAAGATAAAGTTTTTTTTGCTCTTCATTCTTCTTTCACGTTTCTCTTGTGCTCTTTACTCCTGTGAACCTTTTGTTATCCCTCTGCTTAACATTCTGGTCGAATGCGTTTAATATTCCTTATTGTTCTTAGCAGAGCAGATCCGCTCTGCAGATTAAAGATACGGAACTCATTAATACATGCTGTGATACACATGGAGATATCTCTGCTCTTTACGATAACGTGATTCGACTCATTACACAGCAGGAACTGTAATTCAGCATGCTGCTCCCACAACAGATAAAGAAGTGCTCATCTCGACGAGGGTGTGATCCTGTCTGACCGCAAACGCTGATCCTAAAGGTTGCACCAGAGATCAGTAATTTTGGGTTACCCACCGCATTATCCGGATTTGGCCCCGGTTGTTACTTCTTTCATCTCTTTCCCACTGTGCCAGTACTTATAAGGCCCGTGTTCCAATTCCAATGACGACTCAACGTATGTCTTATATGCCTATTGCTTCCTCTAGTTGGCACCTGTAATTATAGTGCGATAAGTACTACAAACACTCTTACAGAGACCTTTTCAAATACACGTACTTGAAGACCAGAGCACGGATTGGCTGGTTATTCACAGATTCCAACAAGCAACACTACACTCAGCTGATATTACTTTCTCTACTACGTATGTGCTTACAGTAAATAGGGGAATATTGTATTCTACCCAAAAATTCGATGTTGATTTTACCCCAAATACATGCTTTGAGGCCACTTAAATAAAAAAAAAAGAATTTTTGGATAAAGGTCCGCGTGTGTATGTGTATCTGTGAACATAAATAAAAAATCTGATGTGATACATTCATATGACTTTCTCTGCCCTTTAACATTTATTAGTGGGTACACTAACTACTTTTGCTAAAGCTTATTTACACATCCAATAAATTTTAAATCAAATTAACCTTTGCACAAATAGCTATATTACACGTTTCGTTATAGACTCAAAGAGAACAGTGACATTCAAATTTTTAAGAACTGGACGCTAAACGCTGGCATTAAAGCTCCATACCGTTTCCATGCAATCGCGAGAAACAACTGAATGCTGAAAGGACTTTAAAGAATGGCCAAGTAATGAACAATTCGAACCTCTAATAACCTAGATCTCAGAAATGGCGTATGCCACAAAAAACTTATTTGAAGCAAATTGAGTGTTTTAAAGAGATTATATTTCTTGTGTAGTACGTTTTTGTCTATCGCTTAACGTTTAGTAGTTGTACAAAATTATACAAAACTTCTTCCAACTTAGGTACATTTCACAGGCTATTCCCAGAAAATTCAAGATATACATTTTATTTGTCATATAAATATATTTAATATATTGTATTTTGATCAAAATCGTTAGAGCCAGTTTTTAGAAAATATAAAACTTCGAAAACTGTTTCATGTAAATAGTAGTTTGGGGTGGGGGATTTTTTTGAAAATAAATTATTTTTGCTCCATATATTGTTGCAAGTCAACTAAACATTTTAATTCCAGTTGGAACAGCAATAGTTATAGTAAAGTAAACCCGTTCGAGTCGCATCCTTGGAAGGTACTGAACCTAAATACCAAGTTTGGTATTTATCCCATTTTTCGTTTTTGAGTTATGCTGTTCACAGGCACACACACAAAACACGGATCTTTCTCTAAAAAGGCTTTTTTATTTTGATTCAAGGGTACACATACACGCACACATACAGACAGAGACGCACACAACAAACAGCACACGGATAGTTTTCTAAAAAAAAAATTTTATTCATGGGGCCTCAAAACATGTATTTTCGGTGAAATCTCGGTATCGAATTTTTGGGTGGAATACAATACTTCCCCTACTATATGTATTAGAGAAAGTAAAACTGAATATTCGATTAAATGCCAAACTTGGTATTTAAGTTCAGGACCTTTCCGGCATACGACACGAAGATTCTGAACAACATCTCACCCCAAAATCCCATACGGGATATTTGACCAAATTTTTTATTTTCTAAAAAATGGCTATAATAATTTTGATTAAAATACCGTATGCTTAAGATATTTACATGACCAATAAAGTGTATACCTTGAATTTTCTGGGAATAGCCTGAGAAGTTCTCCTTATTCTGAAGTACGTTAGTATAATTACTAAACTGTAAGAGACAGAAAAAATATACATCTCATTAAAGCCTATAATTTTTGTGAAACGTTTTGTGGCATTAACCATTTCGAGATGTTATTTGTCAGTTTGAATTTTCAAATACCATATACTTATCTCAACTGCAAATTGCTATTATTTCTTTTTACTTTCCCTACTACGTATATTAAGTAGGGGAAGTATAGCATTCCACCCAAAAATTCTATACAGAGATTTCACCGGAAATACATGTTTTGAGGCTCCTTTAATCCAAAAAGCACCTTTAGAAAAAAGTCCGCGTGTGTGTCTGTGCGTCTGTGAACAGCTTAACTCAAAAACGAAAAGTCGGAAAAATACCAAACTTGGTATTTATGTTCAGTAATTTCAAAGATGCGACGACACGAAGATTTTCAAGAAAATTCCCAAAACCCAGACATGGAACACTTTTCGAAGATTTTAATTTTCTCAAAAATGTCTTTTCTCTTGATTTAAGATATTTTAATAACAAATAAGATGATTATCTTGAAATTTCTGGGAATGTCCCCAAAAGTCCTCTTCATTCTGAATGACTTTTGCGTAACTGGTAAACCGTAAGAGATAGCAAAGTTTTCTACATAAAAATGTAAAGCTGATTAAAACACACAATTTATGTCATATACATTTTTTGTAGAGTCAACCATTTCCGAGATATTCCTTGTTATTTGTTTGAATTTTACAATACTTATACTTTTTCTCAAACGGGAATTCGTTACTCGTTTTTTATCTCCTGGTAATGCAAAGAGATGAAATGTTCCACATAGCAACCAGCTCTTAAAAAAATTGACTATCACTTAAAGCTTACCATATTCCGCTGGCATCTACAAGAGTATTAACGATAAGATAGTTTCTGCAAATTTTTATCTCGATTAATATGAAGCAGATGGAGAATAAGCGTTTGTAAAAATAGTTTGTACAAGAGTAGAGAAAGTCATGCGAGTGTAACATTTCTTACTTTCTTTCGTTTTCGTGTTCATGCAAAGAGAACAGAATTCCAAAGCCACCATATAGCGACCCACTATGAATAGATCTGACTATCACCTTAACCCGCTATATTCTTCTTATTCCTACAAAAATGTATAAATGTATAATGAAATTTCATCTAACAAGAAAGAAAGAAAAAAGAAATAAAATAAAATAAAATCTGAATATTCAACCCTGGCATCTAGGTTACTATACCGGGGCATATATCCAAATTTTCTATTTATTGAATCAATTTCTTGAGTTTTTCTACACATTCGTTTTACAGATTAAGTTTGTAACCTTTACCTAAGTACAAACAAAGAAACATAAAATAGAAAACATAAGTAAGGAAAATGAATGATAGATAGAAAAGGTACAAATAAATAATAATTACAAAAATCTTTAAATCTAACAAGAAGTAGGTAGAAAACTAAACTTCTATAAGAATACTTTGTAGAAGAGCGATTTAACACATCAAATATTTTTCCAGGTTTCATGGGTAGCCTAGTGAATGAATTTCTGTAATTATTTAAGTTAAGGCATACAGACATTGATCCTTGGTATTCGCATGGGTCAGCAGAACGTGCGAGCTTTTATAACGCACTAGAAAATAAGACAAAAGAAATTCACCACAAGGAAAATACCACTGCAATAAAGTAATACCAATGACCCAACTTATTTCACGTGTGCAGATATTCATTCGTGAGCTAAAAGAAATGCAAAACTCAACGGGGCAATTCCAAGCAAACGCAGGTCAGTGGGGAACTAGCACATAACGTGAGCGACCGTTGCTATATTCCTCTTTCTTATCAGGCAGACGATGAGCTAAACACGCCTATTGAGAGGCAGCTCCCAGGCTTGTCCCAGTCCGTGATGACACAAGAACAGTGTAAACGGACTGAGAAAGCCTTAGAATGCTTTCCACTTCGGCTGAGGGAATAGACTCGCTATTTAAATTGACAAATAATTAAAATTCTTTACTTCACCAATCAGTATACGTCCATAGCTATTTTTTAACTGTGCTTACACTGTTCTTGTCTAACATTACGGACTATACGTATTGTAGAATTAAATCAAAACATTAAAACAACGTAACGTGAACCATGCAAACATGAGATTACGTGAAACATAGTAGTTCACTGCCATTTCTCAGCTTGCTATGATAATGATTATTATTATTATGATCATCATTACAATTATTATTTGAGGGTGATGAAAAGAAAAAGTAGAAATAAGCGCTCAGAAATATAACTTGACAAGTTTAGAATATGAAAGCTTCGTTTACCTGTATAACAAAAGAGAGAGAGAGAGAGATCTTAATCTAAAACGGCTAAACAAAAAGGCCATAGAAGTTAAAATAGAAAACTTAGAAAACAAGTAAAGATTAGGAAGAAAATATCAGACGCAAAATGCAGCATTTGGGGAAAAAATATGTCAAAAGCTAGAAACGTTCATTGGAGGAAAAAGGAATACAGAAGCTTAGAATACTTTAAAAATTATAAGAAGCAATGATAAAGAAGTGTTTTGCAAATATATTAATTTTCAATGAAGTGAAAATTATTTTAAGGACATATTAATAGAAAACAGAGCAATATATGAGTACAATGGAGGAAGAAGTTAATGAAAAATTGAGTGAGGATAAACACTCAGAATTAGAAATAGCAAAGGAAGCAATAAAATTGTTAAAACGTGGAAAGGCACCAGGGATTGGAGGTATATCGGCTGAAGTGCTAAAGCATGGAACAGACAAACTACACAAAAGACGGTTTATTTGAAAAATGCCCGAATGGGAGGACGTGCCGGAAGATTGGAAAATATGATATAATTCCACAATACACAGAAAAGGGAGAAAAGATGAATGTAAAAACTACAGATGTATCACAATAAATAGCACATTAAGTAGACCATATGGTAAAGCAATTAAGCATTTCCTTGAGCTACAGTATAAAGATTTGGAAGCAGAAGTACAGTCAGGTTTTAGAGCAGGCAGATCAACTATTGATAATATATTTTGTATCCTACAACAGATAATACAGAAGAAAAAAGTAGAACGCAACTCCTACATTTGGAGTTCATTGATTTGAAAAAAGCCTATGATAATGTGATATTATCACAATTATGGTTAGCTTTTAAAGTTTTTTAAAGTTATGGTTAGCTATTTTGATAAGAGCAGTTCAAAATTTATACAAAAATGCATATTTAAAAGTAGAAATGGGAAATATTTATCAAGCTGATTGCATATTAATAAAGGATTACGACAGGGATGCTGTGTATCCCCTAAATTATATAAAATAAACACAGAAAAAAACTATAGAGGGTGGAAAAAATAAGTGTAAAAACATGAGAACTCCAATAGATGATAACTCAACAATACACTCCCTGCAATTTGTGGATGATCAGTTAATTCTGGCCCTAGAATATGAAGACGAATATCTTACAATGAACATGTTGTTTGCTTCATGTATTGTTTTTTTAAAACTTTAAGAAAATTATGTTGTGCTGCTTTTGTTTTGTTTGGTTACGTAATTTTAACTGCCCCACGTATGGGAGCCAACTTGAAGTGTATATTGTGTTATTACGTATTGTTTACACTTGAAGAAGTTGTTTAGCTCCACGCTTGGGAAGCCAACTTGAAGTAGAATGTTTGTTACGTAATTTTTTATTTACGTGAATATTAGTTGCTTTATGTAGTTTGCAACACACTTTGGGCGTCGGTTTGAATTTGTTGATAACGTAATAGTTACTGTTATTACGCAATATGCTGCTACATATGAGAAGCTGATTTCAAGATGGGTTTTTGTTGTTAGACTCCAAATTTTACACTATAATATTTAACTTTGTTATTAACACTGCTTCTATATATTACTTATGTTTGAATTTTGCCTCGGCTGCTTCAGTAATGTTTGTAGAGTCACGTTTCTTAGTCAGGGTGCGGTATGACAACGATTGTAGACTTCTCAGAATTTAAGTTTTTAAATTCACTTCTTTTATTAATTCTTGCACAGTTTTATAAAGCACTACACTTTTTAAGAACTGTGAGAATCCTTTAATACTTTCACTTAGCGCGTCTACGTGTTTTTACGATTCACACGTAATATTTCTGTAGAGAACACATCTTCCATCTGTTCACTACCAAGGTTTGCCAGCAACTGAACAACTTTCAACGGTCAAAACCCGTAAGCTTCAATATTTCAAGTCTCTGATTGGCTAATTCTAGTCCAATTTCACTTAAAGCTTTTCTTTGCTATTGATTGGTTAATTTTAAACTGTTAGAGAAATTACATTATCGTTGCTTTAATCATGATTAGTAATTTTCAAACTCTAAAACTCATTATTGCCACAAGGTTACCTCATCATTACCTCATTGTTAGCAACTTAAAATTTATTATTCTCACAGCTCTTGCATTATTAAAGTATATAATGTATTCACATAACATTATAAAACATGTTTATAATAAAAAAAATCTGATGTGTTACACTCACATGACTTTCTCTACTCTTGTACAAACTATTTTTACAAACGCTTATTCTCCATATGCTTCATGTTAATGGAGATATCGAGATGTCAATCTTATTGATAATTTTCTTGTAGATGCAAGGGGAATATGGTAGCTTTTAAGCGATAGTCAAATATTTTAACGCTGGTTGCTATGTGGCGCATTCCATTCTCTTTGCATGTCCAGGACATAAAAAAATGAATAACGAATTTGAGAAAAAGTATAAGTATTGGAAAATTTAAGGGAATAACAAGCAATATCTCGCAAACGGTTCACTCACCAAAAGAAATGTATATGACATAAATTGTGTATTTTAACGCGATCTACATTTTTCGTGTAGTAAAATTTTGTCTATCTCTTATGGTTTACCAGTTATGAAAAAGTCGTTCATAATGAAGAATACTTTTGGAGACATTCCCAGAAAATTCGAGATATACATTTTATTTGTCATGACAATATCTTAAACATATGATATTTTAATCAAAATCGTTAGAGCCGTTTTTGAGAAAATTAAAATTTTCGAAAAATGTTCCATGTAAAGGGTAGTCTGGGGTGGGGGGATTTTCTTGGAAACCTTCGTGTCGCATCTCTGAAAGATACTGAACCTAAATTCCAAGTTTGGTGTTTATCCGACTCTTCGTTTTTGAGTTATGCTGTTCACAGACACACAGACAGTCAGACACACAGACACACAGACACACAGACACACAGACAGACACACACACGGACATGTTTTTTTTGGATTCAGTGAGTCTCAAAACATGTATTTCCGGTGAAATCTCGGTATCGAAATTTTGGGTGGAATGCAATACTTCCCCTACTTACTATACGTAGTAGAGAAAGTAATAAGCATATGCAATGACTGTTACATACATTTTAAATAATTATTACATATATATTGTTTCAAGCCGGGCTGTTATTGAATTTATTTATTATAAAATGCAATTGAAATTATTCAGGTATTAAAATACTGCCTCAACAAGGAAATTGATTCAAGAATACAACAAATGGGGCCTAAAAGTAAACTAGGATAAAACCAAATGTATGACCATTGAAGATGTTCATAAAGAAGACGAAATGGGAATAATAAAATTAAACACACAGGTGAATACAAACAGCGGGGTGTAAAGATTACCCAAGATGGAAAACAAAAGAAAGGAAATAAAATCAAAGATAAACTTAGGAAAGTAATAGAAGTATTATAACCTGTGGCTCAGAAGTATGGACTCTGAATTATCAGTTGAAAAGAAAGCTAATGCCAACAAAAATGGATTATTGGAGGAGATCTGCTAGGATATCTAAAAGAGAAACAATTAGAAATGATATTATAAAGGAAAATATGAATATTCAAAATTAAATTTTAGTTTTTGTTTAACAGAAACAATTACAATGGTACAGACACGCTAAAAATGGAAGATGAAAGATTACACAAAAAAATCTGATGTGTTACACTCACATGACTTTCTCTACTCTTGTACAAACTATTTATACAAACGCTTATTCTCCATCTACTTCATTTTAACCGAGATAAACATTTGCAGACTCTATCTTATTGCTAAGTTTCTTGTAGATGTATGGGGAATATATATTTACAAGGGCAATATAGAAATACAGTAGCCTTTAAGCATATACATATCCCTTAATAGCTGGTTGCTAGGTGCAGCACCGTTCTCTTTGCCACAGATTAATATCTTTGCATATCCAAGGCAAAAAAATCTGATGTGTTACACTCACATGACTTTCTCTACTCTTGTACAAACTATTTTTACAAACGCTTATTCTCCATATGCTTCATGTTAATGGAGATATCCAGGTGTCAATCTTATTGATAATTTTCTTGTAGATGCAAGGGGAATATGGTAGGTTTTAAGCGATAGCCAAATATTTTAACGCTGGTTGCTATGTGGCGCATTCCATTCTCTTTGCATGTCCAGGACATAAAAAAATGAATAACGAATTTGAGAAAAAGTATAAGTATTGGAAAATTTATGGGAATAACAAGCAATATCTCGCAAACGGTTCACTCAACAAAAGAAATGTATATGACATAAATTGTGTATTTTAACGCGATCTACATTTTTCGTGTAGTAAAATTTTGTCTATCTCTTATGGTTTACCAGTTATGAAAACGTCGTTCATAATGAAGAATACTTTTGGAGACATTCCCAGAAAATTCGAGATATACATTTTATTTGTCATCACAATATCTTAAACATATGATATTTTAATCAAAATCGTTAGAGCCGTTTTTGAGAAAATTAAAATTTTCGAAAAATGTTCCATGTAAACGGTAGTCTGGGGTGGGGGGGATTTTCTTGAAAACCTTCGTGTCGCATCTCTGGAAGATACTGAACCTAAATACCAAGTTTGGTGTTTGTCCGACTCTTCGTTTTTGAGTTATGCTGTTCACAGACACACAGACACACAGACAGACACACACACGGACATGTTTCCAAAAATGCTTCTTTTGGATTCAGTGAGTCTCAAAACATGTATTTCCGGTGAAATCTCGGTATCGAAATTTTGGGTGGAATACAATACTTCCCCTACTTACTATACGTAGTAGTGAAAGTAAAAATGAATAACGAATTCCCATTTGAGAAAATATTGAAAAATTTAAGGGAATAACAAGGAATATCTCGAAAATGGTTCACTCAACAACAAAAATGTATATGACATAAATTGTGTATTTTAACGCGATCTACATTTTTTGTGTTGTACAATTTTGTTTATCTCTTATGGTTTACCAGTTATGCAAAAGTCGTTCACAATGAAGAACACTTTTGGAGACATTCCCAGAAAATTCGAGATATACATTTTATTTGCCATGAAAACATCTTAAACATATGATATTTTAATCAAAATCGTTGGAGCCATTTTTGAGAAAATTAAAATTTTCGAAAAATCTTCCATGTAAAGGGTATCCTGGGGTGGGGGATTTTCTTGTAAACCTTCATGGTCGCATCTCTGGAAGGTACTGAACCTAAATACCAAGTTTGGTGTTTATCCGACTGTTCGTTTCTGAGTTATGCTGTTCACAGACAGACAGACACACAGATAGACAGACACACACACGGACATGTTTCCTAAAGTGCTTTTTTGGATTCAGGGGGTCTCAAAACATGTATTTCCGGTTAAATCTCGGTATCAAATTTTTGGGTGGAATACAATACTTCCCCTACTGACTATATGTAGTAGAGAAAGTAATAATATAGTGAACGTAACCAGGAAGAGAAAAGGAAGACCGCATAGCACTGGATTCAAGGAATTAGAGGGGCAATGAATTGAAAAATTGAGCAAGATTTATGATTCTAAAGGCAAGAATGGAGAAAAGTAATAAGAAGATGTTAAAATCTGTAGTCTTGGGTGCCGGAAAAGGTACCTTATTATTATTATTATTATTATTATTATTATTATTATTATTATTATTATTATTATTATTATTATTATTATTATTATTATTATTATATTCATTTCATTATTATTATCATCATCATTCTCTAACGGTACTGATATGCTGACTTCGCTCATGAATAGATGTCCGAAATTTTGCTCCTGTTGATTGATGCAATGCTTAACCGAGATCACAAAACAAAGAAACTAAAGGGTTTAGATCAGGAGATTTTGGTAGCCAAGATAAGGGACCATTAAGGCCGATCCAACGACCAGGGTACTCTTGATTCAAATTTGATCGAGCATTTAGTTTGATTAGTGTGTCTGTCAGCAGTGAAAGGTTTATTTTTCTTTAAAACCTGGGTGTGTGCTCTAAGGTTCCTCTTTCTTACTCGTATATTTTTATGAAGGTTACCATGGGAAACATTGATAAGAGCTACGTGTGATATAGGAGCTAAACTCTCAATTTATTTTATGGGTAGAAAATTTGAGAAGTGGGGCTGTAGGCCGAGTGAAGCAAATCCTGCAAACAAACTGAAATACCTTTTAACATTTGTTAGTGCACGCTATTTTTAGACAATTTTAAATACGTATTTAAAGATAAATTATGCTTATAGTAATTTCATTATATTCAGTGCTTTGTCAATATTTCGTTCAGACAAGATATAGAAATCGTTACATTGGACTACACATCATCCTAGAAAATGCTGTAGTAGTTAACAGCGCAATGGCGGCTTCAAAATTAAGCTTATCATATACCTCACTGCGGTCTTAGTTCATTTTACTTGCGTTTTTACTTTCTTACTTTCTCCATCACTTACCTACTTTGGCATTCCACTCAAAAATTCGATATCCAGAAGTGCATATTTCAAAGATCACTGAAGCCCAAACAGGTATTTTATAAAAAGCTGCATGTGTGAACAGCGCAACTCAAAAACGAAAAATCGGATAAATACCAAATGTCATACTTGTGTCAGACACTATTTACGGAGCAAGATGGCTCCGCGGTAGGCTCGCATTCGGGAGATTCCGGTTCGACTTCCATCCGGCAGGCTACTCTGACTTTGGGGTTTTTCGTAGTTTCCCCAGGTCGTAGGCGAATGCTGGCATGGTTTCCCTTCTACCACGAATTTCCTGTCCATTTCCTGTCTGAATGCTTCGTTTCATTTGTGAGATGCTGTAGAACGGTGATTGGTGTGTTGTGCGGGCGGTGTGTAAAGATTTTTCCCTGGCGCTCGGCTGGCCCACTGGGGTCCCCTCCTGGGAGCGGCTCGCTTAATTCCGTGACCCCCAGGTTGAAGATGGCTGAGGCAAGACCGCCGGCGTCAGATTGGTCCAATGTTGGAATCGTTAGGATCCCGACTTTGCTAGCACACATCGTCATCTGATTCTGGCCAGCCTTCCAGTCTCTCCTTCTTCCCGTCCTCCCAGGAGTCACCCTGGAAGCACAAAGGACTCACTATGACCTACGTGTGTTGCTCCAGTACTGGAGGCCCCTCCGTCTGACTACTTCTAACAGATATTATTTAAGCACGCCAGGCGAAGATTACCAACCGACTCAAAGTACCGCTTTCATACCGAGCGGGATGGCTCAGGTGGTAACCTCTGTGGTCCGTATTCGGGAGGTCCCGGCGACCGCCCACTCTGACTCATGGGTTCTTTCGGGGTTTTCTCGGGTCTCAGATGAATGCTGGAATCCCTGAAATTTTCTGTCCCTTTATTTCATTCATTTAATCATTTCATGCATCCTTCATCCCGTTTGGTCTATCTCAGGTTTGGAAGTGTCGGCGATTGTGTTTCGGTGCAGCGTGGCAGGGAAAAAGGATGTTCCTTGTGAATGCTCTCAGTCTCTCGGTCTTCGCTGGTTGACAGAGTATAAGGACCGTCCCTTTGGGGATGTTGGGCTCTGTGTGGGGCGGGGTCCCCGGTCTGCTTGTATCTGCTGAGGCATCTGTATCTGGAAACTCTGGGTACCCTGTTATTGCTCTGCGTCACTCCTGGTTCCGGCTGCCCAGTGTTTCAGCTCACCCCTCTCTCCTGGGGCCGCCCCTTCGTGGGGCATCGGTACAATATCCCCATTCCTGGATCGAGTCGAATACCCACCGCTTCCAATCCAATATCATCCAACCGTTTTCATGGAGAAATGTTCGTTATTTCTCATTTACTCAAAATGACTTATGCTTTAAAAAATAGTACATTTGAGATATTTGACAAATTAAGTGAATATCTTCAATTTTCCATGGATCGTCTACAAAGTTCTCTTCATACGAATTGAATTGTGTGTAATTTTGCATCACGAGAAAAATCTTAAGAATTAAACAAAACCTTACTGCAGGAAAACGATGGAACTCGGTAAATACACATTTGAGTAAAGTAGTTTTTCACTATTCACAGTTCACAGTAACTGATTTCAAAATATTCTATGTTGCATGACTACACCTTACCAAGTATGTCTTCTGACGGACAAAAGTAAAAGTTTACGATTCTTGTTTCCATGTAAGAGCTTGTAGCAACGGCAACAGCATTTCGATGCTGTTTTAGAATGTTTTGAATAATGAGGCACTTTTTGCTTACTTTGTAATCATTTCTAGGCTAAAATAACTTATAGTGGAAGAAGAGTGAACAAACAGATATCTCTGTGAATTTATCACGCATAGTGTGACACACGGACCCCCCCTGGACCACTGTGAACCTCGGCTTCTTTGCTAAGTCACTGATTACTATTAATTATCCTACGCGTAATGGCACTATGTGACGTTATACATTTATTTTGATATATTATCGAGGAATGTATTTTCAAATTAGCACCATACCTCGTTTCCAATTGCTACTAGCACTTACAGAAGATCCCTGTCAGAAATTACATTCATTGGTAATCTTGAGGTGAGAATGACGTGACGAATAATGGTATGAAGGGTTGCATTATCCGCTGAAAATAAAGTAACAAATATGTTTACAGTTACTAGCAAGAGGCTCTTCTTCCGGCATTGTATCCGCCGTTTTTATTTCAAGATAGTATTCTCATTACAGGAAGCGGAACATAGAGATGTCATCTTCCACATGATATACTCGTCATCATTTGTTTCACGCAGTGTGGTTTCCATTATTGTTGCATATACACATTCCTATCTACGGTAACATAATCAAAACATTAAAAAAAAAATACGAACACTAGCACAGAGAGAGAGAGAGAGAGAGAGAGAGAGAGAGAGAGAGTTGGCAGAAAAACTTCACTATTATTAGAATAACGTTTTGTATTTTCTTTCTGTAGGTTTTTCATCGATAATCTGCCACATAAGGATTTCCTGCATGTTTGTTTATTTTTTCATATAGATTTATACACTTTGTGTATAAAATTTAAACGCTGTCCTTTCATTAATCCAGTAATAAGGTTTCAGTTCTGAAGTGTAAATGCTTATATTATTTCAAAGACGAATAATCTACATAAGAAGAAACAGTTGATGATCAGTTTAACCAAACATCTACGTAAAAGTGACTCGATTGTTTTTACTTTCTCTACTACGTATAGTAAGTAGAGGAAGTATTGTATTCCACCCAAAAATTCGATACCGAGATTTCACCGGAAATATATGTTTTGAGACCCCCTGAATCCAAAAAAAAGCATTTTTGGAAACATGTCCGTGTGTATGTCTGTCTGTCTATCTGTGTGTCTGTCTGTGAACAGCATAACTCAGAAACGAACAGTCGGATAAACACCAAACTTGGTATTTAGATTCAGAATCTTCCAAGGATGCGACACGAAGTTTTTCAAGAAAATCCCCCCACCCCAGATTACCCTTTACATCGAAGATTTTTCGAAAATTTTAATTTTCCCAAAAATGGCTAACGATTTTGATTAAAATATCATATGTTTAAGATATTTTTATGACAAATAAAATGTATATCTTGAGTTTTCTGGGAATGTCTCCAAAAGTATTCTTCATTGTGAACGACTTTTGCATAACTGGTAAACCATAAGAGATAGACAAAATTTTACTACACAAAAAATGTAGATCGCGTTAAAATACACAATTTATGTCATATACATTTTTTTTTGAGAGAACCATTTTCGAGATATTGCTTGTTATTGCCTTAAATCTTTCAATACTTATTTTCTCAAATGGGAATTCGTTATTCTTTTTACTTTCTCTACTACGTATAGTAAGTAGGGGAAGTATTGTATTCCACCCAAAAATTCGATACCGAGATTTCACCGGAAATACACGTTTTGAGATCCCTTGAATCCAAAAAAAGCATTTTTTACTTTCTCTACTACGTATAGTAAGTAGGGGAAGTATTGTATTCCACCCAAAAATTCGATACCGATATTTCACCGGAAGTAATGTTTTGAGACCCTCTGAATCCCAAAAAAGCATTTTTGGAAACATGTCCGTGTGTCTGTCTGTCTGTGTCTGTGTGTCTGTCTTTGAACAGCATAACTCAGACACGAACAGTCGGATAAACACCAAACTTGGTATTTAGGTTCAGTATCTTCCAAGGATGTGACACAAAGGTTTTCAAGAAAATCCCCCCATCCTAAATTACCCTTTACATGGAAGATTTTTCGAAAATTTTAATTTTCCCAAAAACAGCTCCAACGATTTTGATTAAAATATCATATGTTTAAGATATTTTTATGACAAACAAAATGTATATCTTGAATTTTCTGGGAATGTCTCCAAAAGTATTCTTCATTGTGAACGACTTTTGCATAACTGGTAAAACCATAAGAGATAGACAAAATTGTACTACACAAAAAATGTAGATCGCGTTAAAATACACAATTTATGTCATATACATTTTTGTTGTTGAGTAAACCATTTTCGAGATATTGCTTGTTATTCCCTTAAATTTTTCAATACTTTTCTCAAATGGGAATTCCTTATTCATTTTTTTTGTCTTGGATATACAAAGAGTATTAATCTGTGGCAAAGGGAATGGAGCTGCACCTAGCAACCAGCTATTAAGAGATATGTATGTGCTTAAAGGCTACTGTATTGCTATATTGCCCTTGAAAATATATATTCCCCTTACATCTACAAGAAAATTAGCAATAAGATAGACTCTGCAAATGTTTATCTCGATTAACATGAAGTAGATGGAGAATAAGCGTTTGTATAAATAGTTTGTACAAGAGTAGAGAAAGTCATGTGAGTGTAACACATCAGATTTTTTT
The DNA here is from genome assembly GCA_030765065.1 of Deroplatys truncata. Lineage (NCBI taxonomy): Eukaryota > Metazoa > Arthropoda > Insecta > Mantodea > Mantidae > Deroplatys > Deroplatys truncata. The sequence continues at coordinate 132,924,463 of CM060978.1, forward strand.
AAATGTAATGCCTGCTTGTTGTGGCATTTATGACCATGATTAACGTATTTAGAGAGTTAACATGCAGACAAACATTGACAAATAATTTCTGGCTTGAAAAGAATTAAGAAACTCCTATAAGAATAATGCTTTTTACTTTACTACTTACCTATAGATAAGTAGAGGAGGCTCGCCTCGTAGCTCAGTTGGTAGACTGCCTACCTACTATGCAAGGGATCTTGGGTTCGAATCCAGGCTGGGTGGTGGGAAGTTTTCTCTAGCAAACATTATTCCCTATCCTCCCAGAGTCTGGAAGTATGAAAGAGAGTGTGAATGTGTGTGTGATCTAATACATAAAACACAAAGGAAAAGCGATCCAATAGTAAGCGTATACGAGTCAACACCATTGCTACAAGCAATATGCTCCAAAAGTAAAAGGCCGCCTATGTGGCCATTATAATTAAAGGCGCGATATAAATGGAACACTTAAAAAGTAATAATAATAATAATAATAATAATAAGTAGAGAAAGTATTATATTCAATTAAAAATTTCAAATAAAGAGTGCACTGGAAACATGTTTTGAAGTCCCATGAATAAAATATATTTATAAAAAACTTCGTATGTGTGTGTCTCGATTAAGGGGAGACTAAAAGCAAAAAGTGGCAACTGTACTCAGTTACTCAATAAGAATCCATGCAAAATGTGGTAGAGTACCATCTTGTTATAAAATTACCGTTTACAAGATGCTATTCTGCTCCTGCTGAAGGGACATATCCTACACATTAAGATACGAAGCGTCTGTCCTGTGTGTTCTGCGAAAATTGACCCCACTGCAATCTACATGAACATGCCCGCGTGCGGTACTCAATATCACACCTCTAGTGCTAGGAAATGTGTGTCTCTTGGGGGTAGTGTGTAGAAATTCAACGCAGCGTTTATTGGAACGTGGTTGAAAGACACCTGTGGTGGGTTCTGTTTTTTTGTGTAGGGTTTCATTTTGTTTATCAGTAATACTTGATTTTATAAAAAAAATATAACGACATTTTAAAATACCTTTTATGTAGGAGCAAAAGGGTTAAAGAGTTACAATTATATAATAGTATACTGCGATATAAGTATGGTAAGTGCACCATTGGAGAACGAGGAAGAGTTTGAAAATACGAGACGAAGTCCAGATTCTCCAATACCGAGCGGGATAGCTCAGGCGATAACATCTGTAGACGCATTCGGCAGTCCCAGGTTCAAAATCCCGGCCGACCAATCTGACCGAAGGTTTCTTTTGCGGTTTTCCTCTGTCGCTAGGTGAATGTTGAGTTGGATAACTTGATCCGCGAGTTTTCCTACCATCCCTTTCATCACTACATTTCATTTCTTTCTTTCTTTACCGCCATACCAGGCATTGGGCTGATCACTCATCCTTGATGTGCTGCTTGTTCCTCAACAGCCTACTGACCCAAGGCATTGACTTATAAGTCCTTGGGGATATACGGCCTACAAACAGGAGGGTAATCCGTTAAAGAAGAAAAAGAGATTCTACAGTGCACTAACGTATGTTTAGTGCATAGTGCTTTTGACGACAGTGAATAATACGAACAGTATTTACACGAAAACGAAATAAATAATTTTCTAAGAGCTGTTGCACATGGTGTTCCAGTAGCAAGGTCATCAACAATATTATCATTGTTAACAAGGTGGCGATTGTTCATCCGCGCCTGATTGTTGAACTTTATTATATTCCATGTCTACAATAATAAATACATGAAAAGTTAGAAGTAAAATGGGCAAACCACGTAGGTAGTTTAGATTACCAGTAGTGAATGTAGAAAATTCAACTTTCCACTATGACTGCATGAACGGTAAACGGATGAAAAACATATTTAAGAGCCATGCTCCTAACGGAATAGTCATCATGAAGATGATATATAAATGGGCTTGGGTATTAGAAGTGAATTCTGGAAATTCTCTCCCCGCATTTGTTCTCAATTAAAACGGACTGAGAAAAGCTGATTCGAGGTGGTCGATGTCAGGATGTGAACCTGCGGGACTTAGAATATAATTCCCAAGTGTTGGCGACTAAATACGCTCACCAGTCTTCACGTCAGTTCCGCCACATCCTGTTCAACTTTACGCATGCTGTTAATTTACTAAGCATTGTATGTTATTATACCGAAGTATGCATGTTGCGTTATTCTCAGTGAAGAACATTAGCTGGCATCCGTAACTCTGTTAATCGCGTTATAATTAAAAGAAGTGGGTCAGTAACCAGACAACTCAAATATGTCTCCTTCATTAGTGGAAACGGCGTTCATTAGATCAGGTAAGCGGTGCATTCTCTCATTATAATAGCGCAGGAGAATGACCTTCCCGTAATTATACCAGTATAACGACTCAGATTTGCATGTACGTGTACGCAGGTAAATTAGAGCGACACCAAGTTATCCTCCGATGCAAAAGGAGAAATTAAAATTTTCATTAGCATAACCCAGGACAAGGCAGCGAGCGAGTGCATTGACGCCGCTCCAGAATCGGTCACCCGTTCCTCAATTACCTACCGCTCTTCGTTTTGTAGAAACCTCCTTTACGAGAATGAGCGCGCCATTAAGGTGTCCTGTCTCGTTAACGGAGACCATTACGAGTTATTGCAGTTGGCATAAAGCTTTATAGCTTGCCTGCAGCAGTTTGGCGAGAAAGTAAAGCTCTATATTAGTCCTATAAGACTGCACAGGTAGGATATAGCGATTAACAGCGTGTTAATATAATAATCCACCAGCTAAGCTTAAAAACTAACAATTGTTGATACCTACTTCCCTGTTCTGCAATATTCAAATTTCTAACTATTCGTGCACAAATACAATAAATCTCTACTGCACATATGCGCTTTAATAAGATTTCTTCGCACTACCGTGTGCAACTACGAAGTTATACATTTCAAACAGACATGAAAAATACAATGCTACGGGCGGGACTCGAACCACCATCTGCACCACTCCGTGGCTTACTGATTCATGTGAGAAGATTTAATGTCCGGATAACTCAAGCGGTAACTTGATTTAATGTCCTGATAACTCAAGCGGTAACTTTTTAGTAGTGTTTAATGTCCATACTATATACGCCAGCAAAGGCGGTGCCGAGTGTGAACCTCACATGTTACCGCGGGGCCAGCTCGCACGGTAACTCAAACGGTAAGAGCACTGCTACGAGAGTCGAAGCTCCTGGTAGAAGCCCCGGCCGATAACATTGGATATTTCACATCTATTTCAAATATCCTATAACATGTTGCTCGGTATTCATGGTTGGCATGCAAAGGACACAGGCCGGATCCTGTGTCTTAGGAAGGAAATTCTCAGTCGCGGAAAAATTGTCGATCTGGGATTAATAGGACGTCCATTTCCGTCCTGCGGAAGACAATGGCAGAACACCGCAGGATCACCTTAGCTTCTACGCCCAATACTTAGCTTTCGGAGGAACCCATCCATCATATTATTGTACAAGATGAGCCATGGGGAACCTGGCAGGTTTCAAAACTGGATTATTATTAATTATTATCATTATTATTAGGAAATACATATCCATTGTTATCTCTTGTAAATAAACGTAGAAGTCAGCCTGCCATTTAAACATGCCGCTCCCCCTCATTTATTTTTGCATTCTCTACTCTTACCAACGTTAAGTAGAAGTATTGACTTCCACCCTAGAATTCGACATCGATGATTCATTGTAAATAGACGTTTTGAGGTTCCTGAATCCAAAAAAAAAGAAAAAAAGGAATTTTTAGAGCTTTGTCGAACTGTAAGCGTGTGCATGTGTATGTGAACAGCACAATACAAATGCAAACTCAGATGAATACTGTTACATGCTGGGTAGATGGCCTAAAAGTTCACATGAAAGTTAAATTAATTTTGAGTACCCAGCACGTACATTGAGGGGACGTATACTTTACTTGGCTGCGGATGACTGAAACTTGGTGTGGAGGTTAAGAGGAAGACGTGAGTTTTTACTGCACAAAATCCATAACAAAAATCTACTCACACATTCCTAGATTTGTTTCCCAACCGTTTGGGGTTCCTACATTATTAAAAATTGAAGTTCAGAGGAAAATGTAATTGAGCTTTGTCTACGATCCAAAGCCCGGCTTACACACGCGGGCCGTTTCTCACGGAAGCCTAACTGAGACAGACGCTATCCCCCACTACTCGTGGCTAGCAAAGCTACCAGTGACGTAAACAACAATGCGTCTGGTAATGACATTGTAGAACAATAATGTAACCTCCCAAATTATTAATACGCCACAATACCAAACTTGGTATTTAAGTTCGGCATTTTTTTTAAGATGACACATGAAGATTTTCAAGAGAATCCCTTCATTCTGAACTACACTATACATGGGAAAATCTTCCTTTTTTATTTTCTCCAAATTGGCTTAAATGTTTGTGATTAAAATAAGATATGCTTAAGATATTTCTATGACGAATAAAATGTATATCTTGAACCCATTGCCTACACACGGCTAGTATTATCTACCAAATGTATATTCTTGAACTTTTTGTGAGTAGCATACTATATCCTCTTCCTTCTGAATAAAACCACAAGACGCACAACACGAAAATGCATCGCTATGTATGGTAAATTAATTCCTTGTGGGAATACTCGTGACTATATCTTTCCTACATCTACAAGTTTCCCCAAGTTCCCTTATCTATAAACCATCTTTGAAAACGTAAAGTTATTCTTCTTTTCCCTTCATATCGATTCATTAGTAACAAAACACTGCCTTACGATATGCGAGCAGTTTTGTGTGTTCGGCATGCAACCGAGTAGAACTGACTCGGCTTTTATATGAACAATACAAACATACGGGATTATGGGAAGTTGTAATGGGTAGAGGTTGTGTGAATGCGATACATCACATTCTTAACGGAACGTTTCACAAATATTTTCTTTCATTTACCATTTACGACACTGTCATAACTTATAGTATTTTTCTTATTGAGCTCTGACGGATGTATTCTAAGGCATGGCATACTATCTCCATATTTTTTGGTATTTAGATGGTGGATATGGAACCTGCTTGCTTGTTTTCCTCTTGCAGAAGCAGATGTGGAAGCTGTGTATTCACAATATGGATTTCTTCCAGTGACTCAACCATAAAGCACGTTTTTCCCTTTCTTTTCGAATTCAACTTCCTATAGCCGGGTAGATCACAAGCAGATGAAGAATGAATGAAATACTTGAGATGATATACAAATGAGTCCAGGACCGTAGGGTTTTGAAAGTGAAATGACGGAAGAAACCACCCCAGCATCAACCCCGGGGAAACCACGAAAAAACCAGGGCCAGAGTGGGCGTCGCTGGGGATAGAACCCGGGACTTCCCAAATGCCAGCCACAGACGTTGCCGCCTGAACCATTATACTTGGTTAAATCATAATTTCTAAATATTCTTATTTCGGTTTAGCATTTTATTATATAAATTTAATGAATTAAAAATATTCACAAGATAAAAACTATTTTGTAATATCCTTTAATTAATAACAAATTGTAAATTTCTAAAATACCCTTAAAATTATTAAAACTACATTCTCAAACTCGTCAATAATTAATATTAATATAAACTCAAATCTTACCGAGTTATTTTTCAAAATAGTTTAATCTTGTTCCTTATATTAATCTCCGCATAATCCTTCACTAAGCACTGCTTAGGTAAGATACCCAACAACAATGAAACGAAAGGAACAAAGAAAAGAATGCACAGAATTAGTTTAAAAAAATCTCTACTCTTGTACAAACTATTTTTACAAACGCTTATTCTCCATCTACTTCATGTTAATCTAGATAAACATTTGCAGACTCTATCTTATTGATAATTTTCTTGTAGATGTAAGGGAAATATATATTTGCAAGGACAATATAGAAATACAGTAGCCTTTAAGCATAGACATTACTCTTAATAGCTGGTTGCTATGTGCAGCACCATTCTCCTTGCCAGAGATTAATACTCTTTGCATATCCAAGACAAAAATTCTGATGTGTTACACTCACATGACTTTCTCTACTCTTGTACAAACTATTTTTACAAACGCTTATTCTCCATCTACTTCATCTTAATCGAGATCAACATTTGCAGAGTCTATCTTATTGCTAATTTTCTTGTAGATGTAAGGGGAATATATATTTACAAGGGCAATATAGAAATACAGTAGCCTTTAAGCACATACATATCTCTTAATAGCTAGTTGCTAGGTGCAGCACCATTCCCTTTCCCACAGATTAATACTCTTTGCATATCCAAGACAAAAAATGAATAACGAATTCCCATTTGAGAAAATATTGAAAAATTTAAGGGAATAACAAGCAATATCTCGAAAATGGTTTACTCAACAACAAAAATGTATATGACATAAACTGTGTATTTTAACGCGATCTACATTTTTTGTGTAGTACAATTTTGTCTATCTCTTATGGTTTACCAGTTATGCAAAAGTCGTTCACAATGAAGAATACTTTTGGAGACATTCCCAGAAAATTCAAGATATACATTTTATTTGTCATAAAAATATCTTAAATATATGATATTTTAATCAAAATCGTTAGAGCTGTTTTTGAGAAAATTAAAATTTTCGAAAAATCTTCCACATAAAGGGTACTTTAGGATGGGGGGATTTTCTTGAAAACCTTTGTGTCACATCCTTGGAAGACACTGAACCTAAATACCAAGTTTGGTGTTTATCCGACTGTTCATGTCTGAGTTATGCTGTTCACAGACAGACACACAGACACAGACAGACACACGGACATGTTTCCAAAAATGCTTTTTTTGGATTCAGGGGGGTCTCAAAACATTATTTCCGTTGAAATCTCGGTATCGAATTTTTGGGTGGAATACAATACTTCCCCTACTTACTATACGTAGTAGAGAAAGTAAAAAATGCTTTTTTTGGATTCAGGGGATCTCAAAACGTGTATTTCCGGTGAAATCTCGGTATCGAATTTTTGGGTGGAATGCAATACTTCCCCTACTTACTATACGTAGTAGAGAAAGTAAAAAGAATAACGAATTCCCATTTGAGAAAATAAGTATTGAAAGATTTAAGGCAATAACAAGCAATATCTCGAAAATGGTTCTCTCAACAAAAAAATGTATATGACATAAATTGTGTATTTTAACGTGATCTACATTTTTTGTGTAGTAAAAGTTTGTCTATCTCTTATGGTTTACCAGTTATGCAAAAGTCGTTCACAATGAAGAATACTTTTGGAGACATTCCCAGAAAACTCAAGATATATATTTTATTTGTCATGAAAATATCTTAAACATATGATATTTTAATCAAAATCGTTAGAGCTATTTTGGAGAAAAATAAAATTTTCGAAAAATGTTCCATGTAAAGGGTAATCTGAAGTGGGGGAATTTTCTTGAAAACCTTCGTGTCGCATCTCTGGAAGATACTGAACCTAAATAACAAGTTTGGTGTTTATCCGACTGTTCGTTACTGAGCTATGCTGTTCACAGACACACACACACACACACACACACACGGACATGTTTCCAAAAATGCTTTTTTTTGGATTCAGGGCGTCTCGAAACATATATTTCCGGTGAAATTTCGGTATCGAATTTTTGGGTGGAACACAATACTTTCTCTACTTACTATACGTAGTAGAGAAAGTAATGACAAAGCTATTTACAGTTAGCTTTAAATGACTTGCATATGTTTTATAAATACTACACACTGATTTGGAAAGCATGCGACTGCGCAGGTGCCTGCATCCTGTAACACAACGGTTTTATGATTTGCCATGTTGAAGAAGCATATAAAAGTATGGAAAAAGAGGTGGTTAATTACACGTACAAGGAAATACATGTTATTGCTCTGGTTGTGCTCATTACTCTGCAGGTGATAAGATGCACTGATTCAGATAAGCTGTAAAGGAAAGAAAAGTCTACAAAGCTTATCGCATTTTTTTTTCTTTTCTTTCTTAAATTGTTATGCAAATGAAATTCAAAATTCGCGTGAGTTTTTATGAACATAGATAAATCATTGTATGTATTCTTCTTTCCTTTCTTCTATTTAGTTATGTAAGCTTTTGATACCGTATTTATTGGCGGGATATATAAATAATCAAATAAAGAAGTGATAGTAAGATAAATAAATAATCGCAATAAATAATTTTCATACATTAAATCAATGTATGATGTAATAATCCTGAGTTGAAAGATTTGTCCTGAAAGAAAACGGTCATTAGCAAGCCGCGTAAGAAAGTCACGTAGCTGTTGAATAGAGGCACATTACTTAAAGTTTCTGGGAATCAAGTTTAGAGTTAAATTAAGTGTGTTTGCAGGGTCACGTAGGCCAATTCTGGAAAAGGGAAGTGAAAGATACGAGTATTTCTGAGAGTTTAGCTAGGCCCCCTTGTAACAAGGTAACAGACGTACACTTAGGGTGTTTAAGTATTGGCCCGGGCGTGCAATAATGTTGATGGGGAATATTGAAGTAGGCAGAGCTTAAGTTAAGAAATTGGCGTTAATTTTAAATCAGAGAGTTACTCTGATACTGTAGCTTTGATACTACAGAAGTTAGCAGGTATAATAATTCAGTTGTTGATGATGATGAAGGATTAAAGAAACCAATCGGCTTCTTTATGCTCAGTAATCAGAAATACTTTATTGAGTGCTCATTTGTGCATGATCGGCGTCGAGTCCTGACTCTCTTGCTGATCATACCCAAGCTTACGGTATTTATCAATCGTTAGCATTGGATTTTCTTTTCGCTAACAGATTCTAACACTGTCCTCTTTTTATCATCTTGCTACTTACCGTATTGTTGAATATATTCATTAAATATGATTCGGATTCTGTCTCTAAACCCTCCAGCTCTTTTGTATTAACATTCTCACTAGGTTATGTCCGCTTTTTGCTAAATTCCAATACTTCAGTTTCCAGTTTTGCCCAATTTACTTATAAATTTCCTTTTTTCCTCGTCCTCCCCCGCTAATCCCTTTAAGAACCTATAATCACTCTCTCCTTGCTATCCCTACTGCCGTCACGACACTTACATTATTTGGTTCCCTAATGTGAGCTGCTTCTCGCCCTGTTCAACCCTTTCAAATATTTATAAATGGAACCTCTTCTCATTTCTCTGACCCCCACCTAAGTGACTGTGGATCCCTCCTGCTACCCATAGATGCTGATAGTTTGTTTCTGTCTACCACTAATACACTTCCCTGCGGGGATTATTAATTCAGTTGTTACAATTTCTAGTCCTACAATTCAGAGTAAGTCTATTTCTTCGTCTCAAAAGATCGGCAACTCGCTTCAATAGCTCAAGTATTAGATGACATTAAATTTCTCACTCAGTTTAAACTGGTGTTATCCTTCACAGCACATCCACACATACCCTGCGAAAATACTCATAGCTCTACCATTGGAGCATCTGGAACACGAGATAACAACATCAGTACGTTATCAAAAGTGACCACCATCCGTCCTGTATCACTTTTTAGTTCTGAGATAAAACTGACTTGTGGGCGCTCGAAGTCCCTTCTTTGACCCCAAAACGTTGTTGTTATTGAAAGATCTTGATTAAAGCGTTTGTTTTACAATTAGTTTATTACTTTCTCTACAGCTTATCGGATGTATTTTATTCTATTCAAAACTTCCATACTGAGATTACGCCGGAAATAAAGTTTTCAAGTCCTCTGAATCCAAACACTCGTATTTTGAAAGAGGTCCGTGTGTGCCATATAAAAAAAAATTGCATAAACATCCAACTATTAAACTTTCAAAAATACAAGACGAAGATTTCACCAAATTTTCTCTCTTTCTCTAAGAAACTCCTTACCTGTTTCTATATGGTTCTAAGTATTACTTTTTCTACTATGTATAGTAAGTATAGAAGTACTGCATTCCACACAAAAATTTGACATCGAGATTTCAAAGGAAATACATATTTTGAGGTGCCCTGAATTCAAATAAAGCAATTTTGGAAACATGTTGTATATGTATCCGTCTGTCTGTCAGTCTGTCTGTCAAACTATGAACAGCATAACTCAAAAACAAAAAGTCGGATGAATACCAAACTTGGTACTTTAGTTTACTATCTTCCAAGGATGCGACACGAAGATTTTCAAGAAAATCCCCCAAACCAGTCTACCCTTTTGGAACATTTTTCGAAAACTATTAGTTTCTCAAAAATGGCTCAAACGATTTTGATTAAAATATCATATGTTTAAGATATTTTCGTCGCAAATGAAATGTATATCTTGAATTTTCTGGGAATGTTCCCAAAAGCCCTCTCCATTCTGAATGATTTTCGAATAACTGGTTAACCGTAAGAGATAGACAAAATGTTACTACATAACAAATGTAGATATCGTTAAAATACACAATTTATGTCATATACATTTTTCTGCGGAGTGAACAACTTCCGAAATATTCCTTGTTATTTATTTGAATTTTCCAATACTTTTCTCCCATGGAAATTCCTTAATCGTTTTTTACTTTTTCTACTACGTATAGTAAGTAGGGGAAGTATTGTATTCCACTCAAAAATTCGATACCGAGATTGCACCGGAAATACATGTTTTGACGCCTCCTGAATAAAAAAAAAGTATTTTTGGAAACATGTCCGTGTGTGTATGTGTGTGTGTCGTGAACAGCATAACTCACAAACGTACAGTCGGATAAACACCAAACTTGGTATTTAGGTTCAGTATCTTCCAGAGGTGCGACACGAAGGTTTTCAAGAAAATCCCCCCACCCCAGATTACCCTTTACATGGTACATTTTTTGAAAATTTTAATTTTCTCAAAAACAGCTCTAACGATTTTGATTAAAGTGTCATACATTTAAGACATTTTATGGTAAGTAAAATGTATATCTTCAGTATTCTGGGAATGTCTCCAAAGGTATTCTTCATTGTGAACAACTTTTGCATAACTGGTAAACCATAGGAGATAGACAAAATTTTACTGCACAGAAAATGTAGATCGCGTTAAAATACACAATTTATGTCATATACATTTTTTTTGTTGAGTGAACCACTTTCGAGATATTGCTTGTTATTCCCTTAAATTTTCCAATACTTATAGTTTTTCTCAAATGGGAGTCCGTTGTTCTTTCTTTTTTTGTCCTGGACATGCAAAGAGAATGGAATGCTCCATAGCAACCAGCTCTTAAAACATTTGACTATGGCTTAAAGCCTACCATATTCCCCTTGCACCTACAAGAAAATTAACGATAAGATCAACATTCCGATATCTCGATTAACATGAAGCATATGGAGAATACGCGTTTGTAAAAATAGTTTGTACAAGAGTAGAGAAAGTCATGTGAGTGTAACACATCAGATTTATTTTATGTCCTGGACATGCAAAGAGAATACAATGCCGCACATAGCAACCAGCTCTTAAAAGTTTTGACTATCGCTTAAAGTCTACCATATTCCCCTTACACCTACAAGAAAATTAGCAATAAGATAGAGTCTGCAAATGTTTTTCTCATTAACATGAAGTAGATGCAGAATAAGCGTTTGTAAAAATAGTTTGTACAAGAGTAGAGAAAGTCATGTGAGTGTAACACATCAGAATCTTTTAATGTCCAGAACATGCAAAGAGAATGAAATGTTCCACATAGCAAGCAGCTCTTAAAAACATTTGACTATCACTTATTCCCCTTGCACCTGCAAGAAAATTAGCAATGAAATTAACACCGATATGTTGATTTACATAAAGCAGATGAGAATAAGCGTTTTTAAAAATAGTTTGTACAAAATTAAATTGAGTTTTATTTATGGACGCTCTTTAAGTGCTATGGTCTTTAGCGTCCCATTCTATATTGGGTTTGAAAGACCGGTAATTTTGCTCAGAGGCCTCTTTATCAGGCTTGAGGTTCTTTTGTGTGCCGTAAATCTACGACACGGGACCACCGGCTTTACTTCCCTTCCGAAGGAAATAATGTAAGGATTTTTAGCCTGAAAAAATCCATCGCCCTCTGCCGGGTTTGAACACGCAACCTCGGGAACTGAGGCTACATGGTAACACTACACCACGAACGACAGTTTGTCCAAGTGTAGAGAAAGTCATGTGAGTGCAACACGACAGATTTTTTTAAAATTAAGATTTAACTCTGCTATATATTGGTATAAAAATAAAATGTATATTCTGAATTTTCTATAAATAGTTCCTAAATCCCCTCATTGAATTTTATATAACTGTGAACCATAAGAAATAGACACAAACTTAAATATAGAATTCATTAAAATATGCAATTATACCAAACTAAATTTTGCAGTATCAGCCGCCTAAGAGGTATTTATTGTTGTGCGTTTGAAGCTTCCAATGGTTTTAGCAATACACCTTTGAAGGGCATGTCGATTTTCATCAGCTCATGCAAACAGTCTCATTCGACACGACCATTTTTAGAACAACTAGGCATATAAAGGACAATTTGGTAGAGAAGGTCATTTGTGATGCTCATCGCACTTCTCTGTCCTGGAACTGTAATTCCGTTGTTTATATCACTTTCGCGGGTATTTCTTCCACTGCGTAGCTATTTTTATTGTAGTAATATTGTCGCAGTAATCTGTTCGTGTTAACTTTTTTACTTGGCGCCAGTTATTGTTTTACTATTTTGAATTTTGGGTTCTTTGTCCTCCGGCTAGTTATTATTACTCAGTCGAGCAAATATCTCTAAGCAGGGCGTGTAAACGGAAAGAAGTTGTTACTAAAAGATAACACTGATAAAAGAATTTTTTTTTTACACTTTTATTGCCTTCACACTTAATTAATAGTTCACATCTGTAATCTTTATACACGCCTGACTGAAACTGTTATATTTCCAAATGTAATTACTGTCTTAATAGTTATCGCGTACTTCAGATTTTGTAACTAACTTTACGATGCGAGAGATTCTGTAGAACTGTGTGATGTGTACCTCATGAGAAATTGCTGAGAACTGCGTGATGTGTAACTCGCGAATGATTCTTTTGAACTGCCTGACGTGTACCTCGCGAGAGAGATTTCTTAGAACTGCGCGATACTTGCTTTTGGCTCAAGAATTTATAATCCCTCACCCCGATATGCCTAAACATTATAATAGAGCTGCTATTGGTTAATAAAGCGCGTCAACATTAGCATCTGTTTTGTCAGCCAATCATAATTACAAACACATATGCTCTAGGGAAGATATTCCCTCCATTTCTAAAGAAAGGCATGCTACCCTGATGTCATTTGTTTGTCTCTTCTAAGTGATAAACAACTCACCCCCTCGTTTCATTGTTACCCACTCCTATTGTTAGTTTCAGTGAGGGCGTGTAAACTTATTTCCTAACAATGCTTATAGCTAACAAACATCTAAAATCATTGTCATACAATAATGTTAATTTACACTACAATCACTCTGGTATTCACAGTGTTGTGATATACAATACTTCCTCAATATTTAACCCTGTCTATTAATCTTAGAACTGTCGTGCCTTTCAAACTACTCGAATTTAGAACGGAGTTTACACATCAGTAAGCATTAATAGCGTATGTTTCTCAGCTGGTTCTATTCTTATTCTAAAGCTTTCTGATGCATTTTCCATTCGCTATATGAATGTACTATAGAATTTTTACTGTTATTGGAGTAACCTGAGACGCATTCGTTTGAATTCTCGGAGACACCATACCAAATTCAGATATCGTTAAGGGCACCTCGTAGTCAAGCACACTCATTTACGCATGAAAAATATATCAGCATTTTGATGTGAATATTACCTGAAAATCGTCATCCTCCGTGGTGTAGTGGTTACTATGCTAGCCTCTAGTTACCGAGGTCGCAGGTTCAAACCCGGCAGAGAGCGATGGATTTTTTCGGGCGTAAAAACCCTTAGCAATGGCTTCCTTCGGAAGGGAAGTAAAGCGGTGATCCTGTGATATAGATTTACAACACGTAAGAGAACCTCAAGCCTGATAAAGGAGCCTCTGAGTAAAAATATAGATTGGGACGCCAAGGAAGACAGTAGTTAACGAGCGTCCGTAAATAAAACTCAGTTTATTTTTCTACCTGAAAATCAAAGCTACAGTCATTATTTGTTCCCTGCACATTCTACACTCCTTGGGTCAGAAAATACGAGAAAATACTCGTATGTTAAAATGAATACAGTAGGTGCAAAGATGCACCTGACAACCATGTAAGCTAATACGTAGAAATACAAATTTTAGGTTACCGAATTTATTTTTGGTGCCATTATTTAAGGAACCATCTGTTCTAATGAGTCTAAACTTAAGTTGCATCCAAAAAAACAGTATTTCTAACAAAACGAGTGGATTAGTTTTACAATATTCTAACTTTTACTAAAAATCACAGCCAATATATAATTTAAAATGTTACCTCTTTTTTCAATGCATAAAATTATTGTTTCTAAATTATTTGAAAATTTTGGTAACATTTTTCCACCCATTTTAAAGTTTATTGAAGTTTCAGCTGCTCAGAAACTTTCAGCTTCCCGGGTGCCAATACTTATTTAGTATTTAAATATGAGATGTATCTAATTGTGAATTTGACAACTACCATAACAAAATGCAACAACCCATAATTAAATATTTCAATGGATTCAGAAAGAATAGATTTCAATAGTAAAAAAAGAAAACAATTTTATTCAACTGACTGACAACAAGGTGCCCTTAAAACACACGAATATCAAATATTTTATTTCCGAATATTCGTTGCTATTGTTTTTAATTTCCAATAGTTTATCATTTTTGAGGTGATAATTCACTATCTTTCTCGCTGTTTAAACATGTGACTATCGCTTCAGCCTTCTGTCTCCCCATGTACCTCAAGATGACTCCGCGCTAATGTGTGAAACTCGCATTCAGGAGGTCCCGGTTTCGATTACCGTCGACCGTTCACTCTGACTTGGCTTTTTCGTGGTTGTCCGTAGTCGGTAGTGCATGCTGGGGTTTCTCATCTACCACGATTTCTTTTCACTGTTTCCCTTTCATTCCGTTCCTTCTCATATTTCTAGGTTTCGTGGTTAGAGGCAGTGCCGGAGAGATGTAGCGGATGCTCGCTCCAAGGAAAGAGAATTCCCCTGGACACTAGAGGTGTACTTGGTTCACCGTCCTCTCTGGGTAACTTCAGTAGTGCGAGAGGTCTTCTGCGCGTCGCTGTCGCCTGTCTGCCTGCTGCGTGTAGCCCCCTATGGTTCCTTCAATTCATTCCTTCCTCCTGGGGATGCAGCCGCAATGGATGTATGTGTGCGAGGTATCCCCTTCCATTGTAAAACCTATACTTATCCCCGTGTGCCTATAATCGACTCAACGGGGATCGAACTCGGCTCCCCCCCCCGAATGCGGATAATTATTACTGGTGTTGCGAATTGAAGACATTTGTTATCAGATATTGATTGTTATTAACATGCTGTGAATTTGAGAATAACGTTTTTAGTAGAATCGGTACATAGTGAAAAAAGGTAGATGAATTCCTTGAGTGTCACCATCACTGAACAAACTTGTCCGCATTAGGTCGTGAGAAAACAACAAGGAGTTGAAAATGAACACCTGCACGCCAGAGACCGCCCGCTCCTCCGTAATTTACTTGCAATATGCAGGAATGGAGGTGAGGTAGGTACTGAAGCTAAAACTATCGTACTCTATCACATGATTTGCTAAAGGGGTTTTTCATTTGCCACCCCCTCCCCGTGGTGTTAGGTAGCCCTATTTCCGTACTTGTGAATTATTGTAAATAATCCCAAAGTCGAAGAAAGTCGGAAAATTCATGCATTAAGTAGACTGAATTCTTGAATAGCTGCAGTGAAATTACTAGTTAAAACATCAAATTCCTGAAGTAAAAATGAACAGAACCGGAATAAAACTGAAATTGTTTTAGAGAATGTTATTTTAATTAAACAGCTATGCGCAATTATATTAAAATTAATTTTCAAATATTACCAACAGTCTTTTTCGAAGAACCTATAAACGTCGCACATTTTGCTTTCCATAGGCACAGGAAGTATTGCATTCTACTACCCAACACTTCTTATACGGATTTCACTGGAAATACATATTTTGAGGTCCCCTAAATAAAAAGTGGATGTTATGTGAAAAGTAGATATTCTTATGTATACATCCACATTACTTTCCCTGCCCACTATCATTTATTATTTTCTTTGCCTCGTATAGTAAGTAGGCACGTATTGTATTCCACCTAAAAGTTCAATGTGGATATTTGACTAGAAATATATGTTTTAGGCCTCCTGACCCACCAAAAATATTTTTAGAAAAAGATCCGTGTGTTCCGCACTTTCAAAGATGCGACACGAAGATTTCAAAGAAAATCCTCCCCCAAAAATTACCCTTTACGTGAGAAACATTACGTTATTTTTTATTTTATTTAAAAATGACTCACGACGAGTTTATTAAAATGCCATATGTTTAAGATATTTTTATGACAAATGAAATGTATATCTGGAACTTTCTGGAATAGCCTATGAAAGTCCTCTTCATTCGGAAGGAATGTTATAATGTTGTGTAACTGATGAACGTTAAACAAAACAAACAAAAATGTAGATCTCTTTAAGACATGCAGTTAATTCAAAGCAACCTTTGTTTTGTGTGCGTGTGTCATAATCCATTCCCGAGAAATCCGTTATTGTTGGTTGGAATTGATAAACAATTTTTCATTCTTTTCAAGTCCTTTCGATATTCAGTTGTTTCTCGCGATCATATGGAAGCAGTATACACTTATCTTAAAAGTTGACTATTACTATTCCCTTTGTGTCTATAATGAAATGTGTAATTAAGCTTTTTCCGCAAAGGTTTATTTAAATTACATTGAAGTAGGCGGAAAAATAACTCTTGTAAGAATAGTAATAAACGATAGAGAGTAGAGAAACTCACGTAAGTGTAACACATCAGATGTTTAAAAAGTGGATCTCTATACGACGGCTTTGATGTTCCATGCTCCTTACATCTAATAATGTAAACTTGGTGTTGCATTCACATGACTTTCTTTGTCCACTCTTCTGCAAACTATTCGCGTAAAAACTTATTATTCCATTTCTTTTTAATCGAGATAAACTTTGTTGTAGTATACAGCAGGTAAAGTGATAGGCAGATTTTTAAAGAGCGCCTTGCTGTTTTGTGATGGTTTTGAAATTCTCTTTGTATGACAACCAGAAACAAACGAACAGGGAATAGCATGTATAAACTTTAACGAGATTATATTTCTGTGCAGTAAGATTTTGTCTATTTCTTATAGTTCACCAGTTTTGTAAAATATATTATGAAGAGGGCTTCCCGGAGGATATTTCTAGAAAATTCGAGATGCATATTTCAACTATCAATGAAAACTGTTAGAACAGTTTTTGTTAAAATCAAAATTAGTGAAATTTTTACACCTAATGGGTAATGTTGGGGGGCTTTTCTTTATTTTCGTCGTGTCACATATTTGAAAGGTGCTGAACCTAGATACCAAGTTTGGTATTTGACCGACTTTATGTTTTACGTTATATGCTCTACACACACACACACACACACACACACACACACACATATATGCACACACTCTAATATATATAGATAAATATAGAGTGGATCGTTTAAATTGAGACTGTGCAAAATCTCCAAAACCAAGCTTGTAGAAAGAAATGTGTTGAATAAAGGTTGCTTAATATTATGGGGTAAAGTAAATGCCATTAGTCGCGCTTTGTTGGGGGACGTTATGATGGTCATTTTAGGGTCAATTTACCTTTTTAAAATGAGAACCTACATTTTGCATGCAGTTTTCTCATTAGAAAATGAACTTATAAAAAGTTGTTTATTTTTCGATGAGGAATAAGGGAAGAAAATAAAAGATGTTGGTTCCCAAATACGAAACGTAACTTGGCCCTCAAATGATCATCATGGATGGTCCAAACATTCCTGGTGCTCTTTGTACGCAGCCAATCAAAAATTTTGTTGTTATTTAGTTGGTGTAAGGACAGTTGCAAGGTGCTTTATACAAACTCTCTTTAGTTTTTTATGAGGATTAAGTGATATATATTGAAGCCGGAATTATAGAGGCAATAATTATCATAATAATCTGAGAAGGATAGTGATATAAAATAAGTAATAATGCATTTAAAATCAGTGTATGTATAAAAAGGAGAAGCATTAAAATTGTTGACTGTAAAAGCGACAGAAAGACAAGACAGGCACAGTTTTGTTAATTAGGGACCAGCCTCAGGTAGAAAGGGTAAATACCATTGAAGCAAGATTTTCCTAGTACCAGCCGAGTGCAGCTGCACTTAGCCTGGTGAAGGCCACTCTTAAGTATCATGACGCCAAGTTTGAGGAAAGCGTTTGAGGGGAGAGGGGAAGTTGAGGCGTTGGTTTTCCTTGTAGTAGCGTGGGTAGATCAGTCTGCCTCAGTGCCTGGTGAGTGCTGGACGACTTTCTCGTCGTGTGGAGAAGAATGGTGGCGAACATGCTAGAGGGTAGAACGCTTAGCTGTAGTTAATATTCTTCGGTCTTGGTAAAGACAAAGTATCATCGTATGCATTTAGTAGTGATCGGCAAAACTAAAGTATTATTTTAAATAGTGAATAAAAGTGTTCCAAGACACGTTTGTGTGTTTCTCTGTACACACCCACGCATACCCTGAGGTTAAGGTTTCATGCTGGAGCAGCCGTGGAAAAAGAAGACCAACTGAGAGGAGACAAGCAGCAACCGTGAGGCAAAGGTATTGCTTCATTGTTGGAGGACGGATCGTGGCTGCGTCAGATTGCGCCGAAACGTGGGGCAGAAAGAATTACCTGCGTCAATATTCTAAGAGTACAATTTTTTTGTATTCACGTAATCTCAAGACGTGTATTTCAGTTGAAATTTCAGTATAGAATTTTTGGGTGCAATGCAGTACTTGCTTTCCTTGTTATAGGACAAGTAGACAAATTAAAAATGAAAAGGCGGTTAAATGCCAAGCTGGCTATTAAGTTTAACACTTTCCTAGAATGCGACATGAATGTTTTCAAGAAAATTCCTAATTCCGAGACTTAAAAGCACTTACAAGATTGTAAGTCGCCATTGGGTATATCATTTCAAAATGCATCTAAGAGTGCCTTGTGGTTTAATATGTTCCTGGCCGGGTTTACGATCTCAGACAAATCTTAACTTGTCTGGCAGGGTCCAGAGTCCCTCATGTAACTGGCTGAACAAATATAGTGTCACAATTATGGGTTCCAGGATATATGGGAATTCATGGCTTTAGAAGAACAGATGATTTGGTTAAAAAGGATTAGTTACTCCCCAATTGGACCAGAACCCATATTTTGGATTATCCTGCGGATATTATCGAGGGATTGGGGTGGGTAAGCTGCTGCAAAAACACAAAGAGTACTGGGAGTCATTGCAGGACACAGGTACTCAGAAATAACAATTCCTGATTTAAAAAAAGGCAGAGCTCAAACTGTTTTCTGTAAAGAATGATAACAGGACACGGCTCTCTCAAGGAACAATTATACAAGTTGGGCAAAGAAATTACTCCAACTTGTATGAGGTGTAAAAAGGCAGAGGAAACGGCAAATCATGTACACTACGTGATCAAAGGTATCCGGACACCTGGCTGAAAATGACGCACAAGTTCGTGGCGCCCTCCATCGGTAATGCTGGAAGTCAATATGGTGTTGGCCCATCCTTAGCCATGATGACAGCGTTCACTTTCGCAGGCATACTTTCATTCAGGTGCTGGAAGGCTTCTTGGGGAATAGCAGCCCATTCTTCACGGAGAGCAGAACTGAGGAGAGGTATCGATGTAGGTCGGTGAGGCTTGGCACGAAGTCAGCGTTCCAAAACATCCCAAAGGTGTTTTATAGGATTTAAGTCAGGACTCTGTGCAGGCCAGTCCATTACAGGGATGTTATTATCGTGTAACCACTCCACCACAGCCCGTGCAGTATGAACAGGTGCTCGATCGTGTTGAAATATGCAATCGCCATCCCCGAATAGCTCTTCAACGATGGGTAGCAACAAGGTGCCTAAAATATCAATGTAGGGCTGCGCTGTAATCGTGCCACGCAAAACAACAAGGGGTAAGAGCCCCCTCCAGAAAAAACACGACCATACCATAACACCACCACCTCCGAATTTCACTGTTGGCACTACACACGCTGGCAGATGACCTTCACTGGGCATTCGCCACACCCACACCCTGCCATCCGATCGCCTCATTGTGTACCGTTATTCGTCACTCCACACAATGGTTTGCCACTGTTCAATCGTGTAATGCTGACGCTCCTTATACCAAGCGAGGCATCGTTTGGCATTTTCCTGCGTGATGTGTGGCTTATGAGCAGCCGCTCGACCATGGAATCCAAGGTTTCTCACCTCACGCCTGTAATAGTACTTGGAGAGGATCGTGATGCAGTTTGGAATTCCTGTGTGATGGTCTGGATAGATGTCTGCCTATTACTCTTTACGACCCTCTTCTAATGTCGGCGGTCACTATCAGTCAACAGACGCTTTTGTGCTGTACATGTCCCTTCACGTTTCCACTTCACTATCAAATCGGAAACAGTAGAACTACACTATATTCACTTTTAGGTTGATCCACGGCAAAACAAATCCACGTGGTCAGTACACCGTGTTACAACACGGTAGCAATGTGCCCAGGAAAGTAGTGCCATGCTAATTTCTGAATTTTAGAATGAATTTATCCTTAATTAGTATAATATTCTATACAAATACCTAAGGTTTTATTTAACGCTGATTTATACCGTAAAACAGAGCTACAAGTCCTATGATGCAATTTGTATGAGTCACCTGACATCGCAGAATATTGTTTACAGCCAGAAACGAGCAGTTGTGTTTAGTATCATGGTGGACGGTGAATTTGCTCTTGTGTTTTCGTCGAATTGCGTAAAGCATTAGCCGCGCAAACCATTGACTAGTGGTGAAAAACAATAGTGTTGAATCTTATTATAAGTTATGTGAGAAATATCCAACACTTCCCGCGAAAGAAGTGGCGAAATTAACTTCTGAGTTCACCGGCGTTTCGAGTACAGGCACAACAGTGCTTGTACAGAAAAATCTGAAACGAGAAAAGTGGTTTCACTCGGAATAAAAAAGAAAAAGAAAGCATATGAAATACGCGATCCAAGAATGTAGTGATCTTGGGAAGAATGCAATTCGCGTAACAGTGCACAATTTCTTTTTTAAAATGAGCCGCCAACAGTTAATAAAGTGCCGCTTCCAGAGAGTGAATAATTAAGTTATCGCATACCTGTTACTTTATTTTTCGCTCATTTATTTTAGAATTAACTATTATTATATGTGCAAACGTTTGTTTTGTTACAACTATCAATCTTATCATCTTTAGCCCTAAACAGAATATGCTAGTCACCGCACATGTTCTGAAAGTGTGACAGTATTTCTAGTGCGAATGGCGGAAGGATACATTATAACGGTGCACTGGTCACCTGGGGTTTGTTTTGACGCGGATCAACCTAAGAGTGAATGCAGTTTAGGAACGTTTAGGAGTGCGGAAATCTCGCATACAGACTTCTTCTGACACAAGTGACACCCAATCACCTGACACGTTCGAAGTCCGTGAGTTCCACGGAGCGTCCCATTCTACGACACGGGTCCACCGGTTTTACTTCCCTTCCGAAGGAAGCCATGCTAACGAGTTTTACGCCCGAAAAAAATCTATCGCCCTCCGCCGGGTTTGAACCCGCGACCTCGGGTTTATAATGTTAGGATTGCATAGATGACTACAACTGTTTTTCTAAAATTTTCAGTTGTACGTTTTTAATGGATTGTTCTTTGGTTGTACCGCTTACATGTTATAAAAGTATTTTTGCAAACCTGTGCAAACATGGCTAATTTCCCCTAATAAAAGAAGGCAGTATGAGTTCTATCCATGTTAATGTACTTTATGATATTGCTAAATAAACACCAGGCAGTGAAAGTACATATTTTCTCATTATACATGTATGTTCTTTCTTGTGGTTTAAATTTCATCCTGCTCGTTTATCTCGCGTGAATGGAAGCGCACAAGATGACTATTATACCAAATGGAAAACGCAACAAGGACCAAAAATTCCAGTTAGTTATGTTAGAAACTATCCACCATTTGTTAGCAGACCGTAATTTTAGCGTACCAAATTCGAAGAATGGCCACCAGGCTCAATTTGAGGATGAAGCAGCCATTTCGTCGCACCAGAGGGCGCAAAACGTGTTTGGAAATAATGTGTTACCCACCGTGGGGCACATACAAGGACACCGGCGAAACGAGGTATGTCAACAACATATGAATTTTATGTCGACGTTTAGTGCCTCATGAAGAATTGTGGGCCTTTCAGGTAAAGCGGACGAGTTAAGTTATGGCGAGAATGAAACTTGCAATTATCTCATATGATATACGAGTGGACTCCGGTTACAAAATAAAAGAGCGTTGGAAACAATATTGTGACGGCACGTAATAGCGTTAATTCCATAAGAATGGGGAACAGATTCCATCAGGCTAAAAAGGTGGAGTTTATTCTCAGTTTATGCGTTTTAAATGCATATGTGGGTATTTCTGGATTAACACGCTTTCTATAAATTAATTTTAAATACAATGATAACCACAGGCCATAGATTAGACACATAAGTTGCTGGCATAGTGGAAAAATTAGAATGCTGACATGAACTATTAACGTCTTTTTCTTGCAAACATGTTGCTGTTGATGAATATAAAGCAGTTAGTGGACTGAAAAGTAAAGGCTGCAAATCAATTTCATTATAAGCAAAAATTTGTATTTTTCATATTAGTTTTGAAAAAAGAATGCGACAGATTTTTGAAGTTCTAATTAATACAATTGGAACAACAACGTCTTCAATATAAATAAACTCGCTCGATCCTAGAATTCTCTTGTCAGCTAGTATTGTCAAAATTTTCTTTCAATTCCTTTGCTTCTCTGGCTTTTGGAAAACGATTAAAGCGGCGGCAGCAGCAGCAGCAGCTTTTCTATTATATTTCTCTACATTAGATCAGTTACTGCACCTGTCTTTGAGAATAGTACCAGAAACAGTAGTCTGCGATTTTATATTCACACATCCAGCTATCGATGCCTGGGTTTATTGAACCCGCAGACTTGCGTTATTGCCTTAAAAGCGAAGTGTCTTATTAGCTCTCTAACGCTCCCACTCTCCTTACTTTCCCCTCTCTGTCATTTACTGTTTCTTCTCTCTCTTTTCACTCATTCCCACTCTCCCCCTTTCTTTGTGCATTTTAAATCTAAAGTACTGTTTTGAAAATCAGTAATATAAGTAATTCTTCTGAGACGTTAATAAACATTAAAATAAAAGTTTACTTGTGTCCGTTCCTTATGCTTATTATTTAATTGGAGCTATCCTGTTTCTGTGATAACCGGTTTACGTATACGAATATTGGTAAAAAACATTTTGTATAATTTCTTAAGCATTCGTTCTATCGGCACACATTGTAAATAAAATAATATTACCCGTGTTTATTATGCAAGGTTTTTTGAAAAAGAAAGCTTATAAATAAGTAAGACATTTAGGTATCTTTTATTTTTATGCTCCGTTAGAAATTCCACCCATTTTGGGGGGAATACGTAAGATGTTATGACACTATTTCCTAAAAGGAACATAAGGTAAGTTTTATACCAAGTTTCCTAACAATTAGTGCAGCCATTCTTGCATGAAAAGGTATAAAAACGCACATAGGCACAAGTTTTAAAACATTATTTTTATTTCATTGTAGCCCATTATAACGTTATCCATTATTAATAAAAACTGAAAATTACCTGGAAAACTTTGGTACAATTTTACTGTAAGCATAGATATTAAACAAACAAACATACATATATTTGTTCTTATATTTGTGGAACATAGTGCACTTAATATTTTTTCTGATTCACGTTTTATAATTTGTAACGAATTTAAATGTGGTTCAAACATGAAACTTACAAATTGTTCTCTAGCCATAACTTTGAACGATATAAATTTAAATTCAAGTCTTAAGTGTTTAGTTATGCCTATTGTACAAGCTAATATTTCTATGATCATTATGAAAAGTAATTTTATAGCAACGCAATTTAACTAGGGACTGTGACAATCAGTGTTCAGGCGAATGTTGTGTTGACATGGTCATTTAGCAGTAAACAACCAAAATTGAATGCCTCGGTAATAGGCGTCAGTGAGGATTGTGTTTAATAATAATGAATTATTTATTTTCGGTATTTTATTAGAAAATGGGTCATTTATATTAGAAAATGTCATTCACGGAAAAAACTGTCAAAGCAAAACTGTAAAAAACAAACTGTAGAAAACAAACACGCATATATTTGCAAAGAAATAAACCTCGCGGCTTGTGCACACAAACGCTTCCATACTTAATAGTAGTACCATTTTGAAGAGCAAAATATTCCCTAAAGGATGGATTGATGTTCATCTCCCTACTCCATAGTGTATAGGAGTTGGATTTTTTTTCAGCTGTGCAACATTTACACTACAAAATGTCTGATATAGTGCTATTTTTAAAAGATTGTTTACAATATAAGTATTCTGTATATAATGGTAATATATAAAATTAAAGAAGACATTTCAGTTTACAAAACTGCATAAAAAACTAAAAATGTCAGTATTTGACAGTTCTGTGTATATGACAAGAGGAAATTAACTGAATTCGTTTAATAGACAGTAATAACTATTATGAACAAAATGCAGTGCTGAACTTTCCCAATCCACTCTTCACAAAACACGACCATCCTTCGATTTCTTGTTCCTTATGGTAACAAAATCTACAAAGGACTGGTATGGGGAATGGCTGCACATTAAAAATGCAACGTCTCTTCCTCACTTTATATTGTTATATTGCTTTTTGAATGACAGAAGATGCATGTTTTATGGTTAACCAACTGCAGTGGTAAGTAATTATTTTGTGACAAATTATTATTTTTATTTCAAATATTTAAAATAATTTGTTTACCTACACTGTGTGATCAAAAGTATCCGGACACCACCACAAACATACGTTTTTCATGTTAGGTAAATTATGCTGCCACCTACTGCCTGGTACTCATTATCCGCGACCTCAGTAGTCATTAGACAGCCCGAAACAGCGGAATGGGACGATCCGTGGAACTCACGGACTTCGAACGTGGTCAGGAGATTCGGTGTCACTTGTGTCAGAAATCTGTACGCGAGATTACCACACTCCTAAACATCCCTAAGTCCACTGTTTCTGATGTGATAGTGAAGTGAAAAAGTGAAGGGATATGTACAGCACAAAAGCGTACAGGCGACCTCGTCTGTTAACTGACAGAGACCGCCGACATTTGAAGAGGGTCGTAAAGTGTAATAGGCAGACATCTGTCCAGACCATCACACAGGAATTCCAAACTGCATCAGGATCCACTCCAAGTACTATGACAGTTAGGCGTGAGGTGAGAAACCTTAGATTCCATGGTCGAGCGGCTGCTTATAGGCCACACATTAGACAGGAAAATGCCAAACGACGCCTCGCTTGGTGTAAGGAGCGTCAATATTACACGATTGAACAGTGGCAAAACGTTGTGTGGAATGACGAATAACGGTACACAATGTGGCGATCGGATTGCAGGGTGTGGGTATGGCGAATGCCCGGTGAACGTCATCTGCCAGCGTGTGTAGTGCCAAGAGTAAAATTCGGAGGTGGTGGTGTTATGGTGTGGTTGTGTTTTTCCTGGAGGGGGCTTGCACCCCTCGTTGTTTTGCGTGGCACGATCACAGCGTAGACCTACATTGATATTTTAAGCACCTTCTTGCTTCCCACTGTTGAAGAGCAATTCGGGGATGGCGATAACATATTAAACTATAAATCCCCCAATTAATCTAATAGATAATCAAAACATATTAATTATTGCATCTTTCAACACGATCGAGCACCTGTCCATACTGCACGGGCTGTGGCGGAGTAGTTACACTACAATAACATCCCGTAATGGAGTGGCCTGCATAGAGTCCTGACTTGAATCCTATAAAACACCTTTGGGATGTTTAGGAACGCCGACTTCGTGCCAGGCCTCACCGACCTACATCGATACCTCTCCTCAGTTCTGCACTCCGTGAAGAATGGGCTGCCATTCCCCAAGAAACCTCCCAGCACCTGATTGAAAGTATGCCTGCTAGAGTGAACGCTGTCATCAAGGCTAAGGGTGGGCCAACACCATATTGACTTCCAGCATTACCGATGGGGCGCCACGAACTTGTGCGTCATTTTCAGCCAGGTGTCCGGATTCTTTTGATCAGGTAGTGTATATGTATTTCCTTCAATAATTGCTTCAACCAGCTACTTGGTTCATCAAACTTCATATTCTTACTTTATTTTTTGTAACAACTTCTGTCTTGCGTATTAAAAGGATTTTGCACTGGCTTGTGTTCCACATAACAAATTGTTTCGTTTAAAAGCAATGAAAGGTCGATGAGAGGACCAGAGTAGACACGTGCATGAGAAACGTTAGCTTTAAAAAAATACACGATAAATGAACCATGGACAAAAATCTTGAATCTACGGCCTCATAAATCTTTGCAGTTGGTTTTAAAAATAAAATATATAAGCTCCATTGTCATTTACATTTAAATTTACCAAGCATAATAGGTGTGATATAAGTGAAATAAAATAGTGTCCTAATAATTTAATTATCTTGTTTGCTTAAAGGCCTTCGAAATTTCTCATACTGGCCAAAAAGCATGTTTACCGCTAAGTTAGAATAACTCATGTAATGTAGAACCTAATTATACTGTCGCTTATACTAGTATAATCAGCTATTCTGAAACAAAAAATAAATCATTTTAATCTCTGGTGCGCGCGCGTAAGTGTTATTACTTTAATTCAAGAATGACCAAGCCGTTTGTTATGAAACTGTTTTGTAGCATTTTAGGAAAGGTGAGATACCTAAAGAAGCCCAAATTTAAAAAACCAATATTTCGCGTTTTATTCATATTTTTTAAAAAGATTAAAGATTAAATAGTAACATAAGAAAACGTTTATAAGAATTTCGCGTTTTATTCAGCTTTTTAAAAAGATTAGATAGTTTCACAAGAACGTTTATAAGCATAACGTTGCTTATAAGTTTTGCTATTTACGTGTCGATAGGCTGAAAAGTTAAGAAGTTATACCCTAAAAAAGATATTGTTATTCGTGTAAATAAGCAGGTTACCACTGTGTATGTTATAATTCCGCTCGTATAACAGGCAAAGGTTTATTTTTTTTTTTAATTTTACGAATACCTCAGAAAAAATAATTATAGTACTGGTTTTCAAAACTTCAAATTACTTCTCAGTCAGAAAATAAAGGTAAAGCCAATGAACAGGAGAGAGCCAGAAGAGAAAAAGGCAGGGACAGATAGGGGGAGTGAAGAGAGAAAGCGGGAGGGGAAACAAGGCGGTGGAAGTAAGGAATGAGAGTCAGAGAGAGAGAGAGAGTTGGAGGGTAGGAAAGATAGTGAGAAAATAGAGAGGTAGAGAGAAGAATAGAATCTCCCCATGCGATAACGCGAGCAGTTGCCTGTTGTAATACATAGCTCTAAGAACAATAATGTATAAAAACATCAAAGGCTAATTTAAGGTTCAGACCAAATTCGTATATAATATATAATATAAAGCTGTGTATTAAGCAGGTAAGAGAAACGAAATTATTTCTGCTCTTTTGAAATTGACATTCCATAACTGTCGCAGGTGTGCTGTGTGGTTACGTAACGCACGATGGATCAGCCGGTATATGAGAAACATTTAAACACAAATTTCACTGCCTCTTCGAAATCCTATCTCACCTTACTTACTTTATAATTTTCTATCATTCTTGCGCAGACATGCTATACTCATGTCAATACTCCAGCTGAGTGTATAATACCTGTTTTAGGGCAAACATTCTCATATTGATTGCATTTTACTCTTGTTTCCTGAGATGTAATCAGGTCCAGTCAAATCCTGTGCTTTCAGTTATTTAGTTGTTATTTATCTTTTTCTTGTTTATGGGATATATGGACTACTTCTTCCAATGCAAGGATTGAGTTGATTCCCCGTTCTGAAGCCAAAGTGTTAAAAGGAACTGCTGTTTCCACCTCTTTCTGGGCCATTCTGTATTCCGTCCTCCTATTGGATTATAAGAATATGCCTGCAACGACAGACGATCAGGAAACATTCTTTGCACGCTTCAACGGTCGTGGTATATGGACAATATTCATTTTAGTGACCGGTTTTGTTTTATTTATTTATTTCTTATGGTTTTAAAATAACCTAAATAACCTACTGCACGGCAGTCGTAACGGGCCTGGATCGACCAATGCGACTGCCAGCATCATGCCCACATACGTACGGTAGATGTGAACGATCATCCAGCCGATAAGGGGAAATGATGTGGTCAGACACATGCTGCTCCCAGTCGTAATGTTATGACCTACACATGGCTTCGCTACACAAATTCTTCACGATGTTGAGTGCGCACTGCTCCTATAAATGGAGCGCATCCTATGGGTGGACTCTAGCCCACGCTCGTTTATAACTGTGGATCGGAACACAACGCACCATTCCACTAAGCCACGGAGCAGGACACTTTCAACTTTATGCCGTTGTAATATGTAATCACTGTAAAAAGAACGTACTAAGAGGAAGCAAAAATGGAAGTGAATGATAGCTAGAGTCGCGAAGGTTCGGCTTTGATTGAAAAAGCTCCTGAGATTAGCTTTTTTCATGAGCCACAAGCTCCTGATTGTACTGGGTGGCTCGGATAGATATGAGCAGTAGATTTGGTGGCCTACTCCGCTGCAGGGGTTCCTATTGTGATGTACTGGAAACCCAAGATGTCCAAAAGAATATCCACTCTGCCCTGTACAAAATGCGTCTGTTCATTAGCACTTCCCAGACTGCACAACATTGCAGGCGAAAGAGTTGCAGTTGCTGGGCGGATTCTGTTTTTGAGGTGATTTCTGTCAGGAGGTAATTCTTGGTAAACGCGATCACTCATGTATCATTCATTCATTATCTGTTTACCCTCCTGTTATGTAGGACTTACACCCCCCAGGACTTACAAGCGGGTGCCTGGGGTCAGAGGCCCGTCGAGGAGCAGACACTCATGGATCAGACAGAGCATCCAGGATGGGTGATATGGGATGAAGGAAGCAGATAAAACGAAATGGTGGTGAAATGGATGAAAGGAAAGGTGATGGAGCAGTTGGTGGAATGAATGGCGGGGGAAACCGGAGAACTCGGAGAAAACCCGCCCAGACGCCACTTCGTCCACCACAAATCCCACATGCAGGTCCCTGGGATTGAACCCGGGCCACCTCGGTGGGAGGCGAGCGGTCTAACCACTCGGCCGCGGCGCCGCCGTAATCACTCATGTATCCTCAAAGAAAATAGTCCATGATAGTTTCCGGGGATCTCGGAAAGCGTTCTTACAACGGGCAATGTAGTCCAAACCATCGGCCGAGGTATTTCCTATACAGTATCCGCCAGGTGAGCGCTGCCGTGTGTGTATGGGATGGCCATCTTGTTGAAAGAGCATGTCTCGATGAATGCCTAGTGGCACATTCTCCAAGTATCCACATGTTGTTCAACAAATTCAGAATGTCACGCAGTAGTCGCTTTCTATTGGAATATAAGAGACCAAGATGCGTGCAGCCGGCCAAGATTCCGCAGTCGCTTCAATATCTGCCCAACAGGAAGCTTCGTGTTGCAGCTCCGCAGTAATACCCATTTCCGAGGACATAAAACCCTGTACAAGTAGTCCCCCAATGTATCCGAGCCACCTAATACATATATGCATTCCATCCAAAAAAAGGTACGCTTAACAAAAACTAAAAATTAGCAACAATGAATGAAAAAAGTATTTAGATAGCTTTACATCTATCGCTCCATTGGTATTGAAAAGTATTAAAAATGTTATATATATTTGAAATTTCATAACCATGCTTGCTATTATTAAGGTAACAAGCATTGTTACGTTTGCAGTGTGTAGAATTTAATGCAGGTGACAAAAATTACATATTCATAATATTTTGGCAAAACCTTAACATTTTATGAAGATTTTAATGTTTTCTAACATTAATAATTTTTGGGGGCTTTTAAAATAATTTCCTATAGCAATGAACCGGGTAGTTTTCTATGAAACACACTTAGAGAAGAATCCAAGCCACTCTTTCCAACAAGTTAGTAACACATAAGAAATGTAGCAGTTCCTCTATGTGACGTCACGTGCGAAATTAAATAGCCTCTATTTTATTTTTATTTTTGCGAACCGCGCAATTAGTGGCGGAATTAAGAAAAGACAAAGCAACGAATAACTCCATTTTTTCCGAAACGTAAGGGGTTTCACAGTGATTAATATCGATAAAGTCCATAGAATTCGTTTCATTTTATATTTTATTATTAAATGTGGACAAAAATCTACAGAGCCTAGTTTTTAAACTTATGAAGTAACCTGCTCAAAACCATAAGGGTTTAAGATGTTTTGGCTTTGAAATATAGATTTTGGGGTTCTATCTTCACATTTTGAAAAATGGTTCATCATAATTTTCCATGTGTCTAATTATATATACACATGTGATTATTCAATAATCACAAAGAAAAGCATGCAATCATAATGAACGCAGGTGTTGTACATTTTGGAAGTGAACTACGGGTAGCGTATGCAGTCGGTTATAGATATCTTCAATCCTTTGTAAATGGCCTTTTTCACTTTGTTACCTAATGGCTCTGGTTCAAGGTAATTTAATTTACCTCGTAACGTAAATTTTGAATCAGGCTTTTATTGCGAAGTAAAAGCATACCTCTCTACCATCACCAAATGTTTTTAACTACACACACACCATACATAACCTGTAGTTTGCTCAAAGCTATTGACTGTACTTAGAGATAAATTATTGGCAAATTGAACCCCAAACAAGTTTATTAGCTTATCGCGTAAATCTGCTAAACAGTGAACCACCGGGAGTTCTTGAGGCTCATTCCTTCCTTGACAAAATGCCTGTAATCAAAACTGTAACATTACAGTGCTTAGGAGCAGAATGTCTACCCTCCTCCCTGTTTCTTTTTCTCCTTTCTTCATATGTACTGTCTATTTGTATGCTCTCTCTTGATCAATTCAAAAAGGTATGGTTTCATGATAGCACTCTTTTATAGTACAATACTATTAGCTTTTAATGCAGTCGTTTAATAGCATAACGAGAAGAACTTTCAATCGCAAGCATTAATCTATGATCTTCCTTTATTTTACTTAACTTTATTCCCCTTTCAAAGTTCGCAGCTATGTTTAATAAGATGGAAAATTCTTTGTCTAAATCTACCGCTTTAGATGCACATATAACATACTTTCTTTCATGGCGGCCCACCAGCCCAGAGATGGCCACTCTCCGCAAGCAACTGGGCTACAGCAGGCTCGGCAGCCGGTTAGCAGCCTCTGAAATGTTCGAGGCGCTTGCTAAAATGGACTCTCTCTTTCTTTTTCTCTTTCTGTATCTCTCTCCCTCTCTCTCTCTCTCTCTCTCTCTCTCTCTCTCTCTCTACACACATACATACGAATATCCTGAATAATAATTATTAATAACAAGTTTAATTAATATTTAGTCACCAAATCCTCAATTTATGCTAAAAAGGCTGAAATTACTATTTTTACTTTCTCTGGCACTTACTAATAAAAGTATTGCATTCCACCCAAAATTTTCTATTTTGGGATTTCTCCGCAAATACATGTTTTGGGGTAAGTTAAGTAAAATGTTTTACAAACGTTCTCACGTGTATGTGCGTAAGTGTGTGTATATGTATGGTGTACAAAACAAAAAGTCGGATAAACACTAAAGTTTGTATTTGAGTTCAACAACTTCCAAAGATGTAACACAAAAGTTTTCAAGAAAAACAATCCCAAGTGTATCCTTTATATGGAGCATTTCTCATTAGTTTTTATTTTCTCAAAAAATGACCCTAACGATTTTTATTAAAATGCCATATGTTTAATATATTTATATGATTAATAAACTTATCTTGAAGTTTCTGGGAATAGCCTATGAAATCCTGTTCATTCGGAGTAAATTTTGTATAAGTTTGTATAACTGTTAAGTCATAAGAGATAGACAGAAGCTCACTACACAGAAACAGTGGATATCTTTAAAACATCAATTTATTTCAGCCATTTCTGAAACATTCGACATTATTAGTTTTTTTAATTTTCCAACATTTTCTCGTTTTTTGAAAAGGCCACCATGTAGTTGTTTCTGGCTATGTCATGGAAGGAGTATAGAAATTCAATGCCAGTATATAAAGAGCTGACTATCGCTTCAGTCTCCTATATTTCCTTTATATGCACCTACAAAGAAATGAAATATAGTATAATGAAACATCTCTACAAACATTTAGCTAAGTTGAAGTAGGGAGGATAGTGAGGTTTTGTAAGATCAGTTTGTACAAGAGATATAAAATAAACAATAGGTGCTAGAAAAAGGCATGTGAATGCAAGGTACCTTTCTTAACGGTTTTATTATACTTCTAAAGATTTAAAGAAAACATTTTAAGTTCTAACTTTTCTAAACACCTTGACGATTTATTTCATTTATATATATACTATTTCAGTGTGTGTGTGTGTAAATATGTAACAGACTTTCTCCAAAGCAACACACACGAATGTATGCAACCGCTCTGAGATGTTTGTATTGCAAGCCTAAAAAATAATGAATTTCAGTAGATAAATAAAATTTCTTAATATGAATCTTATATTACAGCCGATATCTCCGAGTTGTATTGTTGTTTGTATTATTATTATTAATTATTATTATTATTATTATTATTATTATTATTATTATTATTATTATTATTATTAGTGTTACTGCAGTGTGTGTCGTCAGCTGGCTCAAAAATAGCAGACGTTGTTGAAGATTCACAGATTATTCGGTAAGCTCTGACATTTTTGAGCGTATCAATGTTATCTATGCATTTAATTAAAGACAGTTTGAACAACATTCTTAAACGACATTTGCTCATATTCTTTATGCATTCTATCGATGGGAGAACGAAAACCGATCGTAAGAACAAGCACTAACACAAAGCGTTTAAACAGTAAGTGCGAGAAGTTTCTGTCATGTACGTATAACAAAAACTGATGTTTACTTTTACCTCTTCTATTACTCCTGAAACATTGAAACGAACTCTTATAACACCATGTTAGGGAAGCGACCTACCCTTACGGCCACCTAGCGGAAAAGTGGTGCATCTGCCAAAGGTTTGTCACATAAAACAGATACCTCCTATCTTCCCTGAAACGCTGTAAACGAACTTTTTTTTTATTTACTGCACTTTCGGCAAACATTCTAAAGCATTTTTCCCCAATTTCAGTTAACGGAGTTTTAGCAAGAAACACCTCATTTCGTTGCTTGCTTACTTTAATTGGTTGTGAATTGTTGATAATCAGAAGAGAGAAAAATTAGTAGTCCCAATTGAGTTGGAGGCAATATTCTTGTAATATTATATTTATGTTAATTCCGGAAAAAAATAATTCGACGTAATCCCAGAAAACTAGAAAAAAAAGTCATTAAAGACCTAAATTTCACAAGAACTTGTGTTACTGTAGAATGATGCAAAACCTGGCCCTTAATAGGAAACGTAAGATGAGGCCTAAATAGTGAAGACGAAGCGTTTTAAGCATGTCTGTATCAGAACTTAGAAATGAAAAGGCAATAAAAGGTAACAAAGGAGCTGCAAATGTTCAATAAGAGTAAACAAAACAGCAGATAAAAATCTGATGTGTTACATTCACATAACGTTCTCTACCCTCTATTGTTTATTAATAAGTATACAAATTATTCTTGCCAAAGTTTATATTTCTATCTACTTCGTTTTAATCTAGATAAACCTTTGTAGAAATAGTTATATCACACACAACTCATTATAGATACAAAGGGAACACCGATATTCACTTGATTAAGAACTGGATGCTAAATGATGTCCTTAAAATTCCATAATGTTTCAATGGATTAATGAGAAACAACTGAAAAGCATGGGACTTAAAAACAATGACAAAGTGTTGAATAAATCGAACTATTAATAATATATCTCGGAAATGACTGGTGCCACAAAGAAAAAGTTATTTTAAATAAATTGTGTGTTTTAAATAGATCTACATTTTTTGTACAGTACGTTTTCGTCTATCGCTTAACGTTTACCAGTTATACAAGATTATAATAAAATTCCTCCTGAATAAAGAGGGCTTCACAGACTATTCTCAGAAAATTCAAAATATTCATTTTATTTCCCCTGTAAGTATCTTTAATATACGGTAGTTTAATCAAAATCGTTGGAGCAACTCTTTAGAAAATCATAATTTACATAAATGTACCATGTAAAGTGTAGTTTGGGGATTTTCTTAAACATCGTCGTGTTACATCTTTGGAAGGTGCTGAACCTAAATGCCAAGTTTTGTAGTTATCCGTTTCGTTTTTGAGTTATGCTGTACAGGGACACGCACATACCACACAGACATATACACACGGACCTTTTTCTAAAAATGCTTTTTTTTTTGGATTCAGGGGTCCTCAAAAAATGTATTTCCGGGAAATATCCATATCAAATTTTTGGGTATAATGCAATACGTTCTCTACCTAGTACGTGCGTAGTAGAGAAAGTAAAGGTGGATAGCTCTTAAGAACGAGTCACCAGAGATTACCCTCCAGATAATGGAACAAATACCGGGTGAGGGGAGGTGCCAGAAGAAGCTGGAAAGGTGATCTTTAGGATATTCTTGTATAGGCGGAATATCCTTATTGGGAACATGTTGAAGTTAATGACCATGTAATTGTTATTTTACTTATACTTTATTAATTTTGTGCTATAATTAAGTCATAATCACATACCATAAAGTAGCAAATGTTATAAATGTTCTGTCCATGATTTCTTAGAACGCAGATGGACGTCGATAGTTCTTGTCTGTGTATTCCCAAAATGCTGCAAGATTCCTCTCTCGTGTTCATAAAACAGAATAAAAGAAGATAATAAGCGTATGAAGCACTTACGTGAACATGCTTTTAACCCTGAAACCTTGAAAAATTCTCTACTACAGCAGGTAATAGTTTGCTCAACAGTTACTCCAAATTTAATTAAGCTCGTTAGCTTTCCCATGAACGCTCGTTTTCCTCTTGGCAATAAAGCCCCCATTAGAGGAGCTTCCTTTGAGTAATATTGTTTCACGTGTACGTAATGGTTGCGTGTGTGCCGAACATTTATTCGCGGTACCAATTTTGTGCTGAAATGTGCGTACTCTACGCTATCATTAAAGTCTTTAGACAGTTGTTATATGCAAGTCGTCGCCAATATGACCAAGATAAACTGTTGGGTATAGCAGAGAGATTACATAGTGATTACGTCTGATAGATAAAGGCCGTTTTCTGCATTCAGCTCCATCATGACTTGCTTCTTCTTCAGCCGATATTTTCGGACAATAGTTCAAAAGCAACAATAGCACTCTGGATCTATTTCACTGCATTTTTTTGTGCAGGTAGATTTCCAAGAAGCGCAACTACATTTCGTGATTAATAATGAAGCCATTTTCTGCCATGTGTGGTAAAGTTAAGAGGGCATCGGTCAACGACAGTTGGCCTTTGTAACAGGCCTCTATGCCTGTGGGAACCTCATTTTACAGCTTGCTGAAGAAGTATGTTATGAAGCCATGCCTGATGCGATAACTTTGAAGTCGTACCCTTTGCTTCAAACTTTGATGCTGCTATCTCGAACTTGCATAAATTTAGATAACGACTTATGTTACCTACCATGTTGTCGAGTTCTACGATATTGTCATCTCCTAGTTCGTTCTGCGTTGTCGGGTCCGCCAGCTACTTCAGTGGTATAGCTAATCAGTTCTTTGTCTCAGGGTATGCGTGAGTGTAGTGTGAAAGGATAGCACCAGTTTAGTTAGCTGATAAAATTAATGTTGAAAAGAGTTGCTGATGTTGAGTTAAAAAATTAAATTATTTCTATAATAGCAATAAAGCGCAGTGTCATTACTGTAAGTCTCAGAAATGTTACTCGGAAAGATCCCTCGCAATAGCCGCTAAATCTTTCTAACTCAAGCATATCCTCGGCGCTACACAACTTAAAATGATACAAAATACAGCACGAGTAATCACAAAAGCCATCGCACGAGTAAATCACATAATTAAGTAAAAAGTAACTCAGATTAAGTAAGTCTGGTTTAGCATGCACGCTCTTTTCTTAACTTAAGCTCCGCCTATCTATCACTATCCCTACCAACGTTCCTATTCACACGGTTCAATCTTAAAACTCTATGTGTACGTATTTGACACTGTTTCTATGCGGTACCTTGCTCGAACTTCAGAATTTCATTCCCCTTTCGAATATACATAATTCCTGTCCACGTGACTTTGCAAACGTACTGAGCTCAACCTTAACTGTATTCCAGGAATCTTTATGCTAATATGATCGCGACTTGGCTGTTACTAATGACTTTCTTTAACATGACTCTTTAATGGTCTTTTTCTCTGGGCAAATCTTCTAACGCAGGCTTATTGTATTATATATTGATTTAATATGCAACAATTATTTATTGCAATTATTTCTCTAACTTACTAGTATTTCTTTATTTAATTATTCATAATTTTCTGTAAATAATTGCGGTATCAGTTAGTATGCAAGAATTCACTTTACATTGCTTTTAAACTATGGATTGAATGAAAGAGAGCCTTAAAAATTGCAGAATTATTTCAAATTAAATAGTAATGATTAAATGATTAGGAATTTATAAAGACTATCTACTCATCGAACTGCTTTCACTTCCTGGAAGTTATCTGCATTTATTCCATAAATTAAATTCAGCTTCATCATTTATTTGGAAAATATTAAAGATGAGCTACCAAAACATTAAATCTTATTCATAATCAACACATAAGATGCTATAAATACTTCTCTGTTCGTGGAAACGATTTAATCTCCAAGTTAGTTTTAGATTTCTATATACGTTTCTCAAGGAAGGTTTAATTATGTATTATATTTATTTTTTGTGCAAAAAAACAGCAATGAAAGTTAATATCAAGTGAAGAAATATTTATTATCTACGTATGGAAATAAATCCTTAGTGGGAAGCTCCAAACAAGTGAACGGTTTGATTATTAGTCAAGGCAGGAGTAATTAAGGTATTTATTTGTACACAAATCCTGGAATAATTCAGTATATCTCCTCATATTCTCTTTTTGCAAAATAGTTAGCTGCATTCAAAATTTGATGAAATTAATTATTCATGTTTTATAAATGCTTCTGGTACCAACAATAATCCTGGCTGAAAAGAATTTTTCTGGTATTAATGGGAGAACATTTTTAATTTGTGCTATTTTGAGTTTGTGTTCACAAATTATCTTAGAATCTTCAAACTTTGACTTGTTTTTTCTATGTATAATAATGCTTCAACTGGGTTGCGATCTTAGTTTTGCTTCATTCGTTGCATCCATAATTTTTCAAATTAAAATTCATAATTAAGTATAAGATATGACTGTTGCATTTATTTGCTAGTATTAGCCTATGTGTAATTGCTCTGATGGATACAACTTGAAATATTTATTGCTAAATAAGAAAAATACTTTCGCTTTAAGACCATATTTGATCCTGAATTGAAGTATTTGTTATGCAGTTTATTCCTGACAGTTAATTAAAACGTCTCATAGATATTAAATCATATCTGCATTTTAAAATATTAACCGATTGATGTCGACATATTCCTTTACTCTCGTAGCAGAAGCCCCATTAAATATGAAGTGCATGTGTATTTAGTGCTAAACGTTAACAGGTAAGTAAGTGTGTTTAAAAACAAGTGCCCTACTACGTTTACTGACGTGCTGTAGTGTTCATTAAAATTTCTGGGCATCAGTGGATAGATTTAAACATGTATGATTGTTTAACAAGGGCTTTCTTACACTAATAGAAACACTGCAATTATCTATTAAGATTACTAATTCTGAAGTATAATGCTAAAAATTCAACCTTATTTTCAGAATTACGAGAGATGTATGCCTCTATTATTCTACAGCATTATCTTGATCAGATGGCATCGTGAGCACTCATATGTTCCTTCCTGGTGCAATAAAATAATGTCGCAAATGACTTGGTCTTTACTTCGCTTTTGGGGGAGGGGCTTCAGTTATGTACTTTCACCCATTTCGGTTTGCCGTATCACTTTGATACGCCCTTTATGAACCCACGAAAGCAAAATAATTGACGTATACCTTTTTAAAATACACCGGGCTTGAGATATTTGGCAACATATAACGGCTCAACAGGAAATACAGTGCACACCATTTTAAACCTACCGAAGTTATAACGAGCGGTTACCCATTGTTTGCATTGCACGGTAGGCCTAATTTCAGGCATTCACTGCGAATGGGTTTTCGTATCGTATCAGTGCGCGCTCGCATCTGCCCAGTAAACACATGCTGTACAGCCTACTAGAACGCCGGGAATTTTGAAATGGTCCACACTGAATTTCAAAGAAGTAATGGCAAGAAGAAAGTGCCTTTCATAAATACAGTGCGGTAGTTTTAAGGTGAGGTCACAGAGCGGCTATATGCATAGCACGCTGTACTGCAGTGATCTAGGTATTTTTTCGATGCGCAACTGACGGCGCATGACGCGTTCTACATTATCAGATGTGTTTCAGTCGCTGCTTTGTGTTCGTGCTGTAAAGAGAGTTGACATTGTGCATCTCAAAGGTGAAAGCTTATTCAAGATACGTGTTGTGTGTGATTTGCCCAAGAGTGTTACCGTCTTGTTATTAGTCCACTGCAATATCTGCCAGCAAATTCACGCATGAACAAAGAATTTTTATGTATGATACATATGTAAAACCAGAATCATGTAGACAGGTATATAGACAATTTCAGGAGTTTTCTGGTATTCCAGTTTTAAGTAGAGAAACTGTTAGATGCCTGGTTAATAACTTTAGGACAACGAGACCGCTAAACGCTGGACTTAAAAAACGAAAACGAAATGTTCTAACGAAGGGGAAAAAAAATTGTGCATCTATTTTGGAGAACCCTAAAAAAAGGTTTATACGAACAATGCCCACATCATATACGAACTTAAGGACAATGTAAAAACATAAATTATTAACATTGCGCCAATAGAACAGTGTGAATGGAAATTCTTTCGAAGATGCTAGAAATGTCTTCACGCATATGGAAAGCAGTTCCAACACAACTTATAACAAGGTTAGTACTGATTATAGTGTACGTTACTATCACTTATGAGCAATTAATGCGGGAGTTGGGGAGCGAAAACCCCCCAGTGTAATGGACAGATACAATAATGTGCGGAACACGCATACGCGCGATCCGTGGCCTTACCATAAAACGATCAGACTGTAACATGTTATAGAATCCTTTGGAGGAGGAGTATTTAAGGCTACTCCAGGTAAACATAAAGAAGGAGGAGGAACATTTTGGGAAAATTCAAGCCATACTTTTTTTTGTGATGTCACTTCAAGCTTATTGTATCCTGTTAACCCGTTTTAACAATTTTTGAGAAAACAGAAAATAAGAAATGGTATTTGCATTTAGGAGTGCTGTTTGTTGTGAAGAAATGCCATAACATCTTCGGTATTCATCCTTTAAAGACGTGGACTTAATTACAAAATTTGTTATTTAACTGCACGTCTTTTCGTTTCTCAGTAATATCCCTTACAGATACAAGCGCGCGTGAATGCCCTTTTACTAGAAATACTTGTTTGTGGGGGAGGGGCTATTAACGTGAATTCCCGGTAATTGCGGTAATAAAATATATTTCTGCTGAATAATTCCATACTTTAAGTAAGAGGTAGAAAAGGTTAAAATAATTGGATTCGGAAGGCCTGAAGTATTCTCATTGCTCCAAAAGAACACTAGGGAAAATGGAATAGCTGAATGGCATTCTTCTAGTTTGTTTTTGCATGGACCTATTTCGAACAAAAGTAAATAGTGATGTTGTATTGATGAATGAGAAGATAACAGTTTTAACAAGAGCAATGTATGCTGTAAAGGTATTCCAGTCCGGTTACTGCACGTCGGCTTTTGTTTTAACTTGCAGCACTATTGTGTTACTGGCAATAGCTTTATGGGCGGTGTTGTTCATACTAAGGACATATTACAGTAGCCTTCCCCGTGTGTGTCCTCGCCATCTGTTCTTCGGCTTCACCACACTTGCAATGCTAATTTGGCAAATTTTATGTCCCATTCTCTCCTAAACAAAAGATGTCAATAACCTCAATACAAACGTTCAAGGATTCCTGCGCAATGCAGATTGCATACCTTCCTCCATTTTTACTTCTTTACCTGCCTAAATAAGTAGAGGAAGTAGGCAATGCATTTCATCCAAAAGTTCCACTCCGAGATTTTACCGAAAATACACGCTTTGAGGCTCCTTGAATAAACAAAAAAGAACCTGATGTAATACATTCATATGACAATCTCTACCCTCTATCGTTTATTACTGGGTATATAAACTATTCTTACTAAAGGTTATTACTTTCTCTAGTAACTATAGTAGGTAGTGGAAGTTTCATTTATTTATTAGTCTCCAAACAAAAGAACACTATTTGACCATATGG
This sequence comes from Deroplatys truncata, assembly GCA_030765065.1. Classification (NCBI taxonomy): domain Eukaryota; kingdom Metazoa; phylum Arthropoda; class Insecta; order Mantodea; family Mantidae; genus Deroplatys; species Deroplatys truncata. Next base: position 132,965,013 of record CM060978.1, read on the forward strand.
TATGTTAGGCTTATAAATAATGCACAAATTAAGTATTTGCATTTTACAAAAACAATTAAACATTAAAGTTAAATTGAATGGACATAACAGGAATTCAAAAAGATACTTCAATGATGATACAATGTTTAAATACATATTCAATGAACTTATAAAACGATAACGAGCAGCATTTCTTGAGAAACCAATTATTTAAAGACCTCTGAAAAGTATTAGAACAACAAATTAAGTATAATTTTAACAAATAACCACTCCTTTCAAAAAGATTACAATAAAAAGAACATGTTCTACAGTATGATTGTCTTCCGCACAGATGCAAAAAGCGTTACTTTCTGTTGCAGTTTTCAATCATTAGAAGTATGCATTACATTTTCCATCATCTAACAATTCTATTCCATCCAAATATTACATATAGAGATGTCACCGGAAATACGTGTTTTGAGGGTCCCCTGAATATAAAAAAAACATTTTTATAAAAGGTCCGTGTATGTGTCGGTGTATCTGTGTATGTGTGTGTGACTCTGAACAGTGTAACTCAAGAACGAAAAGTCGGATAAATACCACATTTGATATTTAGGTTCAGTACCCTCAAAACTTGACACAAAGAGTTTCAAGAAAATCCCCTACCTTACACTTCACTTTGCATGGAACATTCCTGAATTTTATGGTAAGGTCCACAAAAGTTCTCTTCATTCGGAATGAATTTTGCATAACTAGTAAAACGTATGAGATAGACAAAGGTTTACTGGACAAAAAAAACGTAGATCTCATTAAAAACACAATTTATGTCACATACGTTTTTTTGTCGAATGAACTATTCCCGAGATATTCCTTGTTATTTGTTTCAATTTTCCAATACTTATACTTTTTCTCAAATAGGAATTAATTATTATTTCTTCTTCTTCATTTTTAATGTCTTAGACATGTAAAGAGAATGGAATGCTTCACATAGCGACCAGCTCTTAAAAGATTTAACTATCGCTTAAAGACTACCATATTCCTCTTGCAACTACAAGAAAATTAGCAATAAGGTAATTTCTGCAAATGTTTATCTCGATTAGCATGAAATAGATGGAGAATAAGCCACTGTCAAAATAGTTTATGCAAGAGTAGAGAAAACCATATAAGTGCAACACATTTTTTCTATCTACTGCATTTAATACAAATAAAACTTAGCAGAAATAGTTGCATTGCAATTTCTTTATAGATACAAAGGGAAAAGCAATAATCAAATGTTTAAGATCATTCCGCTGGCTTTAAAGTTCCGTACTTTTTCCATGCAACCGCGAGAAACAACTGAATGTTGAAAGAACTTTAACAGAAAGACCTAGAAATGAACGATTCGAGCCTTTTTTAACGGATATCTCCGAAACGGCTTATGCAGCTTATTTGAAATAAATTGTTTGTTTTAAAGAGATCTACATTTTTTGTGTAGTAAGCTTTCGTTTATCGCTTAACGTTTAGCAGGTATACAAGATTATACAAAATTCATTCCGAATGAAGAGGACTTCATAGGGTGTTCCCCGAAAATTCAAGATACACATTTTATTTGCCATGCAAATATCATCCATATATGATATTTTAAACAAAATCGTTACAGCCACTTGTTAGAAAATAAAAAATTTTGAAAAATGTTCCAAGTAAAGAGTAGCTTGGGGTAGGAGGATTTTGTTAAAATCACTGTGTCGCATCTTTGAAAGATATTGAACCTAAATAACAAGTTTGGTATTTATTCTACTTTTCGTTTTCGAGTGATGCTGTCCACAGACACACAGATAGACAGACAGGCACGCCGACACCAACCCACAGGCACACATACGGACATGTTACCAAAATTGTTTTATTTGGATACAGGTGACCTCAAAACGTGTATTTCCGGTGAAATCTCGGTATCGCACTTTTGGGTGGAATGCAATACTTCTACTTACTTTACGTAGCAGAGAGGGTAAAGAGAATTTTTAGAAAAAGGTTTGTAAGTCTATGCGTGTCTGTCTGTCTGTCTGTCTATCTGTCTGTCTGTCTATCTGTGAACAGCATCAGTCAAAAGGGAAAAGTTGGTGATTAAATATCAAACTTGGAATTTAAGTTCAGTATCTTCCAAGGATGCAATACGAAGAATTTTAAATGAGAAAATCAAGCAAATCCCCTCACCCCAAATTATCCGTTAAGTGCAAGATTCCTCGAACTTTTTAAGTTTCTCAAAAATGGATTTTTTTATAAAGCTCCATAGGATTAAGTCGTTTGTATGACAAATAAAATGTATATCTGGAATTTTCTGGGAATAAATGGCGAGGTTCTCTTTCTCAAGTGGAAAGTGACCATTGGGGTTTTCTCGTGGCCATGCAAGAGCACGGAATTTCAAAACCATTCACATAGCGAACCGCATTTTAAAAATCTGCATATTATTGGATTCTCAACTTGAAATACACACACTGAAGCCAAAAGAGGGTTCGCGGTGGATTTAATTTCGAAATTGAGGCAGTATTTTTAACACTTAAATGATTTCAGCCTAATTATATAATATATAATTCAATAACAGCCCACCTTAAAGCAATATGTGTATAAATAATATATAAAATGTATGGAACAGTCATTGTATTAATGTTTATATTATTGTGTACATGTTTAATAATGTTATGTGAATGCATTACGTAATTTAATAATGTAGTAGCTGTGAGAATTAGGTCAAAAGTTGCTATCCATGAGAGTACAATGAGGTAACCTTGAGGCAATAATGAATTAGAAAGTTTAATAATGATACTTGTAATTCTTCGAACAACAATAATATAATTTTTGAGACAGTTTATAAATAGCCAATCAACAACCAGAAAAAATCTTAAGTTAAATAAAAGTATTGCATTGGGGTAGGATTAGCCAATCAGAAGCTGAAATAGAGCAAATTGTACACATTTAAGCGATAAACGCCAGTAGACAGCGTTCCTAACTGGACGCGAGACGCGTCCTCGAGAAGTTTAATACGTATTCAGTGTGAGACGAGAATATTATAAAGTTTACGTCTTAAAAAGTGCAACTAATTAATAAATAATCTCACAACTCTGTATATCAGTGAAGTGTTATTTAATCGTGTCAAAGATTAATAAAAGGAGTGAAGCAAAAATTATAATTTCTGTAAGCCTACATTCTTCAGCCGCACCACACCTTGTTCAGAGATACATGTTTCTACAAAATTAATACTGACGTAGCCGAGGCAACCTAAATATATAATATTTAAAGAAACATTCAAATTACAAAGTTAATTTTTTAAACTTGGGGGGCAAAGGCCACCGGGAAATAAACTTGGGGCGAAGACCACCGGAAAATGAACATAGGGGCGAATGCTACCGGAAACTTTGTACCATACGTGGTTGCAACTACTTCAAGTTTTTGGCTCCCCAACAGTTGAACTACAATACAACACCTAAAATAAATACCCTCGAAATTATAGCAAAAACTGGCCGGCGATATTTAAAGAGCCAAAGACTGCCCTTGAAATGGCCATTAGGGCATTTAAAAATAGAGAACAGCTCAATTTAATAGAGTACTTTAAAGAGAAGATATATCATTTATTAACTTTAAAAAGAAATTTCGACGTTTTTGTCAAAAATCGCGCGTTTTCACCATAGTGTTTTCTTAAAGCACATAATTATTTATGTGATTTTTTGTGGCATTAAAACCTTTTGCGAGATATTCTTTGTTATTCGTTTTAATTTTCAAAACGTTATGCTTTTCTCAAGTGCAAAATCGCTATCCGATTTTTCTCATGGTTTTACAATGAACATGAAATTTCAAAGGCATCACAGGGCGACCTCTTTTTGAAGCCGGGCTATCGCTTTAGCCTTCATACACCTACAACGAAATGTATAGATGTTAGTGAAAGTGTCTGGATTAACAAGAAGTAGATAGAAAAATATGATTCTAGGAGAAGAGTAAAGAATGTCATGTGATTACAATATATGAGATATTTCGTTATGTTTCACTCTTCCACCTACCACACATATACACAGACATCCACTATAAGGTTAAGTATGTAAAGCTTCCCCTACCTAACAAACAAGAGGTTGTAAAATGTCTCTTAATTGAACACCTACCGCCCCATTTGCTCGAGGAGACGCGCTAAATAGTTTGCTATTAATTCATGTTTTGATACCGTTATTATTGGCAGGCAGATATAAATAATTAAATAAAGCAATAATAGTAAGATAGAAAAATAAGGGTATTAAATAATTTCCGTATATTAAATCGATGTATAATGTAATAACCTTCAGTTGAAATGTTTACCCGAAAGACGAAGGTAATTAGGAAGTCGGATTTTGAAAAAGACAAAGCACTTAAATTCTGAGAATTTAGCTATGGCCCATGGTAACACAGAAGACGTGATGAATATGATCTTAAGCATTGACTGCGCGTGAAAAATAAAGCTGGTGGGATGTAATGAAGTAGGCGTAGCTAAAGGTAATAAAGGCGTGCAATTTTAGATCAGAATGTGACTCTCTCTGGTACCGTCACCGGTACGTACCCCCCCCCGTGTGGTATTTTAAGCACCTAGTAATGCGCTTGTGCGATTAAAATTTCGTGGCTATTGCGAGAGGTATCGGCGATAAGCATTTTAGCTAACTAGTTTTTTACTAGAAAGTAATACTACTAGTTTCTTTTGTTGCGGAAACAGTTATTACAATTTCGGGTGCTGCAATTCAAAGCCAGTCTGTTTTCATCTCAAACGGTCGGAAACTCACTTCAATAGCTCAAATATTAGTTCATAATGTATTTCTCAGATAATTTAAACAGGGTTGTCTTTCACAGCACATCCACATATACCCTAAGAGAAAGATCCCACAGTTTACCACTGCAGCGCTGGCGAGACAGAACGAGCTACGAGATCACGGCAGCATAATTAAGATTGAATCAGGTAGACTAAACGGCATTAAAAGTGACGACCATAATTTCCCAATCAGCTTTCAATTGAGGCAGTATTTTGAACACTTAAATGATTTCAGTCTAATTATATAAACTATAAATTCAATAACAGCGCGCCTTAAAGCAATATGTGTGTAACAATATATAAAAAGTGTATATTACGGTCATTGTATATATTTATATTATTATATACATGTGTAATAATGTTATGTAAATGTGTTACGTAATTTAATAATGTAGGAGCTGAGAGAAAATAGTTTACATGTTAAAAAGTGCAAGCAATTAATAACAAAATCTGACAGCTCTCTATATCAGTGAAGTGTTATTTAAATCGTGTCAAGCATTAATAAAAGGAGTGAAGTAAAATTATAATCTGTGTAAGCCTACATTCTACAGTCGTACCACTCCCTACTAAGACATTCATGTCTTCTGACGCAGCCGAGGCAAACATAAATATATAATATTTAAAGAAACAGTCAAAATTACAAAGTTAATATTTTATTAAACATTTCTGGCAAAGGCCACCGGAAACTACATTTTTTGGGGCGAAGGCTACCGGAAACTTTTTACCATACTGCGGTTGCAACTACTTCAAGTTCGGCTCCCCAACAGTTGAACTACAATACAACTCCTTTCTCACAATTCATGTTAACTGTTACAGGCCATATCGCCTACCAAATCCCGCACGTGAGGGAAAGGATTAGAATATATTGAAATATCTTTAATATATTTTCCATTGGAAGCACTAATGAAACTTTATCGAGGCTAATCAATTGCAGTCCAAAAATATCTCAATTTACCTATTCCAAAACATTTGTTTAAAGATAGTACCATTTTAGTGATTTAAGACGAATTTCTTGTATATTAAAATTCTCAGTTAATAGCTCCTTTGCTGGTGGTTTTTGCAGTTCAAACGTAAGAAGCATTGCGGGTTTTTTTTCCCCATCCTACCTAGTGCTTTAGCTGAATCCTATTACCTGCATGCCCCCTACCAAACATTTTGGTGGTGATTGTACATAAGCAGAGATCGAGCTAGATAGCTCCGCGGTAACATGTAAGGCTCGCATTCAGGAGGTTCCGAGTTCGGTTCCCGTGTACCAGCCACTCTGACCTGGGTTTTTCGTGGTTTTTCCTGCTCAGTAGGCCAAGGCTGGGGTGTTTTCTCATCTACCACGAATTCCTTTCCATAATTTCTTTTTCATTCTGTTTCCTGCTCAAATTTCAGAAGTTGGTCTACGTTTCCTGGCGTGAGGCGGTGCCGGAGAGATGGCACAGATGCTTGCTCCAAGAAAAGAGAATTCCCCGTGGATACTAGAAGTCTACTCGGTTGAGCGGGACGCTCAACACCCTGTCTGGACAACTCCAGTAATGCAACAAATCTTGCTAGGAACTGTCAATGACTTCTGCGCGTCACTGTGGCCTATCTACCTGCGACCTGCATCCTCCTGTGGTTCCTACACTTTATCCCTTCCTCCTTGGGGGTGGTAGGCGCAGTTTTACCCTATACATAAGCACTGTGTACTATTTTTGCGTAAATGCTAGGGAAAAAAATTGTTCAACAAACGCGTAACTGTGCTACGTTTGTGCAAGATTGTGCTCTGAAACCGTAAACTGCTGATTAATTTTCAGGTAGAAAAGACCGTGATTTAATACTAACATCGTTTTCCCTTCTGCAACTTAATCTACAGTCTTGCCTACCTCCGCCTATTCTGGGAAATGAAAGATAACCAATTTATGGATATTAAAGCGTACAAACGATAAGATATAAAGATAGTGAATATAACACAGCTAATACCAAGCAGCATCAGAGGTGGGAAATCCAATTCGATTCTAAGAAAATTGCTAAGCACAGGAGCCTGGCTGGTTAGAGATATTTATCCTCGATTTTATTTGCTAAACCGTATTAGCAGTAGGTAATGGGTGACCATTAACGTTATGAGTCGTCACGCTTTGACCTCGATTACCTTCTGCAATCTGACAAAAGCTGATACTCCTCAGAGATATGATTTACCAGAAAGGTGAGCAACGGATAACTAGCACTATGCAATACTGACCATATATGGTCAGCCTGCATCGTCAACACAACGAGGAGACGAGAACATTAAGTAGTGCATGTCTCTCGGCTCATTTGCAACATCAAAGAGAGGTGAAATACTGTTGATGTAATTAGACCTGTCTCATAAGTATACAACTCACTGATGCAAAGCATTAAACTTAGACTGTAACCCAATCCATGTGCTCAAGCATTTCTAGAACTACCTGAGGATCTGATCTTGGGTTTAGATCATTGATTCAAAATAATTTCGATTTTGGGGTCCTTGTCCATTAATTTTTACTACTATTTGGCAAAACTTGTGTAGATTCCACCCCAAAGGCTGTTTTTGGTATAATATGTATTGCCATTTTTAGTAGTAAGTGATGCATTAATTAATGTATCTCTTACTTGACATACTATGTCAATTAACAATGAAGCTAAGCATTCAAACATATTTTAATATACTCCTCAACTTCTGCAAACACAAGTTTTTCCCCTTTCTTTTCCACCTCTTTCCTATTCGTTTCGCATATGAACTATTTGTTTTAATATATGTATTTTCTGTCCCGAAACCTTTTAAGTATTTACCGCTCATTAAAAGTTTATGTTCTTCAAAATTCCATCCAATGTCTTACTCTCTTCGAGGTGAGTTTAAGTATTGCGCTACTTTTACATACTATTTTAAAAACAATTGTTCACTTGATCCTTTTTCACATTCAAGTTTCAAATGCGATCTCGTTGCAAAGTCCACGTTTACGCACTTTCAAAACATAACGTAACGTAAAGTTGTAAAGCCATAGAGGAAGAAAAGCGGGAGAGAGTGATAGAGTGCGAGAAAAGAATGGAGAAGAGACAATGTTCGAGGCAAAGAAGGCACAGGGTGACAGTGTCAAAGCTAGAAAAAAAGAGGAGGGTAAAGTAAATAGATAAATAAGGTATCTTTATTACTCGTAGTTTCAAATTAATGAAGTTATTACACAACTGTTTAGTACATGGGTCATTTACCGTGCATGCATGTATAAGATACAAGGTGTGGTAACAAAATAAACAACAGAAAAAGAAACAGCTAGAAAAAAAGAGGATGGGAAAATAAGAGTAAGGGAGGAGACCCTGAGAGAGAAGGATCTCTTCAGTTTGCGCAATAACGTAACAGGAGTTAGGGTTCTTGCTTAACATTCAGGTTCGGAAGTTGAACTTTTAAACCGTTTTCCAGATGTTATTCCTCATAATAAACCACTTCGCTTTTTACTATTCATTCTATCACTAAAGTCTGATTGCACAAATAATATCTACTCTTTACGATTTATCTTCGTCGTCAAAAGAGTTCGCTGAAATACAGCTGGGGCTAAAATCGGAATGGTCTATGGAGCAATACATAAAAACGGGGGCCAAACGCATTAAACAGAGAATCGCGTGGCTTAGGCATGGTATATGGCGGATGGTAAATGTTGCCGATGAAAGTGGTACAAGAATCTGCACCATTTGTTGGAAGAAAAAGTCCTGGATGCATATTTTGACATGCTGTAGATTTACAGAGGAATGGAAGGGGGTACCTACTACCATCCTTTATCGCCTCGAATAGAGGGTTAAGGGTATGTTAGGCGCTACTGGCAGGCAGAGAAAACGAGGAGAGAATAAGTATATTTCTGTTTAAGACGAACCAAATGAAGTCTGAGAAGGCTGGTATTATTGAAGGGGGGTGAAAATAGAGGGTTGATAGGACTTTCTTCTTCTTCTTCTACCTCATTGCAAGTATTAGGCCCTCCGGCCTATTACGGTCTCATCGTCATCTTTTTCTGGGCCCTCCCACGTTCCTTCTCCCTGAGAGTCGATATTTCAAGGTATTTTCAAGATACGTACTTCCTCCATTCGTTGCAGATGTTCTCTCCAATTTTGCATATACTGTAAGATTTTATCATTAATTGCATAAATGTGTAATTCTTCTCTTATTTATTCATTTGGTATTCTGTCCCTTCTGGTACTTTCCCTAACAGCTTATAGAAATTTAATTTCTGGTGCTGTATGTGATTTTCATCTTTTCTTCTTGTGAATTCATGATTCACTCCCATGTGAAGGGGTAGGCAGAGCCATTACTTCATAACATTTAATTATGTATATTTCTTTGTAATTTTCAGACTTCTTTATATATATATATATATATATATATATTAAGTTTTATTTAGGGTCATTTTAAAGTTTTTATCACGACCATTCATGTACAGTTGTTTACATTATTAGATTATAGTATAATACTTACACATTATGAATACATACAGGTTACAATTTGGTTAAATGTATTGATGGATATTAATTAATTTAAGAAACATAATTACTTTCTGGATGAAAGTTGCATCATTGACTGCTACAGAAATATTTCTGGGTATACAAACCTGACTACGTTGATTTTCAAATTTTGGACATGTTAGTATAATATGTACTACTGTCAATGCTGTTTTACATGTTTCACAAATTGGTGGAGAGCTTCTATTTAACAAATAAGAATATGTCAGTTTAGTATGCCCAATTTGTAGTCGGGATATTACAATTTGGTTTCGACGCTGTAGCTGTTTTATTGGATATTCTTGAGTTGCAGTTCCACGTACATCATGAAGTTTACTTGTAGAATTGTTCATCCAGCTGGTCAGACATTCTTTGTGTATTTTCTTCTTAAAGTATGTGACTGCACCTTGGAGAGGTATTTTGATATTAGTATCTTGTGTTGGTAGTTCTGTAGCTTGTTTTGCTGCAGTATCGGCTCTTTCATTACCGGGTATGTTTTTATGAGATGGTATCCACATGAAATTGAATGACTTTTCTAAGTTATAAAGGATGATAACAAGATTATGTATTTCGTTTACAATACTATTGGTAGAGAACGTGTCTTGTATTGCGTTTAAGGCTGATAGTCACTGATAATTGTTGGAAACATTATTTGATAGATTTTATGTCTAAATCTTGATCATAATTATAGCTAACATCGCATCCTAATTAGAGTGCTGTACCTTGTTATTATTTTATTACTTATTACGATTTTATTTGTAATAGTTATTTGGTATAAGTGTCCTGCTTTTGGCTTTTTCAATTAAGATATTTAATTTATATTGCGGTCATTTTATGTTTGCAAACTTATATCATAATCCTGGAATTGTTACTGTGTTGTGTTGAGTATATTTCTTGAATGTACTTTATGTAGTATAATATGGTACAACAAGCGCCATAATAAGGCTTATGGTTCTATGTTTTATTCTTACTTCAATCTTACTGTATTACAATTATGCTTTCCTGTAGATAATTTGCCTTGCTTTCCTTATTATGCTTTGCCTTATTATCCCGTGTGTTATAAAAAAACTATGCTCTGTTGGATCCATGCGGTTGTAAAGGATCAACGTTTTATTACCTACTCAAATTTAAATAAATATTCTCATTCATTATCCTAACCAATCAGCTCTCGTAACAAAAATAGTTACCCGTTACCTGCATGTAATGTCATTATATCACTCCCCAAGGTGTGATACTGTTAGTAATTTCATCACATGCAATGACAATGTATTTTATCCGTCGTCTACTGATAAGGAATGACACGCATAGAGCGTGTCTATAACATTTAATTTGATGGATTTAGAGTCAATCTGGTTTCGGGTTACTTATACCGTATTAGGCTTAGAGCACATAAATTAAAATGGAAGTGATTATGCCGCCGTAGCTTTATTACATAGGAGGGCTACTTAAACCCAGCGGCCGCTTTGTTACGTGCAGCCAATCTTGGGTAAAGCTCAAATTAATTTCGATACCCTCGGGTGCACTTGAAGAAATAATTAGCTAGAATATTGACACGTAGTGGAACATCACGAGCGCAATATCTGACATCATCGGGATTTAATTATCCTTCAAACTACTTCATGTGCGCATTAAAAGTCAAATGAGGATCTTCTAGACTCTATATGACGATATTACACCCGATAACTTGCTTCGTTAGTCTTTTGTTTCTGCATGTTTGCGAAGAGAAACTGCATTCCATTGTCCCTCTTCAAGTTTAAATATTAACAATATCAGCATTGCGATCTAGAGAATAGATCCAGTGGGATCGTTCTCCTTAGAGGCTAAATACCAATTATCAGCTTCGTCAATGGCATCTGTTTTACGAAAAAAAAGAATTCTACTTATTTAGGTTTATTTTAAAGCTACCAAAGCATCTTATGCTATAGGCTTATTTAACTTTCCTTAAAGTTTGTTTAAAATGTCTCTTTCATGCCAGTACTTTAAACCGTCTGAACTGCTACTGTAAGCCACAACTGTATTCTAAAATGTCACTAATTGGAAAAATGATAATTAATTTTTAGTCATTCATGTTCGAAAGAAAATTATCTAATATAATTCAGGTTAATAACTAAATTTTTCTTAATATATCGCTGAAGTTTTTAGAATCTCAAATTATACAAATGGGGAAAAAATTTTACATTAAAATGACTTTCTCTACCCACTATCGTTTATTTATATATCTCTTGTACAAAATATTTTTGTAACCATTTGATGTTAACCGAGATAAGCATTTGCATAAATGAGTTCCTCACACATTTCGTTGTAGGTACAGCCAAATCTTTAAAACGCGAGTCATTGTACGTATGCTGGCTTCCATTCTCCTTACATGTCATCGTCAAAAACTAAAAAATAACAAAGTATTACAAATTCAAAACAATACGACGCATATTTCGGAAACGTTTAATGTCGTTATAAAATGTTTGATACAAATTGTGTGTTTTAAAGAGAGTATTAAAAGTTTTTGTATATTCCTTATGGTTTCCAGTAGCAAACAAAACAGTATACAAAATTCATTTGAAAGGAAAGGACTTTGCAGACTATTCATACATTAACCATAAATATCTTAAACATACGGTATTTTCGTTAAAACTATTTTGAGAAAATAAACAATTTCAGGGTAGTTTGAGATGGGGGAATCTTCGTGTCGCTTTCTTTGAAGATGCTGAACTTAAGTATTAAATTTAGTTAAATCCTACTTTTCGTTTTTAAGATTTTATGTTTACAGATACACACACTCATACATATAGGCACACACGAACGCGCGCGCGCGCGCGCAGACCACTTTCTACAAATATTTTCTTGCTGGATTCTGGGAACCTCAAAACATGCAATTCTGGTTAAATCTCAATACTTAATTTGTATGTGAAACTCAATTACCTACTTCCTCTACCTTCTAAAGTTAAATGATAAAGTAAAAATAGCAATAAAGTAGTTAAAATATGCTATGTGGATTTTTTATGAATAATACCCGAAGGAAAGTTTTGCCAAATTACTGCACTTTCGCGAAACTAACACATTACACTCGGGAAGTCTCGGTTCTATTCCCGGTGGCCGCCCACTCTGACTATGGGTTTTTCGTGATTTTCCCTGGCTGTACAAAGGCGAATGCTAGAGTGGTGTATTCCACCACGACTCTCTTCTCCTACCCCTTTCCTCTCATTTCATTTCACTTTCATGTTTCAGGTTGACTCCGGGGAAGTGATTCGGTCGGTATCGAACAAATGGCGCAACATTTTTCCCCCGTCCCACTGGAGGAATGGCGGCCGGGTGTCAAACATTGAACTGTTAGGAAACGCTGCTGTCTGTTCACTTGCACCGGCTTTGCTCTGCAACCCGTGTGTCTCCTGTGGTTCCCTCGCCTTATCCGCTCCTCCCGGGGTGTACGCACAATAGATCCCTCGAGGTTCGGTGTGCTGGGTGTCCCCTCCGTTCACTAGTCCAGGCCAGTCCAAGACAACCTTAAATGGCCTAGTAAGTATTTAAAGTCAATGATAAGAGAAACCTAGTGTGAGTTTTTTTTAAAAATTAAAATAACACCCTTTAACTTCTCTGGTCATTTCTGGGGCTTTGATTGAGGAACAACTCATGTTACAGCACGCTGAACTATAGGTTTTCTATACGTTGATTTTATCACATTATAACTATTAAACATGCGACCCCATAGCTCAGTCGGTAGAGCACCTGCCTGCTGTGCGAGGGGTCCCGGTTCGATTCCCGGCTGGGGGGTGAGAGTTCTTATCTAGCCAAGATTATCCCCTATCCTTTACAGAGTCTGGAAGTGTGAATGTGTGTGTGATCTAATGTTTAAAATACTCAAAGCACAAGAAACCCAACGACAAGCGAATACGAATTAACAACATTGCCAATGGGCAGTAAGTTCCAAAGGTAAGGCCGCCGATAAGACCAATATAGTTAAAGGCGGGGTATAAATGGAACTAAAAAAACTATTAAACACACTCACATTCACTCTTACCTTCATACCTGCAGATTCTATTGGGATAGGGAATGATTCTGGTTAAATAAAAGTTCCCTGTCCAAGCCGGGTATCGTACTCGGGACCTCTGGATTGAGAAGGCAGAGAACTGAACACTCGACCGCAGGGCAATCTTCTAGATTTTTGGTCTGAATCGACAAATAAGGAAAACTTCTGACAGTACAGTACTTAAATTGTTCTAATGTAAAACATTACATTTTCTTCATATTACATATGCTAGGACTTGTAGATACAATTTAGAAATATACGGGCTTCCGGAATGTATTTTTACCACTGCAATGGAGATTTGTATCTCGGCTCCCGTCCTCACTCACGGCCGCCTACCTGCCTGAGTGAGTGATTAGCACTGGCATAATTGTCCTCTAGTCCCTAAATCCAGCAGCGAGTAATTTTTATTTGTGAGGATAGACTGAAGGCTAAACTGTAGAAAACAATTCTCTACGATTGGTGAAACTCAAGGATAACATAAGAAATGAAATCGTAACTGTTAAAGTGGTCAAACCTAATCATGTCAATTGGAATATATGTAACTACTTGGCTGATCTGGATTGTCTGGTCTGTGGTTTTATGGTTGGAGTTTGGAAGGCAAAAGGTGTTATTCCTCGGTGCCGTCATTAATGCAGGCCAAGAGGCTGTCTCTTCTCAGGATGTGTGGATCGGAAGTAAATAAGCACTGTTTTGTTTACTCCTTAACTGCTCTTTTATGTTTTTCCACACTAAAAACAATAGTTTCCTTGCTTCCTAATACAATAGTTCACGTTTGCATATCCCACACTCAAAGAAACTTATTAACGTAGCTTCTAATTCATTCACCTTATTTTAACCGTTTTCCCAGATCTAACTTTGTTGACAGTGAATTTTTTCTAATTAGCATTCTCGTAGCTAAATCACACACTTACATCGTCCAAGTACCAAGATAAAACACAAAGTGAACATCGTCGGAAACCGAACTCCTACGCTAAGTAAATGTTCTATTTCATGTGCCGTTTCTAGTTCCTCTAGTTTTTTGCTCAATTGATTTTAATGGTTCACGTGACACATACTGTAGTATATGTACTTTAAGTTGTCACTCATTTTGTAGAAAGAGAATGAGAATACTCACCCGCTCTAGCTGTCTCTGTCATCCTGTTGGCTAGTTGGGTAGAACAGAAATTGCTTCAAAAGAATAAGAAGCGCCACTGGCGGAATCCTGACCGTTTGGCGATTGGTATTCATCCTCTAGCTCTATATTGGATATTTCCAAATGTTCCAGCACTCGCTGTCTGAGTCTTCTAAATTTATTACAATTCGATCACTAATTAATCTCATCTGTTAAATCGTCTTTGTGCCAATAAAAATGTTTCACTTTTGTACATATTCGCCCGCTTTTTTCCAGTTTTCCACCGACACTTTTGGCGCTGGCAGAGCCAAGCAATTTCTTTACACTGCTGCTCTTAAACTACACTACGTGATCAAAAGTATCCGGACACCTGGCTGAAAATAACGTACAAGTTCGTGGCGCCCTCCATCGGTAATGCTGGAAATCAATATGGTGTTGGCCCACCCTTAGCCTTGATAACAGCGTTCACTCTCGCAGGCATACTTTCAATCAGGTGTTGGAAGGTTTCTTGGGAAATGGCAGCCCATTCTTCACGGAGTCCGGAACTAAGGAGAGGTATCGATGTAGGTTCGTGAGGCCTGGCACGAAGTCGGCGTCCAAAGCATACCAAATGTGTTCTATAGTATTTAAGTCAGGACTCTGTGCAGGCCAGTCCATTACAGGGATGTTGTTGTCGTGTAACCACTCCGCCACAGCCCGTGAACTATGAACAGGTGCTCGATCATGTTGAAAGATGCAATCGCCATCCCCGAATTGCTCTTCAAAATTCGGAAACAAGAAGGTGCTTAAAATATCAATGTAGGTCTGCACTGTGATCATGCTACGCAAAACAACAAGGGCTGCAAGCCCCCTCCAGGAAAAACACAACCACACCATAACACCACCACCTCCGAATTTCACTGCTGGCACTACACACGCTGGCAGATGACGTTCACCGGGCATTCGCCATACTCACACCTGCCATCGGATCTCCACGTAGTGTACCGTTATTCGTCACTCCACACAACGTTTTGCCACTGTTCAATCGTGTAATATTGACGCTCCTTACACCAAGCGAGGCGTCGTTTGGCGTTTTCCTGCGTGATGTGTGGCTTATGAGCAGCCGCTCGACCATGGACTCCAAGGTTTCTCACCTCATGCCTAACTGTCATAGTACTTGGAGTGGATCCTGATGCAGTTTGGAATTCCTGTGTGATGGTCTGGACAGATGTCTGTCTATTACTCTTTACGACCCTCTTCAAATCTCGGCGGTTTCTGTCAGTCAACATACGAGGTCGGCCTGTACGCTTTTGTGCTGCACATGTCCCTTCACGTTTCCACTTCACTATCACGTCAGAAACAATGGACCTACGGATATTTAGGAGCGTAGAAATCTCGCGTACAGTCTTCTGACACAAGTGATACCCAATCACCTGACCACGTTTGAAGTCCGTGAGTTCCACGAAGCGTCCCATTCTGCTGTTTCACGAAGTCTAATGCCTACTGAGGTCGCGGATAATGAGTACCAGGCAGTAGGTGGCAGCACAATGCACCTAATATGAAAAACATATGTTTGTGGGGGTGTCCGGATACGTTTGATCACATAGTGTTTTCTATCTGGGCCCGTATCAGCGCTATGGCGTTTAAGTCTCAATGATACGGCGGTAATCATACGACTGTATGTCATTTTATTATCTATTTTATAAAGTTTGAGACGATCTTTTTTAACTTTATAAGTTTATATAATACAACTTAAATAGTGTAAGGCTCAAATTCGATATTCTTACAGGGCCAAGATGATTGCATTTCTGATTTAAGATATGCAGAAGTAGGGGCCTTGTTTATTTTTATAGAGTGATAGGAAGCATTATCGGGAACAATGACAATGTTGGAGGGAATGTTGGCAATAACTGGTTAACAAATCAGTCCTTAAAAGTTTTACTGTCCATTTCTTCGTGGTAGTCTATGCTAATTTCGGTTTAAAACTCAGTAAGGAGTTGGGAATGAAACCTATTGAAAATCCTGCATGTAAAATGATAAGGCGCTAATCTTTTCCTGTGCGAGTTCGAAGAGGGAAATTTAGCTCGTCTACTTCGCAAATCCAAACTTTACTTTTAGTGTGGTTAACATTAATCCTAGTTTCATCTAGGTAAATAATTGCACTTCTAGGGGATCTCAATATTGTTTCACTGTCCGTAAAAGCTTGTACGGTTTCGAAACAATGTCAGGTCTTTCCATTAAGAATTTTCTACCGTTTGCGGTTTTTTACAAATCTTAAATTTATTTTCCTGAAAACTTTTCTTAAGAGTAGGTGCTTACAGGTTGTTTTCTTTTAATTCATTATTTAATCTTTTAAACTAGGTAAAAAATTCGTTCTATACAACGAATAAATCATTCTTCAAATAGCCGCGGCACAAAACGAGTGGATCACTGTCTTTTTTAGATACTCTATTGGGGCGTTTTATCCCCGGTGTCTCCAGAAGGCTACGCTTGCTTGCTTTTGTTCTTTTAGAATCCTTTTAACAGTGCGAGAAGATACACCTGTAGCTGCAGCAGTTTCTTTCGATTATACTCGTCAGCGAAATTGTTGGTTTTCCTCATTTCAAGGCTTCACATTCATCACTAAAGCATCTATGCACATTAACTATCACTTCTCTGCTATGTGGTTTTATAGGCTGTTCTTTCTTTACAACACCGCCAATAAATATTACTAACACAATCAAAACGGCAAACGGAACATTCACAAATTCAAAAGACATTTCGCAAACTTGTTTGATAACATTCTGGTTTACTATTCTTACAAAAATCAGAATTCACTTCTTCAATCGCAGTCGCAATCTACCACTGTTACTTTCACTGTCAATCAAGTCAAGCAGGCAACTGATTTTGGCGAGAAAAAGAGGCTGTGAGGGGGTGGTTAGTTAATGCCGGAAGTTAGTATAATGCGCTTTCCACATCCCCCTGGTGGATAAGGACAGAAAATAAGTGGCAACTCATAAAAATCGAAGTGTAACTAATTTTTATTGGTTCCCACATTTTACAAAGTCTTTCCATCAGCAATTATAACATTATTTTCGCTTGATTAATTTTTTGTCCGCTTGACTGATTTTGGGTTAGTCGGTTTTTACCTTCATTGTCTAAGCTTTCGTATGTACAGCTTTTTCCTTGCACTCAATACTTTTGTTTCCAATACCTGAGACTGCTTATGTATACACAATCTTCCGTTCTATTCTAGCAAAATACTTCTTATTTCCTTAATACACACTATGTTTAATACATATATAATTTAATACTTTTCTCTTTTAATAGAAGTCATATAGATAAATACATACAGTCAAAAGAAGAAGTGAAGTCAAGGGTAGTATTTATTTATCTCAGTTCTAGCTTGTACTGTGATGTAAGTTTACTTTGCATACCTTATTTCTCTTTTTTAAATAATTGTTTCATGCTAAGAATGTCTACAGACATTTTAAATCGTTTTTATGATAAACAGGATGGAATGAACTTTGCAGGATTTGGATGAAGACATATGCGGCATTCTCTAGGGACTCAAAACCCTTAGCTGTGTTTTGATAATTGTTTCTTTAAATAATTCAAATGTATTTATATACTTAAACTTTTTTCTGAAATATTGAATCAGGCTTGAAATAGTCAGTGCTATGGCCGAAACTTCAACCACGGATCTTCAACTCTCCGTGGCAAAGTTCTTATTGCTTGAGCTACCATGGTGAGATACACTTACATGTGTTAAGGGGACAAGGTAGTCTGAACACATGGAAACTACAACTTAAGTGTGTTAAATTACCACTGCTCTTAAAGTTCTCAATGATTTTTCTTGAAATTTTTATGAATTATTCCATAAACCATGATAATTATTTCAAGTGGTTGATTGCATTGATATTTGTGTAGTTGAGTCCGTAAAAAGTATTTCGTTCAGCAGAAAAATAATAAAATTTACTCTTAAAACATGTGAATTCATGTACCTTTTTTCTGATACTACTTACAATACAGAATCACACTTAGTATAATCAATTATCCTCTAAACCTCAATTATTTAGTTATGTATATCAGTTCACTAGAAAATGAAAAACAATTATTTGCAAAATCAAAAAAAATGTGGAAAATTTGCAATATTGTTGCTTTCTTAATATCACGTATATACATTATAAAATTATGATTGTCGTTCAGAAAGTTTAACTATGTGTTGTATACATGTACTAAAGATTTCAGCTCTCTACCTCTCATACTTTGAGAAAAACGTACATAAGTATCTAAAAATGTTGTCTTGAGAAAACTGAATTTAAAGGTTGAACATTAAAGTTCTTACGCACTTCAGTACATTCCAGGGCCATAATCATCTGCACCTTCATTCCTGGATTACTGCAACTTTTCTGATTGCCTTCTCTTCGTTTTGGCCTCTTTTGTTAACTGCTCAGCTACTCGCTGGGCAATGATATAGTCATTTGTTGTTAAATGATACAAAAATGTTCTAAAAAGGTGCATTGCATGACAGCTTTAAGGGAATGCAGACTAGCATTTAAATAGTATTTAAATGTCTTAAAAGTTTCTTAACCCCCAAAAAGTATATATTTCCTGAAACTGAAAATAATAGAGATTTTATTAGTGCCTAAAATAAAAAAAATGTGATTTTTTTAAATTTTCGGAATACCTTGTCACCTTAAATCCTCTCTTCAGAATCAACCATCGTGGTAATCCTCCAAGACGATCTCAACTATTAGAGGCATCATAAAGCCCGGTATTAGGGTTAGTTGCTTGATCAGTGTTCTTTTTCATAAGCCGTGTGTAGGTATTAAGGTGTAAAGTTCGAATCATACTTGGAAAATTGCATGCCACCGCTAGAACAGGAAACACGGCTTTTCGGTTGCATTCGATGGCCAGCGAGATCGTCCCCTGGATTTTTTCTTATGGGGATATATCAACGCTAGGATTTACACAACGGAAACAGAAATTCCAGAAGTTTTAAAGAAAGGATAAATCATGTCTGAGCTTCACTATCAACAGAAGTTCATGATGATACTGCGAGACGCTTACATCATTTGAATTAATTATATCTCGGTCTCATTCTTAAGTGGGTCCTCTCTCTCATACAAACTCTCACTTTTCCAACTCCCAGTGTTGTTACCGACGTCTTGGGAATTTCACAGTGTCTCTGTCTCTTTCTCTCGTCGTTCCTCTCCCCCCCTCTCTCTCTCTCTCTCATACAAGCTATTACTTTCACTAACTCCCTGTGCTGCTAAAGTTCAGATGCTAATTGTTTTAACTTGCTTTTTCTGTCCAACCTGTCCTTCACGCTGTTCCATACATAAGGTTATTGTTATACACAATATTATTTACAATACTTCTGTTATTTACATCTGTTGTGCTTATTTATTTACTTTCTTTTTTGCTATATATTCTTTACTATTAGTTTCCCTATTATTTATTACCATATCTTCATAATCAATTGACCATATTGATTATGGGGTGAGTGCTTTTCCCCTACATAATGTTTATCGGTAGCCGATGGCATAACAAAGCACGCATTAACGTCAAAATACATAGACGTAGAGAGAATGCCACAAAAGCCTACCATTGAAGAAAAATCCCAAGCTGCTCTCAGTACAAAGAATTTTCTTTTCTACTACTTTACTCGCCCTTGACCTACTTTAACCGATCCATCGCAGCACTTGTTTGGGAGACGAACCTGTTGTTAAGCTGTTGGTGTTTGACTGAAGTTGTGCCAACTGCTAAATGGGTATTAGTGCGGTATTTTCACTCTTGCGGCGTCTCTCCCGACTTACTTAGACGCCCGCTTCACAAATAGAAGTTTCAGATTAGAATGAATGATTTTTTTCCCTTGTCGAAAGAAAAAAACTCTTAGGATTTGACGCTTCGAATTACTTGTGCTATTAAGATTACTTTATTTCATTAACTTTTTATGAGTACCACGACTGTTGGTAGAAGACATTGAGAATCGAATCTCATGCTGAGATGTACTCACGATACTTATCAATATTAATGTTCTCAGGACCTAAGGTGGAGAGTCGAGATGGCGGTCAGATGGGTTTATTAAGGAACTAGATTAATGAAAGAAACCAAACCGTAACTTGAATCACATTTTGAACGAGGCAATTAAAGGAAAGGAAGATACAAAGTCTGCGAAACCAGAACCTCTTGGTCACCCTAATATATCCACCTGATTAATGGCAAACAATATCTCAGGACGTCGCTCATTGGGCAGTCCCTGTTTCGATAAACATAATTAAAGCTCACGTGCAGAGGAAGGGGGCAAGGGTGCAATAGATAGGCTCCAGCATTTGGTTCTATCTTAATGAGTTATCGACGAAGCATTGGTTAAACTTAGTGCGAACTGGGCGCGAAATCGTGAGGTTTACAAACGACTTTAATGGCAGGGGTGACCATCTTTGTGGCTATATGGTTGAATATATATTACAGTTTCATCCGGTAATTGGATATTCATTTTATTCAATTATCCACTTAGAAGATCCAGAATGTCCGAAAGCCTATCGAACTCTGCATTTTCTCAAATTTATTTTTGAATAATTTTAATACTAATGATGACAGATAAACAAACTTTAGTGAGAAACTGTGGATACAAAAGTGACTGATGAAAATATTCACGAGATGCTCTAGAGAGGGCTGAATGAGGGTACTATGTTTTGGAAAGCCTTGCCGGTAACTCGGTTATGATTGTCCGAATTTCTTCAAAGATGCTTGTTTGACTTCAAAGTCTCTTTAATACATGGTTCGATAAAGAAATTCTTTACTTCAGATAATCCCATTAATTAATTCTGGTACCATTCGATTTTACAAGCACTGTAACCTGAGTCCTCTATAACACAGCCACTAAAAAGCCTATGTTAGGATGTTATGTATGAGAGAACTCGGTCCACGCTGCTGGAAATTTGGTATTTTACATCGTTTATTTATTTACAGAAAATAAGGACATCGATGTTTATATTTACTTATTTCCTTCTTAAAAGAAAAATTAATAGCGGTATTCTCATAGTTTCTCTACCCACTATCGTGTATTTTATATAGCTTCTACAAGCTATTCCTACAAAAGATTATTTTTCTATCCACTAAATGTTAATCAAGATAAATCCTGGTGGAAATAATTGCATTACATATTTCGCTATAGGTACAAGGGAGATAGAGGAAACCGAATCGATAGTCAGATGTTTAAAAGTGGGTTGCTATATTCTGGTCTTAAATATTCGTGTTCTCTCCACAAAATCGCAAGAAACAAGTGAACAGTGACAACACCTTTAAAAAATGAAAAATTTATTGCAATAATAAGAGGTATCTCGGAGATGGCTGATGTAACGGAAAAAGTTATTTGAAATAAATTGAGTAGTTAAAAAGATCTAATTTTTTTGTATAGTAAAGTTTGTCTATCCCTCATTTACCCGTTACACAAAATTATACAAAATACCTTCCGAAAAAAGAGAACTTCACAGGCTATTTCTAGAAAATTCTATTAATACGTTCTATTTGTCTTGGAAACATCTTAAGTACATGGCATTTTAATAAAAATCGTTAGAACCATTTTTGTGAAAATAAAAAAAGGTCGAAAAAAGTACCATGTAAGGCGTAGTTTGGTGGACGAATTTTCTTTAAAACCTGCGTGTCGCGTTTTTGGAAGATACTGAACTGGAGTACCAATTTGGATATTTATCCACGTTTAGTTCGCTGTTCACAGGGAACACACACACACACACACACACACACACACACACACACACACACACACACATACACACACATGTCCATGCACACAGATGAACATTTTTCTAATTGTTTTTTCGTTTTTTTTCCCCCTGAACATTCCTTTCAGCGAGCCTCAAAACTTTTAGTTGGAGTGCTGTGCTCTCTCTCTCTCTCTCTCTCTCTCTCTCTCTCTCTCTCTCTCTACCTACTAGGTACCTATATATTTAGGAAAGTAATACATTATGTTTACATGAATGTCTGATTTAGTGTTTAATTGATAGTTTTAATTTTTTCATCGATATCACTCTAAATTGAGGTTGCAGTATCCTCCAGGGAAAATAATAATTAAAGCATAAACCAAGAATAAGAATACAGTAAAGAATAAACACCAAATAAATAGGTATTAAATGACAAACGGTAATAACAGAAAGAAAATGGAGGAACACACACACACACACATATATATATATATATATATATATGTGTTACACTCACATGACTTTCTCTACTCTTGTACAAACTATTTTTACAAACTCTTATTCTCCATCTATTTCATATTAATCGAGATAAACATTTACAGAAACGATCTTTTGACATGCAAAGAGAATTACAGTTTACACACAGCGACCAGTTCTAAAAATATTTGACTATCGCTTAAGGCGTACTATGTTCCCATTGTTTTGTATTTGCAAGGGTAATATAGAAATACAGTAGCCTTTAAGCATAGGCATACCTCTTAATAGCTGGTTGCTATGTGCAGCACCATTCTCTTCGCCACAGATTAATACTCTTTGCATATCCAAGGTAAAAAAAATGAATAACGAATTCCCATTTGAGAAAATAAGTTTTCAAAAATTTAAGGGAATGACAAGCAATATCTCAAAAATGGTTCACTAAACAAAAAAAATGTATATGACATAAATTGTGTATTGTAACGCGATCCAAATTTTTGTGTAGTAAAATTTTGTCTATCTCTTATGGTTTACCACTTATGCAAAAGTCGTTCACAATGAAGAATACTTTTGAAGACATTACCAGAAAATTCAAGATATACATTTTATTTGTCATGAAAATATCTTAAACATATGATATTTTAATCAAAATCGTTGGAGCCACTTTTGAGAAAATTAAAATTTTCGAAAAATGTTTCATGTAAAGGGTAATCTGGGGTGAGGGGATTTCTTGAAAACCTCGATGTCGCATCTCTGGAAGATACTGAACCTAGATACCAAGTTTGGTGTTTATCCGACTGTCCGTTTGTGAGTTATGCTGTTTATAGACACACTCACACACACACACACACACACACACACACACACGGACATGTTTCCAAAAATGCTTTTATTTGGATTCAGGGGGTCTCAAAACATATATTTCCGGTGAAATCTCGGTATCGAATTTTTGGGTGGAATACAATACTTCCCCTACTTACTATATGTAGTAGAGAAAGTAAAAATAGAAGCGCCGTGTATTTCTGGGAAACAGCGAATGGAGCAGAAGGAAGCAATTTTTTTGCTGGTGAACGCAGTAGACTAGCGGAACGGTCATTAAGGGCTAATTCAAGACAAAAGATTTGTGTATGTGAAGGGTGAGCTAGTTAACCTATAGCAACAATACCTGGGGAAAT
This sequence comes from Deroplatys truncata, assembly GCA_030765065.1. NCBI lineage: Eukaryota > Metazoa > Arthropoda > Insecta > Mantodea > Mantidae > Deroplatys > Deroplatys truncata. Next base: position 132,988,708 of record CM060978.1, read on the forward strand.
CCGGAAATGTAAAACTCACTCATAAGCACAGAAAATTAAATCAGGCGTAAATAACGCGATAATTGAAGACGCTAGACAGTCTTACTTTCTAAGTAATTGAAACTAATAGATGCGAAAAGTTTATTGGAAAAGCCAATAAATGTGTATAAAAATCATGTGACTAGAGGAAGAGCTGGATGAAAATAGAAAATTGGCGTAAACTAGAAATTTATCTACTACGGGAGCTCAGTTTCAGACAGGGGTAAGATCGTCATTTCGTGTCGCAATATGGTGATGTCAGCACGTCGCGCCGCGCCGCTGGAAATTGCACAGAATATACAAGTATCAAGTTGCTCCCGATTTAATTTAATTACATAGGAACGTGTCAGAAAATGAGAACAAGCAGTAACAATTTTAAATTAGGTAGTGGAACCGCGTATTAGTTTTGGTGACGGAAACTCTAAAAATGTTTTATATATCATGTGGATTTTCACCTAAAGGGGCTAGTGAAGAAGAAATCTCTTATTATAATTTATCGCTTACCCTTACCGCTTGCAGCTACTCCAGGAACCCCATGGTCGCAACCCGACGCTCGAGTGACTTTTTGCCGGTAGGAATTATGCAATGTGAATCGTGATATAGTCTTTTTATCTAAAGTTCGGTTTTCAGAGGAATCGCGATTTCACAACTACTGCAGTGTTGATAATCCTCATTGTGTAAGACAGGCGCTTCTCAAGGACAGTGGGGAATTAATGTAAGGTGTGGTATTTGGGTCATCACCTAATGGGCCATATTTCTCTAAAGGAAACCTTATGGGAGCACGATACCTTCACTTCCTTCAAAACAATGGCCTCCATTGCTGGAGCATGTACTTTAAGTGAAAGATTATGGATGCGGTTTCAGCATGATGCTGAAAACTATCTTCGCGATATACACTATGGGACCACTTCATTCAGCAACCTATCAGTGAAGTCTGCAGATTCGTTACACCCCAGATGCTACTACGTGTCAGGTTGTCATTGCAACATCGAGCACAGATCTATATCAACGAGGTAAGGCATGTCTAACAACTGCTTCGCTAAATGAAAGAACCTCATCACTAAGCACTTGCATATATATCAAACGCTTTATCTAGTGGATATTGAGGAGAAGTGTGTTAAATTATGATCACTGAACCTAGTTTTCTTTCCACCTGAAAGAATTGCTGAATAGGTATTTGATATATAGTCTGTGATTGTCAATCTATTTTTTTCGTACTTGTCTTTTAAAAGGAACATTTGTGTGTCGTTCCTTAGTATAATCTGAAATGTGAAAGATTTAAAACATTGTAGGAATACCTGCAAGACTTAGGTAGTTAGTGAATCTGAATCAATGTGCATTAGACGGCTTTCTTTTCTTATGTATATAGTAAATTAAGAGAACAACAAAAAAGAAAACACATAAGCAAGTGAAGACATTTTTAGGTTACCCATTTTGCTCTGTGCCATGTAAAGAAGAAGGAAACCGAACAAACAAAAAATAGGGATTTTGGTGGGATTCGAACCAGAATCGAGCATATTGGAACTCATGCTTTTTGCACCTCGTGCTAACCAACTGCGCTACTACGTACATGAGTGGACCTATCGAACTTTATAGCATGTATAACAGTAATCAGAAAGTGTTGACATACACAAGTATGTCTTTTTAGTGTTTGGAATCGTTTAAACAGCTTAGAAGTCTCTAACATAAATTCAAGCCTAGTTTCGTTCTGTTAATCCTGAATGGGTTCCGAGAACGATGTTAGTGTTGCGGGTATATCTGCGGGTTGCATAAAACCAAATAATGAGCAGGTGTATACCACTCGGAATATAAAGCTAGAGGATTCAAATTAAATTTTCACCAGACAGCATGACGGAACGTGGATCAAAAAGTAGTATCTTCGAAAGTAAGCAAGAATAGCGAAGGCAGTGTCTTGCTTACATTGTGGGTATATAAATAACTACTCCTCCATACCACCGTTTGCTTCATTTACTTGCATACAACCGAAAAAACTGTCGGTGTTCTGAATAAAGAGTGAGAATCGATTAAGCACTGTAGAGTACCGCATCGATTTTGCGATCATCAAACACTAACCCTATCACACCACACTCACTCACTCACTCACTCGCGGCACTTCATTCCGATCATAATTCCGTGTTGGCAGAGATTCAACATTCGGATTGCCAGCAAAGACCTTTCTGGTCACTCCAGAGAAATCGATTGGGAATGTGTAAAGGTTTACCTCAACGCATTAATCCCACCAAAACCCAGGACAACAGACATACCCTCCCTGGAGACAGCAGTCGAAACCTTCTCAGCTACAGTGGTGCGAATAGTTCACAACCTCACCATCCAAACTCTTCCATTCCCTCATCCCGAGTTTCTACCACTGGATCTGATGGTCTATACCAGTAAAGAGTGGGATATGGCAAGAGATTCCTGGCTTCTCTGGTTACAGCGGATGCAGAATAGGGAATTTAGGTCTATCTATTCTGTCTGTCGTCGTTTTCCAGTGAAGCTACTACACGAAACCTCGCCCTCCCCATGTGGAGGATGTGATTAGGCGCCGAGCTCAAACTTTCTACGTCAGGTTGACTTATCATGAGAACGCCCTTGTCAGATCCCTGTGGGACTAGTTACCCACAGAACGTCGTTGCAGACGATACAGGTTTCACGCATGGTATGTGGGCACCCCCGAAGGCCCTAAACCAGCCAATTGCATAATGCTGACTAAGTACCTCCTCCCCATGGGAGTGGTCGTTTAAAATTTAAACAATTCAATCCATTTGGAACAATCGTAAACAGCGGAGCAGTGGATATATGCTGCTCCTGAAACGCTGGAACGGCACCCGTTGAGGAGCCTATAAAAGTATAGCAGCTACCTCCTTTCAAACCACCATCTTAAGAACCAAAAATCGCCTCCTACAATCATCCTACCATCTCTATGGTTAAGCCCTATCCTGGGCAGGTACACACCAGCACTACTTAGGCTCACCACGAACCTACTGGAGTGGTGAGGTGCTGGAATTACACACCGGGTTACTCGTCAGAGCTTACGGCGAATAGGTGAATGAACAAATCCTTGCGAAGGAATCGAATCATCCCTTAAGATACTCCCTCTAATTTTCCTCACTTTTCTCAGCCAAACTCTCTAGCTAATTAATTAGTTCAGAATAATCTGTCTACAGGCATCAAATAAAATACTTATACAGTTAACTGGCGTTACATCCTAAAATTGCAGTATTTAAGAAACACAATTAATTGCTATTTTTTATATTAGAGGGAAATGGAAAGTTTAGGTATAGTAATTACTGGCACTAACAACTGCCAGATGTGATGTGCTTATCTTTCGTCACACAACAGCTAGTTTACATTCCAATAAATCTAATGACACCAGTCTATTGGCGGATCGAAAAGTAACGCACAATAATTTTTTTACAAAAAGGTTTAATAGATAAAACAGCAAAAAAAAAGTCACAAATGAACTTACACTTTTTACCTACTTTTCGACATCAGTCACTAAGTTTCTCAACATATTTCACCCCTCGTGATACCAGTTTCAATATGCCCTGTTCGTAGAAGTCGTTTCCTTGGAGTATAGACATCTGCGGACTACTGATTTCACTTCTGCATTTGTCGCAAAGCGTTGGCCGGCCAGGAATTTCTTCATAGGACCAAATAGTTGAAATTCCGATGCTGCAAGGTCCGGACTGTATGGTGGATGCTGGAGTAACTTCCAAACAAATTTGGTGATTTTCTGAGCAACAGCAGCAGCAACACGGCGCGAGCACTGTTGACATCGTCAGCATTCATGTTGTGGTGTTTGTCACGAAGAGCACAACGCAAGTTCACCAAACATTTCATGTAGACTGCAGCATTCACAGTGGTCCCGTTTTTCAGCAATGTCCACCAATACAACACCAGCATATTCCACAACACCGTCACAAACACTTTCCTAGCAGATTGAGTCACTTTGAATTTTTTCTTCACTGGGGAACCAGTATGTTTCCACTGTAGTGGGGTTTAAAAGGGGAAAAAGGTGTAATGATCGGTTCTTGGTGTTGGTTTGGTAATTCGGGAGGATTGATGTTGCTGCCGGCTACTCAGGTGGATACTGGAATCTCTTACCTCAGGGAGTGTGTGGATGGGAGATGAAATGAAGCTCACTTTTCTCCTCTCAGATGGCCCGTTTATTGAAGATCCACACTGTTGTCCTCGTCCGAATACCCTTTCACACAAGACCGATTACTCCTGTCATCCCCTGCTATTGTTTCCGTGCATTACCCTTACTTAAGTGTTTTTCGAAGTTAAAGACGTTACAATGTTACTTTAATGACTTAACCTTTAGTCATGCCCTAGCTACCCTTTTTACTCACGGCTCCTTTAAACTAATTTCTCCCATACATAAATACATAAATACTCGTAGACATCTGCACTGTTTCCCTCTCTGATATAAAATACTTTGAATTCCTACATCTATCTAATTCTCCCTCACTGCACAACACGGAGTGACCTTCTCTACCCTCCGGCTCGACACCAAGTATTCATCTTCTCTCCCCTACGTTCTGACGCAAAGTCAACTTCTCTACCCTACGGTTCGACACAAAATATTCTTCTCTCCCATACGTTCTGACGCAAAGTCAACTTCTCTACCCTACGGTTCGACGCAAAATATTCATCTTACACACGTCTGAAAGTTGCTCTCTGTCATAGATAATTTTCTATTTCACGCCTCTTTTCTAGTTTCGATCTATCTTTTTGCTATGCACGTGACTTTTATTAACTTTTATTGGCTATCTCTCTGAGTTTTTTCTCGTCTTCCATTAGCTCTTAATTTCGTCGTCCGAGCATCGTTCGCGTCTCCCATTAACAACCTATGTTCGCTAGAGTGAATTTTCTGTGCGCTTGGCTGAATTCGGTTTCCGGCCCGTCGTCTTCGCATCCTGAGAGCTCTACTCGGTTCCTATTGTTACTTATCGCTTACTAATGTCCCTCTTCCTGTACGTTCCTAAACTTTCAACCTTTCGCGGTTTTTCGCCAAGTCTCTTCGTTCTGAAATACACGTTTTCTACATTTTATTTCACTTTCTGATTATTAATTAATATATAATTTTTACTTTATTTCTCTCGTTATGATTTTATTTCCCCCTATTCTAATTCTTAATGTTATCTTTTATTCTTTCCTCAAATTGGTATTCCCCTCCTTATTTTGATTAGATGCTTATTAATATACTTATTATGATGTATTATTTATTATTCATATTCTTCGGGCGGATTTATCACTTCACCAGTCCATACTTGCCTGCTTGGTTTTGGGCGTGTAATGGTATGCCCACGTCTCATCACCAGTGGCGATTCCTTTCAGAAACTCATGCACTTCTGCGGTGTACCGCGTTAGGTGATCCGAGCTCGTCATCATTCGCTGGCCCTTGTGGTTGTCTGACAGGTTCTTAGGCACCCAGCGAGCACTAACTTTACAACTTGTCAAGAACAATATCGTACACTGTACCATAAGAAATGTTGAACTGTTGCGATAAGGTTCGCAGTTGCACACGCCGGTCGTTCAAAATTGCTGCCTCAATGCCTCTGATATTCTGCGCGGTTGCAGCTCCTACCGGCCTCCCGGAGCATGGCGAATCACTAAGGTTCACACGGCCCTCTAGGAAGAATGCACACCACCTGGAGATATTGCTGCGGTCCATAAAATCATCCCCATACAGCCACGCATGTCCCTGTGAATGTCACTCGGTTTATGCCCTTTGGTCCACAAATATCGAACCGCACCTCTGAACTCTTCACACGTGGACGACAGTAACATGCGCGCCATCTTTGTTGCGTAGTTCACACTTCTCTCGCTAGAGCTGCACATGAAACAAACAATACCCTCTGTAGTGAAAACTTAAAACTATACCTGTGTGAATTTCCAACTTTCCAAATGCAATACCAAGGCACAAAAAACTTATTGTGCATTACTTTTCGATCCGCCCTTGTATTTAATATACAGTAACTACAGAAAGTATTCATTTACACTTTAACAATTCTAGCAATCAAATTAACAAAGAGAAAATTCTCATTTTTAAAATGCAGAAAAAACAAACGATATTTTATATTTTTATATATTATCTGAGAATGTTAACGACATACAATTTAAGCTGATACCGAAATAAATCTGTGCAGCCATAAAAATTGAGACGTTAACGAGGAATTTCAGTAAAATCTTTGATAGTTCCTGGCTTTTACATATTGAGTTCGTTAGATCAAAACCCATTTAACTACAATTCAGGTGTTATACCAAAAACATTGCTGTGCCAACCCACGTAAGCTGATTTTGTAAACACCCTACATGAAAAGGTTTAAGTTTAAAAAAATCAGTGAAATTGAAATAATAAAACACAAAATCTATAAAAACGCCGGAACATAAAACTATAATACCATTTATTCTTTCTTCATATTAATTTGACTACCTTAGATGAATAATTTTAGAAGTGACTGCGCTTAAATGTCTTTGTTCTTGTTCTTTGACGGAATCGAACCGCAATCTTGGATATAGAAAGTCAGTGCTCAACCAGCAACGCCAAACCAAGGAATGAAAGTTACACAAAGTAGTCCTGAATATTAACGAAAATGAAATGATAATTTGTGGTGTTTGCTTAGAAATAAAAGGCTTGGCAGTTGATTGACGAAAGTACTTTTAAAAGAAAACGACTGTATTTTAGATAAACATAGCCTAAATTTTCATCTGCCTGAGCTGCTACCACTTCCTCATAATCGTGACTACAACACGTTCTGCTAGAACCAGCCTTATAATAAATACAACTGAATCAAAATACTAATTATATTTCACGCAAGTGCAATTCATCTTATAATCTAGAGGAACGTCAATACTTTTAACAGTAATATCGATACGCATTGAATAAATAATTGGACAAAGTGCCCTCTATTTCAATCAAATCTAACTCAATTATTAATCAATATCCATTTGCAGGATGATTTTCACATTTTCTGCGATATTAATTTCACACATTAGTTGTCAGCAGTTTTAGAAGTGAGAGATCTGCTACAATTTGCTAAGTACTACCACGACCTTAAACAGAAGCTCGCCTGAACTGTGCCACAAAAGGTGTACATTTACTTTCTTGAAACATAGTAAGGAAATAAGTCGGTAGAGCAGCGAAGATCTGCTTATGTGTTTGTTTTAAGAAGAAAGGGTGTTATCGTGTCCAGCAAATGACAATGCGATAATGTAGGGTCTTTCAATAAGAGTATCATACCTTTAACATATAACTGTGGTGTTTATGAACGTATAACAGCCATTTTTACTTTCTCTACAATGTACATGGTAGATACAGAAGGCATTGCATTCCAACCAAAACTTCGATATCAGATTTCATCGGAAATACAAATGTAGAGGCCCCTGAAACCAAAATTATCATTTTTAGAAAAAGGTCCGCGCGCGCGCATATGTGTGTCTCTGTGAAGAACATACCTCAAAAACAAAGAGTCGGATAAATACCAAACTTTGTATTTAGGTTCAGCATTTTCCAAAGATGCGACATGAAGATTTTCAAGAAAATCCCCCAAACCCAAACTACTCTTCACACGGAACACCTTTCGAAACCATTGATTTTCTAAAAAACACCTCTAATGATTTTGATTAAAATAACCTATATTAAAGATATTTAAAAGGCAAACAAAATTTATATCTTAAATTTTCTGGCAAAGGCCTAGACCTTCATTTGGAAGGAATTCTGTATAATCTTGTATAACTGGTAAAAGTTAAGCGATATATGAAAATGTACCACACAACAAATGTAGATCTCTTTAAAACACATAATTTACTTCAAATAACTCTTTTTGTGGCATCAGCCATTTCCGAGCCATCCGTTATTAATGGTTTGATTTGTTCAATACTTTCATTCTTTTCAAGTCCCGTCGATTTTCAGTTGTTTCTCGCGATTGATGGAAAGAGTATGGAATTTTATGGCCTGTTCTTAAATACCTGATTATCTCTATCTCCTTTGTACTGTAACGAAATGTATAGCATAGCTATTTCTGCATATTTGTCTGGATTAAAATGAAACAGATAAAAATATTAACTTTCGTAAGAATAATTTATATACCCACTAATAAACGACAGTGGATAGAGAAAGCTATGTGCATGTAACACATCAGTTTTTTTTACTTTATTACAATTGTTATTAACAAATAATAACGGAACGCTTCACAATTTGACGTCTTGAAATGGATTATTCATTCGGCAAACATTCCATGTATTATGTCCAGTGTTTGGTGTCCATAATCATCCCTCCGAAAGAACAATTCGACGTGTGATGGAACAATTGGAGGCACTAACTCCGTAGCAGATCAAAACACGTCTGTACTTCAACGATGTAAACGTTCCAATAAAAACATAGCAACTACTCGTGAAAGTATACCCAAGAATCCACGAAAATCAATTTTCAAGCGAGCACAAGAAATGGGAATTTCAGCGACCATAACTTGGCAGATTTTCCATATGGACCTGCAGTTGCACCCTTAAAAAATTGTGTTACTCAGGAACTGAAACCAAATGATCATAGATTGCGTCGTGTATTCGCTAACTGGGTTACGGAGCAATTGGAATTTGACCCTGCTTTCAGCCGAAAAATTTCTTTAGCGACGAGGCCCATTTTTGAATGAATGGTTTCATCAACAAACAAAATTTCGCTATTGGAGCAATGAAAATCCAATGGAGATTCCACAACGAGCACTCGAAGCCTAAAATGTTACAGTCTGGTGTGAACTCTGCATGCCGGTTTCATTGGGCCCTATTGTTTTTCCCAAGAGAACAAGGAGAAAGTTTGACTGTCAATGATGAAAGATACCGGGCTACGACAAGAGATTATTTATGGTCTAAATTGAAAGATACGGATCTCAGAAACGTCTGGTTTCAGCAAGATGGCGCCTAGTGTCATACTGCTTAGGAAACAATGAACCTTTTGAATGACAAGTTCGAGGCTTCATTATTGTCCGTGGTGGTGATATTAACTGGTCTCCGAGATTAGGTGATTTAACGTCGTTGGATTACCTCCTATGGAGTTATGTTAAATCAGAGGCTTATGTTAACATGCCAGAAACAGTTAATTATCTAAGGAACATCATACGAGTTACTCTGAAATTGTGCCTGTTTTAGGCTTGTAATTAAAAATTGCAAGCCCGCACATAAACTCAATGAAGTCGCAGCAGCCATTTAACTGTCCTCTCGCACACATAAATTCATTAAGTGTGCTTCAAAATAGGCAATGATTAAATAAACATTTTTATTTATACGCTTTTTTCATTTCAAAAGTATGACACTCTTATTGAAAGCCCCTATATATAGTTTAGAGAGAGATTGCAAGCCAATGTTAAATCAGCTAGCTTAATGATTCATTAACTCAGAAACTATTTAAGATATCAAACTGAAATTTTTACAGGATTTAGGTGAGCGACGTTTAAGTTCACTCACAAACTTTTACACAATTTGATTTTTAAGATACGATTATTTTCTTATGCCATCTTTTTATTAATATTTATTCGAACTTTCTCGATACTAGCCATGGTATTAACACCAAAGTAGGTCTACAACAGCATTTAAAGGTTCTTTTAAACATAATAAAATTAGTTTAACTATACCAGAAAATGTTATTCACAGGCAAAGCTATTCAAAGCGAGAAAACTAACTCGCACATATTTGCAAAGAAAGAAACCACAGGAAGCTGCCAAGTTTCACAGTAATACCAATTTGTAGAGCAAACCGTCCCCTAAAAGATGGGCTAAACTTCAGTCATGTACTCCGAAGTGTGTAGAACTCATGATTTGTTTTCTGTAACATGAGCAAACTACGAGATGCGATAAAATTTTAAAAAACGTATCTAAGATAAACGTATTGTGCACACAATGATAAATATATTCAATTAAAGAGTAAATGGAAATTAATTAGACTGCCCAAAAACTACAAATGTATTTTTTGAGCATTTTTCACTGTTCAGACTGCCCTCAAATGTTCGATTCTGTGAAATTTCATCTCGGGCGATCTGAAACACACAGGAATTGAATGACAAAGCTGATATGAAGAAGCGGCGGTTATTTTCCTGCACCTCGATATCTTTATGAGACAGGACGCACTTAAAAACTTGCAGGTTTTCGGGGCAGCAACATAAAAGAACATCACGAAAATGTTTCACACGTGCAGCATCAATCAATCTGAGGGTGCTGGTTTTGTAAAACACTCCAAACCACAGACATCCCTTCCAAGGACCCAGTTTTTACCAACTCCATATATCTGCTTACCTATACTTTGTTTTGACTTTCTCACGTAAGGAAGGTGGGGAGTTTTCTCGCTTTTCTTTCTTTCTTGAAGCGTTGACATGATATTAATGCTGAATAGAAATGAACGGGTCGGCGGGGACGGGGGCCGGCAGATAATACCCCAAGTAGGGAGGGGTAGGAGGAAAGTGAGATCTTCAGGGGTGCGGGATGCTGCAAAGGGAGCTTCTTGCACCTTTATAAGGATTAAGAAAAGACTGAGAGTGGCCTATTCTCACGTTATACAAACAACTCGAGCATTCCAAAAGATAAAGCCTGGCATTTCTATGCTGTTCATTTTATGTTCTGCTTCCTCCGGTATTCTCTGTTTTATATTTTCTCTCCCGTTTATTAGAATTCAGTAGGGGAAGTATTGCATTTTAAATAACGTTTGATGTCGATATTTCGTCGGAAGTACTCACTATGTTGTACACTGATTCCATACCATGACATGCACAGCGTGTTAAAAAAGTAATGGTACAAGTTAAAATCACGGCAGTAGAAGCAAAACAATCTTACATTTTGCTTACGATCCCCAACCGACTATTTAGTAATTATAACTTAGTACTTTCTCTACTGTTTACCTATAGTAAGTGCGAGGAAGAGAAAATTGTTTTTGGGGGGAGGGGAGGGCTTGCTTGAAGTCTAGCGTGCTTTAACCGGTAGGTCATAATATTCAACGGTGATTGAACGAACGAAATGCTCAAATGCGCCCGGGATCCTAGAACTTAAAGAGTTACCCAACATTCGTCTTCTCAGGATAAGGGAAACCCTGGAAAAAACCCTTATACCGAGATTCGAACTCGGGAACTTCCCACACCACGGAGGTGGGCAGGAAGTATTGTATGCCACCCAAAAATTCGATATGAAGGTTTTATTGGAAATACACTGAAGAAAAAGTTCATATGTCCGTGTTTCTGTGAACCCTATAACTAAAAAATTAAATATGGGTTAGATACCAATTTGGTATTTAGTTTCAGATCTTCCAAGCAGGTGACATGAAGATCCTTCGACAGATATGCCTTGAATTTTCTGGGTATAGCTTGCAAAGTCCTCTTAATTCTGAATGAGTTTGTATAACTGGTAAACCGTAGATCTGGTTAAAACACAACATTTATTACATATATATATTATTGAAGTTAACCATTTGCGAAAAAGTATTCATTGTTATTGCTTTGAATTGTTATGTTTTTCTTAACTGGTAAGACGATTCTCGTGATCGTGAGGCAAAAAGCATGAAATTTCAAAGGCATCACATAGCGACACGTTCTTTAAGAATCATTTTGCCTACCGTATCCTACAAGAAATGTATAAATATGTAATGAATATTTAATTGGGTTAACAAAAAGTAGGTAGAATAGTAAGCTTTTGCAGTAATATTTGTAGACGTTTGTGTTGAGAAATTCATGGAATGTAAGTCACGCATTTTATTTCGGCGACAGCAACTACCTGTCATATCTTCTCCTTCTTTAACGGGTTAACTTTCTCTTTGAACGAATTACAAGCCAATGTCTTGGGTCATTACGTGTCGAGCAGCAAGGAAACTTTGGATCATAGCATACCCAGGATAGGCGATCAGCCCAATGCCTGGTATGGCGGTGAAGAAGAAAGAAATGAAATGTTATGATGAACGGGATGATAGGAAAATTCGCGGATAAAATTACCCATCCCAGCATTCGCCTAGCGACCTAAGAAAACGCGAAAAAAACTTCGGTCAGATTGGTGCCCCCGGGGCAGGGGTTTGAGCCCAAGATCTCCCAAATCGGATAACGAATTTACCGGCTGAACTATCCCGCTCGGTGTCTGTCATACCACCACACTTAAATATCATCATTGTAGGCACAGAAAGTCAGTGGTCAATGAACTGCGGTACCCCGGGATACACCTATCGTGTAGTTTATACCTTTTCTATGCGCGTCATAATCTACTTGGCAACAAATAACAGGAGCAAAAAGCTTCGGTTCTACATCCACTGATTTTAGTTTCATGTTGCAGTGATGCACTCTGGTAAATTTTAAACTAGGTTCTCAAAACGACCTCCAAGCATATGATGCAACACTGAAAGGTAAGCTCCGAATTCCTTCGAATTCTTTTAAGCGCCCTGATGCATTTCAGAAGTGCCTACAGGCATCAAAAATTCGCTGCCGCAGTTCAAATATGTCAGCGGCAGACTTTATATTCCTATTTGAGATCTATCTTAAAACCATATTCTTGCAAACGAAGTATCTTTTTCCTTTTTTACTTTCTCTACTACGTATAGTAAGTAGGGGAAGTATTGTATTCCACCCAAAAATTCGATACCGAGATTTCACCGGAAATATATGCTTTAAGACCCCCTGAATCCAAAAAAAGCATTTTGGGAACATGTCCGTGTGTGTGTGTCTGTGAGCAGCATAACTCAGAAACGAACAGTCGGATAAACACCAAACTTGGTATTTAGGTTCAGTATCTTTCAGAGATGCGACATGAAGGTTTTTCAAGAAAATCCCCCACCCCAGATTACCCTTTACATGGAACATTTTTCGAAAATTTTAATTTTCTCAAAAATGGCTTTAACGATTTTGATTAAAATATCACATGTTTAAGATGTTTTCATGACAAATAAAATGTATATCTGGAATTTTCTGGTAATGTCTTCAAAAGTGAACGACTTTTGCATAACTGGTAAACCATAAGACCTAGACAAACTTTTACTGCACAAAAATGTAGATTGCGTTAAAATACACAATTTATGTCATATACATTTTTGTTGAGTGAACCATTTTCGAGATATTGCTTGTTATTCCCTTAAATTTTTCAATACTTATTTTCTCAAATGGGAATTCGTTATTCATTTTTTTTTGTCTTGGATATGCAAAGAGTATTAATCTGTGGCAAAGAGAATGGTGCTGCACCTAGCAACCAGCTATTAAGAGATGTGTATATGCTTAAAGGCTACTGTATTTCTATATTGCCCTTGCAAATACAAAACAAGGGGAACATAGTACACCTTAAGCGATAGTCAAATATTTTTAGAACTGGTCGCTATGTGTAAAATGTAATTCTCTTTGCATGTCAAAAGATCGTTTCTGCAAATGTTTATCTCGATTAATATGAAATAGATGGAGAATAAGAGTTTGTAAAAATAGTTTGTACACGAGTAGAGAAAGTCATGTGAGTGTAACACAACAGATTTTATTGCATTTATATGCCGCCTTTAACATATAAGGTTATATCGGCGGTTTCACCTTTGCAACAATGCTCATCTGCAATGATGTTTGCTCGTTTACTACTCTGTTTATCTTTGGGTTTGTTTATGTTAGGTTATTCTTCACAAACATTAAACTCGAACACACATTTACGCTCTCCTCATACTTCCAGACTCAAGGAGGACGGGGAATAATTCTGGCTCTAGTCGGGAATCGATCCCGGAACCAAACCTTCGGATTTGGAAGTTAGTATGCTAACCACCAGTTCACAGAGGCAATCTCCTTATGCATTACTTGAAACCAAAATAGTATATTACTCTTAATGATAAAATTGATAGCAGTTTATGTACGAGGGCTGATCAACAAAGACTGAGACTAATTTTTTTTCACAGATATTTATTACTCCATTTCAATGTTGACATGGTGTTTTTCAAAGTAGTCCTCTCCTACTTGAATGCACTTTTTATACCGTCTCTGCCAGTCCTCGAACACATGCTACAGGCCATTCTTTGTCAGGTCTTTGAGAATCGCCTCACTTTTCTTCAGCACTGCTTCAGTGCTCTCAAATCGAATACCCCGGAGCTTTGACTTTAGTGATGGGAATAAAAAGAAATCACAGGGGACAAGATTGGGGCTATAAGGCAGATGCGGCACACAGCTAATGTTGAATTTAGCCAAAAACTCCTGGACTTGATTTGCAACGTGAGGCCGCACATTGTTGTGATAAGTTCTGGATGTTTCCTTGCAATGTGCTTCCTCGGTGTAGCCAATACTGACGTGTAGTACGCTGCTGTAACAGTGGTGTGAGTGGGAACAACAATCACAGCAGCTATGTTGATGCTGACTTCAGTCATAGCAGAAACCGAAGCACCAGGCCCACCTTGCTTAGCACAGAGGACTCGCTCTACTTGTCTTGGAACCACCTAAACACTGTTGCACGAGGTAGTGCATCTTCACCGCATGCTTGCTTCAGCTTTTCCAAAGTTTCAGAGGCTGTATGATTTAAACGAAAACAAAATTTTATTGCTCCTCTTGTGTCACCTTCATTTTCTGGTATGCAAAATTCAACTAGGGTCAACAATATACAGCATTACTACCAACCTACCGATACGAGAGTGCTGCCGATGGACATTATACATGAAAGCCCGCTCTTTTCAAATATTCATGGTAGAGACAGGAAACTCTCAAGAAGGCTACAGGAAAAAATCAATCTCAGTCTTTATTGATCAGCCCTCGTAAATGGATATTAAAATATTTTGATATATTTAAGACTAATTTCGCGACCAAGAGACTGTCCGCCTCAACCTATCCTTTTTTAATTACGGCTGATGTCGACTTAGATATTGGCTCTCACATGCAGAAATACTAGCGGATGAAACATCGTGTGAATTAGAATACGATCTGGACTGCCAATTTACGATTTTGGCGCAAGATCTAGAGATTTTGGTTACTAGTCTTGCGGCAAAAAGCATTTTGCGATATGAGTGTAGTAAATACATCATTACAGAATCGAAACGAGTCTCTGCTGTTTCTGAGATTTGTTACGCATTTCACGCACATTTTGCACGATTACATTTTATTATTCTGAATAAAGTATAATAAAAATCAGTTTCTAATGAACTTACAGACCTCGTCATCTCCGATTTCGCAAACAATGCTCCCAATTCAACATAATGTGATGGCTTAGCAATATATAAATATAGTAGGCTTTGAGTCAATTGTTTGATGGCGTGAGTCAAAGCAGGC
Source organism: Deroplatys truncata (assembly GCA_030765065.1). Classification (NCBI taxonomy): domain Eukaryota; kingdom Metazoa; phylum Arthropoda; class Insecta; order Mantodea; family Mantidae; genus Deroplatys; species Deroplatys truncata. The sequence continues at coordinate 133,003,964 of CM060978.1, forward strand.
TGTTTTAAATAATAATATGGACCATAATGAAGATTTAGTATTTCAGGAAGAATTTGAAGTTGGAGGCGTGGGTTATGCAGAACCAGATATTGAAGAGGCATGGAAAATTGGGTTATATTTTACTTCCCACACTAGTGTACATTTTATGCTATTACAAGCTACCAAATTTATGTTGGTAAATATGAGTTTTCTTGGAGGCAAGTTCATGTGCCAGAATTCTACATTTCTTTCCGTATAAATATCATCGGGTAGACAAAGAAGGCACACGTTCATGCAAAAAGTATTTTCTAGTGGAATTTGTAGAGGCTTTTAAATCAAAAGATTAATTTTTTCAGTACAGTAACCACGTAAGTAGTGATTATAATGATCACAATGATAACTTCGAAATTTGGACCGTCCAGTTTATTAAATAAATATGCTATCTAGGTTAGATTGTAATTTTGTGTAGAGCACTAAAGCTCTACCTTATGAAATCAAAGACAACGGCGATTGTATATCTGCATTGTGTATAGGTACATTAAGAATAAACCCATTGTAATCCCCTATAGTGAGTAGCAGGGGGGTCTTAGTTTCCAAGTCCAGTGATAAATCTCGTAATAAAATCTGTAGATTTGAATGGTAAATTCGAAGGTCATATAGCGGGATTTAAATAGCATATGTTGGCAACCCTGAATACGCTGGAAAATTGAGTTTTATTTATGGACGCTCTTTAACTGCTGTGGTCCTTAGTGTCCTATTCTATATTGGGCGTGAAAGACCGGTAATTTTGTTCAGAGGCCTCTTTATCAGGGGCATAACCAATGAAGACAGTGGTGGATCATAAACATACTTCACTGTTATCTCGACTAACAATTCAACTGCGAAACCATCTTTGTTAACAGGTTTTTGTATCTACGAATATGTCCTACTGTTAATGATGCTGTCATCGAGGAGGAAAGGTTTTCATGATTGCTGTCAATATGGTGTGCTATGATTATCGAGCCTGTGGACTGTAGAGTAACTTCTCGAAACGTCTTGAACAGCTTATCTAATTACACCGGCCCATAAGCCCGGAAATGATACCTCAACATCATTTTATCAACCTTCTAAATAACAACCTTCCTGAAAAAATTAAAACCTGGCGCCTTTCTTATTCATAAGAGATGAAAGTTTGGACATGTTTGAAACTTTTATACTGTTTATTCACAACTGCTGTATTTCCAGCATGTTTATGTCCTTGAAAACCGTAATGCCTGCATTCAACAAGTGCCAAATCCAAAAGCAAGATTAAAATTTATGTTCTAGTATCAAAACCTTCGATTCCATTACATTTCAAACGATAGGAGAGGGGTTGTTCTAGATTTAGCATGTCATTGCAAAGCTGTATCCTCCATCTATCTCCTTGGAATGGAATGCCGCGATCTTTGCACAGAGACAAGTATAATATGTCAGCCCAAAGCGGTAAAGGAACAACGCCTGCGTGATACTGCAAGTTAACAATTGACAGCGCAGTGTGAACGACCGTTTGTTAGAGTGGGATCTTGACAGTTTGATACCTCAATGATCAATTTACGATGTATATAAAAGGTATTACACACAACTTGTGCGCCGATATCAAACGCATTACCATGAGTCCAATGGTGAGTGCCGAATGAACTCAACATCCTGTTATGCTTCAGACTACACCGCAATGTGCCTTCCCTTTCTGCGTCCGCCTTATTTCTTCTCGGATATCTGGATCGTGCGGCACGACAAATTCCACAACACAAAAAACAATAAAAAAAGAGATTAAAAAGTATATAGAAACAAAAGAAGGTATGAACACTGACAGCACGAGGAAATCGTTTGTCGAAGAAGGAATTGGCGAGAGATTTCAATGCATGCATATGTAGTAAATCTTTTCACAAAACAGTCTGCTGAACCACACATACTTGAGTTCATCGCTGCTTGAGGATTATGGTCACTAATTTGACATAATCTAAGGAACAAATTGTAGGCGCTATTACTATTATGACTGGATCTAGTATTTACACAAAATGTTATACCATTTAATCTTAAAGATGAGTACAAAGAAACATTGTGTATTTGCGGTTTTTTATATATGTCATAATGTTTTAGAAGAATGTTAATGCCGTATAGATTTCCTAATACTTCATTCTTATTCCACTGTCTCTGAAGTTGCTTCCAAACTTCATTTTATAGCTCTGTGGATGAAGTTTACCTAGCGAGTTGATACGCGGTAAGTATGAGGCTCGCATTCGTAAGGTCGGCGGTTCAAATCCCGCCAGGACTATCCTCTCTGACCTTTTTTTTAGGTTTTCCTCAGTCCTCATAAGTGGCAAATGCCGTGGAAGTACACTAAAATTAGGCCTGGAGCGTTTACTTCGATAAATTCCTTTCCCAAACATTCATTTCATATGCATCATCATTGTCCACCGCTGTGGTGCCGTATATAGTAAGAAAGAATGTTATGATTCTCAATCATAACAGCATACTTATGATGAACACAATATTAATCAGGTGGAGACTTATCCGTAACGCATTGATTTCCTCTCCCTTTCTCTACTGCCTACTATTGGTAGGTAGAGGGACTATTATATTCCACCCAAAAATTCAATAGGGAGATACCTTTTGAGATCATTTGATCCAAAAACACAACTTTAGAACGTTGCGTTCCATATATGTGTATATGAGAGAAACGAGAGAATGACAAGTCCGATAATTAACTAATTTTATCCTTGAGTCAGACACGCTTATGGATGCTAAGCGAAGATTAGGTAAACGGAAAGAAGGTAAACTGAATCAATGCACATATCCAAACTCATTCTCACCCCTCCCTACCTCCTTCCCCTCTCCCTCTCTCTCCCTCTCTCTTCCTCTCCCCCTCTCACATACAACTATAAATTCTTACCCTATGAAAAGTTTTCCGTACTAAGTACAATCAGATATATACAGTATTTTTTAAACATACAAGGTGTCTTAAAAAAGGCCGAACTTTTGAAATAGTAGTGTGTCAATCGGCATAGGGAGCGCGCTACGGCTACTGAGCGCAACTAGCGGCAGGTTTAGATAACAAACTGCCACTTTTCCTCGTTTTGCTATGACCATTAATGCCGAACTACAGCCACTGAAGTGAGCATGTGCACTAGCTGTTCGTTCAGATTAGTGACAAAATGACAGTGAAAGAGCTTGAACAACGCGCGCGCGCGCGCGTGTGTGTGTGTGTGTGTGCGCGCGCGCTCAAAATTTTGCTTCAATGAGTTGCACGCGTGCTACAAGGTTTAAGCGTTTTGAATACGGCACAAAGTCGGTCGGCCTGGACGACCTTCCACATCAACAGATGATGCCCATCTCGATATTGTCCATCAGGAATTTGTACCACGTAGTCAGATGGTAAACATGGTAGTCTACCAGGGAATTTTAGCGCTTTGAGGGATGCTGTGAGCAGGAAGAAATCTGAATTGTAGAAAAATCAAACTTGGATGTTGCATCATGACAATGCACCGGGTCATGCGTCGCTCCTTGTCCGCAGCTATCTGGCAAAACATTAGACTTCTGTTGTGCCCCATCCACCCTATTCTCCGGACCTAGCCCCAGTGGACTTTTTCCTGTTTCCCAAACTTAAAACCACGTTGAAAGGACGTCGTTTCGAAACCATAAAGGAGATTCAAGATAATGCGACAAGAGACCTGCGCGCCAACCCAAAAAGTGCGTTCCAGCAGACTTTCCAAAAATGGAAGAAACGTTGGAACAGAGTATTGCCAGTAAGAGGGGGACAGGCTTAAAATGTTGTATTTTGTTTAACATACCTCGTATATCTTGTCTCTAGTGCCAGTGCTTGTTTTAAGTACGTACCCAGCAGTTGCATGTTCTGCCTTCTAATAGGTATTCAAGTGTCGCACTTGTATATGTAATAGCAGTAAACAATTAACGGTAACCAAAGAAAGAAAGAAAGAAAGAAAGAAAGAAAAATATGTGTTACACTCACATTACTTTCTATACTCTTGTACAAACTATTTTTGCAAACGCTTATTCTCCATCTACTTCATGTTAATCGAGATATCGAGATGTTTATCTTTTGCTAATTTTCTTGTAGATGCAAGGGGAATTGCTAAGCTTTAAGCGATAGTCAAATATTTTAAGAGCTGGTTGATATGTGAAGTATTCCATTCTCTTTGCATTACCAGGACAAGATTTATTCCATATTTTAAATGGAAGATATAGTTTGTTTTCTTGAAAATAAATAAATAAATACATCTCGAATGACAAGATACCTGTATTTACTAATAGAATATAGACGCTACTCCGCAGGATTCGTTTTTATAAAAATATAAAATCCCTCAATGATTTAGTTACTATGATGATATATTCCACATTGTTTTAACTTGATAAAACACTGTAAGGGGGTGCCCAGTTACACTGGGATTCCCGGGTGCACTCACTAGTATTTAACCATGGAAATAAACATAAAATAAAGGGATCACTTACAATATTGGGCCAAACATCGTATGATTACGATTATCTTCGACCCATTGACTGCTTATTAATGTAGACTAAAGCTACGTATTTCTGAAGATGAATCAAACCCGATCTGGCATATAATAAACGGGTATACTAACTATTACTCCACTGAGGACCACCTTTGTGCTACCTTCTACCAGCAGTCCATAAACAAATTACAATCCAGTGCAGTATCTTACACTTTGTATCATGGTTGAATTCCATTTCTTCTAGAAAGAAAGTAAAAATATCGTACTTATTTTCTGCTCTTGAATGACAGATTTCTGGAATATTTTAAGAAAACTCTCATAGTAGGGGAGAGCTCAGTTAGGAAGTTAAGGCTTCTTATAAGCTTGTCCCGCTGGTATGTATTCTTCCGCGCTCCCTTTCCTTCCTGTTTAATCCGACTGGCTAACTTATACCTTTGAATGACGATTTATCACAAATAAAATGCTATGTCAGGCGATAAGAGCGATTAAAGCACTCGAGGGATGCACGTTCTTTTGTTATCCTGAGAGGCAGGTTTAAATCGAAGGATACTTCTACCTATGCATTTGTTGATAATAATTTACAGATACGCTAGCTCTTTCACTTAATATATTTGATTCCTGTGGTTACGAAAATGTAAATTTGACAATTCTCTCGAATATATTAAGATAAATGATCATGTTAAACTAGGAAATATATTGTATCACATAACAATATATTCCTCGACAGCAGCCAATGAGAGGTGGCCAGTACACGTGACAGTTAACAGACACGGGGAAAATTTACATGGAATACAGTTAAGGAAGTCCTTGACAGTAGAGTGTGCTTAGTTTTCAATAGCTGTAATTGTAAATTCCAAAGTACTTTTACTTTCTTCTTAAAGTGCACATAGCAGCCACCAGCTCTGCCCAACTGAAATCACTATTTACGTTTTTCCTTTGCTTATAAAAGGTATCCAGGCAACTCGGATGGTTCGTTCTACCATTTATGAACATTAATTTAATATTAAAATAACTTAATATGTTACACAAAGTCAAAAAAGTACGCGACTGACTGGTGAAAAAAGGGGAATTTGTCAGGTAAGGTTTTAATAAAGCTAGTTTTCTGTGAATAATATTTCAACGAAGTATAAAATCCATGAAGTATCGAACATATGAAAATTAGTCAACAAACATAGAATAGTAACGGTCCAGGGGGGAACTGCTGTTTGCAGTTACCGCTGAACAACATACGCTAAATTGTCCTATAAACACAAATGCGATCCATGTTCACACAGCACTGTAGAAATCAATGAAAAATGAATCGAACTCCACTCTAAAACATCTTAAGGTAAGGAAAAGAAAGGAAACGTTGCCATATTGATTTTTCCCAAAGGGAAAACGCGAAGAATGATCAGTTTTGGATTACAGTTTATAGTGCAATAAAATATATCTTCACAAAACCTTAAAAAATCATTTAGAAGAGATTTATAAAATAAAACCTACTGTGTTTACAATAACGTCTATATTTTCTGCATCACAAGCCTCATTTTTGGCCAAAACTTCAATCCTTGCTAATAGCTGTGGAGGATAACACGCTTTTTCACATTTTTAGGTAAAACTTTGTATTGTCTCTTAGTTATAGAGAGAACAAGAGGTGGTAGCATTTGGAGCATTCTGTAGCTTAACGAAGCTGGAGTGATTGTAACTGTTACTTTAGTAGAATGTGCTATTTTTTCCTAGAGGAGGAAGGTAGTCGCCTAACTTTCAAATCCTTAAAATTATTCATTTAATTTTCTCACTGTTCTCATGTGACTTTAAAGTAGTCATATGCAGTTTCAAGAAATTGATTTACAAACGAATTAGGTCTGAAATACCTTATATATTTGGTTACGAACCATCTAATGTTAACTATTTTTCTTGAGCTCCTCCTTTTGGAACATACATACGGAAACATTAAAGTGTTTTCTACCTGGGTGGAGTAATGGAGCTTTCAGGAAATAGTTCTCAGCTTTGCCGTTAGATAGCGCCCGAGGAAATAGGGTTTAAAGAAAGAGGACCAGATAAGCTGGCTAGACTATAGAATAGTTTAGTAAAATACGAGTATACATTGGAGACTGTGCTTAAACAATAAAATGTTATACATTTTGTTCTCCGACCACGGCCTCCAAGGCTGGCCGTCAACGCCTAGGATCATGTAGAATAGATCCTTTTAATACTTTCTAGAAAATGTAATTTGATTAAAGAAGAATGCGTGGGACTCCCGCGCGTTAGAAGTGAAACTTCTTAGGTTCTAGCCTTGTTGACGATTATTACTATTTCAGGATTAGGAAATGGTTATGTAGAATTTGAGATATCATTGGAATGATATTCCGAGCAAGAGCATTCCGTATGGCATGTATGGTACGCTATCACATCTACAATCATAATGGCTGGAATCGCAGCACGTAGAAGTTGCTCGTACTTAGGATCTTGAACCGGATTCGATCACATGTGAAACACACTGTAGCGAGCAGATTGTTGAAGAATTGTTTATCAAATTCGTGATGGCCAGGATGAAAGAATTAAAATTTTGTGTATGCAGTAGTAGGTCTATTTCTGTTTGTCAATAGTTCAGCTGTATTAGGTTCATTTCGTTGATCTCTTATAGCACGTGTATTTTCACTCGTAGATTCAAACCCCCCATACCACTTATTGTGTCTTCACCTAACGACGCTATCGATGCATCCAGTATATTTGGGGCCGTGGTGTTGTCCACCGTGTTCCTTTAACGCCTTCCACCTGGCTCGAAACACACTATTTCTTTCTGAAGTAGTTTTGGCGCTTTTTTGATGGTTTATTTGTTTTTTATCGTTCTATAAAGGCTCGCACTCTTTCTGTACTGTCTTTTTCCCCATTTCATTTGTTACACAAAATTGTTAACTAATAACTAAAAATACGGCTTACACACACTGTTCGTTGTAATTTACAACACTGTAATAGAACAGGGTATACATTGGGATCACTGAAAATGTATAAGAGTATCGAAAACGCTTTCTTCTTTTCCACTGTCCACTGAATTGCAGATAGGGTAGGGCTCTTAAAATGTGAGATAGAATTCTTTTCATTACACGGATTATTGAGAAAACTTAAGACAACAGAAGGGAGTATATAGAACGGGAAATAATCAATGTGCTAGTACACTGGACTGTAGAAGAAATGCCGATACGATAGGTGTATTATCGTTTTTCGAGGAGCAAGAAAAACAAGACTATATGTAAAACTTTTAAAGGCCAGCATCATCTTATATGTAGAGACGGGAATTATATGTCCTATTAATCCCTTTAATATGTTTGAGTTTGCGGATTGAAAACTTACATAATATACGCATAAACGTGCCTATATAAGTATTAAGGCATCATATTGACACAATAGAAAACATTAAGGGAATTTAATGTAGTCTCTTCGTGAATAAAGCGTCTACTACTTCCCTATGCTACGTATTAACACAGTACACGCGGCGCATGTGCATAGTCTATGACGTACGCGACGGAGAAGGTAGAAATGATTCTCCCTTCTTCTCAACTCCGGAATCTCTCGATCAGGCCAACTCATGCGTTTCACTTTTCGTCTGATACAGGTTAATTTGCCCTACCGCATCGAAAGAAGCTTCACTTCAATAAAGAATTGAATTGGGAAAATTAGGGGATATGGCACCGATCCAGTGAAATATTGGACCGAGCCCGTGAGGGCGCCTCCGAGAAGGAGGGATGGGGTGAAGGTAGACAGCGGGCGGCCGGAAGCAGGAGTGACGGCATAGCAATGACAGGATTCCTAGAGCTTCCAGATAATAATTTTGTATAATTTGTACACCATGAGAGATAGACAAAATATTTTTACAAAAAAGCAAAGATTTTAAATTTATACAGACATACGAACAATATGTATATAGTTACCATTTAGCAACTAAGAAAACGGAATACGAAGCAAAATCATATATAATGAAATCGGCTTATAAAGCTACGATATACACACATACCATGCCGCAATATTTGATTAACCCTCATATAAGAAATTTTTTATTTTCTTTGTAATTACGTTGTAATTAAGTGCATCAGCAGGGAATACTAAATATTTGCATAAAAAGAGAAAATTGTTAATATTAAAAATCCTGAACCGATACTTCATATTTAACAAGTGAAGAGATAATTTTTCTCGATGGTTGCAACCTGTGTGTCTTTTCCAAAGAGGTTAACTTGGTGGCCTGAAAGGGAAAATCAGCATATTTATCAGCTTCTCGTCTATTTAAATATGTATATTAAGGGTTTCTGTATTATGTGAAAACTATGTATGCTATTAAATAACTACGGGACCCAGAGCAAGGACAAATGTTGAAAATTTCGTTATAAATATTTAAAACATTATTCGACCATTACGACCAGTGATTGTTTCACCAGTAACTATAGGCTATACAGCATATTCAGCACTTGCAGACAGTCAGAGAGCGGGGTTGTGGAAGTCAGACGTTCCGCTTATGTTTCATGTCCTTTTGCTTGAACATCTGGGAAATTTTCATCCTTATTAAAATATCCAGGACTGTGCGGAATTACAATAATAAGGAGTAAAGGGGAGGATTCATCATATAAATCTCCAGATTATTGCACAATAATTTCGTACAGAACGGGAGGTGGGTAGATGAAACTAATTAATTTGCCATTCGAGTTTAAAAAGCCAACCGTGCAACGTCGGGTAAGCCAGTTAATAAACATGTGGCTTCATTACTTTGTTAAATTCCTGCTTGATTTATTTACTAGAATGGTACATGAAAACTATTACATAAATTTAGAATTTTGATTGAGACGATTGTGAACACAAAGCCTTTCCTCTGACTCGCCGAAAGCAACTTGAAAATACACTTAAACCACTCATCTTATACTTTTTTGTTCCACGCTATAGGAATGTTTGGATTATGACTAGACCGATAGCACAAGTTAGCTGCAATAGGTTATACGGTGACAGAGCAAGGCTCATTATTGCCCTTCTGGCTACAGACACGTGCTCTCTGTTCAAGTGGGTAGTAAACCTCAAATTGTTTTGTTATTATGTCGCAATTTTATAAACAATATTTTGTTAAAGGTTCTGTTTATATATTATATTCATTCTAAAGAAAAGCAGAAACGTGTGATGCAGCGGTGATAGTGTGACAGTTTATACAGAATGTAGTTGCCACCTCGTCTCGTTGTCTCCAGTATCTGCTGCTGGCTGCTCCAGTGGTAGAGCTTAGTATTTTCCCTCAAAGGTATGACTGTAGGTCATGACCAGTTTAAATTGACAGAAAAATTTATTGTGGACTAATATTTGAGTAATTAAAGTGAGTTGCCGCCCGTTTGAAATGAAGAAATAGACACTCTGAATTGTAGCACTCGAAACTATAACAATTGAATTATTATACATTTTAGCTTCTGCAGTATCAAAGTTACGGTTGGAAATAATTGTTTCCGCAATAAAAACAAATCAGAAACGTAACCTGCCGTGAGTCGCCGAAATGCTTATCCGCAGGATCCCTCGCGCTAGCCGCTACTCTCACAAGCACGGCACTGAGCGCTTAAATATCACACGAGTAAGTCCCGCTGTCGGCACCAGAATCAGAGTAACTCTTTGAATTAAAATTGCACGTATTTATTACTTTTAGCTCCGCCTATATATTATTCCCCCACCAACTCTACTTACTGCCCGGGCCAATGTTCAATTCTTAGGTGTTCTCTCGTCCCTGACTGTTGCCATCCGTGCCTTTCTATTTTATCGAAAATACCTTTCACCTACATGCCTGACCATACACGTCTTTAATTTAAATCTAAACTGATCCCCAGAAACTTTTAAGCTAATGTTAATCAACTGCTACTCTCGGCTGATACTAATGGTAACGCACTTCCTAATTACCGTAATGAAGTATTATGAAATTTAATTATTAATAACCTCCATGAAGAATTTAAATTGCTAATCGGAAAAAAAATATTCCTCCGACAAACATTTCAGCTCAAACTTGTTCCATTATGGATTGATTCAATATACGGAATTATTTATCGCAATTATTTCTCTGATACCGTTATTTCTTTATTTAAATATTTATATATGCCCGTCAATAATTACGGTATTATGGTGGAACACAAAATCCATTAATCTGAAAATTTCAAATCCTATAACTTTCAAAAGTTAACACTAGAAACGATCTGTGGATTAACAAAATATCTCAGTATACTTTTCACAGCTAGAAATACTTAAAAACATGTTAAATGTGGATCAATTATTAAGAAAAAGCATTATAAAGTTTGTCTGTTGCAATAGAATAGAGCACAGGAGTACCAACGTTATTACACTTTTAAGCACTTCGCAAGAAAATCAACATATTAAGTTTGCTTCACTGCAGAGTAAACAATTTATATTTACATGAACAACTGAAAGCAAGTTTGCGAGTAATAGCCGACTCTACAGTTCCTTGTTTACACGCACGAAAAGTTGGGCATTTTCTGTTGAATTCCGTTTAGTTGGACCACACAAAAGGTAAACGAGCATGCTTTATGTGAATAACTTTCAGTACACAAATATGTACGCAAAACTATCACAAATAGTACAGAGAGACTAAGAATATTGTACACTCGCTTCCATTTATGCCGTTACCGCAGCTTTGGTAGGCATCTGCTGGCCTTCATAAGTGAGTATGTATAGCAAGGAGGAGGTGTGTGCATCTGTTTTCCTTTTGCGCATGCAGTGGCGTCCTGTTTTACGTGCACAATTCCAGATTATTCACATAAGAATATTTGGCTTTGCGGTAGCTTTACTCGTCATCACTTATAATAACCATGTAAGTATGTATATATATATATATATATATATATATATATACGAGGTGAGTCAGCTGCCCCTATTTATTTTTGAATTTATGCAACGTCTTAAGCGACATGTGTGACTTAAGTCTTTGTTGAATGCCTTCTAATGGCTGATTTCCATAACACTTTATAGAGGAGGGATAGATAACGCAGTGCATAAGAGTTTTACAGAACAGAATGCAATGGCTGTGTATGTCGATACAAAAAACATCCCACCCTGACACTGGGAGCTGCAGCAGCACTTTTAGTCAATTTTACAAACTTTTATTATTTAGCATACATTCATACACACCTTTGAAAACGCCCCTGAAGGTACACCTATCACATGCATCGGATGACAAAACAATTTGAAAACAAAATGGCCTATCTACGCAGTGCGACCAATTGGATTTAAGTCGTCAGTCAAGGTTGTACAGCCTTGTCAAAAAATACTAAGTATTAGGTAGTTAATTTCACTTATGTCACAAACCATGACGCATTTCAGATCATACATTAATTGTAATGACCGGTGCAGTTTATTTATTTGGATTAAAACTACCAAACCGGGCTAAAAATACCGTAAGATGCTTCAAAAAGCGTGTAAAGATTCGAGGTGGGGTCTAGTTCTGCGATTACTAATTCGTATAGGAACCTCAGCTCATAAGGTAGCATTGGTCGAATGGTATTATCATGTTTACTGTAACACTGTGCAACTTCAGTTTGAGTTAAAATTTTTCGGGTTAAGTTCAAACTATTTTTTTTACCTTTTGTTTTATTTCTTTGTGCCTATAATTTGATATTATAATATAAGTAACATTTTTGACAACATTATAGGTGTGTACAAAATATAATAATCGTCATGTTTTTCAGCGCAAAGAAGAACCGCAAAGCCCAAATCATCTACTGGCACTCATACGTGAAGAATGCAGGCAGATTACACCGCGCATGTTACAACATGCAAGGTCGCCCATATATGTGCATTGTTAAAGGGGGTCGACATTTTGAACATTTACTTCGTTGATGAAATCCGCACTCGTCAACAATATATTATTCTGTTTACCCTTGAACTTAGCACATTTATAACTCTTTTGTCAATGAAAGTGAAGCATAAGGTTTAAAAATGAATCAAAAACTGTTAGATTTAATATCGTCAATATCCGCCCAAAAGAATGAAAGCTAACCACGTAACACGGTTTGCGACGCCAGATACGGTACAGATTATTAGGGAAACGTGATACACAATTATCTGATTGTAATTGTTGTGTCCTTTGGCTCACAGGAGAGCCAATAACAAAAATAAACAAATTTGTACATTAAAATACAGAAAATGAAACAAAAATTGTTATATTTAATATCGTCGATATGCGCCCAAAAGAATGAAAGCTAACTACGTAAGACGGTTTGCAACACCAGATACGGTACATATTACTAAGGTAAACATGATACACAATTATCTGGTTGCAATTCTTGTGTCTTTGGCTGACAGGAGAGCCAATAACAAAAATAAATAAATGAGTGCACCAAAATACAGAAAATAAACACAAGGAGAAAAAAATAACCAAAACAATTTGATGTTTGTATCAGATTCAAAACTCCGAAGCTAACCTTTGCTGCACCACATTCCGGCACCTAACCCATTCGGCCAGAACCCACATAGTATACCCCGCTCTTCGGGAAAACATACCTCTATCTCCTTGCAAGCATTATATCCATGAAACGACGTCTTTAAGGCTTTCGCAGCTCCTTGGTTCTCATTCAGGCCTTTCATCATTAATGCTAGTTGCGTATAGTACCGAATAGAGGGGCAGAGCTACAATAACAGTTTGTTTGCTAAAAGGTTCAATGTTTTCACATTAGAATATAAACTGTGTGTTGTATAGATACGAATACCTTGGGGCAGCTGACTCACCTGACTCACCACGTAACTTTATTGGTGTCATATATTTCGGGGGTGCGTATTCCTGACATCAAAACAGTAAAAAAAGTTTATATGAACATGGGCCTGAAAATCATTTATTTCAGAGCTGCAACACAAAATCGAAAGTTACAAAAATTCAATAAATGCAGTAAGTCTGCGTTCCATGGTCTGGCGTACTCTGTTGAAAATTCCTGGTGTGTTTCGTATTTGGTCAAATCCAGTTTGAATACGTCCTCTCAAAATGTCAACATTAGGTACATGAATCGCATAAACCAAGAACTTCAAATGTTCCCAGACGAAGAAATCCATTGGATTCAAATCAGGCGATCGAGCAGGCCATGCAATGGGTCCCCCTCGACCAATCCATCTTTGCGGAAGTCGATCATTCAAAAACTTACAAATTCATACTGAACTGAGCTGGAACACCATCGTGTAAAAACCACATTCGTTGGATGATGTCCAGAGGCACATTATCAGTTAAGTGATGTAACGCATTTCTGAGAAACTGGAGACACTTTTGTCCATTCAGATGCGGAGGGAAGAAGCAGGGATCATTAAGGAGATCATGAATGTTTCTAAACCAAACGCTGAGAGAGAACCTCTGTTGATGATTGTCCTGTCGTACTTCATTAGGATTTTCAAATGCCCAGTTATTAGTGTTATGAAAATTGAAGATGCCGTCGCGAGTAAAACCAGCCTCATCCTTGAATAAGATACAGGCTAGGAAATTGATGAACACAGCGCACTGCTGTAACGTGCGTTGACAGAAACGTCTTCTTGGCTCAAAGTCCGCCTCATTTAATCCTTGCACACGTTGAAGGTGATACGGGTACAGAAGATTTTCACGCAGTATTCTTCAGATAGTCATATGACTAACTCTTTCCCTTACAGTCATACGTCTTGTGCTTTGTGATGGGTCTGCCTCCACAGCACCAAGAACTCGTTCTTCAAGCTCAATTGCCTCGTACCGCTCTTGGTCTCCCAACATCCCTAGTACTCTGCGCCTTCTCTCTCAACCGTTGGTGAATTCGTGCGAATTTTCTTGCGCACGGTAAGGATCTGTCAGGATACCTTTCTGCATAAAGTTCACGTGCTCGTGCTGCATTGCCGTCCGCACAGCCATACGTGTAGTACATATCCGTCTGTTCACTCATGGAATACATCTTCTTTCACCTTAACAACGAAACGGTTTATTTTCAGACCCATACTTTTGATCTCAAAGAGGACGCATCAATCATCCGTCCACTCTAAATATACAACTAAATAAAACACTGTTTCGCAAAATTTCTTCACGAAAAGGTATTTTAATGATAATATAAAGTAAAACTGAAGTAAATTATACTTTTCACCATCAAAGAGAACGCATTCCCTAGACATTATTTAATAATATGTCCAATCTTCCTTCTTGTCCGATACCTAATTTAGCCGCCTAAGTACTGAAACACTTACATTATGTGCTGGAATAACTCTGGCTCTAAACGAAAATGTTCCCACATTTCATGACAAAGTTCCCAGAGGGCGACGAGTGTAAAAAGTATAACGTATTTCAGTTTTATATTATGTTGCAATAAAAAAATTTTCATGGAGATATTGTACAAAACAGGGTTTTATTTAGCTATATATTGAAACATGGTTATGATATATAAATAAAAAGAATGAAATTGAGTTTTATTTATGGACACTCTTTTTCTACTACGTCCTTACCGTCCCATTCTATATTGGGCGTGAAAGATCGGAAATTTTGCTCATAGGCCTCTTTATCAGGCTTGAGGTTCTTTTACGTGCTATAAATCGACAATTTACTTCCCTTCCGAAGGAAGCCATGCTAAGCAGTTTTACGCTCGAAAAGATCCATCGCCCTCCGCCGATTTTGAACCCGCGACCTCATGAACCAGCGGTTACCATGGTACCCCTAGGCTACAAAGGGCGGCGTGATATACGAGCTATAAGTAACGACAAGTAAAGCTGTTGCTCAAAGTTCATATGTGAATAATTTAAAATTGTGCACGTAAAACAGGACACTACTGCACGCGAGAAAAGTTAAACAGATATATACATCTCCTCCTTGCTATACGTACTCGTACTTCGCCTGTGAAGGCCAGTAGAATGCCTTCCAAAGCTGCGGTGGCGACATAAATGGAAGAGTGTATTTCCCACACCAGGGTCTAACAATCCAAGGATTTCTCAATAGTGACCGTCTACAACATGTTGGTCAATAAATTTATGTGTTATTAAGGATAACATTATATATCCTAATTCAACAGTTTAATACACAAATTAAATACTAATTTAAAATCCTCACAATATAAAAATTAAGTTTTAACAATCAATCGTAGTATTCTCTCTTTTTATTCTATGCTCTCTGTTCTTAAAAAAATACAAAAATACATGCATATGAGAATATCCATAATATTTTATTTTGTTGCGACATAAGGTAAGTATTAAACATCAAAACACACACACACACACACACACACACACACACCAAAAGTTTTACTGAGACTTTTCGTACTGCATTACAGTCGTTATTGAAACTTTATCTACCACTAAATAAAAAAGTAGGTTTGTTCAAAATATTTTCTTGACATAAGGTCGAAAGTCCAAATACTTGATCAAAGTTCACAATCCTCCTTTTGATACTAATAAATTATTTTAAAAAGCATTTATTAAATTCAACAGCATACATAATACCGATAATAATAGTATAATCCTGAAACCTTGGCAGCAACTCTATGAAAGATATTGGGGCTTTCAATGAACTGCTTTGTTTTGGTAATCCTAACACTTTTAGCTGCCACTACCCCTCGTAGGGTTCCAGCCCTCGCAATAGCACTCATCTTACAATGGGGCAGGGGTCAGCTGGTTACAACGTTTTAATCTTTCACCCCATCTCGGCAAACAGGTATCCTACGTTCGCGGACTTGTACGTCTCACTGGGCCCATTATTATTCGCCTCCCTTCTCATACCACCCTCTTGTTTCTAATGGCCTAGATGGACCGTTAGGGATGCTGCACAGATCCAACATTACGTTGTCTTGTAGCTTCTTCCATCTCTCTTGCTTCACAAAATAAAAATAATAGTTTGTAATCCCGCATAGAAAGAAATATTCTTGGAGGATATGTAGGATCGGATGCTTCACAACTTCACTGCGTATCATATGAAGAAACGCTCACTTGTTAAGGTAATTTAATATAAGCCCTCCTTCCCATCCTTCTTGACAAATCACGACACCACACTCTGGATAAAATCCAGTGCCAAGAAGAGAAATGAAGCCTGTTCAACTGAATTCCAGACTTGAACCAGGGTTGGTCACATTTTTAGATGATGCTAAATTCAAATTATACCTTAGATTTAAACAACCCCCGGTATTAAATGCTGTGGCACTGAATTTTTTATTGAGGCATGTTATTACAAAATAAATTTGCTGAGTTGGAGAATTTAGTGTCATTTTGGCATGTTGTCATGGTAACTCATTGATTAGAGCAGCAGCACGGTAAGCCAAAATCCTATGTCATTGAATTTTTCAGCCTGATTCTAACTTTCCCAACTAAACTTAGCTTTTAAACCTATGATCAATGATTATGTTTCTATATTCAAGTGGATCTCTGGGTAACATCTCCAACATAAAATTGTTTGATCGATACCTGAATTGTCGATTGTCTTAGAACGAATACACTGAATACATATAAACCGGAAATTCGTATGTGTTTATGTTGGTACGTCCGAAAACACAGACTATACCAGAAATGCTAGAAACTTTAAAGTTTATAAATTTATAGTACTTTTGATGTAACCGTCATAGCATCTGAATATCATATTCTTTTTCTCATTTACACGGGTTTGAAATTTTGAAAAATTCTTTAAGTAGTATATTGACAAAGGGCACATACGACTTATGAGCTCAATTGTGACTAATGACCCGATTAAATCCAAAATAAAATGCAACTACATCATATTAAGGTGTTTTTCTTTTATAACCAAAGCTAACAATTGCCCTTTTCCTTTATTTTCAACCCCTTATATATAAAATCGCAACGTTTTGCAATCGCGTCATTAGTTTGTGCAACTGAGCTGCTGAACTCGGCGAAAATTATCCTTCAAATTCCCAAAGCTACCCCTGTTGACATTTTAAACCTCTTACGTTCAAATCTGCATACTTTAAATAATTTGGACAAACCCTTGAACCTACGTCTTAGGTCTCAGTGAAAAGAATAGATTACTTATGAGTTTCAAAACTGCCCCTGTCCTTATTTTCGATTTTTATTTACAGAACGCAACCATGCAACGCCGGATAAGAAAGATGGTATAGCTATAAGCGTAACATTATTCAGAGTTTAATACTATTAATAGAATATATACAAAATCATCCCTATGTGTTACTGCACTTTAAAGGCGTCTCCATTTTAAGACAGTTTCACATTAAAACAATGCACCTTTAAGCGCAGAGTTTTTATTTCGTTTAAGTGCAAATCAGGGATTTGAGTTCAATGTCGTACGAGTGGATCGCGAGACCAATTTGTACCAGCGCCTGCTTGGCGTACGCAACGTACGAGTAAATCGAAGAATAATCGAACAGTAATCGAGAATTCGAAGCTGTTAAGTATCTAACTTCAATTTTAACTCTGACACTGCACAGAGATCACTTGTGGCAGAACGCTCGCAATATTTCATAACCCAACATGACGTGTCTCACCGCAAGTCAAGTAGGAGGAATAAAAGATTTGTTTTAAAATCTATAATATATGATTAGCTTGAATAATGCTGTTGATCTAGCACTGGTGCTTAAGACGGTATTTAAATGTGCTTTAATGTAAAAATGCTTCTAGGGACGACATTCATACTACCGCGTCAATTACTAACTAGTTAAGTAAAAGTTTATTAATGTCTGAAATTTCTTCTTAAGAGCTATTCTCTACTTTAGGCTTGAAAGCTGTTGCATCTTTTGTCTTCAATTTGTCTTTAGTTTTACTCAGATGCACTGCGGTTCGTTTAAAAAATAACATCACATATTATATGATTCTTTTATCATTTTATTTTAAGGATATAGTACAAAAGGCTTTTTAAAGCAATCATATAATATTCTCTACACACCATCACTAGCTTTAATATTATTATTACAACTTATTTTTCTACCTATCACTTATCATGACTAAAGGGCGGATGCTAGATAAAATGGGTTTTTTTTGAGTGGTAATAAATAAAAAAAATTGTTTTAATACAATCGTGTTTTGAGGTATTTAGAAATCATAGGACCGGTTTTTAATTCGGCTAGTTTGCGCTTTTAAACTTCAGTTGCATACTTTATTAAAAGGCCAACTTTTGCCTTTTTGAAATCAGCTTTAAGTTATTTTCAATTTTTGAATAACATTCAGGGAACTCTAGACGATAATCATCCTTCTATCTTGAAGCTTTGAGGTACTTTACATTGAAAAGTGATTGTCTTTTTTATTGTGATGTTTGCTAACTACTAAGGGTTTCCCAATACCAGGAAGTATTGTATAAAACATTTTAACGAATAGTGATGGTCAGTGAAAGAGACACAACATTATTCAGCTATGATGCCTAAATTCAGTCAACCCTTAAAAACAAAACCACGCAATTATGTTAGTGAATTTGTCGCGCATGTCTTTTCAACTGATGCAGTTTTATTATCTAAGTTTTTGAAAAGAAATTGAACACAAAAAGAATATATTTTATGAATCAACAAATGTTAACCACAAAGCACAAGTCTGTTCTCGCTTCACAATGATGACAAGAAAATAAGTCTACTCCCAAAAGTCATTGCCACATTCAGCAGACAGTCACAGCTTTATTAGTGTTGTGTAAATCATTAGTTAATGTTGGCAGAGTCCTATACAAGGACATTTAAACTAAAACCTGTGGTACTGTGCAAAACAAAAATGTATAATTAGTGTGATTTTTAAATAAGATATTGGTTATTAAAATATATATTATAATTAGACATTTTTAATTGTAACATGCCTTATTGATTTTTTGGCAACCTATCTTGATTGTTGTAAATGCCTAAACATCCGGCTCACTCATTACCAAAACTGAAGGCTTATAAATGCAGAGTTCCATGAATTTGATTCTCTGACGGAAAGAAGAACTTTTTTTCAGTTAGGTTTACTCCTCCTCCTAGAAGCGGGTAATAAGAACAAACGCGAATGTGCACAAAACTTGATGCTTAAAACCAAAAGTAATAAAATCCAAATATTACGAGCGTTTGTAGAAGGTTGAATGCTGATGAAAAATTATTTCTAAAGACTATAGCGTTGTATAGATAACTGAACCAAAGAAAGAAAACTCTCAGTTGTTAAAGCAGCATGCAGCGGTTATGTGTTAGTCATATGATTAACTACTCTCTCTGCACGAGATTATAAACAAAGACCACTTAATATTTCTAAATTTAGATACTGCAAAAAAATAATAGAATTGGAACAAAGAATTAGAAAAACATGTAACTCAATAAATATTTTAACGTACATTTATGTGTTTCAAAGAGATGTGCTTTTATTCCTTTCCGAAATACATTTTTGTTATGTGTTGTTCACAAATCATAACATTCAATAAGAATATACAGGATGACATTTTTGCGAAAACCCTCATGTACACATGCATTTTATTCACAATCGGAATATCAGAAATGTATAATAATTTCATCAAAAACTTTAGATCAATTTTTATAGAATTAAAAATTGGGGAGAGGCTTCTTGAAATGTTCGCTTTGTATTTCTAAAAGATGGCCGGTAGAAACACGAAATTTGGAATTTACTTCATTTTTTGTGTTATACTATTGTTCACAGATCTTTTTCAGTTATTACAAAATGAGCATTTGAACTGGTTTCATACTGACGTTTAGAGCCATCTCTAATAGTACCTCCACTTTAGGAAGATGATACAGAAAGAGAAAACGAAAAATACGTGCAACTCTATGTAACTATTAAATAGCCACATGAGTTAATGCACCAACAACTTGACAGTGCTTCAGCACGAGTGATAGCAGACCGGTCTGTATCCTCCAAAAACAGGTCTGGGGTGTGTTGTTTATAATATGTAACACAGAGCAACGGGGAAAGGCATGTTGTTATCTCCCTTGTGGTTTTCGTACAGATCAACAGTTGCCATCTTGTAACCTATCACGTGTCTGAGACCGCTAACAATAATGGGGTGCAATTTTTCTCCGAGGATTTCGAGGACGTTCTTGCAGATTCATTACGGCAGCTGCAAATAAGTTTCTCCAGCTTAGAAGTCTACACTTCCGCAAAATGTGGCTGCCTCTGAACACATTTATCTTAAAGTCCTAAAACATACCTTACCAGTGTGGTGTGCAGTAGCACTTGTTCCATTAATTTTGCTCAGGTTTACCCATTAAACGTCTAAGGCTTAAAATTTACAGCCTTCTCTATCTCTTATGCTAATATAAAGCTTATTTTTCCAATTACTTCCTATTAATCATAAAAAATATTTCCTAGAAATGGGTTTAATCGTCGGTAACTACATACGGAAGAGATGCAAGAGGCCAAGATGGCAGCCAAGGCTTTCAAAATCATTATCCATTTAAAAGATTGGGTTTATTGACCGCTCTGTGTTCAAAAGAGTTGATTTTTTCACCTAACGGAACGGAGGGTTTACATCTAAATTCAACAGGTTTATAAAAATAAATAATCCTCAGCTTCAGTTTTTCTGGTATTCTCGTTAATTTTGTTTTGCCACTTCCTCAATTTTATCTATTTTTTCATCCAAGACAAATATTTTTGTAATTAATCTCTTTATTTTGTGCTCCTTTTCTTATCCAAATTTAGTAGTCTGCCAGCGGTCCAAAAAATCCTATTTCAGCAGCTCCTATCTATCCTGCTCATAATCAAGTTTCTGCTATTAATGGAAGTGTAATTACTTGGTAACATTTTATCTCTCAATGCTCTTCTTATAGTTCCACATGTTTTCCCTAATTGCTGAAAATGTTAATTCGCTTTTCTTACAGAGCCATATAGAAGACGTTGCGTCTAGAAGGGAGCAATCCAAAGAAGATGCACTGCATGTTTGGTGGCAGTGGCATGACAGTTCCACTACCAAACAAACCCTGAGTTGGGCTCGTGACGCAACCAGGGAAATTTCTATTACTGGCCGTTTTCAAGACAAGAAATGCCGGAATGGCAATTACGACGAAAATTACTAGCAGCAAGGTAGATCGTCGAGACATCGTATTTAAAAAGCTACATCTCTGAATAAAAAACAAAGGAACAACCACTTACAATTTTGTATGGGCTGTCATAAGCGTTGCCACATTCTTAATAACACCAGAAATAGTGAATAATACAAAAAACGTTGACCTTGTATCTATTTTAATGAGGTCTACATGTTTCCTATTGAGTTTTGTTCATAATGTATGGTGTTGCTATTGTATAACTTCAAAAAAGAGAGAATGCATAGAGCACTTACAGAAAATGGATTTGTCATTACATATCAAATTGAACTTATTAGAGTGAAATTGGAGAAAATAAGTGTTTAAGAAGAAGCAAAAGAGTTTCTCCGAGTTTGGACGTGGGAGGTGGTTAAAAGTCAGTCTCTTTAGTCCTCTAAATTTAGGTATGAAATTTGGTATTCATTAGATTCTTTCTTTCTTTCTTTCTTTCTTTCTTTCTTTCTTTCTTTCTTTCTTTCTTTCTTTCTTTCTCTGTCTTGTCTGTTTGACTCCCCCCTCTCTCTCTCCTACACACACACACACACACACACACACTTTTCTAGTGAATCTTAATGTCTATCTTATTTGAGTGGAAAGCGTAGAACGCAATACTTCTTCACCAGCAGCAAGTGCTAATGAAACAAATAAGTACATTGTTATTTAATGTTGTGTTTATTCTTGTATTGTTATAAATATCGATATTAATATTATTTTCCCTACGTAATATCTGTAGTAGGTACAGAAAGTATTTTATTCCGCTAAAAATCGATAACGAGATTTCAATGTAAATACACGTTTCGACGTTCACTGAACCACAAAAAATGTAAAAAAAAAAAAAAGATATCCTTGTTTGTGTCTGTGTGTATACAACATGATTCAAAACGAAAACGCGGATAAACGCTAAACCTGGTGTTTAAGTCGAGTCCTTTTTCAAGGATAACACACGAAGATTTTCTATAAAATCCGTCCCAAAACACTTTAGGTGGAAAAGTTATCGTCATGTTTTATTTTCTCAAAAGTAATTTGTGTTACAATAAAATGCATGACCTGAATTTTCTTAAATACACTTTGAATTACATGCTGACTGAAATTTGTTTAGTTTGCTATAACAAGAAAATTAGAAGAACTATACTTGCTATACAAAAAGTACAGAGCTTGTTAAAATACGTAATTATTGTCATATAAATTTTGTTGGTGGCATTATCTGTTTTAATATTCCAAGCTGCACGCTTACCTACACTTTCCCAAATGCGATACCCGACGTAAACGCTCGAAAGTTTGCAATTATCTTTTTTTTTACCCGTCCGTCCCATAACCCTATTAAGTAATTGAAAACTGTTTTCGCATGTATAATGTAACTAAGAGCTTACCGCTTAATATGGGACCATTCTAAGGCAAAAATGTATCATGAGTAACATAGCGAGGATACAGAATCACATTTAATATAAATTCTGTAGTATATAATATATGTATATGATGTCATAAACAGAGAAAACCGTAACATCAGATTCCCTTTATTTGCAAATGTTTGCCCTTGGAATGCGACTGAAAACCAGAACTATGGTATAAAGAGACCTTAGTTTTGTTTAGTGATGCATTTGTTGTCTTAGGTACCAAACACTGAATCCTATACTTAGGCTGTACGGTCTACCAGGGGCAGAACCCGGATAAACTACCGGCCATCGAATATCTTAGCCTTTGCAAATTGCAAGGCATTCCCCAATGTTTAGTATGTACCTGTGCGTTTGTTTGTGGGCAAGATAACATGCGAAGTTATAAATCTATCCCCAAAAGGAAAGTTCCGCCGAGCCTCATGCAGTGATCGTCAGAGATTCTTATGCAAATGGCATGTATTTATTGAGTTGTCGAAAAACACCTAGGCTTATTTATTTACCCGTTTCCTCAAGCAATAAAAGATGGGAAACAAGGAAATACACCAAGCTCTCA
The DNA here is from genome assembly GCA_030765065.1 of Deroplatys truncata. Taxonomy (NCBI): domain Eukaryota; kingdom Metazoa; phylum Arthropoda; class Insecta; order Mantodea; family Mantidae; genus Deroplatys; species Deroplatys truncata. Next base: position 133,027,305 of record CM060978.1, read on the forward strand.
ACGCTTGTGTTAAATATCCGAATCTCTATGGAATGACAGGGGAATTGAAAACTGGCAGCAAGAGATCATAAAGAAGGAGTCCCTTTGTTCTGTCCGGCAGCGGTCGGCTGAACCTTCCGTGGTTGAATCCTCTTAAGCTGTAAGAATCTAAAATATAGAATGACGACCTCATTTTGTCCAGATGACACTTAGACTTCCATTAAGGCAGCAATGCTATGAAGTGTTGTTAGTCACTAAAGTTATTTCAAAACCATCATCATTTAGATAAATCTACTTATTTCTGAGAAACGCAGTGCAACATCTCCATTTATCCGTTGAGGAACACAGACCTAACATTAGTGAACAAACTACAAAAATCAATAAGGCATTCCAAACTACATATAAGAGTTGTCAAAATGAAACCGAAACAGAATTTATTTGTTTGGAATACTTTACACAAGTAAAACGTAATACACCAATGCTACTACTGTCGCCTTCTTGTGGCTGTTCAGTAATGGCATATTGCGATAAAGGGCGTTGAGTGCATCATTGGTGGAGGGCAAGAGTTTGACCTCGTCTCATATTCTCTATTTCCGAGATTTTCCAATGCACTTAACGCACGTGTATTACATACACCTTTTTATGATGATAGTGAGTACTTGAAATGCACTTACACGAAAATAAAATTGCTAACACCTGTTGACTGAGCGGATGGCTCAGGCGAGAACCTCTGTGGCCCGCATTCGGGAGGTCCCGGATCCAAACCCAATTTGATCAAAGATTTTTTCGCGGTTGTCCTTGGCCGCTAGGCGAATGCTGGGTTGAATAATTTTATCCGCGATTTTTCCTATCATCTCTTCCATCACTCCATTTCATTTTCTTCTTCTTCTTCTTCTTCTTCTTCTTCACTGCCATACCAGACATTGGGCTGATCACCCATCCTGGACATGCTAAGATCCAGAGTTTTCTTGCTCCTCGACAGTGTATGACCCAAAGCATTGGCTTGTAAATCCTTGGGGATGTAAGGCCTACAAACAGAAGGGTAATCCGTTAAAGAAGCTAAAACCTATCGAATAAGGTGGCTCAGTAGACAGATCACCAACGAACTGGAGATCGATTATTCACGCATGGTTGTTGACCTTAAAGAAATAAATAACTTGCATTCTATGCTTAGCTACTGCATGAATTAAGTCTTAAGTAATTATAAAGAAATAAAAAGGAAGTAGATAATAGTTAAATGTTAAAATTCCACTGTTAAACATGATCACATTCCATGCCTGTAACAATAAATATATCAAAAGTTAGAGGATTTCATAAAGTTCGTGCACATGCGTAGGCAAAACACCGGTTAAATTAGGTTACCAACGCTGAATGCAGTAAATTCAACTTTCCACCCTGACAGCTTAAATGGAAAATGAATAAAAAACAGTATCGTCGAAAAAATATTATGAATATACTAAGTCAAAGGGTTCCATTCCATAACGCAGTTTTGTTTGGCTTCAGAAACATTCTTCAACGCAGTTTCGTTGGTTTCAGAAATATTCTATAACGCAGTTTCGTTGGCTTCAGAAATATTCTATATCGCAGTTTTGTTGCCTTTGGAAACTTATTTAGTGCAGCTTCGTTGGCTTCTTAAATATTCTTTAATGCAGTTTCGAACATCATCGTTTGTGAAGTAGCGGCCTTTGAGAGTTTTCTTTAGCGACCCGAAGGCAGTGGTGGTAGTAAAAGAACGAGAGTTCGGGGCTGCAGCAAGGGTCAGACAGATCGGCCATTCTTGACGGCTGCTGTGAGTTTCTTTAAGGTAGGAATTGCAAACTGAATAAATAACTATAGTAATCGCGTATGAACGCAGGCCATAGCAATATATTTTCTTGCTTCTGCGCGTACCCGAGGCATACTGACACTTACCGCCGAAATCAATTACTTCCTGATATATGTAGTCATCAACCAAAGCATATGCTTTATTCTTTCTTTCTGCAGCAACCAGCTGCTGAAGTCTCGGCTTCATTTCGACAACTCTTAGAGAAAAGTATAATTCGATGGTGGTTTAAGAGTAAGCACTAAATTTTCGACAAAGTTTCGAAAAATGCATTTTTAAATCTTTCACAGATAAAACTCCACAAAAATTGTATAATCAGGATACAATGGCAGTTTTACCCCTCTGTCCATCTAAATGCCCATAGCGACATTTAAACAGATGTGCATAGGCGTGCAAATATCACGTGAAATTTTAAAACTTTATTTTCACATAATTTCTTTCTTTACTATTTTGTTTTATAGCCCCTTTAACTTCTATGCTCATATCGGCGGCTTTGGTACGAGAAACAAATGATGTGTTTATCATTAAACTGCAAGTCTTTTAATAGTTTCACTACTACATACACTCGCATTCACTCCCACATTCTTACTTTCAGCGAGTGATTCTGGTTCAAGAAAAACTCTTCACCCCAGCCGGGAATCAAACCTAGGTTAGAAGCCTGAACGCTGACCACTCGAACAATCCTTCAGTAATCTTGTATTCCTATTTTTCCTACTTTAAAATGTTTCTGATGATGCAAAATTTGTTTCATTTCTTTTAAACTTTCAGTACGTTTACTTGAAGGGGGGTAAAGAGATCGAAAGCGGATTTTCTCGATAACAAGCATTAATTTTGAACCTAACATTTTAGATCTAATACACCACTGATTTTAAGGAAATTAAAAGTATTAACACTTTTATTTCAGGAAAACATTTCGGCGTTACATAAAATTAATCTTTGGTTGTAGAGTTCGGCTTTCGACTGCTTGCAGGGGTATATGGGCCGTCCCTTGGGGGCGTTGGACCCCCTGTGTGGGGCAGGGTCTGCCTGTCACGATAAATGGGGCTTCTCAACCTGGAAACTGTAGGGACTCTGTCATTTTTGTGCCGTCACTCTGTTCTGGCCGCCCTGTCTCTGTTCTCACCTCATCCCACCCTCCCGGGGGCAGCCCCTAAGGGGCATAGGTACAATATCCTCATTCACTGGATCGGTGCCGAGTCCCTCCGATATACATACCCTTTCATTGGTGATAGAAAATTTCAAATACCATTTGAAAATGATTTACTTATAAAATTAGGTGCATAGCACCACGGAAATCGTCTATAACTATGCTGAAAAAAATCTGTGTGCAAGCTTTGACTAAATTGGTTAAAATATGTAGAAATTGTCAGTTTTAGTAACGGGTACCCTTAAATGCTAGAAAGATAAAGCAGCCTTTCCCTACCAAGCAGTTTTCACTTTCTCTACCATTTTAGCCTTACCGTGAATCAAATATTGCATTCGACTCAAAATCTTAATATCGAGATTTCGCCAGAAATGTATACGATGATAATAAAAGAAATGTAGAAAAAAGCCCATGCGTGCATAAGGCATCAAATTATGAACAGCATAACTCAAAATTAAACATTCAATTTAATATTAAATATGCATGCTAAAATCACGCACTTTTAATCGTGCAATTTGAAACTTTTAAAGAACTAGTTGCAAAAAACCCTTCATATGGAAAACTTTTGTGATTTTCAGTTTCATCAAAGTAACTAACGATTTAGGCTGACATGTGAGATAATGATAACGAATGATAGTATATGATTTATTACAATGGATGAATCTTGAATTTCTCTAAACTTATACCATTTGTACTCCTCTTCTCTGGAATTATATAACTGCAAAATGTTAAAGACATACGAAAAAACTTAGTAGAAGAAGAGTTTTTGTGAAAATAATTGTTCGAATAAAGTTTTTATATAAGGGATACTTTTTCTTTAAAATGGTATTTTATAACGAAAATCTGAAAAAGTCATAAAACAGCATATGATCATGATTATAATTTTTTTTAAAGAATATACTACGACTAATATCAAAATTCCAAACGGTCATTTTATTACCCAGATTCTCAAGTACATTGTGGAAAATGTTCAGACTTTAAATTATACTTTTGTAGGATAAGATAGTTTTTAAATACGGAAAATAACAAAATAACTGAATTTGAGAAAATGCTGCATAATTTACCAGGCAGAAAGTAATTTAACCAGCGCACCGCTTTAAAAATGGCGTCCAAACATGTGTTACATCCGCCCCAGGGGATTGAAGTGTCGCAGATAGTAGTTTGATGTAGATTTGGTGTAGATCCTTTCTTTTATCAAAACGGCTAAAATAGTTTCTTGGTAGAGATAAAAACAGCAACTTATATAAATAGTTTGAAGATTAACTATCGAAATAAATCTATGGGTGGAAAACTCGTGTCTATCGTTCAGCATTTGTTTTTACTTTCTCTACCAGGTACATAGTAGGTAGAGAAGGTATAGCATCCCACCCAAAAATTTGATACCGAGATTTCACCGAAAATACATGTTTTGGGGCCCCGGGTCCAAAAAAAGCATTTTTAGACAGGTCCTGTGTGGCTAATCTATCTGTGTCTTTGAACAGCATAACTCAAAAACGAAAAGTCGGATAAATACCAATCTTGGTATTTAGGTTCAATATCTTTCAAAGATACGATACTAAGATTTTCAACAAAATCCCCTACTCCAAACTACCCTTTACATGAAACATTTCCCAATTTTTTTATTTTTTAACAACATGGCTCTAACAATTTTGATTAAAATACCATATATGAAGGATATTTACATTAAAAATAAAATGTGTTGGTTGAAATCATCTTCATGCGAAAGAAATTTTGTATAATTTGCTTTAGTTAAGCGATAGGCGAAAACGTAATACACTAAAACTGTAGATCTCTTAAAAACACACAATTTATTTAAAATGAGCTTTTTGCAGCTTAAACCGTTTCTGAGATATCTGTTATTAAAGGTTCGATTTGTTCTTTCTTGGTCATTCTGAAGTCCTTTCAACGTTCAGTTTGCGATTGCATGGAAAGAGTATGGAATTTTAAGGCCAACATATAACGCCCTGTTCTTAACATATGACTATCGCTGTTCTCTTTGTCTCTATAACGAAATGTATAATGCAGCAAAGGTTTATTTGGATTAAAATGTAGTAGATAGCATAGATACACATTCACGCTCTACATTCCAGGGAGGATAGGAAATAATCCTCTCCAAGCTAGGATCGAACCCGAAATTTTTATCATTCTAACCACTATAGAGTAAAGGCAGTTTTAAATTCTTATTTAGCTAAAAGTCAAATAAGAAAGAAAATAAATTGAACGACACCTTCCTACATATTCACTTCCTGTCGACTAACTTGTTAAACCCTCAGAATAATCAATGATCTACAACAGGGATGGCCAAAAGTTACACTATGACCTTTCGCGTCGTTGCAGGCTCTCTTCCTGTCTTTCTTCCATCAAAGCCTACTCTCACCCAAATATCAGATGTAGTACCAAGAAAATGTTTGTGTAAAAATCTAAGAATAATTTTGAATGAGCAATAAAAGATACAGAAACATAATTCAAATATTTATCACTAATAACGAGACAAGTTTTTAAAATGGAAAAAAATAAAGAATCGCAAACTTTCAAATATATCCTTCAGATGACCTAACATGGCTAAATGTAGACGTGCAGATTGCAATATTTCGAAAACGGCTAGTGATACGAAAAATGTATTTGGCACAAAATAAGTATTGTAATAAGCGGTAATACGTTTTTGACTATCTCTTATGCTTTCTTATTTAATCAAAGTTGATAAAATTCAGTAGTATAAAGAGGACTTTTAGGCTATTCACGGAAAATCGTTGAGAAAGCTTTTATTACTCATCCAAATAACTTAAACACATGGTTTAAACACATGGTACTTAAAACCCGTTTGAACTATTTTTTTAAAATAACAAAAAATATTGAAAAGTTTTAATGTTAAGAGTAGGACATCCATAAAATGTATTGTTGCACCCTTGAAAGGTCCTGAGCAAAAATACCAGTTGCTATACTTGTCCTACTTCTGGTTTTCGAATTGTATTGTTTTCTCTCTCTCTCACGCGCGCGCACACACATACACACACCTTTCTTATATAAATTTTTTGGTGCTTTAGAGCATCTCAAAACACGTATTTTGGTGAAATTTGTATATTGAATTTTTGGACGGAATACAATACTTACTCTACCTAGTTTATAAGAAAAAGTGAAAGAAAATAGTTCGTTACCAGTTGAAGGAATTCGTAAATCTGCAAAAGAAAAGAAAAAAAAAAGAAAAAGAAAACACCATGCTAATATTTTTGTCTCTGTACACATATTAACATTTTCATGGCAGTAGTTTTAGTTAACAACGTAAAGAAACCAAATAGCCCTGGGCTAGCATCAGCGGCAGGACTTTGTCTTCGTAATTGGAAGCCGTAGTGGCCCTGTGATTTGGACATAACGTTCTTATGGTGGTCCATTCACCGTGCCAACAAAATATGGTCATAAAAGTGGCAGTTAAGTCCAAAGAAGCAGTTAAACAATGCCGCTAAAATAACCGCTTACTATTTACGTCGTAATTCACAGTTATGTAGTTCGTGATACCGAGTTGGGGCAGTGTGTATGATTGGTGTAGACCTACCGGTCCACGCAGTATAATTACATACCACAAGAGTCTCTTTTTTTCCTTTCTTTCTTCCTTATACAGTAAACTGCTATTTATACACGTGAAGGAATGTGAATCTCATCCTTAATGTCAAAGATGTTTCGCAGCAAATTGTCGTCAATCACTGTATATGACTTAATCCTGAACGAATTCGGGACCTGAGGATATCTTAAATGGCGCTATTTATTAGTCTACCTTCTTAAAAGAAAAGTAACCAATAAGCATTCGTCCATGTAGGGACTGCCCTCTTCATCCTCACTTTAATGCACATCTCTACTTTTGCAGCAGGCGCTGGGGTAGTTCAGTGGCTTCATTCACGGCTCTCTTGTTGATGGTGCGCGTTTCAATTCCCAGCTTTAGGGCGGCGATCTTAAGTCCGCCCTACCCAAGCCTTCACCTCTGATTAGCGTATCCCGAAGGCCCAACGTGATTCGGAGCCTACGTTAAAAACTGCAGGTTCTCTCTTTTCATCGCTCTCTTTTCCGCTGGGCGTCTGCAGCAAGCAAAAGGGTCCAGTTATCTCTTGGTGGAACGAGGTTTCTCCAAAGGACGTCGACAATAGTGAAACGTTGAAACAATACCAAGTTTTGCAACATAGTCTGATGCTTCCACGAGGATGGTCATGAACTGGGTCTTGTCCTTCTTGCTCTTAATGGGAAAGTAAGTTGCTATTTTACACGGGTAAATACGAGTATCTGACTTCAAACGCGTGTCTTGTAAAACTTGAGTAACGCTTCCTTAAAATTCACTCACTCTCCATATTGTAAATGTTGCATAACATTCAATAAAAATTATTGCATAGAGCACATAGTCCAATTCTCAGAATTTGCAGTAAATGTAATATTTTATTTTATCACTTGTGGTTGGTGCTCCCGTCTAAAGTAGCAATGCAGAAAATTTTTACATTTGCAGAGTGCATGAAGTGGCACCGCTAATTATTCTAAACAAAATGTACTAACTGTAACAGATATAGATGGCATCCCTACAGTGCCAACTGCATGCTCAATGATTCAGCGAACACGTCTCCGGTTCTCATCTAGGAAAAGTGAGAAATGTACAGCTAGAGAGGCAAGGGGAATGGCAAAGTTAGGTTTGATGCATAATTACCTGGGAACATAAATTTGAATCAGATAGGGAAAAAAGTTAAACCTTTGTAAGTGGGAGAGATGTGGCGTATCAGTGGGTATTGTCATACCAGACACATTGTAGCGTCGCATTGTCGATGGTATTATTGGGGTGATTTGTGATTTCTTTCGGCTTGTTGGAAGTTCCGTCTGGTATCACACTCGTCAGCTCTAGCTAGCGTGCCTAGCCAGGGTTGGAGAGGGGAAGTAGATGCTAGCGTTACTTCTTTAGGTGTTTGAGCGTCACTTGTTGATTAAGTGTGTAAGAGTAGGTCGCGTGTGCGAGGCATCTCCTCTCAATCCTTTATTCCCTGTGTATGTAATGTAGAGCCACTAATTGTTTTATTAATAAACCACAGGTAATATGAATGATGTGAAACGTGTGTATAATTTGTTAAAAACTCCACGCCTTCATCGGAATGTAGTCACCAAGGTCCTGGTCCTCTCGCATTTTCTGTGCTACGTTTCCCCCATGTGCGTGTTGGGGTGATTAAAATTTAATGATTTGCTGGGAACCTTTTTGGCCTTCACTCGAACATGTAACAATATTCGTTTTCAAATGTCAGTATGAAGAATCAACGGGAAGCTTCTCAGTGTCCGGTAACACCAATGTTGATCAGGTTTCATGTATCAGTTCCAAATTACAGCAAACTAATGTATGCCTATTGGCGTATCTGTTTTTATTCTAGAACACAGTCAAGAAGCCCGTGATCCAAAACTATGATAGGGCTCTCACTAGACATAGGCTTGGAAAAGCAAAACCGTTATGACACCCGACAACTGCACGTGCTTCCCGATACTGCTTTATAAAAACAATTACTTCTGAATTTTAAAGTTGGTGAACCTACATTACACGAAAAAACAAAACGTCATTCACTGCGGCTCCCAAGTAACTACCTTTACAAATCTGTCTGGACACTTCGACGAAGAAGTCAGGAGGTTCTTTCTCGCCTTAGAACTAAGTCACTCCTATCTACTTACTCATGGTCAAACCCATTCTGTACCATCATTTGTACACCAAATCTAGACAACAAATAGAATTACCAATATTACACAATGCTCTGAATAAAGCTGGTAGGGTTACAAACATGCCACGTTATATAAACAACACAAACTTATATAATGTAATGAAACCTACATCTTGCACACAGCCAATTTTATATTCAGCTACTTATAATGTACACGTCTTTGATACACTGTTGTAATTTCATGTTATAACACGACCAGTCCTGTACTGGAGCGGAAAGACGGTGAACTAACAATTTGACGCGATACAACCACATGCATACGTCAGGAAATGCTGTAGAGTCTGATGACTCTTTTGCGCATCGCGTAATGTTCACAGTGCTAACAATGGAATATAAACAAAGTAGAGTTATTCACGATCAAACTCAAATTAAATTAAATTGAGTTTTTATTTATGGAGGCTCTTTAATTGCTGTGCTCCTTAGCATATCATTCTATATTGGGCGTGAAAGACCGGTAATTTTGCACAGAGGCCTCTTTATCAGGTTTGGCGTTCTTTTACGTGCTATAAATCTACGACAGGAGACCACCGACTTTACTTCTCTTCCAAAGGAAGCCATGCCCGAAAAATACTATCACCCTCCGCTGGGTTTGAACCCGAGGAACCTCTACGTATTATTTGTAATGTTATTTGTTTTGTTATGATGAGAAGAAAGAATGTCAGAAAATGTCTATTACCAATGCCTCTGAGCGGGCTAATTGTTCGTGTTTTCCCCATTGAATGTACAGAGGTAAGGGCAGGTCGTTACATGTATGTACAAACAGCAGCAAAGAAAATCTTCGGTGGATTTTGTATCGTTTTCCTGGGATTTTTGAGGCGTGGGGGGGGGGGAAAGAGGGGAGGTTGATGCCTTTGCCTTTTCTGGTGTTATTGAAACCAAAACATGTTTATTGTCTCAGAAAGAACCGTGCCGTATGCTAGCGAAATTACTCGTGGACATATCGTGGATATGTGGGAGACTGGTCATACTGTTACAGCAATTGCAACGGCAGTGCATAAAGTGTTTTTATAGTAAATCACTGGATAATAATATTTCAGGAAAGTAAGGAAGACGGTCTACATACTCGTCAGAAATGGGATATTCTTTTACTAAATGCAAACAACTCTTTTGTTATAATTGACTGATCATGTTTAGAAACTAGAGATATAAGTGTGTATGTATATAGTTTACCGACTATGACATACATATTATGGCAATAAAATTGGGTTATACTTTTGTCTATAATCCTGTTGTATTCCTATGATCAGCAATATGTTAGTAAAGGTATATGAACCAATTGTAGTTTGAATTAGAGGGAAAACAAGCTGGTTTATTTATTTATTATTTAGTTATGTTTGCTTCTATGTGCAACAAGCATTGATACCACTGTTAGGATACAGTTCTGTTTATTTTTTGTTATAAAGTATTGCTATGTATTTAATGAATACCATTCGAACTTTAATTTGAAAATATCCTTACACTGCACATTCTACATTTCGCTAACCTGGGCGCTCATCAAGTTTTTCCCTTAGCTTTTAACCCTTTCAAATGCGTGTCCTGTATAGCCGATAAGATATGGCTACCAATCACGATAAGAGGCCTGTATGACAAACTGAATGCACTCACTCAACCTCTTTCTCTTTTAGCCAGTACGATCAAGAGCGTAAACTATATTTAGTTTCTATGACATTTTGTAACCGTTGTTGTGGTTATTGGTGCAACTGTTTAGCAGAAAGACTGGCGCATCCTTGCACCCTGGCCTAAAACAAATAATGAAATCGCCATGGCTTTGCAAGGCCACGTACAACGATAAATAATGTGACGTAGACGCGAGGTGCAGGGAGATTTCCTTTGGCGCTCCTTGTACAAGTGGCGCTTTCCGATGCAGGATTCCCCTCACCTTGGTCGTGTTATACTATGATGTTTTTAAATTGTTATGGTCACGATAAGACTTAATTGTCAAAGCGGCCTAAAATAATTCAATAAAATGAATGGCATTACTCGGTTCTAAACACCGAATATGCAAAATCGATTTTCCACGCAGTTATCGATTGCTAATTCACATACTTTCTCATTCTCAGCTTCAGTTCGTTCTGAATTAAAAACCCTTAATGCTCAAGACTGCTTTCTCTTGTTCCGATTCCATTTCCCGATTTGTTGTGAAATAAACTTAGAAACCTGTAACTTTCAATTATCAAATTGGGGTTGGTATTGTTTCTTTGTAGTGTTTTGTCCACTGCTTCGTTGTGGTTATCTTACCTGCGTCGTTCTCGTCTCTGCATCGTTGTAGGTGAAGTCTTCAGGACTCGAAATCGCTGATATCAGTCAGGAAGCACTTATCTTCGTCGCGTCTCAAGGTCAACTTCGACGAATCGCCTGAAATTCCCTACTGTTATTGTCAGGGTAGGATTGCGGGAGTCACCACTGGGATATTATTCTTGAAGAAAACGCGTTTTCACTATTCTCACTCTTTATGCTAGAAATCCTGCAAGATTCATTGGTATTCTCAAACACGTGTGATTCTATTAACACTGTCCTCCCACTATTGTCTCTTGGAACACTAAAGTTTGCTCCGGCTAGTTATTCAATATCTCGGTGCTCTATCACCGTTCATTAGATTCGCGCAAGCTTGAAGTAGTCACTTGACTAATATTAACTCGTTTATGAGCTTGGATATAATTATATTGAAGAATACTGTAGGTACATTATATAAATATTTCACCTACATCACCTTATAATCGCATAATTGCGCGGCACTTAACAAATTTCGGAACTTAGCGTCCTTTTCTGACCCGGAGTGCAACGTGTTACCTTAACGAAGAATCATGACAAACTTCCCTAATCCACGCTCGCGTTCATATATATCAGTCACTGCTCGCCTCCAAATTTTGTACATGTCACTGCATCTTCCGATCTTTTCATTGGTTCTAATACTTATCCTCTACAGGTTTCCTGGTTGAAAATTCAAAGCCTAACTGTAAGAAAAGTCCGTTGCCTCATAGCGTATGTTTACTCTTAAATGTTGTCTCATTCCACGAAGTACTAAAGGAGGTTTCGATTTTTATGGCCCCACGCTCGGAAAATATAATGGACAGTCTGAAACGAAGCTACTCTTATTTTGCCTAAATCTTGCAGTTTTTCTTAAGCAATTACGCCTTTATTTATTCGACAACAGTATTGAAACTTAAAACACATTTACAGCTTCAGAAGGGCTTTCGATTTATGCGGTTTTGAATCATATTGCTTTAAAATTATCAAATTGGATGTTAATTAATTATCAATTACTCCTAAATTATAATTATTATAGAGTTCCTTTTTGTGTATGCGTAATCAGGCGGAAATATCGCTACAACTTCGCACTCCTTTTTCCGAGTAATCATGCATGGTATATTCGCCTTTCCTTTCTGAGTCTCGTTCTCAGTCAATATAAGCACCAGGCTGTACTCTTAGTAGCGCATTGTGTACCTGTATGGTTTTAAGATCCAAAGTCTGCCTTTCCCTTTCCTTTATGAGCGTTGAGTGATCACATCCATCACTAAAATAAATATACAAATAACAAATTTCAAAATTAGGTTTGCGTGCTTTTCGTGGCATCTCATTACAGTGCAAGTGTTATTGGAGAATGGCGGAATAGCAGCTGATCTTCATTTACAGTTTTGATTTTCCTCCTGAAGTATCTAGTTTAGCCACAACTTGTTTTGCCTTTTCTTTTTGTGTGTTTTGAGGGGTTTAACAATTTTTACTTGAACAATATGCATTATCGAATAAAAGTTGTAACTTATTATCCAAGTTGTTTATAAAGCCAAATGTTCATTTTTACCATGATACACACATTCCCTCTCACAATCAAACTTCCAGTTATGCGGAGAGTAGGAATTACTCTAATTAAAAAAAATCTTGTGTGTTATACTCGCATGACTCTCTACTCTTGTACAAACTATTTTTAGAAATCTTATTATCCATATGCTTCATGTTAATCGAGATATCGAGATGTTAATCTTATTGCTAGTTTTCTTGTAGATGCAAGGGGAATTGGTAAGCTTTAAGCGATAGTCAAATGTTTTAAGAGCTGGTTGCCATGTGGAATATTGCATTCTCTTTGCATTACCAGGACAAAAAAATGAATAAAGAATTCCCATTTGAGAAAAAGCACAAGTATTGGAAAATTTAAGGAAATAACAAGCAATATCTCGAAATGATTCACTCAAAAAACATGTATATGACATAAATTGTGTATTTTAACGCGATCTACATTTTTTGTACAGTAAAATTTTGTGTATCTCTTATGGTTTACCAGTTATGCAAAAGTCGTTCACAATGAAGAATACTTTTGAAGACATTCCCAGAAAATTCGAGATATACATTTCATTTCTCATGAAAATATCTTAAACATATGATATTTTAATCAAAATCATTATAGCCATTTTTGAGAAACTTAAATTTTCGAAAAATGTTCCATGTAAAGGGTAATCTGGGGTGGGGGGATTTCTTGAAAACCTTCGTGTCGCATCTCTGGAAGATACTGAACCTAAATACCAAGTTTGGTGTTTATCCGACTGTTCGTTTCTGAGTTATGCTGTTCACAAATACAGACAGACAAACACACATACACACACGGACATGTTTCCAAAAATGCTTTTTTTGGATTCAGGGGGCCTCAAAACATGTATTTCCGGTGAAATCTCGGTATCAAACTTTTGGTTGGAATACAATACTTCCCCTACTTACTGTACGTAGTGAGGAAGTAAAAAAACATTTACCCATTCTTGCCAGGAATCAAATCAGGAACATTTGGGTCAAGAAAGCAGAACACTGGCCATTCGACCGCAGAGATAGTCATATAATAATATGTAGCTAAGACTTGTAAATTGGGCAATAAAGACATGTGGGAGGTATATAACCAGACATGCTATAGCACGCCGCGCTGTTTTGTCCTTAGGAGAACCGCAGCATGACAGTCGAAACGTCGGCAAAGAAAGAGGCGATACACAGAATCACCTTCTTAGGGAATGGCATTTGTACAGTATGGAAATAATTATTGAGCTCTGTAAACTTTAAAGTTTCGCTAGCTGTCAGGGAAATACACGAAGTTACGTAACAGAGCTTGGTTCATATGAGCTGGTGTTATACTACATATCAGGCCCACGTATAATTCCAGCTAAGACACGATGTATAACGTTATTATATAATGCAACCAACAGGGAAGTTATTAAACAAAATGCACAGGTAAATACTGGAATACAAAGGCAAATATTTTGATTTGAATCTTTGTTTACATGGCTATACATATAGAGAAATGTGTTTCGTGGTAGAAATAGCTCTGTACCAGCGTTCTGCGTTAGAAGAGACGATTCGAACCCGGCATCCGCATGTGTTTTTTATTCGTGCACTTTTCTTATAGTCATATTTATGCAGGGTTTTTTTTATGATACTATTCTTCATTATGTATAAGCTATGTATCCGCTGCTCTCAAAAAATAGCAAAAAGTAAATACTTTAATTCTACATAAGGACCTGAATTTCGGTCACACTTAAATGAACAAAGAAGTCTAATTACAGAAATACGAACAAAACGTCTAATATTTTATGTGGTTTTAATTATTTTCTATCACTGCCCTCAATCCTCGGAGTAAAGGATACACCAGATTCTTGAAATAATTGATATCCTTTGTCAGTGATTCCCAAGGATCTTCTATGACATATCAGAGCTGTGTAGCATTAGTGAACCTGGGACATCGAGAAAGTCTCTTCTTTATTTTCTCCCAAATATGTTCTATGAGATTCAAATCTGGTTACCTCGTAGGCCATGGTATCTGCTCAAAATTCCCGTGTGATCGGAAACCAGTTTTGAACTCTGGTCGACCTATGGACCGAATGGTTATCCTGCTAGAATGTAATAATTCCTTCAGAATAACGCTCTCGGACAGTTGGAAGGAGAAAATATTGGAGTATTTCAGTATATGTTTCACCGTTTAGGTTTCCACGAACGCGTTTCAGTATACCTGCCCCATTACGTGATATCCGCCCAAACAGTAACGTTTATTCGACCATTCATGCACGAGTGGTCAGAGGGAGTCTGTGGTAGCGAGCCCCACTGTGGCACTAGCAGTACTGAATGTAACTTCCCTCGGGAAAATCACTTCTCCCCAATCAACGTTCTCATAAGTTCTACATATACCAACCTGTCAATCAGTTGGGCTTCGTAAGCTTTTCCTTAATTGCCGCAAGCCTACGCCGAATTCCACCATACTTGCAACGTTGTTAACAGTCCGTGCATTATCTGCACTTTTCTTGCAGCAACCTGTTCCATTTTTCGATAAAATTTCATCCATCTCCTCGCTAGGGATTGTGAAACAGCGCAAATACTGCCTGCTCTGGTGGCCATATAACCCTGCGAAACCAGAGGGAGAACAACAGAAGGTTTGTCATTGGCTTCGCCATTGCTAGAAATAGAGTGAATGCACCGTTGTAGACATTGTGTAGAAGAACGATAAACACCCTCTTTTGGTAATGCATGGAACTAAGCACAAACGTGTAAACATGACAAAAAGGAAACAAAAGAATGAAAAAGCTATTGAGCCAACTGGAAGCGTTAGCTGTGATATATAACTGCAAGGTAAGAGCATATATAACCAATACGCATTTTATGACACAATGTAATGGAAATTTGGATTTAATGTAAGGATACGATGTATGGATAGAGAGGTGAAAGGAAGGAAAATAGAAAAGGAGAGGGGCACAGATCATAAGCGAGATTTTAAGACGTGTTGCCAGTGCGTGAAGCGCCTGCCATACCTCAGAGCTATTTGCTCTAGCTTCCAACAATCTGCTTTCACATCTAATTAGCAAATGAGCCATGGATTTCTTGGTTAGGTCATGTTTCTCGTTTTACGAGTTGTCGTTAGCTTACACGAATTCAGTTCATTGGTCGTGTTCTTCAACCGAGTTTTGGTTGCTTCTCTTATTGTATAACAACCCCTGAGCATTGTACCAGACAGATATATTTTGTGTTCCAGTGACACACAAGAAAAAGGGGAAGTAAATTAATCTGCTCCATCAGCCCTCTTTCATTGTTAGGATTAAAATAAAAGGGCGAAGATGTTTTAATACGCCTCCTCTTTAAACGCTGGACAGACGATAAGTAATGCCATGGATTTTGTTATTACAATTGAAACACTTGGAGATGAACTCCTGCCAACCCGCATGAAATCAAAGTGTAGATGAACTAAATCCTGCCCTCCTGCCACTGTACCTATTCCATCCAGTATAGTAAGGATAGAAGTAGTTTAAAGGTAAGTTCTAAAGTTACACCCAGATAACTATAAATACCTTGAATGTCAAAGCGTTTATCCTTGAGCAAGAATATTAAGCATAGACACTGTGCTTCGTTATAAAAAGCCCTCAATTCTTAATTGTTTGCGAGAGTGGACGGACGCATCAGCAAGCTGCCACAAATTGAGAGATAAAACTACCTACTAAAGAGGAGTTCGACATAAAACGGGGTATAGGATTTGAATTTGTTATGGTGTTAACTACTCTCAACAACAAGTCTGCTCACGTTTCTGCCGATTCTTCTTCATATTCCCATCGTCTTCTAATGAGACACGAAACCGGTTGACATAAAACAAAACCCCCTGTGTATAATTTCGTGCTACAGTTCAATTTGAAGGTAGTAGTCTGAACAGGTTACACAGCTTAGTGATATTACTGGTTTTTTTTAGCGAAGCTGTTTATTTAGAGATTCATTCCGCTCATTTCACTCAATTATTCCGTAAAGACCAACCCACTGTTTAAAGCAACGTGGAATTAACTTACAGTCGAAATGTTTTTGTCGCGCTGAATTGGAGAATCCTGTTTACAAAACGAGTAATAGTACATGTGTTTCGCATTGATCTTTTTGTTTTAAGGGCAACGAGGCTTTATCATAGCTGCACGAAGTCAAAGAATGTTTAACCATGACGAGTTAGAATTTTTTGTACAGTAACGCGTAACTTTTGAATAAAGAGATAATCCTTACCGCTACTGATGACGTATTAGTTGCGCTCTGATGATCTATTGTAGTTAGTTATTTTGTGCTCCTTTGTGAAGGCACGTGCTTCAATGGATGACTTTCATTTACTGTATATAAAAACTGTTATGTGTAATATTGTAACTAATTTTAATCCTTGATGTATTAACCTTCTAATTTTTTAAATCACAGCATTTTCTTCGTGAGAAATGTTAAAGAAATCTTGCTTAAATTAGTGGAGAGACAGTTATTATTAAATAGAGGAAGATGCACCAAAACGTATATTTTTAACATATTTTGGTGCTCACGAACAGAAAATGACATTGTTAAATATCGAACCTGCATTAACACACGTTCAACATTTACACAAATCTTTAATAATCACGAACAAATTTACTAAAATATCCGGCTGAGACAATCAAATGTTACCCAAAACTTTGGAACACTGAAGTTTTAAGCAAAGCTTTCAAAATATTCTCGTGAATTCATTTTGGAAAACAGTTTTTGATAAAAAACAGTCAATGTTCACTTTGTTAAATGGATTTATTGTGATAATCTAAACCCTTAAGTGTTATGTCCTATAAATCGAGCATAAAATATATTTGCTTCTGAAAAGATAATTTTAGCAAAATGTTTATTTCTAATATTCACATGGCTTTCTCTACATATTACCAAATGTCAAGTATGTGGTATACCATTAATACATAATGGAATTCCCCTGTCCATTTTACGCGGATGGGCAATGATATCTGTTGTATACAGGAAGCAAAACAGCCCTGTAAATTGTGTGTCCGCAAAGGAGCCCTTTACGAGACAACTGCATATTGATGCAGTAATTTGTATCATAAATTATGTAAATGTCAAGAGTGATTATAGTGTGAATATGCATTATTGTGTGACATTGATTTGAGATGTTTGTTGATTGTAAGCATTGTTAAGAAGTGGGTTTATAAGGCCTTACTGAAACTGACAATAATAGCGTGCAATAATGTAGCGAGGGGGGTGAGCTGTTTATCATTATTAGAGACGAGCAAATGACGTAATATTGGCGCGTTTTTCTTAGAATTTGCTGGAACATTTTTCCTAGAGCATATGTGTTCATAATTTTCATTGGATATAAAAATAGACGCTAATGTTGGCGCGTTTTATTAACCAATAGCAGCTCGGTTATAATCTTTAGGCATATCGGGGTGTAGGAGTATAAAAAGGGCTAGGTCAGAGTCAAATTCGTTCAGTCCATCGGAAACATTTGTGCATTACACGTCGCTGAATACATCGCACAGTTTATCGTTTCGCAGGTTACGCGTAGCAAAGTTATGAAAAATTTCAAGTGTTGTAAAGTTAATTACACAAAAAGTTGAAGTACGCGAATTAAGAATGAGCAGTAAATAAGTTATTATAACAGTTTCAGTTTGGCGAGTGTCAAGATTAATATGTGAAAGTGCAAAATATGTTACGACAATAAAAGTGTAAAACAAATTCTTCATCAGTGTTATCTTTGGATAAAAACTCCTTTCCGTTTACACACCTGTATAAGATAAGTGCTCGACCAAAAAGATCATAGCTAGCCGGAGGACAGTGAACCCAAAATATTAAATACAATAATAGGCGCTCAGTAAACGATAACACGAAGTGACCGCGACAAATTGTCTTTTATACGTGCGGCAAATAAACAGTAGCATTCTTTCAAACTTAACAAAGAATACCGCCGCATATTTGGCTACCACAACGTGGGGCTCGACAAACAAATGAATAAAACCACTTCGAATATATTTGCTTCTGAAAAGATAATTTTAGCAAAATGTTTATTTCTAATATTCACATGGCTCTCTCTACATATTACTAAATGTCAAGTATGTGGTATACCATTAATACATAATGGAATTCCCCTGTCCATTTTACGCGGATGGGCAATGATATCTGTTGTATACAGGAAGCAAAACAGCCCTGTAAATTGTGTGTCCGCAAAGGAGCCCTTTACGAGACAACTGCATATGTGGGCACGGGCCGTCAGTGACTTCATAATTTTGTACATCGTATTCTTTACTCCTTGGGTGTAAATCCGCAAGTTTGTTGTGCCCGAGTTGTGCAATCGGAATCGGAGTTGTGCCCTTTGTTTTCAAAACTGAACATTTACATGAAGTGGTGGTTTACTCAAACCACAGAACCATCATGGCAGACTTCTATACACAGTCTCAAATGGTAGCAGACACGTCACCTGTCAGACGGGTGAAATT
Source organism: Deroplatys truncata (assembly GCA_030765065.1). Taxonomy (NCBI): domain Eukaryota; kingdom Metazoa; phylum Arthropoda; class Insecta; order Mantodea; family Mantidae; genus Deroplatys; species Deroplatys truncata. Next base: position 133,046,199 of record CM060978.1, read on the forward strand.
TGCGCTGCACTGTAGTCGAAATGGAACCTTACAGAACAAAGGATATGTATGGTAGTGCTAACGGCAATACACGGGAGGCTGCATGCTTGTGCCAAGAAGCATATCCTGAACGAAGACACCCCTAAGAGTGTATCAGGGAACAGGCGAGCTTCGTCCGGGTAAAGGAATAGATAGGCCTGCACGCATTAGACCTGAAGTTGGAAGCAGTACAAGTCTCTCCAGAACTTCGGCGATGATAATTGTCACACAAGTGGCTGTACAAGCCACAGCAGTGTATGTAGAATTTTACGTCGTAGTTCATTTTACCTTTAACTGCAATGAATTTATTGTCTCAGTGATCCGGACTTTGGTCATAGAGTGATTTTTTTAGCATTCTTTCAAAAGTATTGTAAAAGCATTTCAGTAGACATGCTCGTTTTTCAAGTGAAATTTTAGTTATTCACGAAACGGGATCCATGCGTTAGGGTATTTTTAACTAACATAATTCACTTTTATGCTTTGAGATAAATCCATTGATTGTTCCTGAGGCTCATTAGCAATGTATGCCTGGTTAGGGGTACTGGGTGATCGTCTCATTGGGCCACAGATTCTTCGAAGATAACTAAATGGATGGAGATACATTCTGTTTCTGCAGCAGTACCTTCCGGAATTGCTTGAAGATGTTCCCCTTAAGCAACATCTGAGTATGTAGAACGTGCATGATGGAGCACCCGCACATTTTGCTGCTACTCTGAGACATCTAATGCGCAGATATGGTCCAAGATGAATAGGTCGAGGCAGACTTGCACCTCGGCCTGCAATATCATCTGATAAAACCCTTTAGATATTTGTGGGATCACCTCAAAAGCTAGGTGCAGCACCAGTTAACGTGGTTGAAGAACTGGAGCAGAGAATTGTGCATGTTCATCAATTGCAATTTGCAATTAAAACAAACAAGTTTTAAGAACTATATCACCTCTAACTATTTGTGCTTTCTACTCTATCTAATACCTTAGGACATTTTCATTCATACTAACAATTTCAACAAGTTCACTGCTTAGAAATAACATATCTGCTGTAAAAAGCAAACCAATACCAGCACTTTTATTTTCTCCCTATCTGCGTAATTGATATATGTATTCCTTATCTAATAGTAATACCTACATAACTTTTTATAATTGTTTAAGATATTGTTGCTGGGCATACAATACAAAAATGCTTCATGTTAAATCGAGATGTTAATCTTATTGCTAATTTTCTTGTAGGTGCAAGGGGAATTGATAGTATTTAAGCGATAGTCAAATCTTTTAAGCGCTGGTTGCTATGTGACGCATTCCATTCTCTTTGCATGTCCAGGACAGAAAAAAAAAATCTGATGTGTTACACTCACATGACTTTCTCTACTCTTGTACAAAATATTTATACAAACGCTTATTCTCCATCTACTTCATGTTAATCGAGATAAACATTTGCAGAGTCTATCTTATTGCTAATTTTCTTGTAAATGTAAGGGGAATATATATTTACAAGGGCAATATAGAAATACAGTAGTCTTTAAGCACATACATATCTCTTAATAGCTGGTTGCTAGGTGCAGCACCATTCCCTTTCCCACAGATTAATACTCTTCGCATATCCAAGACAAAAAATCTGATGTGTTACACTCACATGACTTTCTCTACTCTTGTACAAACTATTTTTACAAACGCTTATTCTCAATATGCTTCATGTTAATCGAGATATCGAGATGTCAATCTTATTGCTAATTTTCTTGTAGATGCAAGGGGAATATGGTAGGTTTTAAGCGATAGTCAAATATTTTAACGCTGGTTGCTATGCGGCGCATTCCATTCTCTTTGCATGTCCAGGACATAAAAAAATGAATAACGAATTTGAGAAAAAGTATAAATATTGGAAAATCTAAGGGAATAACAAGCAATATCTCGAAAACGGTTCCCTCAACAAAAGAAATGTATATGACATAAACTGTGTATTTTAACGCGATCTACATTCTTAGTGTAGTAAAATTTTGTCTATCTCTTATGGTTTACCAGTTATGCAAAAGTCGTTCACAATAAAGAATACTTTTAGAGACATTCCCAGAAAATTCGAGATATACATTTCATTTGTCATAAAAATATCTTAAACATATGATATTTTAATCCAAATTCTTAAGAGCCATTTTTTAGAAAATTAAAAGTTTCGAAAAATGTTCCATGTAAAGGGTAATCTGGGGTGGGGAGATTTTCTTGAAAACCTTCGTGTCGCATCTCTGGAAGATACTGAACCTAAATACCAAGTTTGGTGTTTATCCGACTGTTCGTTTCTGAATTATGCTGTTCACAGACACAGACACATACACGGGCATGTTTTCAAAAAATGCTTTTTTTTGGAATCAGGGGTCTCAAAACATGTATTTCCGGTGAAATCTCGGTATCGAATTTTTGGGTGGAATACAATACTTCCCCTACTTTCTCTACGTAGTAGAGAAGGAACAATAACATAATGTCGAAAATCTTCTAAAAATAAAGTCAGTTTCATCACTACTTGACTGTGTGGAGTAACATTTTCGGCTTTCTGTGCTGATGCTCTAATACTGAGCTAACGTGACGAGAAAGGCGGACATGTATTAAGCTTCTCTCATTTGATTCAAGGGTGGATCACAGAAAAAGAAATCCAAAGATCTGTTGCTGAAGAATCGATCGCGCATTTTTAAAATCTGATTGAATTTTCCAGAGTTAGCTTTCACAGTCATAAAATAGCTATTATCAGCTGATGTAAATGTAGATAACACTAAATTAAACCTATCAGTATAAAAAGGTTTCATGACTCTGAGTAACAGATATCACATGCAATGAAACTAAAAAAAATTCCAAGTGAATTTCTATTTTGGGTGAATAATTTATAAGTAGGTATTTATTTGTGTGTGTATGTTTTCCACGCAAGAGTGGACAATCCGATTGTTATGAAACTTAGTATGTCACTTAGCTTAGGTGCTACATAGTAAAAGGCAGTATGGTATATCAATTAACTTCATCAAAAGGGGTGGTTTTAATGAGGAGCAAACTTAAAAGTCTGAATATTTCATTTATTATTCTACTTTTAAAGAGTTGGCAACAAAGTTTTATACGGCAATATTTCTCATAAAATGTGTCAAATACAAACTTTCGATGCAGTGAATATTTAAGGAGTTATACAAACTTTTCATTGCTACTGTTCATTCTCGGTTGCCACGAGAAATGTATAGCTCTAATGGCATATAATATACAAAGGAGAAAGGGAGGAGGAATGAGAGTAAAAGGATGAGAAAGACGGTGAAAAACTGAGATGAGGAGAGAGATGACATAGTAACGTAAGCAGAGCTGCGGGTTCTGCTAGTACATGAATAAGATGAGAGAAGTTTAATGGGCGATAAGATAGCTCAGAAGCACAGCCGCCGTTCCAGTTTCAACAGTGGCATTTAGTTTTCAAATCTGATTCAATCTTCCAACCTACCACAGTTCTTTACGCAACTGCATAGGAAGTGAGTTTCTTTTACAGGGCGAGTTAGATGTTTACGACTGAAACGAAGCTGAGGCCGGAATATCGAAGCTTAAAAGAAAGCAAAACACTTTCCTGCAGTTACGTTCATACCACGTCGAAATACTTTATATATTGGTTAAATATTGTACTACTATTGTGTTGGACATGGACGCAGTCATACGCTTCATATGCTCATTGCAGGGCCCGTATTCATATGTTGGCATTCAGGTACGGAAAGTAACTGAACAGAAAAGTTCGATTTGACGTACTGGTTTGGAGACGGAAAAACACGAAATTGCAGACAGTATAAAATAAACACGTTTTTTGTATGTGCCACTCCAGACAAATGCATACTAATGAAATTGACTGCATTTTTAGAAGCTGATTTGACTGTAGGTTTAATTTGTTGAGCAAGAATACGTGAACGTAGCAATTGATGCTTATTCAAATCCAGGCAACCTCTAAAAAGCTTGTTAAAACATATTTCTAAAGAAGCTGCCAAAGCCCAGGTGCTGCTAAAGTTGGGACAATTTTACAACAGTGAAATAAGTGTTTGTAAGTTGCTATTATCAGTGTTGAAGAATGTAGAATGGAAATTACTTTGTTCCGTGAAATTTTTTGTTGTGGTGGTGTTGAAAAGTACTTTCATCTTCCACGTCAATGACAAATAAAAGGAAGGTAAACAAGTTACTATAGTTTTAACCAAGCTACCCCTTAAGAGTAATCCGTAATAACGCCAAGCTCTAGCATAGCAATGATTGTAATTGGTGAAATATGAAACAACTATGAATGTTCTTAAGGGCTCAACTTCTTATTGACACATCGTGCTGTATATAACTCAGCGAGTTCTGAGAATCCACGTCTAAACAAATATTTATTTATATTGTTTCATCCGTAGTTGTGAACAGAGTGCCTTTATGTATAAGTGTCCTATTATTATTATTATTATTATTATTATTATTATTATATTATTATTATTATTTATTGGTAAATGCTGGAAAGTCTTTTGCAGTCAGACGCATCAAAAATAAAATTGGATATAAGCCAATACTTGTTGGAGCTTCAACTGAAGAAATAATTAATGACTTACAAAGATATGTGGAAGTGAAAGATTATAGCTCTCAGGATCTAGTGCTCATTACACAGAAATCATTCATCCCAAGGTGTACTTATACGTCAAACAACTTAACACAGCATTATTATTAACAGTTCAAACTAGATCTTGATTGTAGAACTGCCAGAAATCTACAGAAATAAAAGAGTACAACTAGTTATCTATTTCTTGTTTTTCTTTGGATAAACGTGGATCTTAGAGAAAGGCATTTTAAATGGAAGATATTTATCAGTTGTTTTTGTTACTGAAAGCATTTCCAAGCGATCGATGCATTGCTGGGTGCAGCAGAACAAAATGGAAATGAAAGGAAGCACGGGTAGGAGACCATTGGCATACAGAAGTCGTATTTTCTTCCATTTGTTTTTTGTTATATAACTTCAAAATCTGGACTGAATAAACATTGTTATAATTAAAAAAATAACGATTCCAAAAATTCTCGCAAGCACTTGAAATGAGTAAAACAAAACCGAGTTGATGAAAACTATGCTGAAAATAAATAATAATTTATCATAATTATAATGAATTATTATGGACGTTGGTGCAAATATATAGGCTGATTCAATAAAACCAAACTTTTACAACTGTTTAGCAAATATGCATTATATTAATTATATATATGGGATGAATATAATTTTATGCAACACAGAAATACTGAAAAAATGTTATTTACTGAACATTATATTCCACAAATAGCCTCTTGTTCTCCAACAACAAACTGACAGCCTTCGATCATTTCATCAAAAGACTTTATTTTTTTATATTGTTTTATTGACACCCTTTGACATGTAATGTTATATTGGGGGCTTTTATTTGAGAATCAACCTGTTGAACTTCAAGTTTTAAACGTTTGTTTTCATTCCAAATTCTCTAGGTCAACAGGAAACCGAACCTGGGCCTCTGGATTGAGAATCTAAACGCTGACCACTCAACCACAGAGGCAAACGAATTTTGTAACAATTCAGTTTGAATAGCATAAATTTCTTAAAGTCTACAAGAATTTGTGGAGCACTGGAGTAAAATCCTTTTCTTCAAATACCACCAGAAATGGTAGTCGCAGATAGAGAAATCTATGAATCTTGAGATCATACAATTTCATTATTTTTCAGGATGACTTGATTGCCGAAGAGTTGATACACATCTGATACGGAATGTCAGTGTGCTCCGGCAACAACTTGCTCGTAGACCTCAAAGACAATATTCATGGAGAAGGTAATGATATTACAGCCGAAATGTTACAGAATCATTTGACGATATCCATCCAGGCTAACAGTCACAGAAATAAAAGCATTTGTGGGATATAGTATTAAGAAATAAACATTTTTCTTATGATGCTTAAAATGGCAATTTTTGGCATTTATCGCACATACTTTTTAATTCAACTATATCATATAATCACTGTTTTTATATACATGTAAAAAATTCGTTTCACTGAATCATCCTGTATTTCATAACATGGGGTGTCTCAATTAAACGAAACTTTTAAAATATAAAACAATATTTGTTAAATATTAAATGAGGAAAATAGGAAATATATAAATGTAATGAGAATAGTATGCCATTTTATGTTATAAAGATCATTATTTCGTTTTTTTAAGATTTTGTCCTTCAAATGGTCTCCATTTCTGCGATCCCTGTTTGCAGATCGTGAAATGAATGTTGTAGCATTTCAACAAAATAGCGTAGTTCTTGAAGGTTTTGTAGACGAATTGAATATACCCTGCTCTTCAAATATCCCCATAGGAAGTGGTGGCACACAGACAGATCTGAGATCTGGGAAGCCAAGCAATAATCCTGTATTTAGAGATTACGTGATTCCCGAAGAATTGATACACAGTCGCCATAGAAATGCTTGCTCTGTGTGCTTGTAGTGCCGTCTTGCTGGCACCATGGTGGTTCCTCCAAGAGAAATCTTCCAAGTTCCGGAGTGAGAAAAGCCTCAGGCATATGGTCATATCCATTAGAAATCACTGTTGTTGTTTGTACTTCCTCATCTTCAACAAATTAGGAGCCAATAACCCTTTGTGAAGAGATTGCACACCACACTGTTAACTTTTGACTGTTTTTTAAAGGTCTCCCTTGAAGATGTTGAGGATTTTCTGGGTACCAATACCAAAAGTTTTATTTATTTACAAAACCACTTAGGTAAAAATGGGCTTCGTCGGACATCCTAGTTTGCTTATAAATTGGTTATCCTCATCATATCTGGCTGAAAACTGGTCTCACAAAATTCAATCCGGTTAATTCTGTGTATAGATTTTAATTTATGAACAATCTACAACTTGTATAGAAGAAAGCGCTATTCCTTTCTCAGTATTTTGTAAACACTGGCACGGGATATGCTCAATAGCGCTGAACGCTTAAGTGTTGCAGTCTCGATGTTGGCTTCTGTTCTAATGGTTCTCTGCTTACCTGGTGGCTTCTTCTTTTGTGCTGAAGCTGTTTGTTCATGGTGCATCATATCCTCCAAGTTTGCAGTGAACGTCGGAATGCTCTACTTGCAGCAGTTGGACCATCATTAGCCGTATAAAACAATTTTACAGCTGTGGCACCTGAGCAGCAGACACACCTCCATATTAATAACAATGGCATAAAATGGGTGAACAATTGACGTCGATTTTGGTTGCTAACATTACCCGACAACATTTTCTAAAGGGATGAAACAATGTCATTCCATTGAGACACACTGTACTAAACCTTCCTTAATCATCTTACGCCGATTTACTTCTACAATGCAATTGCCTATTAGTGTTTATAGTAATGCTTTATATTATATGTACTTTTTGGCCACGACAATATCGGACGTTATGAGCTCTCCTTTAATTCATGAAAAAGCCTCAGTGAATCTAATAGCATGTTTTAAAATGAGTATAAATATGGCAATGAAACAGTTTGATTTGTAGTATGCTGAAGGTTACGATGGAGAGAAGATGGCCGGAAGTTAGAGCAATAATATTGTACTCAATTGATTGCTCGTGAAACCGTAATACAATCAACACCCAGAAAGTCTGGTCTTTAAACATGGGACTCATTCTGCTTTATATATGTCTTGTTTTAACCAGTAAACTGGGTAATCTTTTCAATTTGTTTTTCTGTTTTTCATAAATAAAGCAAAATTCGCGAAAGGAGGATAGTTTTGGAAATTTTCCCAGTAATGTACGAGAGAGAAAATTCACTCTACACGCCTAATGACATACAAATGCTTTTCATACACTTTTCTATAGTAATGCATTTGTTCGCTAGTCGCAAATGTTTTATATCTCTATAAGCAATTGAAATGAATAAGATGACCTCCTGATAAGTTCTGTAAATGCATCATAATCACACAATTCAAATAAAATCCAACGCAACCGGTTCTTAGGGTAAGCCATAAACGTTGGAAAGCTTGCGTTTTGATGACTAGTAGTTGTAATGCATCTCTGGTTATATAATATGTAAGCAATGTGGTTTGAGTTATCTTACGACAGGCATACGTATGTTAATCTGCGAAAGCTTATTTTCTGAGCTCATGTCAATGTTGGCGATATCTTAAGTAGTAGATTGTTTATGAATTTATAGAGAACAGTATTCTTTATGTATTATCTCTTTTTATATTATTGTTCGTTATAACTTTCGCGCGAATTTACCTGTTATGCATGCATACATTATAACAAGAAAATGCGATCAGGTTCTTGCTCGTAAAGTTTAAAACTTCTTTTAACAAACCAGAAGTACGAGCACCACATTGTCTGTAATACGAGGGGCACTATTTATATTTTGAGCCTAATAATTAAAACAAAGCAATTTCTGATTGAAAACTGTTTTATTGTTTTTCAAAATATTCTCCTTTATGATCAATACACTTTGCATCCGTTTGAACCATTTGTCAAAACATTTTATTCCAGTCTTCTTGAGACACCTCCAAAACATGGATTTTGAAGGCATCAACGGCTTCTTCTGCCAACGAAAATCGTTATCCACGCAATTTGTTCTTGATGTTCGGGAACAAAAAGAAGTCTTTGGGTGCCAAATCAGGACTGTATGGCGGATGACCCATAAATTCTATTTTTTTAGCCTTCAAATACTCTGTTGTTAGACGAGATGTGTATGCGCTCGCATTGTCTTGATGAAGAACAATCCTACGGCTCTTGTTGATTTTCCTTACTTCACCGAAGACTTCCGGCAAACAAATGGTTGTGTACCATTCGGCATTGACCGTTTTACGTTCCCCTAAAGGCACTGTTGCCACATGGCCAATTTTTCTGAAAAAGCAGGCGATCATTTACTTCGAAGTGCCTCGAGTGCCAACAACTTTTGTTGGATTTGCTTCATCTTGAAACACCCATACAGTCGACTGCTGTTTACGTTCCGGCTCATACGCATAGATCCATAGTTCATCACATGTTACAATCTTGTATACGTCTTTTGAGGCACCGCCATTGTATTTCTTGAGCATTTTTGTACACCAATCGACACGAGCATCTTTTTGAGATTGCGTCAAATTATGTGGGATCCAACGAGAGCAAACCTTTTTCACGGCTAAATAATCATGCAATATTTTATATATGCTGGTGGAACTAATGCCTAGGGATGTCTCAATCTCACAATATGTCGCATGACGATATTTCATTATTAGTTTTTGCACAGCATCAATGTTTTTTGGCACAGCAACTGATTTTGGACGACCTTCACGAACTTCATCATTGAGCGAACGGCGGCCACCATTAAATTCGTTATACCAGCGTTTCACAGTGGCAAAGGATGGAGCTTTGTCGCCAAATGTGGAAGTTAGTTGATCGATGCACTCTTGTCTTGATAATCCACGTCGAAAGTCGTAATAAATCATTGCACGAACATTTTCACGACTTAATTCCATGTTTTTGTTGACACACAATTTTCAAGCTAGTGTAAACAAAACAAATGACGCTCTATTGACAAAATGTTTGAAGTAGATTATGGTTAAAAATGTCAAACTTTACATTGGCAACGTCAGATGACACCTACAACATTCAGGGTAGCCAAGGCTCAAAATATAAATAGTGCCCCTCGTAGTGGCTGAGGAGGAGGACCTTCTAGCTGTTTGTGCTTGTTTAACATAGAGATTATCGTGATGATTACTTATAGCCTCTTGATGCACATCCAAGTTTGTTAGACATGTTTTCAGTTGTGTCAATTTTCAAAAAATGGTAGTCTGGGATGCGGGGATTTACTTGAAAATGTTATATACTATACTCATATATTAAGTTTGGTATTTATCCGACTTTTCATTTTTGAGTTATGCTGCTCACAGACAGACACCCACACAGACAAACACATGGACATGTTTCCAAAAGGTTTAATTTGGATTCCGGGCACCTCAAGTCATGTATTTCTTGGGAAATCTTGGTATCGAATTTTTGGGTGGAATGTAATACTTCCTCTACTTACTATACCAGGAGAGAAAATAAAAATGTAAAACTCTTTTAAGTACACAATGTATTTCAAATATACTTTTTATGAGATCGGCCATTTCCGAGATATCCTTTATTATTGGTTTGGATTTTTTCATACTTCGTGCTGTCGCTATTCAATTGTTACTCGCGAGGTCATGGAAAGAGTATGGAGTTTCAAGTCCAGCATATATTGACCTGCTCTTAAACATCTGACTATCTCGGTTCCTCTATCTCACATGTACCTATAACGAAATGTGAAATGGAACTATTTCGGTTTAGGTTTATCTCGATTAACCTGAAGTAGATATAAAAATAAGCTTTCGTAACAATAGTTTGCGGAACTTTTTAAAAAATGAACGATAATTGGCAGCGCAAGCCATGTAAATCTCACCTATTAGGTTTCATTTTTATGCCTATTTGTATTCTTGTGTGATTCGAACTTAGGTACATAGTGTTGAATGTCCAATTCCGCATTAGTCAGTGGACTGAAGGAAACCACGAGAGGTAAGAAAGAAAGAAAGAAAGAAAGAAAGAAAGAAAGAAAGAAAGAAAGAAAGAAAGAAAGAAAGAAAGAAAGAAAAAGCAAAGATTAATCAGCATACGAAATTTGAACCCGCAGCCTCCCCAGAGAGGGAACAGACACTATCCTCTCAGCTATTTCGCACGCTTTTTAGTATTGTATAGTGAGCTTTAAAAATACTTCGAGAGACTTCCCTCTCACCTTAATTTAGAAAAAAAAACTTGAGTTTGTAATCCAGTTCAATCCTCTGCCTACATATGCGAGGTCTTAAATCATATAAAGGAACGTGTGTGACGCGATGCAGTTTCGTGCCAACTTCATGGAATAATAAAAGTGAATTTGTTACTGTGTAGTCAGCAGTTGTATACATGTTATTTATACCTTCATACACTTTCCGAGTTGATTGTGCTGTTTTACACAAAACATTTACATTAACACGGGTTTAATGTGTCACAGTAAGGTAAACACTGTAATAACTGAAAAGTACAACTATTCATACACATGTTCTTGCACCACAGAATAGGGTGTGTTCATGTTTTTTACCTTGTTGTTACTACCCAAGTTCCACTTAGTCTTGTATAACTACTATGCTAAACAAGCAAGGGTGTAAATATTAATTTATATGAGACATGTAATTAAAGTAAGTACCGTTTTAATATTTTGAGACTGCAGTCGCGATTTTGAACAGGCCAAGAGCGACCTATTCCATTTATTAAGAAGTCAGACACAGCTGTGATAAATCGACACTTGTGTTTTCCTGTTGTTAGAGCGTTTCGAAATGTTCAAAACAATTGAATGTCCCGCCGTTTGTGAAATCAGATCGGTGATTTTTTTTAATGGGAGAAATGTTACTCCAGCAAAAACTCATCGCCAGTTGTGTTATGGAGAAATAATAATGAGTAACAATCCCCGGCCACACACAGCCAAACATACTCAAGATCTGATCCCATCATTTGGTTGGAAACAATTCGACTACCCTCCCTACAATCCGGATTTGGCACCAAGCGATTTTCATCTGTTTCTTCGTCTGAAGAAATTCCTTGGTGGAAAACATTTCAACGACGATGATATTGTGAAAGAGTGAAGAAGACTGAGACTGCAGAGTTGGCTTTCATCACAGGCGGCATCGTTCTTTGACGAAAGCATAGAAAAACTGGTTTCCCGTTACGACAAGTGCTTGAATAACGGCAGTCACTATGTGACGAAGTAGTATAAGGTGTAAGGTAATGAATGATGATAAAGTATTTGGAAAATAATGTTCTGTTATTTTTTAAAAAATTATCGGTACTTACCTAAAATTACGTCTCATACCTACGTCACCTTGGTAAATTAAAGGGAAAGCTTAACAAGTAAAGGATTGGGTTATACTGAGGCTTTACGGATATTAGATTTGAAAACTTATATCATCTTTCGTAGCAATTTCTTGATTGATTGATTTAAAAACATTGCTTTCTTTTCTGAGTTTACTACCGAGAGAATAACTACATATAGCTAAATAGCAAACTTATATGCCAACAGAAATCAAGAGATATACGTTCATAACGGCAGAACAACATGTTAGGAAACTCAGAACGCACAGAAAAGTTTTATAATAAAAGTGCTCACGATAAAAAAGGAAAGAAAGTAAAATGGATTTATATAAATTTCTTATAATAATAATCATTATTATTATTATTACTATTATTATTATTGTTATTATTATTATTATTATTATTATTATACCCCGCGGCGCGACAGCCCTTTTAGTGCATGAGTCATTTCGTATTGTGACATCACGTCCACATGCCCCAGCTGTAGATCACATCTGGGAAATTGAAGTGGTCACCACCATGCTTCCCCCAACAGGAATATTCGTTTCCTGGACGAAATATCAATACTAATTGCTTCCCAAATTGCTAATTGGTCGCCGATCCTATCCCCCCCAAATGGCTGGGCTCGAACTCATGAGCACTGTGCTCCAATCCACAGAGACAGCTTCTCTTATAAAATACCTAAACAGAATAAATGTACTATCATTTGTGATGATAAACATTTTTATTGTTTTACTCCTCTTACGATTTAGAACATATTTTGATGCATACAGTTTGAATGCTTCAGTTCCGGAAAATTCACTCCTAAAACTGAAAGCAAGAATACGGAAATGGATCGCTATAAAAGCTGTGAATATACGAAAATATACAGTTCTGAACGTGCACCAAATGTCGGTGTCTAAATACACTACAGGTTTTCTGGTTTATTCGTTTATTTTTTATACTTCATGTAAAGAATGGCATTATTGGATAACAGCCTCGATTGTATAAATAAATTATATTCTGTAGGTTAAAATCTAAACTACTTTTTATTAAAGTAGTATCTGAATATCCATGAAATATTTTTTCTACTGTATGTTAAATCAAAAGATAAATAGTGCCCTTTTTAGAGAAGGGTTGGTAGTATTGGATAAACCACTCAGGGAGGTCGTGGGTTCGATTTCCGTGACCGACCTTCCTGACCCATGGGTATTTTTAGGAGTTTCCCTGGATCGCCAGGCGAATGCTGGGAAGCATCATTACATCGCCCGAATTTGATGTCCATCGATTTCTCTACACCTTTCATCTGCTTAGTCTCTTTTAGGGTTGCAAGTGTCAGTGGAGATCTCCGTGTCCATAGCAGCGGAAAATGATGCTCTGAGTAAACCTTCGTCCCCCGGACTTCGAGCAGTCTCCATGTCCTGGGTCCCCCCCAGGGGATATGTAGGCCCAAAGGGGAAAGGGGAGCCGGCTGCACCAGCCATCATCCGGGGAGTTCAAATTTGTAAATGGTAGGGACCCTGCCCTCTGCCTCTCGTGCCTCCTGTCTCCTCTCACCCCATCCCTTCCTCCCGGGGGCGCCCGTCAGGAGCCTTGGTACAATAAAATGCGTGGTGCTGTCCCCTCCCCCGCCTCTAGTCATATCCTATGCTAATATTGGATATATTAGGGACAAACCTTAATATTCTTTCATCCAGGGACGAACGTTAGGTCATGCAGTGTTCACAAATAGTAGTGTATACGTTCAGTAGCTTATTAAGATATGTCCTCAACTATTGTTGTCATTTTACTTTATTTATAGTCGCTTTGACTACTATCTACTCATATCGCGACTTATATCCGTATATACGAGTACAATAATAATAATAATAATAATAATAATAATAATACATTGTATACTTTACATTGATTAAATAATACAATAATTGTAACATATTGTTATAAACATATTTTACATTATTAAGTCATGAACACAGCTAGAACAGTATAACCTATGACCTATTATACATTTTTATTTGATATGTTATATTTAAATCTTGTTATACAGTTTGATGTCTTTCAAGAATAAAATAATGTTTTTTGGAATGAGTAGGATTGTTTAAAGCTAAAAATATATCTTCAGGGATGTTATGTTTTCTCCTATTGTTCGCCTTTGTATACGGAATAAAACCAAAACGCTTAAATAACTTCTCTTGGGAGTAATCAAGCTGCTCCTTTTACTGCCTAACCACAGCCTACGGTAACCATCTGTCCATTACATTTATGTTACATTAGCTTTTGCGTGGCAAATTGTTTTACAGTTCTCATACAGGAGCGTAGCACTAAACGTCACAAATAACCATGCAGGAATACGCAACTTCCATCACAGTTTTGTACGGAAAGCAAAACAAGCACACAAGACACATCATAACCGAGGTAAATTATTACCACAGCCTAATACACGACGTTCTGTAACCTGAAAATAGAATCATGTAATAAATACACTTGTTACTACCTGGGGAGGACTTAGCTGATCACAAAGCGTAATAACTGTTAAGTTTGTAGCAAGCAGGTTCTGTATTTACAACGACTTTAATTTGTACCCTTTAATGATGCCCTCTGAGGACAAATAAATTTTCCTCGAATGAAAAGCCAATTTTAAGTACCGTAGAATAGGATGCAGTGGATAGATTTCCTAGCACTTTTACAATTATTTGGTTAATACCAGTATTACCAGTGCACCCATTGTTTGCGCTGATCAATATTAATTTCCCCCTTTGTACAGAGTGAGCCAAGAGACTACGAAACGGCTGCGCGGTGTTTTCCCTGTCCGCGTCCTCGACGCTCGTTGCCGTCTGTCGCTATCATAGAAAGGCGCGGATGAAACCATACAACATTTTTAAAGCTACTTTTAAAGACTTTACTTACCAAATTTACGAACGGAGATGCTGAAAATGGCCACCGTCGTTGTCCATATATTTTTGGCACCTCTTTAGGAAACTATCCATCACTCGCCGTAGTTCACGTTGAGAAATGCTGGCAATTTCCTGGCGGATATTTTGTTTTAATTCTTCCAGGGTGTGTGGGTTTGTCTTGTACACTTTGCTTTAAGTTACCCCAGAGATAGAAATCGCAGGGGTTAGGTCGGGGGACCGAGGGGGCCACAAATCTCTACTAAATTCTGTCCTTAAACGCACTTTCAATTGTTCTCATCGAAATATTGTCCGTATAAGCTGTTGCAGAGTCGTGTTGAAAAAAAAGGCAAAATCACGCTCCCTGTCTGTTAATTCTCTAGAATAAGGGAGCAAAATTGTATTCACATATGTACGGGCGTCAACTGTTGACTCGAAAAAAATTGGCTCTATAACTGGTTCTCCGCTCATTCACCATACACCAATTTTTTCGTTATGAAAGAATACTTCATAAAGAAATTATCGGTTACGCGGTGTTTTTTCTCTAGACGTGTGGAAATATGAAAACGCACTGCTGCTATAAACAAAGTCATGATGTTGCTCTGCAGTGTGAAGTGCAGTATTGAGTTGACGGTGATGTGATGTAGTTCAGTTATTACGAGCTATTTATTATTTTATCCTGTACTTAGTCACAAAGTATATTATGGCTCAGTATGTGTTTTCTACTGCACAGCGTGTATTTATTTATGATTCGTATGTGTTAACTCAGTCAGCTCGCCAGGTGCAAGTACGATTTGCAGAAAGATTTCCAGGTGTAAAGTTCCAGGCCATACAACAATTCATGAACTTTACAATAAATTCAGGCCACAGGAAGTGTTCAAGTGTTCAGGCTAAAAAAAATTAAAAGACCGCGAAAATGTTATAGGGCCAATTTTTTTCGAGTTAATTGTTGAAGCCCGTGCATACGTGAATACAATTTTGTCCCCTGTTTTTAGAGAATTGACAGACAGGGAGCGTGATTTTGCCCTTTTTGTTTTTAACAAGACTCTGCAACAGCTTATACGGACAATATTTCGATGAGAGCAATTGAAAGTGCGTTTGAGGACAGCATTATTAGTAGAAATTTGTGGCCGCCTCGGTCCTCCGACCTAACCTCCTGCGATTTCTATCTCTGGTGTAACTTAAAACAAAGTTTTATGATAAACCAGAAGTATTATTTATAGTGATGTTATGTAACATTTAAAATTTTTTGAGTTGGAAAATGTAAATTCCCATCACATATGTGCGCTAGATGTTATCGCAGGAGCGCTTTCGAGAGATGTTTCTCCCATCTTCAGCTGAGAATCCAACTGACGGATCTCTCTCTCCCCTCTCCCCAAGAAGCTTTTCATTAAATGTTATTTCTGCCCTCTGTTGGGAAACCTTGGAACCTAAAGCTGTTGCTGCCCTCTGTGTTATCTGTTGGTCACTCATCATGCTTCTTTCTTCTCTCTTGTAATGTAATTGGTCTGCATTCTGTTGAAAAGTCTTGAAAACACTTGATCTTAAATTTGCTGCCATCTGTGGAGAACCTTGGGAACTTCTATTTTTTATCTTGTTGTTTAAATGGATCAACTGCATTAAGTGGTCGGTCGGTGGTATCTCAAAATTCAAAACATTCTAAATGTTGAAGTGAATGAAGATCTTTTCCCATATTTCCAAATGTGATGGTATCTGAATAAATTTGAGTAGTTTTATCTCTTGTCCAATCTCATGGTTGCTATTCCAAAAGTGATTAGCTACTGCTGATCTGTCTGTTTGTTTCAATTTTATGTTTCTTTGATGTTCACTTAATCTAATTTTTAAATTTCTTTTAGTTCTTCCTTAAAACAAAGTGTACAAGACAAACCCACACACACTGGAAGAATTAAAACAAAATATCCGCCAGGAAATTGCCAGCATTTCCCAACGTGAACTACGGAGAGTGATGGATAGTTTCCTAAAGAGGTGCCAAAAATGTATGGACAACGACGGTGGCCAGTTTCAGCATCTCCTTTTATAAAGTTGGTAAGTAAAGCCTTTAAAATTAACTTAAAAATGTTGTATGCCTTTCTATGATAGTGGCAGACGGCAACGAGCGCCGAGGACGCGGTCAGGGAAAACACCGCGCAGACGGTTCGTAGTCTTTTGGCTCAATCTGTACATTAAAAAACTCCTCGTTGTTCAAGTTTGAATAATTCGAATGAAAAGGAAAAATGTGAATAGAGGAAGAAATTCTAATCAGGTTATCTAAACATAATTTCCTTATTAATATTATGAAATATTACAATGAAATGGCTCAAATTTGTTAGGAACGCGAGAGATTCTAAAGGCTGCTTAGGCACGTAACTCCATTGGTCTATTCCAGAATACAAACCCGAGTTACAGTTTCTGAGTCTGCGGCGATTGATACTGTCTACTGTACAAACTGAATTTACATATATGACTAGCTGGTTTGCACAGGTAAGTGTTTAAGCTAGAATACGTTTTAATTAATTTCACTTACCTCCCCCCCGCTCTTTGCGAAGTAGATGTAAAAGAATGCTTTGGTAAATCTTGCCCTTTACTCCTTATAATCGTAATTTCGCACAGCCTTGCTATTCCTAATAATGGGTGAAAAATCCCCTTATGTTCATACTAAAGGATGTGAAACTTCGGCGGAGAGTCTGACTTGCTTAACCACTCCGGATAGACTTCCCAGTTGTGGAAATGCTGCATAGTGTAAAAGTAGGTACCCTTTGGCGATGAAACAATCATCGGTCAGAATGTTCAAGTAACTGTTTTTAGATATTCACAGTAGATGATATTTTAAACCTTTGTACCCTCTCTTTAGTCCCATAGTTGTTTAATAGTTTACATAGTATTTACAAAATATAGACCCTTAACATGTACAACGAAATAGACGTGTAACTGAAGAGTTTCCACCCCCATGCTACCATCTTAACCCCTTTGGAAAAACCACATATCTGCGTGACCTTCGAGAAAAACCTGAATGTTAATTATAAAATATTGGTTGACTGATTTCTAAAGTTAGCTGGACATAATTTTCTCTCTTTATACATCTATTTAACATATCCTGCTAACGATCCTGATTATAACATACAAAGGAAATAAACCCTCTTACTTGAGGGTTATTAAATAATGTTGACTTTGGCAGATTCACTTCTCTTTTGTTTTGCTCTTAGTTACTAATCGTGACCATCCTGGAATTAAATGTCTGTATTTGTCTTATTTTCCACTCGGTGGCATTCTTAACTTAACGTTCAAAGTATTCTCCGTAAGCATGTTCTGTTTTAACTTCAATGTGTTCGTATTCAAGTACAAGGGCTTTGTAAATCCTTCATATTCTTTTAGTAATTTATTAAATAAGATTACAAATTGTTTTATATATCATATCCGTTATTATTTTAATGGTGAAGGAATTATCAAAATCGGTTGAGTGGGTTTTGAAATTACGCTACATATATACATACATACTTTATAGTATTAATATACAGAGAGATTTATGAAGAACTGATACATTTCTTTCTTTAATTATTCTGTTCCAAATTCACTCATTGTCCCAATTTTAGGACCAAATTAAGCAGAATGTTCTGGTGTTTCGATTGCCTGTCACTAAAAGCGCAGATGTACATATTTTATTCGTAATTGTTAGTTTTATTGTCGGCAAGTCGTGTGCAAGGAGATGCTCCGGAGCGCGTGCAGCCCACCTCTAGTGTGACCGACGCGCGGGCAGATGCGGCTGTACGAGAGAGCGAGACCCGACTCAAGAGGCCTAGCCAAGCACCAGGTAGGCCACGTCATTCATCGAGGGAACGTCCGACGAAACCATCACGACAAGAGATACTCGCAGATCCATGTCTGGAGCACCAGCGCCAGATGTACCGAAGAACCCAAGCAATAGGATGCAAGTACCTGGACCTGAGGATCACCTGTCAGCATATCCTCGACTTACTGATCCAGTCGGAGATCCGCTCCATCCTAGCCACCTACCGAGACTTCTTTCAATCCAACACCTATCCAGGCTTCCTATGAACACTACGCCATCACTCCTTAACCTCATAACCTTGGAATGCACGCGGACTGCAAAGAAGCAAGACAGAACTTAAAGATTTTCTTGTATAAAATAACACTCACATAGCCCTAATAACCGAAACCCATCTAAGCAACAAAAATCATACAAGGTTGCACAACCCACCTTAACGATAGAAACAGACGCGGCGACGGAACCGCTATAATAATAAAACAAATTATAACTCAATACCTAGTTTCACAACCCCAACTCAGAACACTTGAAGCAACTAGCATCTATATCACGTTAGATAACAACCGCGTACTAGTGACGGCGGCATATGCCTCTCCCCAGGTGCACTAAACATAGCTGACATAAACGCAATAATGCAATTAAACCAGAGAGCAATAATTGCTGGCGATTTTAATGCAAAACACCAAATTTGGCATTACAATGAAACCAATTCCGAATGTACGGCTCTACTAAACTTAGAAAATAACTCAGATTATATAATTCACACTCCAACGGTACACACGTACATTCCCTTTAATAGAAATCAACGTACAGAAATCCTGGACATAGCAATCGCAACCTAACTCGCAGGATTAGCTTACAAGTAAAAAACGAGCTGTCCTCTGATCATTTACTGGTATTAATAACCCTTGAGGGCTCAGCAGCCCAAGTCCCACCGGTTCAGCACCGTAACTACAACAAAGCGGTATGGGAAAAATTTGGAACAACAGTAAATCAAAACCTACCCATAATACAAATAAGCACAAACGAAAACGTGAATGCGGCTGTAATACAGCTTGAACAAGCTATCAAGAACGCAACCGCAGCGGCGGTACCGTTTAGCAAACCGACCCAACCACCGCTGTCAAAAAACTTACACTGCTAGCAGAAGAAAGAAATAGAGCTAGGCGAAAATGGCAGAAATCGAGTCACATCGCGGACCAAGAGTACTTCAGATATCTAAACACCTTAGTAAGAGAAAGAACAACGAACTTTATCTCCCAGCAATGGCAGCACATTCTAGAGAACCTCAACTACGAACGAGACTCTTAGTGGAGAACAGCTCGTGGCCTAACTCGCGACAAAACTCAAATTACACTCCTACACTACAATCAAATAATCGCCTCAACCGGCCAGCAAAACGCGGATACTCTTTTCGATGCGCTACAGCAAACACTTACACCGAATCTCACTCCGTCCTGCTCACACTTCACGGTGAAAACAGAAACTGAAACCGACAACTAAAGAACAGGTAACTCACAACCAACTGCGAAAAACCTGCCCAAGCGAAATCAAATGTCTAATAAGTCACCTCCCAAGAAGAAAGGCCCCAGGACCAGATTGAATCCCAAAAGCATCTGCCGGAGGATGCCATAAATCTACTCTCGAAAGTACCCAATCTTGTGCTAACAAGCGGGCACGCCCGAACAGGTGGAAACTGGCCATACTGGCTCACTTCCCCAAAAAGGGGAAAAATCTGTCCAACCCGCACAACTACAGACCAATTAGTCTACTGAGCACACTAGGAAAACTTTTCGAAAAAGTAATACTCACACGACTCAACTACCAGCTAATTAGACAAAATATCTTAATTCCGGAACAGTTGGACTCAGAGCCAAACATTCAACAATCTTACAATTAATCAGAGCAACACAAACCAACACCTACGGTATTAACATAAACAAATCAACAGGTGCACTAATGCTCGACGTTGAACGAGCATTCGACAGAGTATGGCACGCGGGCCTACTAAAGAAACTCAAAATAATAAACATACACGACTCGCTAATCAAACTCAAGCGAACTACTTAAACAACAGAAAATTCCAATCCAGGGTGAACAATCACCTCTCAACGGAGCGGCCAATCAAAGCAGGAGTTCCACAAGGAATTTAGCTCGGGCCGACGTTATTTGATATATACATAAGCGCTATACCAAAAACCGCAAACACAAACCTATATATTTACGCTGATGACACAGCAATAACCACACAATCCGGCAAAACCGAATACATACACTGAACACTACAAAGCGCCCTCAATAATCTTGTGGATTGGCTCACAAAATTGCGCATTAAGGTAAATGCACGAAAAACACAAGTCATAATATCCACAAAACGCATCAACCACAGATTTCCCAAACACCAGCTATTGCCGCTCACTATTTTTGGAGACAACATTGAGTGGAAAGACATGGTAACCTGGTTAGGATTAAATATGGACCAAGGATTAACTTGGAAAAATCACATACAGCAAATACGGGGAAAAGCTAACACCCAATTGGGCAAGCTCTACCCACTCATCAATATTGATACCCAATTAAATCTAAATATGAGACTCTGCTGTACAAAACATTAAGACGTCCGATATTCACATATGCTGCACCAGTATGGGGATATGCCGCCATAACCTACATTAAAAGATTACAAAGATTCCAAAACAAGATCTTGCGCAGGATAGCCAAAGTACCTTACATAGCTACATCCGATTTACTGCATGAAGAGCTTAAAATGCACACAGTTGAAGAGTACATTAAGAAACTAACATACGATATGTACAAAAAATTACACCAGCATCATAACCCGCTAATAACAACATTAGGAAACTACGATAAAGAAAATAACAAACACAACAAATACCTATCCCTATTTGATAGAACAATATCCATTGATCACACTGATGAAATACAACACTTCCTTGACAATATCATTCAATCTTGACAAGGACACTGACAAAGGACTACTCCCCACTAAATACCCAACATTAATCTTTTTCTTCTTCTTCTTCTTCCTTTTGTTTCAGACCAGCGCGTTGCAGTGCCCTCAAGCCCATAGCATCTGCTGAGAAAGGGCCTTCCACCGTGATCGACATGGGCAGCGAATTTTGGGCCGCTGCATTATGGAGCCGATCACACAGACGACATTGGCAGCCTACAGGGACATCGAGATTGACGAACGCCAGAGAGCTGGATTCAAACGGACGAGTGCACAACTAAGACCGGCACAGGAAGCAACATTCCAACACACTATCATATATTATCCAATAACATTAACGCTATTATTATTCTGCATTTAAGTCTAGTACTAATGTAATACTAACTTAACTTAAGCTAAAATCATGACGAGCAGGCACTCCCTGAACACAGATACAAGTAGCATAAATACACAAGCATATTAGCCTAAGTTAACAACATGACTAACATGAACTCCCTGCACACACTCACAACATTAAAATATAAGCAACCACAAAATATACAATTTCATAACGCATGAATTTCTTTTGGTATTGTTCAGGTTTCATGGACAATCCCAGAATTAACAATTGACGCACTCAGCAAACATAGTCATACACATATTAATCGGGGTGCTATGCGGGACCCGACCGAGCATGAACTGCACGCTAAACACAGCAATATACAATTAACACATGGAGGGGTTTTTAGTGGGTATTCCGCGTCGGCAACTGTTTTTGAGGTTTTGTTCTAGTCAACGTAAAAATGGAGTACAAATTAAATGAACGACTCTTCCTTGCAAGCAATATTGGATTACGAATTCAATTACAGCTACTCAAAGGGCATACCAGTGAGAATTTGGTATTCGGAATCCTCCCCAAAGAAACACAATACTGGAACTGGTAAACAAGTTGGAAACAACTGGATCTCTGGTGAGTGAAAAAGGCAAAACTCGTTCATCTAGGCTTCCCACGGTTGTTGACGTAAGAGCAGACTGGATCAGTCACCCAAAAAAATCATTCAGACATTTGTCGCAGGAGACAGGGTACAGCTACTCAATGTGTCGGAGGGCTGTGAAAAGTGCAGGCCTAAAGGATATAGGATTAAGGTTGTCCATCAGTTACAGGAACCAGATTAAGGATAGAGGACTGAATTACTGTTGTTCGTTTCATTCGTTCATTGTGCAAAATCCTGCCACATTGTCCATCACATGGTTTACAGATGAAGCATGGTTCCATTTATCCGGCTATGTGAACTCGAATATCACAAGCTATTGGGACGGCGAAAATCCACATGTTATTCATGAAGCACCTATGCACCCAGTTAAAATCGGAGTTTGGTGCGCAATTTTTGTTTTTGAAAACAATGTGAACACTGCAGAGTACCGACGGATTTTCATGGAGTTTGCTGAGCAACTAGACGATATAGAGCTGAGTCAAGGATGTTTTCAACAGGACGGCGCTACGTGCTATACACCAAATGAATCCATGGCGCTAATTGCAAGTTTCTTTGCGGATCGGATAATTTCCGAGAACTTGAGGCCACCGAGATCTCCAGATTTGACATCGCCGGACTTCTTTCTATAGGGTTACATAAAAGGCAGGGTTTATGCCACACATCCCCAGACATTGGACGATCTGAAGCACAACATTACACAGGAGATTCAAGCTATTGACAACAGTCCTCCAGCGAGTGGCAAGTAACATGGAACGACGTGTTGAGTTGTACCTTATGCAGGATGGAGGACATTTTCAACGTTTGCCATAGAGGTAAATAATCTCCCAAAATTCCAAATAGCGTCTCTATTGCACTCTACATAATTGGCAGGACACCCTAACCAGTTGGCTACTGTATCATTTCAGGTATAATAAGTTGTCGCTAGCATATCTCGTTTTAAAACAATTAAAGAAATAAGTGTGTCAGCTCTTCATAAATCACCCTGTATATTTTATTGCTATAATGTTGATGTTAGATAGTCGAAAGTACTACTAACACATAATCGAAATGGTCGCTAATTTCATCAGTTGAAACGGTTAACGTTGTCTCAGATACATGCCTAAGTAATAAATCACTGCAATTTCTCTCAATAAATGCTTTTACAAGACTTTAGTGATGTTCTCGGAATAATAAGTTACATTTAATTTCATATAGTGAACATTTTATATTGATTTCAACATGCAAAAATCTATGGCTATATAATATGACAATGCCTTCCCTTACTTCAATAAAACCTCCCAAATACTCGTTAGATGAACTCTTTCTAATTATTATGTGGTCCAAAACAACCATCGTTGCGCTACAACACACCAGATCTACCTGTTGTCTCTGCTTTCCTTTTATTGAAGATCCTTGAAATAGCGTGTCTATTGCACTCTACATAATTGGCAGGGCGCCCTAACCAGCTGGCTACTGTATCAGAATACATGTGTATAAAACAGCGGGTGTATATCGGCAACGCCTTAGTAACTACTGGACTGCCAATCTTGCACTCATATGCCATGTTGGAACAACCAGTGAAACTCCATTGGAAACAGACGTTCATAGCAACCGGAAACCAGAAGTGGTTTTAGAAGCGTTAAGGATAGCAAAACTGGTGAATACACTACATGTATTTTCATATGGGAATAAACATACGAGTAAGGTTACAATGTTACCCACTGGTTTAAAACTTAGTTACCAGGTTCATGCAACAACAGTATTATGAGCAGTAGTATCGTGGGTTCGCTTTCGGTATCGGATTCGATTCCTGTTAATTAAACCTCCCTGATCTTGATATTATTTGTGATTTTCCAAGTCAATAGGAGAACACTGGGGTGTTTGATGTTCTGATCCGTTTTCCTGGAGTCACAGAGTTTCGTCATCGGAGTAGTAACTGTGAACTTGTTTGCTATTCAAGCGAGGTGACTACAGAAACAATGTACTGTGGCGTATATCAGCTCAGCTTTATTCAGAACTCGGTTAATATCGCAGGTTACGCCAGTACTTCTCCCAAGGTTTTGTATGTTTACATTTAGAAATGAGCTATGAATGTGGTACGGCTTTCACACTGGAACGTCACCATTTACGTTTTATGTAAATTAATAAATTAAGCGCAGTATCCATTACATTAAACACATTTGCAATGACTATTCCAAAATAAGTAAACTGCAATATAGCGGCTTCTCGCCACACCTTACATGTTCTATGAAACAGACAAGTTATTACCCATACAGTAATTACGGCACAATCCACCCCCCCTTTAACGACAATTAACATGCTGCGAATTTCCAGTGTGGGATAATTACCGTTCTGTAAGCGTTCGGTTGTCAATTTATTATGGCTCAGGCTCAAAAATAGAACACAGAAACCTTGGTTTAAAGTTTTAAAAAGAAATTTTGAATAACAGTCGAAGCGATTCTAAAATAAAAAACTGGCAGATTTACAGGCTGCATACTTAGCAAATCTCGCGAGAAGTTTCGCGAAGTAGCACATCAGCACGCTAGGAGAGAGAACGTTCTACCCCTCTGGCATGCCGTAAGCAAACCTTCTGCACAATAATTGCTCGCCACCACCTTCCTACCCAGCGGAATCGGCTGGCAAGAGAGAGGGAGCCTCTTACGTAAGTCAGGCTCACCAACAAGTCAGCTAACTTCCCTCTCACGAAACAAAGGCAAGAGGTCCAAACCGGCAAAAATGTGTTTATGCATATTTCATAGAAACGCAAAATTAAACATTTAGAAATACCAAAAAAATTGTAATATTTATATCATTTACAAATACTTTGATCTATCATTCTGTCATTCAAGAACAGAAGGCTAAGTTTTAACAGATAATGCCGTTCTCTGCTACAAATTTTGATGCTGCTATCTCGTAGTTGCATCAATTTAGATAACATTTAAGTTACCCTCTCTGTTTTATGTCACCATCTCGTAGTTCGTTCTTCGTCGACTCGTGCGCCAGCTGCTCTAGTGGTATAGCTATGAGTTCTTTATCTTAGGGTATGTTGGAGTGTATTTTGAAACGATAATACCAGTTTAGTGAACTGGTAAAGCTTAATGTTGACTAAAATGTCCAGCTTGAGAAGGGTCGTCGACGGTTCAATTTACGAATTAATTCATCTATAACAAAAATTAAGCGAAGCGTCAGTTGCCGTAAGGCGCAGAAGTGTTGCTTAGACAGATCCGTCTCAATAGTCGTTAAATTTTTAAGTGTGTAGCGCCGTTCATGTGCGCTACACACTTAAAAATTACACAATAGAGTAAGTCACACAAGAGTCAATCCCAGGAGAGTGACGAACACGTCCGAATCATTGAACGAATGTGTCACGTGTGTGTCTGATTTAGAATGCACGAACGTTTCTTAAATTAAGCTCCACCCATCTATGGATCTTCTCTTATTCTTTCCTACGCGAACCGATACTAAAATCCTACGTATGCATCTCTTACCTTGTTGCTAAGCTGTATCTTTCAGTTTTATAATTTACAGAATTACTACCTACGTGACTTTGCACACCTACTGAACTAAACCCTAACTGTATGATCTCTAAGCTAATGGATTCTATATTCGGCTGTTAATGTGTTAATGTCTATAATGTTTTCCATCTATGACTTGCTAATTACTTTTTTCTTTTTTAACAAATTTTTCAACTCTGGCTTATTACATTACACATTGATTTAATATACGGAAATTATTTATAGCAATTATTCCTTATCTTACTATAATTCCGTCATTTAAATATTTATATCTTCCCCTCAATAATTACGGTATCTAAATACCCCGTTACATTCGTTTCCTATTCTGAATAAAAGAATCTGATCACATGCCTTTCTCTACTCTTGTACAAACTATTTTTACAAACGCTTATTCTCCATATGCTTCATGTTAATCGAGATATCGAGATGTTAATCTTATTGCTAATTTTATTGTAGATGCAAGGGGAATTGGTAGGTTTTAAGCGATAGTCAAATATTTTAAGAGCTGGTTGCGATGTGGAGTATTTTATTCTCTTTGCATTACCAGCACAAAAAAATTAAGAGCTATAGATTTTAACTGTGCAGTAAACACACTGTAGTAATAGCACTGGAAAAATGTTTTTAACACACTGCCTAAATCCCTCGGTA
Organism: Deroplatys truncata; assembly: GCA_030765065.1. NCBI lineage: Eukaryota > Metazoa > Arthropoda > Insecta > Mantodea > Mantidae > Deroplatys > Deroplatys truncata. Next base: position 133,072,793 of record CM060978.1, read on the forward strand.
TGATCCCTTATAATACAAAATTGCAACTGCATTGCAGATTACTTTTACATCATCAATTACAACATCCTGCAGCCAAACCTCATCAGCGCACAAGTAAGGCGTATATGGTATAACACCATCATAATTTGAAATTGATTTTAAGTGAAAATCATTGCCTAAATGAAGAGTTTTATAATTACTTCAGAACTCCAAGCATCAATATTTATTACAGTTGAAAAACATAACGCCATCACCGGGTTGCTTGTGCATTGTGTGTTTTTAACCTCACCAAATATGTCGTTATTTTGGCTCAAGGTGCCAGCAAACACTTTGGCTACTTTCACGGAAAACAACAGTTAATATTAAAATGAAAACTGGTTCGTTTCATACTAGGCATTATGAAAAGTCTTAAAACGTAAACCAGTAAACAAAGAACAGAAACCAAAACAGAAACACCTGAAAATGGTACTATAACAAATAATGTATGAATAAATAAAATCAAAAAGCCCTTAAACCGTGGAAACAAAAAATATAAACTAAACAGGTACATTTAAAATGCTATTATAACGAACAATAAAATATGAATTAATAAAATGAAACGATCTTACGAAATTGCTTTAAATCAGCATTCCTTTGAAGCAAAATCCGATAGAAGATTCACAAAATTATAGCAGTTCGTTTATTTCTCAGTATAAAAAATATTTTACTATCGCTACTATGTTCCCCTTGTTTAGTATTTGCAAGGGCAATATAGAAATACAGTAGCCTTTAAGCATAAACATATCTCTTAATAGCTGGTTGCTATGTGCAGCAGCATTCTGTTTGCCACAGATTAATACTCTTTGCATATCCAAGACAAAGAAATGAATAACGAATTCCCATTTGAGAAAAAGTATAAATATTGGAAAATTTAAGGGAATCACAAGCAATATCTCGGAAATGGTTCACTCAACAGAAAAAAATGTATACGACATAAATTGTGTATTTTAACGCGATCTGCATTTTTTGTGTAGTAAAATTTTGTCTATCTCTTATGGTTTACCAGTTATGCAAAAGTCGTTCACATTGAAGAATACTTTTGGAGACATTCCCAGAAAATTCGAGATATACATTTCATTTGTCATGAAAATATCTTAAACATATGATACTTTAATCAAAATCGTTAGAGCCGTTTTTGAGAAAATTAAAATTTTTGAAAAATGTTCCATGTAAAGGGTAATCTGGGGTGGGATGATTTTCTTGAAAACCTTCGTGTCGCATCTCTGGAAGATACTGAACCTAAATACCAAGTTTGGTGTTTATCCGACTGTTTGTTTCTGAGTTATGCTGTTCACAGACGCACACACAGACACACACACGGACATGTTTTCAAAAATGTTTTTTTTGGATTCAGGGGGTTTCAAAACATATATTTCCGGTGAAATCTCGGTATCGAATATTTGGGTGGAATACAATACTTTCCCTACTTACTATACGTAGTAGAGAAAGTAAAAAAACAATACTTTTTTAACCAAATAAAGTTCTTACTTTAAATTTATCTGATCTGTCAGCAACTCTTTCAATTTTCATACATATTTTACAAATTTCTTCTTCTTTACAACTAACTATCATCTACAAGTATTTCAACAACTGTTGATAACTCTTATCTTCACAAAATAAATACAGTACTTCTTATGCTAAATGTTCTATGTATTTTACATTTTTATTTTTGCTTCTTTTGAATTTATATTGATTTCCAAGAGTCTTTGTTTTGGTATTTTATTGAAGCACTTCAATGGTTTGTTGTATTTACTTCACTTCACTTTCACTATGTTCTGCCCAAGACTAATTTTTACAATTTTGTACCTATTATTTAGTTACAGTCTTCAGAACCTTGTCTTCCACGTCATACATATTTATTATAATCATCTATAAATAAAATTGTATCCACAAATTCAATCATCCAAAGTTAGAAGTATACGACTGCATCCCTATGGACGAAGGAGTTACTTAAGCCAACGACCCATTAGTTCTCCATTTTTTGGCATCTTTTAACTCATGCGTTTGTTTTCCAAATTTAGATACAATTACTGCAGGACCCTTGTATATTAGTTCCATTCTTTTATTTCTCCGTTTTAATTACTTGATAACTCGTTACCTTTTACTAAAGCTAAATCGCCTATTTCAGGTTCCCGCTTATGTTTTCTTTCTTTCTTTCTTTCTTTCTTTTTTATTTTCGTTTCACGGTCATTTTCTTTATCTTTCAAAAGCAATCCTACCTTTATCTTCCTCATTTAGCGGATTTTATTTACGTTTATACTCTTAGGTACATTTTGAAACATTTGTTCTGGTTCCTTATCTAACACGAGTTTTATAGGTGCAAATCCTGTTGTGATATTTAACCAAATATTTACGATTCTTGTGAGTCAGTACACAAAGTAGATACGTGTATCTCTCAATAAGCATTCTGTTGGGTTACCAGACGGAAAATAGGATGAGCAATGATAAAATTTTATTCCATTATTTTTCAGTGCTTCACTTACTTCTATAAACTGTAGCATTGTGTACTTCTCGAGTAGCGAAAGAAATTGCTCGCGCCTTATACGAATATGGTTCAATAGCTGTCATTTGAAAGGAATGTGTGTGACATACGTTTCGCAAGCTTTTCTGAGAATCCTTCACGATAGTTCATCAAAAATTTAAATAATTCTTCCCTGTGTTCATCTAAATAATTCGCCTGCTTTACTCTTATTCTAAATACATTTTCTAAATCTTCACTGTTTTCACTATTATAGTATCTATTCACTGCCTGTTAACTGGAATTTTTAAAGGGATTTTCTATGGAATTTCCTCGTATACAGTTATCATCTACTTTGATTTCTTCATTTTTGCACTATTTCTCATTGATTTTCAAAATCAAATTCTTCTACATTTACTTCTGCTAGCTCTTATTTTAATATACGCTACAAAAAAAGCATCTTCCCTTATATCTTCCTCCTTTTGATCCCTTATTACTTGTTCTGATACGCTGTCCTCAATGAATGGTACTACAATAAATTCCCTCTCTGTGTCTAATTTTACAAATATATTTCAAAGCAAGGGGTTCCTATGCAATTATAACAGCTGTTATTAATCTTGGTACTACAAGAACAAAATTTCAAAAGCACAATTTCATTCACTTCCACACACTTGAAATTTCCTCTTTTGTTCTTCTTGCCAACAGCCATTGAACTAAAACTGCCACTTACCTGTAAAGACAATACTTTCATACTACCTTTTATCAAATCCTCATAAAAATTCTGTAAACACACTGTGTTTGCACCAGTTTGTATTTTTTCCCATTGATTCCTATTTGAAATGTCTCTATCTTTCTTAATCACCAATGTTTGCCCTCTGGAAACTCTAACTTCTGTGTACTTAACACAATCGTTATTTTTGTTGTTATTCCCAGTCCTTGCTGAAAAGCGTGTGATGGGCCGGCGGTTTCCTATATCCTGCTAATTGCACCTGTTCCTGCTAAACTACTATTCACATTTCTATTGTCACTCATCTGATTCTATTTTATATTATTTTTCTTGTCATTTCAACTGTTTTTGTCCTAATCTTTATCTATTGGTGAATATCTCCTACTTCTATTTCTATTCTCTTGTCTAAGCCATCTAAGTCGAAATTCGTAATTATTTTCCGATCTACAATATTCCTTACCTGAGTTATTCTACATCTAAACATTCCTCCCCTAGGCCTATCAAATCTTCCCATATTTATATAATTAACCTGAAAACGTCTACCTCTATTGTCTAAATTTCTATTTTGATGCTTCCTAACAAAACTATTTATGTGTCTGTTTTCCTTCTGTACTAGGATCTCTATATATAGTCCTAACGACATTTTGATTTCCATTTCTAAGAATATATTACCCTACCCGAAGAAATGTGAACTTTCCATTGCATTTCTTATTCTAAGGGCCGGTTACACCAACCGATTTTAAAAATACTCTTAACATATTTTTTGTTAACAAGGTGTTAAAAGTTTAACATACGGTTAAAACATTTACGTTTCATCAAGCTTTTACAGCGAATTGTTAGCTAAGATTTTGTTAATGTCAAAGACAACTGCGAACGCTACCTTTCGAGAATGCGGTGGCTGAGCTACACTGTTTCTGAACGTACTCCTATGCACTTTTGTCTACGTATCGCTGCGCTCTCTGTGTCAGTAGTCAACAACTATTTACATTCATGGCAATGCCCATGTTCATGTAATGTTCCCGATTGTTTGAGGTTAGAATAACGATGTCAACTGAAATAAATGTTTCGCCGTATGAAACGGGTTAATTAACATCTGGTTAATAAGTATAGACGTATTATCAAGTACGAAAAAGCTGACGTCTTATATTAAAGTATAAGATTGCAGCCTATCCACGAGTAATTTAATTGGAATGAACGCGTTTCTCTTAAGTCCAGTAAACAACTACGGCAACTTTATGTTAGCATAAAGTGCAGCACCGGAAACGTTAGATGCGAAGAGCGTTTGAGACGGTTTAAAACTGGTGGTGGACAGTGCATTGAAACTAAAGTGGACGAAAATGTGTTATCCAATTAATCAAGCAAACCCGAAAAAATACTGTTTGCTGTTTGAAGCAATTGCTTTGTAAACCTTCCGGATAAACCCACAAACGGTAGCTTTCGAAATACCAACATTATCATCCACGAGTAAATGAAAAATGTTAGTAGCATAAAATCTAAGTACCTAATTAACGTTTGTAGCATAGAAGAACGAGGCATGCTTCTGTTGGTAGTATTCTAACCTCTCGTATTTCACATAAAACTATGCTCTTAAACCCTTGGACAGTCTATATCGCTTTAAAAATTCCTCCTTTTGCAGGGTTTCAAATTTATTATGACATACGACTGCTCTTCTATTCGGAATGTCATTAAAAATGCCAATTGTAGCAAACTCACATCAACAGCTTGGTTTGCAGCAGCCATTTTTTAACTTCTAACATTTGTTAAACGCCTTAACACAGGGATATAGGAATGTTAACTTAACACCAACTTTAACACAATGTTAAAGTTAACATTGTTTGAGAACCGGAATTTGTCTTAACTTCAGTGTTAAATCAGTTTAACGTGTTAAAATTTAGCATCTGTTGGTGAAACTGGCCCTAAGGATTTTTATTTTCTGCCTCGGACTTTTGTTTGTTACTCTCGAGAGCTATCAGCAAATCAATCATTTCTAATGCGTTACTTGGTTTTGCTATTACTGGATAGTGCTGAATAGTTTCTGGAAAAGTGTGGTGACAGTCTTTATGAGATCTTTATCACTAATTTTTCTTATCTAACATTCTGTACTTCCTTGTTAATTTCATAAAATAATTAACCATTGATTAGTCAGTTCTCTGGTTATATTTCTAGTTATTGAATTCTAATCTAATGCTTGCTTGCAAAGTCATTGTCATTTACTTCAGTTATACCTAACCAAGATGCTAGATTTCTCCTTAAACATTTCCTAACGATGGTCATTTTGTACTCCTTCAATGTAAATTTTACAGCCAAATATTCCTGCAATTCTCTAATGAAATATTTCAGATCGTCTGAGTCCTCATTTTCTTATGGTTCTGATCTCTATTTCTCTGTACATTAGTTCATCTAGGTTCGCTACTGAAAGTACTTGCACCTTATTTGACAAAGAGATGTTCGCTAACACATTTTCTATCGCTTCGTCTCTTCCTGTTGGTTCATTTACTTTATTACAATTTGAATTTGGTATAGTTTTACTCATTCTTAACTTTTATAATGCAAATTTTATTTCTGTTACTTCTGTTCCTACATCCTTAACCTGATCAATGTTTCTAGCCTGTCTCTTAATGTCCCTTTCTGCTTTTTCATATCTATGTCTACTTTCCTCTAATTCTTCTCTATTTCCCTGGCCTGTTGCATTTCTTTGTTTGCTATTTCCTTTTCTATTTCAAATTTATTGGCTACTTCCTCCCTTAATTTTCTACTTTCTATCTCTAATTTCTCACTTACTTGTTTACAAATTTTCTTTTCAGATTTCCTTATTTCTTGGCTAATTTCTTTCCTAACAATTTCTATTTTGTGGACCAATATCGAAATTTGTAACCAATTACTAAAACAAATAATGCTACAAGTAACACCAAACAAGTGGCTTATCTTCCAAGAGAAAATTTACCTGACCAAATTCGATTTAAAGGATCTTATAAAGCACTGGTCTAAAATAATAGTATTTCTTATTCCTACAATGATTTTCTCTCCTAACTGTTCTGTTTTTATTGCTTCACTTTTTACATTGCTTATTTCGCCTCCAATTTCATCCTTGAATGTTTCTAATGCATGCTGTTGATTTTCTAGCTTTCTTTCCTAATTCTTGTCGAGTATTTTCTAATTTCTGATTATTACTCTCCATCTTTTTCTCTAGTCTCTGTTGAATACTTTCTAACTTGTTTCCTAGCTCTTGTTGACTATGTCCTAGTAATCTCCCAGCTTTTCCTCGAATACCTTTCCTAGATCTTCCCCTAATTTCTGTCGGCTTTTCTGACTTTCCAGCCTTATACTTTTTTAACATTTCCAGCATCACCCTGATATCGTTTCCTACCATTCATAAGTTATCTATTGTTTCTGCTTGACTTCTATTGTTTCCTGTCTCCGCTACTCTGTATCTGTTGACCATTTTCTTCTGTTTCTGTTACCGTAATTTGTACAATTTCTTGTCCACTACTACTTTCTCTTTCCTGAACTTCCAGTGTTTCTACTAAATTATTTAGGCTCTACATTCTTCTGCCCCTTAGCCGTATCTACATTAATCAACTGATACTGCACACCCAGTACCCTATTTGCTGCTGCTGTGTTTGAAGGGCTACCGTGTAGCTTCGGACCTTCTGTATATAGCCTCAGCTATTGCAGTTGGGGATCGTCTTCCTTCCTCCTCAAGCTGCTCGTTTACCGGCCTTGTTCCAATATGGCCTCCTCAGCTTCTGATGGTCCTCATTTCGAAGCTCCATGATGGTGCACCATTTTTGAAGCTTCAACTTTTGATGTCGCTACCTCATAGTTGCTCAATTTAGATAACATTTAACGTTACCTGCTCTGTAGAAGATTTTTATGACGTCGTCAACTGGTAGTTCGTTTTGCGTTGTCTCGTGCGCCTGCTGCTCTACTGGCATACCTATGAGTTCTTTATCTCAGGCATGCGCGAGGTTATTTCGAAAGGATAACACCAGTCTAGTTAGCTAATAAGTTTTAACGTTGACTAAAATGTTCGCTCTAAGAAAGGTCGCCGACTGCTGAATTTACGAATTAATTATTTCTATAACAATAATGAAGCGATGCGCAGGTTTCCGTAAGTCGCAGAAGGATCCCTCTCAATAGCCGCTAACTCTTTCTAATGTCGGCATGTTCATGTGCGCTACACACTTAAACATTACACAGAACAGTAAGCCACGAATCATTGCACGAATGTGCCACAAGTGTGTCTGTGATTGAATCCATTAACTTTTCTTAACTTACGCTCCGCTCAACTATAGCTCCCTACCAAAGTTCTTTCTTACACGGATCAACACTAAAATTCTACGTATGTGTCTCTTACCTTATTGCTAACCCGTACCTTTCACTTTTATAATTTATTGAATTGCTGCAATTGAATTGAGTTTGCAAACGCACCGAACTAAACCCTAACTGCATTCCAAGAATCTTTAAGCTAATGTGTTTATACTCGGCTGTTACTAATGTCTTCTATACAATGACTTGAGTAGTCATATCATGTATGTTTAAGCCCACAGAGAGATGCCGACAAGCGATAAGGTTCTTTGTTCTACGCCGACAAGCCCCGCCCCCTCTCTTTGAGGGCTTACATGCCGCCAGGTCTCGTATCGTTAGGCCCCGCCCCCTCTAGCTTTGTGTGCTTACCTAATGCCGACAGTGTCTGTGCTAACAGGTCCTACCCCCTCCCCCATGCGTTCTACTGTGGCGTCCTGTCTTGAGGGAATTGTTTTCTCGAGGCCTGCCGCCCCTCGGCAAATTAATTAGGTAATGTTCGTCAAACATTTTTTATGACTACTAATGCACGCATATCTAAGGCTCCTCGAGCAATTAAGTTTTTTGAATAATGAATTGTTGACTCGAGCGTGAGTATAAGTAGTCTGCTCACGGGAACAGTCTGTAATGTAATGAAAACACTGCAGCCTTCTTCTATCTGGGGAAAGCGCTTGTCCATTAGCTGACCATGTTAGACGCTTTCACAGCATTAATAGACTTTTAAGTTTGCATTCCGGATCTGTTTACGTACATTAGCGAACAACATCCTACTTCTGCCTGATGGTAACGGTGACCTACATTAGCTGACAACGTTAGACGCTTTCACCACATTAGCGAACAAGGTCAGTAATTGTTTTTCTAAGTGCTCTGCACAACTCTCACCGCTTCAGCTTTAGCGGGGGAAATGATATAAAAAGCAGCAGCTTCTCCAATGATTTTCACAGAATCGTAAGAACACTGCGATCTAAGCACGCTGCAAACTTTATTCTTTCAACGTGGAAATTACATCGAACATCATGTCTGGTAAGTTGTATCACCAATTCATCTTCATTAAAAAGTTAACTTATTACTTAGTACATTTAACTTATATTTGCGTTTTTGTTTTTAATGACGGCCCTTTATTTGTAAATAGCTGAGTATTCTAAAAGTTAATAGCTAGACAGTTGAATTTTTTCTGAAATGTGAACAGTTTAGTTAAGTATTCATTTTAGACAAGCTTATTCTACATTTAATAGCTAACTGCGCGAATTCTCAAAAAATGTGAACAATTTAGTTAAGTATTCATCTTGTTGAGTAATTATTATTCCAGATATTTAAATACAGGGTTTCACAGAGTGAATTATATTCCTTTCTAGACAAAATACAATTACTTGATTACCCTACGATTCGAATAAAGAATGTTCTGTATAAATATTCTTCCGAGGGTAAGCGGCGGTATTCGATCCGGGGACTTCATGTTTGCATGCATTGATCGAACATTCATCAGTTAATGTTTCATTCCTCTTGTGCATTTTATTTAGTGAAAACTTCCAGTCTGTTTCCATCACATTAAAATTAACGTTTTTGCTTTAGAATATTACAAAAAGTCTGTTGCGCGAATCATTCACTCTAACAAAGTAAATGTTTACATTATATTAAAACATTTAAATCGGAAAATATAGTACTTAATGAACTTCATTAGTGAATCAGAACCTCAATTATATTTACACATATTATCATTTTTATTATTATATTATACAGAAAAAACTTAATAATTTTGTAACTTTCAAATAAATGAAATTTAGTTATGCAACACATTCTCTAATAAAGAATATGTTTTTTCCTCTTCCTAATGCAGAAAGTTTGACATCTCAACTTAACACATTGGCTGAGGGTAGCATTTACCCGACCGTTCAAAGACTACAAGATCTTCAGCCAGAGGAGCCTTATAATATAAAATCCATAAGAAAAATTGATACGAGATACGGTGCTAGAGTGGTTGCAGTTTTAGACAATAAGCAAGTGTTTCTTCCGACAAGATATTCAACCCTAACAAGCCAACAGTTGGATGAAATGCCAGGAAAGTTTCAAATGGTATATCATGGTGTAGTACCATCCGGCAAGTTTAAGACATGTAAATTGTCTTTTCTTCCTGTTAAGGTTTGTAGAAATAATTCAGCTATCCTTTCAAAGCTTCATTTAGAGTTACATTTGTTGAGTTTATAAATTCACACTTCACTAGGATAACATTCATCTAAAGTATACATCACTGTGTAAATAACGCTTAGGATGTAGTCTGGGCGAGGACCTGCAGAAAGAAGTTTAATAGTCTATTCACTGATTCTTTACCTCAAAGCAGATACCTACAGCAAGTTGCAAATAATTTCCATTAGAGTAGCAGTTGTCAAAGCATGGATCACTGTATAAAAACAAATATGTGTAAATAATGTCTAGATTGTAGTCTGAGTGATTTCGTGCAGAAAGAAGTTTAATACCCCATTGCATTGATTCTCCGCATCGAAGTATATACCTACAACAAGCTACAAATAATGTGAATGTTTGTTACAGGAATGTCCAGATGAATGTAAATGAAGAGGAAGAATGAGATAGCTTAAAACAACATGAACAGAAATGTGATAGGAACATTCTCAACATGAAGAATTGCAGCACCGTCCAGCATGGAACATTCGAGTGTGTAGAATATAGCAATAATATATAAATTATGTACTCATTATTACTGCTATACCTGCCAATACCATTTATTTCATAAATAATTTCATAATTGTTTAAAGAAGAATGTGTTATCTTAAAACATTGATGCTACATGAAATCTAAACAAAAAAATTATTGAACTGTTACTGAAAGAGACTTGAATAAATGGGAATCTAGAAGCCACAACCATCTTAATATTGGACTGTATGATAGAAGGTGTATATAAAGATTAATAAAAACGAGGGCTATGTAATATAAACAACATTTATTTTTTATAAAACATTATCCTATTACATTCCTTCACAAAAAAACCCGAACATATTTCCTAAAGACAAAAGTGATAGTCTAGACCTTCTAAACATGCAGTTATAGGGGGAAGGGATGCTCTCCTGAAACATTAGGTCTCTAGACAGAAGCATTTATAGGGGAGAGATAGGGAATACCAGGGCTGATGCTAGGCTAGTCAGATGCTAAAGGAGGGAGGGATATGCTTTATACGAGAGAGATAGGGAATACAAGGAAAGATGCTATACTAAACAGGACTTGAAGGGTAGAATATGGGCGATATAGCGAACCGAGGAGAGGTATTAGGATAGGAGTTTTGAATGATGGAGTAGGTGTTTATATGCGAGAGATAGGGAATACGAGGGTCGATGCTAGGCTAGACGGTGTTGAATGAGGGAATGCATCTTATATGAGAGAGGTAGGGGAATATGAGATGAAGTGCTAGGCTAGTCGGGAAGGTCTGAATGAGAGAGTATACGTCTATATGGGAAAAGATAGGGAAAACGAAGGTAGGTGCCAGGTTGAGAGAGTCTTTAAGGAGGAAAATGCATTTATATGAGAGCGGTAGGGTATACGAGGAGAGGTGCTAGTCTCGACATGGTTTGAGGATTAGAGTATACGTTTATATGGGAGAAATATGGAAAACGGGAGAGATACAAGGATAGACAGAGATTGAAGGAGGAGGAATGTAGGTTTATACTGTAATATAGAGAGCAATTCGATTATAAAACTTTTCTCATCCAGCCTTACAACACTTTTATATACTTATTTTCTAAACCTTACAAACTTTATATTTGTTAAACAGTAGTGCGCGAGACGGAGAGGGACAAACAGTATATCGGTTTACAGTGAAGTATACGTCCTAACCTATTCCCAGCTTGTTTGTTCTGGATGTTCTCATTGTCTATCATCTAACGTAACCACGTAACAAGACGTAACACAGGAAATCATACATATGGCACATTAAAAAAAAATAAAGGTATATATAATGAAACATAAACAAGTAGACAGAGGGTCATCGATACATAGAAAACCAGGAGTTGTATGTACTGAGACCATAGATTATAATAGGCAAACAACAAAGAAGTGAATTTATAGTGTAAATAGCCTAATATTTTCAAATATTATTATAGTCTAAAAGTATATAACTTAATTATGTATCGAGTACTGAGAAATAAACGTTATTCATTATTCACTAATCTCAGATCACTGCAATTGTATTGAATCAATTCACAATTGCTAATGCCATTCAACTTTCATTTGTCTCTGATACATAAACAAATTGCAAAATGGAGAAGGACGAAAGTAATAAAAAAGACTCAGGCAGCAAATTTTAAGAAAGAAGAGAAAGATATATGACCGACATTGTTTTAGAACACAAATTAGTGTTGAAAATAAAATGACTGATAGCTCTGCTAAGCGTAAGGAAGAGACATGGAAATAAATTGCAAATGAGTACAATTCTAGGAAGATCATCCAGTGTGAATGAAAATCCCTGAAATGATATTATGAGAACATAAAGAAAAGAATGAAGCAAGCAAATGCCATTGACAAGGTACGATTGTACAAAACTGGAGGCGTATGTATGTACAGCCTTTATTAGACAATAGTAGCCAAATAACAATTGTTGCTCTTCTATTCAATCGCCAATGAGTTTGATGATGAAGTTGGATTCCATTCAGAAGTAATCACCACAGTGAAGGACATTGAAATAGTAAATCCAGATCCAACATGTCCTTCAGCAATTTTAATAACAGGTAAGGAATTTGAAGAAAGAGAAAGTGTAAAGGTGGCGTCTGCAGTTCCCATACAGAACTTTCAACTCCATTGCCTGAAAAGAACAAAGATGGCATAAGAGAGGGTTTTTATGAGAGGAGGCTTGAGTGTTTGGAAGAAGAGTACACAGTGAAAATGAAGATCTTGAAATTGGAACTAGAAATGAAAGAATCTCAGAAAAATTAAGCGTTGTTAATAACTTATACAACCATAAATATATTACAAAAAAGTAATGAAACAGGCAAGGAATAATATGGATAAAGAAACTGTTAAGCAGATCTACTACGCTTTCATTTATTTGCACATACTCAAAGTATGGAATTACACTTTCGGGAAATATTGCAGAAATAGACATGAAAAAAGATATTTACGCAAAAAATAAAAAAAGGACTTAGAATATTAGAAAAAGAAGATAAACAACATTCATGTAACCAATTTTTAAAAATCAGTTTACCTGAATACCTGTAAAAAACATATCACTTTACAAAAAGTAATGCAGACAACATTTATTTTTATAAACATTATCCTATTACATTCCTTCACAAAAAACCATACATATTTCCTAAAGGCAAAGGTGATAGTCTAGACATTCTAAACACTCAGTTATATAATCATATACATCACACAGAAAGAGACATGCATTATCAGTAAAAAAACTAAACATCTCAACAATGTCTGAATGATGTATTTTATAAGTACAAGTTTTTGATATTTCAAAGTTCCTGTTAACCATGGTCGTAATTGATTAACACAATTTCTCAATCCTGTCATGCTATAACTTTAGAAGCTTTCAGCTTACTTATAATTTCCTCAATCTCTTGTGTGTGACTATTATTACCAGCGTCCCTCGACGCAATTAGTAACCTCAATATATTTACTAGTCTATTTGGATTTTCAAGCGTTGATATCACTGAATCATCATCATATGAAGATTTCATATTCTCGCAACTTCCGATGTATCCAGATTTTCCACCAACAGTAGTCTCCAGTGAAGGACAGAGGCTTGATCCGGTATAACATCCCCCTCTATACATCTTCGGATCTTCGAGTGTAGGAGAGAGAGTCGATTCAGTATAACATGTTGCTCTATGAAACTTAAATCTTGACAAAGAACGATTCTTAAAAATCCGCCCGCATACACAGCATCTAATAACGCGTCTTCCTCCATGTGTAATGTATGAAAAATTGAGTTTCTCATTCGTTAGTTGCACAGATTTTCTCGGGCAGTAGCTTATGCTACAACTAAAAGAAATTAAATGAATACGTGAATGCTAACGCTCGAAGGAATTAAAAGCGAATGAATGAATTCATAACACGCAACTATGTATATATCCAGGATGAGGACGACGGAGGGAATTGCGATCAATGCATAGCAGGGGGAAAGGATACTCTCTTGAAACATTAGTCATCTAGACAACTATTGTTCACGGAGCCCGTAGACGTCAGGTTGAATGGGACAGACCTCAGGTTCAAATCTTTAAGGGTACGGACCCCCGCCTTTTGCCTGTCATGTATACTAAACTATCCTAATAGCGTAACATTACGTTACAACGACACGTAACCAGAAAAAAGGATGCTCTCTGGGAACATTCGTGAAAAGGGATGCTCTCTGGAAACAATAGTCATCCACACAACGGATTGTCCCTAACATTTCCAGATTTCGGACCGTTCAACATCGTGACGCGCTCCTGTCATCTACATTTCAACAAAATTTTACCTCCTGAATTAGTTTGGTGCTCTGTATAGAACTGCACAACTTGCATTACGCTGCGTGTCCTTAGCGTTTCCAGCTCCTGAATCGTTCCAGCTAGTGGAATGCCTCTACCATCTTCATGTCAACGATCTGTTACTCTGAATTAAAGTTTGGTGATCTGTATAGACCTGTACAACATGCATCACGTATGTAACAACATGATCACGCTATGTAACAACATGATCACGCTATGTAACAACCTGATCACGCTATGTAACAACATGTTCACGCTATGTAACAACCTGATCACGCTATGTAACAACATGATCTCGCTATGTAACAACATGATCACGCTATGTAACAACCTGATCACGCTATGTAACAACATGTTCACGCTATGTAACAACATGATCACGCTATGTAACAACCTGATCACGCTATGTAACAACATGCATTACGCTATGTAACAGACTCATCACGCTATGTAACAACCTGATCACGCTATGTAACAACATGATCACGCTATGTAACAACATGATCACGCTATGTAACAGACTCATCACGCTATGTATCAACCTGATCACGCTATGTAACAACCTGATCACGCTATGTAACAACCTGATCACGCTATGTAACAACATGTTCACGCTATGTAACAACATGTTCACGCTATGTAACAACATGATCACGCTATGTAATAACCTGATCACGATATGTAACAACATGATCACGCTATGTAACAACATGATCGCGCTCTGTAACAACATGATCACGCTATGTAACAACACGATACGCTATGTAACAACACGATCACGCTATGTAACAACATGATCACGCTATATAACAACATGATCACGCTATGTAACAACATGATCACGCTATGTAACAACATGATCACGCTATATAATAACATGATTACGCTATGTAACAACATGATTACGCTATGTAACAACACGATCACGCTATGTAACAACAGGATCACGCTATGTAACAACACGATCACGCAATGTAACAACACGATCACGCTATGTAACAGCATGTTCACGCTACGTAACAACATGATCACGCTACGTAACAACATGATTACGCTATGTAACAACATGATTACGCTATGTAACAACATGATTACGCTATGTAACAACATGAATACTCTATGTAACAACCTGAGCACGCTATGTAACAACACGATCACGCTATGTAACAACATGTTCACGCTATGTAACAACATGTTCACGCTATGTAACAACATGATCACGCTATGTAACAACATGATCACGCTATGTAACAAACGGATCACGCTATGTAACAACATGATCACGCTATGTAACAACCTGAGCACGCTATGTAACTCGATCACGCTATGTAACAACACGATCACGCTATTTAACAACACGACCACGCTATGTAACAACATGATCACGCTATGTAACAACATGTTCACGCTATGTAACAACATGACCACGCTATGTAACAACCTGATCACGCTATGTAACAACATAATCACGCTATGTAACAACATGATCACGCTATGTAACAACATGATCACGCTATGTAACAACCTAATCACGCTATGTAACAACCCGATCACGCTATTTAACAACATGATCACGCTATGTAACAATCTGATCACGCTATGTAACAACATGATTACGCTATGTAAATAGGGTGGATCATTTAAGTTGAGGCTATACAATATATCCAAAACTAAGCGTTGTAGAAAGAAGTGTCTTTAATAAAACTTGCTTGATATTATGGCGAATGTAAATGCAGCTAGTCGTATTTTGTTTGGAGGACCTTATGAGGGTCATTTTGGGTCAATTTATTTTTTTTTAAATGGGAACCTACAATTAGTGTCAATTTAAAAACACCCTGAAATGACCATCACAACGTCCTCCAAACAAAATACGACTAGCTGCATTTACTTTCGCCATATCAAGCAAGTTTTATTAAAGACATTTCTTTCTACAACGCTTAGTTTTGGATATATTGTATAGCCTCAACTTAAATGGTCCACCCTATTTACATAGCGTGATCATGTTGTTACATAGCGTGATCAGATTGTTACATAGCGTGATCATGTTGTTACATAGCGTGATCATGTTGTTACATAGCGTGATCATGTTGTTACATAGCGTGATCAGGTTGTTACATAGCGTGATCATGTTGTTACATAGCGTGATCATGTTGTTACATAGCGTGATCATGTTGTTACATAGCGTGATCATGTTGTTACATAGCGTGATCAGGTTGTTACATAGCGTGATCAGTTTGTTACAGTGTGATCCTGTTGTCACATAGCGTGATCATGTTACATAGCGTGAACATGTTACATAGCGTGAACATGTTGTTACATAGCGTGATCGTGTTGTTACATAGCGTGATCGTGTTGTTACATAGCGTGATCGTGTTGTTACATAGCGTGAACATGTTGTTACATAGCGTGAACATGTTGTAACATAGCGTGATCGTGTTGTTACATAGCGTGATCGTGTTGTTACATAGCGTAATCATGTTGTTACATAGCGTAATCATGTTGTTGCATAGCGTAATCATGTTGTTACATAGCGTGATCGTGTTGTTACATAGCTTGATCGTGTTGTTACATAGCGTGATCGTGTTGTTACATAGCGTGATCGTGTTGTTACATAGCGTGATCATGTTGTTACAGAGCGCGATCGTGTTGTTACAGAGCGCGATCATGTTATTACATAGCGTGATCATGTTGTTACATAGCGTGATCATGTTGTTACATAGCGTGATCATGTTGTTACATAGCGTGATCATGTTGTTACATAGCGTCATCAGGTTATTACATAGCGTGATCATGTTGTTACATAGCGTGATCATGTTGTTACATAGCGTGATCAAGTTGTTACATAGCCTGATGAGTCTGTTACATAGCGTGATCATGTTGTTACATAGCGTGATCATGTTGTTACATAGCGTGATCATGTTGTTACATAGCGTGATCAGGTTGTTACATAGCGTGATGAGTCTGTTACATAGCGTAATGCATGTTGTTACATAGCGTGATCAGGTTGTTACATAGCGTGATCATGTTGTTACATAGCGTGAACATGTTGTTACATAGCGTGATCAGGTTGTTACATAGCGTGATCATGTTGTTACATAGCGTGATCATGTTGTTACATAGCGTGATCAGGTTGTTACATAGCGTGAACATGTTGTTACATAGCGTGATCAGGTTGTGACATAGCGTGATCATGTTGTTACATAGCGTGATCATGTTGTTACATAGCGTGATGCATGTTGTACAGGTCTATACAGATCACCAAACTTTAATTCAGAGTAACAGATCGTTGACATGAAGATGGTAGAGGCATTCCACAAGCTGGAACGATTCAGGAGCTGGAAACGCTAAGGACACGCAGCGTAATGCAAGTTGTGCAGTTCTATACAGAGCACCAAACTAATTCAGGAGGTAAAATTTCGTTGAAATGTAGATGACAGGAGCGCGTCACGATGTTGAACGGTCCGAAATCTGGAAATGTTAGGGACAATCCGTTTTGTGGATGACTATTGTTTCCAGAGAGCATCCCTTTTCACGAATGTTCCAGAGAGCATCCTTTTTTCTGGTTACGTGTCGTTGTAACGTAATGTTACGCTATTAGGATAGTTTAGTATACATGACAGGCAATAGGCGGGGGTCCGTACCCTTAAAGATTTGAACCTGAGGTCTGTCCCATTCAACCTGACGTCTACGGACTCCGTGAACAATAGTTGTCTAGATGACTAATGTTTCAAGAGAGTATCCTTTCCCCCTGCTATGCATTGATCGCAATTCCCTCCGTCGTCCTCATCCTGGATATATACAAAGTTGCGTGTTATGAATTCATTCATTCGCTTTTAATTCCTTCGAGCGTTAGCATTCACGTATTCATTTAATTTCTTTTAGTTTTAGCATGAGCTACTGCCCGAGAAAATCTGTGCAACTAACGAATGAGAAACTCAATTTTTCATACATTACACATGGAGGAAGACGCGTTATTAGATGCTGTGTATGCGGGCGGATTTTTAAGAATCGTTCTTTGTCAAGATTTAAGTTTCATAGAGCAACATGTTATACTGAATCGACTCTCTCGCCTACACTCGAAGATCTGAAGATGTATAGAGGGGGATGTGATACCGGATCAAGCCTCTGTCCTTCACTGGAGACTACTGTTGGTGAAAAATCTGGATACATCGGAAGTTGCGAGAATATGAAATCTTAATATGATGATGATTCAGTGATATCAACGCTTGAAAATCAAATAGACTAGTAAATATATTGAGGTTACTAATTGCGTCGAGGGACGCTGGTAATAATAGTCACACACAAGAGATTGAGGAAATTATAAGTAAGCTGAAAGCTTCTAAAATTATAGCATGACAGGATTGAGAAATTGTGTTAATCAATTACGACCATGGTTAACAAGAACTTTGAAATATCAAAAACTTGTACTTATAAAATACATCATTCAGACATTGTTGAGATGTTTAGTTTTTTTACTGATAATGCATGTCTCTTTCTGTGTGATGTATATATTTATATAACTGAGTGTTTAGAATGTCTAGACTATCACCTTTGCCTTTAGGAAATATGTATGGTTTTTTGTGAAGGAATGTAATAGGATAATGTTTATAAAAATAAATGTTGTCTGCATTACTTTTGTAAAGTGATATGTTTTTTACAGGTATTCAGGTAAACTGATTTTTAAAAATTGGTTACATGAATGTTGTTTATCTTCTTTTTCTAATATTCTAAGTCCTTTTTTTATTTTTTGCGTAAATATCTTTTTTCATGTCTATTTCTGCAATATTTCCCGAAAGTGTAATTCCATACTTTGAGTATGTGCAAATAAATGAAAGCGTAGTAGATCTGCTTAACAGTTTCTTTATCCATATTATTCCTTGCCTGTTTCATTACTTTTTTGTAATATATTTATGGTTGTATAAGTTATTAACAACGCTTAATTTTTCTGAGATTCTTTCATTTCTAGTTCCAATTTCAAGATCTTCATTTTCACTGTGTACTCTTCTTCCAAACACTCAAGCCTCCTCTCATAAACACCCTCTCTTATGCCATCTTTGTTCTTTTCAGGCAATGGAGTTGAAAGTTCTGTATGGGAACTGCAGACGCCACCTTTACACTTTCTCTTTCTTCAAATTCCTTACCTGTTATTAAAATTGCTGAAGGACATGTTGGATCTGGATTTACTATTTCAATGTCCTTCACTGTGGTGATTACTTCTGAATGGAATCCAACTTCATCATCAAACTCATTGGCGATTGAATAGAAGAGCAACAATTGTTATTTGGCTACTATTGTCTAAGAAAGGCTGTACATACATACGCCTCCAGTTTTGTACAATCGTACCTTGTCAATGGCATTTGCTTGCTTCATTCTTTTCTTTATGTTCTCATAATATCATTTCAGGGATTTTCATTCACACTGGATGATCTTCCTAGAATTGTACTCATTTGCAATTTATTTCCATGTCTCTTCCTTACGCTTAGCAGAGCTATCAGTCATTTTATTTTCAACACTAATTTGTGTTCTAAAACAATGTCGGTCATATATCTTTCTCTTCTTTCTTAAAATTTGCTGCCTGAGTCTTTTTTATTACTTTCGTCCTTCTACATTTTGCAATTTGTTTATGTATCAGAGACAAATGAAAGTTGAATGGCATTAGCAATTGTGAATTGATTCAATACAATTGCAGTGATCTGAGATTAGTGAATAATGAACAACGTTTATTTCTCAGTACTCGATACATAATTAAGTTATATACTTTTAGACTATAATAATATTTGAAAATATTAGGCTATTTACACTATAAATTCACTTCTTTGTTGTTTGCCTATACTAATCTATGGTCTCAGTACATACAACTCCTGGTTTTCTATGTATCGATGACCCTCTGTCTACTTGTTTATGTTTCATTATATATACCTTTATTTTTTTTAATGTGCCATATGTATGATTTCCTGTGTTACGTCTTGTTACGTGGTTACGTTAGATGATAGACAATGAGAAGATCCAGAACAAACAAGGTGGGAATAGGTTAGGACGTATACTTCACTGTAAACCGATATACTGTTTGTCCCTCTCCGTCTCGCGCACTACTGTTTAACAAATATAAAGTTTGTAAGGTTTAGAAAATAAGTATATAAAAGTGTTGTAAGGCTGGATGAGAAAAGTTTTATAATCGAATTACTCTCTATATTACAGTATAAACCTACATTCCTCCTCCTTCAATCTCTGTCTATCCTTGTATCTCTCCCGTTTTCCATATTTCCCCCATATAAACGTATACTCTAATCCTCAAACCATGTCTAGACTAGTACCTCTCCTCGTATACCCTACCGCTCTCATATAAATGCATTTTCCTCCTTAAAGACTCTCTCAATCTAGCACCTACCTTCGTTTTCCCTATCTTTTCCCATATAGACGTATACTCTCTCATTCAGACCCTCCCGACTAGCCTAGCACTTCTCCTCATATTCCCCTACCTCTCTCATATAAGATGCATTCCCTCATTCAACACCGTCTAGCCTAGCATCGACCCTCGTATTCCCTATCTCTCGCATATAAACACCTACTCCATCATTCAAAACTCCTATCCTAATACCTCTCCTCGGTTCGCTATATCGCCCATATTCTACCCTTCAAGTCCTGTTTAGTATAGCATCTTTCCTTGTATTCCCTATCTCTCTCGTATAAAGCATATCCCTCCCTCCTTTAGCATCTGACTAGCCTAGCATCAGCCCTGGTATTCCCTATCTCTCCCCTATAAATGCTTCTGTCTAGAGACCTAATGTTTCAGGAGAGCATCCTTTCCCCCTATAACTGCATGTTTAGAAGGTTAGACTATCACTTTTGTCTTTAGGAAATATGTTCGGGTTTTTTTGTGAAGGAATGTAATAGGATAATGTTTTATAAAAAATAAATGTTGTTTATATTACATAGCCCTCATTTTTATTAATCTTTTTATACACCTCATATCATACAGTCCAATATTAAGATAGTTCTGGCTTCTAGATTCCCATTTATTCAAGTCTCTTTCAATAATAGTTCAATAATTATTTTGTTTAGATTTCATGTAGCATCAATGTTTTAAGATAATACATTCTTCTTTAAACAATTATGAAATTATTTATGAAATCAATGGTATTGGCAGGTATAGCAGTAATAATGAGTACATAATTTATATATTATTGCTATATTCTACACACTCGAATGTTCCATGCTGGACGGTGCTGCAATTCTTCATGTTGAGAATGTTCCTATCACATTTCTGTTCATGTTGTTTTAAGCTATCTCATTCTTCCTCTTCATTTACATTCATCTGGACATTCCTGTAACAAACATTCACATTATTTGTAGCTTGTTTTAGGTATATACTTCGTAGCGGAGAATCAATGCAATGGGGTATTAAACTTCTTTCTGCACGAAATCACTCAGACTACAATCTAGACATTATTTACACATATTTGTTTTAATACATGATGCATGCTTTGACAACTGCTACTCTAATGGAAATTATTTGCAACTTGCTGTAGGTATCTGCTTTGAGGTAAAGAATCAGTGAATAGGCTATTAAACTTCTTTCTGCAGGTCCTCGCCCAGACTACATCCTAAGCGTTATTTACACAGTGATGTATACTTTAGATGAATGTTATCCTAGTGAAGTGTGAATTTATAAACTCAACAAATGTAACTCTAAATGAAGCTTTGAAAGGATAGCTGAATTATTTCTACAAACCTTAACAGGAAGAAAAGACAATTTACATGTCTTAAACTTGCCGGATGGTACTACACCATGATATACCATTTGAAACTTTCCTGGCATTTCATCCAACTGTTGGCTTGTTAGGGTTGAATATCTTGTCGGAAGAAACACTTGCTTATTGTCTAAAACTGCAACCACTCTAGCACCGTATCTCGTATCAATTTTTCTTATGGATTTTATATTATAAGGCTCCTCTGGCTGAAGATCTTGTAGTCTTTGAACGGTCGGGTAAATGCTACCCTCAGCCAATGTGTTAAGTTGAGATGTCAAACTTTCTGCATTAGGAAGAGGAAAAAACATATTCTTTATTAGAGAATGTGTTAATTATTAAGTTTTTTCTGTATAATATAATAATAAAAATGATAATATGTGTAAATATAATTGAGGTTCTGATTCACTAATGAAGTTCATTAAGTACTATATTTTCCGATTTAAATGTTTTAATATAATGTAAACATTTACTTTGTTAGAGTGAATGATTCGCGCAACAGACTTTTTGTAATATTCTAAAGCAAAAACGTTAATTTTTAATGTGATGGAAACAGACTGGAAGTTTTTACTAAATAAAATGCACAAGAGGAATGAAACATTAACTGATGAATGTTCGATCAATACATGCAAACATGAAGTCCCCGGATCGAATACCGCCGCTTACCCTCGGAAGAATATTTATACAGAACATTCTTTATTCGAATCGTAGGGTAATCAAGTAATTGTATTTTGTCTAGAAAGGAATATAATTCACTCTGTGAAACCCTGTATTTAAATATCTGGAATAATAATTACTCAACAAGATGAATACTTAACTAAATTGTTCACATTTTTTGAGAATTCGCGCAGTTAGCTATTAAATGTAGAATAAGCTTGTCTAAAATGAATACTTAACTAAACTGTTCACATTTCAGAAAAAAATCAACTGTCTAGCTATTAACTTTTAGAATACTCAGCTATTTACAAATAAAGGGCCGTCATTAAAAACAAGAACGCAAATATAAGTTAAATGTACTAAGTAATAAGTTAACTTTTTAATGAAGATGAATTGGTGATACAACTTACCAGACATGATGTTCGATGTAATTTCCACGTTGAAAGAATAAAGTTTGCAGAGTGCTTAGATCGCAGTGTTCTTACGATACTGTGAAAATCATTGGAGAAGCTGCTGCTTTTTATATCATTTCCCCCGCTAAAGCTGAAGCGGTGAGAGTTGTGCAGAGCACTTAGGATAACAATTACTGACCTTGTTCGCTAATGTGGTGAAAGCGTCTAACGTTGTCAGCTAATGTAGGTCACCGTTACCATCAGGCAGAAGTAGGATGTTGTTCGCTAATGTACGTAAACAGATCCGGAATGCAAACTTAAAAGTCTATTAATGTGGTGAAAGCGTCTAACATGGTCAGCTAATGGACAAGCGCTTTCCCCAGATAGAAGAAGGCTGCAGTGTTTTCATTACATTACAGATTGTTTCCGTGAGCAGACTACTTATACTCACGCTCGAGTCAACAATTCATTATTCAAAAAACTTAATTGCTCGAGGAGCCTTAGATATGCGTGCATTAGTAGTCATAAAAAAATGTTTGACGAACATTAC
Organism: Deroplatys truncata; assembly: GCA_030765065.1. NCBI lineage: Eukaryota > Metazoa > Arthropoda > Insecta > Mantodea > Mantidae > Deroplatys > Deroplatys truncata. Next base: position 133,096,127 of record CM060978.1, read on the forward strand.
CTAATTAATTTGCCGAGGGGCGGCAGGCCTCGAGAAAACAATTCCCTCAAGTCAGGACGCCACAGTAGAACGCATGGGGGAGGGGGTAGGACCTGTTAGCACAGACACTGTCGGCATTAGGTAAGCACACAAAGCGAGAGGGGGCGGGGCCTAACGATACGAGACCTGGCGGCATGTAAGCCCTCAAAGGGAGGGGGCGGGGCTTGTCGGCGTAGAACAAAGAACCTTATCGCTTGTCGGCATCTTTCTGTGGACCAGCTCTCTCCTAATATGTCTACTGACTTGTTAATTACCATTTTCTTTCCGGACAAATCTTTCATCTCCGGTTTATTACATAATACATTTAATTAATACAAATAAATTATTTATTACAATTACATATTTCTTTATCGTACTATCATTTCTTTATTTAACTATTTATATCTTCCCGTCAATAATTACGGTATCATAATTATTCAGTCATTTACAAATGAGCCCGTAGAATGTTGCTATATTTCATAGAAACGCGAAAATTAAACATTTAGAAGTATAAATGAAGCATTTATTTAATTTTGACATACTTTGATCTATCATGGAATACTGTGAATATCGAGGTCTCAACCCTAGTTTTATCTGTAATTACAAAAGAAATCTAGAACGCAAGCAGCTAGATTGTAGAGGTCATTCAAGAACAGAATGCTAAGTTTTAACAGATATTCAGTCATTGCGGCTTCAATCGTGAAAGATAAAGAAAAAAAGAATCGCTTCTAATCACTGATAACTGCACCAAGCAGATTTAGTATATAAAGTTGGAAACATTCTAGAGGTTAGGCTAGAAGAGTTGAAATTAAAACAGTTCAAATTAAAATTAAATTGTGTGAAATTTTGTGAAATGAGGACAGGAAAGCTGTCGGAAATGATGTCTGCTCCACAAAAACTCCTAACAATCAAATTGATGTAGATTAAATGCTAGAAAAGTCATGGATATACCTAAATTAAACTGGATATATGTGTTCTTTTTGGAGGGAGCGTGGAAGGTAGTAGAAGAGTTGAATAGGCAAAAAATTTGGCTTATTTCGCCGGGACGAGGGAGAAGTCTAAGGGAGAGGAGAAAGATGAGGAATTATTGCGTAAGAAAAAGATAGGAAGAACAGGAGATGAATGGTGGAGTCCCACATAGCACCTCCGTTAGTTTGCGTGCAACTGGGAGTTTCAACCAGTGGTGGGGTGCAGGTAAATGTACTTTCTGGCTAATGGCATGGCCGAGGCCCTCACTGTAGCACAAAGGGTGTTAAAGCTTCTGCCAAATTGACCCTCCCCGGAGAAATATACAGTAGCCGACGGGGCTGTACTAAAGGAAAGCGGCCATGTACGGCAACAGAAGGGAAACGACTAGCGTAGTACTTCTCAACGAGTCGACTACAACAACAAGAATGGGAGAAGTCGGTTTGACTCGACCAGTACGTCAGGCGATTGTGGTCGTTGTCTGCGCAGGCGCTGGATCACGCTCAGCTTTCTTCAAGGGTGCTGTCTACAGGCTGGCCAGTCTGTCTTCGACGACAAGCGAGATTACGAGAAAAACAACAGGACAACAGTTAGATAGAAAGCATTCAGCATGATAATTCTAAATTCACTTTCGGCTTAACATATTCAAAATTCCTTTTAATAATAACTTCACCGGGAAAGAATTGAGGGTCGGATCTATAAACTTATTGTGGTTGGTCTGAAACATATCGGTCAATGTGAGAGCAGGAAGCAATTTTTAATTATTGTAATTAAGTGTAAAGCATTTAAGCCGTAAAGCATGTAAAGAATGGTGAACGAAGAAGGGTTTGTTAATTGTAATAGTATTTTTTTTGAAGTGTCAGTTCAGTAAAAGAAAGAAATTCGGCTTGTTGATTATTTTGTGGAATATCTTTTCTAATAACAATCTGCCAGTATTCCTGATTTAATTCCCCTCCTCTGGGGTTAAAGTTCACGTTTCAAGCTGATATTTATTGTGGAGACAGCCAGTAGCTTCAGTCCGAAGACGTCGTCAAATATTACACCCTGGCTGCAAAGTGCTGTGTGCAGCTTGCCGTGAGTTTTGGCGTTTCTGGTCTAGAGCTGGTATCCGTGCATATAGACTCATATTTGAGCGCAGTTGTTTCTCATGACTTGCAGAGTGCAGTCGACGGTGTTCAGCTGCTGATGTATGGCTTCAGTGAGAGTGTGCTGTTGCTTTCTGAAAGTCTTGAAAGGCGGTCCTCCAGGGCTGTCAACTTGGTCGTTAGATTCAGAATCTCCACATGGAGGTCCGGCACAGCGTCGCATAAACCATGGATTTGCTGCCTTGTGTTTTTTCGGTGTTGGGTTGTGGTGAAGGTTGAAGTTGCCGTAGAGTAGGTTATTGTAACGGCGGCTGCTTAAGGCCTATTTTCCTGCATCTAGGATAGCAGTTCGGCGACGCAGTTCAGATTGCCTCCGGGTGCCCCTACGCACATCATCGGCGGCAAGGAGCTAGCTGGTGTTGTCGGCTTGTCTCGAGACGTAACAGCCCCTTTAATAAGGGCAGGCTGGACTCCAGCGCGTCTGGCCAGTTCCAAGTGCACGACAACGTGGGTCCCCGGGTGGAAGCGATGAAGCTGGCCTTCATATGCACACTGCCACTGCTGCTGCTAGCACGAAGCGTACTGGCAGATCCCGGAGTAGTCCAGCGTAACAACGCAAGCGGCAACGGTTTCGTGGCGGCTGGAGAGCTGCTGCTGCCGGCGGTTGGTCATGGAAGCGAAGTTGGTAGCGGTGGACGTGGAGTTCGCTGCGGTACCTGTTTCGGCTCTGTTGTGTGTAATGGGTGATGATTTAGATGAAGCTGCTGCGCTCTTTAACGTATCGTTTTTCTTGTGGTGACGACCCATCACGAAGAGATATCTCATTGCATCTGCTATCTCCTCACTGACTGAAATGTATCGCACATATCAGTTGAATAAATTGCCTCTAGGTTTATTTATGCATCCCACAGATACTGTCTTCCTTGAAGGCATCCTCCCTTTTGCCAAATGACTGCGTTCCTCTACAGCCACGATTCCTATCACATATTTATGTATTCGTTCACGTGCCTAAATAGAACTGATTACTATTGCTGCATAAATATTAATAGGGTGCATAAAATTTAAAAAGTAATTGGTGACGTTGAACCTGAAAGCAGGTTCACATGGGAATACTTCACTGTATAACATTTAGCGAAAGTACCTTGTGATCGAGTGGATTAGCGCTCCAAATATGCCTCAGCTCTCGTCAATAGAACTTTCTTTTTATTTATATATTTTAATCTTAACGCGGAAGTGTCTGCTCAAATATTTATTATGTTTATGTAATTATTAATGTAGTGCCTATATCCGTTAACGGCTTTAATTATTTAATGTTAATTCTTTCTCAAATGCCCAAGAGATTACAGAAAATCCAAATTTAGTTTTTTCTTAGCTAACTGAAAAAATATGCAACCCTATGCATGTGTAAATGAATAAATAAAAGGAAAAAAGGTTATATACTATGTAGGGTTCAATCCCGCGCTGCCACTTAAGATATAATTTTACAATTCAGCTAATTGATACATAAAGTTTGAGCTCGTATTAAATGACTAATTTGACATAATGTCAGATACTCGTTTTCTTTCGTAACTTTGCTTGTACGTGTTGCCTTTCGTGCATTTCACACCATAATGATACATGGATTCAAATTCTTCTGCGTGATATGACCTTACAACGCCTATTTTGGTTTTAGGGTGTATCTGAATTGGTTATAGTCTATCGCTTCTCTAGTTGCTTAGATTTACTTTTGGTTTTTGGCTGATTTTGAAAATTGAGCTCTGCGATGGGTGCTTCACTCTGAAGTTGGCCGCGTTCTAGATGCGTAGTTCTGAAGTCAGAATCGCTAAGCTTGTGACTGGATTGCTCTCCCGGTGTATTCTTCCTTCTTTGGCTGGCTAGCGTTGAGCAATATTTCCCATCGTGTGACCCTTTCCTGTTTTTGTATTCGCCAGTTCATTCATTCTCTTTATTTTGAACTGATTGGCTAAAATTTGTTCTTTTCGTCGAATTGCTGACTTTCTCTTTACCATGGCTCCAATTGAAATTGGTTGAATCTAAGCTGTAGTTTTAGGACTATAATCCCCTTATTCCTTAAGGAATCGCAAAATTCCGAGCGCTTTATCTATAAACCTTGGGTATCGCTTTCTTGCCTTTGCGTTTCACTGCCGCCTGCACAAGGAGGGGTGCAGGTGGCCGTCACAGTTACTTTTTCCAACACAAGTTACATTATATATAGAAGATTTTTCCAATACGGGTTAGTATATTAAATAAAATATATTGTATCTTCATTAATACCATTGCGTGGTTACAATCAATACATTATATTCCATCATTTATAATATCATTACTTTATATCTGGTTAACCTATTTTAAATAATTGCAGGGTCGTGTTGGACCGTATCAACTCAGCATGAGTTTTCGGAGTTTGGTAGCAAAGTGTAAAATCGCTTAAAAACTGGTTTATCTCTGGTAAAAGGGACTGACTTTTTTGAGCAGGACACCATTGTCGAGTTCCTTATGTTCCTTAAAATATTTTTTCTCTAAATGCAGAGTCTTCGTCTGTCTCTGTGTAAGCAAAACATAAAACGTGCAATATGAAACGTACAGTTTATTTTAATAAAGTGTTACATCTTCTTTCTTGGGCATTTCGGCTATCTGTTTGAACCATTTCAAACATATCTCTCCCCTAGAAGAAGCAATCATTACTATTAGCATCAGTTTCACTCCTAGACTCGAAGAGAAAGATAATCGCGGCATCGCGTGCAGACCTCAGAAGCAGGATTCCTCGGCTACCTTAATAGGAGTGACAACTCCAAATGAAGACATCAGACATAAAATTACGTGATTTTCAAGAAACGATGCTGGATTATCGGCTTGTTTGATGCACAAGACATTAATATGTTCACTAGAGGAACAAAATGAAGTTCTGTAGGCGTTTCCGTATACGTAGCTATCAAATTGTGTACTCTGTAATTCGTTACGTATTCACCCTTAGTAGAATCTGGGAGTGCGTGTGCATTGGAATGAGAAGTGTATTTAAAAGTTATAAACAATTAACATCTGATGTTAAAACCCCAACTTCACTGAGATTTTAAATGCAGAGCCACGAATATGACCACAGAATTCACAAACTACCGATATACAAATGACACAAATAGAAAAAAAATCAAGAGTATCCATGCTCCAAGATAGTAACGAAAATTGATGAATAACATTTTTCTGCTAACTTTAGAATTTGGACAAATAACTAATGGTATCCCATACAATGAACTATCCTGAGAAAAAGAAATAAAAATAAGATAATTTTGTTTCCTTAAGCTTGCGTGTAATATTTTCATGTTCTTTATTACATTATTTAATGTAGATCCATCAATTCGTACATCTGTAAACTAAATTTTTCTCTTAATTTTCCACTTTGGAATAATACTGACACTAACGGCTTTTCCCACCTCATTGGGGTGGGATTACCGTGTCTGCTCTCATTCAAGAGGTCCCGAGTTCGAATATCGGTTAGGGCGAGTTACCTGGATAAGATTTTTTACCGGAGTTTTCCCTTATCCTGAAGGGACGAATGTCATAACTCTAAGCTCTAGGGACCCCGGGCTCACTTGAACAACACCTCAACTATTACGTATATTCACCGTCCGATATGACCTATCCGGTAAAAGAACGTTAACTAATCATCAAAGTAAGCAAGCAATATTACACTCTGATGGCGAAATGGTCCTTGACACCAAAGGCTCCCCCGCCAAAAACGGCTTGAAGTAAAAAAAATGGCACTTTTAAAGTGTCTCTTTGCACGCGCGTTACTTTATCACGCGTGAAAACCAAACAGATTGTTAGGAACCTTGGTAATGGTGTAATTGCAAGGTATACAACCTACTAGATATATACATATACAGGATGCGTTTTAAGTCCACCGACAAACTCCAGGACTGGAAAATTAAAATCGAGTTTTTCTTTATGGGCGCTCTTTAACTGCTGTGGTCCTTAGCTCCCCATTGTACATTGGGCGTGCAAGACCGATAATTTTGCTCAGAGGCCTCTTTCATCAGGCTTGAGATTCTTTTACGTGCCGTAAATCTACCATACGGGACCATCGCCTTTACTTCTCTTCTGATGGAATCCATGCTAAGGATTATTACGCCCGAAAAAATCTATCGCCTTCCGCCGGGTTTGAACACGGGACCTCGGTTCCTGACTGGAAATGGAGCACAAAAGCTTATATCGCCTTGTCTCCGGAAATTGATAGTTTCCACGTTAGATGGCACCGACGACATTCTCTCATAACTTGCAGCGTGCATTTTGTGTGTGTGATTTAAGCAACGTACTCATTTCAGGAACAAGCCAAGATGGTGTGCGTGTATAGCCAAGCAGGTGGAAACGGTCGAGAGGCATCACCGAGCCACGTACCCTGACAGACAACACCACACTCATTACACAATATTTGTAGTCATTGTTCAGTGTTTATGTGAGCATGGGTCTTTTGAGACAGACGAACGTTCAGCGCGGCCGCGGGATGTACGTATGCAGAGAACAATCCTGGAACAAGATTCAGGCAATTAGCCCGCCAATATGATGTAAGCACAAGGACAGTTATCTATATCCTACATGACAATCGCCATTACCCCTATCACCTCCAACGTGTGCAGGAATTATCACTGGTGGATTTTCTTCCACGGAAAAGATTGTGTCGCTGGTTTGTGTCAAAAGGCCAATCACCATTATAGGATTTCTGTATTCAGTCCTCTTTACCGATGAAGAGACCTTTGGTAGAGATGGTATCATGAACCTGTATAATAGTGATCTGTGAGCTACCGAAAATCCTCACGGAATGGTTGAAACATATCAGCAGCTGTTCAGCATCAATATTCGGCCAGGGATTAGTCGCAATCGCCTACTTGGACCAATTCTTTTCCCACAACGCTGAACCGAGAAACATATCTGGACTTCCTTCAAAACACTGTGCCTCCATTGCTGGAGAATGCACCTTTGGTAATGTGGCTGCAGCACGATAGAGCGCCTCAACATCATCTTCCCTAGACGTTGGATAGAATGTGGGGGGCCTGTTGCATGTGCTGCTCGCTCACCGGAATTAAACCTCCTGGATTTTCATTTTGGGGGGCATCTAAAAAGCATTGTGTATGGTGAGCGTGTTCCTGCTGTTCAGATCTCTTCAACAGCGTGTCAACGTTACATGTGATGATATTCGGACACAGCCCGGAACATTGGAAAAGTGAGGCAATCCGTGATGCGACGTGTGAACGCGTGCACTGAATCCCATGAAGGTCGTGTACTGTGTGCCAGGGCTCTTTGTTTGATGTCGTTCTTCAGTGCCATCTACCGTGGAAACTATGTATTTCCGGACACAAGGTGATATGAACCTTTATGCTCCATTTCCAGTCAGGAATCACCCGCTGAAGTTTGTAGGTGGACTTCAAACTCATCCTGTATAACCTACTAAGTTCCTAATTAGAGACAAGGCTGTAGGGCATCTTAATTACCTTACCCAAATTGGGTGTTCCAATGGGGTGTAAGAGCATTCCAAGTATCAAAAAATACAAATACCTATCTCAATTATCATTCAATTGTTTTCGTTTTGGTTTTGTTGTTTCCTAAATGCGAATTAGCAACATTCTGTTAACTTCATGATCTTGCCAAGTTTTGTTACTTAGAGAATTTCTAGGATGAATATTTAAGAGATCATAACAATTGTGGTTTTTACTATTATTATTATTATTAATATTATTATTATTATTTAGTAGTAGTAGTAGTAGTTGTAGTAGTATTTGTGTAATATGCGTGTTTCTAAACTAAGAACCGATAATGTTTTAAAAAATGAGGGAATATTATCTTCCAAATACTTTGTTATCATTCATTACTTTACGCCTTACACTACTTCTTCACATAGTCACCGCTGTTATTAAGTACTGTCGTAACAGGAAACAAGTTTCTGTATGACTTCGTCAAAGAGTGATGCCGCCTGCGATGAAAGCGAGTTCTGCACTTCTTGTTTCATAACAGTCCGGATTTGGCATAAGCAAATTGTTGCTTCATCTGAAGAAATTCTTTGGAGGAAAGCATTTCAACGACGATGATGATGTGAAACAAGAAGCGCAGACTCGGCTTTCATCACAGGCGGCATCATTCTTTGACGAAGTCATACAAAAACTGGTTTCCCGTTATGACAAGTGCCTGAATAACGGCAATGACTATGCGAAGAAATAGTGTAAGGCATAAGGTAATGAATTAATAAAGTACTTGGAATATAATGTTCTGTTATTTTTTAACAAACTATCGGCACTTACTTTGAAAACACGCCTCGTACGTAAACCGGTTGCCAAGTGAAACTATATAGTTTCGATCACATAATAAACTTAAGGAAGAGGTAGAAGTTTGTATACTGTTAAACTTTTTATTCATGTTTTATTGCCAATTTCCAAAACATCGCGTGACATGTAAGTTGCCCTCAGAAGAGGTGAGGGTTATGAAGATGGATAGAATGAGTGGGAGGGAAAGTAAGCGATAGAGAGGGAAGTGTAGGAGAGAGGGAGAGAGAAACAGAGAGGGCAGAGAGAGAGAGAAAGAGAGAGAGAGAGAGGTACGGAGCTGGAAAGAATGAGAGAATTAACGGAGGTATTTAACATAACGTGAGCAGAACTGCTGGTTCTACTAGTTTGTAATAAAATCTTGGGTTGCTGTTTTTCTTTATTCAATCGTAGGCCATATTTTAGTTATCACGTACCCACGGAATGATTCCAAACGGCCATGGTGAGTATTAAATCCTTTAAGATGACAAACCACTTTAGATTTGTAAACAATCTAAATTGTTTTAAACCAGGATTTATTGGTTCAAAGTAACATCTGTACACGTTACTGGAGCATACTTATTCTTATTTTTAGTACTTGAATTCTTTTTAATTTTTAATTGTACTAAAATGTACAATTTGTTTCAAATTTATACTACTTCCACCACCTCATTGTGCTGCCTGAAGTTGTTTCAAAACAATGGCGTTTCTGTTTATGTACAGTACTAATGAACACTTCTATATATCTTGAAATTTTATGATTTCTATTAATATCTATGTTTTGCCATTTGCATTTCCACATAGCACCATTTTCACCCATAGAAAGATGTTTTTCCTTGCTTGATATGGAAAGTAAGAACCAACTGTTAGACGAGTGTAGTTTTAATAAATTACATGTAGTTTGCAGGTCATGCCACCACACTAAGTAAGACAATGGAGCCATTAGTACCCCCAGAGCACTCCTAGAGGGCTCCTCTTCTAGTAATCCGCATCGTCACCATGTTATTACCATCATCGCTTTTTCTTTGTGCTTTCATCCACGCGACACTATCTGACCATCGAGGTCAACAGTATAATCTTAGCCTACTCTAATAGCAGTATAACGCACCTGCTTGTTGCAAAAACACACACACCTCTGAACGAACGTAATTTGTTTTTGAAATCTTTCGACTTCCTAATAGTAAAGTTCTAACTAAGTACTATAATTCTGAATATGACTGGTACAAAGTGGAAGCCAACTCATGTTTTATTTGTGGTTGGCTTGGCACATGAATAAACGGCACACTTAGATTGTGCGTCATGCTTATACTCTAATATGGGTATGTGCTTACGTCGACAAACTCGCAAACTCAACCTGCCAACCAGCGGTCAACGAGCCAAATTTAAATGTTCACTGCCTAATTCAAGACAAGTTTTCGAAATGATGTGGTTTCCACGTATTTTCTTTCTGTGTTTATTAGTCAGCCTTAGGTGTTCACAGACTGGCTTAATTTCGGCCTATTACGGCAACGGTTTCTTTCACTCTTTCGAAGATCTTTGCTACCTGATAAGAAAAATTACAAGAGCAAGGTGGAGGAGGAAATTATACAAGGTGTTGAAATATAAACAAAATTCAGAATAAAGCTTTCCTTCTGAAGCAAAGAAAAGAAAATTGGGTAGGCAGGTGCTAACGTACCTCTAGCTATAATACCTAATTTTACTTACTACAATTTATGTAGTATGAAACAAAAGGAACACAAACTGAGTTGTCTGGAAGAGTTTATCAACTGAAATTGCATCTAGAGTTCGCAAGTTAATTCTAAAGTCTGGTGCGTTACATTTACATGACTTGCTCTAGCCACTATCATCTAGTTTTATATATTTTCTGCAAACCATTGTAACAAAAGCTTATTTTTCCATATCAGTGAAATATTTACAGAAATAGTTTCGGAGGCATTTCGTTATAGGTTAAAGGGGTGGAGACTGAAGTGATAGTGATAGTGATAGTTTTAGAAGGCAGTCGCTATACCTATGCTGGTCTTAAAATTTCATACTCTTTTATGGCATCCCAAGAAAGAATGAATGGTAACAGCACCTCAAACAATGACAAAGTATTTAACAATTCAAATAAATTGCAAGGAATATTTCGGAAATGGTTGATGCCCCCAAAAATATTATTTAAAATAAAGCCTGTGTTAAAGAGTCTACATTTATTGTGCAATAAGGTTTAGTCTATTACTTATAGTTTATAGTTTTTGTATATAGAAGATATACAAAATGATACGGAATGAAGAAGACTTCAAATGATATTCGGTGAAAATTCAAAACACATGTTTTATTATTCATACAAATATCTTAATCATGTGGAATTTAAATAAAAATCGTTTGATAAAATCAAAAATTACGAAAATATTTTTATGCAAAGCCATTTTACATTCTTTGTACGTAATCTAAACGTCATCTTGTGTTATTTTTGTTTTTTAATAAGGTATAACCCTTAGATATTCTTTTATTTGATACTTCTTAATATATTATTCTCTGAGAAAACACTTCTAATGGGTGTGATTTAATCGCGAAATAAACTTTAAGAAAAAACTTCTTTGGAGCTCAAGAGACAAGACATTCCAAAGGCACTGCTCTACAAATTGAGTGCGAAACAAAGCTAGAGAGATGGGAATTTCTTCTCCTCCAACCATTCCTCTTGAACCCCTACCCCTTATCTATGACCATCACTTATATGAGCAATAAATCACGGATAAGAACATAATTAATTGTCCTTTCTTACAAGCCATGTGTAGGCTAAATTTGGAAAGACAGAATCAATTGAAAAATGCAATTCCATAGTCGAAATCTGAATTACGAATATCGGCTTACCGTGCATGCTGCTCTAACTAACTGAGCTACCATGGCTACATGCGGCATTTAGTGGCTCATTTGATTAGAGCAGCGGCTCGGTAAGTGGAAGATCCGTGGTTCAAATCTTGGCTATGACACTGATTTTTCAGTCTGATTTTACCTTTTATAGATAAGATTAATCTCAACATCCATATTGCGCTGTAATTGGCATTATGGTTATTTCCATGTATATCTATGGTTTCAACATTTACAACAGCTATAAACTGTTACCAATGGTTTTAAACAGTTGCCAACAAAGCCCCACCAACCGTTCGTTGGAGTTTGTTGACATTTGTTGCAAGTGTAAAACCACTTTAAGAAAGCATGAAACATGCTCTACGTATTGCATTCAGCACAAAATACTTTAGTAGCTTACCATTCTAAAAGCACTCACCATTCTACTTACTGGAAAACATTCCGATTTTTTTTCCAAAATAGCAGTCACATACAGCTAAAGTGAAGTTAAACTTTTTTGGTGTAACATTGCAGACGAGCTAGGTCCGGTTCTAAGAATGAAAGAAGAAAGAATCTGCAAGAGAGCAAACACACCTCCCTATCAAGGAATGCATTGATGTCTTTATAATACCAAGAAGTAATTTGTTACTCAGCACTTTGCAAGCATTCCTTGAATTTAAGTGTAGTATGGCGAAGCAGTCCTGTGAAGGAAAACTTAACTTTATGTATATTGACAAAATATTACATGATACTTTTGAACAAATATTACATTACACACTATTTGGAAACCACAGGCCTTCTATATAATGCTATTCGTATAAGAATTAATTTTTCCATCACTTTGCATTAATCTCAACAGGTGCTTGACTAGAAATGGTTTAGGAGTACGGAGTTATATGCAAAACATGGACACAACTCTCAATTTTCCTTTTCTTTCTTCAGGGTTAATTTTTATTAGTCATTATTTTAACACTGTTTGTTATATATTAATAATTTTTAATTATAGACCTTTATTAGGATACCGGAATTATTGATTTGTACGATTAATAATTTTATAAACACATGGTAGTGAGATGTGTTAATAATAACTGCAATAAATAATTTCCATACATTAAAATCAATGCATAATATAAGAAGAACGAGTTATAATTCTACAAGTGAATAAGAAGTCATTACCATGGAAGTTACATGTTGAGACAAAGGAATTAGTTAGAAGTCAGAGTAGCCAAGCCGATTAGGTATTCCGGTGGACTCAATCAACAATCACTCATTAGCTCAAGGTACAGGTAATTAGAACTCAGTACGTTAAGAAATCAGAGAGTTGCATGAAATGCACGTATACAACTCTGAAGATTAGGAAGGAAAAGAATTCTTAGAATTTAGTAAGTCGAAGAGTAAAAGTTGTATTTCAGGTGCGAATAAGCAGCTTAAGATTTGGCAACGCATAACGTATGCGGTATGCGGGACTTGCGTTTATAAAAGAGAGTGTATTGCTAAAATTAGGGTCTTGCAGTCCTTTACACATTACAGATGTGTCTCATTGTGATCGATTAGCGGCAATCCGTAGACAGCACCTGTATTATCACATATTTGGCGGTAGCCGCAAGGGACTCGGTGTTTAGCATTTCAGCAATTCACGCAACTTATGCTTTTTTGTTATTATGGAAACAGTTATTTTAAACCGTAAATTTCTTGATACTTTAGAAGTTAGCAGATATAATACATCAATAGTTATACATTCTCATGTCAAGATTCAGAAACAAACTGTGGGCAACAGTTGTCATCAGCAAGGTGACTCGATTTAAACAAAGCAAATGGTCGGATTATTGTTTTTGACTGAGGCGTCTTATGTTGATACTACAAAATATATTACAAATCTACATCCTTGAATAACTTTATAGAATTGGCTGACATTTACTACATATATATTTCAGAAAAGTATAACGTTTCGGTAACTTCAACCATTCAAATGAAAATATGTTAACTGTTGATATTGTAATAAACAGCACACGAATTCTTAAGTATCTGGCTTCAAGTTATCTACGCTCAAACCATATGCCAATACAAAGAATGTAAACAACAGTGGATAAGGGTCACTGGCGGCAGGTACACAGTCTGATCTGCAAAGGCCAAAGACTGTACGAGGGATGGGGGTGATTTGTTACTTACGACGTCCCTGCCTTAAGTCAAATAACACTTCAACTTCATTTATTTTCGCCTGGCTATAATACTTAGAAACTCCTATGTCTGGTAATAAAGCACGTAGTTAGGGGATTGGCCTGATTAAGATTCTCTAAACTTCAAAATATGTAAACACGTAACGTATTTACAATAAATATACATTTGAATATTTCTTAAGGCATATCACAACTTAAATAGTTCCAAGAAAGAAAAACTTACTTTTAAAGGTTGCTGTAAGCGGAGCAGGACTTTCAAATTATATAGGTAAGAGAATAGCAAGCAATATTATTTAAACAACCGTAAAAAAAATTAAACCATGTATTATTAGTGAAACAAAATAATTGTACAACATTGCTTTGCACAAAAATACGAACATACAAATTGTCTGGGTAACTGAGGGATAGCAATAAATTTAGAGGACAACTGCTTCATAGTCAGTCCAGGTCGTGCCCCTGCTCATTCTGGAATGTATGAATGTCAGATTGCCCATCACTGAGCGAAGAGATGAATACACTGTTTCACGCAAGCCGTCCTGTTCAACAGGGGGCGACCTTGCGTCGATTGACATCGAGCCACCATCGCTAAAGCTGCCTGTGCTCGTATGTATTACAAAGAATAGTTATTTTTTATTAGTTTTGATTTTAACTGCATCTACCGCACAAAATATTAATTCTTCCTGGTGCTTGGTAATGTCAAACGGGCTCTTACTGAGAAAGTTATTTAAAACATCAAATGTGTATTTCCCATTACATTACCAATTCACAAAATCATAAATTTTCTATGTATAGGTTATTTACGATAAATATGTACCTAGAAGTGATTTTAATTTAGAAGACATGTAGGTATCTGAAAAAGGTTAAATCCGAGTGGAAAGATTCATATGGCTAAGCCGTATATTTTAATGAGCAGTATGTGTCGGACAGATGGCCTGAGTTACGTAGTCGCTTTGCTGTGCCATCTAGATCGTTGCTATTGATATAATCGGAAGGCTCGTTTTTATAATGTGACTGCTGTCCTTCTGGGTCAGCAATGTGATGTTGAATAGTTACTTTAATTTCTTAGTTGCCTTCCTATACAATTTATTTGTGTTTCCCTTTGTTCTGTGAGTGGAACTTTGGGTTTTCGTGGTTCTGAATATTAAATCTGGCATTTACCTGGCGACTGAGGTAAACCATGACAACATCTCAATCGAAGTGGCCGCTGCTTGGGATTTGAACCCATGTTTTCCTGAATGTGAGCCAACTACCTTCTATCTCGCTCTGTATTTTTTCTGATTTCCTCCAGATTTAGAGAAGTGCAAATACAATGCAGTATCGGTGTTGTGTGAACAAACTATGAAATATTAGTTTCGAGTGAGATAACTACGACAGTGGCTTCTCTAGGCATCATTCTGGACTCAAAATTCTTGTATCAGCCAATCTGATTGCTTTCTCTTTCGCGATTGTTTAATGCAGGTTTAAAGAGTTGATCCCCACAATTAAAAGAATAGAAACATAATAGATTAATCAGGAATGAGACTGTAAATTTAAGGTCGTTTATGCAGTAACTTAGGCAGATGCAAAATTACAAGTAGGTAGCATGCTATCCAGTCTATCTTTACATATATCTAATAAAACTGTAACAAACTTGTTTTTCTCCCAAAAATTGCTGACACGATTCTTATGAAACTTGGCATATAGCACAGCTTAGATGCCACTCGGAAAATAATATAATGGCGTCTTAATTACTTTGCCCAAGGGGAGGAGTTTCTAATGGGGCGCGAAATCACAACGTGGAAAACTGTTCAGTTTTCCTGGAAAATATTGTATAAAAAAAGTTTATAAGCATAATATGCCTAATAAATTTTATCGTAAAGGTAGAATCAGACTATAAAGTTCATAATCGGCATTTGAACCACGGATCATCCGACTTCCGTCCGGTTGCTCTAGCCGTCTGAGCTACCAAGGCAACATGCCGGTAAAACATTTCACAACTGACCGGCAGCACAGAAGCCGGAAGATCCATGGTACAAATCCCGGCTACAACATTGATTTTTCAGTCTGTTTCTACCTTTCCAGCTTTGTCCTATACACAGCTTGTTTGAAAAAAATAATTAATTACCTACTGTACAACATTTTGCTTAGATGAACATTTGAGAAGTTATATATCAATTTTTGTTACTGCCGGTTACCACGACAAATAGCTTAGTTAGGATTGCATTATAGGGAAGTGACATAAGTTTGTGTACTTTCAGACATTTATTTATGTTTTAATTACTAACACCAAGAAACAGCAGTTAGTTTCAAAAACATCACATTACATCTAAGTTGCATAGAGGGAAGCTATATGAGTTGAGGGCAACGAAGGGGAGAGTGGAAAGAGGAAGAGCGTTTGGAAAAGGGAACATAAGGAGGGGAAAGTGAGAGAGAGGGTTAGAAAAATGAGATGAAGGGAGAGAGAGAGTGAGAGAGTTAAGAAAAAAGTAGGGTAGAGAGATTTACCATAATACGCCAGAACCTGAGAGTTTTGCTGGTAATCGTAGTTTAATTGAAATAGAATAGTAATCGCATTTTTTCTGATAATTTCCCATTTCGAATATATAAAGTATATAATGAGGTAAGTGAAGGCAAAAATGAAACACCATGTGTATGGTTTGTTTTGCGGGGATGCAAGGATGATCGGACCTATTTTTATGAAACTTGGCATGTAATAGGTTCAACTTATGAACTAGGATAAATGCATCTTAGTTTCCTTGCAGAACTGCAATGCTGCACAAAATAAAAACAAACCGAAATGTCTTCCTATTGTACCAGTCAACAGTGAACATGTAACATAAACGAAAACAGTTGTTCTTTACTAAATAGACCAGGATGATCACGAAAATAACCATGAAAATCTCCCATTAGCTCTAGTTTCCAAAATATACGGAGTGGGGATATATCAGTTAATAACTTAAAATTTTTGCTAGGTTTATGGAAAGATAACTTTCAAATCACAAAAACGACCAATAACATCATTGACTAGGAAGGCTTACAGTTTGTACTTTGGTTGTGAATCCGGAGACCAGGACAAGCCCTCATATACATATGTTGCATATCTTGGTCTCTAGTCTTCATTCTTGGTTGAATCATGAAAGTTCTTCAATGAGCTTTGCAATTCCCATGATCTAGAGTGAATCATCAAGTCATGTTGATGATTGTTATTTTTTAATGACAACTCATTATCACATAGTACTTCAAAGAAGAAAAGGACATCCTCGACATATCCTAATATACCGTCGGCTATGCGACCATTGCCTCGCGGAGTAGGGCAACCTGTTCCAATTCCACTCAATGTTATACAGTAAGTGATGAGGCGGGTAGTCCTGCTCCATCACCTTCAAATCAGAGTACATTGAAAGATTCTGATTTTCCGTGTAATGAGAAGTCTACACAGCAACATAAACTCACACAGTGTGAGCTGAATGATCTGGTAAGAGACCTACAACTTCTAAAGATAAAATAAAACTGTAGTAGTGGAATGTAACTGCGTTCCGTAACCGCCATTCTCCATTTCTTCGATTTTTCGTAACATAGAGGGTCTCATGGCAGCTGTGGAAATTGAATACAAAACTGATGCTTAGAGATTGTTCATAGACTCCTCCAAATTAAGTCTAAATTCTGTTCTTCTGCATAATGACAAGTTGTTTCCGTCGGTTCCGATTGATTATGCAGTTTACATGAAGAAAACGTATCACAACATGAAGCAGCTATTGTGCAGAGTAAAGCATGACAACTTTTAAATGACAGATTTCCGGGATATCAAGGTTATTGCCATATTACTTGACTACAACAGGGTTACACCAAATTCTGTTGTCTCTTGTATCTGTGGGGCAATCGCTCCAAGGCGTTTCATGTAAAACTGGGCCTTATGAAAAGCTTCTTTAAGGCCATGGATAACACTGGGAATGGATTGTTGGATTTTCTTTAGAAATTTCCACATCAATGTGAAGTCAAAATAAAGGAGGGGTATTTTATCGGTTCACAGATATGTTCAAAGATGAACATTTCAATAATATTCTCACAGATGATTACAAGTTGGCATGGAATACCTTTATTAAAGTGTCCATCAACTTTCTTGGAAATAATAAGGCAGAAAACTATAAAGATTTAGAGGAAAATCTTCTGCAGTGCTATAAGAGACTGGGTGTTATAGGTCTTTGAAGATACACTTCTTACATTCCCACTTAGACTTTTTCCCCGAGAACTGCAGCGCTGTAATCGACGACTATGGGGAACGCTTCCACCAATAAATTTCGGAAATGGAGGAAAGATACCAGGGGGAGTGGAGTAAATCAATGTTAGCCGATTACTGCTGGACACTCATCAAAGAATCATCAACAGACAATGAACGGCAGGTAAAGGATTTCAACTTCAGTGACCTTCCTCCGAGGAGAACAACAACATGCACAAGCTTTTAAGGGAAATTCTATAGCGTTGAAATAACTAAGAAACTAGAGCTAAGCTTGCTTTTTTATGATTGTTTTCGTGTTCAGCACCCTTATAAACAAAGATCAACTGTTTTCATCACTGTTACAGAAAGAAGTTACGCTTTGTTAGCTAGTGTTAAGTTTTATTTTTTTTGCTTTTTTTTTAATGCTAGGTAACAAAAGGTTGGTGAATATATTATTTCCAATAAGTTTTGTTATTTAAAAATATTGATACGATGGTTATTTAAGCAATTATCACCATTTTTGTTAATATTACTGGGGTGCGTAAACCGGTTGACAGTACAGTTCATACGCATTGCAAACACGAGGAAGGGACTCATGTTTGGTGCTGTTATACGTTTTACCTGATTTAACACTCCAGAAACAGCAGTTTTATTACTGCTTTCAAAAGATCATATGACATGTAAGTTGCACTGAGAGGAGAGGGGGAGCTAAGTCGATCCAGAGAAGGAAATGAGATAGAGGGGAGAGAGGCAGAAACCTTGAGAAAGGGGGAGAGACAGAGGAATCTTTGCAGTTAACGCAATAACACAAGTAAGTTCTGTTAGTGAATGAAAATAACACAAGTCTTTCCAAGTAATACATACAGTCTTTGGTTGTATGGCAATAATAGATCCCGTTCTGTACTGAGAGAGAAAAAGGAGGCAACGTGCGTCCTCGACATACGTTAGTTTTGTTTGAAAAGCCACGGGAATGCGGAAAGCTATGTAAAACCAGGAAAAGGTTCTGAATAAACCGAACTGTTAGCCGTTCTATAGACTTGAGATGCTCCAGCAGTGCCGTGATCTAATAAATAAAACGTTAACCCTTGCGAATAGCCGGGGGAGGTAGTCCCGTGTAAACGTGATAATTGCTAGGCGCGCCCAGCTCCCGTCATGCACTTGGTTATAATAGCGATCAAGTGTTGGTCTGCCACGAACATGCAGTTGTAGAATCCGCTCGGCGATCGTTTAATGACGATACTAATGCCGTGAGTGACATCTGTTGGAACTGGAAGAAGGAATTCAATACCGGAGCATTTTATAATGATCGTACAACGATTACAGCGTTAACTGTGAGAACTGGTTCTATGAGTTCCTTTATCCTTTTCAATCAGAATTCCTATTGTAAGGAGCATTAACTTAGTGAATGAACCTCGTACCTTTCTGCGAAACAAAATGTGGCTGCAACGTCTCTCGACTCCTGTTCGGTAATCCACCAGCCAATCCATTCTCTTTCTCTCTTTTTTATTTGTGATTTCTCGTAAGATATCCATAAAAATAGGCAATGAATTGCCAAAATGAACGAATATGTTATTTAGCATTATTAAACACTATACACCTTCTCTTTAGTTCTATGTAGTTTTTATAGCTGTACGATTTTTTAAAGTTTGTCATATAGCGATTTAAATGTTTACCTGTAAGCCTAGCTTCCTATAAAATTGTAGTAAAAGGTTCGGCCTACAGTAAAGTGAGGAAACGATTCAAGAGAGACCTCAGGGAATTTTCAAATACTAAATTAGCTGCAGAGAAGCAAAAAACGACAGAGTCCTCTATATGAACTAAATGATTTTTAAACAAATTCATAATCAGAAACAGTGTTATTTTAGCGTTGAAATTTTTACACTCTCATTTGTTGACACTCTCGCTTCAAATTGTTCCACAGGATATATTTTCGGTATAAGTGAATGAAATTTTGTATATCTGCTTATAAATAAAGGATGACAAAATAATGAGATGATTTTTATTAACATGCTTAGTGGTGATGTTATTAAACAATAATATTCATTTTGTGTAAATGTTTATGCAAAAATTGAAGTCTCATACTTAACATTTATTTTTCCCAAATTAGTAGGATATTTAAAAATAAATGTTTACAATTTTCGTATGTGTATACTATTTTATCAGCCTAAAAGTAGAACTTCAAACACGTAAACAGGAGCTAAAGTGCGATAACCTGCATTGTGACTAACTTTAGTTTCACATGACAATTACCCTCTGCATTTCCACATATTTAATATCTCGACTTAGTTTGATTAGGTTTTACTTTTCATTATGTCTTTTTACACGATTAATTTTTCAGGGCGCTCTCATCATTTGTTCACAATACAAATCGTCATACCTCAACTTATCGCACTTCGTTGTAGAGTTAACCTATACGTTATATTGACAGCTTTCTTTGATCTAAAACGTTAACCTTTTATATAACGTACATAAAGATTAAATCGCATAAATTATGAACTCAGAAGAAACTGAAATGGAAGTAAATTGCAGAAGCAGCAGAACGAAAAGGCAACACTAGAAGTACTTACCCAAAACATCCATAAAGCAATATATATAGCATTTAATCGCTTCATTGCCGGGTGTAAGGCAAAACAGAGTGAAAATAATTTCCCTGAAAATGACTCCTAGTGAATAAAAAACATATAAATAAAATAAATCTTACATCACGCTTTTTAAAGCAAGTTTTCTTGTTTCAAGAACGCGTTCTAAACGTGATCTTTGTTAGTTTCAGGAATCAATATAATATTACTGATATTTTACAAAATCGAGCGCTGTCTAAAACTAGTATATGCCACATGTGTTAAAAGTGGTTTTATTTTGTTCGTAGGATTGTGAAATGAAGATCGTCGCAAACATTCCTACACGCAAAATAAAACTCTACTTTTTCCACTCTTATCATAATCTACTATTAAAGAGCTTCAGTATAAAGCATTAATTCTTTTAAAAAAAATAATTGATTTTGTGGAGCAATTTTTCAGAATAGTAAAACACTAAAAGAAAAAAAAAGTCTAACATATCGGGAAGTAATTTAAGAATATGCATGACATTATGTGTGTATATTACATATTAAACCTGATTACTGTATTAAAATTTCAAAAGAATCGAACTGAAATTGTGGAGTTTAGAAATTTCACAGATGGGTATCCTTAGTTGACAGACAAATAGCGAATAGAATATTCTGTACCACAACCCAAAGAACGACAGAACAGAAGAAACCGAAATAAGATATATGGTGCAGGAAAATTCGACTACACAATTAAGGTCCAGCAGCACACCACAAAGAATGCCGAAATCATCACCTTCTCTACTTAACCATGGCAGGTATAGAAAGCAGTTGATTTAGATATTTCAGGAGAAATGCAATTTAAGTCCATGAAAGTATTCTTGGGAACATGTCCGTGTGTGTGTGAGTATGAACAGCATAACTCAAAAACCCAAAGTTTGACAAATATCAAAGTCTATATTAAAAACTAACGTCTTTCCTAAGCAACACTTAAGATTTTACGAAATGCTCCCAACCCAAAATACCCAGTTTTAGCTTCTTTTTCTCCTCAAAGACGGTTGTAGGGATTTTGGTTAAAATATATCATGTTTGAGGTACTCATATAATTCATGCACTTAATTTTCTGCATAAGGCAGGTGATATTCTATTTTTTATAGTTGAATTATATATTATTTTCTTTGAATGGGAAACCATAAGAAGTAAAAAATAACTTAATACAGCAAAAGTGCACATCTTGTTAAAATGCCGTCGTTTATATAAGACATTTTGTGTCATTAACTATTTCCGCGATATTTCTTGCTGCTAGTTTTACTATCCCATTATTGTCATGTTTTATTTAAGAGCTAAATCACCATCTTTTGCTTCTCGTGAGATATGCTAGGAGTGCGCATAGATCAAGGACAGCATATAGTGACTTACTTTTTAAACATTTGAATGTCGTTCTAGTACTGGTATGAACAGCACGTTTTAAGGGGTCTGTGGGTATTTGCGATACTAGGTCAAGCTTGAAACTCAAAGGAAGGGATCCAAATACGAAATATACAGGTAATTACATACTAATCTAAGTCACATGTGTAAGGCTACATTTAAAAAAAATGTAAATAAATAAATAAATAAATAAAGAAAGAAAGAAAGAAAGAAAGAAAGAAAGAAAGAAAGAAAGAAAGAAAGAAAGAAAGAAAGAAAAGAAATGTACTTTGACATCCATACTGGACTTAAGATTCGTAGCCATTAACCTCAAAACGTTTAGTCTATGTCTCCTAGAAGAGGTGCTGCGCTTTTTATTCATAGTATAACAATAATAGTATTGGAGGAATTTAATACTTCACTCGTCTTTTATCAGGCAGAGTATGAAGGCAAATGTTAATACCAATCTTGTTATTCCCTCCAGCGTAATGTGATTTTTAAATTGCATAGTTCCTGGTATAGAATTGATAGAATTCTCAGATACAGAAAAGTATTCTATAATTCTAAGTCAGTATCAGCCAACTGGGAGCTCTGTGACGTCAGAGAATACACTTTGCTTGTTTTTGGCACTTAGAATGCATAGCGGAGGCGGTGAGAGAATAAGTATGCACGTTACATGGCCGTAAAGCACGATGTAGACAGCCTGTCCTTTTTGCACCCTTCGTCACAGATTCACTGTTCTTGCACTCTTTCAACACACGGGCTCTGTGACGTCACACGTAGTCAAATCGCTTAATCCTTTCCAAGTTTTCCTGGAGCAATCCAGCCACTGAACATGTTCTCGGATGTAGTTTTGTCACTTGAAGTACACCAAGGAATGCATTTCTAGCTTTGAAGTAGAAGCCGAGAAGACAGTACGCAAATTTTATACATCAAATAATTTGAGCGATGTTTTTTGTAGCTGCAACAGGTATAAATTCATTTACTAAAATTCATTACTTTACAGTACAATTATTTTGTCAGCGTTTGCATAATATGATAGATTATTCATATTAAGAAGTCCCGCAACTTTTGCATTATTTTTGAAAATTTAAAACGTGAATTTTATTTGTATACGATGGTGACAGAAAGAACAGCTATTGTATATAGTAGTATAATATAGACAATATTTTTTGTCTTGAAAAATATAAATACGCTGAAAATAAAACGACATTTCATATATGGTGCCTGTATGTCTTTACAGAAGTAACAAATCCCACACAGAAAACCTTATACAGAAAGTGATGGCTAAGTGAAGGTCCTTCATTCACGGTTTTAAAATGTACCTGTAGATCCTTGAAAATATTGTGATTTACTTCTCAGATCAGCAATAATATCTGCACAAAATGTTGACCTTCTTTATTTACTTTCTGTATTACTCTGTACTCTTTACTTACTTTCTGTAAGTTCTTGAAGAACTATGATAAAGATTAGTGAAGTACTCTGTGTGACGTGTATCATCGAAAAGTAAGAGCACTCGGAAGTTGCGAAGAAATTTAGAAAAGGATTGGAAACATTTTCAATGTAGATAAGAGTGAAAAATAATTTATTGTATAAATGAAAACATAACTAGTGAAACGGTTTTGGATAGAAGGTCAAAAGAGGAACATTGTTGAAAATGATCAACAAGAAGAAGAGAATTTGCTAAGAGATGCCTGGAAGGAACGTAGAATGAGAAAAGGTTTCGAGGCAGAAGATTCCAGATTACAGAAAATTTAAAGATGAATGTGGAGACAAATAAAATAGAAGAAATATAATTAATTTGTTTTACAATTTTACTGTATGAGGAAAGGAGAAAGTTCAGCACTTTTAACCCTGTTATGAATTTATATTTCCCACTAAAGCACGCATGTTTCTAATCAGCAAATTGACGTTATCAAAATGCACATAATATTAGAAATAGGTGGTTTCAACAGTTTATATTCTAAATTTTAAAAAAAGGTAACCGGAATTCAAAAAATGGGCTTTACGTTTGTATGAAGACAAATGTTACTGTCACAAAATAAAAAAGGAAATTTAAACTGTTTGCATCACCGCTAGAATACCTGTTCGGCTCTTCAGATAAATCCGTTGGAGCGCATCTTTTGTGGTTTTTTCGTGTTATCTTCCCTCATAACATACGTGCCCACTATCCCCTGAATTAATTTGACCCCTTTGGGTACGGATATGATGTTTAATTTCGCTGTTTATACGGCTATTGCTTTTCTTGTTATCTATCTTTAACAAAATTCTAATTGGTTTGGGGCCAAAAACAGTAATTTGTTTGGTCTTATTTGTTCATATTTTCGTAATAAAGATAGCAGCTGTCTCATTTAATTTAAAAACAGTTGTTGTAAAGCATTTTCCTTTCACTTAAAATCACGTGGTCGTCAGCGAATACGATAGTCGTACAATTCATGCATTTTATTTTAAACTAATTGATATTAGTTGCTTTAGACATATAAGTTGTGGGTTGTTCAATAACATATAAAATAAAAACTGTTACTTATGAAACATTAAAAAAAATTAATCATTTTGGTGGAACAATACAAAGAACAGGAAAAAAGGTGAGAAAAGAAACCTTTCTAAAGTTTTATAAAGTGATACCACTAACGATTTTGTTATACGGTGACGAATCGTGGGTCATAACAAAAAACAAGGTAAAAGAAGTGAAGCAGGAGAAATTAAGTTTTTCATATTCGTAGCTGGATATATATTCTATTGGATTAAAAAAAGAGGTGAAGATGCTAGAAACGAACTGAAACTGGAAAATATTCTAAAAACAATATAATAATATCAATGCAATCGAAAACATCATGTAAACTGAATGAAAATCACAAGGTTAAGAAACGCGACAATGAACTACAACCCATAAGGAAGAAGATCAACTGTAAAGCCAACATAAGGATGTCCCAAGTTCGAATCTCGGTTAATGATGATGATGATGAGATGCGGTTTAAGGGCGCTAAACTACTAAGGTCATCAGCGCCCTTACAATGTATAAAATATAAAGCCAAAAATATAAAAGAACCGCATAATTAAAAATGGGACACAAACCCGCGATCTCCAAAAGCTAAAAACAACAATACAACAATCGCAAAAACTAACACACTAAAAGCATAAGCAATAAAAGAGTAAAACGTGTCAAGAACTGTAGAATGCGAGGGCCATGAGCGCCATATGTCCACTGGGGAGTAGAGTCCCCATTAAACCACACAGTATAAAATTGCAAAGCTAAAGGGCGCTCAACGCATCAAATGCGCAGATTAAAATCACAGTCACGAATGAAACGTAAAACACACTCTACAGCACGCGCGTCGTCTGCCAAAACGTTGGCTAGGCCAACAGGCAGACCCACACGAACACGCAATGCAGCCAAAACCTGACACTCCTCTAAAACGTGACGCACCGTTAAGGGTGCATCACACTTCCCACAAAGTGGTGCGGGGTCACCACTCAGCAAATACCTATGACTAAAAATGCAATGTCCGATACGAAGGCGTGTTAAAATTACTTCTTCCCGACGAGAAGCACGGGAAGAGGTAGCCCAGACTAACGGGAGAGGTTTAACCTCCCGCAACTTGTTCCCCCGGACGGCCGTCCACTCATCGCTCTAAAGCGAGAGGATGCGGCGACGTAAAGCAATAAACAAATCTGACGAGGGAACAACAGAGGTAAAACTTCTGGGTGAGAAAATCGCCGATTTGGCAGCGGCGTCGGTAGACTCATTACCTGAGATGCCCACATGACCTGGAATCCACATGAAGGAGACGCTGATGCCAGAGACACCAAGCGAGTGGAGCAGGTCATGAATGCGCTGTACGAGCGGGTGGTAACTGTACAGCGAGCTAATACTTTGAAGAGCACTCAGGGAGTCGGAACAAATAAAACAGTGCCGTAAGTCGTGCCGCTGAATGTACAAAAGAGACTGATAAATCTAAAAAGTTCGGCGGTAAAAATCGAACATTGCTCCGGTAAACGAAACGTAAAACTATTTCCACCACAAAAAAGGCACATCCTACTCCAGCATCAGTCTTAGATCCATCAGTAAAGATAAAATCAAAGTCCCCGAATTGCGACTGAAGTTCTAAAAACGCTGATCTAAAGACTGAAGAAGGGGTCTCATTCTTCGGCATCGACGATAACCCAAGGTGACAGAAGGCCTCAGCGCGCAACCATGGAGGAAAACATGTTTGCCCCCTTGGAAGGGCCGGCGCTGGCGTAACGTCCAAATGCCGAAGAAGCTGACGAAATCGAACCCCTGGAGGGAGCAATGCAGAGGAGCTAACTAAATATTGCCGATCAAGCGAATCCTCGTAAAATGCCGCGAAGGACGGGTGGTCAGGCAAGCTGGAGAGTCGACAAGCATAGCTACACCAGAGCATCTCATGCCTGAAGGACAGCGGAGGCTCTGCAGCTTCAGCGTAAAGACTGGGCACGGGGCTAGTTGGAAAGGCCCCTTTAGCGACTCTAATACCACGATGATGAATGGGATTCAAGCGACGTAACACAGATGGACGTGCCGATAAAAAGACAACACACCCGTAATCAAGTTTGGATCGGACCAAAGAGCGATAAAGACGCAGAAGGATGGTCCGATCAGCTCCCCAGGATGTGCCACTTAAAACACGTAAAAGATTAAGAAAACGGTCATACTTTGCTTTTAAAAAGGAAATGTGCGAAGTCCAACACAACTTTCTATCAAATATCAACCCCACAAATTTCGCCTCGT
This sequence comes from Deroplatys truncata, assembly GCA_030765065.1. Classification (NCBI taxonomy): domain Eukaryota; kingdom Metazoa; phylum Arthropoda; class Insecta; order Mantodea; family Mantidae; genus Deroplatys; species Deroplatys truncata. The sequence goes on from CM060978.1 coordinate 133,122,383, forward strand.
CTGCAAACGGAAGTATCCCTGGCCCAAGATGGAGAGAGGGCGGAGGGAAATACTTCCGGCGCCAGAAGTTGATGCAGACGGATTTCTCGGCGGAGAAATTAAACCCGTTGGCGTTACTCCAGGCGTAGAGACGGTCGATACAGCTCTGGAGACGGCGTTCGAGTAGACAGGTCCGCCGTGAACTGCAATAAATGGCAAAATCGTCAACAAAAAGGGACGATGAAATGCCAGGTGGAATACAATCAACAATGGGGTTGATAGCCATCGCAAAACGTGCAACACTGAGTACAGAGCCCTGCGGTACTCCGTTCTCTTGAATAAAACGACTAGATAAAACCGAGCCCACACGTACACGAAAAACGCGGTCCGTCATGAACTCCCGAAGAAATATGGGAAGACGACCGCGGATATTCCATGCGTGAAGTGTACTAAAATGCCGCCCCTCCAACAAGTGTCATAAGCTTTCTCCAGGTCAAAAAACACAGCCACGGTTTGACACTTTCTCAGAAATCCATTCATAGCATGCGTCGACAGGGACACCAGATGGTCGACGGTAGAGCGATAGCGACGAAATCCGCACTGAGCGTTCGCTAGAAGTTTCTGAGACTCAAGCCACCATGTCAACCGCCCGTTGATCATGCGCTCCATCACCTTGCAAATGCAACTGGTGAGGGAGATAGGGCGGTAGCTGGAAGGTAGTTGCGATCCTTCCCAGGCTTAAGATTAGGGACAATGGTGGCTTCGCGCCAAACGGAAGGAAAAATGCCGTCTTGCCAAATACGGTTATAGACCTGTAAGAGAAAGAGTTTACTGTCGGCTGAAAGGTTCTTTAACATCAGGACATGAACCGGCCCAGGAGCGGAGTGCCTAGAGCAATGAAGAGCGTGCTCCAGCTCCCGCATTGTAAAAAGTTCGTTATAACATTCAGTATTAGCAGACCTAAAATTGTATGTTGAGGAATCAAACCGGTCTTTAATAGAGCGAAAGCCGGCGGAGTAATGGTCTGAACTGGAAACCGCCTCAAAGGCAGCAACCAGAGTGTCAGCAATGGCAGCCGGATCCACTGTGGTGGCATTGGAAACCTGAAGGCCAGAAACAGTACAATGCGACACTTTACCTGAGAAGCGACGAAGTTTATCCCAAGCAATAGATGAAGGCGTAAAGCGGTTAAAAGCCTCGACAAAACGAGTCCACGACGCCTTCTTGCTATCCTGAATAATGCGACGAGCCCTGGCGCGCGATTGTTTAAAAGTCACCAAATTATCAAGTGTAGGGTGTCGCCGAAACACCCTAAGTGCAGTTCTACGGGCACGAACGGCGTCCCGACAATCCTCGTTCCACTTCGGAACAGGCAGTCGCCGAGGTTGAGAGGATGAACGGGGAATTGCGCTTTCGGCGGAAGAGAAAAGCGTAGACGTAAGGTGCTGCACTAGGTGGTTAATGTCGGTAAAGGGCTGGTCGTCAAAATGCAGGAGGCTGGAATACAAGCTCCAGTCGGCTTTTGTGAATATCCAGGTAGGAACCCTGGAATGCTGTACGTGGTGTGACAGAAGAGAAACGATGCAGGGGCAATGGTCGCTGGAGTAGGTGTCAGTGACGACATTCCACTGCAGACGACGAACAAGCTGGATGGAGAAAACGGCAAGGTCTAAATGAGAGCATTTACCAGAAGAATCAGAAATAAAAGTAGGCTCACCTGTATTGAGGATAGAGAGATTAAACTGATAAAAAATGTCGAAAAGAAGAATTCCCCTCGCACAAGCCCTTGGCGACCCCCACAGGGGGTGATGCGCATTAAAATCCCCCAACAGAAGAAAAGGTGTCGGGAGAGCGGACAAGAGATCTCGAACGTCCGTCGGAGCGAGGGGACACGATGGAGGTGAATACACAGAGCAAACAGAAAACAAAAAGCCGGGTAAGTGAAGGCGAACGGTAACAGTTTGCAAGTCGGATGTAAGTGTGATAGTTTGAAAATGAACGTCGTTACGCACCAATATCATGACACCTCCATGTGCAGGAGTACCCTCCTCCGGTTCAAGGTCGTAGTGAACCGGAGTATATCCTCGGAGATCAAAAGGATCGTGAGGGCGAAGCTTAGTCTCCTGCAAACACACGACCATAGGCGAATGGGAACGCAATAAAAGTTGCAGTTCCGCCCTATGCGATCGTACACCACGTACATTCCAGGTCAGGATAGCCATTAAGAAAAAAGGGATAAACTGTCTACTTAGAAGGGCGGCTTAAAATTACCTTTTGTTTAACCTTTGGGCTCGGGCTTTTGGTATGGAGTTGGTCAGACTCCATAGCCTCCTCGAAGGGAGGGCCCACGCGCTCAGAGCCAGAAACCGATTCAAGCCCCGTGAATCGGTTCTGGGTGGCGGTGGGTGAGGGATGCCGCTGAGCGCGGCTTGTCCCAGGAGCTTCCTGGGACTGCGACCTCCGAGGAGGAGAAGGTGAATTATGCTTGCTGTGAACACGCGGAGGGTCTTTCAAAAAGTCTTCTCTTCGAAGTTTCTGCTTCGGCTTTTTGTCAGTGGCTTGTGACTTCATAGACTTTGGACCAGGTTTATAGGGCTTGGTAACAGTAGCAGACTTGGACGGCCGGATGGTAGTGGCGGTTAATGCAGTCATGGTCCAAGTTTGAGTCCCAGCATCCTTCCGGGGTATGGGCGAGGCAACAATAGAACTCAATGTTCCCGATCGCAGGAGCGAAGGTTGGCGCGCATGGTAACGCCTCCGGGCTTCGGCGAAGGAGAGTTTCTCCTTTACCCGGATCTCCTGGATCGCCTTCTCGTCCAAATACCGCGGACAGTCGCCAAATGAAGCAGATTGTGACCCTTTGCAATTAACGCAGACGTGGCTGTTGAACAGGCACCTTCGTGTGAGGGCTGACTACATGTTGCACAGATGTTAACGGCACTCTTACATGAGACTTGCGTATGCCCAAAACGTTGGCATTTAAAACAACGCAGAGGTCTAGGAATATAAGGCCTCACAGAAATCCGTTCGTACCCTGCGAAGATGCTCGTGGGCAGATCGACGCCATCAAATGTTAGAAACAGGGTACGAGTGGGTACCAATACGCCGTCGCGTTTGGCCTGCACTCAATGAACCGCTGTCACCTTTTGGTCTGCAAGATATTCGACCAGGTCCCCGTCCGATATGCCATCGAGGCTATGCGTGGTGACAACGCCTCGACAAGAATTCAAGGTGCGGTGCTTCTCAACACGGATAGGATAACCGTGGAGAAGCGTGGCGCTCAACAAGGACTTACTTTGTGCCTCGGACTTGCTTTGCACTAACAACGAACCATTACGAAGCCGAGTGCAGGAAAGAACCGGACCAGCAAATGAGTCAATGCCCTTCTGGATGATAAAGGGGTTCACCTTCTCGAATGATTGTCCTTCCTCTGTACGGGTAATCACTAAGTAACAACCAGCTGTTGGCGGTGCTACTTCTGTTACTAAAACGTTTCGGCGCTTGTTGTTTATAATGGAGAAAGGGTGCTCCATAGCGAAAAAAATCCTCCACCATTGCAACCGTCTCCGACCTCGGGTTCTGACTTCCCGGGCGTTACCCCGGCTTGGGTGAGTGGCCTATCTATACCTAGCTCACCCCAGGATCACACCTCCCAGAACATAGACAGAGGGACCCAATCGCCGTCGGAAGTCAGCAGCTCATGCAATGGCCCCCCCCCCCCGCGGGACTGCAGTTGAACAGCGGATACGAACACAAACCCTACATGACGACCCCGGGTGGTGGGGATGACGTCATTACCCACTCACCCAGCTGCGCACCCAGTGCGCGGGTATTCGTCAGGCTGTGTCCACGGAGGATTAAAATAAAAGATAAAAGAAACTGTGTGGGCGTTTCGGACGCAAGGTAGGCCGGCGAGGAAGAAAAAGAGATGCGTAAATGAATGAACGTGGTGCGAAATGTGCAGAAGTAAAAGAGAAGAAAGAAACGATGTCGAGAGGCGACATGGAACGCACGAGAGCCTACCTTGAGTCCTCCGGTCACGAGAACGAACCCACCTCGACCGGATGAGGGTGAAAGGATGATTATGGCGATGATTGACTCGGGAACCCCCGGGTACGCCAACACCCGTACTCACATAAGGTGAGCCCCTGAGGGGGAATCTCGGTTAAGGTGAGTTATCCTTTATTCTGAAAATTTTAATATCGGATAACTTTCAGCTGTATAAACACTGGGTTTATTTGAGCATCATTTTACCCGGTAGGACATTTAACTTAAAAAATTACTCTCTACTCTTGTACAAACTATTTTTACAAACGCTTATTCTCCATCTACTTCATGTTAATTGATATAAAAATTTGCAGGAAGTATCGTAATGCTAATTTTCTTGTATGTTCAAGCGGAATATGGCAGGCTTTAAGCAATAGTCAAATCTTTTAAGAGCTGGTTGCTATGTGGAGCATTCCATACTCTTTGCTGCATGTCCAGGACATATAAAAGCGAATACGAATTCAAATAAATAACAAAGAATATCTCGGAAATGGTTCACTCGACAAAAGATGTATAGGACATAAATTGTGTATTTTAACGAGGTCTACACTTTCGTGTAGTAAAAACTTGTCTCTCGCTTACTATTTATCAGTTATGCAAAATTCATTCAGAGTGAAGAGAACTTTCGGGGACATTCCCAGAAAATTCAAGATATTTCATTTGCCATAAAAGTATCTTAAATATATTATATTTTAATCAAAATCGTTAGAGCCATTTTGAGAAAATCAAAATTTTCGAAAAATGTTCCATGTAAAGGGAAGTCTGGGGTGGGGGATTTTCTTGAAAATCTTCGTGTCGCATCTTTGAAAGGTAATAAACTTAAATACCAAGTTTGGTATTTATCCGACTTTTCGTTTTCGAGTTATGCTGTTCACACACATACACACACATTCACACAGACACACACACGGACCTTTTGCTAAAAATGCTTTTTTTAAATTCGGGGTCTCAAAACATGCATTTTCGGTGGAATTTGTATATCGAATTTTTGGGTGGAATGCAATACTTCCCCTACTTACTATACGTAGTAGAGAAAGTAAAACAGAGAAGATGGCAGGATCAATTGATGGAGGTGGAGCAGATCAACAGGTCTACACCTTTAAGAAGAAGTTTTCTTGTGTAAGTTGCTAATAACTGAATACTGTTGCTAACACAGAATAATAAATGACATGACTTCTATTAAGTATCATTGAATATCGGATGGGACAAATATGCGCGATGCACCTCACATGTGTTTCGACCTACATTCACAGAAACCCCTTATCAATATTTAGAAGAGGTAATAATCTTGATGGTAGGCACACCTATTAGCTGTAAACAATTCGTTGTCTTTTGTATCGTTAATATTTTTTATTAATATTGATTTTAATATGTTTAAATTATGTATTTGAATATGGTAGTTTGTCATGGTTTAGTTATATTAAATTTTTGACGCGTCTGCTGGTTACAGGAAATATATAACAGCAGGAATGGTTAAAAAGTTCTAAACATGCCGAAGTTAGAAGGTTATTGCTTTAGGGAGAGGGACAGAGATTAGTAGCTGAGGAGGATTTTAACTCTGTGGCCAACGCAAGGCGTCTACTGAGCCTCCAGGAGACAGAAATGAGACAACACTTCACTAATAGCGACCAGGTCTGATGGCGACAGGCACAGCGCAGCGGGGTTCCTAAACTACTAGACTGACCATCCCCCGCCGCCCCTTTCGATGACTGTCCTGTCCTGACAGATTGGAGCAGAAGGTTACCTATCAACAAACAGTTCTCTGGTCAGAGCACACCAACATCCATCGTGGCTGGCCCTACACCTTGAGAAATGAAAGTATATAATCCATCCAAACATTCGTCTACAACCCTGGGAAAACCACAAAAAAACCAAAGGTCTAGCTGGCCGGTGCCTGACTCAAACCCAGGATCTCTTGAATACGAGGTTTAAACGTCTGAGTTATGATACTATGTTATTCGGTAAGCTATTTCATTGCTACTCATAAACAGACGAAGTACTGAAGTTATTTTAGAGACGGAAATTATAGGTGAAGTTTTTGGTCAAAAACCAGAAATTTTCACTTGTACCAGTAAGACTTTGGATATCTTAAAAGTTATGACACTTTGGCAGGAAAGCCCAGAAATTCAGTTTCAGAGATATAATATGTATTTATAACGACGTTTCAGAAATATTAAACGAGTAAGGGTATGTGTACAATGAAAGTATTGCGTTGTATTATTTCAAGCAAGACTTAGGATAGGTTATAAATTGCAAATTAAATCAGAAATAAAGAAATCGCCACAAAGATTTCTTAATTATTTGAAAATATATAACCACGTTACAGATAGTATTTCACTATACGTAACACGGTACTTGCATAAAGTAGCAGGAAATAATTGGCTACAGAATAGATGGTTCAAGAGTTCAGTCATAAATAGCTATCATAGCGCTGTTCGATGTCGGTTTTATTAAAATGCTATATTATTAGTTACTGTTAAAAGATGCCGCCAATCACGTTTATGAAGCATCAACATATCAAAGCGCGGTATTGCTTAAAGGATGATTTAATAATATAGCATGGCCAAAACCAAATTATGTTGATCAAATGCAGTTAATCTTTTGGTTTGCCTCTCATTAATCTGAAGGCCAGCTGCAGCAAAAGTTTACAAGCCTTGCGAATAAATCTTGTGTAATTTTCCAAGCAATAGCTGAATTACAGAACACTCACATTAGCAGACCCCTGCGCTCTTGGTAATATTCCTCCTGATCTTCAAAACAACATTAGAGAATAATTGGACGATATATGTGGTGTTCAGCGGATTAACAGTGCCATAATCTGGAGCGATAACGTTTGAGGCTTGCATTCGGGATGTCCCGGTTTCGATTCCTATTGGGTCGGCCACTCTGACCTTCGGTTTTTTTGCGGTTTTCCCTGGTTGGTAGGCGAATACTGGAGTGAATTTTACATATAATGCCGCGAATTTATCGTCCCTCATTCCCTATCATTTTATTTCCTTATCATATTTCAGGGTGGAAGGATCAAGCGAAGCGTATGGCGGTGAAGTTTATTTTGTGCAACTTTCTACCCGGTATGGGAAAGGTCCTCAGAGACAAATCTCCATAGGGAGAGGTAGGACCGTGGTGATCCCGCCGGCGTTTGGATGTAATACCTGGAGACGTTAGATACCCCGACTGTATCCGAGCCTGCCGACCACGATCCGAGTTCTTCGCCGCACACCCTCCCCCTGGAGGTTTACAGAAGCACTATGCACTTAAGTACCGAAATTCTCCTCCGCTTCTTAAGAACCACAACTGCAAACTACTTGGAGGAATTTTTAAAATAAATCAAGAATAGAAGATATTGAAACAATAGCGGAACTGTGGAGACTTTTTTCCCTTCTTTTCAATCTCTCTATACCTCTCCTAACATTCTGTCTCCCACTTCATTTACTTCCAAACCATTACCCTATTTCCGTCTCGTTCTCTACTTCTCCTTGCATGTCGTGCAATATTTTGAAAATCAGGAATAAAATCGTTTTTATATCGCGTTTTAGTAAAAATTGAAACATATGCAACAGTGTTTACTTTTGGCTGAACATTGGATCTATATGATAGGTGAGCAGCAAAGTTCGCCTTATAATAAAACCTATAAAATCAACTAGAAAACAAGTTCTCAATAAATGTTTTTGAAATTCACTTCAATCCAGAATACCTTGTGTCCTTTCAATTACATTTTTACGGAATGTGGAGCCTTTGCACACCTACCTGTATGTATATATAAATGAGCTAAAACGTGAGCGATTAAAATGAAACTGAGGCATGTCTGTGTTAAGATATGTTGCACGTATTATAAAAGAGTTTAGTAGAAGCATGATGCACCTGGTATACACACACACACACACACACACACACACACACACACACACACAAACGCACGCACGCACGCACACTAGAAAAGAAGTGCCTTGGTGTGGCTATGACTGGGCTCCTGGAAAGGCAACAAATTAACTGATGACACCGGAGGGAGAATATGTCCACTCTGGGGTGAAAGGGAAACATGGAATCATATTCTGGCTTAGTGCAGGTAAACGGAATTACTAAGAAAACAATATTTACCATCACAGTTTCTGGAGTCCAATAGGGGAATGGAGGCCTGTTTGGATGTAATGTTGGATGCGAGTGTCATAAAATGGGTTCTTGTTTGTCTAAGGTTCGGCAAAGGAGGTTAATTGCTCCGGAGAACGGAAAAGCGGGAGCGATACTTAAGAGCGTGTTCTTAAGGGTCGGAGCACTGTACATATTTGTAAAATAATTGTAATTCGGGCTTATTATTTTTCCCTCTTTTCTTTTCTTTTTTTCTTTCTTTTCTTCTTTATCTTTTTCCTTTGTTTTTTCCTTTTTTCTTTTTCTTCCTTCATATGTTAGAATGTATTATAGTACATATTATTACATATATATAGTAAATATATATTTAGTATTATACACACATTGTTACGTTATAGGGGCAGGAAAAGTATGTATGAGTATGAGGCCCATGCAATTGTGTTATACAAGAGTAGACTGAAACTGTTCACAACACCACCATATATAATATGTATATATAATGCTGTTTGTAAACGGAATTTCTATACCTATCTTATAATAAGAAGTATGGAGAAATGAATAGATAATATTTTAAACAGGAAACAATGTCCGGAAACATATATTTCTGTGCTAGTGAAGTTACAGAGACAAGCCAAGTGTTTAAATTCATAATTTTTGTTGGACGAGAGATCGGTATCATTTTACAATTATTGTGACTACCACAATCCTAACAAAGCAAAACTCACTTATTTGGCGATTGTTTAATGTATAAAATGTATTTATATATACATGTTACATTCACATGACTCTCTCTACTCACTTCTTTACAAATTATCCTTACAAAACTTACTCCTTTATCGGCTTCAAATTAACAGAGATAAACGTTTCTATAAACGATGTTATTGCACGTTTGGTTGTACATACAAGACAAATACAGGAGACTAAACCAATAATCAAATCTTTAAAAGGGGGTAGTATGTGCTGGTTTTGAAATATCTCTCTTTTCATGTTCATGGGAAACAAACGAATGGCTTCAATAAGGTAAGAATTACTGGGAAGTTCAAACCAACAACAAAGAATAACTAAGAAAAGATTTATGCGAACAATTTATTTAAGGAGATCTACACTGATCATTTATAAGCTTTAGGCCATCTCTTGCTTACCAGATACGTAAACGTGTACTTAATGTATTTGGAATGAAGGCAACGGAAAATTTTCCATGTAGGTAAAGGGTGGTATGGAGTGGGGAGTATTTTTTTTTAATCGTGTTACATTCTTGGAGACTTAAACACCAACTTGATATTTATACGACATTTCGTTTTTGAGTTATCCTTTACTCTCTCTCTCTCTCTCTCTCTCTCTCTCTTTCGGACCTCGAAATGTGCATTTCCATTGACATCTCGATATGTAACTTTTGGGGGAATATAATACTTACTCTAGTTACTATAGGTAAGCATTAGAGAAAACAAAAAAAGATAATTTATTTCTTTATATTAACATAAGCTGAACAAAGCTTTTTATTATTTTTTAATAAAATAAAGCAATGTCTTGTTACTATAGTCACTCCGATAGACTTCCAATATACTCTATTCAGTGACATACACATGATATCCGTTAAATCTCTTGAGCTTGCAAGCAATTAGAAAAACTCTGGAAGTAAAGGAGAGTTAAGATCAGCAATGGGAAGGCCATATAACTGGGTCATTTGGACCTATCGTCACTTTTCGAATTGGGGTACTGAACAGCAAGTGCAAAATGAAACGTTGAAGGCGTTTGTCCACGAATGTTAAATAGCGCATTTTGAGGCAGTATTTTATATCACAACACTGTAAATGCCAGAGTGATTGTAGTGTAAATTAGCATTATTGTATGACAATGATTTGAGATGTTTGTTAACTATAAGCATTGTTAGGAAATAAGTTTACACGGCCTCACTGAAACTGACAATAGGAGCGGATAACAATGAAGCGAGGGGGTGAGTTGTTTATCAATTAGAAGAGACAAACAAATGACGTCAGAGTAGCGTGCCTTTCTTTAGAAATGGAGGAAATATCTTCCCTAGAGCATATGTGTTCGTAATTTTGATTGGATAAAAAAATAGACGGTAATGTTGGCGCGTTTTATTAACCAATAGCAGCTCTGTTATAATGTTTAGGCATATCGGGGTGAGGGAGTATAAATTCTGAAGCCAGAGACATGTATCGCGCACTTCAACAGAATCATTCGCGAGTTACACGTCGCGCAGTTCTACAGAATCATTCACAAGGCAAACGTCGCGCAGTTCTAAGAAATCTCTCTCGCGAGTAACACGTCAGGCAGTTCTAAGGAAGGAAGCATTCACGAAGAACACGTTACGCAATTCTACAGAATCTCTCGCGTCGTAAAGTTAGTCACAAAATGTGAAATACATAAATTAATAATGCGCGGCAAATAAGTGATTATAGTTACATTCATATAACAGTTTCAGTCAGGCGTGTATCAAAAGTAAATATGTGAAATTAATAAAATGTGACGGCAATAAAAGTGTAAAAACAAATTATTTTATCAGTGTTATGTTTTAGTAACAACTCCTTTCCGTTTTCACACCTTTGCTCGACTGAGTAATAATAGCTAGCCGGAGGACAAAGAACCCAAAATTCAAAATAGTAAAACAATAACAGGCGGCAAGTAAAAAAGATAACACGAGAGATTACTGCAACAAATTGCCGGCAGAATTGGACAGCTAGACCTCAAACTACTGTAAGGTTTCTATTTTAAACTATCTACTCAGTGCCCTACACAGTTCTAGGCGCTTTTAATATAATTTAAAAAAATACATATTTCTGAAATAGAACATTTGCTTGACATACCGGTAAATCCTAAAGATCCAGAAGCAACAAACAACATAACTAGGGAACATTAGCTTAAGGGGAACAAATCAGTCGGACAAATTTTAAAATGCACACTTTGTTCAGCGAGAAGTTGTGTACATATATAACTACGGACTCTAAAATCGTTAAAAGTGCCAGCCAAAACAGGAATGCGGTTTTGAAGTCTGAAAAAAATCACCTCTCTACTTAAAAGTAATTTTTACCTTCTCTGCTGCTTACTTTTAGTAGAAGAAGTATTTACATTTCACCCAAAAATGCATAGCGTTATTTCACTGGAAATACACGTTTTGAGGTTCCTGAATCCAGAAAAACGTGCCTGTATGTGGTGTCTCCCCGTGAACAGCATAACTCAAAAATGAAAACTCAGTTAAATACCAAACTTGGTATTTAATTCGGCGTCCAATAATGGGTTCCAATTTCTGGATAATATATTTTATCATTTACACAGCTAATATCATCCCTATTATTTTATGGTAATTTCAGGATTACGATGAGGAATAATTTTATTTATTATTTCAGAAATTTTTTGTATCATTTTTTTGAACTCTTTACAAGGACGCGACACGAGATCTGCAAGAAAATTCCCCATCCCAAACTATCCTATATATAGTAACATTTTCGTTATTCTTGATTTTGTCAAAAATGCCTCTACCTTTGATTAAAAATTTATATCTCGAATTTTATGGGAGTAGTCTGCGAAGTCCTCTCCATTCTAAATAACTTTAGTGAACAGTAAAAGGCAGACGAAGTTTTATTACACATAAAGGTAGATCTCGTTAAACCATACAATTTATGTAAAATACATTTGTTGTTGAGTTAACACGTTCAGAGATACCTATACCTTGTTATTGGTTTGCACTTATAAATACTTATACTTTTCTCAAATAGGAAGTCTCTCTCTCTCTCTCTCTCTCTCTCTCTTTCTTTCTTTCTTTCTTTCTTTCTTCATTGTGGTCATGCAAAGAGAACGGAATTTCAAAGCCATCACATAGACCCCAGCTCTTTAAAGTTTTGACTATCCCTTAAAGCCCACTGTATTTTCTATTCCCCTTGTACCTACAAGGAATAAGTACTAAAATTCCACAAATGTTTATCTCAATTAACATGAAGTAGATAGAAGAATTAGGCTTTGCAGGAATAGCTTGTTGAAGAGTGCATAGAAAAGTCATGTAAATATAACGCATACGATTTTTTTCATACTGGTTTCATCAGTCGTTATCACACAGATTGCTTAACGCCGTACATACCTTTAGAAGGTATTTTATTAACTAAAAAGGAAGAAGTGTATATTTTGAATTTATTTTCTAAAGTAGTTTATGTTTTATATATTCCAAAATTTTTAAACCACATTGCAAGGAGATTTTCCTGTAGATCGTTAAAAGGCAGAATTCCTTTTTTATCTCAATTACTCAATAAACCAATTAATTTCTAAGTAACCGATGCAGAATTTCCAAATGTCACAGGTTAGCCCCTTAAGCTTGTGATTCGTTCGCGTCTCAGAATCTCCATGCTATGTAGGTGAATGGAAAGGCAAGATTTGTTGTAATAAAAACAAAATAGCTGTAGAGAGCCGCAGAAACACGGCTCCCCTAGTTCGCTAGGCCCACACGGTTTGCTCCATCAGGTAACCATTAATCCTATGAAAGGAGCTGACTTCATTACAGTTATAGTTTATATTAAACAGAGGGGGACATCTCACACACTGCGACCTAAATAGATCTATTGTGGTTACCAACCCCAAGAGGAAGGAATGAAGTGAAGGAACCACGGGAAGGCTACAGGTCACAGAGACGCGCAGAAGCCCCTAAAAATTCTAGGCTCGAAGACCTGTCCCAATACTGGAGCTGCCTAGAGAGGGCGATGAGCGATCCGTCGACCAAGCAGCTCTCTAGTGTCCACGGGGAGTAATATTTTCAAGCGTCCGCGCCATATGGCACTGCCATACTCCAAGAAACCTAGAAGCACACCTGAAACATGAGAAGGAAATAAAATAAAAGGCAAAGGATGAAAAGGAAATCGTGATAGATGAGAAACTACACCCGCATTCGCCTACTGACCAAGAAAACCACGAAAATCCCAAGGTCAGAGTGAACGATCGAAACGGAATCAAATCCAGGACCTCCTGAATGCGAGCCTCACACGTTATCGTGGAGCCATGTAGCTCGGTACTTCATCACATTTAGCCAGCTGTGACGCAGCTTGTCCAGCCAATTGCAGTAACGATCCGTCGCAATCATAACGCGACTAATACCTAAACAAAACTCCATGCGAATCTTACACTACGACTCATTGTCTTTTGTGTTGACTGAATCCAAAAGTTGTCAGAAAGCCATTCAGATATTTTATTAGTTCATCCTGGCATTAACGAAATACTTGCATCAGAGTATTCAGTGTTTACATGAAAAAATGCGGCTCTGAATTACTTTAAATTGATTCACCCACTGTCACAATCAGTTATGTAGCTGATAAAACGGCCAAGGACACAGTAATTCTTTCAAATATTAAACCAAGTATCTGTACTAAGACGTCATTGTGCTCTTGAAAACAATTATTCGTGCTATTAGTTCACTATTCTCTTTCTAGCTAAGTACCTAAACAAGATAGTTGATCACAAGAATCCAAATTGGATACACGAAACTCACGCACTCATATGTTTTCCAAAAATCAACTTGCTGAATACCTGTAACATAATGCAAACTATTAAGCATTTTACTTCTAAATGATCGGCATATTCGCTGGAGAAAAGTTCAAGATGTACAGAATGTTTCAAAAATAGAGGGCTTAATTCCTGGTATGCATTTTCCATGTGCAGATAACACAAAAAGTATGGGTGCAGAAGTAATTGGTTTCCGAGTTATAGCCTTCAAAACTGTTGATATTCACCGGAACTTTTTCTTCCCGCAGGTAGTTGCCGTTATAGAAGATATTAACAGAGGACAATCTGACAGTTAATTTCGAGGTGAAAGCTACATTGAGCGTCGTGTTTGGCGCCGTACTGTGTAAATGTACTCAGATCAGGAGCTGGCAGTTGAGCACTTATGGATGACAATGCTGCGCTGACTCGTCGTTTGTACCAGGAGAGGTACACACATCAAAGATGTTCAGATCGGAAGACATTTGAATATCTCGATAGCCATCTGTGCAATAATGGAACGTTTGCCCCTCATGATCTCAAGGGGACGACCAAGATTTACAACTTCCGATGTAGAGGAGGAGATTCTGGATACTATTCAAACGACTCCTCTCAGTAGTACGAAGGCTAGCGATGCAAGTGAATGTTCCTCACACGACTGTCTGGAGACTTTGGTTGTTTGACCACGCGGTAAGAAATCAATGAGTAAGATGCCTTTCCAGTCCCAGAACACTGTGCACATCATTTTTCGAGGTGTCAAGATTTGTTTCGGCTTAACCTTTGCTGGGGATGAAGTGTGCCTCCATTCCATTGATTGCCGCTTACTTTCAGGGGTGTCCTAAGATACCCAAGTTTCATTTCCTGTGACTATCCCTTCATCATAACGGGTCAAAAACTGAAGTGCACTACCCATCCGGTTTGTTTTGTGTTGCTCAGTAAGAATCTTTGGTACCCAACGAGAGCAAAGTTTACGAAATTTCAGTTTTTCGATAACAATTTCATGAATTAGTGATCGTGAGATTTGGGGAAATTCCATAGCGAGAACACTAATTGTAAACTTGCGGTTCTCCTGGATCTTGTCAGCAATCGCGTGAACCAGTTCTTCTGTAACCAAAGATGGACGCCCACTTCGTTCTTCATCGTGCACTTCACTACGTCCTCCATTGAACTGTCGGACCCATCTTGTCACCATTGAATCACTCATCGCATTTTGTCCGTAAACTTCGCAAATTTGCCGATAAATTTTAATTGGTTTCACTTTCCTAGCATTCAGAAAACGAATCACAGATCTGATTTCACAAGCGGCGAGATTTTCAATCAACACCGACATTGTAAACAAGCACAACAAAGCGTACGGGCTGACAGCGATCTCAAAATGGCGCACGTTTCTTCTCCTTGATACAGAGCGTCTACCGCGCATGTGCGGAACTGCGATCGCAGCGCTGCAGCGGAGAGAAATTGAAACGGAACTTACTTTCTGGACGTACCTCGTATTTCTGAAAGATCCTGTATGTGAATTTAAGCTGCCAAGAATGACAAGAGAGAATATAAAATACTAAGTGTTGCAAATGCACAGAATGGTATCCCATAATACTCTAAAGCTGTGTATATCAAGTTGCTATCTTCTTAGTGTACTTTGTTAAGTTGTGAGGTGTCTTACTATCATCTTATAATCGCGTTTGCATTTATTTTTTCATTATTTTTTGTGAAGAACTTCAAATAGCCAAATTGCTATAAGGTATAAATCATTATTACGATTATTATTATTATTATTATTATTATTATTTTAACTGTGATTAACGCCGTTCTTATTATATGTGGCACCACAGGCGCTGGCACTGGTGATATGAAACAAAATGAAAACCGGAAAAGAAACTCTTTGAAGTCCTAAGTATAAGATGTCTCCCAAACATTTACAGTTATGAGGACTGAGGAAAACTTTGAAAGAACCTCAGTCGGGGGGAACGTCCGAGCGGAATTTGAAGCGCAGATGTCCCATTCACGAGTCTGTGCCTTAACGATCTCGGTTACATGTATCGGTCGTCTGAATGGCCATGCGTCCTTAAGAAAATGGTTAGAAAACATAAAAAACACACAGGACATCTTAAAGATAGCATCGTATAACTAAAGTAAATAACATGGTACGATGTCTACGTGCCGTCAAATTAGATAGCAGTAAAACTGTAGCAGGTTATTTCTGTAAAGCGGAAAACTGATTCCGACTGTAAAACAAGTGAGGGGAGCGAAACTGAGAGCAAGGATACAAATTATAAATGTAATTATAAAAGTGATTAAACAACCTCTTTGCAAAACAGAGAAAAACGCTGGAATAGCGCAATGTAAGAGATATTACACATCCAAGAAGCTCTTTTTCATACTTCAGTATATTGGGATAGTAGCTAAATATTGAATACATTCAAATTGAACACTTTAAGTAAAATACCCACTTTATACCCCAAAACGAAGCTCGTTAGTTTGATTTGTTTCAAAATATTTGCTAGACAAAGACTTTCTTTTCTTCCTTTAATGATTTTTTTTTACTACCAGAAGAATCTATTTCAACCCGCTCAGTAAACCAAAATAAAACCACAATATTAAAAACATATGAACATCATGCAATATACAGAAAACTCTGATTTTAGCATGGTGAATAAAATTATTTAGAGAAACAGTCTGCAAATACTCAAACTTGAAAATACTAAAAAATTTAAACACATTAACAGCTATGGAAAGAAGGACAGTTACCGCTGTTTTGCGTAACACATTATTCTTTTCTCTTCTTCAATGAATTTGTGTTTTAACAGATCATGTCATGTCAGTGCATGCAAATAATGGTGTGGACTAGGCTATAAAATAAAACAGAAATTTCGCTTAGATATAGAAACGAATTTTATAACTTTTATACGCATTTATTAAACTTAGGAAAGCGGCTATCAGTTGATAGCTTACAGTTGTCAAGTTATTTGCTACATCATTACAGTCATTCTTGTCGTATTTGTGAGAAATCTACGATACTACCATATATATAAAGTTATGATACAAGGAGCAAATTTTTAAATAGTTTTGCTACTTACTAACAAATCGCAAATATCTAACTTAATATGCTTAATAAATAAACATAAATTCATTTTCTCTTTTAGAGTGTAACAGGTTTTACGTTATGAGATCCCAGAATCTAAATAGTGACAACTGATTATTCCTTATCCGAGAAAGTGTAAATACACAAGATACAAAACTGGAACCTAAAATAGCAAGGTTATAATTCTGTTTTATTTACAGAGGAAACTCCAAGGTATACATTGCCTAGGCATAAGCTCTTCTAGATCCACCACCTTCTGCCAGGTTTATGGTAGACTCACGCCGTGTTCACCCCTGCCGATGTGCCATTAAATTATTACTACGTACTCCCATGCGTATAACTGGCGCAACAGTTCTAGACACGTGAAAATCTTAATGACAGCTATGAAGCGAGTTACATACCAGATCAGGAGGTGACCGGTCGTCTGCATGCTGCAGGAGTGCGTGGGACAGTCATTGTCAAATTCCGCACACCGGTTATGCACTGCACTACGCGATAAACTTAGTTATATACAGTATATTTAAATCCACCGTTGTAAAATGCCCTTAATATAAAAACACTGTCAACCATCTGCCTCCAGTTCTTCCACACCTGACAGCTCTTCCTCTTCTGCGGAATCACTCACATCATTGCCGCCATCACTGCTGTCGCTACTTTCTGCACCATTATCCTGGATGAGAATTTTTTCTAATTGATTTTTTGCAATTCCGTATTTTTTGAAATAATAATTCTCAATTTATTCAACATGTCGATATACATTTTCCCATTCTGGCCTTCCAATTTCTGCAAATCGCTGGCGACATAACTGCTCCACATCTTTTAGTTTAAAAGTGATATTTCTGCAGGCCACCCAGTTTTTGACATCAGCCCAGATTAATTCGATTGGGTTTAGATCTGGGTGATACGGTGGCAGTCTAAGTACATTATAGCGATGTTGTAATAATATCTGGCCAAGTATTATGAGTTATGACTTCTGAAGGGATTTGTTGGCTTTAACTAAGTTATGTTTGTTTTACTCATGCTTTCATCAAAAGCTATATTATGCCTAAGCAGCCAGGATTTTATTTCTTCTTTCAAGGAATTTGCGGTAGGTTGTTTGTCAATTTGAGTTTTGCCACATTGTGAAGCATTGTCGATAACCAGAATAGACCCAGCAGGCATATTAGGTATCAACACGGTGTTGATTCACTTCATGTAATTTTCTGTATTCATTTCTTGATGAAAACCTCCTGTTTTTTGTTGCGACTTGTAAAAGAAGGGCATTTGGAACGAACAGCATGAACGATAATAAGTATTTGCCCTTTGGCAACAGGTGCCTGAAAACCTAATTCTCTATCGTCACTTCAACTTTTAGATGTTGTATGACTGCTGTGTATGCACGACTCATCTTCATACACTATAGTTTGACCCTCTAATTTGTACCTCTGAGTAAGGTACTCTTCCAGCTGAGATCGTATGTCGTGCTTTTCTATTAGAACTCTCCTATTTGGTTTCGTTTTCTTCCACTTAAACCCTAATTTTTTTATAATTTTTCTGAGATTTGTAGCAGCATCTTGAAAATTTATGCTGATATAAGTACATATAAAATCATAGTCATTTGGAAAGTTAGTATCAGACTGCAAAAGTCAGTGCCATAGCCGGGATTTGAGACTTGTAGCATCACCTTGAACATTTATGACATCTTTCAGATTGATAAGCAATCTGCTTATTGTTGGCACAGTTTTTTCTTCCACATAGAAATTGTGAATCATGCACCGAATAACGTATTTGTCGAAATCGTCTATTTCTGTAATACGTTTAGGGACCTTATGTATCTTCACAGGTGTGTCAAATGGTACTCTTTCATCCATATGGTTTTTCTTATCTTTGAGAAATCTGGAAACGGAACTCAGTGAATCAACAGTTGCTTTGGCTACTTTCTTTCACTCTCTTAAGGCTTTTGTGGAACTCGGGTAAACATATATTTTCTTCCTTCATCTCTGCTTCTTGCTTCATGAAGTCGAGGACATTTGCAACTATTTCCCTGCTTTGAATACGTAATACCTTACCATTTAACTTTGAAAACGTAGGAGCCATGGTTATAAATATCACAAATATAAAATAAGCACTATTTACGTACTGATCTCTTTGAAATTACAAGATGCGAACACTTTCTGTGACTGTATGTGTTACGCACTGTGAGTAAGCAAAGGTATTATATTGCTTTCGTTGATTAAGCTAAACATAAACCATTCCTAGGCTCGGCAGCTGGGGTGGCAACCAAGGTCACGATTCCAGAAGTTTTGCGCCAGTTATATATCTGATGTGCCGGCGACTACAACAGAAAATATGAATAACTCTATCATAAGTCAAATGGAAGTCAAATTTTGGGATGGGAAAGAGCATATAAATAAAAGACAAGTAGCATTTTGTAAAGAAATTCTTGGAATTTCAAAAGGCACATAAACTTCTGGGGTAACGAGCGAGGTGGGATGTTTTGAAGACACATAACACTAAAATAAGAGCAGTGAAGTACTGGCTGACACTGATGCAGAGAGATAATTCCAAACTATGCTCCAAATGTTATAAATGCCAGAGAGAAAGCCTGTCTCCTAAGTTTTGGACAGTTGGGTTGGAAGGAGGCTTGAGAAGAATAGTATGTATGGAAAAGGGGTGAAATAAATGACTAAAGAAGACTAGCAGACTTTAGCCGACACGAAATAGAATCAGATTGTAAAATTAAGCGTTCTTTTCTTCTTCTACTTCTTCTTCTTATAAACAGCTCTTATAGCCCAGCTAGCACCTGCTTAATGATGATAGTCCATTCTTCCCAATTTTTTTCCTTTCTCCTCCATCTTCTAATCCCCATGCAATGCTAATTCCTCTCCACACAATCCAAACATCTTAATCTTAGTATTCTACTATCTCCTCTCCCTTCAGTTTGGCCTTCAAATATCTTTTTAATAGATCTGCCGCATCCATATTAATTACATGACCAATCCATTCAATTCTTTTGGCTTTCACAAATGTTGCACATCAGCTTTTTTATAGCAGATTTAGTTCCATTTTTTGTGCGTATTCTCCACGCCTCTTTATTCTTTACCGATCTATAAATGACCTTCTGTCATCACCCAGATTTAATTATTGCGTTATGGATGACGTGTAGTTTAGTTTGCTTCAACGGATATCGTGTTTTCGTATTTTTAGTCAAAGGAAATACCCATTACATGCAGCTATTTTCTCTTTAATGTATTTATTACAAGCATTATAAAAAGTGACCAGTGCACCTAAAAGCTAAATTTATTAATTTCGTTATATATCACATAATTTATCACTATTTAATTATGTTTATTTCCCCATTTTACCTTAGATGTCATATACCGGGTGAGTCTTCTCAGCCTGCGAATTGAGAGGTTATGTCGTAAACACTGTCCACTGCATCGCGTCGTATCAATTGCGAGTGTATTACTTATAAATGTTTGTTTACATCACGTGTTGAAGCCATCTTGTGACGTCATTCATTTGTTTGGTTTGTAGCTCCATCTAGTGTTAGCAATTTGCGGCAGTATTAGCTTTTGTTTGATTTCATTACAAATGTCCTCCGGCTAGCTATTATCCTGTTGACTTGGGCACGTATCTCTATACAGGTTGTGTAAACGGAAAGGAATCTTTTATCCAAAAATTACACTGATGTAGAAATTTGTTTTACACATTTATTGTCGAACACGTTAACTATCACATTTATACATTGATCTTAACACTCGCCAAACTGAAACTGTTATAATAATTTCTTACTGATCACTTTTAATCAACGTACTTCAACCTTTTGTATAATTAACTTTACCATATTTTAGATCTTTCATAATTCTGCTGCGCGTAACTTGTGAATTTATATCCGATGTATGCCGTACTAATACTTTCGACGAACTGACTGACTGAAGACGACGTGTAGTGTACACAGATTTTCGATGAACTGAGCAACTGAATACGACGTGTAATGTATGAATGCTTTCGGCGAACTGAAGGACTGACTGACTTTACCTCCAACCTACCCTATTTATACGCCTTCATCCAGATACGCCTAAAGATTATAACTGAACTGCAATTGGCTAATAAAACGCGCCAACATTAGCGTCTATTTTAATATCCAATGAAAATTATGAATACATATGCTCTAGGGAAACATTCCAGAAGGTTCTAAACGGAAAAACGCGCCAATATTACGCAACTTCCTCGTTTCCAATAATGATAAACAGCTCACCCCCCCTCTGCATTATTGCACGCTATTATTGACAGTTTCAGTAAGGCCGTATAAACTTATTTCCCAATAATAATTACAATTAATAAACATCTGAAATCAATGTCACATAAAAATGCATATTCATATTACAATCATTATTTACATTTAAGTAATTTGTGATACAAATTACTGCATCACAATTTCGGCCGAAATGACTGCTTTGCACCGCTGTCCGTGCAGCGGCTTGTAATCGTAGCGCGACAGTGTGCGCGTTGGCTTTCAGTGATGAAGGTCCCGGCTTCAAATACTGCCACTTGAAGGTACTTTTTATGTTAGTAAATTTTAACCAGAATTGATAGTTTGACGTGCAAGTGTTGTTTCACTTAATTAGTGTCCCGGCTTCAAATACTGCCACTTGAAGGTACTTTTTATGTTAGTAAATTTTAACCAGAATTGATAGTTTGACGTGCAAGTGTTTCACTTAATTATTTTAATTATGTGAGTTTCATTATAACGCAATTTGTTACTTGTTAGAGTATGCTTTGGTGAACATCATAAATAAATGAATAAAATTTGCAGGAGTGATTTGAACTTCCGACCTTCACCATGACTTTCCAGCGCTACTAGAGCACATTAACAACGAGCACCACCGCAGCTCTATCAGCGGGCTGGTGAATGCTGTGTCAGCACCTGCATTTCGCATCGTCCGTATAATACAGGGTTGCCTGGTTACCAATCCGCAGGATTAAAAGACTCACGCGGTATACATTTTTTTTCTACATTAACTTCTAAACCTAATTCTTTGTTACCATCATTGTTTGTTCATTAGCCACTTTAAGGACTGTTAAAGATCTAGCTATCATTACCGGGTCATCTGCGTAGGCTAAATATTGTATGCATCTATTCATAATATTTCTTCCTCAGTTAAACTGTATACTTATTATCTTTTCCCATGGTTAAACCGAACAGCAAAGTCGTCGGAGAATCCTTTTGTCTCAAATCATTCTTGGTTTGAAACGTTTGATCTTCTTCTGTTAATTTGTACTGAATTGGTGGTTTTCTGTAATGTTATTTTAACTAAATTTATTAGCCTTATTCGTATATCAAATTCTCTCATTACATTAAACAATTGCTGCCGGTTTATGCTATCAATCAATAATAATAGATGCAACACTATATTAAATTCATACATTTTCTCCAATACTTGTCTCGGCTGAAATAAATTGTCGGTAGTGGAGCGGGCTTTCTTAAATCCACACTGGTAATCACCTAGAATGTGTTTCGTGTATTCCTCTAAATACTTAGCTATCACGCTCGTGAAGACTTTGTTGTCACATTTAGTAGAGAGATTCTTTGTAATCCCCACAAAACAGTTTCCCCTTTCTTACAGACTGGGCATACAATTGCTGTTTACCACTTATCTGGGATTTTCTCCTTCTCCCAAATCATTGATTTTATGTCTGTACATCCCATACCATAATACTCTACCACCACATTTCAGCAACTCACCAGCTACATACTGCATCTGTTCCCGGAGCTCTATTCATCCTAAGTATTTTAATAATTTCATACACTATACTTCTTATGAGTCTCTGTATATCATTTTCCGGTCCGTAAAATTCTTATTGTCATTCTCCTCAAGTTCAACTTAAAACGTGTTTTTAAAATACTGAACCCAACTTTTCAACACTTTTGCTTCATCCCGTTATTTCCCCATCAATAGTTCTGCACTTTGATGCTTTTGGTTTAAAACCTTGTTTAAGTCTCCATATTCCCTCAAAAGTTTCCTGCTCTCGCTCTTTATTCTGCATGTCTGCATTCCCTTTAATTCTTCCTCTTCAAACTCATTTTTTTCTTTTCTATATTCTATTCGCTTGTCTTCATACATTCAGATATTCTTTCTCTTCTGATCTCGTTTTTCTACTTAGCATTTTTGTCTTGCTTCATTTCCTTTGTCTAAAATTTCCCTACACTCATCGTAAACCATTCTTTCTTCTTGTACTTCTTTCTATTTCCAATCACATTTCTTGCTACGGTTTGTTTGAAATGCAACAAAACTGAATTGGGGTACAAAGACATATATAGTTGCGTTAGGACGAAATAAAGGATCAGCAATGACACTAATGTAATTGAAATAGAATTTTATTTATGAACGCTCTGTAACTGCTGTGGTCCTTAGCGTTCCCATGCTATATTGAGCATTAAAGACCGGAAATTTTGCTCAGAGGTCTCTTTACCAGGCTTGAGGTTCTTTTACGTGCCATAAATCTACGACACGGCACCACCGGCTTTACTTCCCTTCCGAAGGAAGCCATGCTAGGAATTTTTACGCCCGAAAAATATCCATCACCCTCCGTCGGGTTCGAACCCGCGACTCGGGAAGTGGAGGCTAGCATGGTATCACTAGACCTCGGAGGACGACTAGCAATGGTACGTTTTAGATTGGGAGACTGGAAAGCACAGAAAGGGACTGACAATTCTGGCAGGAGAATCTGTCCATTTTGGGGGGGGGATGAAGAGTGGGTACATATTTTGGCGGAATGTGCTCAGTAGGAGAACTAGTGAACAATTAAATTTACATAAAAATTCTTAAGTTCAACCAGAAGGAGACTGGCTGACCAGAGGAACTGGCAAAACATGGTCAATTTCCTGACCAAGGTGCGGGAAGCCAGATCAAATTTGTTCAATCAGTCAGTCAGAGGCAATGTATGTATATTTATTTATTTATTTGTATTTGTCGCTTTAACTTATATATTAAATGTGCATGTAGGGTCAGTGACCCATGCACTAAAGTTTTGTGTAGCAACTTTAACAATTTGACACCAATTCACTTATGTT
Organism: Deroplatys truncata; assembly: GCA_030765065.1. NCBI lineage: Eukaryota > Metazoa > Arthropoda > Insecta > Mantodea > Mantidae > Deroplatys > Deroplatys truncata. Next base: position 133,146,112 of record CM060978.1, read on the forward strand.
ATCTAAGGGCTTCTCATGGCTTGTATTGTCTCCGGTGAAATGGTTGTTTAATTTCTTCAAAGAGAAAGTAATCACAAGGATTCAATGGAATGAATTAAGGCAAACGCTCTATTACCTTCCATCCCCTCTCATGCAGGAGATCCATCACAGCATTCTTTAATACCTTATATTGTTGTGATAATTTCAAGCCGTAAAGCAGCTTTCATGACTACACACTGAGGTAAACTTTACAAGAAAAGAAATAGAATTTGAGGCAGTATTTTTAACACTTAAATGTTATCAGTCTAATTATATAATATAAAATATAACAACAGCCAGTCTTAAAGCAATATGTGTATAATATAATATATAAAATGTACGTAACAGTTATTGCATTATGTTTATATTATGTACATCAAGGGTGGCGAAAACGCTTGCCTTCCGCGAGTCACCAAATATGCAAAACGCACTACACCACTCAGCAGCACATGGAAAACAAATGAATAGACGGCTAGAAAAGCAGTTGCGCCTCGCCAGTCGCGCTTTCGCCACCACAGATGTACATGCTTAATAATGTTATGTGAATGTATTGCGTAGTTTTAACAATGTAGGAGCTGTGAGAATAGAAGCCGAAAGTTGCTAACAATGAGGTAACCTTGAGACAACAAATTATAAAGTTTAATAATGCTACTAATAATTCTTGGAACAATAACGTAAAATTTAAAACAATTTATAAATAGCCAATCAACAACTAGAAAGAGCTTAAGTTAAATAAAGGTATTCTATTGGAGTAGGATTAGCCAGTCGAATACTTGAAATATAGTAAATGTAGAAATTTAAGCGGTAGACGCCAGACGCCAGAAGGCAGGGTTTCCGAGCAGTTCGATACGTATTCAGTGTAAGTCATAAAAAAAATTCATTACGGCGTGAATAATATAATGTTTACGTGTTAAAAAGGACAAGTAACAACAATCTCACAGCTCTACAGTAGGATATATCAGTGAAGTGTTATTTACTCGTATGAAGGATTAATAAGAACAAAGTACAATACAATTATAATTTGTATAAGCTTTGTTCTTTAGCCAAAGAAACCTGCTAAGAGATACGTGTTCTAAAAAAAATACTGACGCAGCCGAGGCATACATACATAATATTTAAATAAACATTAAAATTAAAAAGTTGATTTTTTAAACGTGGGGGCGAAGGCCACCGGAAAGTGAACGTGGCGCGAAGACCATCGGAAACTTTGTACCATATGTGGGGCAACACAACTTCAAGTTTGGCTACCATGCGTGAAACAGCAACAACTAATCTCAAGTTAAATTTTTGTGCTCCTTGTTTAGGCAAGATAACTTTAATAACACAACAAAGATGCTACTGAAGTAAACTTTATCAAGCAAAGAAGTAGAATTTCATTTTTGTGTTACTTGTTTGCGCAACATAAACAACTTTTGATAATATAACAACGATGCTATATCTATTATCACTTCATTTATCTGAACCGCTACTTGTTCTGCTATGTTCTTGTCTTATATCACGTGTTCCACCATTAGAAACCTTCCAGAAGTCACTATCACGCTGCTGTGGTGTATGTCCCCGATGCCACCTCAATGTGTGATAAATGAGAGTATAGATTTAATAACGTTGCATAAAAATACATACATCTGTGATATGTTTTATTGTATTGCATGCAAAGTGTTTAGTTTCAATCATGATAGTGTTAGGAAAACTATGTAGAAGTGATGTTAATATAAAGTGCAGTTTCAGAGTTGCTGCTGATGCTCTGCTGATGCTGATTTTTACTCTTGTTAGAAAATGTTTTACAGAATTTTAGTCACATTCGCTTATTTAGAGAAATTAAATCTGGGTCAATTGATCAGCTGCTAAGCGACACAGGTGGTCTGAACTGCACCTGCATCACGGCGGTAATGCCATCGCTTCCTGCAGAGTACGAGATGATGGTGTTCCAACAATTAATTGCAGTAGTAGGCTAAAATGACCGTCCTTCTGGGAGGTGCATACACATAGCATGCACACAATGAACAATAGATGCCATCATAAACCAACGACGGGAAATCTAGGATATTGTAGAGCTCTGGTAGATACGTTACAGTATCATTATTCAGAAACGAGTTACACAGTTTGCACAACACAACCGCATGGATGAGAAGATACACTCTTGAGAAATACTACTTAGTTTCATACTATTTCCAGTAATCGAGGATAAACTAACACACAGGGAGGGAGGGAGGGAGGGAGAGAGAGAGAGAGAGAGAGAGAGAGGGAGGGAGAATTATAATTCTTATCCATACATGAATTCTTGCATTGATTAAGGTACATACTACAGAACTTTCAGCATATATCCTTACTACTCGCGGGGATTTTGCAACTCACAGCTGGACATGCCTCGGTCGAATACGTCTGAACTCTGACTTCGCTGCATATAACCGTGTATAAAATCTTACCTGAAAGCAAATTCTGGAAATTTCCGTCAACTAAACAGTCCTTGTACCGGGTAAATACAATTCTGATTGATACAATCTAGTTCGAACATTATGATTTTTCTGATTTAGTTTCAAATACCTCCCTTATATTGTTTGAAATGTATACATGCTTTAGGTTACATCTTAATTAAACATCACAGACTATTAGATCTGGGGATCAGAGGGCTATGCGTTAGCTCTAATCATTCTAGTTTAAAACCCTAATGACCCATGGACTTCTCTGCTGTATGAGCAGTGGCGGAATTTTGTTAAAACTATTCGTATAATTTATATATTCGGTCTGCTGAATAAAAGAATGAGTCCAAATATCACTTCGGTATTTGTCTGATTTATTGTCCGAAAAAAGGACGAATTATGTATCCTGCGCTTATTGCGAACTCCGAACAGACAGGAGGCTGTGAGAGAAAAAGCAGCCCTTGACCGAAGCGTACAACCCCGTGCGAGAGTTAGGGATATATTTAAATGGACATGCTTCCACTAAATAGCCAGATCTGCTCTATTTAAATTCAACTCTCAATATACTAGCCTCCATATATTGGAAGTGAGAGATTCAGAATAATTCCAGCGTTGTTTCGTCTGTAGTGCCGAACTGTCCATGAAAGCCTTCTCCTACACTTTGATGGCTGATTAGCACTTCTTGTGCAAGTGACAGCAATGGAATTATTGTACAGATTAATTATTTTGAAGAGTATTCAACACGCAACAAAATTACGTAGCCTAAGAGTGTCTTGCAGAATCACGTTTTGTGGCATGCACCTACATCCGCGACGATACCACGTGCAATCTATTGGCGATCCACATGCAATACGGAAGCGACGAACGAAACAGAAGTTCCTAAATTATAAAATTATCTTCTGCATCTAGATTAAAACGCCAAGAAGAATATGGTACGGCGTTTCCATTGTTATAACTGTTATTTTAAATTATGAGTATAAATACAGTTTATACTTTCATTCATTATCTGTTTACCCTCCTCTTACACCCCCCAGGACTTACAAGCGGGTGCCTGGGGTCAGTGGCCCGTCGAGGAGCAGACACTCATGGATCAGACAGAGCATCCAGGATGGGTGATCAGCCCGACGCCTGGTATGGGATGAAGGAAGTAGATGAAACGAAATGTTGGTGAAATGGATGAAAGGAAAGGTGATGATGGAGCATTGGTGGAATGAATGGCGGGGGAAACCGGAGAACCCGGAGAAAACCCGCCCAGACGCCGCTTCGTCCACCACAAATCCCACATGCAGGTCCCTGGGATTGAACCCGGGCCGCCTCGGTGGAAGGCGAGCGGTCTAACCACTCGACCACGGCGCCGCCACCAGTTTATACTTCTTAGTTATTAAATTGGTTTGGGAATGCCTAAATACCCGGATTGCGACAGGCTTGCAACAGGCTTGAAATGCGGTGGTTTTCAGGGCATCCATGGAAATGAAGCTGATCAACTGGGGAAAAAGGCTATGTTGGACCTGGACCCGTGGTTGGAAAGAGTATGTACACGTTCTCCCAAAACCTCGATATAAGCATGGGTTAGGTAAAATCACCAACTCAGGTGGCAAACTTCTTCTGGACAAAGACAAGCCAGGAAACTGGTCTTAGGTCCATGCAACGCTTTTTCCTCGTCTCTCCTCAAATTGGATAAAACAGGAATAAGGAAAGAATTTGCATTAATTTCTGAACATGGTCACTTCAGGAAACATCTACGTAAAGTAGGACCACAAGGATGAACCAATCTGTAGAATGTGCAAAAAGGAAACTGCTTCGCGTATCCTCTTTGACTGCCCATTCCTAGTCAGAAACAGACATTCTTTCCATAACCAGAGAACTAGGAAGGGATGTTGACATGGAAACTAAGACACTGCAACTTGTTACGGGATCAGACTTTGGGAAACAAAAAAGCATCTTTTCCAATGAGGTTGCATAATAAACCTTTTAGGCTGACGTGCGCGAGATTAATAAAATTCCAACAAAAAACCCTCGTTATCTAATACAATAAATTAAAAGTTAGTTTTGGTTCGCGAATCACGCACTGAAAGGTATTGGATGATATAAATAAGCAAGCGATTGCTTGTGAGCTGCAGCTCGCAAGTAAGTTTGAAAATCGAGCATTAGGTCGTGGTTTGGGATAAATAAAAATTATCCTCTTCGTTAACTACTATACCACCAAGCAATTGCTCGGTGACCTACGCCACGACACATCGGCTGAGTAAATACACACCCCTATTCTTCTGTTAGGACATGATTTAAATCTTTGCTACACTTAAATATTCGTATACTCATTCATGTTAATCATACTCTCATTTAAGGAACTTAATAGTTACATTACATAATTGTAATTAAAGGTTTAACAAATGAAACAGAAATTGAGATTCACCTGACTTTCAAAAGATAACATTCATTCCCTTTCTAAATTCAATCCCTCAATTCCTTAATTTGATAGTATTACAAACCTGTCATTTATTAATTATACATATATTGAAAGTACATTATTTGTGTTAGTGCTTTTGCGCCTTTATATTGATACCCTCTGCATTTATTTAAAATATTACCTACCTACCTACCTACCTACCTACCTACCTACCTACCTACCTACCTACCTACCTACCTACCTACCTACCTACCTACCTACCTACCTACCTACCTACCTACCTACCTACCTACCTACCTACCTACCTACCTACCTACCTACCTACCTACCTACCTACCTACCTACCTACCTACCTACCTACCTACCTACCTACCTACCTACCTACCTACCTACCTACCTACCTACCTACCTACCTACCTACCTACCTACCTACCTACCTACCTACCTACCTACCTACCTACCTACCTACCTACCTACCTACCTACCTACCTACCTACCTACCTACCTACCTACCTACCTACCTACCTACCTACCTACCTACCTACCTACCTACCTACCTACCTACCTACCTACCTACCTACCTACCTACCTACCTACCTACCTACCTACCTACCTACCTACCTACCTACCTACCTACCTACCTACCTACCTACCTACCTACCTACCTACCTACCTACCTACCTACCTACCTACCTACCTACCTACCTACCTACCTACCTACCTACCTACCTACCTACCTACCTACCTACCTACCTACCTACCTACCTACCTACCTACCTACCTACCTACCTACCTACCTACCTACCTACCTACCTACCTACCTACCTACCTACCTACCTACCTACCTACCTACCTACCTACCTACCTACCTACCTACCTACCTACCTACCTACCTACCTACCTACCTACCTACCTACCTACCTACCTACCTACCTACCTACCTACCTACCTACCTACCTACCTACCTACCTACCTACCTACCTACCTACCTACCTACCTACCTACCTACCTACCTACCTACCTACCTACCTACCTACCTACCTACCTACCTACCTACCTACCTACCTACCTACCTACCTACCTACCTACCTACCTACCTACCTACCTACCTACCTACCTACCTACCTACCTACCTACCTACCTACCTACCTACCTACCTACCTACCTACCTACCTACCTACCTACCTACCTACCTACCTACCTACCTACCTACCTACCTACCTACCTACCTACCTACCTACCTACCTACCTACCTACCTACCTACCTACCTACCTACCTACCTACCTACCTACCTACCTACCTTACACTACATTACATTACATTACATTACATTACACTACATTACATTACACTACATTACATTACATACATACGAATAATTCCAAGATTTTATAAGGTGTTATCATGAATTAAAGCTATACTTGATGAAAGAATTTCATTTCGTGGAAAGTTAAATTTAAGGCTGGGTTTATAGGAAATTCTTTACTTAAAATACGGTTTTGATTTGTACGAACATTCTGCTCTACGTACCTAAGTGATCGTTTTGATTTATGAGTCTTCCGGTAATGAGAGTGGATCACTATGATCTCGCATTCTGTTTAGCGTTATCGTACGCAGGCAAGATGAAAACACCTCAGGATCTTTCCAGCATTGTTGAAAGGTCCACCTCGGGTTTCATTTGTCTCTGGAAGAAAATGTTGCGCAAGTTGTCTACATTTTCTCTTTTAAATTTGTGTAATTAATTGTTTATATCTGCAGACATCCAAGTCCCTACATTTTGTATCAATTTTTAACTTCTATACTACTACCTAAGTATAGTAAGTAGAGGACGTATTACATTCCACATACAATTCCATTGTCGAGATTTCACCAGAAAATGCCCGTTTCCAGAATTCCTGAATCCAAAGAAAAAACATCTTTAGAAATAGGCATGTGTGTGTGTGTGTGTGTGTGTGTGTGTGTGTGTGTGAGAGAGAGAGAGAGAGAGAGAGAACAGCGTAAACCAAAATATTACTTCTAGTTTAGTGTCCTCTAAGATGCAATCAAGAAAATGCCCCCACCCAAAACTACTTTCTCTCAAAAATGGCTCCAACTATTTTAATTAAAATTTCGTATGCTTAGGATATTTGCGCGGCATATAAAATGTAGGTATATTTTGAATTTTATGTGAATAGCCTGTGAAGTACTCCTCATTCTGAAATACTTTTGTATAACTGGCAAACTGTAAGAGATCGACAGAATCTTACTAAACATTTATGTGTGTGAATAGCACAACCCAGAAAGGAAATTGTCGTTGAATACCAAACTTGTATTTAAGCTGAAAACCTTCCAAAGATGTGTCACGAAGATTTTCAAGTATGTCCTCCCACCCTAAACTACCCTTTACATGGAAATTTTCATTGAATACCATATGTTTAGAAATAATTTCATATCAAATGTTTATCTTGAATTTTCTGGTTATAGCCCCTAAAGTTCCCTTCATTTTGAATAACTTTTACATAATTGGTAAACCGTAAGAGTTAGACGAGATCTTACTATAAAAAATTAGATCTTGTTGAAGCACACAATTAATCTCTAAGAATTTCTTTTTTCCTTTATTTTTTATTTATTATTTTTTGAAGTTATTTATTTCAGAGATACTCCTTGTTATTTTTATGACTTTTCAAATACTTTTAATTTTCTCAACTGAGAAATCATTCGATTTTTTTACGAGCCCAGCAAAGAGCATCAAATTTAAAAGCCCTCACATAGCTACCCGCTCTTTAAAAATCTGACTCACTTTACTTCTGTGTCGTATAACAGTATGTATATAGGTGTGTAAATGTAAATTAATAGTTTTTCGGGATTAACAAAAAGTAGTAAAATAACAAGCTTTTGTAAGCATAGTTTGTAGAAGAATGATTAGAAAAAGACATGTAAATGTAGCTATTTTATTGTTCTTTCTTCCGCGATCATCTAAAAAGGGAGGAATTTCAAGTCCATCAACTAGCGACCCACTTTTAAAATATTTTACTTTCGGTTTATTTTACTACATTCTTTTTATCCCTACACTGAAATGTGTAAATTCATAATGAAAGTTTGTTTCGATTAACAAGAAGTAGTAACCAAGAATAGGCTTTTGTAAGAATTCTTTGCAAAAGAGCGAATAGAGAATGTCATGTGAATGCAACACATAGGATTTTTATTCTTCTCAGGAACCACGATCAGGAACTCTGCCATGGTACTAAAATACAGTCGAGCAAGCTGAGGCACAGGGAGGTATCTCAACAAATCGTGAGCAAAACCTCACTAAAAGTGAGTAGGGCTTGCTATTATTTATACTTTATCGCGAGCAATAGCTCAGCGATAAGGTCAGCAAACTTTTACTTGCGAGAAGGTTGAGGAGAACATTTTTTTGCATATTTATACGAAATCGGACAATTGCTTGGAATGAGTGAGATATGCGTAATACTTGCTTTTATTTGTAGCACTCATTATTATTTGCAGCGGGGGGGAGGGCTCTGGAGTGGCGTGACTGCCCACAAGCCCCTAAAGCTGGACCTAGAGCGAGTATCGGACGTGTCGGCGGGTGGTGGGTTGCCTGTATCTGCACCCACTGCGTAGTTTTGTATCTGAATAATGAACCAACTCCCCAGCCCCAAGTTGTCATGGTTTTCATGCCGAAGGGTTGCAGGCACGTGTCGCTAACGGAGCCTCTGGAACACCAGGCGGCCTCCGAGTAATCAGCCTTGCCCCGATATACGGGACTCTGCTGGGGTCGACTGTCTTTCCTCCACACTCATGGGTCTTAAATGGACACGGTAAAACTAAACCCTGAAACTGTTCAAGTCGTCCTCCGAGGTGTAGTGGTTACCATGCTAGCCTCTAGTTTCCGAGGTCGTGACTTCAGATCCGGTGGAGAGGGATGGATTTTTTTTCGGGCGTAAAAATCCTTAACATGGCTTCCTTCGAAAGCGAAGTAAAGCCGATGGTGGCGCGTCGTAGATTTAGGGTACGTAAAAGAACCTCAAGCCTGAGAGGCTTCTGAGCAAAATTACGCCTTTTACACTCAATGTAGAATGGGACGCTAAGGACCAAAGCAGTTAAAGAGAGTCCATAAATAAAACGCAGTTTAATTTTTCTGAAACTGTTCGAAAATCTCTAAGATCTCAAGGATCAAATATTTCTAGAAGAGAACTTAACAGTACCAAACATCTCTGAACCTCTGTAAAGGATCTGGCTGCAGACATTGCAAAAACGAAACTATAGGCAAGAAACTTTCAGGGGCTCAAAGCAGTGATGAAAATACTGTAGGTAAATCTTCAACACAGTAAGGCAGCATCTGCTATCCTCTATGTGAAGATGAAGACCTGTGACGTAGCACTCATCCAGGAACTTTGCTGATACAAAGGGAAACTTAGAGGTCTTAAGGAGGCTGGTGCGAAATTCATTTATAATAGAACCGACAAGACTGCAAGAACTGCATCTTATTTAAAAATGACTTAAATATAGTGCTGTTAATGAATCTTTGTTCCAGATACTTACGGAAGTCAGAGTTTAATCAATGGAGGAAGGTGGACCAAGGGAGTAGATGTTAACTAAGATGTTAGTCGGCCATAGATGATGATGGGAGAAACATAACTCCCGAATGCGCTCCTTAGTTAACTTCTAGCGCTAATGTGATGTGATGATAAGTAACGACTCAGTTTAAATTAGCAAGGGAGTATACTCTGATCGATTTTACCTCCCATAGAATGATGTACAGGAGTCATGAAAACAACTTCTACTGCAGCAATGGAGACGCTCTTGAACCTGATTCCGTTGCATTTAGTTGTAATGAAGGAGGCAAGAATGCCACTTTATAGACTGCAACACGCTAAGCAAATGAGAATTCCTGAAATAGACTCAGGTTTGCTAAGAATCAGGAAATACATAGGAGATGCATCTTTAGAAATGCTGTCAGACTATATAGTTCCAATTAAACACCTTATAAAGAACTTCAGGGTCATAATTGATACTGAGCGTTGGACGTATAAAACCCTGGAAATTTCTAAGGACATTTTGATGAGGTTTACAGACGGCTCAAAGGATGGCTCAGGAACAGGATCCGGAGTACATGGCATAACACCAACGTATAAAAAGTATTTTCCCTTAGGTGACTATGCTACTGTTTTTGAAAAAGAAATTTATGCTAGTGTTCAATGCATACATGAAAAATAAGGGGAGCTTATACTGATAAACATATCCTTATCTTCTCAGATAGCCAGGCTTCACTTAAGCTTTTAAGTAGACATAAGGCAACTTCAGGACTGGTTTTAAACTGTCTAAACATGCTTACAATCTTGGCAATACAGAACGAAGTCCAACTCATCTGGATGCCGAGTCATAGTGGCATAGAGGGAAACGAAAAGCTGATGAGCTTTCAAAACGAGGAGCAGCCCCACAATTTATTGGGCCAGAACCGACTCTAGAAACATCTCGATGTTTACTAAGAGAGGCTATTAAAAACTGGTCCAAAGTAGAACATCATAAAAACTGGCTTTTAAAACTCCAGGAAACAAACATGGTAAAAGTTTTATTAGGAAACCATGTAAGAAAAGAGCTGAACGCTTACTTAAGTGCATAGACTTCAGCTGAGAATAACTATTGCAATGTTTACAGATCATGCTCCTGTGGAAAAGCATCTTAACACAATGGGAGTTTTTCAGGGTAACTTAGATTGCAGATTGTGCAAGAAAGAAACTGAAACAGTCCCGCAATAGCAATATATCTCCTGTGAAACCTTGGCTCTATTACTTTTGGGAACATGGTTTTAGAACCAGAGGAATTTGAAACATATCTGTTGTGTGACTATTCCTTGGTAAAGTATACAGGCATGATGAATTGGCTTTAAAACGATACAAGTTCTATAATAATCCCAAGGCTCAAGTGCGTCCGGAGCAATGACGGAAATGTGTATAGTATAAGACAAGACCCTTTTTAATATTATTAAATTAATTATGAAACATAAGTTTCAGCATATGCTACCATATTACGTTCCCTGTGCTAAACAAAATGTTTGTATCGAGATATTAATAATTGATTAATATTAACCCAAGCATTATAGCATGCATGCAAAATGTGTTAAATGTGTTAACACACGATTGCGATTTCTGAATATATACATTGGGAGAGAATAAGGAGTAGCATTGGTCATAGCAATGTGGTTCGGCATCATAAACGGCATGTATTAAACTGCTATGCTTTTCCCCTAATCATTCAGCAGGTTGAGCCCTGAACTTTCACGTTTGCAATATATGAATTTTGATGATATTAGGCGATATTTATAATTTCCCATCTAATCGATCTGAAGGAGAATAAATAAAACAATACCGAGTGTAATAGTCATGAGCACAGCTGGAAAACGCAATACTTCACCTAGAATTTAATACTTTCCCCTACCCTCCCTCACCCTACGCTAGTTTATTGCTGTTACGTCATCTGAACAACTAGGATGCGCTATTTATATACAACTATGTTCTCCATAGGAAACAACCAACCCATACATGTATTTATTGGAACGCAATAATGTGTCTTAAAATAGAATTCAGTCTCTGTAAAGTATCGTAATCTGTACGAAATATCCATATAAATGAGATAAAGAGACTCGTTTTTATAGCTAATAACGTCATATAGCCATTAGATATATTTTAAAAGCAAATTGCATATAAATGCTGCGTCGTCTGCAACAGTAATGGCTTTAATGTGGAAACGGGGAATTTACACATATATATTTTGAGTGAAATAAGATTCACTCATTTCACTGAGAAACATGAAACGAAATAAAGTGATTGCTGGATTACTCCGCTAAAAGATCTAAGCAATTCTAAATTCAGTATGAAGTTATTTAAATGGTCTCTTAAATTTTCAACAGGTACTTTGCCAGAAATCCTGCTTATTATTCCTGTTCTCAGCACCTACGTTTGCACAACACTTGTGTTTCCCTCAGTAATACTATGTACCTACATGTGTGTTCGTTTTACATATTTATTTTGAATAGCAGGAATGTTTTAGAAAATCAATCTTTCACTCTACAAAAACGTCCTCTTTAAACAAAAACTGATATTTTAACCTAGCTTTCCGAATTATATTGCTGCATTTGCATGGCGTGCTGAAATCTGAAGCGCCCTTTGAAAATTTAGATGACCCACGCGTTGTGCGCCAATGATGGTGCCACTTTGAAAAATGTATTTAGCGAGGTGCTAAGTTAGCTTTTTAGTAATGCTTAGCACCCATTCTTACTATATGCGGCCCCACAGGCGGTGGACCTGATGATGCATGAAATTAAATTGCAATTAGAAAACAAAACTTGGGAAGGAAACGTTCAAAGCCTAAGTTTAGGGTGCATACCTCCCGGGATTTGCCAGTTATAAAGACTGAGGATATCTTGGAAAAAAACCTTTCAGTTAGGAGAGCATTCCGGGGGATCTGAACCGCGGACCTCATGTTCACGAGCTGTTAACTTAGTGATGGAGTGAAGACTTGATGTGTCCTGGACTTTTTAAGGTTCACTTCAGTTGCTCATTCGCGATGAGACCTGATTTTCTACGGGGATTATTGTTTTAAAATGACTGATGAATAATAACGCTTTGCAGAACTTTAGTTCAATGTTCTTGCGTTTACACGTATATATCTTCTGAATTTTACTAATTATTCTTTTACAATATAATATGTTTATAAAGTTATTTTTTCGAGTATACGTATATTCTAATTACCTATAACAAATAAAGATCTAGAACAATCAACATAAAAAACCAATATATATAATCAGAATGCAGAAACAATATACACGTTATATATATATCGGACTTAAGTTCTACTTCAGGCTAAGAAATCTTTATATATACCAGGTTGCCCAAAAAAGCCGTCCTTCGCAGTTTTATATTTCCCGCATACGTAGGTGCAAAGAAAGGTTGCCTCATCACTGATGTTCAAAGGGGCAGTGAGCTAGTGCTGATGTCTGCATGTGTTTACGTGGTAGTTTGTACCGATAAGTGTCACGTGGTCGCCTACTTGTAGTTCGAACCAGGTCATTCAGACAAAAATGCAATGTTCACCAATAACGAACACAGGATATGGTTACGATGTGTGCGGAGACTCGCCAAAATGCAGCCAAGGTTCGAAGGCAGTGTTCTGAACATTTTCAGACTCGGCATCTGTCTTCTTCATGCTGTTTTTTAAATGTAAAGAGATGATATTAAGAAATTATGCATCATTCCAGGTAGAACGTGGGCCTAAGAGGTCCTTATATGGCGGGCATGTTTTGCACATCCTTATTATAAATAATGCGCTAATAAAAATAACTTCATTCTTACGCACCTTTTAGGGTACATAAATATAATAAAAACAGAATTTTATTTCATCTTATTAATTTTGCTGTACCAAAGGTGCCATATATTTTGAAGTGATAAGATCCGCCCGAAGAGAAAGAATAATAATAATAAGAAGAATGATAATCATTATCATAATAATAAGAAGAAGAATAAAGATAATATGAAGGACTAGAAAAGGGGGAATAAAATCATAACGACGAGGTTAAGTAAAGAACAGACACTAATAAATAAAATAAACTTAAATTAAATAAAACAGATGAAAATAAAATGTATGCACCGCGTATTTCAGAGCGAAGAGAGACTAGCGAAAACTGTAAAAATGGGAAATGTTTCACGAACAAACAGGCGAAGACATTAGCGAGGACTTGCTACATAGAATTTGTGAAACCCACAGGAAACGAATACAACAGACGGGAAGTCAGATGCAGTCAACCGCACAGAAAAGGTAATCAGGCGGAAATAAGACGGTAATGTTAGACGCGGTGAAGATCAATTTTAAAATATAGCAAAACAATGAAAAGCGGCGTAAAACTTAGAAAAATGACCAATGAGAAGTTAGAAAAGTCGCGTGAATAGTAAAAAGGAGGAATGAAACTAGAAAATAGGCGGAGAATAGAAAAATTATCTAGGAGGCGGAGGAGTTTGAGACGTGGGTAACATGGATCACTTCGTGTCGAACTGTGGGTGAGACTTCATGTCAAGCGTCGAGGCAGAATATATTTGAAAGTTAGTGTCAAGTTAGTGTGCGGAATTAAGTCCTGTGTGACGGGGATTCGGTAAGAGGAACGCAGTGTGGATCATCACAAAAAATGGGCCAGTGAAGGAGAAATGCGAGTGTTATTAACCTCCTATCCACACTCCCAGAGAGAAGATCTCATATCCAACCATTAACCCTCTACCTGAGCAGCCGGCAAAACAAATCCTTCCGAGTCAAAAACCCGACATCAAGAAAACCTTATTTATCCCCGCTACAAATTGTACTGTTATAGATTAACTGTCATGGAACTAAATGACTAAACATGTGCGCTCAGGCTTGCGCCAAGTGCCAATCCGGAATTATTGTTAATGGGCGAATTGGTTATTAAATAACCGACAACACCTCCCCAACACATACGCATAGAAAGGTACTCTCACATTCAAACAGCAGACGTTGAGCATGCTGTGAAACGTTTTTGTGTAAAGACAACTTTTTGGAGTCCAGCCGGGAATCGAATCCGAAACATCTCATATAGCAGTGAGCTCTGGGACCAGAAATAGCAGTTGAAGAGTGTGTTTTCAAGCAATGGTGCCATTTAGTGGTCTCCTGGCTGTCGGTATGGAGTCCCCTTTGTAGTTCTGCTTAGGGAAACCTTTTGGTATTCGCGCTATCCAGTATAAACTTACTTCAACTAAGGAGGGCTTGTGCGGGCCACCTAGTATTTATATGTACATATCAGGGGTGTATGTATGTATGTATGTATGTATGTGTGTATGTATGTATGTATGTATGTATGTATGTATGTATGTATGCATGTGCACTACGTGATCAAAAGTATCCGGACACTTGGCGAAAATGAAGTACAAGTTCGTGGCGCCCTCCATCGGCAATGCTGGAAGTCAATATGGTGTTGGCTCACCCTTAGCCTTGATAACAGCGTTCACTCTAGCAGGCATACTTTCAATCAGATGCTGGAAGGTTTCTTGAGGAATGCCAGCCCATTCTTCACGGAATGCGGAACTGAGGAGAGGTATCGATGTAGGTCGGTGAGGCCTGACACAAAGTCGGCGTTCCAAAAATCCCAAAGGTGTTCTACAGGATTCAACTCAAGACACTGTGCAGCCCAGTCCATTACAGGGATGTTATTGTCGTGTAACCACTCCACCACAGCCCGTGCAGTATGAACAGGTGCTCGATCGTGTTGAAAGATGCAATCGCCATCCTCGAATTGCTCTTCAACAGTGGGAATCAAGAAGGTGCTTAAAATATTAATGTAGGTCTGCGCTGTGATCGTGCCACGCAAAACAACAAGGGGTGCAAGCCCCCTCCAGGAAAAACACGACCACACCATAATACCACCACCTCCGAATTTCACTGTTGGCACTACACACGCTGGCAGATGACGTTCACCGGGCATTTGCCATACCCACTCCCTGCCATCGGATCGCCAGATTGTGTACCGTGATTCGTCACTCCACACAACGTTTTGCCACTATTCAGTCGTGTAATGTTGACGCTCCTTACACCAAGCGAGGCGTCGTTTGGCATTTTCCTGCGTGATGTTTGGCTTATGAGCAGCCGCTCGACCATGGAATCCAAGGTTTCTCACCTCACACCTACTGTCATAGTACTTGGAGTGGATCCTGATGCAGTTTGGAATTCCTGTGTGATGGTCTGGATAGATGTCTGCCTATTACTCTTTACGACTCTCTTCAAATGTCGGCGGTCTCAGTGAAGTGGAAACGTGAAGGGACATGTACAGCACAAAAGCGTACAGGCCGACTTCGTCTGTTGACTGACAATCACATCAGAAACAGTGAACCTAGGGATATTTAGGAGTGTGGAAATCTCGCGTATAGACTTCTGACACAAGTGACATCCAATCATCTGACCACGTTCAAAATCCATGAATTCCACGGAGCGTCCCATTCTGCTGTTTCACGATGTCTAATGACTACTGAGGTCGCGGATGAGTACCAGGCAGTAGGTGGCAGCACAATGCACCTAAGATGAAAACGTTAGTTTGTGAGGGTGTCCGGATACTTTTAATCACATAGTGTATGTATGTATCCCTACATTTATTGATTCGAAACTTATTCTAGCTTTACTTCTTGGATGTATTATTCCGATATTAAGTATATACCTAATCAAATCTGCGTCATGTATTTACTATTCATGGAGCATTTACGCGTCCTCCCTTAGCAGTGCTATTTCTTCTTGGTGCTAATGCTAAATCAATAATTTATTATAATTGAAATTATTAACAACATTGTTTCGGTGCTCTATGGAATTTTTAATGTAGGACGTAAATAACTAATGTAATTAATATGAAAATGATTAACACCGTGGAGGATTTATAAACTTACAACCCCTGTCTGGATATGCAGTCAATCTCAAATGATTATCTGCCTTAAAGCCATATCGGTCAGTACTCATTACGACATGGAAACAGAAAAAGAGATTCAGATGGAATAGTTCTCAAATTCTGTCCAGTTACAGAAAAGAAGAAGGTTGGATCAACATTGTTATAAGAATATTGGCATATAAACATGGATCATAATCAGGTCATATAGAAACATCATGAACATCAACGAATAAATGCAGCATCTCTCTGTCTCTCTCTGTAAAAAGCATTCAGTAGATCGGAAAGTCCATGTAATGAGTTGCTCAATTAAAACTTTTTTATAACCAGCTTGCTTTATTTGTGATGTTGGTGCGTAAAAAATTCAGCGGAAGAAAACGGAAATTAAATCAATCTAAGCTTATATCCAATCTTACATATAAATACCGAACGTATTTATAATCAAAAAGTATTCAAATGGATTTTACTATACCATGTAAATCTAAGAACGAATTTATTATTGCCGCTTTTTTTCATTTCAGTGATAAAAATATAGTAAAATATAAAGTAAATATTTAGAATTGCAGTGGTGATAAGAGTTTAAACTGAATATCCTACAATGAGACATAAGTTTTAATTGATTTTAAACGAATTTTAATTTGTGTCTATAAGATTCTACTTGAGACAGACACAATATCCTGCAATGAGGCATAAGCTTTAATTGATTTAAACGAATTTGAATTTGTGTCTATAAGATTCCACTTGAGACAGGCACAATATCCTGCAATGAGGCATAAGTTATAATTGATTTAAACGAATTTTAATTTGTGTGTATAAGATTCTACTTGAGACAGGCACAATATCCTGCAATGAGGCATAAGTTTTAATTGATTTTAAACGAATTTTAATTTGTGCCTGAGGGTGGCCGTGGCCGTGGCCGAGTGGTTAGACCGCTCGCCTCCCACCGAGGCGGACCGGGTTCAATCCCAGGGACCTGCATGTGGGATTTGTGGTGGACGAAGCGGCGTCTGGGCGGGTTTTCTCCGGGTTCTCCGGTTTCCCCCGCCATTCATTCCACCAACTGCTCCATCATCACCTTTCCTTTCATCCATTTCACCCACATTTCGTTTCATCTACTTCCTTCATCCCATACCAGGCATCGGGCTGATCACCCATCCTGGATGCTCTGTCCGATCCATGAGTGTCTGCTCCTCGACGGGCCTCTGACCCCAGGCACCCGCTTGTAAGTCCTGGGGGGTGTAAGTCCTACATAAGAGGAGGGTAAACAGATAATGAATGAATGATGAATGATTGTACTGAGATACATACAATATCCTGCAATGAGGCATAAACTTTAATTGATTTAAACGAATTTGAATTTGTGCCTATAAGATTCTACTTGAGACAGGCACAATATCCTCCAATGAGGCTTAAGCTTTAATTGATTTAAACGAATGTTAATTTGTGCCTGTATGATTGTACTGAGATAGATACAATAAAGAAATGGCATTAAAATACAAGATGAAACAACTCATCTCTTTTAAAGAGGAACGGATAATTAAAGTTTATTTTGTGGATCAGTAACCTAAACACCATAAAAGAACAATGAATAAAAATTGTGATTTCTGTAGAATGAAGCTGATGGGGTGCTCTTAACGACGAAGGTGTTAAGAAATACTGAAACCTGAACGTTTAAGAAGGGATGGACTTAACCCTATTGTAGATATCTACGCTTGCGTCGGGGGAAAAAGGAAACTAGAAACAACACACAGAGTTGGGAAAACATAGAATGTGAGGTCTGAATAAGCTAACCAGGTTGATTGCTGTGGTAGTGATGATTTATGTGAAATGGAAAAATTAAACTCATTTGACTGTGGCAATGAAAAGAGAGCATTTTAAAGTAGGCTGGCTAACAGATAATTCAATGAACCATGTGTTAGCCACACCAAGCAAACATAATATATAAAGTAATTGAAATACGGATGCTTCTTTAAATAGTAAAATAGGAGCTAATATGAAAATAAACAAATGTGCTTTCCCATCTTATTTAAAACCTCTGAGAATAGAATAACCTAAGTTGTCTATAAATATAATAGTGAACTTATTTATGTTGCAAAAAGGATTATTGCCCTGATATTATGTGTGTAACCAACGTTATTTGTGATTAGAATAGATTTAACCACCCTTAGTAGTTAGATAGCTAGAAAACTTTTTAGAAAGAGAACCATATTTAAATGCGTAACTAGTCCGAGTTCAGTGACTTCTAAACAGGTTTGAATAACAAAGTATTTCTAATGGATGTAGAATGAGATGTCCTGGACATTAATAGTTTTCTTGTCTTTTTCACATAAACATTACCGCACTCTTCCTTATCTCACAATATATGTCCAGCTGCTAATTGGCAAGAATTTAATTCCAGCAATAACTGTCTAATTAATGTTCACTAAGTAACTGGAGAGTTATCTTTCTTCTTCGCGTGTTCACCTTGAATAAATTCAGCTAAAAGGTCACTAGCATTCTTCGTGAATATATTCTTTAACCAGAAATGCTTGTCGTTTATAGTATCTATAAGAGTATCTATGAGAATCAACAAAGTAACACCATTTTGGACAGATGGAGGGAGGGTGTAATGAAAATCTCTAATCACAATCTGAAATTAGATAAGGTATGTACTAAACTTTTGAGCATATAGTGTTTGAGGGTATTTTGTATAATTTTGTTTAAATGGTAAAACATAATAGATAAACCTGTCTGCTGGAAAATGCAGATCTCATTAAGATATATAACTAGCGTGAAGTAACTTTTTTGTAATATGAAATATGAGGAAATATTCTTTTATGTTTACGGTTTGCAGGACTGAAACCAAGATTAGTCACTATTAAGAATGTTAGAAATTTGTAATTTTCCCTTCCTTAGTCTCAGTCTCCATCTCCCTCCCTCCCTCCCTCCCTCTCTCTCTCTCTCTCTCTCTCTCTCTGTGTTTTAATACATCACCGGTCCTCGTAGCCGTAGTCTCTGGAGTGTATAGCTCCGGCGCTCCGCCAAGCTGAGGGTCGCGGGTTCGAGTCCCGCCATGGGCATGGGTGTTTGTGTGCTGTTTGTTGTGCAATTGCGGTAATAAGCGGTAACGAAAGCAGTAAAAAGTCAGTATAAACTGGGTAAAACAAGGGAACTTAAAAAAAATACATGAGCTCATAACAAACGAAAACTAAACATGTACCCATGTATGAATAAATGTAAGACCATGTAAACTAATAAGTTGCTAGTTTTCAACCAATGCTAGACATGTTTATGAATAGCATAACGCGGATAGAAGAATCAGTTCTTACTCTATATAGCATCTAGTTACAGGAGACCGAGAAAGAGTTGCATCGTACTAAAAAAATGCGATATTGAGATATCATCGGAAATGCATGTTTTTGGTCCCCTGAATAATAGCATAAGAGCGTTTTTAGCAGAAGACACGTGTGAGTATGTTCTGTGAACAGCATAGCTCAAAAACGTAAAATCGGAAAAATATCAAACTATAACAAATAGAAATATTAAAAATATAACAAAAATAAGTATTTAACTTTAGCATCTTCTAAATCTGCGACACGAAGATTTTCAGGAAAATTGGTTTTGTAGGAACAGTTTCTAGAAGATATATATAAAAATAAACGGTATTGTCTATAGAAAGTTGTGCGAGTATAAAACATGAATGATTCTGTATGTATATATAAGGGATACGTCTGAAATGGTAATGGACAGAGAAAATCGTGCGAGTATATCACATCGTATTTTCTCAAATATCGTATCTTTACAATGCATTCTGAAGATGAAAAAAGTAAGTAGTTCTTGATTACCCTGGAAAAACACACATATTCTCTTTTCTCTCTCTCTCTCTCTCTCTCTCTCTCTCTGTCTGTCTATTATTACTTCTTTAGATCTGTTAACGAACATGATCCATAAACTATAGAGACACAAGTCAATAAATTTTCATTCCTCAGCGATACAGGAAATAAGCAAAAAGTTAAATCTAAGTAATATTGACAAATGCACACGACTGTTCACCGATAAAATGCCAAAGTCTAATATACGCAGACATGAGGCTCCTGTGGAACTTAGTTTTTTTTTTCCTCGTCCGAGCATTTGTAGCTCGTCAATAATATAGCCAGCAGAGCTCATAGACATTTATTATTGTCGTGACACTTATTAGTTTATACTAGTGCTAATTCATATCATCGGTGCTGTGCAGGAGTAAGGGCAAACGTAATTAAAAGTGTATAGGTAAAGCCTTTCTATTAGTACGTTACTAATGGTGGCAAAAATTAGAAGTACTCTTCACATACTTTATTTGGATTTCCGAAGTACCCTGATAGGTCAAGTTGAGATATGCAGAAGATACTTTAATGCATGCAATTAAGGCCGGTTGGGATTGGAGTTTTGAATACTAGTATCATTTTAATATGAATGTAGTTCTTACATTGTGAATTAAACTGTTATTGGGAAAGATGCTTCTACTATTGGTTTCACTAATTCTAATTATTAGGTCTCTCTTTCATTTCTTACCTATAACTTGAAGCAGTATATTTTGAGTAGTAAAATAAAATTATAATCATAAGAAAAATCTATATCAGTAACGGCGAGGATAGTGTTAAATAAAACTGGCAAGCGAATATTACTGTAAGTTGAGATAAGGGTTGAGAGACAGGGTCATCAGCGGCCGGAAACGGGTGGTTGTTCCCTCTATTGTTAAGCGTCCCCTTAGGTTGCTGGGAGCGCAGGCTAGTAGAAAAGGGTCAATGTTCGCCCAAAGCCAGATAGCCTTAGGCCTCCAATGAAAGAAGCTTGGAATCAGGTGGTAGTGGAATGAGGAGATTTAGAACGTCTGAAAGAGAGAAACGGAAGATTTTAGAATACGCACTTAGTCGTCAGATTTTAGAATACACACTTGGTCGTGAGATTTGAGCATGCACACTTCGTCGTGAGATTTTAGAAGACACACTTGGTTGTAGTAAGTCTGGGGAGATGCTTGTCAGAACAGTTTAGAAGGCAGCGGATAGGCGCGATGATAAAAAAAGTGTAACAAATAAGAAAAGCGCGTGTGTGTATGTCGAAGTAAACAGCAGGAATCAAATGTTAAAACGGTGACGGTAAAATAAACGAGCAGGAAAACAAACAGTCGTGTTCACCACTAACCCGAGATCCAAGATCCATGCAAAGAACCCTGAGCTAGTACCGAACCCGAGACCTTTCCTGAAAATCCCGTACCGTAAAACAGAATTACCACCGCAAATTGGCTGCCTAACGTGGGGCCCACAATCACCGACCAGAAGTACTGCCGCAAATTGCCGCCCTAACGTGGGGCCAGAAAGGAAAACCTACCGCAAACTGTATTATTGATCTATAATTCGGGTTTTTGTATACGAGCAGATTTAATGCAGTAATTCTAAGAGACAAAGAAAACAAAATGCCACATACATATATTACCTACTGTGAGTAAGAAAGTGATGAATGCTAGATGTTCCTAAGACATAAGCATACACTTAATCTTTATTTCTTGAGTGGGAGACGGAGAAAAGACGCAGATACGCGATAACATTTGTAAGATGGTAGAAATTACCTTGTGATTTGACATATGCTTCCCTCAATCAACTGCCCCAGGAGCCTACCACAGTGGGTACGGAAGTGAACTCCAGGTTCCCGAGCCACACTCTCGATTGGGTTCCTCTAAGAGGTGAGAGCCCTTATGCTAAACGCCCAATCAACTTTGGTTCACAAGTGTGTTGGACCCACTATCAGTGACCTGCCTGAACACAGTCCGACGGATACCGCTAAGCGGGGCGGAGGAGGGAAGTTGCAAGGGGTGATTGAGTAACGCGCAGCTCCCAGCCCCGAGTGTCATGCAGGACTGTGTTCGTATCTGCTGATACAGATCAGTCCCGGTGAGGGTTCATTACATGAGGTGCACCCCTGAAGGCAATTTGATCCCACGCCAAGACTCTCAACTAAGCTGAGGTGGCACCCAGGATCTGAGCATGCCATTGGAAACATTTATAATGGTGATGAATTTAAGCGCTATGGATACAAAAAATAAAAAAGAACAAAGAACAAAACACCAAAGTCATTGTCAAAGAAATAGTGTCTTATGAGTCTTTACATTGGTGAACCCTTTTATAGTTCAAAAGGGTCTCGATAAAACTGCTGGTCCAGTCAAGTCATGCATCAGAAGTCGCAATGGCACGCTCGTAGTTGAAGCAAATTCAGCAATCCAGGCAGCAACTATCTAGAAAGAAAACATGTTAACAAGTTATCCGATTCGAGTCGAGATGCAAAAGAACCCTGAACTCCTCTCGCGGTGTCGTAAAAACCCGCGCATTGGATGATATGTCCAATGAGGAGATTTAAGAAAATCTTGAGGATCAAGGTGGGACATCTGTGTGTCGGGTTCAGCGTGGAGGAAGAGATGAATTTGTTCCTATTTGTATCGTGTATCTTATCTTTGATTACGTAGACCTCCCTCAAAGGATTAAGGCAGGGTATGAAGCCATTGAAGTTAGGCTATATAGCCCCAACCCACCGAGATGCTATCTGCATTAACTGTGGAGAGTTTTCGTACGAGAAAGCATTTACATCAGCTTCAACGTGCGTAACTGCAGTGATGAACATTCATTTATTCCCGAGAATGCCCACGTTTTACAGAGGAAAGGGCGATCCAAGAGATTTGGGTTAGGTAGAAGGTTTCCTTCTCGGAAGCCCGGAAACTCCTGCGCATCCGCCAACCCTCTGTCCCTAAGTCCGGTGCCTATAGCTCAGTTGCGGCTAAACCGGTATACCGAGTCGGGAAATTGAAACACAAACCAGCGATATTAAAGGGGCTACAGTTTCAGAAAAGATTCTCGTAGCCATATCACTTTCAAAGCTCACAAAATCAACATCAAAACACTCTAAGCCTGCTACTTACAAGATCTCTTCAGTAAAGTCACTATCAAGACCACCGACATCAAACAATAAGACTGGCAAGCCCATAATTTATAATGCATCACAGACAAAGTTCAATAACAGCTATGACAGAACCGACTTTCTAAAAGAGAATAGCAAGCCTTTGCTCAAAACATCTAAAGGCAAGAGAAGTCTACGAGCATCCCTCGGAGATTCTCTTCTGAGGAAGCTTCTGGGAAGGACTCGGATCGGCGATCTACATCTTCGCTGATCTACATCATCCACTTCCAAACGGTTCGAGGTTCCCGAACTGAAGTTCGGAATTGGAAAGGGGTCCTCACCCATGGTGGAGATGGAGCAGAAAGATTCTGCCCTCATTGCCAGAACGACAGTGAAAAAGAGGCAGGATCCTTCCTCCGTTAAATGTGCTATTCCGATTTAAAAAGGAACGATTAATTCGACCGATCATAGTCCTCAATGTAGTGGACTTTCAGAATTGAGAACTTATGCCATTATGAATACTCTGACTATCCTACAACAGAACATACGTGGAACTAGAACACATCGACTAGAGCTTGAAGTTTTGCTCAACAAGAATAATCCGTTTGTCGTATATTTACAAGAGACTAAACTCCGTTCGCAAGATAGGTTTTAAATCAGGCGGTATACTCCAGTACGGCGTGATCTTACACCAGAAGAGAGTACATTCCTTCGCAAGGGGGCACCATAATGTTCATCTGAGATGATATATTTGTGGAAACTGTATCCATATAGTGACATCCAGTCATAGTGTAAGGATTAATCTGCTATCCTTCCGATTTACCACCCGTAACATTTATCTGCTTCTATACGATGACCTCTCGCTCACTGATTTAGAAGATCTAGTTTCCCAGTTACCAACGCCGTTAACGTTAACGCCCGTCACCCTCTTTGGGGCTCACCTCAGGCTTGTGCGAGAGGTAAATTACTTGCCAATTTTTGGGACAATTATTACTTAGCCCTTCTGAATACCGGAGAGCCTACATTTTTTGTACTCCTTTAATACATTTTCACACCTTGATATAGCAGTTTGTTCACTACATTTAGCAGTTTCCTGACAATTGAATGTCATCTCTGATTTACACTCCAATGACCACTTTTCATGTCTTATTATCTTAGCACCAAGTGTATGTTTCACACGCTTACCTAAATGGCGCTTAGATCATGCCAACTGAACTTTTACTCCAAGTTGGCGGTGTTTAATTACAATGAGCACGACTCTATGAATGTTTTAGTCGAACATCTGAAGCAGTATATTTTGAAGAGCTAAATAAAATTATAACCATAGTGAAAATAAATATCAATAACAGTAGAGATAGTATTAAATAAAACTGGAAAGCGAGTGTTACTGTAAATTTGAAGAAGGGTTGAGTAGACAAGTGCCATCAGCGGCCGGAAACGGGTGGTTTTTCCCTCTATTGTTATTTGTCCCGTTAGGTTGCTTGAAAAGCAGACCTGTAGGAAAGGTCAATGTTCGCCAAAACCCCGATAACTTTAGCCATCCAATGAAAGAAGCCAAAAATCAGGTGATAGTGGAATGGGGAGATAGAAAATTTGAAATAGAGAATCATGAGAGTTGAGAAGACACACTTGGTCGTGGTAGCTCCTTGGAGATGGTTCTTAGAAAATATGTCGGCGGATAGGTGCGAGGATATGAAGCGTAGCAATGAGGAAATGCGTGCGTGTGTGTCGAAGTAATAGCAGGAATCAAATTTCAAAGCGGTGACGGGAACTAAACGAGCAGGAAACAAATCAGTCGTATTCACCATTAATGCGATATCCAAGATCCATGCAAATCCCCGAGCTAGTACTGAATCCGGCACCATTTCTACAAATCCTGTATTGCCAAATCGTCACATACCGCCGCAAATTGGCGCCTAAAAGAAATACCGCTGCACATCTCACAGAGACGATTCTTTCTGCTGCTGAGCAAGCTATTCCTCGGTCGACTGCCAACCCCCATCGATTTCCAGTCCCTTGGACAGAATAATGTCGAAATGCCATTCGTGCTCGCAGGCGTGCTCTTAGAGTTTTCCAGCGTCGCCCTACACTGAATAACCTAATCGAATACAGAAAATGCAAGTCTGGACATGTTATAAAGCATAGCCAAAAGACATCATGGAGCCATATAGTACCTTCATTTAATCGACATACACCTTCCTTTGTCGTTTGGGGAAAGCGTGTAGCCGGAAAATCGACCCATATGCCAATTGCAGGTCTTTGCTGTTGTTGATACATTAACTGACGTGGCTAACACAATTGGCCATGCTTTCGCTCAAGTGTCCAACTCAGATAAATACCCGTCCAAGTTTCTTCCTGTTAAGACTCAGGTGGAATCTCAAGTTTTGTGGTTTCCTTCAGGAAATCTTGAAAATCACAATCGCCTTTTCACCATAGCGGAGTTACAACATGATTTTCGCGACTATCAGCACCAGGACTAGATTGTATCAACGTATAAATGTTGCAACATCTGTGTTGAAGATAAGGCTTTCCTCCTCGAGGTCTATAATGATGTTTGGGTTGATGTCACCTTTCCAGAAAAGTGTTGCATTTGCAAGGTGATGGAACGTATGATCATTGGACGGTTGGTATGGTGGTTGGAAACTCGCAACCTGCTGACCAACACTCAGTGCAGTTTTGAAGACCCCATCCAACAATGGACCACCTTGTGTCATCGACACAGATCATGAGCGGATTCATTAAGAATTGTAAAACCGTTGCGATATTTTTGACCTTGAGAAGGCTTATGATACTTGTTGGCCAGCACGGATTCTATGCTCCCTACACACCTGGAACATACTGTTTATTCAGGAGTTTATGAAGGACCACGTTTTCCGAGTAAGGGCCGGCTGCTCGAGTTTTTCGAACCTTTTTGTTCAGGAGAATGGAGTACCTCAGGTATTAACTGTTTTTATAGCAATTAAATCTATCTCGAAATGTGTTCCTCCAGACGTATCATCATGCTCATTCGTAGACGACTTTGCTGTCTATTGTGCTTCTCAGCCTACGCCGTGTTTTGAACGCCGTATGCAGCAATGTTTAGATAGTCTTCAAAAATGGAGTTCTAAAAACGCCTTTCGTTTCTCAACTGAGAAGTCTGCGTTAACTTCTGGCGCCGTAGGAGACAATACCACCTTGGCTCCGATCGGTACAGATGTACTACCATTCGCAGGTTCGATGAGATTCCTGGGGTTGATCTCTGATAGGAAACTTAGCTGGTCATCGCATATAACACAGTTGAAAGCGCAATGTGACCGTTCTCTGAATATCTTTCGGGGATTAAATGACAACTCTTGGAGAGCACATCGGACAGTTTTGTTGTGACCGTAGCGCACACTGATCCGATCAAAAATAGACTATGGGTGTATCATGTTCCTCAGCACGACCATGTGGCATTCGAATGGCTATTGGTGCTTTTCCCACTACCAAAGTTGTGAGTCTTTACGCCGAAACGGCAGAACCTCCTCTGCGATATCGGCATGATGTCCTCTTAGGAACTTATGACTGTGCGCTTAAATGTATGCCAAAACATCCAACGTTCGCTTTCTTTTTTCACACCGTGCTGAACGAACGTTATAGGAATAGCTCCATTAATCCAAGGCCTGCAAGTGTTCGTTTCCGGGAGCTTATTAGAAAGCACGACATTGAAATGCCTAGTTTGTTTGCTAAGGGGGAGGGGTGTTCCCCCTGTTTATGTGCGACATTTCACGTAGATCTTCGGATGACGCTATACCGGAAACCTACCATGCCTACGTTTAGTATCTGCACCTGTTTTTTTTTTTTTTTTTACAATTTCTGTTTGATTACAGTGATCTACACAGATGAATCTAAGTGCACCAATGGTATTGGATGTGCTATTTCATGGAACACAACCCCTTACATTCTGTTTTCATGATAATACATCCATTCATAGTTCAGAACTGTATGCCATATACCAAACCACTTTGTGTGTGCGTCGTCGAAAATTGGAGACACTGTCATTTTGAGTGATTCCCTTAGTGCATTTCAGAGCCTTCGTGAGCTGTACAACGACCACCGCCATTGTTTAGCGAATCCAGAATGTCCTCCATGCTTTATACGCTTCTGGCCTCCATGTGGAGTGTGCTTGGATACCTGGTCACGTTGGCTTGCCGGGAAATGTACTTGCGGATTTGGCTCGTACCTACACAAACACAAAGTTTAAAACTACGATTTTTGGCTTCAAGATACCAAATTATACGTTAGTTTCAGTTACTCATAAAACATGAAGCAAATTTTCGTTACAGTTTCATTATATGTGTAAATTAGAAACAAAAAGCTGATGCTACATTCACATGACTTTTTTTACCCATTATCTTTTCAGTTCCTTGTCTCTTCTGCAAACTATTCATAAAAAGGTTGTTTTTCTAAATACTTGATGTTAATCAAGAAAGGTTTGGTTATACATTTCTTTGTACAGGTACTCACATAAATATTCGGTCACATAAGACTTTCCTATATAATGCAAAGTTACTTAAAATTATGAATTGTATTAAACAAAGTTTACGTTAAATGTGAAGCATAAACAACATTAAATAAATCCGCCATCTGGGGGTTTTTGCGCCAAAGATAGTAATGTTTAGGTATAGTTTGACTCCAAAATATACTTACGTCGCTTTAATATTTGATGACTTATGGTTGTATTCACCCATTTAGACTGGTAAAAAAGGAAAAGTTCGCACCCCCATTACCATCAGTGACAAAACTGTGTTTCTATACCGTCGCGGCGTCGAGAAGTCAAATGGGACGCACAGGAGCTAAACAGCATTTGAACAGCGACAACTTGTGATCTTTCACCATGCTAAGGGTCTTACGCATAGAGAAACTGCTATAAAGGTGAATAGCATGGTCTATTATTGGAGACACCATCTGACGATATAGGCAAGACAGAATCGAAATTTTGCCACAAACAAAATGTCCACAGAAGCTGAGTGAGACAAAGAAGATACTGCTTATGAGAGAGGTAGTCATTAATCCTAAAATAGCCGACAACTGGTAAACAAGAGCAGCCAGAAACAGAATGGTTATTAGAAAGGAATGCTAAAATGGAAGGGCAATGGAAGGGTGTAAATAAAGCTAATAAAGCAAAGAAGCTGTTCGCTAAAGAATGCTCTAAAGGAGATCAAGAATTGTGACATGATGTAATTTTTATTGATAAAAATCCCTTTTATGCATTATATACAGAAGGGTAGGTTTGCATTTGGCCCAGAATCAATACAGGGTCGGACAGAAAGATTTTATACCCTGCAATATGATAGTATGGGGCTGTAGATCAGCAGGTGGAGTGAGACATTTGATTTTCATTGACAACACCATGGACAAACATCAGTACCTGAACATTCCCAAAGAAAATCTTAACCAATTGCAAAGAAATTAGGAATAAGAAATAGGTTTAAGTAGTAGCCCCAAAGCACGAGGCATATATTGTTAGAAAATGGTTGTTATATAAATAGCGAAAAGTCGTACATTTGCCCCCACAGATTTCAGACCTTAACCCAATAAAGAATTTATGGAATGAGATGTGTAAAAGATTCAGAAATTCTCCCGTTTCTCCAAAGATCATCTTAAGCAAAGACTGTTAGAAGAATGGTCTAAAATTGAGCCTAATACGGTGAAAACAATTTTCAATATGAAATCATGCCCACTAAAAGGATACCTTACAAAGTATTAAATTCAACCAGTGCAAGGGGAATGCGCATACTTTTTGTTTACCTAATATTTAATTGGCTTTGAAATTCCAGCAAGTAACGAATATATGCTTTGACAACAGATCTTGTAACGTAGAAGAAAGATTATTTTTGTTATTGCTACAAAAGGCATGTATTTATTTGAATCTATTGCTACTTCAATGTTTAATGCTGTTTTTAGGAAAGTACAAGTTTGAGTTTTAGTTGTAGAAACCTTGACCGAATATTTTATGGGTGCCTGTATGTACAAGGGGATATGGGAGACTAAAACGACTGTCAAATCTTAAAAAAAAAGTAACGCTATGTTGGCTTTTAATTTCATTCTTTTTGCACGATATCGGGAAAAACAAAATAATGATGTTTTAGAACTAACAAAATTGTGAACGTATTGGTAAATTCAAGTCAGCAGCAACTAACATCTCGAAAGTATTAGTACCATAAAAATGTATTTGGCACAAATGCTGTATTTCAACAAGGTTTACATTTTTCGTACCATAAGGGTTATTTATCCACCTATTATTTTTTACCAGTAATACAAAATTATACAAAATTCATTTATAATAAAGAGGAATTGATGGTTTGTTTGCAAACAGTTCAAGATATATGTTTTGTTAATCAAGGAAATATGTTTAAAAGGCGGTCAAATTCGTTGGTCATTTTTTAAGATATCAAAAATAGCAAATACTCTTCATGCAAAGGGTAGCTTTTAGATGGAGGGCTTTCATGAAAATCTTCGTGCTATATCTTTGGAACATGCTGAAATTAAAATACCTATTCATCCATTTGCATGAACATTTTTCTAAAACTGCTATTTTCGGATTCAGGGGGCCTCA
Organism: Deroplatys truncata; assembly: GCA_030765065.1. Classification (NCBI taxonomy): domain Eukaryota; kingdom Metazoa; phylum Arthropoda; class Insecta; order Mantodea; family Mantidae; genus Deroplatys; species Deroplatys truncata. The sequence continues at coordinate 133,175,848 of CM060978.1, forward strand.
AAGCGTATTTCCCGTGAAATACAACACTTCCGTTACCATAGAAAAGTGCTAAATAATGTGAAAAGCAAATAAAATCAAGAAGAGGTACAAACAATATGCTTTATCTCGAGCTGGAAGATGCCAAAACCATAATCTCTAATAAAGGTAGCCTAGATCTCTGAGACTGCTTTTGCTTACGTACCTTTCAGCAATGGAAGGAAAAGTAAAGAAACAACTTTACTCCACTACCATAGCAGGCAAGTAATTAAATAATTTATTGCTTTAACTTTTACGGCCTTATTCGAAGAAGAGTTTCATAATTCTCGCAAAAAACGGTGTTAATGGCTCATTTATGACATTCTAAACAAGAGTCTCTAATTGCTGCATCTGAGAATCAGTAAGTGCAAGAAAGGTTTTGCGTGAGCGTGGCGCAAAAATGCATCTGACAATGCGCTGTTGTTAATACCTGGCTGGGCGGGGTGTTTACGATATCAATCAGGAAATAATAGCGTCATAAAGTGAGATAAAGCCTTGGATTTATGAACTCCCCGTGCGCTTAATGCGATGGTACTTATACGTGTCACCAAGTCGGCAGTAAAACATGCACAACAGCAGTCGGAATGCGGTTGGAATGAAGTCGGAACTAAATATGCTGTAACGCCTGCACATTTCATCGCCTTCAATCACCGGTCTGTCTCTTAATGCTCTACAATTCTACAAAGAAATCGTTAGGAAACACATTAGTCTCAAATGGAGTGAAATATATGGTTGTTTTTATGTTTCAGTTGCTGTTTATAAACTTTACTAAAACAAAATGATATATATTAGTAAAACTTTACAGTGCAAAACATCTATCACCTTTCACTCCATGTCTTTCTTTAAAGTAGAAGTGATATTGTATTCCGCTAATAAATTCTATATTGAGGTTTCAACGGAAATTTTTTTTTGAGGTCCACCGAAACAAAAAAACAAAAAAAAGTTTTATAAGAGGATCCACGTATGTATGTCTGTTAACAGTATAATTCAAATTCCAAAGTCTAATATACAGAACTTGGTATTTAACCCTTTATTGCCGGGATTATTTTGCTGCATATTTTTCTCTTCCTCTAGTTACCAAACCGCCTTTCATATCCATTTCGCCGGCATCACCAACGAAGCGATTCAAATAGGCGTGATCGTCAAAGCGAGGCGAAATGGAGTGGCCATCCATTTAAAGCCAAATGTCGCGAGTTGCAATTCCAGTGACTGCAGTCAAATGTGCCTGTTGTAAAGGACTGGGAGGGCCCAAACAAAATAAACCGTTTTATTGATTTTGCCGCATTTTACAGTTAAGGTCATATAGACGTTGACTCTAGCAACAGTTTCTCATCAGCAATGATGTTCAATTGTTTTCATTTCACTGGAGTGTATTTCTTTGGCTTTAAAGTTTGAATATTACTAGCCTTCACACTTTCTGTCCTATATCCTCCAGACTGTGGGATCGATAAGGAATAGTTGTAGTTAAAAAAATGCACTTCCAGACGGGAACCGAAATCGACGAGAACTTTGGGTTGATGAACCACGGCACTGATTAGTTGGCCACAGAGGCAATTTGGTTTTCTATTGCTCTTTAATAAGTGCTGTTCTGTTCTGCTTAGTAAAATACAGCAAAAGAAGGGAAGCTCATCGTTAAAATTTACAAAATTCACAATTGAGGCCCAATTTGACTTCTTTCGTATGGGGTTGCTGTACTAAAAGACTGAAACATAAAATTTTCACTGTTATATCCTCTATAGTTGTGAAACTAGTACTATTTTTTCAGATATTTCACTGTGGTTTTAAAAACTGCTCCAGGGATTTCAAATATTAGAATTTCTAATTTCCGACTCTTTACCAAAATCAGATGCCATTTGATTACAAAATAATGTATAGCGTTTAGAGAATTCACCATTTTAAAATCTTTTTCCTTAATACGCACACCATTTTTGCAATAAAATGAGAATGGCCCTATTTAAAAGTACATAAACATCCATGAATAATATTAGAACTATAAATGCTGTGAGGTTCAATGTACATTTTGAAAATATTTCATAACTTCATTAAACTCGGTGAACCTTTGTGTGGACACTTTATGTATGTAAAAAAGAAAACTATGCTGATAAAATGAGGCTTTATAAGCCTTCATAGTGTTTAAAATGGTTACATAGGAGTCTTTAAATCACTCAGTTTACAACATAAACAGAATTATTATAGTTAAATGTAAGAGACATGAATATAGATAAAAATTATAAATGCTCATATTTTCAAGTTTTGAATAAATTTAATCCATGCCATACTCGTGTGCCGTTCACAAATTTAAATTTATTGATTTATTTTTCTCACAATTAGTCATACAAATTTGTCATTTTTCCGTTGAATCCGCTTAGGCCAATATCTTTAATCGTTTGATCCGTGATCAACTAAATGCTTTCCCCAGAACTCTTTGTTGGAGAGATGGTAAAACCTCGATGTTTTGATAATTGTGGTAACTGCTTTTGGAATTGAAAACTGGACAATTTGTAAAGAAGTCACAACAAAGTAGGAGAAAAACAAAACTGTAGGCAGCTTGTAATAGACTGGTTTACTTGAGGCAGCGTTGAGGCAGCATGATGAATATTTATAAACAATATTCGCTAATATATCGCCGCTGTTAATGCTGCCCTGATCTGTAAAGAGGGTGAACGTAGCACAAATAAGCCTGGGGTAATAAATGAAAATAAATACCACAGATGATAAGTAAAAATAAACGAATTCCAATTACGGGATAATAAATAAAAATAAGCACATTTTAATCCCAATAATGCCATTAACAAATGCTTACGCTTATAAACCAAAAACATGTTTTCAATTCTCTTTACAAACATTGGTTTATATTTATGCATTATTATTAATAATTACATACCTGGTGAGAGTTACCGACATTTGTTCTCATGAGGATAAGAAAACAAATCACAGAAAAACTTGAACCAGGCAACTCACCCAAACCGACATTAGATTTTAGGCCCTCCAAACTGGAAGACAAACTCGCTCTCCTAACAACACGGAGGGAGGCGACACATAACATGATTAATCCCAATAAAAATATTCTTTTAACAGCCATGGGTAAAAATCTATCAATACAAAGATTGCATATCTAAGAAGAAGTTATCTACATTGCCCTCTTTCCAAGAGGGTTAATTATCGTTCCAGGTTCCAAAGTTTGCCAAAGAGGTCAGATTTTCCTATCACAGTGCAATGTTTCAGGTATACTGTCCCATAAAATCACTAAGGGTCAAACGCGCAATGAACGACAGACTATAATCAAATTTATTCGAAAACCAAGAAGAAGTCAAATCGGGTCTTGTGTTTGTACTAAAAATCCCGGCCTCCGTGCGTCCTTTCATGTCTTCGTCTTGAGATGATCCCAGGATTGTGTTGAAAATATTCACTTTGAACCTGAAATGCTTTCATACGTATTTCGTCATCTCCATCGACGAGATCTTCGTTGTATGTGAAAATACCAACATACGTATATCTACGAAACAAAAACTATTATTGAGTTAATTTGTCTGTTTATAAACAAGATATGGGAAGAAACAATGGTTACAAAACTCAAATGTTATAGAAAGAGGCTGCAACTGTCTTTGCGGCCTAGTGGTCAGCGTGTTGAGTTAGGCATAGTTAAGCGTGAAGTGCAACTGAAATCATGAGAATTTTAAGGGCGAAAGGCGATCCGAACTCTGCGCCATGCCGCATGTTAGCAAAATAAGCGCGGCATTAACATTCCTCATTCTCAAGAGTAGTGTAGGAGGGGAAGTCTCTCTGTAGTTCGGCATCGATGTTGTTGAGAGGTATTAACAATATTTCTGACGTTATCTTATGATGGGTAGAGTTCCATACTGTGTTCTGCGTGGCTCTTATTTCTAGGACGTGATACTGAGAGAGAATTAGGTAATAGTAGTTAATGCAAATTTAAAGAAAAGTCCATACGATTTATTTACCTTTCACTGATATAAAATGATAAACTTTGGGGCCTAGCGTTTCCCAAATTTTATCCCATTATAATAACACCTGCCCTGCTTTCCCCTCCTAAAAATTCTAGATCAGTAAATCCCAACCTGTTCTCTTAAGAGCTAAGGTTCAAAGTTCATAGTTCACCCCTCCTGCTATATTTAAAGAAGTTAACAAGCTAAATCAATCAAGGTTCAGTCCTTGGCAGCACTAGTGGAAATGTGTGGTAAGGGAAACTCCCTTCGTCCCCCCTCTCTGTAAGGCTGGGCATTCCTGTTCTAGCTACATATCCTCCTAAGTTCATACGCTTCGGTATAAGCTATGCCCATCCCAACCGCATAAGTGAGAAACTGCGACGTGTAATTCAGATAGTCAAGTGAGAGGGAAGCTGTTCACAGTTTCCCTATTTATGCCTAGGAATGTGACGTTATTACTCGCCCCAGGATCTGTAATATTCTGTATAATCTTCATTAGTGTACACATCTAGCGTCCTATGAAAATAAAATAAACCAACTTATGTTTTAACGCTTCACATACATGCTATCCGAAGAAAACCTCAGTCACTACCTCCATCTTTGTTTAATACTTCCTATATTTGTTCAAACTATCACATAAGGTATATTCCCCTGTGCCCCGAAGCAATCGCCTGGCTCGGTCATTGCTGACGCATGCCTATGCATCCTTAGCCTACTTACGTCTGTTTCTCTTTGCTACTTTATACAAGTTACAACATAAATACCGAACGAGGTGGCGCAGGCGGTAGCGCGTGTGACTCACATTCTGGAGGTCGTGGCTTTGATTCCCGCGGCCGATCTTTCTTACCCAAGATTTTTTCGGGGTTTCCCCGGGTTGCTAGGTGAATTCTGGGAAGGTTAATTACATTCCCCGAATTTCCTGACCCTTCATTTTACCTCCGTTCTCATTTCATCTTACATCTGCTTGGTTGTTTCAGCGTTGCAAGTGTCGGCGGGAGTCTCGGCGTTGCATGACAGAAAAAGGATGCTCTCTGTGAAATTTCATCCCCGAAAAGGGGCGGTCTCCGAGTCCCGGGCCCCCCAATGGGATGTGCAGATCTGCGGGGGGAGCCAGTTTTACCAGCTGCAACCAGGGTGTTTCAACCTGGAAAATGTAAGGACCCTGCCCTCTACTTTGCCATGCATCCTGAACCGACCGCCTGTCTCCTCTCACCTCAATCTCCCTCCTGGGGGCGCGCCTTTAGGGGCTTAGGTACAAAAGATCTGCTTAGGTCGAGGTGCTAAGTCCCGTTTGCTCTTAGTCATATGTCATACTACGTCGTATAAGATAAATTATATTAATATGTTACCCCTATATTCTTACATTAATATGTCCTAAAACCATTACATTCTGCTTTTTATAGCGTGTATTCGCTTTTCTTTCTCCTGTTTATTTATTATACTTCTTACTGCTCTTATTTCTCTATTTCTTTATATGGTCTCTGTTATTTAATTATTAAAAATACTTAGTTTCGGGAAAGGTATCACCGTTATGTGACTGAACGTTACTAGTTTAATAGCTGTTCAGTATAACACGGAATATCTAAAAAAGGTAACATGAAGTTTATATAGTTCTATAAATGCAATTGGATAACAGAAAAAGGTTTGAGGGGAATGTTTTAACTAACGTTATGAGTACAGAAATCGAGGATAATACTGCATTCAGTTTTAACGACGATGTCCGCATAACACTAGAAACGTTATTTTCGTTACGCTCATGAGTACACCCATCTTCTTTCAAGGTAAATGTGTATTTTTTGTTCATTTTTAGCATTCCTACAGCTATTTCCTAGCACTTCTTCCCATTTTACAGATAATGGAGCCTGAAGATAAAATAGCGCTGAGTCACGGTGCTATGTGCTCTTCCTAGTGCTAGTATCCCTGCGTTTTATGATGAAGTAATCGCAAGTAATACCATATAAGGTTCAATTCTGTGCGTTAAATTCAAAATATTCAATTGTTCGGAAAATTCTTTTCTATCGACATCACTTTTCCTGTATGTTGGCCACGCCCAAAAACAGTTAAGTGTACCTGCCATATTACGATTTTAAATATGCAAGAATATCTTTGAGAAGTGAAATCTTGTAATTTTGGTAAATTTTTGAAAGGCCCTTGCACTTTTGTTTAGTAAAGCCAATTTAAGAATTTCCCTGGAGCGTTTGGTGTCTTAAAATCATTATAGGACCAGGATATCATAGCTTTGCTTGTGAATTCCAGAACCGACAGAGACTAAGTAGGATACATGGATACACATAATGGTATGGCAGCCTTCAAGTGTTTGATTGAGGAACGGAAGATGCACATTTCTGTTTACACACTGGAAAGGATTTCACATTACTGGTATTTTCCCAGTACGCTCTGTGATCAAAGCCAGAACGTGCACGTACTGCCAGTTGTAATGAAGACCACTAGAGGACCACTCTTGGGAAGCAAGTCGCATATTACAATGACATTTTAAATTTAGCGTGCTCCGTTCGAAATAAATAATTTTGCTGACATATACAATAATATCCAATCAACCAAGCAGTTGAGAGATTCTACTGCACAGAACAAACACCATCCATAAAATGGCTGGAGGTGGTATAAGGAAATTTTTTCCACTGTAGATCAGTAAGTGATGCTATTGCAGTTTTTCATAGGAATGTCTTAAAACTCAAGGAGTTGATAGAAATATCTACTCCTTTCCTAGAATCTTAGAGGAACTCCAGTTATCAGCTATTTAAAGAATGGGAAGCAATTAGCCACATACTTGCGTGGAGATTTAAACAGGTTCTATATGAGATCACAAAGATAACTGATTCTACGTACATATTACATAGAGGCAATATTTGCACTACCTTAAGATCGTGCAGGGAATGCTCAGTTCACTGCATTGTAGAGTCAGGCTGGTACGTAGCACATACTAGTAATTGATCCCCAGCAATGAAAATCAGAGCTACGGCTGATATTGGGGTTTAGAAGAATGGTTTGCCTAGAAAGTCAAATTTTCCTTCAATCAAATAGGTTATATGCTAGTCCAAGTCAAATTATCAATGTAGATGAAATTGTGTTTGGAATCAGATTTGACATATCAAAGCCATGGCGAGGATGACCCAAGACTCATATAATATCTGTTAATTATTCTCTGCAACTACAAGAATTCGCTGTCATTCAGAATCGCAGATAAGAGTGGGCTACTCCACAAGCTTAAAAAGCAACTAGAGTGAAATTGAGACGCCAGAACTGTAAACCTATTTCACAGATTGACACAAAGGATATGCAGAAGTTACTTCAGCCAACTTAAGTATCAAAAAATTATACAGATTCATCCAGCTCAGAAAAGCGCGGTGTATTCTAGATGACTGCATTATTGGTTCAACAGTTCTTTTCCTTTGTGCGTCTCACGGACAAGCCACTACAGACATTCCGAGCACAACAGTCATTGCCGACAGATTCCAGAAGGCAATCCGGGCCCTACGAGAGCCGAGTAGCATCACCACATGAAATTACTGGAATTACTGAACGTGACAGTGAAGCTGACAGCTCTGGAGGACTGCATTCAGGAAATTCAGACTGCTATACCTACATCACTCCAAGAGCACAACACCATCAACGAAAATACACAACTCGATACCATTGACTGCAAGCTTTGGGTTTTGGAGAACAACTACGCTCAAATCCGAGCACACATAGAAAACATACCACACACCAGGATGCACCAGCTCCATGCCGAAAGCCACCCAAAGCCACAGGACTCATAGCTCAAAAGTTCATATCCAGAATGCCACCTTGACGATGTCTTTGGACTGACAACAAAACTACATAGTATCTTACTCTTCCATAATTTTCTCTTTCTAGTATCTAGAGTAGTTTGTTATAGCTTAGAACCTTACTTTCTACCAGCTCCGTCCATTGGACGGCATCTCTCCATCTTCGTCTACTAACCAAGTGCTATGTGGTCGTCCTCCGTGGTGTAGTGGTTACCATGCTCGCCTCTAGTTCCCGAGGTTGCAGAGGGGCTTCAAGCCCAGGTCGCGGGTTCAAACCCGGCGGAGGACGAAGGATTTTTTCGGGCGTAAAAGTCCTTAACATGGTTCTCTTAGGAAGGGAAGTAAAGCCGATGGTCCCGTGTCGTAGATGTACCTCAAGCCTAATAAAGAGGCATCTGAACAAAATTAACGGTATTTCACCCGAATATAGAATGGGGCGCTAAGCACCACAGCAGTTAAAGAACGTCTATAAATAAAACTCAGTTTAATTTAATTTGGGAGCGCGCTACTTCCATCCATGTCTTTCTTTCCTTATTCTTCTACTTCCCCTTTCCTGTGGAGGGGTTTAAATGGGTAGACCGTGCTCCATTAGTGAGCTTCACTGCCAGCTTCACTGGAGTGCGTAAAATACACTTTCCCTCCACACTAAAATAATAATAATAATAATAATAATAATAATAATAATAATAATAATAATAATTTAACTCGGGAACTGCCAGCTGGAAGCGCTGCTCACCAATGCACTGAGGAGAAGAGCCTTGCGGCTGTCGGGTAACAACTCACTCGTAAAGAAAAAAGTTGTAAACTACAATAGCAACGGATCAGCTGAGAACATAGATCCTATTTTCGGATCTGAATAGCGCAGTGGAAGTGGATAAGGATAGCCAGGGAATATATATGAGACCACAATTCTATTCTTAAATCACTGGATTGCTTTATGGAGCCAGGGGTGCAATGCCAAAATAATTTGCGTCTTGCAGGAAAAGATATATGTAAACTCTCCAAATAGCTACTGGAAAAACTTCAACGGAATCTATATGACAAACAATTAATGGTAACAAAGCTTGAAATTCACACGCAAAGTTATCATAATTATCTCGAATAACTTCGAAAGGACATGTGCCAATCAACAAACTTTTCAATTTAATATAATTATATTGTGTTAGTGCACACATTTAACTAGAAAAACATTTGTGAGGTATTCTATGTCACGCGGCTAAGGTATTCATAGTGTCATATGAGTTTAAAGAAATAATGTTTGATAAAAAAAGGTTATTGTGCAAATGACAAGAGCGATTGGAACAAGCATATAGAGGGAGGATGATGCGCTAGTTCTATTTTATGTACTTCTTGAAACTTATATCATCGAAGAACATTCATATGTACCATTTCTTTATTTTGTAATAGTTGCTATGTTTGTCATATTCAATAAACACATGTTAGATGAGAGAAATTATTATGTCACAGAAGCCAACAAACACGACGCACATATCCTCTGCTATGCAGGTTCTATACGCATATGTTTTGTTTCCTTAAGAAGTAAGTGTCGCTCTGATATCTATTTTTTAGCTAAGAAAATGCTATTGCTCCTTTCCTAACACGATCTTCCTTGTGATAATGTAGACCCGTTTCTGCACCTAGGAACTGGCTCGAATGTTGACTGGTATCAGCTCAAGACCACACAGCAAGACTAAAACGCTGCCGTCCGATTTGCATCCTAGGTATGCCAAACAATGGGCGTTCTTATGCTTGTCTTAGTTTCTTTTTATTTGATGATGTTTTATCCTCTAGAGTATGATGAAGAGTATTCTTCTAGATGTGCCCAACATGGCGTAAAATAGTTGGTTCAAGGCAAAACAACATGCAAGAATTAAATGTGTGTCAAAAGATGTGATGTACACTTCAAGATCGTGTGCATACAACAATGTGGTTTGAGGAATCCAACTTAAATAGCAGAAACATTGCACCTTAATAAAGTTATCTGCGTTAAGACCAAGCAAAGAAATATCGGAGGAAATAATGGAGTGGAGTCACAATGTCTTTCATATATAATCAAATTATTTATTTGTATATGAAATAATTTATATAATAAAAGCCGCATTATTCAGAGAAACAAATTCACGGCTTACTTTCAAGATTATTTTGAAATATTGTCACGTCATTGTCATTGTATGTACTATTCCTTCCCCCTTTTCACCTAAGCTCCAAAGGTCATTGTCCACTTCCACTGATCCATTTACTTCAAAGAATACACAGTTTTGAAGGATTAGTGGAGCTCAATGTGTAGCTTGGTATGCCAAAGGTAGCAAAGTGTACGTTTCAAGTCCTCAATGGTTTTCTTGGAACTGCAGCCGCATAAATTTGGAAGTAGTGAAACGACTCTGGATGTGAAAATCGATTTTTTAAAGCGGGATTACGCCGCCGTGGCCGACTGGTTAGATCGCTCGCCTCTCACCAAGGTGGCCCAGGTTCGATCTCAGGGAACCGTATGTAGGACTCGTGGTGGACAAAGCGACGTCTGGACGGTTTTTTTCTGGGTTCTCCGGTTTCCGCCACCATTCATTGCACCAACTGCTCCATCTTCACCTTTCCTTACAACCATTTCACCGTCATTTCATATCATCTCCTTCCTCGCTCTTACACCAGGTTCGGACTGATCACCCATCCTAGTTGTTCTATCCGATCCAATTAGTCTGTCTGACCAGTGTGTAAGTCTCCTAACTAAAAACTTTCTGTGAATCGAAAGAAGAGAGATAAAAAAAAGGTTCGTTTAAGCAGTATCCTTTTATTTTTTTCTTGGATGTAATAATTATGTCCATTGCATATGCAATAGTCTGTATGAGAGGAGGCGAAAACTGGACTGGCGAGTACTGGCGAGTGCGTAGTTTGGACTTGCAGAGCCTCTGCCTAGCTGCTCATTTGTTTATTGCTTCCTGCTAAGTAATGTAGCTAACCTCGTGACTCCCGGAAGGGCATTCTTGATCCATATTAAATGAATAAAAGTGGAACATACGTCCATAATTGTCTCAGGACTACTCCTCCATTAATTCTCCTCGGTATTTTACTTACAGTTTCTGTCACATACAACATTTAAAATTACGGCAGATAATTTTTATATGCGCCGGTGTTACTACTGTTTTGTTGAATTTGATGCAAGAATTCCTTTCTCCCTGAACCTGAAGATTTTTGTACTTTTACACTGCGAAGTAACTATAGAGCTAAAGAAAAGACAGCATGTTTTAAATTCACTAAAGCTATTTTTCAGTATTCGTATTATTCCTCCGTGGGTTGGGAAAGCTAAGGATAGCACAAATGCTATATTTGTCAATTAATCTCCACTCAATATTTTTCTTCAGGTTTGATTCAAGGAGACTTTATCTGTTGATGCGAATATCTGGTCTTTATAAAACGTTGGTTGTAGGAGACAAAAAGGCAGGATAGACATAAAAAGGTTATTTTAGGCCAGCATGAATTCGGTGTCTAAACAGTACGGAGATAAAACGTAACAAGAACCTCATTCAAAATTTAAAACATTTCATTTGTTACATTCGCAGAACTTACTCTTGCTTATACAGTTTATTTTATCTCTCTTCTGCAGCTTTGTATTATAAAAGTTTATTTTTCTATTTATTTCGCGTTAGTCGAACTAAACGTTTACAGAAATAGCTTTGCATTTCGAAGTAGGTAACAAGAGCAATACCGCAAACTGCAGCCGTTTGCTAAATGCTGGGTATGAAATTGTTTAAAAAATGTAAGTTACAGAAAACTCAAAACAATGGCAACCAGTATCTCAGAAATGGTCAATGACACAACAAATGTTTGACATAATTTTTATGTTTTAACTAGATGCACATTTTTCGTGTAGTATGTTTCTGTCTAACTGTTTACCAGTTAGAAAACACAAAAACTTTAATGTTGTTAGCAGAAAACTCAAAGTACATATTTTATTAGTCATGCGAGTATTGTTAGCATTAGGTATTTTTTTCTAAATCGTTACGTATTTTGAAATCATTTGGAAAAACATTTATCACGGTTGGTAACAAGTAGAGGAGCAAGCTGTTGTTTTTAAATAATTTACAGAGTAGATATAAAAGTAAATTATAGTGGGCAGAGAAATTCCTATGATTGCAACGTGTATGTGTTATGTGTGTGTGCAGTAATCGTCTTTTAAAGAAAAGAACAATTTGGGGTTAGGAGATTTGTTGAAAATGCTCAAGTTAAATTCTTGGAATATGAACTTAAATGCCAAGTACGGTATTAATCCGAAATTTCGCTATTGAGTTCAAAATCAGACACATGAACCTGTTTCTTTTTCTTTTTTGTTTTGGGGGGGAGGTCCAGGAGACCTCTAAACATTTATTTTCGGTGAAACCCTGACATCGAATTTTTAGTAGAATGCTCACTATAATTAAGTACCTAGTAGAAAAAATAAAAATGCACTCGTGCAATGTGAATTAAGGCAGCTAGTTCAGATACCGCGTGATCAAAATGAAAAAGTTGGACGTATACTCGAAGAGCGAACAATTAAAGCATTCTTCTTCTTCTTCCTCGTGGTTTAAGCCACTGGTCCGTTTTGGTCTCACTTCATCTTCACAAGGGTCTTCCTATGGACCTTCTTCCTTTCGGTTTTGTAATAAGATATCTTTCTTAATAGTCCGCTGGCATCCATTCTAGTAATATGTTCTTTGTATTTTTGTTGGGATACCTAAGCTAGTTAGAGGTACTGTTTTAACGACAGTGTTTTTATCCACTTTCCCCTCATGCTATCATCATGGGAAGCTCCACGCGTTTTGCATTTTTACTGCAGTTTTAAGAAAATGTATTTAATGCTCCAACTACCGATATGTATACTTATTGTTGTGGACATGCAATATAATTATATTTAATGATTGGATTTTATTATTTAAACGTTACGGCTTTACTTCCTTTCATTTGTTAAAGTTTACTTACGATTTAATCGATGCAGCATTTAAATACAACTCTTTCGACGCAAGCAGCTATCTCGCCTTCAGCTGTTGACTAGATTGGCCAAGAATACCAGCCGTTATTAATCGCTCACCTATTGCAGAGGCTAGCGCGGAGGATCTTGATACTGCTTTTGAACAGCTGACTGATGAATTTTATTATTCGAAAAAATAATAAGCAATACACATAAGTCCTCTGTAGAAACACGGAAGCGAAAATATTCGACTTCGTCTCGTGTTTTTAAACTGCTTTCTCATTCCTCAAATATGTACTTAGCACACTTGTATCGCATATGCTATTGTAACTAATTATCTCCCTCCCCTTCTTTCCCATTTAGTATGAAATGTTAGTGGAGGATTTTGGTGGAGATGCCCCAGCATTTACGCAAGCGTTTCTACAGAATGCGCAAAAAGAAGTGAGCAGTGTCTGCCAATGAGGAAGGAGGAGTTGCCGCTTCTTATTAATTGCTCGGCGAGAGATGCGTGGGTATCCGTGATGTGGCCGCGCCTACATACCGCCCCACATCGCTCTAGGAGGGTGCCTCGACCCCCTCGTGTTTCCTACATCATCACCCGTGTAACTCTATAAACAACGACTAACCTCCCGTAAGGTAGCGTTTTCTTGCGTCTGTCTTCACACAGACATAAACCAGCAGTTTATGTGCATCAAATGAACCTAGGCACGACAAAACATAATCCTTTGTGAGAGCCGCGCAACGTTTCCAGGAATACGTAGCATTGATGAACAAAAGCAGCACTTCAAAAATATCATGGGAAACTACGGAACAAATGTTATAAAACAGAATGAGCAAGAAGTAGTAGTTAGAAAAAGTGCATCTACTAAAACAGAAGCAGGAGCAGAAGACATCAGGAAATATAATGGAGGAAGGAAAATAAAGAACAAATAAAATAGTACCTACTCCAAAGAGAAATAAAAACACTGGCATCTAAAATCGTTATACACAAGATGTTTTCTGGATTTTATGCAGCAACTTTGCAGCAAACGTTTTATGCAAATATTATAATAACCTATAAAAAAACGCATCTCTTTAAAAACCTTTCAGCTGCTTAACTTGAAAACAACGCCTTGCAAGAAAAATATTTTAAATAAATCTTTCATTATTTAAAATAAAAAAGCAATGCCATTGCTTATTATTTCGCCACCGCCTACTTAGGAACTGTTACTTCACATCCAAAAATTCTGTATTCAGATTTCATTTTCAAAGGATACACACGAAGATTTTCACATATTCCTCACTAAACTACATTTAAATGGTAACGATCTTGATTCAAATACCGCAAGCTTAACATGAGGACATAAGAAATAAAAGGTATATCTTGGCACTTCATTTCATAGTTTGAGAAATCCTCTTCAATGTGATGGAATTTCACACGCATTAAAATTAAAATTCAGTATCAATTATTTCTTAGTTTTCGTTTTCGAGATAGGCCATGATGTACGATTAGATTATCAAATAGAAATTAATCCCCTCACAACGATGCTTGAAATTTTGTATTATGATTTGTTGTTTTCCTTCGCATGAGCTCTTTAATATGACAGCTCAATATTCCTCTATGCCTCGGATAAACATTTGAACTTTATTTCCCCATGTTGTATAAAACTAAATAGGTTCTGCTGAATTTGAAATCATTTCCAGAATCGTGAATAACAATGTGGATAGAACAATCACTTTTAATTAATGTTGCAATATAAAAAGTAAGTATGTAAATTTGTTATGGCTGGAGAAAATCATGTGACTGTCACATCAGATATTTTTAAGTTTAGTGTTAGTTGCAAAGGCCATTTTAAGCCTAATTAGAAAACTGCATTTTTCAAAACAGATCCCGGTTGCATGAACAAAAATAACTTATCTGATATATTTTTATATAAACAAACTTTATTTAAAAAACATAGGCATTTGTCAATAGTTGAACATTATAACATGCTAATAATAAAGAAAGGAATTAGGATTTATCAAACTACATGCTTCATGCTACTGTTAATATTTACTTTTTCATTTTAGGCAAGTGTTTCCCCCACCCCGCCTGTTTTAGCTGTTTAAAGTAGTTTTAAAAGCAAATTTAGGATGACTTGGTGTCAATAAAAGTTCATTTCGACAACCATCGAAATTTCAATGATTTCAGTGTGTAAACAAACGAAATCTGAATTGCGTGCAGTCTCTCGTGTATTGCCCTGCAACGAAGAGAGAGCCAGCGTTGTGTGTGTGTGTGTGTGTGTGTGTGTGTGTGTGTGTGTGTGTGTGTGTGTGTGTGTGTCCAGTGTTATCTCGAATACCTCTCAAGCCACCGCAATGTTTCTTTCACAACTGAAAATCACTTTTCTTCCCAATGAACATAGGTGTAAGCAACCTTCTAATTTACAATGCCTGGATACGAATACGTCGAAGTTAATTTGCTAGGATTCATTGATCAATGGCTACAACAGTCGGATAAAAAATCCGGAGCAAATGGAAGGACCTTTAGAAAACCAGACTCTAGAAATAAATGCAAACGTTGATATCTATTTAAGACAAATTTGACTAATTATACGATGTATCTCTGCATATAGGATTTTTTAAAATTTTATTAGGAGGTTTGCTGGGCTTGGGGAATGAGTAATCTTTATATCCGTAGCTTCACCCCTATTTCAGGGAATTGTGTATTCCCATTATTGTGAGAATTATGGAGCGTTTAATTTATTGAATGATCAGGGAACTAATGGAAATTTTCAAAACGTTTAAAACGGCATTTGCTGTGTACTTCTAAAGATGTTTGACCGTTTGGGTTACTTTCACAGCAATAAGATACATAATTTGAAAGATTGACGGAAAGGAGGTTAAGGGAATAAAAATGCATTTACCGTAGTTTATTCCCATTTCCGTGAATATCGCGGAAAGTTTTGGTCTGTTATTACGAACATTATGCGGCTTTAAAAACTAATTTAGATCACTTTACAATAATTTCATACAGAACTCAGTACTCACTAAATAGACCATGAAGATTTAAACGGCCATTTTTGCAAAGTCGAGCGAGCCAGTCAGTGTTTAATAAAAATAAAATTTTGATCAAAAGTGTTACTGAAAACTTTGGTTATTTTTATCGCAGATTGTTTTGTATATGACATTAACTCGGTACTTCAAAATTAGATTAAAATGTACTTATTCCAGAGAAAACAAAAATAAGGTATTAAAATTTCAATTCTGAATATTTTTTCCAATATTCTGCAACATACTTGGTAAGATATATAAAATCCGCAGCAAAAAACTAAATGGATACTTATAAACTTAAACGAATTGCAAAAGCTTACTCTTCTGGTTTTAGTAATTCAAAAATGTATATTACAATATACTACCTCTTAGCATTCTACAACAACAGTGGTATAGCTGGCGTTTTTAATGTTACGTGATATGAACGCACAGTGTACACACACAGAGAGAGACAGAGAGAAATGGGGAAAGAGAACTTAAGTGAAATTGAGAAACAGAGTGCGAGTGTGAAAGAGAGAGGGGGAGAAGGAGAGACAGACAGAGAGAGAGAGAGAGAAAGACAGTGAGAATGGGAAAGGAAAGGAAAGGTGCGGGAGAGTGAGACAGAGAGGGGATGTGAGGCGGCGAGGGAGACAGTGAAATGGGAAGAGGGGGAAGAAAAGAAGAATTTCTATTATGCAATATTTGCTATTTCGTAATAACATTCCTTGAATTGCTGCTATTTAGTTACCATATAATGAACCCACCATAGGATCTCGTGTGGGTTAGATTTGGAAAATCTTTTGCCTGTTATCACAGGAAGTCTTTTTCTTTAACGGATTACCCTCCTCTTTATAAGTCTTACATTGTTAAGGATTTACAAGCCAATCTTTGGGTCAGAGCACAATCAGGATGGGTAATAAGCCCAGTGCCTGTTATGGCGGCGAAGAAGAAAGAAATGAAATATAGTGATGAAAGGATTGATAGGAAATTCCGTGGTTCAAATTATTCAATTCAGCATTCATATAGCGACCAAGGAAAACCGCGAAGAAGCACTTCGGTAGGATTGGTCGGTCCTGGCTTTTGAATCCGGACCTCCCGAATGCGGACCAAACACGTTAACGCCTGTACCGTGTTCGTCGGTCCAAAGGAAGTCCAGCAAAAATAAATGGCACCCAAAACGAGAAAGATTTAACTACATAAATAAATAACGTGGTAACTACAGGAAGCTAGCGAAGTCACACACTCTGCATTGAAATCGCCATAATTATGAAACGCAGTTTGCAGTTATGTTCATGTAACTAGGCTGTGTTCAGGCCGAAGAAATGGCCCACTACCTCTTGTATACGCTTGTAGCAATAATAAATGTTCGCTTTTATTCAAACAATGAGAATACAATAAGCGTGTGGAACGAGCGAGTTGTATGTAATGAGAAGGTTAAATAACCTGGCATTAAACTTTTGTGTTTAAATTTTATTTTCTTTGCGAGGGCGTTGCTTCCTTGGGCAATGATATGGTTCACTTTTGGTGATATAACAGACTGTTTAACGTAATATATACAGAAATAGGCTTTATTGGGTGGGGTTTCTACTTGTATTCATTTCTATCTTCACAGCTCTGTAGAACATTTCTGGTAAATGAAGTTGGATTTTTTGTGGTAGCTACAGAAAATACATACAAGGCACATTATACATCCAATCAAGCTTTCAAAAATATTTCGAAAAGATAAATCGTTTGCATCACGTTTAGTTTTAGGCTTTCCACCAGAAGTTTTCACGATTCTCATTAAGAATTACTATCCAAAATACTAGTACTTTCTCTCTCTTATTTCTCAGGAAAATCTACAGCTGATGGGAGAGGTACACAATATGCTGAACTCGTGCGACGCATGACGCATACATTGGAAAATAGCAAACTCCTTACTCTGTCGCGCGTCTTTACCCCTCACTTGCCCCAGACCAGGTGAAACATTACCTCTTACCACAAGCTAAACCGCAATCTCCTAGTAAAACGTCGCTAAACAGACAGTATTTTAGAACTGTAACTAAAACAAAGAATAATAAAAAATAGGTAAATGACGTTGATAAAAGTTTAAGAGTAATCAGCGGAGAGTTTGAATTTCCTAAACATGTTACTCCTTTCGATAAGATGCAGAGTTTTATGAAAATAGCTTATCCCAAAATAGGCTTACTTTTATATTTTTAACACCCTTACTTTGAATCCGCGTTTTTGAGAAGTGTCATGTTAAACACTTGATGGATATTTTAGTTACAAATCAGGATATTTAGCTGAACCTTCAAACTGAATTCATTCAATGGTGAGGGCATGAAAATAATTGTTATTTTTAACACGTTATACATCATCCCCATAATCATCGTTCTTCAAGGCCTTTCGGCCTGTTCCGTCTCAGAATTATTCACGTCATGTCTTTAAAGGACGTCTAATATTCCTCTTTCTGTTGCCTTATATCGCGTTGCAGCTTTAATTATTCTATTATTTGATATACTTTAGACAGATCATTCCAATTTATTCTATTTTTTGAATTGTAGTTGTAATTGATTCTACATTTAGTTCTTGTCTTATATCAGTACTTCTTTTATGATCCAGTAATGAATATCCTGCTACAAAGCGGAGGAACTTCACCTCTGATGATTCAATTTGCCGTAATCGTTAAGGTCCAACATTAGCTACCATACAGTAACAAAGGCAAGCCTATTGCTTTGTAAAATTGAATTAGTATTTCTTTTCGCACATTGTGTTTTAATGTACGTGTATGATTCCACAGAAATGTTTGAATCTAGCCATTTTAGCTCTACATCATCTGACTTAGTAAATGTACAACTTATACATTATCCAGATAATCATTTCAAAATGTGATTCACAAAATGTTACATTCCGTAAGGTGATAAGTATCCCAAAGATTGCAATCTCGAGCTGTGAGTGTGTGTGTGTGTTTGTTTGTTTCTCAAACAGTATCCACCATTACCAGCTATGCTCCTAACTTCACCTGCGCATTAAACATCGCTTTTACTGGTAACATTGGCTTCCTGCCCCCGAGGTAACAATGTTGCGTCTTAAAGTCAAATAAATGATGAACCTGCAACATAAAGGGCTTAACACGTGCGAATTACACACTTCAATCCATAGCTAAATGGTCAGGTTAATGTAGAAATCAAAGGGAACACAGAAAACTGTGAAATACAATTAACAAGAAAGGTGCAATAAGGACTTACAAGATCTGCCAGGATAACAAACATAATATGGTAATAGCAGATTAAAATAACGGAATAAGAGCAAGTTTATTCAAAGGAGTGGTGAACTTATTTCCTTCGCGGAAAAAGCAGTACTGGACGTGCTACAACACAGACGAAGGTAAATGATGAACTTACTTTTTAGCCGGGGTGTAAATCGAGTACGTATCGAGAAATACATCGTTACACATATCATTAAAGCGGTACGACCTCCGCACGTGTTGACTTCCTCACATGAACAAGGAAGGTGTGGTTGGGCGCTCCCGGATCTCTTTGAGAGCGGCACCACACTACGTTTCGTAACGTAACATGTCGGCATGTTCGGCTTCGTAAACACCGAAATGAATGATGGAAGCCTTCATGATAAATGAATGCAAGTATTAAACTAACACATGACAGACAAAGGCTCTTTACTCTGTGATGAACGGTACTGGAGCATTTGGAGAAGCTCACATCTTCAAGCTCAAAAGGAAATGTGTAGTTCATGAGGTCCATTCATATGCGGATCTGTATCTCACGGCAAAAAGTTACCGAGTAAATAAAATAGCATGTTATGTTGATGATAAATTACAACTTAGAGCGGCGAAAAGGTGATTCGAGAGACATTTGGATTCCCTCCGCCGTTTCTCCTCAGGACGGCAGTCCCCTGGATTAGCATTTGTGCCAGTTAGTGTCGTGCAGGTTGCCTATTCCTGAGACTTGGGAAAAGAAGATATGTTCATTACTTCTGAATAAATGAGCTTTAAACACTAATTAGTGCAAGTTGTAGATAAAACATCCTATATCGCTATGCAAAACTATTAATTGTTCTTTCACATTAACCGTGTGTACACCGAGGTTGAAAGGTTTGGTCACATTAGGACACTCAAGTCAAGGCCGGGACTAGAATCACAGGTTGTCTCCTTCCATACCGACGATTCATTTGAGAAGAGTTCAATAATAACTCGGGAATCTGATCACTGTAACCCAGCGATAGATCGTAGTTCGTAGTCCAGTAGACTGGTGTGGAGTTTTTAAAATCCGATTTAAATTCACAAAACAAGTTATTTTCACAATGCTTTCGGATTTATAAAACTTGATTCATAAAAGCCTCTTTTAATAATAAATGCCCCATATGACTGGTTAAAATGGTTTAGAGCTTGTTACTAAAATCAAGACAGCTAAAAGAGAATTACCCTACCCATGAAAGATACAGAAAGATAAAGGAAGTAAGGTGCACACTATAACGTTTCAAACGGCAACATTAGCTTATAGGCTATAGTATACCGATATACTTTTAGACAATAATCAATAAGAGACTTCAAGGAAAGTTAGCAATACAGAAGCGCAACATATATTATTTGAACGTTGCAAAACTTAAAATAACGCTTAACACACTAAGTCAAACACAAGTAATTACCTATATAGGACAGTAGTAGCGAAAAATAATTAAGTATAATTTACCGTCGTAATAAATCCAGAATCCCCCTATAAGGAAAGATAGTTGCAACTTAACAATGCGGGGCATTAGACAGTATTCGATGTATAAGCTGATTACTGAAAATCGCTTTAATAATTTAGAAACAAGCATTTTAATACAATCCTACAAAGGTAAACCAAACAATTACAAAGCATGGATAAAAATAGCTCAACATTAATAGCACAGACTTTTTAAGCTTTAACTTGAAAAGGTAATTCTCGACAGAAAATATGGCTTAAAAACACTCATGAGAGACCGAAAGGGACTGCTTTCAGGCCGGTCAGAACAGTTTTATTGACTCTAGTTGGTGTAAGGTTGACCAAAAAGCGGTATAGTGGCTACAGATGCGAGTGTCGCACATGAATTAGCAGAATCTACGAACAGAACACTTTAAATACGCATAAAATTATACGAACAATGTTTAAAAGATGAAGTTCATAAAATTCAAATAAAGGCTTCGAGCGATCTATAAGGGGAAAAAACTGGCATAACAGAATGAGAAGCTGAAGTAAATTATGCACTGAGTATAAGGAAGATAACCAAACTAAGTCGTAAGCCTGTCTCTCCCCCTCCCTCTCCCTCTCCCTCTCTCTCTCTCTCTCACACACACACACACCACACACACACACACGCACGCACGCGCCGCACGCGCGTAATTTCTACCAGTTAAAGAAGTTTGTACACGGTGGTATGCTGATGTCGCTGTCCATTTCAAGGAGTAATATTTTTGTTTCTAGGATTCCTTATCGACCAACGCATGTCCTGGAGACTACATAGGTGTAGAAATCATATGAAACAGATGACTTGTGTCCATTTGATCAGAGAGTGAAATGTTGTGAACACAAAGTTGCTTCATGCCTGCTTTCGGGCAAAAGAAGCTGATGCTGTTATCTTTTATCTAAGCGTGAATCTATCTAGTGCCTAAAGTATACAACAATAAAGATTTGAGGCTTACAATAAGCCACTTTGAAAGTTGGATTCTAGGGTTATAAGAACTACACAGTTACCCAAATATCCTTTAGTTTTTGTGATAATCTTGTAGAATGCTTAACGAGAACAGCACCGTGGCAAACGTTCAACAACAAGGACTGCTGCATCTAGTTAGAGGTAGTTACCACGATTACTTCCTATTTTCAAGCTAAGTACGTTGATTGGTAGCTTATAGAGAAACGTCGGCACACAATTCTTACAAAACCTTATTTAAAACATCCAAGAGGACTATGAATACTATTTCTTTAACTGTAGATTATATCAAGTAGAAGACTGACGCAAAACAGCGAAGTTATACCATATTTATATGCGCTGTATATATAGCGAAGTTATATTTTGCATCTTAGGTATACAAGATTACAGAAGTTTGATTATTAAGCATTCCTATTTATATAAGTTTTGTATATGCAATTCCCTTTTATAAGAGTTATTTGAAGACTAGTTTAAACGAATGATTTGGTACATTCATTTTCGATCCTGCTAAAACCACAGGTATCTGATACGAAAGGTGTCTGTATCCCCGCTCAAAATATCTATATTGATTTCTCCACAGATCGAAATCACAGCTAATAAAAGAAGAAGGTACGAAACGAAGGCATTATTAGATCATAACCTATTAAGCGTATTTTTGTGTCGCAATTGCATTCCGTATCACGGCTTTACAGCGGTTCTTTGGAGTGTCTTGAGATACCCAGGAGCTAGAGAGATTTCCTCGAGCGACTTAGGCTGCTATTGGGACTGGTTTCTTTCCGTTGCAAATCAACTTCCTTCAGCCAGTTTTCTCAAGTCTTTATTTTGTCACATGTTACACTAGGCAGAACCAAAACAACAGAGTCACTCTTCTTTTACGGAAAGTAAAACTTGTCAGTTATATCCAAAGTGCGTTTGAATAAGTAATTTTGAAATCAAGCTTGAATTAACGGAATACGTTTTAATATACAAAAAGGTTAAGAGTGCTGTAAAATAGAACCCAAATTCACAGAATTATTCAGCAATTAGGACTTAAAAAACAATTCTTCATCAGAAAAATTATCAGTGTCCATTGCCAACAATAACCATTTATTCAATAAAAATCGATTAGGAAACTCATAAGAAATCCTCTTTTGGTTTCAAGGACATTTTCAAACATTAAAGGATTCATTTAAACTCCTGGAAACTTTTTGCTTGCCCTATTACCCAGTTTCCATTTGGACAGAATGGCATAAAAGGTATCAGTCCTCTGTGGTGATATACAATATGTTCTTTGATTATCTAGTCTACGAAATACATAGTACCTACATTAGTATGTCTCACTTTCATTTACGATAGTTTCTATTATCGTATAGTTGATAACTCTCTATCTCTCTCTAGAAAGTGCACTACCTCAGGCATACTCTCAAAAGGACGGGTATCATTCATAAGAATTACCACACGTCGTCGTTTTTAAGCGAGAGGCATTTGTGTTTGTCCATTTCTGAACGCCGCCAGGGAGTTCGCCAGTTCTAGAATTTCTTAGCTTTCATTAGAAAAACCGCCAAATTTTGGGAACCAGACTTTCACGCTCCCTACCTTCCAGACCTCGGAAAATTATCTATGGAGCTAGTGAATAAGGTTAAGACTTCAAAAGTATAATAATTCGTAATTGGGTGAAGCATTTATGAAATTCTATGTTTATTAGAGTTATATGCTAACGATAAGAACCTATCGAAATAATACACGCCCAACATCTGTTTCTTTAGTTCAACTGCCACCTTGCTAAGATGTTACCTCATTTTCTTCATTTCGCCCTTTAGTATTGTCGATTTTCAAATCGAGATTCGTGTCCACTTCACCGAACAGTTTGTTCATTTACCGACAATTCTGGTTTCATCTTCCTAATCGCGTCCATAAAGCTAATGTAGATACATTTCCTCAACTTCAAAGTGTGGTTAATACAGAAGTCACTGCTTTGGCGCTCCCAGTCAATTAACAGCTGTCTGCTGCTCGCGATTCTATTTAAGCTTAGAGGCACTGGGAAACTTTGAGAGGTTTCTCCAATTTCGATGCTTCAGAATTTCCGGGAACAAATATTTGACGGAACAGTGAATAAAAAGGCAGTCTACAACGCACTGGATGTCTCCTCTAACCTTGACGTGAAAACAGTTGGCTGCCATATAGCAGCATACAGGTGTATCTACATTTCTATTATAAACTTTGAGAACTTATAACGGTGACCAGTAGGTAACATTTTGAATTGGAATTCGTATAAGGAAACGTAACGTTTTTGCCCTACACGCATACAACTAATAACATGCATTGAACCCTTCCATGCTTTGCAATAATTGAACTGTATTATATCTTGTCCTTTCTTTCCAGTGGTTCCATTTCGAATTCAGATACTGTATTAAGTAATTTAGTGCCGTTTCAAAACCGTATAACTTCCAGGTTTAATTTTATACTTCACACCTCAACTTTAACCTCTTCTTAATTGCATGGATTTTTGTAACAGGTGCGGCATAAAATATATATCAAGTGGATTTGTTACTTTTTTGCTGCTACCACCCAAAAGTTCTACATCCGGTTTTCACCGAACTATATGTTTTGAAGTTCCCTGGACCTAAAAAATGCGTTTCTTTTAAAAAAGTCAGCGCGAATTTTATTTTTTGTGTGTGTGTGTGTGAGAGAGAGAGAGAGAGAGAGAGAGACAGACAGAGAGAGAGAGAGAGAGAGAGAGAGAGAGAACTTAACCAAAAATGGAAAGTCAGTTAAATATCAAACTTAGTACCGAGTCCAACACCTTCTAAGCATAGGACAGGAAGGTTATTATGGAATTCACCATTCCAAACTCCCCTATATGGAAAATGTGACTTTAGTTTTGATTTTCCCTAGGATTGTGATAACAAAAGTGTGTTTTTGGTGTACTGACATGAAGAATAAAGTATAGGTATATCTTTAATTTTCTGTGAAAAACCTGCGAAGTGTCATTCATTTTAATTGAATTTGTATAATTTTGTTTACATAGGAAACCATTAGATACAGACAAAAAATACTTTACAAGAAATTTAGAGCTCAATATATATGCAAGTTTTGTCCAATGTTTCTTTGTTGCTGGCGTTAGTAATTTCTAAAGTATTCCATAATCTAAAATTGTATTTCAGCAAATATGAGTACGTCATATATGGAAGGTGTTTAAAAGTTTGAATTTGTCTACTTTTTTTTCTTTCTTTGCTTTCGCAACAACTCCAATAGTTTCAAAAACCACGAAGGTGTAATTTATTTCTCTATGACTACATCTGAATGTATTCTTCCACGCTTCCAACAAACATTGAAGTAATTTCCTTATGTTGTAAGTAATTATCTCTTAATTTAAAGCCATTTCTAGCTAAAATTGTGTCGTAAATGATGTAGCACGAATAGAATACTATAATACATTATAATATTGAAAGTATACTTCCGGATTTTCAATGGGTAGAGAAAGTTGTTTGAATATCCAATATCAGAATTTTTATTTGTATAACCTATTAATAACCTTCTTTTATATATCATAAACAAAAACTTGATGTGTTACATTCAAGGATTTATTTACCCACTATCGTTTCTTGTTATGTACTTTCTACAAACTATTCTTATAAGAGCTTATTTTTGTATCTTCTTCAACTTGAGAGAAGTTCAGTTTACACATGTAGTCGTAGCTACAAGGGGCATAGGGGAAACCGAATCAATACATTTCTAAAACAAGATTGCTATACACTGGCTTTAAAACTCCATACTCTTTCCTGACATCGCGAGAAACAGCTGAATGCAACAGCAATAACGGATCTCTCAGAAATGACAGGTGCCACAAAAACGGTTATTTGGAATATATTGTGCGTCTTAAAGAGCTGTTCATGTTTTGTGTAATGCGTTTTAATCTATATCTGAAAATTTATCAGTCACAATAAATTAAACAGAATTTCGTCCGATCGAAGAGGAATGCGCAGGCTATTCCTAAAAAACTGAAGATATACATTTTGAATGGTTAGTCATTTTTCGGGAAGTTCAAACATTTGAAAAAATGTTCCTTGTAAAGGGTAGTCTCGGGTGAGGGGGTTTATTGAAAATCCTCGTATCTCATCTTTGAAAGATACTGAACTTGAATACCCAGTTTGGTATTTATCCGATATTTTGTTTTTGAGTTATGCTGTTCAAAGACATAGACAGAAATGTAAACAAGGACCTTTTCCGTACACTGCGTTTTTTAATTAGAGGGTTATCAAAACATGTATTTCAGTTGAAATCTCGATATCAAAATTTTGGTGGGTATACAATATTTCCTCTATTTACTAGACACGACGCAGAGAAAGTAAACGTGGCTTATAAGGTAATGCAAGAAGAATATGAATGAGAAATTTTGCTGGACCGCTATTTCTTCTGTTTTCCAAACCTCCGTATTTCTTTCCTCCAAAAGCTCCAGAAAGGATCGCTCAAGAGTGGCTATCTCAATTTATTGGCGTCTTCTTTCCCCCCTCCCCAGTGAGTACAACATACGTGGTTTTAAATGGTTTTGCTGTAGGCATTTTGGCGGCACAATGCAGGTGGAAGCATGGGCGGCAAGAAATATACTTATTGCTCATGCAGAAGCCCGAACACCTTGGTTTTAAGAAAGAAATTAGGCAGCATTAATAGAGCAATGCATTTTGGCTGTCACTGTGCCGAATGTGTCTACTGCTGGAGCAACCGGGTTAATGGTCGGCATCATTAACTGCTGCCCACGCAGTTCTTGTCTCGAAATGTGAGCATAATCTGCACCAGAAGCTCGTGAGATATGCATACAACTACAGCATGTTCACAAAGTTAGTCTAATTATCCTTCTCACTGCTTCAACCAGTGAAATTCTTATAACGGCTGTCATATTTGTCAATATGTTATTAGCCTCATTTATTACCTTCATTTAAAACATCATGTGATCAAGAACTACAGTGCGATCGTTTTAAAGTGAGGCCATAGACCGGCTATATACGCGTAGCACGCTGTACTGCAGTGACCTTGGACTCGGCATACGTGCGATCCGTGGCCTTAAATGTCCGCACTGTATATTGTAAATAAAACCTTTTACTGGAGGAACTCTTTCATTTTAGTTCCTGGACGAGTTCCATTGTTTTCTTTCTATTACTAAAGTAGTTAGCAGAAGTATTCTATTCCAACAAAAAATACGACATTATTATTTCTCTGGATGTAATCCCTTTGAAGCCAAAAATATCATTTTTAGAAAAAGGTACATGTGAAAGCAGTATAACTCAAAAAGTTGTATGAATATCAAACGTCATGTGTAGATACCAGTATATTTTAAAGATACTGGCAAGGATACAATACAAAGACTATCATGAAATATCTTCCATTCCCAGCTCCTCTTCACATGTAAAAATTATATTTTTCTTAAAAAACAAGGGGCAAGTTATAGTACCATACGCTTGAGATATTCATATGAAGAATAAAATATATATCTTAAATTATCTGTAAACAGTCAGCGACTCTTGTTCTTTCTGATTGGGTTTCATAGGTATAACTGTAAAAGCATAACATGCACTGCAAGAAAAGTGTAGAGCTCATTAAAAGACACCATTTGTTCAATTTTATACACATTGTTGTATGTTTATATTTTCCTAAGATGTTTGAAAGTTTTTGTTTCTTCATTTCTCTTTTTCTTTGCAAGGGATCGCTTCCGCATCTTAGAATTTATGCCTTTGTATTTCTGAAATAAACATTTGTATGTTGTTTTCACATGTTGCGTGCCAGTCAGCATACGCAATTAATTTTAGATAAATTCTAGACAAAAATTATCATGAGTAACGTAACGTAGACAGAAGAAATACGTTGTAATATATATATATATCTATATATATATATAGATATATATATATATTATGTGAGTAAAATATCTGCGGATATAGCGCTTTTCACTTCCTCTACCACTTTCCTATACCGATAAAGAAAGGTTGTATTTATTGCACGGACTTAGCACTCAAGTGCTTAGAAATTGATCTAAATAAGAAATGATTGTACCAATTGTCGTCAGAAGGTATGGGAGTTCAAAGTCACGACCACAGTGATAGTTCAGCAATTGCTTTTAATTTCACATTTCACAATGCCTGTACTTAAATAAAGTATTCTCACAGGTTTCATTCATGGTTAATTCACGTGAGCTTATAGGAGAACATCATTAAGAAAATACTCAATGAATTGTTAGATTCGATATATGAACTGTTAAACGCCTAGGTATTTAAACCATATGGTTTGCCAAATGCATTGGAAAACTGAAAGAAATAACAGAAAATATGTAGGAAATGATTAATTGAATGAAATGTTAATTGATCGTAAACAGTTATCAACATTTTTTCTGCAGTAAGCTTTTGTTTATTCCTTATGATTTTCCATTTACATAGCAATAACAAAATGAAGAGGACTTCACAGGCTATTTAGAGAGAATTCGGGAGGTCATGTGCTTGATTCTCACGGCCAACCTGCCTGACCCATGGGTATTTTCGGGGATTTTCGGGTTCGCTAGACGAATGCTGGGAAGGATCATTACACCCCCGAATTTCCTGTCCCTCCATTTCACCTTCCTTTACTTTACCTTTCATCTGCTTGGTCTCTTTCAGGGTTACAAGTGTCGGCGGGAGGTCTCGGCGTATGTATGGCAGGGGAAAAGGATGCTCTGAGTTAACGTTTGTTCCGCGGAATGGGGGCGGTCTCCGAGTCTCGTGACCCCCAGGGAATAGCCTACAGGGGGAGGGGAGCTGGCTGCTCGGCTACCATTCGAGGAGTTTAAATCTGTAAATGGTAGGGACCTTGGCCTCTGTCTATGTGCCTCTTAGTCCAGCCGCCCTGTCTCTTCTCACGTCATCCCCCGTCGGGCGCCCCGTCAGGCGTCCAGGAACAAAATATCTGCGTAGGTCGAGGTGCTAAGTCCCCTTCGCTCCCAGCCCTATCCTATGCTTTTTATTTATCATAGAAGTGTATCAAACTTAAGTTATCTTAATAAAAATCTTAGCAACATTTTGAGAAACTAATTAAAGATCATATGCTCAGTATTAATTGTTTGGGGTAAAAAGAACTGTTCATTGTATCCCTCTCGCAATTCAATTTGAAGTTTGGTAATTATCCTACTTTTCGTTTTTAATTTTGTTTTTCATTGGCACACATAGGAATACACGCGCAGATTCTCCCCTAAAATATCTTTTATTCACATTTACTCAAGATTTGCATTTCCAGTGAAACATCGATATTGTATTTTTGGATCGAATGTGATCTGTTTTAGCTAAATGCCAGAGAAAGTAAAGAAGAAACAGGAAATAATGCATACGTTTTATTGGTTGTTTTTATAACTAAATCTGTGTTCTTAATTTTCACCTTAAGTAACTTATAATAGCTTTTATGAACTCTATAAAAAAGGAAGAAATGGAAAAGGACGTTAATCATCAAAAAATCATTACGTGCCTTGGTGAAACTGAAATTCCGCTTTTAAGGAATATCACCAGCTTGAAGATGCGTTTAAACGGATAGGTCATACCGGACGGTGAATGAACGAAATGGTTGAAATAATGCTCAAAAGCTCTACCTACTTCTCAGGATAAGGGAAATCCCGGGGAAAAAAACCTTATCCAGGTCTAACCAAGATTCAAACTCGGAACCTGTTGAATGTGAGGCGGACACTTTACTTCCACGCACAGAGGTGGGCCGTAATGATTTTGACTGTCGTAGTTCCCGTCAACTTTTGAGTGATCTTCTAATGATTGTTGGTCCGTAATTATTTATTTAAAGCCGCAGTCAGATTGGCAGGCCTGGGCTGTAGCGCCACAGGAGGAGGTTGCTTTCTCTCTTACGAAACAGTATGGCAGTTACATTCAGTCCATTAAGTAAATAATGGATATTTCGACCATGAAATGTTAATCGAGTTTGTAGAAAACATGGGTCCAGAATGTGTAACTCGGGTTAGAAATAACCACTTCTGCAAATGATTAACGTGAAGTGTGTGATACAGGTTATAAAAACAGGTAGTGCTGAAAATACAGAAGGAAACTAAATCAGACTAATATACCCTACCAAGAGAAACGGGTCCCCTACGATATAGCAATTACTATTAACTCACAGACGTTTGCCTGCTCTTTTGTTCCGTATTGTTAATGTCGACTGCAACAGCTTCAAAACCCGCGGTGTTCAGATATACAAACAAAACTTTCGAAGCAATTATTGCTTCCTTACACCCACACCATCTTAAGTATCTAGAAGGTGAAAAGGCTGATACAGTTATTCAGGAATTTCGCAATAGCAAGCACCCATGGTGTCGTAGACCCCGTTGGTTGTACCTTGTATACATTTTACCATCCAGTGTATATAGTGCAGAAAGCCATATCTTTCTCTGTCTATTTTGCAGTTTGTAATACAAGTTTACATGAATATTGTAGCAGATTGTGTTCACGACAGTTTGATATTTAACAAAGTCAACTGAAAATGTTGTTCAAGACAGGAAGACAATTAAAGGCACTCTGCTAGGCGACAATGACTGTCAAATGACGCCTTATTTAGCGACACCTTTCCTGAATTGTGGTCTAGAACTGCGGTCTCGAAACTTTCCAGCCTTAGGGCCATACTGATTACTCCAGTAAGTTCAAGGGCCAAAACCGTTTTCATTTTCCTGGCATTATCTATAATTACTAGAGTAGTCGTTGAGTACGCGCCCTGAGCGAGCATACGCTTGCTAAATTCGCTAGTTCAATCACTATTATGTATTGTTACGACCGTGTTTAATGTTTACAGATCTAAGTTAACTTTTAATAATTGGTACAAGTAAAACTGGTCCACAAATACAAACTATTGTCTGTGAAAAAGCACAATTATATAAATCTCATTAATATTTTTTACAACTGAACACCCCACGGTTTCATTCGCGTTAATTTAGCTTTTCCGTTCCTGAGGGATTTTCAGGATAAAAATGATATGTGTGATTTAGGATATATCGTACATTGGAAAAATCGGTATGCGTACATATACAGCACTCTTTACCTTAACATAACACCGAGGATGAAACCGCGGGATGTTCACTAGTTTATAATGTTAGTGGAATTCATTTCAATTATTTGTTAGTTATTATACTCAAGTTAAATTTTTTGCATATTATACTTGTCATTAAGCTTTTACCCAGAAAGTAAATAAAATCGAGTTATTATCACTATGTTTTTTATCCTACGTATTACAGCAACAATAACAACAATAAGCCATTAGCTGTCGCGGCCCGGATTTGTTCCGCGGGTCGTAGTTTGGAGACTATCGTCTAGAACACGAAATACCGCGGCCTGGATATTAATAATAGTATATTGTGACAGAAGTGCGATTGGTGTATTGGAGAACAAGAAAGAGTTTGAAAATACGAGAACTTCCTACTTCCGAGATTCTCCAATGCACTTAACGTATGTGTATTGCATACTAGTTTTTACGATGATAATGAATAATATAAATAGTACTTATACGAAAAACAAGATTAATTACTAACGTGTCAACGTAGCGGTTCCAATAGCAAGATCACCAACATTAACCTTGGTGGCGAACTGGGGAATGCTGGTTGTTGAACTTTGGATCAATAACTTGCAGCTAATATGGCAGCCAATATGAATGATAGAGATGTGATTCAGATCAATTAACTCGTAAGTGCATATTAACAAATAAAACACAAATAAGATCGAGGTAATATTTAAATGGTAAAACTCAAATATGTTATATTCTGTGTCTGCATTATTACATAAGCGTGATGGGAGCAACTGAAAGAGGAGCAAAGGAGAAAACGTTGATGCCATTCATACCCTCCCTCAGCCCAGCGGGGTTCTGTCGGGTAGTTTTCATTTGCAAAGGACAGTGCGTCAAAGCGTAGGTAAACAACACAACTAGGTTAAACCCTGCTTGGGAGGAAATATATTTTATTAAAATGGTGTAAAGTGTTTAATTTGTAATAATATGTTAAACGATACAAAAAGTTGAATCTACAGTTGAATCTTTCCCTGCAAATCAGTATGAAAAATACTAAGGGGAAGAAATATCACTTTTATTGGGACAACTAAAATGCACAACGTTTGTGTATGTACTCCAGTATATTTTATACTCTAATTTATTGCTGTTGCTGAATTTGTCCATACTGGTCAGACTCACAACCTATTTATTTTGCCATTACCGTTTTATTAAATAATTTACTATTTATTTTGTATTTATTTATTATATAATCCCTCCTCGGATGCAATGCACAAATTAACGATATCTCGCGGTGTTGAACATTGCTAATTGTATTATTTAATAATAATGGTGATAATGGTAATAATAATAATAATAATAATAATATAAGTAATACACTTCCATGACACAATATAGTTATAATACTTCAAATCATTATGTATCGCAAAGTTACTCCCGTGCAGTTACAGGAAACGCCACTGAGTTTAAAAACCTGACTTCTGCTCAGATATCCTTGTGGCAGACGCTAATGGGAGCAGAGCAGGTAAAGCCGGCTCCTTAGAGCTACGTACTGTTGATGCCTGGGTTAGGTTACCAGCATAGAATACAGGAAATTGAACTTTCCACCATGACAGCATGAACGAGAAGTGGATCAAAAAACGCTATGGTCTAAAGAAACCATATGCTCTCCGCTTCTCTTGTTTTCGAATGCATAACCGCAGCCAATGAAAAGGACGTTGTTGACAGCCTTCGGATTTACGTTAGGATTCGCTAAATGTAGTTTACGTACTGTCATTTTGACGTGATTAGTGTTCTCTATAAGATAAGAATTGACGGAGCGTTAGTTTAACATCCGTCAACTTAAATTTGTCGATGGTTGGTGAAACCGAGCATAAGCCTTTTAGAACTGAGTAAAGTGACAGAAGCATGAAGTTGTAAGAGAGAGATTGGCGAGTAGAGGCTAACAGTTCTCAGCAGGCCATGCAGTACTCAAGAGTAGAACGTAAAATCGCTCGCAAACCCCACAGCAATTTTACAGCGGAACGAACCTGTAGGAGTTTGAGATCAATAGAAAGCCTACACCAGCTCAGCATGAAACTTATGGCCTTGGTCTTCACGTTGCAATGCTAGTGGCACTTGCTGTCTCTTTAGTTTTATTACAAAACAGCATCCTTTCTCCGGTGTGTTTGAATGCAGTTGGAGCATCTGCACATAACGGTGTAGTAAACATGATGCAACTGTTTTATCTACTTCAACATTTAAAGTACTCGGGGATTTTACAATGAACAACGGCCAGTAGAAAGAGTAAAATTCAAACCAAAAATAGTATAGCCCTTGTAAGTTTTAGAAACTTTTGTTGAAGAGCTAATTACAGTCAAAATATACATTTATTGTTTTAATGCAAAAGTAAGAAATTATACTGCTATTTCATAGTTAGCAAATAGTGAAGTGTTAATTCCAACCTAGAGGAATGCCACAATTTTTTATGGACACGTTTACGTGCATAAGCAACAGAAACTATAGTGAGATTTTAAGGAGACTAAAACTGTCAGTGCCATTAAGAAAACCGATTGATTGATATATGGGCCTACCATATCTAACATGCAAGTTTTGTGAATCACGTGAAAACAAGCATCTACACAAAATTAAATGTAATTATTTAATTTTAAAGATTTTGATTGCGCGGAGATTAAGTAAAAGTAACATTAGCATTGCAGATAGGTAACTGAAATTTAATGCACATGTTGTGACTTCGATGCAAATACTCCCACAAATTTTATCCCCTTTTGTGAATAAACTGTTTTATTAAATTTGTTTATATGCTTATTTTTCAGTAAACTGTAAGGTATTTTCACTCCAACATAGAGCGTCATTTTAGGTTAAAAATACAGTTTAATGAAGATGCTCAAGGTCAGCTCCCTATTCATTAATATAAAATGTATACAGCTACAAATAATAGAAATGCACCAATGGGGTCTCTTTGGTCAGCAGCGACTTCTCTATAGCACACACTACATGATGAAGTGCTGTTTCCGTCGATTTCCCAGATCGGTAGGCAAATTTGTATCTGTATAGTGGGCTTTTCCTGCACACTGACCCTTGCGTCTATAAAATAATCTCTCTAATCTTTTAATAAAAAGGAAGAGAGGCTTATTGGACGATGTAACTTCACCTTGGAGTAGTTAGGACGCCCGGACTTGGGTATAAATGTTCCTCGAGATTGCTTCCATACCAATGGTGTATGAGCAAAAGGCTATGCTACCTCTGTAAATTCTGAAGATGAAAGATCGAATTGAATCAATTCCCTGTTGCAGGGGTGCAGAATCATTAAATCAGATCCTGCTGATTTAAATGGTTCAAATTAATTTATAGCCCATCTGACTTTAGTTATGGTAATCATCACTTTGATAGGTTCCAGTCCTCTCCTCACGACACGCGCGACGCAGATTGACTTTCTCCCGATCGATTGGTTGATTAATAATTCTTTTGGAATCTGGAAATCGGATACTAGCTAAATGTAATAGCGTGTCCAATCCAGCTTCAGTACAACCACCATCAGCAGTTTAATGGTGCTAATTATTTTATTGGAATTTTTAGCCATGAATTTCATGAATCTTGAGTTAGTGAGAACATCTTTTATCTTCTGGTAATATTGCCTCCATGAATGTCGTTTGGCTCTACGGATGACTTTATTGTAACTATGTAGTTAGTGCTTCCTTTTAGAAGCCCACGTGCCATTGCTACTTCCTAAGTTCACTAACTCTCTAAAGGATGAAGGAGACAGTCTTGGTGAGCAAGCGATCTTAGCCTGACAATTTTTGCAATAGGATTGGAGAGTGGATCGCTCCAACTGATCAGCGGCCAACTCCAGTACCGAATTGACATTCTTGGGTACTCCCGAAACAAATACTGAATGATTCTTTTTATATAGTCCCAATCAGTGGTCATCGGTTCCTATATGTCACTGAGGCCAATCTTAAAGCAGATGTGTTTGTGAGCAGATGCCAAAACACCTGAAGACACATGCCAGTTGAAACCAGGTCTTCAATAAGTGTAGTCTCTAGGGTTATATATCAATGACTTCGCTTCTTTGAGAAGTAACAAAGGAAGGTTCATTGCCTATACTCAGAATATTTAGTTCT
This sequence comes from Deroplatys truncata, assembly GCA_030765065.1. Lineage (NCBI taxonomy): Eukaryota > Metazoa > Arthropoda > Insecta > Mantodea > Mantidae > Deroplatys > Deroplatys truncata. The sequence continues at coordinate 133,210,307 of CM060978.1, forward strand.
GTAATTTCCAAATATTCCATCAGCTGCTCTCCTCTTGGACTGATATCAATGTCAGGTGGTATCAGTCACATGGTGAGTATTGGCATCAGTCTCTATGATGGGTTCCTAATCCATCTGAGCGCAATGAGTCACCAAGTTCCTCACCGCCTCCGACGGCAATTTAGGTTCATCATAAGATAGGTGCGCTGATTAGAATACCACGGATCCCTTCCTGTTCCCTGCTATCAAGGATGTTTCAACTACAGTCACATCCCTAGAATAGTAATTTACATGCAGCAATGCATTTGCAAATTCCTAGCATTTATGCAAGTTCTTGGATTATCAGTGTTGGATGGTAAACAATGTACTCCCAGTACAGCTTACTCCCCTAAGGTGCCCTTGTGCAGCCAAGGTTCCTGCATGTATACTATATCAATGTTTTCCTCTGTCAGGTTTTTCCTTAAAATAGCAGACGTTACCTCTCAGGCTGCAAGCTAATCTGAACTACTTTCACAGTAAGGTTAACCTTACTTTTCTTATACCAGTACAAGTAGAGGGTACTAGTTGCGCATCGCCCCAAGTTCTCCTCGTGCCTCTGATTTATCCTTGATTCACCAGACGAATTTTTATCCAGTATAGTCTAGCTTCAGATGATGCAGTTTTGCGCATCTCTTGTTCTAAGTTAGGTCTCCTTCATTCCGTATCATTTATTTTAGCTCAGATGTTTCCATAAAAGTCCTAGGAGTACTGGGGAATATAGGTTATGCAGCACAGAGCCCCAATTATGCTGGAAGGCTAAATATTACAGGGTGTCTCCTGGTGCCCTATAGGGTTCGTTCATGGCACTGTTTTCAACTTCCCCAATACCACACATCCATCGGCACAATGCATTTCACCTTGGATTGGCTAGACTAGAGTTCACACACAGTGGATTGTTCTCCAGCATGAAGTCCCATCAAGGTTCCTCAAATAGGTGTCCCTGAGTTGGATTGTGAGATGGTACTCCGCTTCTTTGTCTAAAATTAAATCAAACTGGGCTTTATTTATGGACGCTCTTTAACTGCTGTGGTCCTTAGCGTCCCATTCTATATTGGGCGTGAAAGACCAGTAATTTTACTCAGAGGCCTCTTTATCAGGCTTCAGATTATTTTACGTGTCGTAAATCTAGACACGGGACTACCGGCATTACTTCCTTTCCGAAAAAAGCCATGCTAAGGATTTTTACATCCGAAAAAAATCCATTGCCCTCCGCCGGGTTTGAACTCGCGACCTCGGGAACTGGAGGCTAGCATGATAACCACTACACCACGGAAGACGACGCTTCTTTGTCTGGTGTCTCCCTATAGCGTCCCTGGCATGAGTACCTCTACTGGTGATATCACTTCCAGTATAGTCTACATATTCACTGGTGCACGGAAGCTTCCCCACCAAATACAAGGTCCTGAGGCTTCTAGTATTGGAATTGGACGTTCCAACAAGTTTCTGATGCAGTCAGAAGTAGTACATAGTATAAGTATAGCGCCAATACCGATGTAAAATCAACACATGCGCATTAGTTAATGTACGAATTCACAGAAGATGACAAAACGGTTAGCTAGAACAAACCCAGTAATTTGATGTTTCATTTGAAATCACTTTCAACGTGCATTTATCGGGAATAATATAAAATAGATGGAATAACAACAATTTAAATGAGCAGCACAACATATACAAGGGAGATGGGAATTTTCACTGAATAGAGAAATGCATTCTTTCTCCTGACAAAATAGTATGTACTTACAATGCATTTAAAAGTTGAATCTGTTTAGAAGAAGTGTATATGTTTGATTATGGCAACTTCATCAATTAATCTGTAAATCTTTCAGTATCTGTTAGTAGGAGGTAATACGGGTTGTAAATATATCTTCTTTTGAAATACAAACTTTAATGCAAAATACCCGTTTAAAAATTACAACAATTACGTTGTTTACACTAGGTGGCTCAGGCAGATACTAAGCAGTAGGTTGTGTGACCTATTTGTGCAGGGGCTTTACGTTCTCGGAGGTGGGTATTACTGCGCAACTGCAACACGTAGCTTCCAGTGGACATGTGCTGAAGCTTGGTAAGTATGTCACGCTCCGTTATTGTAATTAGTTCTTCACTTGTTCCATCATGGAACGGCTACGATACGGAACAATATATTATATAAGGTAGCTTTAAGTATGTGATGACACTAATTTAGAGCCCGACTTCAACAGGTCGCATTTTTCTCTTGGTTCCAGAATTCTAAAGAATGTTATTAGATTATTATGCTGTGTATTAGATGGAAAGTCCAACTGTATTTGTTATATACAAATATTCTTCTAATTTTCGCCTTTGGGTGTAGAATTAATGTTATCATATGCAATTAACTGTGACGAAACTGTAATCTCATTTTAACTCAACAATCGGAAATGAATTTCAGCAAAGTTGGTAAAGAGTACATAAAGTGGGATTAAAATTCGCTTGCGTTAAGCGACAAATGACGACTCCACAGAAATAATAACAATAACTACCATGTGTTATAGCCTCATCATGAATATCCGATTAAAAAACACAATTAGAACTAGAGCAAACATGGAATGGATTTCTATTCTCGGCGCTGAAGTTGAATTTATCATAAAAGAGAAGTCTACAATATCATACAAGTAGCACAAAAGTAAGCAAATGAAATGTCGCTGTTACATTTTATTATGCTCTTAAAATATTTAATGTCAGGTAAGTATTTGATCTTCCACTTATGTGTGTTACGGAAAATAAATCCATCCACCGTGATAACAAAATTCACTATAACATTTTGAAGTGCCTTGCTTAGACTATTTAATATTTCATATGGTGTAGATCTCTGAATCAAAATATTTCATCCTGAGTAGTTATTTGAGCTCATGGATTCTCGGAAAATACAGAAAGTTTTTGTGTTATTTGCATTACCGCTATTATGAGCCAAAGTCTTGCGTGATACATAGCCATTTTTCGGCTATCTAAAGAAACCTTCAAGCTTTATAACCTTAATTCACATATTTAATTTTATTTTCTAACGAATTCTTCAGTTCACAGTATGCAAGAAAAACAATGCTATAAAGAGCTGTCTCGCATACCAGATGGTAGCCTGCGCCACCGTTTAGATCCATACGCTTTACCTGTGATGCAACGTTCAGCACAGGCTTTATAGATTACAAATAATATTGCAGTGGTAGCAAATGCTTGAGAAATGGCGCTGGTTGGCCAACTGGTGCACAAGTGACTGATCGTGTGATGCCTCATGTCCTTAAGGATATACAAAAAGGGACGCAACGACTTACCCAAGTACTTTGTTCCGTGCAATTTAATTTCTTTAACTGGAAGAATTTAGGTGTGTAAAATACATTCAAAGCAATTTCTGGAAAATTTCGTCCTCCGCGACTGCGGAGAGGACTTTGCTAATAATTTTGTCTTCAGACCTTCCACCATTACAGCCATCGCCTCTACCGCCACCATCGTCACCATCATCATCAAAATGGCTCTTACCGCCTTCGCCGCCGCCGCCACCACCACCAGCACAACTAATTACGCCACTTTGACCCAATATCGCATGTGCTTTCCTTCTGAATAATTTGAAATGTTGAAATGGTCAACATGGAAAAACTGAAGCGGTAACAAACAATAAGACCTAAACCAAATAGACAATATAAAGATAATGTGAGGATTTATCGGATCGTTGGTTTCGTTAATACAGTTTTGTGTCTAAATGCGACAGTTTCTTATGAACAGATTCACCAACATGTAGAAGAACTCCTGAACGGTGCTTGGTGACGATGATATGACCTGATATTTACACTGCGTCAAGAATATTCATTTAATAATTATTATAAACAAAACATATGTCAATTTTAACAAATGAACGAACAGGAAAGGCGAAGGTCTATACTTTATCATTTAAATAATTTTTAATTTATTGGATTAATAGTATATGCTTGAACTGATTATGTGTTAATATTGAATTGAGTAAAACTTCCCATTCGTTAGTTTATATCATTTAAAGACATTTTTAATTTATTAGCTTAATAGTATATGTTTGAACTATGTTCATGCACTTAAAAACAGAAGAGAAGCTATTGAAATAACAACACAACAAATTTTCGGAAACATTATAGCGTAATTCAATCCCTTTGTGCAGAGGAGTTTAATCTCAATTAAAAATGACGGTTTATCGGCATTTAAAAAGCAGATTTTAGCCTATATCTGCATACTAAGGATAGTTCACAGTCTTTGAAATAACACTTAAAGAGAAAAGTCCTCATTAATTATTACATCTCATAAAAAAGACCAATAACTTAAGTTGCGAACACAAAATAAATTCAATGAAGTGTAAAAGAAACCTGTTGCATATGGATCAAACAGTTGGAGTAAAATATATAAAAATCAGAGTATCTGTAAGAACATCCATATTCCAATCCAAGAAGGCCTACTAACTGCATCATGTCAGTTTAATCCAATTTCGCATTATATCTCCATTACAGTCTCGTGCTTCCATTTGTATGACAGCTTATTCTTTACAGATGCTGCACATATTATACGAGTAATACATATACTTGCCCATGCCATTGCTCCCCCCCCCCCATCATCTTTCCTCATTGTGAATGGCTCTATTTGCTGACCTGGATACTAGAAAGAGAGGTTAGTTATATAATTATGCGAAAGTGACTTTCAACCATCCAACAGCTTTGTTATTCGATTGATCAATAAAACACGAATTACATTATTTAACATATATGGCGTCATCAGTAAATGAACCAAAGAGGTGAAGGAAAATCTTAAAATTTGTTGTTATATCCGGATATAGCAGTGAAATTACCAAATCCCTTCACCACCGTGCTGGTGAGCTGGTGAGTGCGCTTCTGGTGCAACATCAAGTGCAGCTCTATAAGTGAGTTTACGATGACAGTTATGGCGTACAGTGACTGCTGCTACTGCGAGAGATTAGAGACATTGTGTTCGATTCCCCCTCGGGAAGAAAAGGCTGCCAGCACGTATTTCATTACGTGTACAAAAATGAAGTGACTGGAAGAAATGAACTCGATCACATTATTAAAGTGTCAATGATAAATAAATGAAGTGATAGTTAAAACTGAACTTGATCACGTTACTGAAGTGACAGTGAAACGTGGAGAAAGTCATAATATTCAAGAGACAAATATAGTACACTCGCGATTATCCGAGCTAATTGGCATCAACTACCTCGTCAAAAACTCGGATAATACGGGGAGAATGTGACAATATATCGTAAATTACAAAAAAGTGCCTAAAACTGCATAGTAATTGTTTATCACAACATAATTAAAATGTACATTGAATACTTTATTCAGATTAAATATATTACAAGGTAAATGAGAAGTTTACTTTTCAAAAATATCTTTCATAGATTTTTGGGCTAATTGTTGCATCTCTTGAACCCTGCGCTGTAGCGCCAACCTTGCAGGGAAGGTGGATCAATCAAATACTTCATGCTCTTCAATGTAGGCTATAGCACTTCGATCACCTTCACTTCCTTGGAATGTTGGAGTACTCTCGTCTTCAGACTTGTTGGCCATATCAACAATAGTGTCGCCAGTCAGCTCCATGTGTTGATCTTGTTACGCCACTCGAGGACGTCTTTATTTTCGATTGGAGTTTCCACTGGAGCTCATTGGCCTATTGGTACCATTTAACTTCGTTGACACATGCCGCCTAGCACCGCACTGATACAAAAATATATGTATGTATGCATATGCAAAGATACATATACAAAATGTATACGTATGTTTCTTTTCCAATAACTCCCTCGGTTGACCCGAGTCTTGGGGATTCTCCGGAATACAATTTTTATTATGTATGCCGAGTTTAGAGGAATATGTTTAAGTTCTTATTTTATTCGCTAAATAGACTTGTCAAATATTCTCGTGATTTTGAGCTTCCCAGAATAGACTCACGGGCGTAGGACACTTGTGATAATCAATAGTATTCTGCTTAAAACAAGCGACATATTTCTTAAGTACATTGTTTGATTCTCATATTATCTGCTTCGACATGGAAAACATAACTATACACTTACCTATAATGGCGGTTCGTGTGTGCTAGTACGGTATTTGTTCTGTTTGGAATAAAACTAATAAAATTACATGTGTTTCCCTACAAGGATGAAAAAATGACTACATAAAGAACGGCGTGGTGCTTTTCCCCCATTGTAATTATCTCAACTCGTAGAGTTGAGAGTTGTGCTTTGGTAATTTGATTTCGCTTTTTATCTCACATTTGTTGTCATAAAATAATGCCTCGGAATAACAACACAGTTAGATTGCCGGAAAACAATCAATATTGGTACTATAGTAGACAAACGACTCGGCTACGACAAACAGCAGCAGCACCATTACCATTCTCTTGTTTTCCTTTCTCTGTCACTTAAAGTAAGCAGAGGAAGCGTTGAATTTCAGCCCAAAACTCGATATTGAGACTTCACTGGAAATACTCTTTTGAGGTTTGTGCGTGTGTGCCTGTGAATAGCATAAGCGATAAACAAAAGTTCGTATAAACACCAAACTTGGCATTAAATTCAGCATCTTCCTAAGATGCTACACGAAGACTTGAAAAAAACATCACCACTTCAACTATACTTCGCAAGAAATATTTTTTGTATATTCTCAAAAGTATCTCTAATAATTCTGATTAAAACACCATATATATCTTATATTTGCATGATTAATACAATGTACATATATCTTGAATTTTCCACGAATAGTCTGTGAAGTTCTCTTCACTCTAAATTAATTTTCCGTACTTTTATATACATGCTAAACCGTAAGATGTAGATAAAAATGTACTAAATTAAATTTTGGATCTCCTTAAAACACAATACATGTAAAATTGTTTGTGGCACTATTTCTGAAATGCTTTCAAATGCTGTATTCTTTTTACTTTCTCTACTACGTACAGTAAGTAGGGGAAGTATTGCATTCCACCCAAAAATTCGATACCGAGATTTCACTGGAAATACATGTTTTGAGACCTCCTGAATCCAAAAAAAGCATTTTTGGAAACATGTCCGTGTGTGTGTCTGTGTGTGTGTCTGTGTGTGTGTGTGTGTCTGTGTGTGTGTGTGTGTGTGTGTGTGTGTCTGTGAACAGCATAACTCAAAAACGAACAGTCGGATAAGCACCAAACTTGGTATCTAGGCTCAGTATCTTCCAGAGATGCGACACGAAGGTTTTCAAGAAAATCCCCCCACCCCAGACTACCCTTTACATGGAAGATTTTTCGAAAATTTTAATTTTCTCAAAAATGGCTCTAACGATTTTGATTAAAATATCATATGTTTAAGATAATGTCATGAGAAATGAAATGTATATCTTGAATTTTCTGGGAATGTCTCCAAAAGTATTGTTCATTGTGAACGACTTTTGCATAACAGGTAAACCATAAGAGATAGACAAAATTTTACTACACACAAAATGTAGATTGCGTTAAAATACACAACTTATGTCATATACATTTCTTTTGTTGAGTGTACCGTTTTCGAGATATTGCTTGTTATTCCCTTAAATTTTCCAATACTTATACTTTTTCTCAAATTCGTTATTCATTTTTTTATGTCCTGGACTTGCAAAGAGAATGGAATTCGCCGCATAGCAACCAGCGTTAAAATATTTGACCATCGCTTAAAACCTACCATGTTCCCCTTGCATCTACAAGAAAATTACAAATAAGATTGACATCTCGATATCTCGATTAACATAATGCATATGGAGAATAGGCGTTTGTAAAAATAGATTGTACAAGAGTGGAGAAAGTCATGTGAGTGTAACACATCAGATTTTTTGAAATGGTAACTCGCCATTGTTTGTTTCTCACGATACCGTGGAAAGAGATAATTACGAAGCATTCACATACCGACCCGCTTTTTAAACATTTGAGTATAATTTTGTCTCCTGTATCTTCCTTGTACCTAGAACGAACTATATAATGAAGCTATTTCTGTAAATGTCTCAATAAGCATGAAGTAGAAAGAGGAGTAATCGTTTATAAAATTAGTTTGTAGAAGACAGGTTAGAGAAGGTCATTTTAATGTAACACATCACGTTCTTATACTTTCTCATCACTTAGGTTTGGTAGGTATAAGTATACACTGAGGTGAATAAAAAGTGGCCCATAATGGAACGGAGCTATTTATGTTGGTATGGACAAATCTAACCTTTACCAGAGCAACCTCTTCTTTTCCTCGAGAATAATTCTAGCCACTGGATTGGTAGGGTACGTTACGTCCCCTAAAACGTGGTCGAACTGCAGGGTAACATTACAAGCTAGTTTTCCATGTTCTCAGCAGCGAGCACCGTTAAAGCAATGCTTCGTTGAAATTATGCGCAAAAATAAAATATAATATAACAAAACTTAGAAATAATAAGTTAAGAACCTTTTGTCATCTCCATATTGTTGATGAAAGCTCTCTTCTAAATGTCGTTCAGCTTAACGACAAATGCAAATAATTCTTCACCCCTTCCTCTGGAAGGCCAAATTTAATTGCATTGGTTTAACCTTTCCTTGTGTACCAGCTATAGAGGCTATAACTCTTTCATAGAGGCGGTATCCAAACCACTCTTTTCCCATAAATTATAACATAGTTGTGAGGTTCGTTTTTGAGTCCCTGAATTGTTTTTCAAGTCAGGCACATAGAGAACAGATACCAGGTGAACGGTTACCTGAAGGTGGAAACCTTACGAAGGGAAAAACAATATTGCAATTTAGGGAATGGGCCACTTTTTATGCACGTCAGTGTACATCATTTCATAGTGAATCACACACATAATTTATTTGAACAATACGAAGTTCAAAGATCTTTGTTGAAACTAACGCTTAGCCTTCTGGCAGCATCTACTGTTTCAGAAGTAACCCGGTCCGGTTTGGCTCAAATTTGTTATCCTATACACCCCATTTTATATTTCATAAAATATGAGCAAGAAACATGCAACAGAAGGCCACACAAGTGCTGTAGAGCACAATCGTTAGTGTGGTTTAATTTCAGAGCACTAGCATAATGTAACTGAATGGAACAACACAAAGGAAATAATAAAACATAAAGGATGGACAGAAAGAAGTGGCGGTGCCAAATGCCGCACCCAAATCTTGCATGCTCTCAGCCATTCAAAGTTTACGCTTTGTTGCACTCCAGCCAGGCATTTCATCTGGTTTAGTCACGAAAACGCACTTCTTTATTTATTCATTAAGTGTTTAATACTTTTGAGATAGAAGCAATATGTAGAAAAAGGAGCTAGCAGTATGGTTGCCTCTGCAGATAAATAGAGGACTTAGAGGGACTGTAACCCTTGTAGTCCGAATTCTATTTACTCACAAGGGATGTACTACATGTAATTACCACTTGGAATTATTTTGATATTTAAACATTTTATGCATAAGAAGTTGGATAGAAGTCTTAAGCCTCGCGGATAGATGACGGAAAAATTGTAATTCCTAGTACAGAGGCATATCAAATTTGGAACTCATACAAGTGAACTGCTTATTGTTGTTTCTTTCTTCAGTAAACCAAATCCTCTACAAATCAAACCAGGAAATATTCACAAATAGTCTCAACGCTATGATTTTCAGACAAGGTAATAAGTACACACTCAGTACTAGAAAAATAACTGTCATAATCTCCAAACCCTTCCTATAAACGGTCGTTTCAGTAGCGTTTAATGGCATCTAAACGGTTTTCAACATGAAAATCAATAAGGAACAGAACATAAATAAATATTATGGAATATGGGTAAACAAACTTCGAAATTTCCATTGCCGGAATATTTTATTTGTTCGCTGCATTAAAGGTGTTTCTGTGTGTGTGTTTTAACAGTATAACTCAAAAATAAAGGCTGATAAACAGCAGTATTTATGTCCAGTGTCTTCCAAGGATGTCGCACGAAAATTAAAGAATAAGAGGTAGTCAAAAACATACTGTACGGAAAAATGTGGATTTCCTTAAAAAACACAAGTATGTGAAATTTCTGTGACTTTTCCGAGTTATTCGTTGCTGCTTTTTATTAATTTCCCAACAATTTATCATAAATGGTTTGCAATACAAATCACCATTCCTTTGTTTGTTTGTAGTTATATTGTGCAAATAATATGGATTTTCAGAGCCAGCATATAGCAATCTGCTTTTTAAAGATTTGACAATTCTCTTCAGCCTTCTGTAGTAGAAATGTATAAACAAACTGTTTCTGCAAAACGTTTATCTCGATTAACATGAAGTAGATAGAGAAACTCATGTAAGAATAGTCTATAGAAGGGACAAAAAATAGACAATAGTGGATATAGAGATCATGTGAATGTAACACAATGTTTTTCCTACAAATTTTAGTTGATTTTTTTCATAAATTTGTTGCAAATGAATCTAAAGGGATTTTGCATACAGCTAATTTCCTGAGCTGCCTCGAAGTCAAGTTATCCAAGATTTGCACAAGCCAAGTGTACAAGCATAAGGAAAACTGTAGGAGGAACTGAATTTCGCTATTAGCTACTTTGTTTAAAAAAATGTGAATAAGGTAAGTTAATTACTTTACGGCTTGTGCACCTAGAGTTATAATAAATAATAATTAAGACTTAAAGCATACAAAGGATTTATGTATTTGGGTCAAATAGGTTGGTACAGAACAAAATGTCTCAGTTTAGTGCCCTTTATTCTTTTCTTCTAGCGGGTACAGTTTAATCTTTCGTTTAATAAAGTTTGATAAGTATGTTTGAATGTCTAAGATATACAAATTATGCTAAAATGACTATTACAATCAATAAAAATAAATGCAGAAGAATGCACCGTGTATAATCTGACATATGATGCTTACTTCATCGAGTCTAGCAGTGTTTAACTGGAATTTCGGAACGGTGTATTCGTATTGCGCCGATAGCCACTTTCCATTAGCGACCCGGCTAATGAGTGTCATTAGGAATAGCTGTCAAACAGTGCGGTTTAAGGAAAAATTACCCGGTTAGACAACTACGACAACAGGTGCAAGGAACGAAGGAAATGATTAAACAAATCTTCATAAAACATATTGCTATATATTTGTGTAAAGTAATAATTTTATGCGTTATATACGTGGGAAAAATATTAAGAGAATTAAATAGTTTAGTTAATATTAATGCTTATTCTTCAGGCATAGTTTTGTGTAAAACAACTTCTTATCTCAATGAATTTGAAGTAAGATCTCAAGCACCTTTGATGATGTTACTGAGAGACGTGGCAGGGAATCTGCACGTTTATCGAAATCTCTACTCCTCATCAAACCCCGCAATTGCTAAAACATATTGCAAAGTTTACTGTTTGTATAATTTATTGTTTATGGAAATGCATCACTTAAAAAACAATACTCTCAGAATGTGTATTTTAAAATTTTTCGGCACTTAAGATACAATACAGCATATCAGTGCGACATTTTTACTTTCTCTGCAGCCTATCTATTGCTTTTCATAAAAACGACTCATCAAATGTTACACTTATTAGAGTGGGAAATAAGATGTATAACTTGAATTTTCTAGGAATAGCCTACAAAACAATCTTTAATCTATGTGAATTTTAATCACTTAAAACCATATGGAATAGGCAAAAAATATAAACAAAATTTAATATCAAGAAAATATTGAAAATAATGTTTTTCCTAAGATTATACAAATATTTCGCGTCGTAAGTTTACAGTTACCACATGTAAGTATATTTGAACAGAAATACTTTAAAAGTATGCGATTCTTTTTTTCACCCGCATAATCTCGTCAAAAAACAAGAAACATGATGCGGTACACTCACACGAGTTTCCCTATTCTTTACAATTTCACAGGTATTTACTATTCCTACAAAATGCGATTCTTCCATTTCTTTACATTCACTAGATAAAATATTTGGGTGGAAATTATTTCAAGTTTAATTAATTATTAATAATTTCTAGATGCTCATACTCAAGGCAGTGAATGTTACAACGCTGTGCGTGTGTGTGTGTGTGTGTGTGTGTGTGTGTCATGAGATCATGGAGGTAAAGAAATGAACAGGCCCAAATTTTTAATGTATTTCTGTCAAATGTACTTAACTTGACAAAATATAAATGCTTTATAGCATGAAATACAGTGGGATCCATATAAACCTGAATTACTTAATGGGCCGTAGATTCCCTATGAAAGCTCGTACAAATGCGAAATTTGTTTTAATGATCTAGATGGCTCTGAGAGAACCAGTACCACTGCTATTTGTTGACTATTTTATTGATTTGGATGGCAATTATGAGCATTGTTGACAGTCTTTAGTTTGCAATCGTAACAAAAGCATGCAGTACTCATTTCGAGAGCGTGTTTTTATTGTGAAAACGTATTGGAAGATAAATTCATAGATAACAACACAACCGGAATTTCGAAGAGAATTCAATGTGCGCGATGTTCCAACAAAGGCAACAATTTTATCGTTGGTAAGAAAGCTGGAGACAACTGGTGTACTCGTGTGGGAGTGGAATACATAGACCATCGCTGAGTGCAGAGTCTGTTGATAATATTCGAAGACGTTTAGTGAACTCTCCAAATAAATCGTTGCGGCGATTGAGCCAGGAGACAGGCTATTCGTATGGCACATGTCAGAGCTACGAAGAAATCGAGATTGTGACCATACAGAGTGCATATGGTGCAGCAGTTGAAAGAAGCAGATCATGAGAAACAATGTGTTATTGTCGACAGTTTCAGGGTTTTCTTATTCCATGTCCAGACATTCTCTCCATAACGTGGTTTACAGATAAGGCATGGTTTCATCCGCCAGGTTACACCAACACACAAAACAGCAGATCCTGGGCTGCTGTAAAACCCCATATCATCCACGAAATACAACTGCATGATGAAAAGTTTGGAGTATGGTACGCGGTGTCAGCTTCCAGGTCTTGGCCCCATTTTCTTTGATACGAATGTAGACACCGCAGTTTATATGGGCATCTTCAGTACATTTGTGGAGCAACTGGAGGACATCATATTCACAGAAGGTTATTTCCAGCAAGTTGGAGCAACGTGCCATACATAGCTCCTCCATGCAACTTGTAACCATTTCCTTTGATAATCAAATAATCTCAAAAGGTCTGTGGCCCTTCCAGATCACCTGACCCAACCTCGTCGGACTTTTTCTTATGGGGTATATGTAAAAATAGAGTGTATAAGAATAGACCTCGGACATCTGGAGAGCTTCCTGAATCCATTAGTAACGAAATAAACATAGGCGAGGATACTCTTCGTAGAACGTTATAGGATGCGGTAAAACGAGTGCAGATATGTATGTATGCATGGCGGCGCAGGACATTTCCAACATTTTCTCTGAGGAACAATGAACACTGTAATCACCCAATTGCGTTTCAGATTCTCCCAAAGTTGCACATGTGTCGTGATATTGGTTCAAGAGTTATGCCCCATTAAAGTGGTTCAAGTTTATATGGATCACAGTGCATTTCCAAAACGGTTCACACTAGGAAAAAAGTTATTTTGGGTATGTATTTTAATGAGCTCTACGTTTTTTTCTGAAATATGCTTCTGCCTATATATAATGGTTTCTCAGTTACATGCAGTTTTGTAATATATGGTACCTCGGATTTTAATTGAAATCGTTAAGATTTTGACAAAATGAAAAAGAACCAAAATTATACCACGTTAAATGTAGTTTGGGGTGGATGAAATTTCTTAAAAACCTTCGTATCACATCCTTGGAAGACGTAAAACTGAATTGATTCAAGGGACCTCATAACGTGTATTTTCCAGTGAAAACTGCTTTAGGTAGGCTGTAGAGAAAGTACGCTGACTTTCTTGTATAAGCAAGAGCATGGGGAAGTAAATGTACCAAAATCATGTAGCTTCATTCGAAATCATTTCTAGCCAAACATTTCGAGCATTATTAAGGCAGGATTTGAAGCATCACTTTTGAGACGAATACCATAATATGCAAGGGCAATGCAACGTTTGGTTGGAATAAAATACTTTCCTACCTACCGTGTAGAGGAAGTATAAACGGAAGAGTAACTTTGGAACAATTCCTAAGCTTTGCTGAAAGTTTAATTTAAGCAGTCAAAAAATGTAAGCTTTTGAAACTATATTCCCTAGCAATTGTGTGGCTTGGATCGTGATCATATTCCCCAACAAGTCTGTAATTCAAGTCGTTACCTACCTGAAAGGAGAAATGCGTGTTGCAGTTTTTACGTATACACCGCCATTTCTGACCGGCCAGTGTAAGCTGTACTTTGCGGTATTTGAAATTTTCCATAACTCGCAGCTCGCGGTTCCTTTGCTGTACATGGAATACATATTCACTAGTAAAGACAGTATAAAAAGCAAGATGAAGAACGCCTTGATCGTCGGCGCAATACCAGTACCTATTAAGAAGGTAATTAGCAATCCCTCGCGCATCTCAAGGTTCTAATGAGATTCTTGGGAAAAGGGTCAGGGAACAAATTAACCATCGGCGCAATACGATATTACCCTTTCGGAACAGTTCCATTGTAAGCGTTAGTAATAATGGTACATCGTTCCAGACCATTGGTTGGCCGCCACAACGCCAGAGGGATTTGGCGAGATTCCAAACTGACATAGGCTTTGTAACAGTATGATGGAAGAGAAGAAAGAAACAAGAAAGAAAGCAGTACTTATATAAATACGCGTCATACATAATAATTTTCATCGTTCTTTATTATATCCGAGCGCAGCTTACTGCAGGAACCTTAAGGTTATAGACACAAAATTGTCATTTTGTTAAACATAGACCTTCATTTTCCGTTTTTTCTTACGCCGACAGCCTTCGATTTATTGCGCAAAATTAATTGGCAAAGAATATTGCTTTAACACTAAGTTTTACGAGCACAAACAATGAAGATACATACGCATATAGCTAGACATTAAACGCGCAAAACCCGCATAATAATACAGCCACGGAGCTATAAACAAGTTATTAAGTGATTAAACCATTTCTTCCCACTATACCTATTCTTCTTCTTACTTGTGAACCCGGTTCAGGCCTAGATGGAGTGTTCGATTTGTGGCCCTCGTATATTAGATTCAGAGCCGTATGGCACTCAAGAAGGCTTACAATTGAATGAATATCTCTAGGATTGATGCTTAGAATAAATGCTTTTTAGAGTTACCTATCTTATTTCCGAGAAGATTTTGAAAACATGTTAGTATATAAAAAAATTAAGGCTGACTGATTTATCAACCAAGTTTGATTTAAAATTTATATAATCGATATCTTACATACACAAACTTATATTTTTTCTTCCAAGGATCCACATGCACTACAAAAGATATGCCTATTTTATTCTTTTGCATGCTCTGCCATATTCTCGATGATAGCAGAGCAAGTATTATAGTCCATCCAAATACTCCAAACTGAAATTTCACTGGGAATACAAGTTTTGAGATTCCCAGTGACAAAATAACAAAAAAAAAGCTATTTTTTAAAAAAGGTCGGTGAGTGTGTCTATGAGCAGAATAAGGCAAGAATTGAAACGCCAGAAAATACCTATGTTGAGATTTAAATTAAGCAACTTCCAAGGAAACGACACGAGACCTCAATCTACCACCTTTACATAGAAAATATTTCTTTATTTTTTTTTCAAAATTAAAACACCAATGTTTAAAATATGTTCAGGTATAATGAAAAAAATATATTTTTTTTTAATTTTATGTTGATTGCTTGTGAAGTCGTCCCCCCACTCACACAAAAATAAAATTAATACCATTTTTCAAGTATTGGTTATTATGTCTAAGTTTCTCTGCGTTGAACTAGCATGCATATCTTTAAAGCACTTTAAACAACGCGATTCTTCATTTTTTTCTCAGCATGGGATCATTAAAACAAAAGACGCACTAAATATATACAAACATGTGCGTTTTGTTTTCCGAATCATGTATGCAACCAAATCCAAATTGCTTAATTTATTGTTACCTCTATTAGTTTAACACGAGGAACATAAGGTGAATGGATAATCACTTATTATATGAGTATCATATAAGGGATTACTCAAGAAGTTGTAATGGATAGAGGAAGGTGTGTGTGTGTGTGTGTGTGTGTGTGTGTGTGTGTGTGTGAAACATCCGATCTTTTCTCCTAAGAGAAGGAAGACTGCATCCAATATAAGTATTGAGTGGTCGTAAAAAATAACTATATAAATTCTTCTATTAAAAGGAGGCAGAATCTTGTAAATGGAGAATTAAAGTCACCTATTGTAAACAAATAATTCCACTGCAACTCCAAATAACGTGTTACGCAAAAAATCTCATGGATGGATCCAAGGGTTTTGAACAAAACTTCAAGAGTTTGGTACACTAGCTTGATGAATAAAACATAGCTCTTGAATTTCGTTTAAATGTGTTGTAAGACCCTTCGCTATTGAATCCTTTCTAACTGGAAAACTACAAGGGATAGAAAAAGAATTACTAAGGAAAATGTAGTTCTGGGTAAAGCATACAATTTATGTTTATAAAAATGTTGTTAGCATTAACTGTTTCTGGAATTATCAGTTTTATGCTAAATATTGAAGTTTAGCTTGGAATTCCATCTTTGTGGGCGTTCAAAATTAATTTTTTTCAAAGCTAATGACCAACCAAAAGCAATTTCTAATACAGAGAATTGATTTCTCTCCATTACTATTATAAACATAACCCCATATTGTCTGCTATGAGCGCGTCTATAGTCAGATATCTATATTCACTGAAATTAAATGAATACAAGCATTAGCTTTCATGGGGTAGTTCCGAATTCGCAATGGACAAAAACGTCGTACGACCATCGGTTTT
Source organism: Deroplatys truncata (assembly GCA_030765065.1). Taxonomy (NCBI): domain Eukaryota; kingdom Metazoa; phylum Arthropoda; class Insecta; order Mantodea; family Mantidae; genus Deroplatys; species Deroplatys truncata. The sequence continues at coordinate 133,227,104 of CM060978.1, forward strand.
CTTGTACAATTTCATTATTTTTAAAAAAGGTAAACGTTAAATGAATTAAAGTATAGCGCACCCACAGAGATCTTATTAACCGTTGAGAGTAACAGTGCAAACGCGGACTATGTGTCCATAATTCATTTTTGTATTACAATATAAATATACATTTCCTAGCAGTTTTTCTATCACCTAATTTTTTATCGTAAAGATATGTGACGAAATGCTACAAATCTCATTCTACAGGGTTATTCAACTAGTGCACTGAGGTGAAGCTTTACGAGGTTAACAGGGTCTCGTGTTGCGGAGACTGTTATCTGTAGGTCTAACAATCAGGTGCGATAAGTCCACCACTGGGGACTTCTGTGAGGAGCTAGAAGTTTTCTAAATCCATGCCAATACTACCGTTTATTGTGATGGATACAGCCCATATACTTTCACATTGGAAAACCAGGGTATAATTGTCAGCATTTTAGTTTTTGTAAACTCTTTATTTCCTTCGGTTGGTTGCAAACATCGATTACAGATTAATACTATTGGGTTATATGAATAAAATGAGTATATAGTATATTCTTCAGTTTTTCGAGTAAATACTCGATTTGGTAATAATAAACACATCTAAGTATCTACTTCATTTTGAGAACATGCTCTAGTAATGGAAGCAGAGTAGAACATACTCAGGCATCCTTCTTACAAGAGTACGTACTCTTATTTGGTACGAATAAAAGTTAGTATATTCTAAGTTTTACGAGTTCATTCTCCTCTCATGCTGAGTATAGTTAGATGCATACTCACTTCTGAGTATATCTTGATTTTTTTACTTAAAACTAAATATGAAGAGAATGGCACAGTTCATGAGCTGTATAGTTCTCATGGAAGATTACAAACATAGCCATATGTATTAAAGAAGTTTCAAAATACTGCGTTGTTTCAGAAAACATAACCTATAAATAACATTGAAAGTCAACTTCATTAACTAACCTTGCTGTGTAAAGTGTTAACTTCAAAATTAAGATATCTACCCATAAATTTATAAGAAAACTGTTTCATAGGATGCCTAAATAGTGTAAATATCCTGGGATTCTAAAAACAGTCGTATGAGTTCATCCAGCACCTCATGAGTTAGGACTTTCCAATCCACAATTATTCCTTTAATTTTGCTTATAACCATTTTATTTATTGGTTTTTTAACTCTGCCATGAACATTCAAGGAGTTTCAAAATTCTGTATTGCTGCATAAAAACATAACCTAGAAGTATCATTGAAAGTCAGGTTTATTAATTAAGCTTGTTATGTAAAATTCCAATCACAAAGTTCAGTTGCTTAAGAAGTTAAGTTACTTATAAGAAAACAGTTTCCTAGAAAAATAGTGTAAACATCCCAGGATTCTAGAAACAATCTGATTTGAATTTGCATCTGGCACCTTATAATTATGGCTTAAGAATACGTGAATATTTTCTTTTTGCCTGATTTATTGATAATAGAATTTTGCCTATTTAATTTTATTTACTATTTTGCTAATTTCATTTACAGTTATGCTTTTGTGTGTGTTGCTTCAATTAATTTTTCATTTCTTGAAGGACCTAATATTTCTCTAACTTGTTATAAAACACAGGATAATTCCTGAGCAGTTTAGTGGGACAGAACCAAATACAACAAAATCTACTCCTCTAATTCAGAATGACAAGTAATATAACACCACACACTCAACGAAGCTAGTATATGGTCAAAGAGTGTAGATGACATGAGTATATACTTACATTTAAGTTAACAAGATGGTTGTGGGAATGAGTATATACTCGTATGAGGTAGTAGGCTTTTATTCTTATGAAAACGAATATGTTCTCAATGAGCTGAGTATATAATCACAGAAAGTGTTCATACTCACGTGTATAAACTTTGAGTAAGTACTCGCTTTTTATTCATATGACGCATTATAACATTTCCACCACTTGCTTAGAAATTTTCAGTCAGTAAAAAATTATGTCTACGGCACTATCTTTAGATGTGATCTGATTTCTTTTTCTTCTTCTTCTTCTTATTCATCTTCTTCTTAGCTTATAACTCGTTCTCCTAACTTGAGGCATTATCACGACTACCATTGCATTTCGCTTCACCTCAACTGACTTTGAAAAACTTACTTCGACTTTACTCTGCTACCGCTCTGTATTCTCTCCCTTGTATACTACTGAGCCTCTCTCTGAAATGTTTTCTGCTTAGTATTTCCGAGGTGCAGCGGACTACGAAGCAATTAGTATAGCAGCTTTAAGAATCACGATTGCAATACTAGGATTTATCAAATTCTCATACGAATTTAATGAAAAACATTTGCTGCTTTAATGTCTACCTGATGCGGATTAGAGTTAGGCAGATTACATAAATCCAAAAAACAAAATAAAAAGATCTTCTGTTCAACTCACTTATTAGGAAACCTTTAAGAAAGAAGAATAACGGAATATTAACGGGAATACTAAAAATTAAAACAAATTTTCTTATAAACGTTTTTTATAGAACTCGCCATTGTATTTCCGGTATTTAAATTGATAAAGGAGTCGCTGTTAACAGATTTAAGCTGTGAAATCTGACTTCTCTTACTGTATTTATGGCTGGAAAAGGCTAACAGTTCTAAATCTGGACGCCACAACTCCTGGTATTAGTTAAATCGCTTTTGTTCAGATAGATCTTCACGATTTCAATTTCTACTATAATTCTTTCCTTTTGCTTTGAGTTATTAGGACAAAGCTTCTGTGACCAATGAGTATTTATGAAGGATTATGCACTTCCATGCGAACAGAAAATTAACACTGACCGGCTGGTGAAATGTCCTTGATGCAGACCATAGTTAATTGACCACCTCTCAGTAGCCAATAAACCAAAGAGGATTAAAGCAAGGGTTCAAGCGGCAGCACCGCAAAGAAAATAATCCTTCTAAGCGTATCAGAATTACGACATCCGACGAAAGCTGGATTACAGTGGCATTGATAAAGCAGCTGCAACCTTGCAGCAGTTTACAAAATATAAGAAGTGGCCGTGCAATCCATGAACTAGATGAAAGTCAATTGAAAAAGAAGATAGCCGCCAATAAACATAAAATATTCTTAAAAATGCACCCACTTGTGCATTTGTTTTAATGATTTATTACAATATCTACTTGAAATGAAGAGATGCTTCAAGCACGGGATCATGTCACCGCATGAAGGATAAGAGGCCTTTGTCAACATCAGTTCAAAGTACAGTCACGTCAAGCAATGTTAAATCTAAGGGGCATTTATTCCAACGTAAGGCGAACCTAAGACGACAATGTTAAGCTATTGAACCTACAGCTCCAAAGTTTACATAATAATTACATAATTTTTGTTTATGATATAAAGGTTCCGTCTGGAAATTTTCTGTCTAACAAGTTTTGTGAGAATTATTTATAATTTATTTGCAATTGATAAGAGTTTCCGTTTCTCTATAAATTCTAGTTCTACAAAATTTAAAAGCTGTATAAGCAGATGCTTATAATATACTGAATACAAAAGTCGGCAATTATGTATCAATATGCATGCATGTATGTATATATGTGAGTGTGAGTCAGTAAGTACGAATGTGTGCGAGTGTGTGTGTGAAAGTGAGCGTGTGTGTAACAAAGGGAGTGTGAGTGTGAGCATGCATACTTGTGAAAGCGAGTGTGTGTGTGTGAAAGTGAGCATGAATGTGTGTGAGTGAGTGTGTGTGTGAAAGTTAGCGTATGTGTGTGTGAAAGTGAGCGTGAGCGTGTGTGAGTGAGTGTGTATGTATGAAAGTGAGTGTGAGCCTGTGTATGTGTATTTGTGACAGTGAGTTGAGTGTGTATGAGTGTGAGTGTATGAAAGTGAGCGTGAATGTACGTCCGTGGGTGAAACAGAGTGTATGTGTGTGAAAGTGAGCGTGAGTATGTGCGAGTAAAAGTGAGTATGAAGTTTGTGTGGGAGAGGAGTCTGTGTATGAACGTGAGCATGTGAGAGAGAGAAAATGTGTTTGATGCGACTGTGAGTGGGTATGTGTGTGAAAGTGACAGTGAGCGTATGTATGTGTGAAAGTGAGTGTGTATGTGTGAAAGTGAGTGTGTGTGAATCTGTGTGCTAAAATGAGTGTGAAAGTGTGTGAAAATGAGTGCGAGCATATGCGTGAAAGTGAGTGTAAGTGTGTGCGAGTGTCTGAAAGCGAGCGTGACTGAGTGTGTGTGTGTGTAGGTAGGCGAATGTGTGTGAGCAAGTGTGAGCGTGTGTGAAAGTGAGCGTATGTGTGAAAACGAGCGTGAGTAACTGTGTGGAAAAGTGAGGGTGAGCATGTGTGTTTGAATGGGAGCGTGAGTATGTGTATGTGAAAGTGAGAATGTGTGTATGTGTGTGAAAGTAAGCGCGCACGTGAGAGTATGTGTGCGTGTGTGTGTGTGTGTGTGTGGGAAGGTGAGAGTGAGCCTGTGTGCGTGTGAAAGTGAGCGTGATTGTGTGTGAAAGTGAGCGTGTGTGTATGAAAGTGAGCGTGAATGTGTGAGAGAGAGAGAAAGTGAGCGTGTGAATTTACGTGTGTGAGAGCATAGAGAATGTATATGTGTGTGTGTGCGTGTGCGTGTGCGTGTGCGTGCGTGAGCGTGAGAAAGTCTGAATATGAGCGTGAGGGAGAAAGATTGTGAGTATGAGAAGTGTGTTTGTGTGTTTTTCTTACAGGCTCCTATACTCTTGCACCAATTTCGAATAAATTTAGCACACATATTCTTTAAGCCAGGCGTAGCAATACTGTGGGGATGGTATCGAGAGAAACCACCCTAACGGAAGAGGGAGTGGAGAATGTTCAGTTGGAGGCAATTTTGAGGATTTTCAGCACGAATGGGGCTGCTTTCTCAAGAATTTTTCTCCTGATGGAAGATAGGGTTGAAAATTGTTCGGGGGAGGTACTTTGGAGGTTTTCAGTGCGAATGGGAAGTTCGTATTCTTTAGAACAAGAGTAAAAATACTGTGATAGTCTTATCACAAAAAAGACAGCCCTAACTGAGAAGGGGCTCAAAATGTTCGTTTGGAAGCAATTTTGAGATTTATCAGCATTAACAAGCCTGTTTTCTTAATATTTTTGTGAAATAAAAATATAAATCATGTTCTCTTCATTTTTAGGGGTTGTAGCAGGAAATAGTCGTTGGTTGCCATCTGTAGTGGGAAATAGTCGATCCTTGGATTATTGTTGTTGCCTGTTGCAGTGTTCTTCTTCCTCGGCTATTGATGCTCGTCGGTTGTTGCGTATTCCATTCCTAACTATATCTAATTATTAATTCTCAGGTTATAGTGTGTGACGCAAGTTAAAAATTACACTGCAAGTTTCCCTTAATCAATGAAGTTTATTCACAGTTGGAACAATTATGGGCGGCTAGCTTTTCCCATTATTGTAATCCCACAACTTTAAATTAGTTAGGAGCCTAGCTATTTGCACACGCACTTCCACCCTTGTGCACGCACGTGCATCTGTAGCACCTCGTGTCGACGTGAATTCTTGAAGATCAGTTAGAGAGAGAGTGAGCTCTGAGGCCTTGTCTGCTCTTAAATACGGGAACCTAGTGACGCTCACCTCTGCGTTTAAAAATGTAACGACGTTTCCTATTGGTCCTCAGATCGCGTTACCTTAACATGTATGAGAACGTATTTATTCAAGTCCGTGCGCACACGCGTCATCTTGGAGCGTTGTGAAGACAGTGCCATATCTCCGTCTCTTTCTTTTCTCTATCTGTCTCTTTCTATTTCCGGTTTCCTGCCTGTTGGCTTGGTGAAAGGTACGTTCTACTTAGGATTATGTTTTCCTGGAATTTTGCTAGCTCGCCCGTTTCTTACAATCAGCTCAGCTCTGTTGAATATTTTAACACGTTAGTGAATTATATTATTACTGTACAATTCCTTTATGTATGGTTCCCTTTCATATGTACAATTCCTATATATGTATAATATATCCCCTTTCAGGGTGTATTACAAAATCCACATCCAGCGGGAGAGGAGTTGGAAAATGTGCAGCGATGGGCAATTTTGAGGGTATTCAGCAAGAATGAGCCTATTTTCTGAATGATAAAGGGAATAATGCTACCCTCTTGATTATTTTAGATTGTTAATACGAAAAACCATACCCTTGAAAAAATATTGGATGGAAGGCAATGTGGGGGCTTTTCAGCACGAATGGGAAATTTGGCACAATGAGGGTGAAGTGATCAAATTAAAAGAATTGAATACCAGCAATATTGTAATTGCTTTAATTATTTAAGCGTATTTAAACAAATATTTGAAAAATTTACGTTTTACCAAAACCGTTAAAGCACCTGGCAATATCGGGTATTTCTGCTAGTTCTATATAATAGCTAATATGGTTATACCTGGAGGTAAACTTCAGAAAGCAATACAGCAGTATTTTTATTTGTTAGGGGAATGCCCAATGAAAATACGGTTTCTGAAGTTTTCAGTCAGAAAATGTACGTATTTCATATACAGGTCGGTTGTTTTATGAAACAGCTGGGATCACGGTTTTCCATTCTAAAACTCCCGCGTTATGTACTCACGAGTAATAGCCAGATGCACTATAATGAGTACTAACCTTGTTATAAGTGGTGTCTATCTGCGATCCAGGCTGGACGATAAAACAACGCTCTGTACACTTGGCCCACGCAAGTCGTTCTTCGTAGAAACTAGTTTATCCCGGACGCCGAAAGGTTTGCCAAAGCAGACCTATAAGGGGATTCCATACCGAGAGAGAAGAGACCTTGTGAAACCTAAGACCGAGCTTGAAACAAACAATTACTATAGCTGGTCCAACCTCAGTTGTTAGAAACTTATCTGCTGTGCAAGGGGCGCCGGGTTCAATTTTCGGGTGGGCTCGAGAAAGGAGTCTGTACAAAAACGTATCACGGTATGCCCAGGATCTGGTGTTTATGTGTGTGTATGTATGTGTGCGTGTTTATCGGTTATTTAATAACTAATTCGCCCAATCAACAACAATCCTGGATTGCCCCTGAGCAAAACTATGAGCACATGTGCCAAGGCATAAACCAGGTGGCCCACACAAGCCGTCCTAGCTGATGTCAGTTTATATCGGATAGCGCGGATGCTAAAAGGTTTGCCTAAGCAAAACCACAAATGAGACTCCACCCTGACACAGAGGAGACCGCTAAATGAGTGACCAATGCTTGAAAACAAAGCCTTTAACTACTATTACTGTCTCCAAGAACTCATTCCGTAGAGAAACTGCCTGCTATATAGATGTTACGGTTCGATTCCCGGCTGGGCTCCAGAAACTGGTCTTTAAACAAAAACATTTCACGGTATGCCCAGAGTCTGGTATTGCATATGAGAGTATCCGTGTGTGTAGGGGAGGGTATTATTATTGAATATTTAATATAATATTCGCTCATTAATAAGAATTCAGAATTGCCGCTTGACGCAAACATGAGCGTATGTGTTTAGTCATTTAATTAATGATATTTAGTCTACACCAGTGCGAGTACATGGCACCAATTCACGCAGCGAAGTTAAGATTATACAAAATTCTATTTTATTATATTACGTAACCTTAAGATGGGCTAGAATTAAATTATTTTCTATTATTGCATTATTCATAATAAGTATGTACAAAAACGTGCCCTCCTTGGCGGACAAATTGATGTAAGGGCCTCTCAGGGCCATGTTCTACCTGGAATGATCCATCATTTCTTAACACTATTTCGTCCCAAAAAGAGAAGAAATTAAAGAGACAAAGAAGGGAAGAAAGAAAGATAGAAAGAATGAAAGAAAGAAAAAAAACGAAAGAAACTGTGCACAAAAGACAGATGCTGCGTCTGAAAATGTTAAAAACACAGCCATTGAGCCTCAGCTGCATTTTGGTGCGTCTCCGCACAGATGGTAACCATATCTGTGTTCTTATTGGTGAGCGTTACCTTTTCGTCTGAATGGCGTGGCTCGAACTGCAGCAGGCGACCACGCGACGCTTATCAGTACGAAACTACCAGGTAAACACCTACAGACAACAGCACTACCTCAGTGACCTTTCGCTTTCTACCTGCACTGCCCTTCTGAACAACAGTGATGCGACAAGTTTCTTTACACCTACATATGCGCGAAACATAAAACTGCAAAGGACGGCTTGTCTAGCTACCTGGTATATCTGCTAGCTAATTTACATCAACACAAATGGACCGGTTGGTGCTTCATAGTTAATATTAAATAAATGCTATTATTTCTTTGACTATAATAAATAATAATATAATAATCAATATAATTATATGACACATGTTCCCTTAAAGTTATGTTAGACTCATATTATCTTTATTAGTGCATTATTCATAATAAACATGTTCAAATACATGTCCGCCTTGGTGGATGCATTGATGTAAGGGCCTCTCACTATTAGCCTCGACACGCCTTAACGTTTTTGCTGATATTGAAGTGCAGTTATCCCTTATTCTTTCTTTTGAAATCTCTGGATTTCCTAGTTCCGTTTCATAAACGCTGCCTTTGATATACCCACATAAGAAAAAATACAGGGAAGCTAAATGCGATTTCGTTGACCATCGAATGCAATGTCCATGATCTATCCACCCATTGGAGTACACATTGTTGATATTTCTCTAACTCCTCTAATATAATGGTGTGGTGCTGCATCATGCTGAAACCAGTGAATTAGAACTAACTGAAATGGGATGTCTTCTAGAAGGATCTCAAGATTCTGCCCATTCTGTAGGAATTGCAAATGAAGCTTACCAATAAATTAGGAAGCAAATAAACTGGTCCAATGATATTGTCTCCTAGAATGCCGCACCTGCGTCAACACCCCAGTAAGCCTGCATGTGTTGCAGTCGTAACCAGTGAGGATTTTCAGGAGCACAGTAATGAAGATCATGTGTACTTACACAGGAGTCATTTGCAAAATAACATTCATCTCTCCATAAAATCTTCCTGATGAAATACGGATTTTCGTTTATTTTATTTAAGAGTCTTCTGCAAAAATGTGTCTGATTTTGAAAATCGTTCCCATAGTAGCTGTTGGTGTAAATGCAGCTCATAGGAATGCCATTTTCGTTCCCACAAAATTCGTTGTGTTCAAGTCCTCGAAACCCCCAGGTCCGCTGCAGCTCTTCTTTGTACTGATTGCAATGAGAAGAATTAATGGTTAATAAATAATAATACGATAAACAATAATTAAACATAGTAAAATAACAATTGTTTATACCACATTGTAACCACTTATTATTTCAGTTTAACCTGCGTGTATCTTGTATGGGATTTTCTCCGACATACTAAATAATATTCCGGGAAACATGAGGAGCGTCGCAAAAAGCTCTTTTCACAACACGTTGTACCTGGAGTAAAGCCTCAGTTCTTAATCTCATCTCTGTACATTTAAAAAGCTGCAGAAGGCAGACGTAAACGTTCAGAATACGGCCTTGAGCCTCTGGTGCATTGCGGTGCGTCTCCACATAGATCATTACCATATCTGTGTACTCGTCGTTGGTGAATATTTCAGCTATGCCTGTTTGACTGACTGACCTTACTCGAACTGCAAACAGACGACCAGCTAGCTACCTTATCATTACTGAACCAGGAAGTAAAGGCATGCAGAGAACAGCACTACCCAAACCTTTTCCTTGTACTCGCATTTCCCCTTTGAACAGAAGTGACGCGACAACCCTTTTTGCACTAACGCATGCGAGAAACATAAAACTGCAGAGAACGGCTTGCGTGTGCCACCTGGTACAGACAGTTTGTTTAAATAACAAAATCCAAAATCGTAATTTATTTAAAATAATAAACAAGGGAAGGAGCCATAAACACAGACCATTCAGGGAACAGCTACCTGAGAACACACAGAGGTTGCTCCGAGGAGAGAATAGAAACCCACTGCACATAATGACAGCGAAAAAAATCTGCTGATGTGGTGCACTCACATGACTTTCTCTACTCTTGTACAAACTATTTTTACAAACGTTTATTCTCTCTACTTCATATTAATCGAGACACATTTGCAGAATTATCTTATTGGTAATTTTCTTGTAGGTGCAAGGGGATTATGGTAGGCTTTAATCGATGCCAAATCTGTTAAGAGCTGGTTGCTACGTGGAGCACTCCATTCTCTTTGCATGTCCAGGGCATAGGACATAAAAAAACGAATAACGAATTCCCAATTCAGATAAAGTATAAGTATTGGAAAATTGAAGCAAATAACAACAAATATCTCGAAAATGGTTCCTCCACAAAAAAATGTATAAGACATAAATTGTGAGTTTTAACGATATCTACATTTTTGTGTTGCAAAATTTTGTCTTTCTGGTTTACCAGTTATGCGAAAGTCACTCAGAATGAAGAGGACTTTTGGGGACATTTTAAAGAAAATTCAAGATATACATTTCATTTGCTTGAAAATATCCCCTACGTAGTAGAGCAAGTATAAACAAAGATGTAGTATTACAAGTGTTAACATCTGTTTCCATTGTATGCAAACACACAATACTGCATGCAGGATAACGTTGCATGCAAAATTGGGAAATGGGGAACTAGAAGCTAATAAAATAGTTTCCACTTTTCACTAGCACCATAATAGCAAAATGTTTGAAATGTATTCCCTATTAGAAAGCGGAATTTGTGACACATGCATTAGTGTCTCGTGCTTTTTAAGATAGGACAAGCCTTCCGAATTTCTTAATTTCTGGTCAAAAACACTTTAATAAATCATGTCTATTAAGAACAGGAAATTAATTTTAATGTTAAAATAACATCCAGAGTGCCTCAAAGTCATTAAGCCTTCCTAATTAATTTGCATATAAATAACGTCCATTTATCTCGTTTTTGCTAAGAAAAGTGGTTGCCGACATGTATTCGATGGACTGTTAGATACGTCGAACTTAAACATTCCTGGATTACGTTCTAATGGATTTTTTTATTTTGAAAAAACATATAATATGGAATTTCTCTGCTTCTAGTGAACGCGATTATATATATGGTTCCATTTATATGCCGCCTTTAACATCTTAGGCCGTATCGGTGGCGTTACATTTGGAAAAATTGCCCATAGGTTGGTGTTCATTCTTTGACTGTTTGGGTTAATCTTTGGGTTCTCCTTAAATACTCTCTAGCTATCTCTCACTCTCTCTCTCTCTCTCTCTCTCTCTCTCACACACATACACACGCATATTTAGACACTCTTTCATATTTTGAGACTCTAGGGAGGATAGAGAATAATCCTGGCTAAAGAGAAACTCTCACCCTCCAGCCGGCAATCTAATCCGGAACTCTGGATTTGGAGGTTAGCATGCTAAACCAACCAGACCACAGAGGCAGTCCATACCACCACTCTTGTTCCTGCTCCTGCTCGTGTTGTTCTTGTTGTTGTTGTTATTATTATTATTATTATTATTATTATTATTACAGTAAACTGGCTAAAACTCATTCCATAGTAATTCAAGAAATGCATAGCAAACTTGCAACAAAGCACGTTAGAAACTGATATTGACTGTTAGTGTTATACGTGAATCACCCAAATTTTAATGTTTCACACTAAGTTTATATAGGTCACAATAAAAATCACATATAAACCTAACGTTAAGTGTAGAAGCTTGTTTCATTTTATTCTAATGTACGCGTTCACATTTCCTGATGTTAAAACAAACAAGGCCAGAAACTTGAAGCAAACACAGAAATTTTCAAATGGAATTCTCGTCAAACATAAGAAACTAGCAATTAGTGAACGAATTCCTCACACATCACGTGATCGTTCTGTGGTCATATGGTGAATCGGCGACTAGCTTTCCGTGCAACGTCACAAGCTAGGTATGATTGACATATATATAAAAGATTAGAGGTATGGTTTGCAGAAAAACGTACAGTAATATTAGCTAGTACCTTTTTGTATTTTTGATATCCTTTAACCGGATAGCTGGTTCTTGTTTATTTTTGTGTATGTACACTCGAGTGCATGGAATCGTGCCCATATAATGTGCAGTGGTTGTTGGCAAGAAAATACTAAACCGCTTCTCTTAAACAGCCCCCGCCTTTTACCTTACCTGTTTCCAGCACTCCACTTAATGTTCGTCTTACTCCCCCCCCTTTTCCTTCTCTCACGGCCTGTGCTCGTAGGTTAACGTTTGAGTCTTCTGATACCAAACAGTATCAGACGGCCTCGTCCAGGTGCTGGTGCGGACCATCGTTGCGAATCAGGCCTTCCAGATGAAATGTTTCTGTACTCTTTCCTTTAGTCACTCGCTTAGGCCAGACCTTTGTTCATAGGCTAATGCGTTTTGAATTGAAACCAGTAAGAGATTGTCTCGTGCAGGGCTGTGTGGAGCATATATGATGAGGAGATTCTGCCAAATTAAATAAATAAAATCACTATCGGAAACAAAAAGCAAGACACGTTTCCGTGCACTCGACTGTATCAACATCATCGATAGTGGTTCAATATAAGCAAAAGCAGAGTTACCTGGGGGCAGGGTTACTAGAAACAGTGTTTTCCATTCCTCGTTCAGTGGTTGATTGTTGGATTCACCTCCTGCTATGAAGTGCTGCATAGGAATGGAAGGACCATGGACTGGCTACTGAAGCAGTTGCATTGGAAGTGTGTTGATCTCCTGAAATACAATGTATATTTTTGCGTAAGATAATATAGTTTTTGTTTGGTTTACAGTGGTTTATATAACATTCCCTGCTATTTCATTATATAATTTCTCAACATCTTATAAAAGCAACACTTTATAGTAATTCTTCCTTGCTTGAAATTGGAGGTATTTAAGCTGTGGCTTAAGTAAGATTTAAACGTGTATTTGTTGTAAATTTATTACGTACGTACATATTTTAGTAAGCAAACTTTGTGAGTGTTAAACAGATCGACGCATAACTATGTTTTATTACAGTATTATGTAGTTAAGAACATAAATTATGTATGTAACAGAACCTTCAAATTGTAGCCTGAAATTCTCGTATATAAATATAATTATCTCAACTTTTATATGAGTTACAAAAATGAGATTAACACCATGTACTATATAGTGCTATCTCATGTGGAGTATAAAATGTAACAAAAATAATCCTAGTGATTTCTCTTCCAAAACATTTTAAAAAACAGTATTCAAAGATGAAAAATGTGATGTGTTACATTCACATGACTTTCCCTACCCCCTATAGCTTACTGATGAGAACACTAATTATTCTTACGAAAGTTTGATTTCTATCTACCTCATTTTAATCCAAATAAGCCTTTGCAGAAATAGCTACGGCACACATTTCGTTTATATATATATATATATATACTGCAGCTGAACAATTCATATCATAATTAAGCCATGATACGCGCTAAGAACGTAATGGTTATTATTTATGTTGTTGGGCACGTTAAAATGTTATTAAGATGATATTTGTAAGTAAAATTACATTGAGAATATAAACGTATTCCAAAGACAAGGAAAGTGGTAGACTACTCTCGGAATCCGAAAGAAGAGTTCAGTAGACGCCCCGTTAGCCCAGGTCCATAACCTAGGGTAACAAATGCAGACGTTCGGGTAATCACAATAGTGTTCTTGCCTCGGGCTAAGACAGTCGCCAGTTTGTTGAGAAGCAAAGTCTTTCAAAACTACCACATACGTACATAAGGAACAGTTAAGGGGATTATGGCAATAAAATTGAACGCCGAAACGTACGTGTCTAATCGCTAAATTTAAACCAGAGCACTAGAAAGCTTTTCTGGGAATCTAACGGAACAGAATAGAGGTAGGGGGACAATGAATTGTGGACTACCAATCATAATTCCCCAAAATATTTGAGACAACCTGTAGAAAATAAAATACAGTCACATGATTAAAATAACAGTACATGTTCACGAAAGAGAGGGGCAAATATCCAGCATGGAAGAAGCTCCGAAATAATGTGAACGGCTATCACAAACGAACTTTCAGAGTATCAACTACATGGGTCGGAACGCCGGCGGTCAGATCTCTTAACATTACAGTGCCAATGTCGGACTTATCGAAATTCCCCAATCAAGTAAAGTATTACAGTTACGCATTGTAACTAAGTGAGTAGCGAACTGTGCTAAATTAGAATCATACACGGGATAACAAATGTCACGTGAAAGCGTGAATCAGTACGCATGTTTATATAAAGTATAATGCGCCGAACGAGAAACTTAGGGGTTTCCGTTGTACAGTAATGTTTTGTGGCGAGATCACGAGGAGTTGGAGAATTTTGATTAACCATAATAGATTGGATAATCATAATCAAGAAGTTGTTTATGTCTCCGTCAACACCTACACACCCTGACATTAAGATCTCATCGCTCTGAGAGGAAGGGAAATCACGACCCACACTTCCAGCTCTCTCCCTCTCTCCTACCTCCGCTCTCCGACGGACCGCCGCAATGTAAAGGGGATAACGATGGTCAAATATTTAAGAACTGGTCACTATACGCTAACCTTAAAATTCCATACTCTCTCCATAACATCATGATAAATAACTGAATGTTGACAGGACATTAAAAGAATGCCCAAGTAATGAACAAATCGAGCCATTAATAACAGATATCACTGAAACTGCTGATGCCACAAAAAAGTTATTTTAAATAAGTCGAGTGTTTTAAAGAGATCTACATATTTTTGTGTAGTACTTTCGTCTATCGCAAACGTTTACCACTTACACAAGCTTATATAAAATTCTTTCCGAATGAAAAGGACTTCCCAGGATATTCCCAGAAAATTCAAGATATACATTTTATTTATTATGTAAATATCTTTAATATATGGTATTTTAATCAAAATCGTTTCAGCCATTATTAGAATATAAAAATCGAAATATTTCCGTGTAAAAGGTAGTTTGGGGTGGGGGACTTTCTTGAAATTTTTCGTGACTTATCTTTGGAAGGTACTGAAGCTAAATACCAAATTTGATATTTATCTGACTTTCGTTTTTGAGTTGTTTGTTCACAGACACACACGCATACAGAGGGAGAGAGGGAGAGAAAGTGAGAGAAACAGAGAGAGAGAGGCACGTTAACAAGCACACACACACACGGACTTTTTTCTAAAAAGGTTTTTTTTTTTGGGATTCAGGGTGCCACAAAACATGCATTTCTGGTGAAATCTTGCTATCGAATTTTTGGATGGAATGCAATACCTTCTCTACCTACTAAGTACGTAATAAAGAAAGTAAAACTAATATGAGAACTTTTCAGAAAAACCTATTATTACAAGGTTATAATGTTTTCAAGTTTCGTTATTGTTTTGATTTTCATTATTGTTTGAAATGGTTGAGCAACTATTTTACCATATTTGATATTTTTGAGAGAAAAGTATTATAGTTTTAAAAGTAATTTTATGCAATCTTTCCCGAATTATTTATAAAAAAATGTATATTTACTCATATCAAAAATATAGTTACTCTACCTTAAACGTGTGATAGTTTATACAACAAACTCCAGCTATCTCCATTAGTCTTCAAGAAAAGGGCACCTAAAGTTTAAAAATACAAATTATGGGAAAAGAACAAAAAATCAGTGCGTTTTACAGAAGATACATGCATTTAAGAGCGCCCTTGTGTCATATTCATTAGTAGCTTAGGGTTATTGATCTTGCCATTCTCCTCTTTTCTCATCTTGCAATTCTTGACTCTAGTCAGGAGAACAGATTGTTTACACAGACATTAGGTATTTAAAGTGGCATGGCATTGGACCAGCCATTTTAAAATGCCCTTTTAGAACCTTAAAAATTAAAATAATAGCCGAGAAAACCCACTGCACCATGAACAGTGAAGCATTTTGAATCTAATAAGAGGGGAAAAATAATCTGATGGTTACATTTACATGACTTTCTCCATCCGCTTCTCTTGTTTATTAGTGGGTAAACACTTCTTATGAAAGTTTATTATTCAACCTATTTCATTTTAATCGGGAGAAACCTTTGCAGAAATAGCTGCATTACACATTTCGTTAGAATATAAAGGGAATAGCGATAGCCAGATGTTTAAGAACTGGGTACTAAATGCTGATCCTATGATTCCACGAGTTTCCTTGACATCGCGAGAAACAAGTGAATATTGACAGGACTTAAAAAAGAATAAGTAATGAACATTCGAACCATTAAACGCGGGTATCTCGGAAACGGCTGATGCCACAAACGGTTATTTCAAATAAATTGTGTATTTTAAAGAGATCTACATTTTTTGTGTAGTGCGTTTCGTCAATCGCTTAATCTTTACGTTATACAATATGATACAAACTTCCTTCATTCTGAAGAGGACTTCACAGGCTACTCCCACAAAATTCAAGATGCTCACTTTATCTGGCTATACATATCTTTAATATATGTTGTTTTAATTTAAATTGTTAGAGTTAATTTTAGAAAATAAACAATTTCGAAAAATTGTCCATGTAAAGGGTTGGGATATTTTCTTGAAAATCTCGGTGTTACATCTTTGGAAGTTATTGAACTCAAATAACAGGTTTGGTACTTACACGAAACACAGAATTTTTTCCAAAAATACTTTTGTTTATTTAAGGGGCCTCAAAACACATATTTCCGGTGAAATCTCGATATCAATGTTTTTGGGTGGAATGCAATATTTTCTCTACCTACTATGAACATGGTAGAAAAGTAAAATTTGATTTTTTCACCCTACATCACCTACATATGTCCTTAGTGTATTTTGGTTTGAATTATTGGGGTTCCAAAAATGCTCTTCGATGCAGTGAACTAAGAATACCAAATTAAAGGACTTATATTTGTAATTTATTTTCAAACAAACCGTATGTTTGCAATTGTTAGTGATAAACTAGTCTGCAAAACCTACACTTCTAAATTACCCGCTTTTTACTGCGCTTGAAACATCAACGTAAGACACCTCATCTCATCTGCCTATCCTTCGAATATAGCCTTTGTGAAGGATAAACTCAGCTCTGTTTATGTTGATCCACCATTGATAAAGATGGCTGTACACGACCTCTTATGCCATATGTATCGTTGGTGATCAACTGATCACTTCGCGGGCCGTCATATTAACTCAGTTGTTTCACGATCTCTTGCGATTGGCTACTATTTATGTTCCGATTTGTCGTTCTGAATGACACAATATCGCACCAATTTAATGGTATTATACTAACACTTAAACTCCATTGTTAATAGTCCTTTACCTTTGATTGTATAGATATAGCCCCCATGTGAATAGTATGTTGTTAAATCGTAAGAAGATGGCGGCCTCCATCTGTGGTAGGTATTATTTGTGGATCTCTCCCTCTTTCTTTCATTCGTTCTTTATTTATTTATTTCTCTCATTGACCGAATTTAAGCCCTTTGGAGGTAAACTTTAATTGCAAATTAACGTCTTACTTCCACCTTTCATAATACATAGTTCCGATTGCAGAACTCCACGCAAGCTTCTTTAAATGCCCTATAGTAAGACTGGCAAAAATGCCTTCAATCCCCGGTCCCAGGAACAGTCAATTTGTATGACTACCTAGCAGCATCTGCTACACAAATGAAGGGAAGCTACGGGGCGATCCCATATACATATCTTGCAAATCACCTTTTCGTCGCCCCTGCCCTAAAGAAATGAGTGATATATATACATATATATTGTATAATTCGGATGCTGTATATAACTAAGGCCAAATTGCTTACTAATACATCATTTCTAGCAAGCGTCTATTGTGAAAAACCTAAGACGTACAGAAGAACAATTTTTCATTTTTCTTGTATAATATCGTAAATGTGCACGTAATGTTATATTCTAGGTTAAGTCATAACATTTTGGTTCTTGCGTTCTAGCACTTATTTGATATTTTAAGAAATGCTCCTAAAAGGTAAATTTTTTAGCACACTCCCCACGTTAATTGCTCTTAAATCTCTGTTAATTTCAAGCAAATTACGTCAATAAATATTCACTTAACGTTTATTTGTTGTTTACTTGAAATTTACCAACATAGCCGATTCGCTCATTACATACATCAGCGTGCAGTTTGCATTTGCAAGCCTACCTAAAATTGTCGGATTTTACCATTAGATTGTGTTATGGGAGTTTTCTAGGTCTATCAGATTCTCCAAGGTTTTATTTGCTTTAACTTGTAACTTTTTATTGTTTTAATTTGTGAAAATTGTGTCCAGGCAACTCTGGTATTTTTGGGAGATTTAGAATTTACCCGATTAAAAGTTTAAATCTGTCGCAATAAATTTATAATAAAATGTGTAGTTATGTCCTACAGTCCAGGCAGTTGAGACAGTTAAAAACATATCCATATGAGAAAACGAAAACGAAACCCCGTCTCTCTCATGATAAACCTTTACACCATATAACGGCTTTTTCTAATAGGAGTTTCCACATCTTCGCTGGATTTCATGATGATCGTATTACATTTCTAATGGCTATAAAAGTAAATAAAACGGGCCTATTTCTTTCCCCCTGCACTTTGCAATCAATGACAGCTTAATATCCATTTTTCGATAGTTTTGTTCAAATTCTTATATATAAAATGCCAACTCCGTACGTGCATAGTGCACTTATGCATATAAAAGTTGAAAATTTGTGGGAAACATCGATTTCAATCAACTTTGAAATGCATTCACAAATTTTCTTCAAACTCTTGTAAGGGATCACATACACGCAATATCCGGTAGATAGATAGATATAGATAGATAGATAGATATAGATAGATAGATATAGATAGATATAGATAGAGAGATAGAGAGACAGACAGATAGATAGATAAGATAAGATAAGATTAGATAGATAGATAATCAGATACAGATGTTATATTTATCATAAATAGAGTACAATAGGAGAGAAAATGCAACTGGAAGCAAATAACAGGAAAGAACAGCTAAATGTAAATAGATTGTAAATAGGATAAACATTAATATCACAAGAAATGTGCAGAATATTATAAATAACTTATATGCACTGCAAAACAGCTAAGTTTATTAATGCGTTGTGTAAACTTTAGTAGAAACGAGTGCTAGAACCAGCCAAATTAGTTACCAACCTTTGTAACCCAGGGATTTGAAAAACGGCAGGCATAGTGAGAGAAGGCAGCTATTAGAAAGAGATAACCAAAGACGCAGTTGTTGGAAATATCAGGCTAGGTACAGGCAGTTGGCTCAGTGAGCTACGCTTATAAAAAGTGCACAATTTATTTCTCATATGTCTCGACCAACGCCATTGTCACTGCCAATCAAAGGGCATGTTACATATACCGACGCGAAAAGTAGCGTCATGTTAAGACGGTATAAAAACCAGGTACGTGCTCCGAAATTCACTCATTGCGTGTGACTTGAGATGGTTACTCCCTTAAGGGAGATTAAGATATGATAATACTTGATTCGGAGAAATGTGTTGTTAGCCACGTTGCTACTAAACAGGTTATTCAGTAACTCATTACAATTATTCTTCGTTAATAAAATACAGTTAAAACTTGAAACCCGTGGTCACCCACACAAACCCTGAGTTAGGACGGACGGAAGGGCGGACGGGGGACAAAGAGACGCTAATAAGCAGAGATAGGAATTCTTAAGCAGTGGCTTCAAGTTATCTACTCAAACCATATTCAATATAAACAACGTAAATAACAGCGGCCAAGGGTCACTGACGGCAGATAAACGCGGTCTTGTGAGTGCTGTCTGCAAACGCCAACAAACTGTGCGAGGAATGCGGGTTGGTGTGTTAACTGCGACGTCACTGCGTGAAGTCCAGTAACAGTTCCACTTCATTTCCTTTCACCTGACTTTGATATTTAAAAATCCATATGCCTGCTAATAACTGTTTCACAACAGTACGTATCAATAAGAAACGCATGTTATGAAGGGTACAGAATGTCGTGTAAAGTCTCATATTAATTGGAAATGAGATGAAAACAGATATGTTATACTTCTCTACCGGTTACCATTTCATAGTCCTTCCAACAGAGAGAGAGAGATTGTTTTTCTCTGCAACTCTAATCACTATAAATATTTGCAAATAAGCTGTGTTATTTTGTAGGAATAATATTGTCGCAGTAATCTGTTCGTGTTATCTTATTTGCTGAGCGCCTGTTATTGTTTTATTACTTTTTTAAAACTTGGGTTCTTTGTCCTCCGGCTAGCTATTATTACTCAGTCGAGCAAATATCTCTGAGCAGGGCGTGTAAACGGAAAGGAGTTGTTACTAAAAGATAACACTGATAAAAGAATTTGTTTTTACACTTTTATTGCCGTCACACTTAATTAATTTCACAAATTTAATCTTGATACACGCCTGACTGAAACAGTTATATTTCCGAATGTAATTACTGTCGTGTTGGTTGCTGCGTACTTCACATTTTGTAACTAACTTTACGACGCGAGAGATTCTTCCAAACTGTATGACGTGCACTTCACAAGAGATTCTTCAAGACTGAGCGACGTGACCTTGTGAATGACTTTTCAAGACTGCGCGACGTGTACCTCGCGAATGATCCCTTAGAACTGCGTGAAACATGCTTATGGCTCGAGAATATATAATCCTTCTCCCCGAAATGCCTAAACATTATAATAGAGCTACTATTGGTTAGCAAATCGCGCCAACATTAGCGTCTGTTTTGTCATCCAATCACAATTACAAACACATATGCTCTAGGGAAGATATTCCCTCCATTTCTAAAGAAAGGCACGCTACCCTGACGTCATTTGTTGTCTCTTCTTAGTGATAAACACCTTACCCCCTCGCTTCATTATTGCTACCCACTCTATTGTCAGTTTTAGTGAGGCCGTGTAAACTTATTTCCTAACAATGCTTATGGCTAACAAACATCTAAAATCATTGTCATACAATAATGTTAGTTTACACTACAATCACTCTGGCATGCACTGTGTTGTGATATAAAATACGGCCTCAATATTCATTTGTTTAAAACTGTCTATATATTGCATGTTCGCTACAAACTCATGAGGATCGAAGATGATTGATTTTTAAATGTTTAGTTATGCTTATAACCCTTGTAATTTTGCTCTTCCTTCAATTAATAATTTTACTATCAATTACATTTCTTTTAGGATTGACCAAGTCTCGCTTGCTACTAGAATCATAAAAGTAGTTTTTATTTCCTTCTTCATCATTCTCCTATTCTGTAACTTAGACAAAGACAATATCGAAAATAAATGCTCGAACAATCTGTAAAATTTAAAACCATAAGCATAAAATTTATACACTGAAATACATTGAAAATCCTCGGAACCAATAAACATTATAAATGAGAAGCTTCTGTACATAAACCAGTTTCCAGAATTCTTTAAAGTGATAAATAATTTCTGTTTTGAGTGTAGGTGTAAAGTGTTTGAGCAGGTATATGGTTTGGACCCTACTCTTTAAAATATTTTAATTAATTTGCCAAATTTTCATAAAGGGATCCTTATAAAGATTCGGTCCCCAACATTCAAAGTATCAAAATACCTCTACTACTACAAATCAATCAAGATTTAGAGGTTTGTTAAACTTAAAACATTCGAGTTATTGTTATATTGTTTAATCAATTTTCACTTATGTTTTTTTTAAAGTTTTTATTGCATATCTGTTTTGCATCCATTTATTCCTAGTATTCAATCCATACCTTTTACTTTCTTCATATAGTATAAGTGTTTTTTAAATATTTATTAATTATTTGTCTCCACATGAGATAATACATTCGACATTCTGAGGACTGAAATCCAGCACGTTTCTCAATGTTCCGCCGTTTGACCTCAAATGAAGCCTTCTTTTTGAAGCAATCTGTTAGAAGCAGGTATGTAAGCTCAATAGCACTGATAATGACAAGATACTTACACCCTCTACTGGAAAGTCATGTTTTGTTCAGAACTGGACTATCACTTGTTCCCACTACTAAAAATAACCACCTAATAATGTTTAAGAGTTGGCTCCGTGCCACGAAAGCCACCACAGGTACTCATTCCCTGGTTAGAAAACCAGAGATGATTGCTACTGCTACGGTTTGCTGTGATATTTATATAAGTATACTCAGTAATATTAGTCCCGGATGAGCCAATTGGATTAACGATAATCCTGCCGCTAGGGGCGCTAGTGTCGCTAGTGTCGCTGCGTGCGACGGCGGCGGCAAGTTTGAAAAGCGCCCTGAGCGGAAGGATTATCGTTATTGCAATTGGTTCATCCGGGACGAGTTAAAAGAATTGAGGATTAGGGAAAGATGGAGGAAAAACAGGAAGTGACGTGGAGTGTTTTGATTGGTAAAAATAAGACGAAATGTGCTTGGTTCGTTAATTCGGGTGGAAGAAGAAGGACGATAAAAGAGTATGGAGGACACGTGATGGAGCGGAGCGGTGTGGCGAGGTGTTGTGTGTGCGGAGGTTGGGACTGAAAGAGGGAAAAGATGGCAAACGAGGGATAAAAAGTATAACAGAAAGTGCCGTGTGAAGTTGTGATTGGTGGGAATAAGAAGTGATGTTATTGGTGGAAAGGAACAAATGAAAGTTGTTGATTGGTAAGAATAAGAGAGATTATGATTGGTGGAAAGAAAAAGGTGTGGGAGTGGGGTATGTTGGAGGTGATGGGTTCATCCGGGACGAGTTAAAAGAATTGAGGATTAGGGAAAGATGAAGGAAAAACAGGAAGTTACGTGGAGGGTTTTGATTGGTAAAAATAAGATGAAATGTGATTGTTTGGTTAATTTGGGTGGAAGATGAAGGAAGGAAGATGACAGAGTATGGAGGACACGTGATGGAGAGGAGCTGGGTGGCGAGGTGTTGTGTGTGCGGAGGTCGGGACTGAAAGAGGGAAAAGATGGCGAGCGAGGGATAAAAAGTATAACAGAAAGTGACGTGTGAAGTTGTGATTGGTGGGAATAAGAAGTGGTGTTATTGGTGGAAAAAACAAATGAAAGTTGTTGATTGGTAAGAATAAGAGAGATTATGATTGGTGGAAAGAAAAAGGTGTGGGAGTGGGGTATGTTGGAGGTAATGGGAAAGGTAAGTTTTGCTAGCAACAAGATTTGCAAAAGCCTGTCGAGAACTCATCAGCAATTTTTGAACGTTGGATGGTGGTTTTCTTGAGTGGATAGAGAGATGGGGCGATATGAGATGCGGTGGTGAAAATGGGAACTAAACAAGATGGTTGAGACAAGAGGTTTAAGGACGAGGAAATTTCGAGGTTAGTGGTGAACATGGCGGTTGCAAGAGGTGGGGGCAAGGAGACGCGGTGGTGAGAATGGGAACTAAAAGAAGATGGCGGTAGCAAGAGCTTAGAAGAGCAGATTTTGAGGTTAAAATAGTGGGAACTAAAAATGGCGGAGGGTAGGCGACAAGGAGATGCGGTGAGAACTAAACAAGATGGCGGACGCAAGAGGAGGGTAAGGAGATTTGAGGTTACAGTACCCAAACACGAAAGGATATATTCCTACGCCAAGCAGGCTCGAAAAATAATTATGCGTGTGGTACTTACCTGTTACTGGTGTTGATGCGTCACCAAAAGCGCAGCAGCTTCACGCGACGCGAAAAAAATAAAAGCAAACTGTTTTTGAAAATGCTTAACCAGCTTTAAGATCAACCAACATCACTACGCACTGATATACCTAGGTTTTTAAAGCGGTACCGACGCCCTTTGCACAGACGTAATTTAACTATACCAAAAACCTGGTACTGGACCATCGTAATGGTCGCTAGCGTACGTAGGAGCAGGGTTCTCATAGCCGGTCGAAAGCGGTCAAAAAAGTGTACGACGTAGGTGTTCACAGTAGCTGCTGTCGAGTCAACCGTCGAGGTGTGAATGAACGAGATCTGTTCTTGCCGGATATCTGGTTCGGAGATGAGAGGCGCGGTGGTAAAAATGGGAACTAAATAAGATGGCGGAGGTATGAAGTTGAGGTTAAAATATGAGGTAAACGTGGAGAGCTTAAACTAAGATGGCGGTGGCGTGGTGGTGAAAATGGGAACTAAACAAGATGGCGGAGGCAAGAAGTGGAGGGATGAAGAGGTTTGACGTTAGGGTCAACATGCGAAAGATGTCGAACGCAACAGATGGTGACGAGGAGATAGAATTGAGGATTAGGGAAAGATGAAGGAAAAACAGGAAGTGACGTGGAGTGTTTTGATTGGTAAAAATAAGACGAAATGTGATTGGCTCGTTAATTGGGGTGGAAGATGAAGGAAGGAAGTTAAAAGAGTATGGAGGACACGTGATGGAGAGGAGCGGAGCGGTGAGGTGTTGTCTGTGCGGAGGTTGGGACTGAAAGAGGGAAAAGATGGAGAACGAGGGATAAAAAGTATAACAGAAAGTGACGTGTGAAGTTGTGATTGGTGGGAATAAGAAGTGATGTTATTGGTGGAAAGGAGCAAATGAAAGTTGTTGATTCGTAGGAATAAGAGAGATTATGATTGGTGGAAAGAAAAAGGTGTGGGAGTGGGGTATGTTGGAGGTGATGGAAAAGGTAAGTTTTGCTACCAACAAGATTTGCAAAAGCCTCTCCAGAACTCATCAGCAATTTTAAATAACTAGTGTTTCGGGGTTTTCTCTGGTTGGTAGACGAATGCAAGCTGTTTCTGCTTTTTCATAGGTTTTCCCTGGTTGGTAGGCGTTTGCTGTAGTGGTTGACAAAGCGCTTTCTAATTTTCGAGGTTTTTCAGGTTTTTCGTGGTTGTTCCTGCCCGGTAGGCAAATGATGAAGTTTTGCCTTGGCGGCGCACGGATACTAGGCACATACTCGCACACACAACACACATACATTCGCTCACAAACTCTTTTCATTTTTCGGGCTTTTAAAAAATTAAATAGGCACACACACACACACTATAATAGTAGCGTATAAAAAAATTTAACAAACTCAATCCACACAATCACAAAACTGAAAATGTATATATATTTTAACACAAAAGTGTGCAGTGCAAAGAAAATAAAAATTAAATAGGCACACACACATTTAATAGTAACGATACCGCTTGATAAGGCATAAATTGTACGTTGTTTGTTAGGGCAATGCATGTTGAACGTAGATGTACTGGAAAGTGCATGTTGAAAGTTAGCACACAGGCAAGCTGGGTCGCGCTGTGTCAGCATGGTTCCCACGGCCAGGTTTCATGCTAGCGCGCAGATTGCACGAAGTGTACAGCAGGTGCTTCCCGTATGATGGCCAAACACAGACAAAGCTGTGATAGCTTGTCGGCTTATTTCATGTTCATATTCCTTTTTTAGAGGTATTGTTTATTTGTTTTTGATGGCAATACGTTTTTGGCATAAGTTTCTTGCACTAATTTTATATAACGGATTGCGAAAATGGAAGTTCTTTTATTAGTTGCTTTAAATCCTTGTCATTTCATTTACTGTGGTTTGGCGTAGTTACATTTATGCCTTCCAAGAAACACTAAACTAGCCGTATCTTTAAATCAGATTTCGACAAAGAAATTAACGTTCATAGTGAGAATAGAGGGAATTACTTTCGGTGAAAAATACCATAGTTATCACATGTATAATCATCAAATTTGTGACAACAACGCTAAGTTTCGAGCTAGCTATACTCACTTTTCTTGCAATTTTAAAACGATTAAGGAACTATATAAGTTTAAACCAATATTAAGAAATTTCTCGTAATCCCAGAATTTATTAATCATAGCTGTAATATTTTTCACAACTGCATGTAATAATATTGATTTAGGGGCTTTTAGTAATTTGCTATTTGTTCTAAAACCTTTTATATTGTTAAGCTGGACAACTGTGGACCTGTGCATCCTATAAACATTGACATACACATTAGTATAAACTTCCCTACAGTGTTTTATATACAATTTTACAAGTTGTTTTAAGAAATTGTTAAATTTGGGTACCGAAAAAAATAAAGATACGGTTTTCCAAAGATTTCGAAAGAACTAAGTTGCTGTATCAAAATTTCCTTGTTACAAATTGTGCATTTATTTCTTAAGCAAACCAGGAATACAGATTTTTTATAAATTTAGCGTGCACCGATCTATATTTTCAACTTTTACGCCTACGTTTCTCGTCAATAAACACCATTGCTGAAGAGGTTATTTCTACTCTCTCTACCACGTAAATAGTAGGTAGCGGAGGTATGCATTGCATCCAAATATTCAATATTGAAATTTCACTGGAAAACTAAATACTTGTTTTGAGGTCCCCTGAATAAAAAACATTTTTAGAAAATTCTGCGTGTGTGTGTGTCTGTGGGTATGTGTCAGAGCAGCATAACTCACAAATGAAAAGTCGGATAAATACTAAACTTGGTATTTAGGTTGAGTACCTTCGAAAGATACAACACAGAGATTTTCAAGAAAGTCCCTCCACCCCAAACTACCCTTTACATGAACTATTTTCGGAAATGTTTTATTTTCTAAAACTGTCTGTGACGATTTTAATTACAACACCATATATTAAAGACATTTATATGAAAAATAAAATGTATATCTTCAATTTTGTGGAAATAGCCTGTGAAGACCTCTTGATTCGGAAGAAATTTTCTATGATCTTGTATAACTGCTAAGGATTGAGGAATACATACAATACAAAAAATTTAGATCTCTTTAAAAACACACAATTTATTTCAAATAACTTTTTTGTGACGTCAGTCATTTCCGAGACATCTGTTATAAATGGTTCGAATTGTTCAATGCTTAGCCATTCTTTTAAAGTCATATCGCTTTTCAGTTCTTGCTCGCCATGTTGATGGAAAGAATTTAGAATTTTAAGGCCAGTGTATAGCGTCCCTTTGTATGTATAACGGATGTGTAATGCAGCTATTTCCCGAAAAGTTTATCTGGATTAAAATTAAGTGGATATGAAAATAAACTTTCGTACTCACCTATAAGAGATAGAGGGTAGAGGACATACGAATGTAACAATTCAGAATTTTTTATTCTGCAGTTGGTGTTACTTCTTAGAAAGGAAGTATCTGTTGATTCTATTTAATTGTTACATTTTACATAACACGTATGCACAGCACAACACGAAAACACTACACACGACACTGATAGTTTTAAATATTTGACACCGTTGTTGAAGTTGGGGCAGGGTACTGTTTTTAACTCCACACGCACTTAATAAAACACATAACCATGCGGAAATACCGTGAATACCGCAGTACGTGAATGACCGTGTGCTGATAGAGCAGTCGATGTGTGTTTCAAAATGGCAGCCACGGTTAAAGAACTGCCAACTGCGCGATAACGTGAAAAGGCCGTGGGAACGGAAGCTGTCAAAGCAGCGGCGTTTAAAGAGTTGCGAACGGATGCTCGTCAGCGAGAAAATGTTTTAAATGCGGTTTTATGGTCGATGGTAGGGAAAAGTGCAGCGGTGGATGGATGGATGGTGTGACCGGAAATGTCTGCGATTACAACTTGGCAAGCTGTGGCGAAATAAGGCGTCAGGATTTTTAATGAGGCATTTAACTCGACGCGCATGCTGAAACTGCGGTTGAGGTAAGCGAACTTATAAAAACCCAGTGCCTAGAGCAGCCGGCCGTAGTGAGAAACGGGAGCGATAGTGGATTTTGCTATAAAAATCGTGCTATTTGACGTGATATATATGTTTTAGAGCAATACGCGCACATGTGAGAGTGTCTTCATCGATCGGTATTGACCATCGCCCTAGTGATAGCAGAACATACGCCGCAGCAGTTGTTCCCAGAGTGTTAAAGCCGATAAAAATAGTTTAAAATAAAAACAAAATAGCAGCAGCACTTTGCAGGGAAAGAGCGATCGGTGCATTCGGACGATAAGATGGAGCCGCAACCCGGGGGAAGTCGCGATGGCACCTTGCAGCCTACGTTCGAAATTATAGGGCACAAGCAGAGAACGCTGCCAAGGCTTTTTTCCGGCTTTACAGAGTCGCAAATTACCGTAAACCCGGTCCCCAGAGATGTTAACCCGGAGCAATGGGTATCGCATTTGTTTAACGATATTCTAAACTTTGCGAAAGAGAACCTGTTAGAAAACGAACCCGGATATTTAGGCATATCCATAACAGACGAAAAGGAGGCGTCTAAAGCCTTCAATACGAGCGTGAGGCGCGTAGAGCAATTGAATGCGGATGTCATTGTTGGAAGCATCGAAAAAGTAATGCAAAGTAACCAACAAGCGGGCCTCTTCATGTAACGTTTGTGTGGACCAAGGAGGTCTCGGGTTCGTGCCACCAACCTTGCGATGCCTGTAGGGACAATAAAGGCATTGTCGAAATAGCCAACAAAGACAACTAGTGTTTAGCAAGAGCCATTGTTGTAGTTAAAGCCAAAGTGGATCGCGACGTCAACTATAAAACGATGACGCGCTCCGACTATCTGCAAAAACCGAAGGCCGTAGCCTTGCGTGCGAGCATCGGTCAAGGCCACGACAGCTGCACGATAGATGACGTCAGACGCTTTGACGCTGCGTTAAAGGGCTACGCTGTGACGGTGTTTGGCGATCATACGGGGAAGCACGTGCTGTACGCGTCGGATAAGAAATGCGATAAATACATCGACCTCATGCTCCACGCCGGGCACTTTAATGCTATCGTGAACTTTCACAAGTGCTTTAAATGCAAACGGTATTGCCGCCAGTGTCATCATCCCTCGGCACACAAAAAAGAATTTCATAGGTGCGACGCCAGGTGTGCTAAATGCCATCAGCAGTGCGATGCACGATTTGACGCCTACATACGCTGCGCCGAGTGCAACAGAGATTTTAAGGGACCGACATGCTTTGCAAACCACGCAAAGAAAGGCGTTTTTTACCCAAAGGCGCTGTCGGTGTGCGATGTAGAAAAGGTGTGCACGTCTTGCAATAAGCTGGTGAATGCGAGGCACAGAAAAACCGCGCACCAGTGCGGGGAAAAGTACTGCAATCATTGCAAGGCACACGTGAATTCTAGCCACATGTGCTATATGCAGCCGTATGCCACAAAAGACAAAAGAAACCGCTACGTGTTTATGTTTATCGACTTTGAATGCACGCAAAACATTCCATATACCGGCAAAAAGGACACATACGAGCATGTACCTAACTTGTGCGTGTTGTACCAAGCCTGTTCGCTGTGCATCGACGAACGCCACAAGACGGCATACTGTACCGAATGCGGTTGCAAAGAATGGGTGTTTATGGACGAGCCCGTGAAGCAGCTTTTCGAACACATCGCGCAGGCGAGGTTCGAAGCCTGGGACGTCTACGTCGTGGCGCATAACCTCAGAACTTACGACGGGCAGTTTTTATTAAAGTACATGGTGGTGCACTTAGACTGGGTGCCGGAGCTCATCATGAACGGGAGCAAGATCCATAGGATGAGGTACGGTGACGTCACATTTCTAGACTCGCTCAACTTCATACCCATGCCACTCTCCCGCTTTTCCAACACCTTCGGATTGAAGGAATGCAAAGGTTATTTCCCGTACCTGTTTAACACGAAGGAAAACGAGCAGTACGTGGGTTCGATTCCCGACAAAAGGCATTATTGTCCGGAGGGCATGTCGGCGGAGGGTCGGAAAGCCTTCGAGCAGTGGCACGAAGAAAAGGCGTCCTCCGGGTACGTCTTCGACATGAGGGCGGAAATGGTGACGTATTGCAAGATGGACGTATTTCTACTCAGTCAGGGAGTTTCCATATTCAGAAGGGAATTCTTGGACGAGAACGGAATAGACCCGTTCAGAGAATGCGTCACCATCGCGCAGGCGTGCATGTGCGTGTATAGAAAGCGCTTCATGCCGCTTAAAAAAATTGCGCTCTTGCCAGCGGGCGGGTATCGACTAGCGGACCGGCAGTCTCGCGCCGCATGCATATGGCTAACTTGGCTAGAGATGCAAAACCGCATCGTCATCCAGCACGCCATGCGAGGACGCGAAGTTAAAATCGTGGGGCACAAGGTGGACGGGTACAGAGAGGCTGAAAAAACCGCGTACTTCTTCCACGGCGGCTTTTACCACGGCTGCAGGCGGTGCTTTCACAATCGCCATGCGGCGATATACAACTCGGGACACGAAACCATGACCTCCAGGTTAGAGAGCACCGAGAAGGTCACGGCCAAGATCAAGGCCGCCGGCTACGCCGTGGAGGAAATGTGGGAGTGCGAGTTTAACGCCGCGATGAAGGCCAACCAGGACCTGGCGCGCCACGCAAGGGACTTTCCGGTACCCGAACCCCTGAACCCCAGAGACGCCTTCTACGGAGGTCGCACCAAATGCACCAAGACGTACTGCGAGGCAAAGGGGGATAGCAAGATCTACTACTACGACGTATGCAGTCTGTACCCGTACGTGAACAAGACGAAACCCTACCCCGCGGGCCACCCCAAGATCCACGTGGATCGATTCCCGCGCTTGGAAGACGTGGGGGGCGGGTTGGTGAAGTGCGAGGTTCTACCGCCGCAATACCTGTACCACCCGGTGCTACCGGCGCGCATCGGCGGCAAGCTCATGTTCCCGCTATGCCGCGCTTTTGCGGAGGCGGAGAACCAAGACGAGTGCCACCACGGAGAGCGCGAGAGGGCGTTGTCGGGTACCTGGGTGATCGACGAGATGAAGGTCCCCTGCAGGAGGGGTACCGCCTGCTGCGGGTCCACGAGATCTGGGAGTACGACGTGGTGCGACACGAACCGACCACCGGAGCCAAGGGTCTCTTCGAGGACTACGTGAATCAGTTCTTGAAGATCAAGACCGAAGCCTCCGGCTGGCCGTCGGAATGCGACGACCCTGCCGCAAAGCAGCAGTACGTGGAGCAATTCTTCGAGCACGAAGGCGTCGCCCTGGATCCCCAGGCCGTCGCCACCAACCCCGGCAGGCGGGAGCTGGCCAAGCTGATGCTCAACAGCTTCTGGGGCAAACTGGGGCAGAGGGACAACCTCCCCACGTGCGAGCTGGTGGACCGGTACGACCGCCTCCTGGAGCTGCTCAACGACCCGGGCGTGGAAGTGCAGACCTACGTGCCCGTCACCGACCGGATCATGTACGCAGTGTGGAGGTACTGCGAGCAGTGCCGCAAGGTCAACCCCGCCGCCAACACCGTGCTGGCGGCCTACACCATGGCTCACGCGCGCCTGGTGCTCTACTCCTACCTCAAGAGGCTGGGAGAACGGGTCTGCTACTTCGACACCGATTCCGTCGTCGTCGCCGCCGCCGCTCCGGGTGACTGGACGCCGTCCGTTGGACGCCTCCTGGGGGACATGACGGACGAGCTGGAGAAGTACGGGAAGGGCTCTTACATCGCCCGTTTCGCCTCCACGGGGCCCAAGATCTACTGCATGGAGATCGTTTGCCCCGAGACGGGCAAGACCTTCTCGGTGTGCAAGGTGAAGGGGATCACGCTCAATTCGGGCAACCTGCAGCTGGTGAACGCCGAGGTAATTCGCGACACGGTGCTGAGGGACAACGACCGTGCGATGAAGCTGGCGGGCACGGAGATTTTGCGGAAACCGTCTTGGACGGTCGTCACCGAACCCAGCTCGAAGACGTTTAGGATGGTGGTAAACAAGCGCGTTCCCGCCGGCAATCACGATTCCTATCCCTACGGGTTCAAGAGGAACGCATAAATGAGACGTCTAGAGCCGCGCCAAAGTCATTTCGAAACGGGCGCTCCTGAGGAAACGATGCCCGGTCCCCAGGACCTGGGGCGATTCGAGTTTCCCAGCACCATGCTGGTGGTGGGGCCGTCGCGCTGCGGGAAGTCGACCTTCGTGAAAAACCTGTTACGCCACGCGCACCGGATGTTCGAAAAGCGCCCCAGGAGGGTTCTGTGGTGCCACCCGCCGGAGTATTCGCCGAGACTCGAACCCTCGGCTCTGCGTTGCGAGACCCACGCGGGCATACCCGAACTTGCTTCGGTGGGCGAGAACGACCTCGTCGTCCTCGACGATCTGATGCTGGAGGGGGGCGGGAAGGACGTGTCCAATTTTTTCACCAGAGACTCCCATCACAAGCGCTTCGGCATCGTCTACATCCTGCAGAACGTGTTTCCGCAGGGTCAGAAATATCGCAACATCTCTCTGAATGCAAACTACGTCGTGGTCTTCAAGAACAACCGGGACAAGATGCAGATCGAGAGACTGTGCCAGCAGATCGTAACCAGGAACTCTAGGTTTCTCTTGGAGGCCTTCGAGAAGGCCACCGAACGCCCTCACGGGTATCTCTGTTGGATTGCACTCAGTACACGCCCGCCCAATACAGGTATCGAACCGGCGTGCTGCCGGGGAAAAACCTCTCTTATTTCGTACCCAACTGAGACCGCCGAGAGGACTCGGGTTCGTTTCGTTCTATATTATCACGGTAGGGTCTTACCCAACTGAGGCCATTGATTTTAAATAAAAAGTACCGCTTTGGGAACGAACGTCATTATCGCGCAAGCATGGCTAGAGGTAGGTTAAGGCTTGCGACGCTGACCAGTCCTCGCATAGCGAGACAGCACGGTAATTTGACGGCTCTGGCCAAGGCGAAGGCCCCTGTGCGCAAAAAGTTGTTAAAAAATGCCGATGGCGATCTGATCAAGGCCATTAGCGAATGTATGCTCAACGTGTGCAGTGGTCACGTGCAACTTCCCGCAAAGTGCTAGGGTCGCCTAAAGAAGCACAAGGCTTCTTGGAGGAAGTTGACGGATAAACGGGTTCCTCTGAAGAAGAAGAAGAGCATCTTGGTTCAAAAAGGAGGTTTTTTGCCGGCATTTCTCCTACCCGTCTTGGCTTCGCTTGGCGGTGCGCTAGTGTGGAAATTAACAGGATGAAGTACGGCAAGCAGATCCTGGTTGCACCGCAACCGAAGACCGTTGATAAGCTTCATGCTATAGACCGCACCATATCCAGATTGGCTAAAGAAATTCAGAACCTGCAGAGCGCAAAGCTCTCTGCCGACGAAAAGTGGCGGCTCGTAAAACATAAATTGGACAACTACCTCGATCTCGTGGCACAAGTCAGAAAGTCCTTCCTCGGCGACGACGACGACGACGATTACGAAGAGGTGCACGAACGCGTGCCGGTGAAGCAGGAGGTCGAACCCCGAACCATAAAGGCCAACCTCCTCTCGCCTCGCAAAAAGAAGGGGACAAACCCTGCCACTCCGAAAAAGAAATCGAAATCGCCTTCCGCGTCGTACCATTTTCGCAAGCGCGTCTGGCAACCCCTGTACAAGTAAAGCATGAAGGAATGGAAGGCGCTAAGGCGATACTATGCTAAACCGCAACACTATGCCGGTTTGGGTACGGTCAAGCTACTTCGAAAGGCCACGGGTGCGTCTAAGGCGAACATCGAGTCCTTCCTTCAAACCCAGGACAGTTACACTCTGCACAAACCGGTGAGAAAGCGGTTCCCCACCAGATATTATCACGTGACGAATATGGACGATCTTTGGGAGGCCGATCTAAACGTCATGAACAGCGTGAGGGAAGATAACAAACCTTACGTGTACCTTCTGACCGTTATCGACGTATTTTCCAAATATGCTTGGGCCGTACCCCTGAAATCGAAGCTGGGTACCGAGGTTGCGCAAGCGTTTCGCTCCATATTCTCCCAACGCGTCCCCAGGGTCCTCCAAACGGACAAGGGAACCGAGTTTACCAACAAGAATTATCGCGACTTTCTGAAGAAACACGACGTGAAACATTACACAACCAAACATAACGTTAAAGCCAGCGTCGTGGAGCGCTTCAACCGTACCTTAAAAACCAAGATGTGGAGGTATTTGACGCACAAAAACAGTTACAGATGCCTGGAAGTCCCTCCGGCCTTACTCGAGTCGTACAATCGCTCGCATCACAGGTCCATAAAAATGGCTCCGAAGGACGTGAACAAATCTAACATTTTACGAGTGTACCGCAATCTCTACGGAAATAGGACCCTACCTCGCGCAGGGAAACCCAGATTTTCCGTGGGCGATCACGTGCGCATCTCTAAAGAAAAAATGAAATTCGACAAGGGCTACGAGCAGAATTGGACGGACGAAATATTTCGGATAGCCGAGGTGGTGCGCGGTCGGCCAGTGGTATATAAGTTGAAGGATCTGGCCGGAGAAGCCATAGACGGCACCTTTTACACCGAGGAGCTACAAAAGGTCGCGCTACCTCGGACGTTTAAGATCGAACGCGTTTTACGGACCAAGGGCCGAGGGCGTAACAAGCAGGTCTTGGTAAAGTGGAAGGGGTATCCGGCAAAGTTTAACTCGTGGGTTCTGGCTTCCACCATCGATTCGTCATGATTAAGACCAAACCCTTCTCCATCACTCTCGTGAGCAACGCTTCCATGGAACACTTTACCGACAACACCACGGCCAGATTTTCTAACATCTTGCCCGAGAGAATCGTTCTGAAGGGAGAATGGGAGGTCGCCCTGCAAAAGGTCAGGTATCCGGTGAAATTTTATAACCTTTCGCTAGACGATGCCCGTCTGGTGGGCACCAAGTACACCATGACGCTCCTCCCCACGCATTCCAAATTCAGCCTGCAAATGCCGCAAGGCATCGTGTACAATCCCAAAGACTTGGTGAACCTCGTCAACGCCGTTCTACTCGAACACTTGCACGTGGAAAACCTCTTCCTCTTCGACGAGCGCAAGAAGACGGTGAGCGTGAATGCCGCCGTCGCCCATCCCGAACCACTACCCGGCATTCCGTACGACGGGTTTGTGGAAAATGTCGCGCGCACTGCCGTACCGTACGCGGTCGGCGAATACGAAGCTCTGAACGATGCGCCCCACCAGAGACCCAAGCCGAAACCGAAACCGAAGCCCCCGGCTTCGGGGCAGCAGAAACCCGCGGCGGCTCGTCCCGTCAGACCCAAACCAGACGTTTCAAAATCGGAGGACCCTCCGGGACCTCTACACCGCATCCACAGTTTGCTCTTAACGTCCGCTATGGCAAAAATG
Source organism: Deroplatys truncata (assembly GCA_030765065.1). NCBI lineage: Eukaryota > Metazoa > Arthropoda > Insecta > Mantodea > Mantidae > Deroplatys > Deroplatys truncata. The sequence continues at coordinate 133,261,873 of CM060978.1, forward strand.
TTGGGTTTCGAGCCCTACGTCAACGTCATTCTCGAAAAAGCTGCTAAACACCCCGTAGATCCTTATATGGGGTTTCCTTACGAAATGTTCATCTATTGTAATCTAGTGCCCCCGCAAGTCGTGGACGACACCTTCGCCCAAGTCATAGAGAGCGCGGCCGTGGAATACGAAAGAAGCAACAACACTTACATGAGCGACGAAAAGACGTTTTTTCCCCAAAATTGGGTACCCTTGATTCAGCAAGACTTCAAGACGGTCAACATAGATTTAAGGAACGGTTACGGCGATCTCTTGCCATTCGCCGACGGATTTTCCTCTACTATAGTTCTCGCTTTTCGTCCGAAACAGGCGTAATGGACTGCACGCCGTAACGCGGTACTACCTCAATCAGACCGGCGGCGCGTTCCACCATCGCGATTTCATTCTCTACAGGGGCAAGCGCTACCAAAGAGGCAGCGGTCTCTTTTCAGCCCTCGGAGGACTCTTCAGAAGGTTGCTACCGTTTTTAAAGAGCGGAGCAAAAGCAGTCGGAAAGGAGGCCTTAAAGGCGGGCGCTCACGTTCTGTCCGATGTGACTGTGGCGGGAGCAGCGCCAAAGCAAGCGCTCCAACGGAGGCTCAAGGAGTCCGGATACAATTTAAAGCGAAAAGCCGACGAAAAGCTCGATGCCATGCTCGGTTCCGGCGCCAGGCGCCTCAAGAGAATAAAACCGAGCAAATCCAAAAAGAGCAAGCAGTCCAAGCTGAAACGCGGTAGGCGTAAGGTGCAAGACGTATTTTCGTAATGGCAGACGCGGCCGTCCACATGAGTTCCGAACTGGACCTCTTTACAGAGGTACCGGTTCAGATGAGCATCGAGGAGTCACGGTTCCTATACCTAAACCCTCAAAACACTTTAATGAAAAATGCCCCCATCACCTTTCATTATTCCGGAAATGCGGACGATTACCTAGACTTGACCTACGTCGTACTCGAACTCATGGTGCGCATTGTAGATGACAAAGGAGAGGCCTTAAACGCTGACTCTGGTCAACAACGTCTTAAATTCCCTGTTTCAACAGGTGGAGGTAACCCTCAATAACGTCAACGTCTCCATGCCGCAAGCCGGTTACCCCTATAGAACCTACCTCGAGACGCTTCTCAATTACTCCGAAGATGCCATGAACACCAAACTAGAATCCACCCTCTGGAGAAAGGACACGGCAGGCATCATGGACACTTTTTTCGCCAATGCGGGTTTTCAGTGGCGTCAGGGGTTTACCAAAGGGAGCAACGTCGTACAGCTCATCGGTCCTCTGTCCAACGCTCTTTTTAGACAGGAGAAGCTGCTTTTGAACAACGTTAGCATGACCGTCAAGCTCACTCCCGCCTCTCCCCAGTTTTATCTGTTTTCCGACGTAGATACCTTTAAGGGATACGCCGACATCGTGTCTGCCACGCTGCGCTTAAAATCGGTGCGGCCCTCGCCGACCATAAAACTCGCGCACCAGCCCGTGCTCGCAAAGGGCAACGCAAAGTACCATCTCAAGGACGTCAGCTTTCACGCTCTCAGCATCCCCAAGGAGTCCAGGGCAATGACGTTTAGCGACGTGTGCGTAGGGCAAGTTCCCAGGAGAGTGGTAGTAGCCATGGTCACCGACAAGGCCTATTCCGGCCATTTTAACTCAAATCCGTACAACTTGAAACAATTAATGAACTTCTTTCAGCTCTACGTGAACGGGCAACCCGTTCCCTCCCAACCTCTGCAACCCGACTTTACAAAGGGACACTATTTGCAATGCTTTCAAACCCTGCAGGACGGCCTAGGCATTCATTTCAAGGACGAGGGACACTCCATCTCTAGAGAAACCTACCCGCAAGGGTATACGATAATGGTTTTCGATCTCACTGCAGACATGAGCGCTAACGAGTCTCACATCTCGGGTCAGCGCCACGGAACCGTCTCTATAAGCATCGGTTTTGCCGATAAATTGACAGAACCGGTCATACTTCTGCTGCTAGCGGAAATACATCGCACGGTCGAAATCGACGCCAACCGATCCATTTTGGTATCATGAACACCTTTCAAATTCAACGGTTTCTATCGACATGCCCCTCTACGCGCTCTCACTTTTTAGGCGTCTACCCCTGCGATAAACTACCCGTACTTCACGGCATTCGAACGCCTCCCTTGGCGCTAGTGGCTAACACCGACCCCAGCACCAAATCCGGGCAACACTGGGTTTGCATCTTTGTGGACAAAAACTCGCATGGAGAATATTTTGACAGTTACGGCATAGGACCGCTTTCGCCCCATTTTCTCCGGTTCTTAAATTCGGTCTGCGGGACGCGTTGGTCCACCAACGCCAGATGGCTGCAAGGTTTCAACAGCACCACTTGCGGTCATTACGTCATCGCCTACCTCACCCACCGCTGCTCCGGCTTACCTAAGCATACATTCTTCTCAAAATTTCACGTCAGCAATCACGCGCATAATGATGTCGTCATTCGCAAAACGTTCAAAGACGCATGCCGCGCAAAGTGCTCTGACGCTCAGCAAACTTGTCAACCCTTGAAGGTGAGTACGTGTGTGTGTGTGTGTGTCACTATTCATCACATCTAACCTAATCCATCCTCTTGCACGTGCTTTCAGAAGACGCTCCTGCTCATATAAAAAGCAACGTCACGGTGCCGCTCGCCTCATTCAGAGTGTACCATGCAGCACGCGGATACAGTCATGCTGCCATGCATCACGCCGACCAGGTAGGTCCGCACCTATGTATTAGCTTGCTTTTTTCTATCCCGTTTATCTCTCTATCCCTCACATTATTATTATTGCTTTGTGTGTTCCAGTATAACCGGATGTCAAACCCCGACCACCTCAAAACCCGGGGAAAAAAGGAAACTACCCATCTTCGACCTCCAACAGCATCCCGACAGCCCTGCTCCGCCAGCACAGTTCCAACACAGTGCAGTTGTGGGTCCTCTGGCGGATATCTACTTCCTCAACCCGCAACAAACTAAATTCGTCAGTGTGGGATTCTCCCCCCAGCCGCCGCACCATCTCGTCGTCAACATTGCCAAATGTGGACAGCACAACGCAGTCGTCATGAGTTCCTCGCAGTGGCACAAACTCGTCGAAACCATCCCCATCATTCACAAACGCTTGAATGACCCACAGGGACGTCTACAGCAATTTCAGTTCAGCGACAGCGTCACCATCGTGTTTAAGTTTGTGTTCGGAAAGCTAAAGCTCGTTTTCAAAGACCCGCAAGGCGCATCCGTTACGCTCAACCAACAAGAATGGCACGTGTTGCATGCCCTGCAGCGCATCATTACCGACATCATGTATCACAAAAAGAAGGAAGAGACGGACGTGCAAAATCAAATCATGGCATACCACAAGTACATGCTTCACAACCATGCCTCCAACGTTCCCTTGCATAACATGAATTTCACGCAGTTCACCAAGTACATACGGTGCGCCAATTTTAGAACATTCCTCGAGGTTCATCATTTCCTCAACACCCATTTCGCACTGCGCATCTTACAAAATAGTCCTTAGTGCGCATGTATTTCTACCAGCGTTCCAACCGCACCTCACCCAATCATCTCGCACCCTTCGCTCCCGCATCATGGGTTACAGAAATTACCTGTCGGTGTACTACCATGACAGTAAGGTGTTTAAAAACTACGAGGTGGACGGTCACCCCTATAAAAATACACCTTATGCACTTCGCTTCGTCGACAGCACCTACGACGGAAAATCCGTCTCCGCCAGAGTTCACAGCTGCGAAACCAAAATTCATTTTGTGCTATCTAACATGTGCTTCAACGATATCCAGTTCAAAGCAGATAAAGAAGACGCACAACATCAGTGGTTCCAATTTGTGCCCGCAAAAGGTTTATACATCGTTTTCTACGAACAGCAATACATTTCCACAGACAAAATGCAGCAAATGTTAAACGAAAACCCCATGTGCTACGGCACGTGCTTAGCGGCGCATTTGGGTCGCGAAGCATCCTATATCATACCCGATCACATTCACGGCGTTTGCATGTTCAACACCGTTCAAAACAGAGTTCTCCTCCAAGACGAAAACCGTTAAATCAACGGACACAGTGTTTTTCCTGCGGATGTTGTGCAATAATCGCTAAGTGCTTCCGGCGGATGTAGTGAACCTCCAACGAACGTTTCCCCCACCAGTGCTTCCCCTGATGTGGTAATTCTCCAACCAACTTTTCCCCCACCAGTGCTTCCCCCTGATGTGGTCGTTTGCATGTTCAGCACCGTTCAAAACAGAGTTCTCCTCCAAGACGAAAACCGTTAAATCAACGGACACAGTGTTTTTCCTGGGGATGTTGTGCAATAATCGCTAAGCGCTTCCGGCGGATGTAGTGAACCTCCAACGAACGTTTCCCCCACCAGTGCTTCCCCTGATGTGGTAATTCTCCAACAAACATTTCCCCCACCAGTGCTTCCCCCTGATGTGGTCGTTTGCATGTTCAGCACCGTTCAAAACGGAGTTCTCCTCCAAGACGAAAACCGTTAAATCAACGGACACAGTGTTTTCCTGCGGATGTTGTGCAATAATCGCTAAGCGCTTCCGGCGTATGTAGTTAACCTCCAACGAACGTTTCCCCCACCACTGCTTCCCCCTGATGTGGTGTTTCTCCAACGAACTTTTCCCCCACCAGTGCTTCGCCTGATGTGGTAAATCTCCAACGAACTTTTCCCCCACCAGTGATTTCCTGCTTCCGGCAGTTGGGTTATATTTATGCACGCGCATTCTTTTCCCCTTCATTCGGTGCTAGCCAGCCGTGGGGGAATGCCAGGACCGACGTGTAAAGACTTCCACTGCTCGTTTTGCTTTCACCAAACGTGCAGCTGCGAACTTAGGCACCGTCTCACCCGCCTGTGCACGCAGTGTCAACTCGGTTTCTACGAAGACCTCGATCATCTCAACAAGCAAATTCAACAATTCCTTCGAAGGTACTCCGCTAGAAACACCACATGAACTGCTTCATCGTGCTCTTTCGGTATCTCGATAACGGACGAAGAATCCACCTGCTACTGCCCAGGGAACGCCAAGTGCTGCTGCAGAACGGCATATACATCTTCGAACGTTATCCCCCAAGCGACGTCGACCTTGTGTGGAACCAACTTCCCACAGACGCACAGGTAGTTTGCGCACCTTATCGCAGGTGTAAACAACACTACAACCTTCCTCATCAAACCACTCATATAGACGGTCCTCCCCCGTTTATCAAAAACTGCCATCTGTGCCGTCTTAATGTCACAGCACGCCCTTAAAGAGCTAGAAGAACTTTCCCGCAGCGCCGACACTCTCAGCGTATCTACGCTTGAACAGCACGTACCATATCGTGTCGTCGGCGTCAAAACAATCGACACCGTTCACGGTACAAAGCTCGTCGCCAAACTCGACAACGACACAGAAGTTTTCCTACCAACAAGATTTGCAAAAGCCTCTCCAGAACTCATCAGCAAACTCAACTCTACCTCATTCTGCATCATATACGCAGGCGAGGAAAAACTACGCAGCGGTTTCAAACGTTACATCGTCACGTTCTCCCCATATAGTCCTAAATAATGTCCGACGAAACCTATCCCGTCCCCGTGGGGAACAATCTTAACCTACAACTCATTCTCAACGCAACTTCACCTATCCGTATCCTCTGCATCTCCAACTCCTATTTCCGCAGCAGCAGAGTTGTCACCATCACACTCGACGTCCAAGGGGCTCACGCCGTTCACGTCAAATGCGTACCTACCAAAGTGCACCAGCATCAACAAGACGCACTATGCACCATATACCTCGGCAACAGCAACATTTCTGCTCTAACCAACAAAGTCACATACACAGGATGCTTCTCAACCAGCCATTACAACGAATTTACCATCCCATCTATATACCAACCTTCACCGAGTTCGTCAACGAAAGTTTCTCTCACCTGCTCGTCACCTGCATCACCAAACCTATCCACCAATTTACCGTCGATAGCAGCAGCAGCGATGACAAGGACTCAAAGTGCACCACGTACTTTAAAATCATTGTTGTGCGCGAAATCTGTGTGTCCTAGTGCCTCAACAAACTATGAATTTTTATGTGCTTTTTTCTCCTAATATTTCTTATATTGTGCATTTATTGTATTCATATGTTAATCTCCTGTAATCAAATAATCCATTATGTTATTCTCAAACTATGTATTCATATGTTAAGCAAATAATACATCATGTTAATCTAAACTATGTATTCATATCTTTATCCGATGTACTGTATTCAAATTATAAATAAAGAAAACAGTCCCGGATGAGCCAATTGCAATAACGATAATCCTTCCGCTCATGGCGCTTTTCAAACTTGCCGCCGACGTCGCACGCAGCGACACTAGCGACACTAGCGCCCCTAGCGGCAGGATTATCGTTAATCCAATTGGCTCATCCGGGACTAATACTACTATACTCTTAAAGAGTTTAGGAGCGAATGGTTAGTGAGACTTCAGGTTAGTCTCATGGATGCAACCTTGAGAAGAAAATTGTAATAATCAAGTAACTACAGATGTTCTACAAGCAACTAGTTGCATTCTTATAGAAAAGCTACCAACAAATAAGATTCTTTAATAACTTTCCTTTTCAAATTCTGCAGTATACACAAACTATTATAATATATTTAGTTATCTTACGTAGCCTTTTCCAGCTCCATTTATTGTCGGTAGAAACTGGTTTTGAAACCAGATGGCATTTTCTTGATATTTGTTCCCTCATTTAGCTAAAGCGCTGAATATTACTGACCAGAATTTCCATGTAAGCCATGTCAGACATTACCTTGGTTGGAATCAACGCTGATAATCATGAGTAGCAATAGAATACCGGTTTGAGCGCAGAGAGAGATGCCGACAAGCGATAAAGTTCTTTGATCTATGCCGCTAGCCCCGCCCCCTCCCTTTGTGCGCTCACATGCCGCCAGGTCTCGTGTCGTTAGGCCCCACCCCCTCTCGCTTTGTGTGCTCACCTAATGCCGGCAGTATCTGTGCTAACAGGTTCTACCCCCTCCCCCATGCGTTCTACTGTGGCGTCATGACTTGATGGAATTGTTTTCTCGAGTCCTGCCGCCCCTCGGCAAATTAATTAGGTAATGTTCGTCAAACATTTTTTTTATGATTACTAAGGTCTGCAGATTGCAACCTCGAGCAATTAAGTTTTTTGATTAATGAATTGTTGACTGGAGCTTGAGTATAAGTAGTCTGCTCACGGGAACAGTCTGTCATGTAATGAGAACACGCAGCCTTCTTGTATCTGGGGAAATCGCTTGTCCATTAGCTGAACATGTTAGACGCTTTCAACACATTAATAGGCTTTTAAGTTTACATTCCGGATCTGTTTACATACATTAGCGATCAACGACATACTTCCGTCTGGAGGTAACGGTGACACACATTAGCTGGCCCGTTAGACGCTTTCACTCCATTAGCGAACAAGAGCCCGGCATGTAATGAAAAAACCCGTAACCTACTTCTGTCTGATGGTAACGGTGACCTCTATTAGCTGACATCTTTTAGACGCTTTCACCTCATTAGCGAACAATGCCAGTAATTGTTTTCCTAAGTGCTCTACAATCTCTCACCACTTCAGCTTTAGTGGGGGAATTATATAAAAGCAGCATCTTCTCCAATGATTTTCACAGTATCGTAAGAACACTGCGATCTAAGCACTCTGCAAACTTTATTCGTTCAACGTGGAAATTACATCGAACAGCATGTCTGGTAAGTTGTATCACCAATTCATCTTCATTAAAAAGTTAACTTATTACTTAGTACATTTAACTTTTATTTGCGTTCTTGTTTTTAATGACGGCTCTTTATTAGTAAATAGCTGAGCATTCTAAAAGTTAATAGCTAGACAGTTGAATTTTTTCTGAAATGTGAACAGTTTAGTTAAGTATTCATTTTAGACAAGCTTATTCTACATTTAATAGCTAACTGCGCGAATTCTCAAAAAATGTGAACAATTTAGTTAAGTATTCATCTTGTTGAGTAATTATTATTCCAGATATTTAAATACAGGGTTTCACAGAGTGAATTATATTCCTTTCTAGACAAAATACAATTACTTGATTACCCTACGATTCGAATAAATAATGTTCTGTATAAATATTCTTCCGAGGGTAAGCGGCGGTATTCGATCCGGGGACTTCATGTTTGCATGCATTGATCGAACATTCATCAGTTAATGTTTCATTCCTCTTGTGCATTTTATTTAGTAAAAACTTCCAGTCTGTTTCCATCACATTAAAAATTAACGTTTTTGCTTTAGAATATTACAAAAAGTCTGTTGCGCGAATCATTCACTCTAACAAAGTAAATGTTTACATTATATTAAAACATTTAAATCGGAAAATATAGTACTTAATGAACTTCATTAGTGAATCAGAACCTCAATTATATTTACACATATTATCATTTTTATTATTATATTATACAGAAAAAGTTAATAATTTTGTAACTTTCAAATAAATGAAATTTAGTTATGCAACACATTCTCTAATAAAGAATATGTTTTTTCTCTTCCTAATGCAGAAAGTTTGACATCTCAACTTAACACATTGGCTGAGGGTAGCATTTACCCGACCGTTCAAAGACTACAAGATCTTCAGCCAGAAGAGCCTTATAATATAAAATCCATAAGAAAAATTGATACGAGATACGGTGCTAGAGTGGTTGCGGTTTTAGACAATAAGCAAGTGTTTCTTCCGACAAGATATTCAACCCTAACAAGCCAACAGTTGGATGAAATGCCAGGAAAGTTTCAAATGGTATATCATGGTGTAGTACCATCCGGCAAGTTTAAGACATGTAAATTGTCTTTTCTTCCTGTTAAGGTTTGTAGAAATAATTCAGCTATCCTTTCAAAGCTTCATTTAGAGTTACATTTGTTGAGTTTATAAATTCACACTTCCTAGGATAACATTCATCTAAAGTATACATCACTGTGTAAATAACGCTTAGGATGTAGTCTGGGCGAGGACCTGCAGAAAGAAGTTTAATAGTCTATTCACTGATTCTTTACCTCAAAGCAGATACCTACAGCAAGTTGCAAATAATTTCCATTAGGGTAGCAGTTGTCAAAGCATGCATCACAGTATTAAAACAAATATGTGTAAATAATGTCTAGATTGTAGTCTGAGTGATTTCGTGCAGAAAGAAGTTTAATACCACATTGCATTGATTCTCCGCATCGAAGTATATACCTACAACAAGCTACAAATAATGTGAATGTTTGTTACAGGAATGTCCAGATGAATGTAAATGAAGAGGAAGAATGAGATAGCTTAAAACAACACGAACAGAAATGTGATAGGAACATCCTCAACATGAAGAATTGCAGCACCGTCCAGCATGGAACATTCGAGTGTGTAGAATATAGCAATAATATATAAATTATGTACTCATTATTACTGCTATACATGCCAATACCATTGATTTCATAAATAATTTCATAATTGTTTAAAGAAGAATGTATTATCTTAAAACATTGATGCTACATGAAATCTAAACAAAAAAGTTATTGAACTATTACTGAAAGAGACCTGAATAAATGGGAATCTAGAAGCCAGAACCATCTTAATATTGGACTGTATGATATGAGGTGTATAAAAAGATTAATAAAAATGAGGGCTATGTAATATAAACAACATTTATTTTTTATAAAACATTTTCCTATTACATTCCTTCACAAAAAAAACCCGAACATATTTCCCAAAGACAAAAGTGATAGTCTAGACCTTCTAAACATGCAGTTATAGGGGGAAAGGATGCTCTCCTGAAACATTAGGTCTCTAGACAGAAGCATTTATAGGGGAGAGATAGGGAATACCAGGGCTGATGCTAGGCTAGTCAGATGCTAAAGGAGGGAGGGATATGCTTTATACGAGAGAGATAGGGAATACAAGGAAAGATGCTATACTAAACAGGACTTGAAGGGTAGAATATGAGCGATATAGCGAACCGAGGAGAGGTATTAGGATAGGAGTTTTGAATGATAGAGTAGGCGTTTATATGCGGGAGATAGGGAATACGAGGGTCGATGCTAGGCTAGACGGTGTTGAATGAGGGAATGCATCTTATATGAGAGAGGTAGGGGAATCTGAGGAGACGTGTTAGGCTAGACAGGGTTTGAGGTGTGGAATATGCGTTTATATGGGAAAGATAGGGGAAACGTGTACATATAATAGGCTATACAGATGCTGAAGGACGGGAATATAGGCTTATACGGGAGAGATAGGGAAATACGAGGAGAGGTGCTAGACTAGACTGATGCTGAAGGAGGAGAGGATACTCTTTATACGGAAGAAATAGGGAATACGAGGAGAGGTACTAGAAGGGTAGAATATAGCGTTTTTATATGAGGGAGCTAGCAAACCGAGGAGTGGTATTAGGCATGGAGGTCTGAATGAGAGATTATACGTCTATATGAGAAAAGATAGGGAAAACGAAGGTAGGTGCTAGGTTGAGAGTGTCTTCAAGGAGGAAAATGCATTTATATGAGAGCGGTAGGGCATACGAGGAGAGGTGCTAGTCTAGACATGGTTTGAGGATTAGAGTATACGTTTATATGGGAGAAATGGAAAACGGGAGAGATACAAGGATAGACAGAGATTAAAGGAGGAGGAATGTAGGTTTATACTGTAATATAGAGAGTAATTCGATTATAAAACTTTCCTCATCCAGCCTTACAACACTTTTATATACTTATTTTCTAAACCTTACAAACTTTATATTTGTTAAACAGTAGTGCGCGAGACGGAGAGGGACAAACAGTATATCGGTTTACAGTGAAGTATACGTCCTAACCTATTCCCACCTTGTTTGTTCTGGATCTTCTCATTGTCTATCATCATCTAACGTAACCACGTAACAAGACGTAACACAGGAAATCATACATATGGCACATTAAAAAAATAAAGGTATATATAATGAAACATAAACAAGTAGACAGAGGGTCATCGATACATAGAAAACCAGGAGTTGTATGTACTGAGACCATAGATTAGTATAGGCAAACAACAAAGAAGTGAATTTATAGTGTAAATAGCCAAATATTTTCAAATATTATTATAGTCTAAAAGTATATAACTTAATTATGTATCGAGTATTGAGAAATAAACGTTATTCATTATTCACTAATCTCAGATCACTGCAATTGTATTGAATCAATTCACAATTGCTAATGCCATTCAACTTTCATTCGTCTCTGATACATAAACAAATTGCAAAATGGAGAAGGACGAAAGTAATAAAAAGACTCAGGCAGCAAATTTTAAGAAAGAAGAGAAAGATATATGACCGACATTGTTTTGGAACACAAATTAGTCTTGAAAATAAAATGATTGATAGCTCTGCTAAGCGTAAGGAAGAGACATGGAAATAAATTGCAAATGAATACAATTCTAGGTTGGAAAAGAAGATAAACAACATTCATGTAAACCAATTTTTAAAAATCAGTTTAACTGAATACATGTAAAAAAACATATCACTTTACAAAAAGTAATGCAGACAACATTTATTTTTTATAAACATTATCCTATTACATTACTTTACAAAAAACCATACATATTTCCTAAAGGCAAAGGTGATAGTCTAGACATTCTAAACACTCAGTTATATAATCATATACATCACACAGAAAGAGACCTGCATTATCAGTAAAAAAACTAAACATCTCAACAATGTCTGAATGATGTATTTTATAAGTACAAGTTTTTTGATATTTCAAAGTTCCTGTTAACCATGGCAGTAATTGATTAACACAATTTCTCGATCCTGTCATGCTATAACTTTAGATGCTTTCAGCTTACTTATAATTTCTTCAATCTCTTGTGTGTGACTATTATTACCAGCACCCCTCGATGCAATTAGTAACCTCAATATATTTACTAGTCTATTCGGATTTTCAAGCGTTGATATCACTGAATCATCATCATATGAAGATTTCATATTCTCGCAACTTCCGATGTATCCAGATTTTTCACCAACAGTAGTCTCCAGTGAAGGACAGAGGCTTGATCCGGTATAACATTCCCCTCTATACATCTTCGGATCTTCAAGTGCAGGTGAGAGAGTCGATTCAGTATAACATGTTGCTCTATGAAACTTAAATCTTGACAAAGAACGATTCTTAAAAATCCGCCCGCATATACAGCATCTAATAACGCGTTTTCCTCCATGTGTAATGTATGAAAAATTGAGTTTCTCATTCGTTAGTTGCACAGATTTTCTCGGGCAGTAGCTCATGCTAAAACTAAAAGAAATTAAATGAATACGTGAATGCTAACGCTCGAAGGAATTAAAAGCGAATGAATGAATTCATAACACGCACCTATGTATATATCCAGGATGAGGACGACGGAGGGAATTGCGATCAATGCATAGCAGGGAGAAAGGATACTCTCTTGAAACATTAGTCATCTAAACAACTATTGTTCACGGAGCCTGTAGACGTCAGGTTGAATGGCACAGACCTCAGCTCCAAATCTTTAAGGGTACGGACCCCTGGCTTTTGCCTGGCATGTATACTAAACCATCCTAACAGCGTAACATTACATAACAACGACACGTAACCAGAACATGACGAGTGCGAGCATGGAAAAAAGGATGCTCGCTGAGAACATTAGTGGAAAAGGATGCTCTCTGGAAACAGTCGCCATCCGCACAACGGATTGTCCCTAACATTTCCAGATTTCAAAACGTTCAACATCGTGACGCGTTACTGTCATCTACATTTCGACGAAATTTTACCTCCTGAATTAGTTTGATGCTCTGTATAGAACCTCAGAACATGCATTACGCTGCGTGTCCCTAGCGTTTCCAGCTCCTGAATCGTTCCAGCTAGTGGAATGCCTCTACCATCTTCATGTCAACGATCTGTTACTCTGAATTAAAGTTTGGTGATATGTATAGACCTGTACAACATGCATTACGCTATGTAACAGACTCATCACGCTATGTAACAACACAATCACGCTATGTAACAACTGATCACGCTATGTAACAACATGATCACGCTATGTAACAACCTGAGCACGCTATGTAACAACATGATCACGCTATGTAACAACTGATCACGCTATGTAACAACATGATCACGCTATGTAACATGTTCACGCTATGTAACAACACGATCACCCTATGTAACAACATGATCACGCTATGTAACAACCTGAGCACGCTATGTAACAACATGATCACGCTATGTAACAACCTGAGCACGCCATGTAACAACATAATCACGCTATGTAACAACATGTTCACGCTATGTAACAACACGATCACCCTATGTAACAACCTGAGCACGCTATGTAACAACATGATCACGCTATGTAACAACATGATCACGCTATGTAACAACCTGAGCACGCTATGTAACAAACTGAGCACGCTATGTAACAACCTGAGCACGCTATGTAACAACATGAACACGCTATGTAACAACCTGAGCAAGCTATGTAACAACCTGAGCACGCTATGTAACAACATGTTCACGCTATGTAACAACATGAACACGCTATGTAACAATACGATCACAATATGTAACAACCTGATTACGCTATGTAACAACATGAGCACGCCATGTAACAACATGATCACGCTATGTAACAACATGTTCACGCTATGTAACAACACGATCACCCTATGTAACAACCTGAGCACGCCATGTAACAACATGATCACGCTATGTAACAACATGTTCACGCTATGTAACAACACGATCACCCTATGTAACAACATGATCACGCTATGTAACATGAACACGCTATGTAACAACCTGAGCACGCTATGTAACAATACGATCAAGCTATGTAACAACATGATCACGCTATGTAACAACATGATCACGCTATGTAACAACCTGAGCACGCTATGTAACAACATGATCACGCTATGTAACAACATGAACACGCTATGTAACAACATGTTCACGCTATGTAACAACCTGAGCACGCTATGTAACAACATGATCACGCTATGTAACAACATGTTCACGCTATGTAACAACATGTTCACGCTATGTAACAACATGATCACGCTATGTAACAACATGTTCACGCTATGTAACAACACGATCACCCTATGTAACAACATGATCACGCTATGTAACAACCTGAGCACGCTATGTAACAACATGATCACGCTATGTAACAACCTGAGCACGCCATGTAACAACATGATCACGCTATGTAACAATATGTTCACGCTATGTAACAACACGATCACCCTATGTAACAACCTGAGCACGCTATGTAACAACATGATCACGCTATGTAACAACATGATCACGCTATGTAACAACCTGAGCACGCTATGTAACAAACTGAGCACGCTATGTAACAACCTGAGCACGCTATGTAACAACATGAACACGCTATGTAACAACCTGAGCAAGCTATGTAACAACCTGAGCACGCTATGTAACAACATGTTCACGCTATGTAACAACATGAACACGCTATGTAACAATACGATCACGCTATGTAACAACCTGATTACGCTATGTAACAACTGATCACACTATGTAACAACATGATCACGCTATGTAACAACCTGAGCACGTTATGTAACAACATGATCACGCTATGTAACAACCTGAGCACGCCATGTAACAACATGATCACGCTATGTAACAACATGTTCAGGCTATGTAACAACACGATCACCCTATGTAACAACCTGAGCACGTTATGTAACAACATGATCACGCTATGTAACAACATGTTCACGCTATGTAACAATACGATCAAGCTATGTAACAACACGATCACGCTATGTAACAACATGATCACGCTATGTAACAACATGAACACGCTATGTAACAACCTGAGCACGCTATGTAAAAACATGATCACGCTATGTAACAACAATAACACGCTATGTAACAACATGATCACGCTATGTAACAACCTGAGTACGCTATGTAACAACATGAACACGCTATGTAACAACCTGATCACGCTATGTAACAACACGATCACGCTATGTAACAACACGATCACGCTATGTAACAACCTGATCACGCTATGTAACAACATGTTCACGCTATGTAACAACATGATCACGCTATGTAACAACATGATCACGCTATGTAACAACCTGATCACGCTATGTAACAACGCGATCACGCTATGTAACAACATGATCACGCTATGTAACAACATGATCACGCTATGTAAATAGGGTGGACCATTTAAGTTGAGGCTATACAATATATCCAAAACTAAGCGTTGTAGAAAGAAATGCCTTTAATAAAACTTGACTGATATTATGACGAAAGTAAATGCCACTAGTCGTGTTTCGTTTGGAGGCTGTTGTGAGGGTCATTTCAGGGTCTTTTTAAATGGGACCCTAATTGTAGGTTCCCATTTAAAAAAATAAATTGACCCAAAATGACCCTCATAACAGCCTCCAAACGAAACACGACTAGTGGCATTTACTTTCGTCATAATATCAGTCAAGTTTTATTAAAGGCATTTCTTTCTACAACGCTTAGTTTTGGATATATTGTATAGCCTCAACTTAAATGGTCCACCCTATTTACATAGCGTGATCATGTTGTTACATAGCGTGATCATGTTGTTACATAGCGTGATCGCGTTGTTACATAGCGTGATCAGGTTGTTACATAGCGTGATCAGGTTGTTACATAGCGTGATCATGTTGTTACATAGCGTGAACATGTTGTTACATAGCGTGATCAGGTTGTTACCTAGCGTGATCGTGTTGTTACATAGCGTGATCGTGTTGTTACATAGCGTGATCAGGTTGTTACATAGCGTGTTCATGTTGTTACATAGCGTACTCAGGTTGTTACATAGCGTGATCATGTTGTTACATAGCGTGTTCATGTTGTTACATAGCGTGATCATGTTGTTACATAGCGTGCTCAGGTTGTTACATAGCGTGTTCATGTTGTTACATAGCGTGATCATGTTGTTACATAGCGTGCTCGTGTTGTTACATAGCTTGATCGTATTGTTACATAGCGTGAACATGTTGTTACATAGCGTGATCATGTTGTTACATAACGTGCTCAGGTTGTTACATAGGGTGATCGTGTTGTTACATAGCCTGAACATGTTGTTACATAGCGTGATCATGTTGTTACATGGCGTGCTCAGGTTGTTACATAGCGTGATCATGTTGTTACATAACGGTCTCAGGTTGTTACATAGCGTGATCATGTTGTTACATAGTGTGATCAGTTGTTACATAGCGTAATCAGGTTGTTACATAGCGTGATCGTATTGTTACATAGCGTGTTCATGTTGTTACATAGCGTGAACATGTTGTTACATAGCGTGCTCAGGTTGTTACATATCTTGCTCAGGTTGTTACATAGCGTGTTCATGTTGTTACATAGCGTGCTCAGGTTGTTACATAGCGTGCTCAGTTTGTTACATAGCGTGCTCAGGTTGTTACATAGCGTGATCATGTTGTTACATAGCGTGATCATGTTGTTACATAGCGTGCTCAGGTTGTTACATAGGGTGATCGTGTTGTTACATAGCGTGAACATATTGTTACATAGCGTGATCATGTTGTTACATGGCGTGCTCAGGTTGTTACATAGCGTGATCATGTTGTTACATAGCGTGCTCAGGTTGTTACATAGCGTGATCATGTTGTTACATAGGGTGATCGTGTTGTTACATAGCGTGAACATGTTGTTACATAGCGTGATCATGTTGTTACATAGCGTGTTCATGTTGTTACATAGCGTGAACATGTTGTTACATAGCGTGATCATGTTGTTACATAGCGTGCTCAGGTTGTTACATAGCGTGAACATGTTGTTACATAGCGTGTTCATGTTGTTACATAGCGTGCTCAGGTTGTTACATAGCGTGATCATGTTGTTACATAGCGTGCTCAGGTTGTTACATAGCGTGATCATGTTGTTACATAGCGTGATCATGTTGTTACATAGCTTGATCGTATTGTTACATAGCGTGCTCAGGTTGTTACATAGCGTGTTCATGTTGTTACATAGCGTGATCATGTTGTTACATGGGGTGATCGTGTTGTTACATAGCGTGAACATGTTGTTACATAGCGTGATCATGTTGTTACATGGCGTGCTCAGGTTGTTACATAGGGTGATCGTGTTGTTACATAGCGTGAACATGTTGTTACATAGCGTGATCGTGTTGTTACATGGCGTGCTCATGTTGTTACATAGCGTAATCAGGTTGTTACATAGCGTGATCGTATTGTTACATAGCGTGTTCATGTTGTTACATAGCGTGAACATGTTGTTACATAGCGTGCTCAGGTTGTTACATAGCTTGCTCAGGTTGTTACATAGCGTGTTCATGTTGTTACATAGCGTGCTCAGGTTGTTACATAGCGTGCTCAGTTTGTTACATAGCGTGCTCAGGTTGTTACATAGCGTGATCATGTTGTTACATAGCGTGATCATGTTGTTACATAGCGTGCTCAGGTTGTTACATAGGGTGATCGTGTTGTTACATAGCGTGAACATGTTGTTACATAGCGTGATTATGTTGTTTAATGGCGTGCTCAGGTTGTTACATAGCGTGATCATGTTGTTACATAGCGTGCTCAGGTTGTTACATAGCGTGATCATGTTGTTACATAGGGTGATCGTGTTGTTACATAGGGTGATCGTGTTGTTACATAGCGTGAACATGTTGTTACATAGCGTGATCATGTTGTTACATAGCGTGATCAGTTGTTACATAGCGTGATCATGTTGTTACATAGCGTGCTCAGGTTGTTACATAGCGTGATCATGTTGTTACATAGCGTGATCAGTTGTTACATAGCGTGATTGTGTTGTTACATAGCGTGATGAGTCTGTTACATAGCGTAATGCATGTTGTACAGGTCTATACATATCACCAAACTTTAATTCAGAGTAACAGATCGTTGACATGAAGATGGTAGAGGCATTCCACTAGCTGGAACGATTCAGGAGCTGGAAACGCTAGGGACACGCAGCGTAATGCATGTTCTGAGGTTCTATACAGAGCATCAAACTAATTCAGGAGGTAAAATTTCGTCGAAATGTAGATGACAGTAACGCGTCACGATGTTGAACGTTTTGAAATCTGGAAATGTTAGGGACAATCCGTTGTGCGGATGGCGACTGTTTCCAGAGAGCATCCTTTTCCACTAATGTTCTCAGCGAGCATCCTTTTTTCCATGCTCGCACTCGTCATGTTCTGGTTACGTGTCGTTGTTATGTAATGTTACGCTGTTAGGATGGTTTAGTATACATGCCAGGCAAAAGCCAGGGGTCCGTACCCTTAAAGATTTGGAGCTGAGGTCTGTCCCATTCAACCTGACGTCTACAGGCTCCGTGAACAATAGTTGTTTAGATGACTAATGTTTCAAGAGAGTATCCTTTCTCCCTGCTATGCATTGATCGCAATTCCCTCCGTCGTCCTCATCCTGGATATATACATAGGTGCGTGTTATGAATTCATTCATTCGCTTTTAATTCCTTCGAGCGTTAGCATTCACGTATTCATTTAATTTCTTTTAGTTTTAGCATGAGCTACTGCCCGAGAAAATCTGTGCAACTAACGAATGAGAAACTCAATTTTTCATACATTACACATGGAGGAAAACGCGTTATTAGATGCTGTATATGCGGGCGGATTTTTAAGAATCGTTCTTTGTCAAGATTTAAGTTTCATAGAGCAACATGTTATACTGAATCGACTCTCTCACCTGCACTTGAAGATCCGAAGATGTATAGAGGGGAATGTTATACCGGATCAAGCCTCTGTCCTTCACTGGAGACTACTGTTGGTGAAAAATCTGGATACATCGGAAGTTGCGAGAATATGAAATCTTCATATGATGATGATTCAGTGATATCAACGCTTGAAAATCCGAATAGACTAGTAAATATATTGAGGTTACTAATTGCATCGAGGGGTGCTGGTAATAATAGTCACACACAAGAGATTGAAGAAATTATAAGTAAGCTGAAAGCATCTAAAGTTATAGCATGACAGGATCGAGAAATTGTGTTAATCAATTACTGCCATGGTTAACAGGAACTTTGAAATATCAAAAAACTTGTACTTATAAAATACATCATTCAGACATTGTTGAGATGTTTAGTTTTTTTACTGATAATGCAGGTCTCTTTCTGTGTGATGTATATGATTATATAACTGAGTGTTTAGAATGTCTAGACTATCACCTTTGCCTTTAGGAAATATGTATGGTTTTTTGTAAAGTAATGTAATAGGATAATGTTTATAAAAAATAAATGTTGTCTGCATTACTTTTTGTAAAGTGATATGTTTTTTTACATGTATTCAGTTAAACTGATTTTTAAAAATTGGTTTACATGAATGTTGTTTATCTTCTTTTCCAACCTAGAATTGTATTCATTTGCAATTTATTTCCATGTCTCTTCCTTACGCTTAGCAGAGCTATCAATCATTTTATTTTCAAGACTAATTTGTGTTCCAAAACAATGTCGGTCATATATCTTTCTCTTCTTTCTTAAAATTTGCTGCCTGAGTCTTTTTATTACTTTCGTCCTTCTCCATTTTGCAATTTGTTTATGTATCAGAGACGAATGAAAGTTGAATGGCATTAGCAATTGTGAATTGATTCAATACAATTGCAGTGATCTGAGATTAGTGAATAATGAATAACGTTTATTTCTCAATACTCGATACATAATTAAGTTATATACTTTTAGACTATAATAATATTTGAAAATATTTGGCTATTTACACTATAAATTCACTTCTTTGTTGTTTGCCTATACTAATCTATGGTCTCAGTACATACAACTCCTGGTTTTCTATGTATCGATGACCCTCTGTCTACTTGTTTATGTTTCATTGTATATACCTTTATTTTTTTAATGTGCCATATGTATGATTTCCTGTGTTACGTCTTGTTACGTGGTTACGTTAAATGATGATAGACAATGAGAAGATCCAGAACAAACAAGGTGGGAATAGGTTAGGACGTATACTTCACTGTAAACCGATATACTGTTTGTCCCTCTCCGTCTCGCGCACTACTGTTTAACAAATATAAAGTTTGTAAGGTTTAGAAAATAAGTATATAAAAGTGTTGTAAGGCTGGATGAGGAAAGTTTTATAATCGAATTACTCTCTATATTACAGTATAAACCTACATTCCTCCTCCTTTAATCTCTGTCTATCCTTGTATCTCTCCCGTTTTCCATTTCTCCCATATAAACGTATACTCTAATCCTCAAACCATGTCTAGACTAGCACCTCTCCTCGTATGCCCTACCGCTCTCATATAAATGCATTTTCCTCCTTGAAGACTCTCTCAACCTAGCACCTACCTTCGTTTTCCCTATCTTTTCTCATATAGACGTATAATCTCTCATTCAGACCTCCATGCCTAATACCACTCCTCGGTTTGCTAGCTCCCTCATATAAAAACGCTATATTCTACCCTTCTAGTACCTCTCCTCGTATTCCCTATTTCTTCCGTATAAAGAGTATCCTCTCCTCCTTCAGCATCAGTCTAGTCTAGCACCTCTCCTCGTATTTCCCTATCTCTCCCGTATAAGCCTATATTCCCGTCCTTCAGCATCTGTATAGCCTATTATATGTACACGTTTCCCCTATCTTTCCCATATAAACGCATATTCCACACCTCAAACCCTGTCTAGCCTAACACGTCTCCTCATATTCCCCTACCTCTCTCATATAAGATGCATTCCCTCATTCAACACCGTCTAGCCTAGCATCGACCCTCGTATTCCCTATCTCCCGCATATAAACGCCTACTCTATCATTCAAAACTCCTATCCTAATACCTCTCCTCGGTTCGCTATATCGCTCATATTCTACCCTTCAAGTCCTGTTTAGTATAGCATCTTTCCTTGTATTCCCTATCTCTCTCGTATAAAGCATATCCCTCCCTCCTTTAGCATCTGACTAGCCTAGCATCAGCCCTGGTATTCCCTATCTCTCCCCTATAAATGCTTCTGTCTAGAGACCTAATGTTTCAGGAGAGCATCCTTTCCCCCTATAACTTCATGTTTAGAAGGTCTAGACTATCACTTTTGTCTTTGGGAAATATGTTCGGGTTTTTTTTTTTGTGAAGGAATGTAATAGGAAAATGTTTTATAAAAAATAAATGTTGTTTATATTACATAGCCCTCATTTTTATTAATCTTTTTATACACCTCATATCATACAGTCCAATATTAAGATGGTTCTGGCTTCTAGATTCCCATTTATTCAGGTCTCTTTCAGTAATAGTTCAATAACTTTTTTGTTTAGATTTCATGTAGCATCAATGTTTTAAGATAATACATTCTTCTTTAAACAATTATGAAATTATTTATGAAATCAATGGTATTGGCATGTATAGCAGTAATAATGAGTACATAATTTATATATTATTGCTATATTCTACACACTCGAATGTTCCATGCTGGACGGTGCTGCAATTCTTCATGTTGAGGATGTTCCTATCACATTTCTGTTCGTGTTGTTTTAAGCTATCTCATTCTTCCTCTTCATTTACATTCATCTGGACATTCCTGTAACAAACATTCACATTATTTGTAGCTTGTTGTAGGTATATACTTCGATGCGGAGAATCAATGCAATGTGGTATTAAACTTCTTTCTGCACGAAATCACTCAGACTACAATCTGGACATTATTTACACATATTTGTTTTAATACTGTGATGCATGCTTTGACAACTGCTACCCTAATGGAAATTATTTGCAACTTGCTGTAGGTATCTGCTTTGAGGTAAAGAATCAGTGAATAGACTATTAAACTTCTTTCTGCAGGTCCTCGCCCAGACTACATCCTAAGCGTTATTTACACAGTGATGTATACTTTAGATGAATGTTATCCTAGGAAGTGTGAATTTATAAACTCAACAAATGTAACTCTAAATGAAGCTTTGAAAGGATAGCTGAATTATTTCTACAAACCTTAACAGGAAGAAAAGACAATTTACATGTCTTAAACTTGCCGGATGGTACTACACCATGATATACCATTTGAAACTTTCCTGGCATTTCATCCAACTGTTGGCTTGTTAGGGTTGAATATCTTGTCGGAAGAAACACTTGCTTATTGTCTAAAACCGCAACCACTCTAGCACCGTATCTCGTATCAATTTTTCTTATGGATTTTATATTATAAGGCTCTTCTGGCTGAAGATCTTGTAGTCTTTGAACGGTCGGGTAAATGCTACCCTCAGCCAATGTGTTAAGTTGAGATGTCAAACTTTCTGCATTAGGAAGAGAAAAAACATATTCTTTATTAGAGAATGTGTTGCATAACTAAATTTCATTTATTTGAAAGTTACAAAATTATTAACTTTTTCTGTATAATATAATAATAAAAATGATAATATGTGTAAATATAATTGAGGTTCTGATTCACTAATGAAGTTCATTAAGTACTATATTTTCCGATTTAAATGTTTTAATATAATGTAAACATTTACTTTGTTAGAGTGAATGATTCGCGCAACAGACTTTTTGTAATATTCTAAAGCAAAAACGTTAATTTTTAATGTGATGGAAACAGACTGGAAGTTTTTACTAAATAAAATGCACAAGAGGAATGAAACATTAACTGATGAATGTTCGATCAATGCATGCAAACATGAAGTCCCCGGATCGAATACCGCCGCTTACCCTCGGAAGAATATTTATACAGAACATTATTTATTCGAATCGTAGGGTAATCAAGTAATTGTATTTTGTCTAGAAAGGAATATAATTCACTCTGTGAAACCCTGTATTTAAATATCTGGAATAATAATTACTCAACAAGATGAATACTTAACTAAATTGTTCACATTTTTTGAGAATTCGCGCAGTTAGCTATTAAATGTAGAATAAGCTTGTCTAAAATGAATACTTAACTAAACTGTTCACATTTCAGAAAAAATTCAACTGTCTAGCTATTAACTTTTAGAATGCTCAGCTATTTACTAATAAAGAGCCGTCATTAAAAACAAGAACGCAAATAAAAGTTAAATGTACTAAGTAATAAGTTAACTTTTTAATGAAGATGAATTGGTGATACAACTTACCAGACATGCTGTTCGATGTAATTTCCACGTTGAACGAATAAAGTTTGCAGAGTGCTTAGATCGCAGTGTTCTTACGATACTGTGAAAATCATTGGAGAAGATGCTGCTTTTATATAATTCCCCCACTAAAGCTGAAGTGGTGAGAGATTGTAGAGCACTTAGGAAAACAATTACTGGCATTGTTCGCTAATGAGGTGAAAGCGTCTAAAAGATGTCAGCTAATAGAGGTCACCGTTACCATCAGACAGAAGTAGGTTACGGGTTTTTTCATTACATGCCGGGCTCTTGTTCGCTAATGGAGTGAAAGCGTCTAACGGGCCAGCTAATGTGTGTCACCGTTACCTCCAGACGGAAGTATGTCGTTGATCGCTAATGTATGTAAACAGATCCGGAATGTAAACTTAAAAGCCTATTAATGTGTTGAAAGCGTCTAACATGTTCAGCTAATGGACAAGCGATTTCCCCAGATACAAGAAGGCTGCGTGTTCTCATTACATGACAGACTGTTCCCGTGAGCAGACTACTTATACTCAAGCTCCAGTCAACAATTCATTAATCAAAAAACTTAATTGCTCGAGGATGCAATCTGCAGACCTTAGTAATCATAAAAAAAATGTTTGACGAACATTACCTAATTAATTTGCCGAGGGGCGGCAGGACTCGAGAAAACAATTCCATCAAGTCATGACGCCACAGTAGAACGCATGGGGGAGGGGGTAGAACCTGTTAGCACAGATACTGCCGGCATTAGGTGAGCACACAAAGCGAGAGGGGGCGGGGCCTAACGACACGAGACCTGGCGGCATGTGAGCGCACAAAGGGAGGGGGCGGGGCTAGCGGCATAGATCAAAGAACTTTATCGCTTGTCGGCATCTCTCTCTGCGCTCAAACCGGTATTCTATTGCTACTAGCTATCATGTTACCACCTCTCTACTAAAGAACGCAGTGGGCCCACGTACAATAAACGGCAATTGACATGCAGGATTGTTTATGGAACTTTATTAGCAGTTTAGCGAACACATGCTTTGCATATATATAAATAAATCAACGACATTTTTTCTTTTAATTTATTTAAGCTATGATAATACAGTGCGAGTCTTTTAAAGTGATGTCACAAACCTGCCATATGCACAGCACGCTGTACTGCAGTGTGCTCGGTACCTTTCCGATGCGCAACTGGCGGTGCATGATGCACTCAAGGTTCTGTTTATCGGCTGTACTTCCGTCGCTGCTTTGTGTTCGTGCTGTAAAGACAGTTGTGCAATGCACATCTCAAAGGTGAATGTTTATTCAAGACATCTGTGTTGTGTGTGACTGCTTAAGAGTATTAATGTCTTGTTATTAATCCACTGCATTGCCTGCCGACAAATTCATGCTTGAACTAAGAATTTTTATGTACGATCATACGTAAATACCAAATCATGTGGGCGGGTGTGTAGAAAATTTCAGGAGAAGTTTCCTACTATTCCAGTTCTAGGCAGAGAAACTGTTAGACGTCTGCTTAATAAGTTTAGGACAACGGGACCACTAAACGCTGAATTTAGGAAGCAAAAACGAAGTGATGTAACGGAGGAAAAAAATTGACGAAATTGGTGTTCTTTTTGTGGGGAACCCTAAAAAATGAAGTTTATAGGAACAATTCCCATAACATAAACGAAGTTAAGGACAATATAAAAACAGAAATTATGAACATTACACAAGAAATAATGCGTGGAATGGAAATTTCATTCGAAGATGCCAGATATGTCTTCACGTAGATAGACTCACTTCCAACACCACTTGTAATAAGTTTAGTACTCATTATAGTGCACGTAACTATCACTCGTGAGTAAGAAACGCGGGAGTTACGGAACGAAAAACCCCGGTGTAATAGTGTCCGCGCGATCCTGATCTTACCATAAAACTACCGCACTGTATTAATAAATTCAAGGATAACACTGAAGTGTGTATGATAGAAAACTATCTACATTTAACCTTCTAAGTCCATTTTTTTTACTCAACTTCCAACAACAAACATATGTAGTGATTCCTACGGCACCAGTAGGCTGGGCAGGGTAAAACATAAGATCGTATTAACAGTGAATGTCACAAAAACATTGTTTTGTGTTTCTTAAACAAAATATTCTGGAATTGTGTCAGAGGAGCATACCATTTATTAATTTCTTGAAATTCAAATAATTTTGAACCAGTTTAAAACCTATTATAAAGGTTTATGACGGTAAAGTCACACGACACTCTCTACACAATACGAATTCGCAGGCATTCAATGAAAGTGATTTTTCTATTCATGTTAGTTATTGACAACATTGTGTCTTCATAAATTATTTTAAATGAAGCAACAAGTGCCAATATGCAAATAATATTCAAATGTTTATCGAAAGCTGGGAGGAATAAATTCAGAAGTCGTAGAACGATCTCTTCTGAGTGAAAAGAAATGTTATGCAAAAGTATACTGAAGGACGACAGATTATTTGCAGAAAATAATACGTAATATAATATTAATACATAATAGAAACATTTTTGTTAGAATGAAAATAGCGAAGCATTTTTCATGATAAGGATCATTTGATATAGGGAGTTATTCTTGAAAATCTTCGTCTGACTAGCTTGAGCAGTGTCGATGCTATTCATATTAGTATGGTAGTTATCTTTTCTTTAAGTTTTGTTATTCACAGACGTACAAACATGCGCGTACGAGGATGTTTTCTAATATATGTACTTTTAGGTAGATTCAGTCACCTCAAAAACGTATTTCGTGTGAAATCTCGATATAGAATTTTTAATGGAACACAGTATTTCCCTTGCCTATTAAGAGCTAGGTGGTAAACAATGTAAAAGACAAAGCACCTTTCTTAGAAGAATTCTATTGCACCTAGAACCAGACCTTTAAATGTAATAAATATTATCGTCTTTACGGAAAATAATTCCCAGTGCACATTCACACTATGGCGATGTAAACTCTAACCACAAAGTACTCATATATGATGCTTTGAATCAATTGTTATTATTCAGTATGTCCTGTTTTGAATGTTGTTGTTAGTAATTCTTGTATTCATATTCATATTATTATTGTAATCAACAGAAACCGGGTCTTCGGCAGAATGCCTTTTTAAATGTGTTAATGTTTTCAATTTTAAAGTGAATCTGTACGATTTACAACTTCGTATTTGAAACGCCGCAATTTTATATTGCCGTTCTCCATATTATTATATAAATACCTAATGACCGAAATAAATGCCTTTTGTTGCCTTTTTGATTATCCTTTACTGCTTTATTATTAAAAATTGCCTACATGTACATTTAATTTGCATTTGTAACTATTACAATGCATTTGACTGCACCAAAACTATTTATTGCCTTCTAGTCAGTTCGTATTCTGTTTATAAGGAACAATGGGTTTTAATTATCGCTTGTATTTACTTGGCTTCCTATCGGATCACACCTCTTCAAAAGCAGCAATGAGTGTAGGAGCTAAAACGTGGTTTCCTTATTGTCCTAAATATATATTTATTTCAGTTTTAATTGTGACGTTGTTGTGCAAGGTAACTAGCAACATACCAAAATTCACTGTTTCTTTTCGCAGTAAATTGCAAACTTACATTAATACTTTCGGATTCGACGTTTTTTTCTACTGACGGTAAAATACTTCTGTGCAAAATATGTGAGGAGTTAGTGAGCTACGAAATGAAACATTTCATTTCTCAACATATCAGTACAATCAAACACAAAAATCACTTTCCAAGGCTGCCGGGAAGAATTTGACTTTGCTTCCACCGACAATTACAACATCGATCGAAAATCGCAATTTGCATTCGACGTATGTAAACTTCTATTGATACCGGAATCCCTTAGTGGAAACTACAGAATCCTACATTATTTGGAGAAATATATGGACGAGTTTTGTGCCCAGTGAGCCAAGTTTGCGAAAATTTTACTTAAGTGAATGTTATGATGACGTAATGAAAGTTATTAAAGATGAACTAAAAATAAAATGATCTGGATTTCAATCGACGAGTCAACTGATATGATCGTTTAATTGCCAATGCCATTGTTGGACCATTAGATACTTCAAAAGTGAATCAATAATAGCATTCCTGCTTACAACAATATCTGGAAAAAGCAATTGAACTACCGCACAGCTATTTACCAATTCATACAGTTACTGTGGTCTGAAGAAATTCAATACCATAATGTACTGAATTCAATTTTCATCTCAGACGCTGCACCATGCATGAAAAAACCTGGGACAACCTTAAAAGTATGATTTCCAAAAATGGTCCACATGACCTGCGTAGCACATGGCTTTCACTGGGTGTCAGAAGAGATACAAAGCTTGTTTCCGGATGTACACATTGATTTCCATTATTAAAAAAATCTTTGTGAAAAGAATTCAAACATTTACAGACATTACCTCAGATATACCTCTGCCCCGAACCTATCATAACGAGATGGGGACATTTCAGTAGCAGTTTACTACGCTTCAAATTTCCCGAGTATAACTAAAGTAGTCCCGCTCTGGAGGATGAAGCATCTTCAATTCTAGCGTAAAGAAACTTCTCGAATCTTCGGAAGTGAGAAATGACTTAACTTTGATTGCGGCCGAGTTCGTTTTCCTGCCACAAGTGATCTGCCATCTTCAAGAAAGAGGGCAGCCTTTGGAGAAGTCAGTGAAAATTGTGGATGATACAGTGCAAAGATTGAAGAGTGTACCAGGGAAATTAGGTTCATTAGTTAGGAAAAAGGTAAAATGGTGTTTTCGTAAAATCCTGATCTTGGCAAACTAACAAAAACTTTAAAAATCTACAAGGTTACAATTCTATTGCAGTATAAATGGACCCTACAGTATATCAGTGTTTTAGATTTGCTCCAACTACCTCTGTAGATGTTGAGAGGTAATTTTCTCAGATGAAAAATGTATTATCTGGCAGGAGACTCAACATGACTCCAAGAAATTCAAAAAAGCATTTCGTTGTCATGTGCAACCAACAAGTCGATAAGGCATTATAATGTATAGACCTTCAAGAGGTATTTTCATTTTTCTGTCAAGTACAATTAGAATTTTGTTTAAAACTTTAAAGTTACTTTAAAAATATAATACTAAAAGTACAATAAATATAATAATTTATGTTAACATAAATATGCTGATTTTGCAATTTTCTGAATAGTGCATTCTAGTAAATAAATAGGCAAAGTGTAAGGTTTTATTATATAGTCTTTTATTGCCTATTTTAGCTATTTATAGTGCCCTTTTGTCTGTCTGCTTAAATGATTTATAATACCTAAACTCCCAGTCTCTGGTAATCAGAAGTCCCAAATTGGTGGTAAGCCTTAAACAAATGTATCTGTGGAACTTGAACATAAAGCAATCAATGCCTCGTTTAATACTATCATAAATTTTGTTTCATACAAAGCATACAACCTATGTTTTTGGTGCAGTCAGAAAGTGTTTTGTCCATCCCTTATTTTTTCGCACTTACATAAAATTGAACGAGAATGTAGAGAAAATACAAGCTGTATATTTTTTGTGAATCCAATATCTCAAATATGTGATATTTTATTCAAACTCATTAGTAATTTTTATAAAATAATAAAGGGGAAAAAAAAACCCGCATAAAGAGTGTTTTGAGGTGGAGCGATGTTATCGAAAATCTGCACTTCGGATCTTAGAAATTCATACGAAAATGACTTTTATTTTTACGTATATTGTGTTTTCTTTATTTATTTTTGTATTTCTCATTAACATAGGGAGTTTTTTTTAAAAAATACCTGTTTTTGGTTTCAGTCGTCTCGGAAGTATTTTCGGCGAAACCTTGATATCAAATTTTGTGATGCAATTTAACACTTGCTAGAAATGGATAAAACGATTTTTTTTAATGCAAGAGCATTGTTCCTTAGTGGATATATGCTAGGATTCTCCATGCAGTACTTTTCTCTGTTCACGTGACCTAGAGATCTGTGGGTTGCGTTAAGCGTCGCGTGATTCCATTCTCTTACGATCCGCTTAATAAGGCATTGTTTTTGCCGCCGATCTCCGAGACCTCACCTTAGCAATTACTAACTTATTTATTGTTGGCAATTCTAATTGTTTCCGAGTTTATGATCCTCTTCATACATTCCTTCTGCCTTATTCGGTATTCGTTTGAAATATATGTATATATAGATAGGATATTTTCATCGTCATCATCATCATCATCATCATCATCATCATCAGGTAAACAGTATTAATAAAAGAAATGCAACACTGCTTCGAACAATACAGCAGTGACTTTATTTGAAATCATATTTAAATAATTTAGAAGTGAATATTAAAATAAATGTGGTATTAATAATACGTTGATACTGATAATTTAGTGCATATGCGGAATCATCTGGTGAAGACTACGGGAATTATAACAATACACACTCAGAATTCGCCCACTTCTCTTGGTGTAACATTCCGAATCTCGTTTGGCGAGTTGTATGTATGGTATTTTCTGCCTTTGCGCTCCCATAATCTCGCTGGAAAATGTGAGTAACTTTCAGGCTTCGGAATCATTTTAGCATCGTTTAGCCCACTTCATGTAATCTCTGTTTTTTTTTTTTTTTTTTTACTTTTTTTTTGGGTAGTGGACGGGGTTAGGAGAGAGAATTTCAGGAAGGTGTTTATAAGGAGTAGTGAGGAAAGGTGGTGGGGTTCCGCTGAGCACCCCCGATAGTGCGGAAGGTTAGCTGCCAGCTTATTTCGCTGGCAGCGGGAGTCGGGAAGGACCGGGAGACAGTCATGACCGAGGCCCTGACTGCCCCCCGGGAAGTGGCGGGATTGGGTGAGGAACTTTATTCGTCTTTATTGATGATGAGTTGGGTGCTGTCTAGTGGCCCTTGTAGGGGCGGTCATTGGTTTGGTGCCACAAAACATATTTGTGAGCAGTGATGTCATGGATTGAAGTAATTTTTCCTGACCATGCCTCAGGTCCGAGAGTACACGAGTCCAGTCGGCCGTCGTCGTGATCAGGGCTTTCACAAGTTCTGAGAGTCCGTTGATTGCAAATTTGAGCTCCTCCTGGCAGTCAGTTGGAGCGGGTGGTGTCGTCTTCTGAGGTAGTGAGGCGATGGATGCTCCCATGCCATTGATGGCGGAGTCGGTGCGGTCAAGACGCTGCAGGCAGCAGGTGGTGAAGGACTGGAACGCGTTTGAGAGGCCAGTGGTGATGGCATGGAGGTCTTGTATAGAGGCTTCCAGGGAGGCAAGACGGCGTAGTTGGTGCTCAGTGTTGGAGTTGGCAGCGGTGATGGCATTCAGATCTTGCAGTCCAGTTGTGGTTTCGGCTTTTTGGCGGAGATGATGTTCGGAGTTGGCGGCGGCGGTGATTGATGTGATCAGTTCTGCTTGTTGTGAAATGCGAGATCCTATGTTGAGGACCTCCTTGTGGAGATCCTGGACCGCATCTCGCATGGTGGAGTCGGTGATGGCTGGTGCTGGCGTCGGAGCTGTGTGTGTGGTTTCAGGCGGTGGCGGTCGGTGGCTTCTTGGATATAGTGGGCACTGCGCCTGCCCGGTGTAGTGACCATAGCCGTTGCATGAGGCGCAGTACCGGCGACGGCGGCGTAGGTCGTGTCTAGTGCACTGTGCGGTCAAGCTCGGTGCTCCACAATAGTGGCACCTGGGTGGTGCAGCGCACGTTGAGGCGTCGTGGCCAAAGCAGCAGCATCTACGGCATGGCTGGTGACCTTCCGTTCGGCTAGCCTCCACGCGAAGAACCTGCCCTAACAAGGGCAGGCCGGACATTAAGGCAGCCTCACGGTCAGCCGGGTCAGCCAGTGCCAGGCGGACGAAGGTTGTGGGTCCCCGGGACGTGATGATGCGCGTGGCCTTCAAGCATGAAGGCCAACGGCGTTGGGCTGCGCTGAATATATATCTGGTGGGCAGGTCCCTCGGAACTCCAGAAATCACTGCTGTGCACCGCAGTGGTGTGGTATGCTGTGGTGGTGGCTGGTTGATTGGTTGTTGTGAAGAGAGGTGCTGCGCAGTTGGCGAGTGTTGCGGCTGGAGGTGAGCTGTGGTGTCGACTGGACTACGGCGGTGTGTCTGCTGGTGTCTCGGCGTTGCAGTGACCGCTGCCCAAGAAGGCTCGGTCACCGGCGGCGGTGCGGCTGGGCTCCCGGCAGATGCCGGCGGAGTGGCCGGTGAATCAGCGGCGGCGCAATTGGTGGCAACTTCTTCGGTGAAAAGCGCGGCGATGGAACCATCGGAATCTCTGTTGAACATATACATACGTTAAAACGGACGTTAAGCACCTACCAGAAAACAAAGTATCGTACTCAACATTCGAGCCACAAAGCAAGCTAGTACTGTGTGTGTGCGTGACGCCACACTTTCGTTCTCACATGTTTAAAAAGAGATTTTTGCATGAATGGCTACCTGAACATTCACCCACTGAAAAGTCTAACGCAACGAGAGACGCAGTAGACAGTCAGCGAGTAAAGCCGTTACATTCCTTTTGTTGTTTTTATGCATTTTTAGTAGTGTAGACCATCACATGGTCGTAACCTGTCTCTGATTTCATTTCTCGGATTAGGCAACATACCCGCTTCGGATTCACGGCTGTTTCCAGCGTTTCCTGGGTCGACCGCTATCTCCTTTTCTCCTTGGCATATAATATAAAGTTGCTTTTGGAAATCGATTGTTTTGCATTCTTATAAAATGTTCAGCCCACTTTTGTCTATTATCTATTATTTTGTTACTTGTTGATTTTATAACCAGTTCTTCCCTTAAATTGTCATTCCTTATTTTGTTCATTCTTGTACTTCTATTTACGCTCTTTTAAGAAACTTAATTTCTACCGCTTGCGTTTAATTGATGATTGTGATGATGATAATAATGATGATGCTGCTGCTAAATGAGTGGCCCCCGAAAGAAGCCATGCATGCAGTCTCAAGAACCCATTATGCTTCATATTCTGGCATTACTCTATTCAATGGTCGGTATAAAACGGATCACGTCCTTGACATCTGCCTTTTTTAACACCATAGGTTCCAAAACGAAGTACCGTAAGGAAACATACCTGTGCACAGCGGAACCTTAGCGTTTGCATAGTATATGCCATGAGGTCTCAAAATCTCTTGCACATTTCCTGCATAGAGGGTCCTGTACAAGATCCGTTATGCATAAATGTCTGCGCAAAGTGTTATGCCTGTAAGATAGCCCATAACCCCTCTGAGCTTAGCTCTACATAAATTCAGGAGGAACTCGCTCACTCTCCGGTCAAGCCGGGATATAAAATCGTGGGCTTGCCTGGCAGTGGTTTGCTTACTCCAGATCTCAAAATAAACCCTCACCGTGAGCTGGGTTATCTCCTACTTGACGTTTCTAGCAGACACTCCGCAAAAGGGCTCGGGCCCAATAAAATCGAGCTCCGAATCCCTCCTCGTAGAGTGTCTGCCATCTCATTGCCTCTAATACCAGCATGCCCCGGTACCCAAAAACGTGCAACATGGCACAGAGTCTTGCATTTAATTAGTTTGCTTTCGAGTGTTAACCAAGTTTTATTGCCATAAAGCAACTTGGGTGAAGTAATTATTCTGTAAAATTTCTGACTTTATGTTAAAAATCTCTTTAGATGACTTCACATGCTGTTTGAAATTTCCTGACTTATGTTCAATATCTTTATTATTGTTAAAACTTATTTCTCAGCCAACATATTTAAAATTAGATACACGTTTTAGAATTTTTTATCTAACTGTATCTTTACCTATAAAAACAATATATTTCGCAAGGGGATAGGTACAGCTTGAAATTTTAAAAAAGTTTATTCTTAAAATATATGTTATTGTATGCAGCAAACATTTAAATGTATTTTGCAGAAAGAAATGTTTAAATATCTGCATTAGTTTCACAGTAATGATTTAAAAGCCAAGATGCTGCATCATGTTGTAGACAGTAAGAGCTACGCCCACTATTTAGATACTTTTTTCCATATATCTTTGATTTGTTTCAATTTGGACTTCCTTGGAAGCGAAACGTTTCATACATGCCGTGCGCAATGCTTTGCAGGTTAAGTTCGCTGCTGTTTCTTTCTTTTGTTAGCTTGGTTCGTTAAATTCATTAGGATCATCTTGCACGAAAAAGGTGTTATGTTTTATGACTTCAACAGCAACTTCGCATGGTTGATCCATAAAGAGGAATTAATTACTGGTTATCACTAATTTTAACTAGTTTTAACTAATACTGAATTAAAACATTAAAAAAGTATAACTCTGGAGAATTTTAACAGGTTAGAGATTAAAATGCTTAGTGTAGAAGTAGCTAAATTATTAGAAAAGCATCTCTTCTGTGCTGTGGGATTGTCCGTTTTGATTGTAAGTACTGATTTTACACTACTTTTTCACATGTAAACAACCGCTTTTGAACAAAACCAATTTTGAATCTTTTCACGTGTTAAAAAGATACCCAAAAGTTGATATCAACCTTTTAAAGCTCATTTCCCACAAATTACATTTTTCTAAACCTTAACAATTAAAAAAACTACTAAAGGGATTTAAATGAAATCTTTTGTGCATGTTGCTGTAAGCATAAGTTTGGGAACTGACCAGAACTATGTTCTTGTATTTGATAGATTTTCTGGAAAAATTATGATTAAATGATTTAGCAAAAATGCTTTTCTATTTTGTAAATACATTGTTAATGTTGAAGTCTGGTTCTGGTCATTCCCTAAAAAAATCTTAAGCTTTAAATAAAACAGAATTGAAATATATTTGAACATAGTATATTAGGGATAACTTTGGTTTCAGCATAGCAAGGTCATTCCCTAAAAAAATCTTAAGCTTTAAATAAAACAGAATTGAAATATATTTGAACATAGTACATTAGGGATAACCTTGGTTTCAGCATAGCAAGGTCATTCCCTAAAAAGGACTTAAGCTTTAAATAAAACAGAATTGAAATATATTTGAACATAGTATATTAGGGATAAGTTTGGTTTCAGCATAGCAAGGTCATTCCCTAAAAAAATCTTAAGCTTTAAATAAAACAGAATTGAAATATATTTGAACATAGTATATTAGGGATAACTTTGGTTTCAGCATAGCAAGGTCATTCCCTAAAAAAATCTTAAGCTTTAAATAAAACAGAATTGAAATATATTTGAACATAGTATATTAGGGATAACCTTGGTTTCAGCATAGCAAGGTCATTCCCTAAAAAGGACTTAAGCTTTAGATAAAACAGAATTGAAATATATTTGAACATAGTATATTAGGGATAACCTTGTTTCAGCATAGCAAGGTCATTCCCTAAAAAGGACTTGCTTGAGATAAAACAGAATTGAAATATATTTGAACGTAGTATATTAGGGATAAACTTGTTTCAGCATAGCAAGGTCATTCCCTAAAAAGGACTTGCTTTAGATAAAACAGAATTGAAATATATTTGAACATAGTATATTAGGGATAAACTTGTTTCAGGATAGCAAGGTCATTCCCTAAAAAAAGCTTAAGCTTTAAATAAAACAGAATTGAAATATATTTGAACATAGTATATTAGGGATAAACTTGTTTCAGCATAGCAAGGTCATTCCCTAAAAAGGACTTGCTTTAGATAAAACAGAATTGAAATATATTTGAACATAGTATATTAGGGATAAACTTGTTTCAGCATAGCAAGGTCATTCCCTAAAAAAAGCTTAAGCTTTAAGTAAAACAGAATTGAAATATATTTGAACATAGTATATTAGGGATAAACTTGTTTCAGCATAGCAAGGTCATTCCCTAAAAAGGACTTGCTTTAGATAAAACAGAATTGAAATATATTTGAACATAGTATATTAGGGATAAACTTGTTTCAGCATAGCAAGGTCATTCCCTAAAAAAAGCTTAAGCTTTAAATAAAACAGAATTGAAATATATTTGAACATAGTATATTAGGGATAACCTTGGTTTCAGCATAGCAAGGAGCTGTCATTTTGAATAATTAAATTAGGCGTGTAAATTAATTTGTGAAATTGAAATTAGGTACATCTTTTATAAAAAAAAAGCATTACGTTTCATGACTTCAATAGCAACTTACTATGGTTGATCCATATAGAGGAATTAATCGCTGAATATCATTCATTTTTATACCCCTTAAGCTGTACCTACCCCTTTAACTGAAATTTCAAAATTGTAGAATTTGCATAAGCTATTAAAAGGATTTCCCATTTGGTATTTCCCATTTCCGAGTTATTTGGTTATCAAATACTAGAGTATTCGCGCGCACTTCTTCAATTTAATGATTGGGACTACTAAAATAATTCATTCCTTTAGAACGTCATTATTTTACATATTAAAACGACTTGGTGATAAACGAAGGCTCACATAGCTAAAGTGTACGCGCTTCTTTTTTTCCAGTTTGTATTATTATATTAGATAACCTGTGTAAATCAGAGGAAGATGGAACGAAAGATATTAGGAATAACTTGGATGGAGACAATTTCGAACGAATCACTGTCCCAAACATCAACTACAAACATTACAAAAGTAGTCATCAGACAGAAGTGGATATGGGGAGATCAGATCGGAAGGATACAAGACGACCGGAGGTACGGAAGGCTCCAAATGTTTTACGGTGGGCTAGAGGGTGCGCAGGAAGAGGGGGAAGGAATGTCTTCTGACTTGTCATGGCTGGCTATAGCCGACATAAGTGTCGGTAAAGGTCACATTTACTTTTGTATATGCTCGTATAATTCAGCGACCTTGCACTAAGAGGAAAGAAGACGAAATTAAATACTTCTCTCTTTACTAGATCCATCCAAGCGAAATAAATTAACATGTTCTTTACACAATATGTTGTTTAAAAAGTAAAACTTGCATTATTTATGAAGGTACTACAGAAGTTTAAGGTGCATTATTCAGCAATTTTATTGGGAAACAAGGTTCACATAGTGTATATCCTGTTTTTAACGTTTGTTGCTAATAATAATAATAATAATAATTATAATAATAATAATTTCATAATTATCACGCTATGGAGCTTCTACAACCTCAGACAGCAGAGGGTATTTTTTATCTTAAATATAGGTAGGTTTTGCTTTTTAATCTTCATAGAGATTTGATTACAACATTTAGCGCTAAGTATATAGTTCCATACACTTGGAACATTCGATAAGTCTGATAATAGTCAAGTAACGTTTTAAAAATACGGAAGCAAAAGTAATATTAGTGTCAAACTCTTAAAGCAGTTTGAGCACAATTAAGTGCAACATTTACTTTTCTTCAAAATAAGATATTTTTGCGTTTATTACTGAAAAACGAATAAAGATTGTTAAATGAAAAATAATTCCCCCTTCCCTTACACACACTCACAAGAGAAAGGAAGAAAACCCGTGTCTGGACGTTGACGCAGACACGCTACGTCCTCCAACAATGAAGCAATACTTTGCCTCACGATTGCTGCTTTTCTCCTCCTAGTTGTTTTTTTTTTTTTTTTTATACTTTGCCACGGCTGCTCGAGCATGAGATTCTAATCACTGGGTATGCGTGAGTGTATGTACATATAAACACGAACGCTTTCTTGGAACCCTTTTATTCACCATTAAAATAAGACTTAAGATTTGCCGATCACTTTTAAATTCTTACGATGTTACTGTGTCTTTTCCAAGACCGAAGATTATCAATTACAGCTGAACGTTCGATCCTCTTGCAAGTTCACACCTAGAGAATATTGTTCCGCACCCCAAGAGGGCCCCAGCGAGAATGTGTCCTCACCACACGAGCGTCCCAGCGAATCTTCTCACCACGCGCGATACAAGGAAAACCCTCCTAACTTCCCCTCTCTTCCCTTAAACATTTCGCACCAAAACTGAGCGTCATGAAGCTTCTAGTGACCATCACATCCTGGCCAGTGCAACTGCACCCATTAATTCCAAGAGAAACTGGCTTCAGCGGATTTACCCTTTATACTTGGGGCTAGTCCCTAATTAGCTAAACTGTGCCTGTCTGGCCTTTCTGTCGCTTTTAACAGTCAACAATTTTCCTGATGCTTCTCCTTTTAATACATGCACTGATTTTAAATATTTTATTATTTATTTTATTTCGCTATCCTTCCCAGATTATTATGATAATTATTGACTATAATTTCGGCTTCAAGAGCCCCCCATATACATTGTCATATTATACAATAATATGACAATGTGTATGTCTTGCCCGAAACAGTTCCCGCTCAGCAATTTCGCGATTGATCGGCAAACCTTGAATTGGTTACATGATTCTTTTACAATTAGTCAACACATAAGTTTATTTACACTGTTTACAATTATGTTCCTTCTACAAACATGTTGGTCATACATATGACTTACCCTTCACATGATTCACTTTAACAATTATTATACAAAATTTACATTCACTAACATCATCATTCAAATTCAAACCATTATTATACGAAATTTACACTCAATAACGTATAGTATTCAAATTAAGCAATTATTATATTTTGTTTTCTGTTATTTTGATTGGAGTACATGCTTTTTTTTCTTTCTTTCTTGGAGAATGTTATTCTCTTTCTCACTTCACTTTCACATTGTGCACTGATCACTTTCACTTCACTGTTTCTCTTATATTTATTTTACAATTTTCATAACCTAATGACATTTCTATATTCATGCGCTAACGTTTCTCAGAAAATTCACACCGTTTGCATCTTATCAGGAACATTCAATGATTTGCGATAAGGTCTCATAAGTTGTTTGTCCCATTTACCAATAAATTTATTAGTTTTTATATCTATTAACTCAAAAGTATGTTCCCCAAATTTAGCAGTAATAATTACCGCACCTTTATAAAAGAGCTCTAACCTATGACTTCTCCCTTTTAATGCGCTGGATAATTTGTGGTCCCTGGCAAGCACAAGGTCTCCTATTTTCGGATCCCATTTATGCTTTGGCTTCTTTACTTTAGATTTCCTTTTTTCTGCTTTTTCTTTTAACCTGTCAACAACAATTTTAGCCCTTTGTTCTTCGGATAATGGTGGTTGGTTTCCCTCAATCGTTTTGGGTATCCCTTTAAAAACAGGTTCAGGTTCAATTCCTTGCATTAACTGTATTGGTGTGAATCTTGTCGTCATATTGATGGTGTTATTTATTATCTTTTCTATTA
Organism: Deroplatys truncata; assembly: GCA_030765065.1. NCBI lineage: Eukaryota > Metazoa > Arthropoda > Insecta > Mantodea > Mantidae > Deroplatys > Deroplatys truncata. The sequence continues at coordinate 133,300,070 of CM060978.1, forward strand.
CATTACAATACCTTAACCAATTTTATGATTACTATGAGTCAGTACACGAAAATAGATTCCAATGTCCTTCAATATGCGTTCTGTTGGATTGCCAGATGGAAAATAAGAGGAACAATGATATAGTTTTATATTCTGGTTCTCTAAGGTCTCCCTAAAGATCCTACTACGATGTGCAGTAGCATTTAAATTTCTTGCATCTAACGTTACTCTAACTTTTACATTATTTTTGTGAACTATACACAGTGGATTTATATATTCAGAAGCTGAAATTTCAATCACGCCGTCTTCTAACATCGACTGTATAACTTTGTGTACTTCCTCCCTAATAGCACATGGATTGGCCTAGCTTTATGAGAATATGGTTTTATATCAGTCATTTCAAATGAATGGGTGTAATTTATGCACCTTCCCGGCTTTTCTGGAAACACTTCCTTATTATCCATTAAAATTTCCCATAATTCCTTCTTTTGTTTCTCATTCAGTCTACTAGCCTGGTTCACCTTATTTTTCAACAAATCTTCTATTTCGACACAGTCATCCACTTTATCGTACTTAGTTGCATTTTTATCATTCAAGCCTAATCTGGGATTTTCTTGGGGTTTCTCTTCGCCGTTATTAATACAAAATTTCTCATGTTCTCCGTAGATTTTTCTTCATTAATTTCATGGCAATCCTCTAACCTTACTTCGGCTAATTTCATAGCTCCAATGTTTATAACTTCCACAAAGAATGTTTCCCGTTTTATTTCTTCCTCTACCGGATCCCTGGTAATTATTCCTGAACTACTGTCCTCCAACAATTGTACGACTATGGTTTCTTGTTCTATTTCGAGTTTCAAAATTTTATTTTCAAAATCTATAATGGAGTTCCATGCGTATAGGCTATCACAACCTATTATTATGTCTGTTACAAGCCCAGGTACTACTAAAAATAACATCTCATAATTTTCTTTCGATTTCAATATTCATCATAGCCTGAAACCTTACTCTTTCTTTTTTTACCCACTGCTACTGAACAATATATCCCATGTACTGGTAAAGACATCAATTTTAAACCACTGTTTATTAATTCTTCGTAAAAGTTTTATGAACAAACGGTCGTGTTAGCGCCGGTATCTATTATTGCATGAAATTGTTTACCATTAATGCCAATATTTATCCTTGGTGAATCAGTTAAAATTTTGCTTTCTCCTGGCCTATCTCTTCCTTCCTTATGTTTCTCCATCATTAGTTGCCTTCCATTATTCCTACTTTTCGGGTACTTCTCATTATAGGAATTATTCCTAATCTTCACTGAAGGCGAAGTTGATTGGGTTTGGAGATTTCCGACACTTTGCTAATTGCTACTGTCCCAATATCGTTATGCGCATGTCCCGGTTTTGTTTCCCATTATTTCCCATTATTTGTCTAGTAGGGTTTATCGCGTCAACCCTATCTTCTTGAACTGGTGAATTCCTACCACTTCTAATTCTCGTATCCTGTCTTGGGGAACTTGGTCTATACCTATTGTCATAGTTATTGCTATAATTATCTCCAGAATAGCATCTGTTTCTATGATACCTTTCCCTTCTATCATCATTATATCTATGAGCGTGGACATAATTTACTTGTGCGTTCCGTTCTCTTCGGTAGTTTTCACCCCTTACCCTATAATTGTTTTCAAAGTTATTTCTCCTTCTGTTTACGTAATTGTTTTTCGGAACAGGCCCATGGTATCTATCCCTCACATAAAAATTTCTGTCATTTCCTGGATATACCCCCTGCCCGAAAAACTTTGTAGGACTTATTTATTTCTGTGTGAAATTCCTATCCTTAATCACGCCATCTTGATTTCTCTTCCTCTCCAAAGCGATCAACAAGTCTATCATGGCTGCTATTGTAACTGGTTTTGCAATAATTATATAGTTTTGTATTGTTTCCGGGAAGTGCGCGGTTACTATATCTATTAATTCACTTTCTCCCATCGGTGGGTCTAGCATCTTAGATTTTCTTGCCACTACCATAAAGTAATTCACCATAGACTGGTCCTTACGGGAATTGTACTTGCCATTACTCTAACCGTAAATTCACTTGCCTGCTTGCACCCCAATATCTATTCAACAGCTCTTTAAAAGCCCCGTAATTGTTATCTAGCCCTACAGACAATTCCAGCCAATTGGAAGCATTACCTTTGAAACATTTCCGTACTAGGGTCATCTTGTATTCCTCTGGTATACGCTTAACATTCAAATATTCCTGCATGCTATTAATAAATGCTTTCGGATTATCCGATTCCTCGTCTTCAAAAATCGGTGGTGAAATTTCGCTGATAACATGGTTAGGCCATTGAAAATGTGGACCGCCATTTCTAATTACATTTGTACTAGTACTATTACTGGAGGTACTTGGACCTAAATTCAGCATCGGAAGGTCAGCTGACGCATTCTGCGCTGCATCGTTCCTTACTGTTGCACTGCTTACATTGCTATATGCTGAACTACCAATATTGTCTGATATGCACACATTTTCTAACCCTTCCTTAAGTCTATCATTTACATCATCTATCCCTACAGCAAGTCTCCTACTTTCTCTTTCAGACTCTTCTAACCTGTTTCTGTGTATTTCTAGTTCTTTGCTAGTAGCTTCCCTTTCTCTAACTAATTCCTGACTTAATTCTTCCCTCAATTTTCTGTTTTCTTTTCTACCCTTTCACTAATGTCTTGTCTTACAATTTTGACTTCTTCTCTAACCCGTTATTGATTTTCCCTAACCTCAATTCTCACGTTTTCTATTTCATTTCCAGCCTCCTCCTGGAAATTTTCTAAGACTTTCTGCTGGTTCTCAATTTTCTTGCCAATTTCAGTTAAGCTGCTTGTTAAATCCTCCCTTAAACTTTGATTATTAGCTTTCATCTCATCCCTTAATTCTTTCCGACCCTGTTCTGTTACATCCCGGTTAGCTTTCATCTCATCCCTTATTTCTTTCTGACCCTGTTCTATTTTTCCTGTTAATTCTTTCTGAACCTGTATCATTGACATAATTAACTTTAACATCTCGTTAGTTTCCGTACTTACCCCTGGCTGTTCTACCTGTTTTTGTACATTCCTAACATCTACTGTTTCTACTACCTTATTTACACTACTATTTTCATCCTGCACAGTTCTACTATCACCGTCCTGAATTTCCAAGTTTGCATCTGATTGCTCGAACATTTTACCGTTCCTTAACTGCATTGAACACTGGAACACATACATAAATTTGCAATCAGTACCTTTATATCTGCTGCCTGCAACTGCTGCTTCGATGCGGCTCCTGTTGTCCTCCGCGTTGTCCCGGTCTCCTTGATTTCTCCGTCGTTCAGCTTCCGTTGTTCGGCCACACGTTGTTCAGCTTCTCCGTTATTCAGCTTCCGCGTTGTTCGGGTTCCAGGTTGTTCGGCTTTCACGTTATTCGAGCCCCGCGTAGGACGCCATATTGTGGCATGTGCACAGATGGTCTTGTTAAGACGCTCTCTGGTTACCGGGGTCGGAGGGGGCAGATTGTCTGAGTAGGGGCGATTCAGGGGAAGCAGTGTGTCATTGGAAGGGATATGGCGTTACTGACGCCAACTTGGCGTAGCTTCATTCTGTGAGTAGGCTTCGGGTAAGACAGTCGGGCAACTGCCAACACACGATGTCCTCGTCGGCAGGCAATGGGCAAAGGTATGTAACTAACTTCATCCAATAAATTGTGTGCCATCCACGCCTTTTAACTTTTAATTATGGTATAATAGAGTTCCTTTCCTCTCCCTTCAGCCAGATAATATGTTGGTGTAAGACTATTTTGTAAAGTTAACTTAGCTGCGTCCTCGTCGATGCCTCGAGTTTAAAGTTCTTTGCTTGTTTAACGATCCCTCTCATAAGGGAGTAGCTCACCTCTGAAGTTAAATAATAATTTTAAGTGAGGCATACGACAAATTGGCGGTGGCGCCGAGTAATTGGTTTGATTGTTTTGAGATTTTAAGTGCAAAATTTTTTTCCCTCCAAATGTAACGGTTTGTGCTTCTCCACGTGGTCGCGAAAAATGTAAAATTTGTTCCTGGCTAAAGGGTAAGGATTTTTTGCTTTAATTTGTGATTCTCTTCTTCTAAATTTTGTTTCCATCATATCTGAAAGTCTGGTTTCGAAATTTTAATTTTGAGCTCATTTTTGCATTTTTCCATTGTCTGCCGGCGTGACGCTAAAACTTCTGACTCCATTTTCCCCTTGTTTTGGCTTCATCTCCATTAAATTGTATTGCTGTGCTAAGTGGTTCGTGCTGGTTGTTTTCAAAAATGTTTTTGTGAAAGTTGAGTTGCGAAACGAGCGAGATAGTTGTAGTTTGAAAATGTGCTCGTCACGTGTTGGCTATCTATTTGCAAATCTTGTTTTCTGTGCTTATTAGCAGTGGTTTGGAAACGTATAACTTTATATTCCAGTGATTGTGATTTCTAGCTATTTACTGCACTTTTCTGGGACATTTTTCGTGTAACTTTTATGTACGTACGTGTGTTATGTAATTCCCGCGTGGTCGTGCATTTCAGCAATAATTTTAGCTTGTGAAACCAGTCTTCCTCAGCACGTGTTTTGGCGCGTTTATTTGCGTGTGTATATCAGGTCAGATACATTTGTTTTAAGACAAAAAAAAGACAAAAGAGAAGTTTGGTGTGCTAGTATAAATTACAAGTCTGTATTCTGCTCCTTTTGAGAATCTTAGCGGTGGTCACAGTAGGTGTGACGTGGTTTTTTCTAACTTCCAGTTCGAGGTTTCTCACTGAAGCTATCATTTTGTTTTCTTCCATGTGTTCATTCTGATTAAAAATCTTGGAATTGTGTCCAAGTGGCTTGTGTAGACGTGTGTTAGTATAATTTTCTGATATTTCGCCGCGGGCGCTTAATTGTATTCTTTCTGGAACTGTTTTATTTGGCTATGTTCTGATCTTGCTACTTACATTCATGTGATGCTATAAGCGTTTAGTTTGGTGTAATCTGTATTGCTTGGTCATACTGTTTGTTTACTGGTTGCGTAAACTTTTGTGCTGCAATCATGCCTAAGCGACGTACTGCACAGAAATCTGATATAGCAATTGCTCCAGTTAGCGAGCACAGTGAAGTAGAATCTATGTCCAGTGTTAGTACGCCTGTTGTTACTCAGTTACTAGCGATGTCTAATCCGCCTGTCGTGGCCAATGCAACGCAATCAGCTGTCTGCCGCCCGGTCATTGACCCCTCGTACTTTGACAATTCCAGTAGGTTGTCGGCGCATGAATTTCTGCAGAACTTTGAAATGGTCGCTGCTGCTAATGGCTGGTCAGAAGAAATGAAATTGAAATGCTTTCCATGCTATTTACGAGATACTGCTGCATCATGGTTTCAAACTTTTCGCCATCGGCACCCTCACCATGATTGGGTTTTCTTGTCTACACAATTTTTAAATGCATTTCAGATAACAAACCAGAGTGATATTCTGGAAATGAAACTCAAGACAGCGGGTGCAGTTGGATGATGAACCTGTTATTAGTTACATCTATGACGTGCTATTTTTATGTGACCAAGTCAACCCAACTATGTTACAGTTGGAACAAATTAAACACTTGCTTAAAGGTCTTAGACCTCTGTATGTACAAGCTTTATTGCCATTAAATCCTCAAACTGTTGATGAGGTAATACAAATCATTCGACGAGTGGACAAAGCACAGTTTTACATGCAGAACCGTGAACAGCTAGTGTCTGCTCAATCTCAGGCTGCAGTGGTTACGCCATCTCTGTTCTATTTAATACTGCATCTGTTCCTGCTATTACTTTACCAGCTTCTCCTCAGCCTTCTCAGGCTTCTTCTCTTGTGGGCGTACCTATCGATCCTATGCATCAGCTGATTGATCGTGTGGAACAGTTATGTAACAGAGTTAACCAGTTTCAGTTACCATCTTCGGAGAGAACTTCCCAGCATTCACAGCTTCCACGGTCATCTGACTTCAACCGGAGGGATCCACCCGTCACCTGCTATAGATGCAACAGGCAGGGCCACCTGGCTCGCTTTTGCCGGAGCCGCCTCCCGCAGTCAAAAAACGACTGGCGCCGAGCCTCGCGCGACGAGACGTAGCAGCAGCAGCAGCAGCAGCAGCAGCAGCAGCAGCACCACCACCGCCCACCAGCATGGCTGCACCTCAACGGGACATAGCTACACCTCAACGGGATGTGTCTGCATTATCAGGTCAGATATTGCAAGTTCCTGGTCGTATTGCCCAGACAGAGCGCAGTGAGTATTGTAAATGCTACACATGTTCTTGATCATTCTACATTAAAACCTATAGAGATGATGCTCCGCACTGCAGGAAACAAGTTACTTGTTGCGCCTTACCACACTGTGTTAGATTTCCATATTAATGATGTTCTTTTTCAGGAGGATGTACTCTTTGTGAAAGAGTTGTCCCATGATTTGATTTTAGGCAATGACTTTTTGCAGACCCATGATGTTATAATTGACTATGCACATAATCTGATAACCCTGAAATCTTCTAAGAATGATGCGTTCAGTATACCAATAACCTTAACACAAGGACCTTTTGTTGATATGGCAGTAAACCCTCTCCAAGATAATGATTGTACAGATTCTGGTGTTAAAATGGCAGTTATGAATGATGTTAAAATTCCACCTCTGTCTACATGCTATATATCAGTTAAGCCTTTGTCAGCCATTAGTAATGAGGTTATGTGTGAACCTGCTCTTAACATAATGCAAAAGAAGAATCTTTCCATTCCACCGTTATTGTGTCATTCTACCTCTGAACTTACTATTCCAGTGCATAATAATACTTCAGTTCCACAAACATTGTTTGCAAATACAGTCTTAGCCAAAGCGTATGATGTTGCACTTGTTCAGAGTAATTCTGTTTTGTCATCCGATGTTACTCCTCTGCCAGCTCCAAATTGTAATTTTAATGTTAATGGTAAACTCTTGGAAACCCAAAAGGCTGACTTACATGCTTTGTTATTGAAATACAGTTTGCCACAACATTACAAGAACTTGGTACTACGGATGTTGCAGAATTTGATATCAAAGTAAATGACCCTAAGCCAATTAAGCAAAGACCATATAGAGTTCCTCATAAACAAAAGGAAATTATTGCTGAGCAAGTTAAAGAGATGCAAGATGCTGGCATTATTAAGGAATCACAGTCCTCCTGGGCTTCCCCTGTAGTACTTGTTAAAAAGAAAGTTGGCTCCATGAGATTTTGTGTCGACTATAGAAAATTGAATGCTGTTACAGAGACCACCTCTTTCCCTTTACCATTGATAGATGATTTGTTAAGTTGTTTGGGGGAGGCTAAATGGTTTGTCTCATTAGATTTACTGTCAGCATACTTTCAGGTACCTATTGCAGAGGATAGCCAGAAGTACACCTCTTTTGTCACTTTTCAGGGTCAATATCAATTTACACGTTTGAGTTTTGGGTTGGCAAATGCCCCTAGGTTTTTCAGTTACATCGCAGACAAGTTGTTAGGCGATTTGAATTTTAAAAAGGCTATTGCATATCTGGATGACATTGTTGTTTTTGCTAAAACCTTTGAGGAGTTGTTACAAAATCTTGAGGCTGTTTTTCAATGTCTGGATCACCACAAGTTTAAACTTAAACCAGAAAAATGTTTCTTCGCCATGCAAAAGATCAAACTCTTAGGCTTTGAAGTTTCTAAAGATGGCATTTCACCTGATTCTGACAAAGTTGTTTCCATTCAAAATTTGCCTCGTCCTAAAAATGTTCGAGATGTGAGAAAAGTTTTGGGATTGTTTAATTTTTACAGGAAATTCATCAAGGACTATGCTAATATTGCTCAACCTCTAATTCAGTTGACTAGGAAGAATCAAAGTTTTATTTGGGGATCTGATCAGCAAACTGCATTTCAAAATTTGAAAGACTTATTAGTTTCGGCCCCTGTCTTAGCTCACTATACTCCTGGTGCTTATACCGAACTACACTCTGATGTCAGTGGATTAGGGGTTGCCTCAGTGTTGTATCAGAAGATTGATAATGTGTTGAAACCAGTGGGCTATGCTTCAAGGACACTATCTAAATGTGAACGTAATTACAGTGTTCCTGAGTTGGAATTGTTGGCCATCCTGTTTGGACTTACCCACTTCCGCAGTTTTGTTTATGGCTACAAGGTTCATATTGTATCTGATCATCACTCCCTTTGTTATTTAAATAATTTGAAAGATTTGACTGGGCGTTTCGCACGATGGAGTTTGAAATTGCAAGAGTTTGATTATACCATTTCTTATAAATCTGGCAAGAAACACCATGATGCTGATACTCTATCGAGATTCCCTGTGTTACAACCTACAGAAAGTGATCTTGAACAGCTTGATGAACTCCCCACATGTTTGCTGTCATCAGTTGAAGTTGCTGACCATCAAAAGAAAGATACTGGGTTACTTGAGCTTATTAATGCTCTCCATGATCCTCCGTCGGCCCCTGCTAAGCTTCAGAGACAAATTTCCAACTACACACTCAAATCAGGTGTTCTTTATCGTAAAAATGCTGGCTCCACTGGCCCTCTCCATCTGCTGGTTATTCCAGAAGCTCTAAAACATGAAATTCTTTCTTCGTGTCATGATGATCCTCTTTCAGGCCACTTAGGATTCTCAAAAACATTTGCCAAAATTCACTCCAGGTATTACTGGATTGGTATGAAGAAAGATATTGAACATTTTGTCCGAACCTGTCCCAGCTGTCAAACAAGAAAAGGACCGAAGAATCTGAAACCAGCAGGCTTATTACAACCAATTCCGGTTACATCTGTAGGCGAGCGGTGGGGTATTGATTTGCTTGGGCCTCTCCCACGCTCCAATTCTGGACACAAGTGTGTTGTCGTTGCGACCGAGTATGCTTCTCGCTGGGTCGAGTCTGCGTCGCTTTCTTCAGCAACAATCCCTCAAGTTGCTAAATTTATTTTGCATAACATCATCTGTAAGCATGGAGTCCCTGCTGCCTTGTTATCTGATCGTGGCTCAGTTTTCTTAAGTGAGGTGACACAAGTATTGTTGAGATCTTTATCAGTGTCTTCCAATTTCACCAGTGCTTATCATCCAGCTTGCAACGGACTTACTGAAAGATTTAACCAAACCCTCTTAAACATGCTCAGCCATTTTGTGGACAATAATCAGAAGAATTGGGACTCAATTTTGCCCTATGTCATCTTTTCATATAACTCGAGTGTTCAAGAGTCTACTAAATTTTCACCCTTCTTCTTGATATATGGTCGAGAACCTTCTTTACCTAACCAGGTTCAGCTACAAGCTACGTCTAATGACCTTTTTGTGAGACAGACATTGCAAGAGATTCAGAAGACACGGGAGGTTGCTGTTGCTAACATTACAAAGCAGCAGGTGAAGCAAAAAGAAGCATTTGATGCTAAACATAGAGATGTGGTTTATAATGTGGGTCAATTAGTTAAAGTTTTCACTCCCATTAGGAAGAAAGGTAAATGTATAAAGTTGTTACATAGATATTTTGGCCCTTTTGAAATTATCCGACAGATCACTCCTGTTACCTACCTTGTTGGTCGACCTCATGCTCCCCGTACCAAACATCAGAGTGTTCATGTGTCACGCCTTTGCCCTTACTATGATCCTGTGGGTCCTTATAGACTGTAAAGTCTGAGTTTCTGATGCTTAATTAAGCTTTACTTTTCAGGAATATGTGATATGAATGTCTCTGCTAAATTAAAAGTGTATTATTATTGTGGGCGTAACTTAAATTTTGAATTATGTTTTGGGAACTGCAAATCATTTGTTCTGTTGTTGTGTTATGCTGCAGGAAAGTGTTTCATGTGTACTATGTGCTTAATTGAGCTTTCATTTTCAGGAATGTTATGTGACAATATTGTTTTGAGTAATGATGTGATGTTGTTTTGTTGCATTTGATTTGATTTGACTTGACTCGATTTGATTTTGGGTTTCATAATGATGCTGTGATTTTTATTTGCAGAAAATTGTTGCATGAATAGTGTGTGTATTTGAGGTTATGTGAGATTTGCCTCGGTGGGAGTGCCAAAGAGTAACCCCCACGGTGTTAATGAGATGAGGAGAGATGAGATGATGTCAGCTTCGGTGGAAGTGCCACAGTGTAACCCCGACAGTTGTCGTATGTTTTCAGAGATTTTGCTTATTGGTGTTGCTGTAACGTGCCCAGTATAGCGTGTGTGATGATTAAATGGATGGAAGTGAATGTAATGAAAATAACTTTTTTCTGTTTATGCAACAAGTTTATTACCATCTTAGATAGCAAATTTTAATACCACCTGTTTTCCAGCTTAATTTTCATTTGGAGGATGTGGATGCAACAGTATAATGTCATGTTATTTGTGTAATTCCTGAAATTTTAATGTGCTTTCTTGAAGGTTATGCCTATGTTAGATGTTTTGAATTTGCAGCATGCTAAATGAGACACGTAGGTGAAGATGTTTTGTTTTAAGGAGAAAATTGAAAGTTGAGATAACAATGTTGCTGATTGCAATACTGCTGATGATACTGATGATGATTATGAAAGATATTGATAATGAGATGAGAAAGATAGTGATGTGGACGAGAAGTTGTATTGGTGACAAGAGTAGGACAATAGTAGTTGAAAGCATGTCACGTGGCGTAGTTTAGAGATGTATTGTGGATGTAGTTTGTAGTGATGCATACACTAGTTTGAGTAGATAGTTAAGTGAGTGTTGTGTGTAATTTGGGCCATGGTCGTGTGAATGAGTTCATTTCATTGCCATGTGTGATTGTCTTGTAAGTGCACTTACTTTCTTTTGTTAGTGATACCAGCTGGTTATTAAGATTTAATATTGGGATCCCAAAATAAGGTTATGTTTCATTTCTGTCATGTGCATGTATTTTGAGTCTGTTTTACTGTTTTATTTGGATTTTGAAGCATTGTAAGTTAAATTTTGGATGGCAACTCTGTAAAATTTAGTTCTTATGCCAATTTGTACTTATTTTTTCTCTTTCTTTGCCCCATGTCAAAAGAATTTTTAGTGAAAACTTTTCAACCTTTAAAATCTTTAATTGTACATGACATACCATTCTTTTATGTGTGATTGTTTGTGGGAGCACCCTGTTTATTGTTTGGTGGTTTTGTTTTAGTATTTTGCTGTGGCGGAGCGCGAGAGCCCCCAAGAGCATCCCCGGGGCACACCAGAAGTCAAGAAACACCACAGGAAAGTTGTCGGGCAGCCACTACACTGCCGTGGCATAAGGAGCCACCATGTCGGGCGGCAGTCCAAGCCAGCGACTGCCCACCCTGTTGTCATCACCAGAGACCTGCGGTGATCATTCTACACCAGGACAAATCGTCGTTGTGGGCACTGTATAAACTCACCCACAAACAGTTCCATCGATATTTTGCGCAGTGTAGTGTGCCTGTGAACTGAGGCGGCGTGGTGTGTGCGTGTGCGGGGTGCTAAAGATAAGTGCATTAACAATACTGGTCGACAGCACTTACGTCTCTCGTATCTCGTCATCGCCCAGCAATATTGTGTCGTCGGCTGGGTGCTTACCACACATGTATATTATTTTTTTTTTGGTTCATCACACATGTGTATGTCATTTTTGTATGTCATTTTGTTTTGTTCTTTTCATGTTTATTATATTTATTTTCCTTATGTCGACGAGGGCGTCGACTTCGGTGGCCAGGGGGAGATGTGGCATGTGCACAGATGGTCTTGTTAAGACGCTCTCTGGTTACCGGGGTCGGAGGGGGCAGATTGTCTGAGTAGGGGCGATTCAGGGGAAGCAGTGTGTCATTGGAAGGGATATGGCGTTACTGACGCCAACTTGGCGTAGCTTCATTCTGTGAGTAGGCTTCGGGTAAGACAGTCGGGCAACTGCCAACACACGATGTCCTCGTCGGCAGGCAATGGGCAAAGGTATGTAACTAACTTCATCCAATAAATTGTGTGCCATCCACGCCTTTTAACTTTTAATTATGGTATAATAGAGTTCCTTTCCTCTCCCTTCAGCCAGATAATATGTTGGTGTAAGACTATTTTGTAAAGTTAACTTAGCTGCGTCCTCGTCGACGCCTCGAGTTTAAAGTTCTTTGCTTGTTTAACGATCCCTCTCATAAGCGAGTAGCTCTCCTCTGAAGTTAAATAATAATTTTAAGTGAGGCATACGACAATATGACGCAGACACGCTACGTCCTCCAACAATGAAACAATACTTTGCCTCACGATTGCTGCTTTTCTCCTCCTGGTTGTTTTTTTTTATACTTTGCCACGGCTGCTCGAGCATGAGAATCTAATCACTGGGTATGCGTGAGTGTATGTACATATAAACACGAACGCTTTCTTGGAACCCTTTTATTCACCATTAAAATAAGACTTAAGATTTGCCGATCACTTTTAAATTCTTACGATGTTACTGTGTCTTTTCCAAGACCGAAGATTATCAATTACAGCTGAACGTTCGATCCTCTTGCAAGTTCACACCTAGAGAATGTTGTTCCGCACCCCAAGAGGGCCCCAGCGAGAATGTGTCCTCACCACACGAGCGTCCCAGCGAGAATCTTCTCACCACGCGCGCGATACAAGGAAAACCCTCCTAACTTCCCCTCTCTTCCCTTAAACATTTCGCACCAAAACTGAGCGTCATGAAGCTTCTAGTGACCATCACATCCTGGCCAGTGCAACTGCACCCATTAATTCCAAGAGAAACTGGCTTCAGCGGATTTACCCTTTATAGTGGGGCTGGTCCCTTATTAGCTAAACTGTGCCTGTCTGGCCTTTGTGTCGCTTTTAACAGTCAACAATGTTCCTAATGCTTCTCCTTTTAATACATGCACTGATTTTAATATTTTATTATTTATTTTATTTCGCTATCCTTCCCAGATTATTATGATAATTATTGACTTTATAATTTCGGCTTCAACGTAGAGTAAAAACAGCTATTGTATCTAGAAGGGGAGCATTAATAGGTACGAGGAAACAACGTTTAGCGCAATATATGCAGTTTCTATATAGCTGGTTAGGATAACATAAGCTAAATTTTCAAAATGGTGACATGAAAGTGTTAATGCAAAACGGTTGATGTTTGCAATTAGCTCCTTATTTGAAAGCACTCTATTCTGAAAATGCAATTGGTTTCAAAAGTAAAGTTTCTTTCAAATTAAAAATCTGAAGAAAGAAAGAAAGAATCTTAGGAAATAACATACGGTGTTAGATACTTTGTATTATGGATTCACGTTCTGAACTCTTAAAATGTTTCTTTTCCCTGGTCTGGAATGAAATATGTAAGGAGAGCGTACTCGGCCCCGATCCATTTAATGAGGATATTGTGCCTCCTGTGCCCCTCGAGGGGACGCGCCCGGAGGGGAGGGACGAGGTGAGAGACACCGGAACCAGGAGTGATGGCACAGCAATGACAGGGTCCTTAAAGTTTACAGTTTGAGACACCCCGACGGTCGGGCAGACATAACCAGGAATCCCCCAAGGGGCGGTCCGTATAACCCGGCAACCAGCCGAAGACTCAGGGACGGATAAAGTTCCACAGAGAGCATCCTTTTTCCCTGCCATGCCGTACCGGAATACCATCGACACTTCCAACACTGAAACAGACCTAACGGGGTTAAGGATGAATAAAATGAGGAATGGAACGAAATGGAGGGACAAGAAATTAAGAGGGCTGAGAGAAACCACTCCACTACTCGCCTAACGACCCGGGAAAACTCCTAAAAAAGCCAATGGGTCAGAGGGCGCGGTCACCGGGAAGCGAACCAGGGACCTTCCGAATGCTAGTCTCACGCGCTACCGCGGCGCCACCTGGACGGAACTTGGAAGATCCGTAGTCAAATCCCGGCTATGGTATTGGATATTTCAGTCTGATTCTATCTTTCCAACTTTTTCCTACACATGCCTGTGACTTCTTGTTAATTGAAACTTCGTTGTAATTGTAAGAACAATGCAGTAGGTAAAACGATAAACAAATTTTGATGTGGTGTCTTTGAAACTCGACGCTCTTTGCCTACCACGAGAAAAATCTAAGGTATTGCATTCTACAAATTATTTTTATTAAATATTATTATTCTATCCACTTCTTGATAATCTAGATAAACTTTCTGTTCACATTTAACCCATCTCTGTGGTGTGGTGGCCTGCCTAACATTCAAGAGATCCCGAGTTCGAATCTCGGTTAGAGTGAGTTACCTCCAAATTTTTCCAGGGTTTTCTCTTTTCCTGAGAAGATGAATGTCAGGTAACTCTAAGCTCCAGGGACCTCGGACCCATCTGAGCATTATCTTGACCATTTCGTTTATTCGCCGTCCGTAATGGCCTACCCGGTTAAAGAACATTAATTAAATACCAAAAGAAAAAGTTCACGTTTATACATTATAAGCGATAGGCACATAGGCACATTTTCAAAAAGTATGTCACAACGTGAAGCTTTGAAATGCCTGCTGTTTGTATGACCGCAACAAAAACAAAACAAAATGCGACTTCCCTGTTACAAAAAGTATTCAAACTGTTAAAATAGTTACTTTCATAAAAGTATGTATTACAGTGTGTTTTAACGGGATCTGCATTTCTGGTGTAGTAAAACTTTGTCATTCAAAAGTCATTCAGAATGTAGAAGCCTTGAGGGCTCCTCTCAGAAAATTCAAAATATATACCTATTCTGTTCGACATGAGAATATCTTAAACAGAGAGTATTTTAATCAAAATCGTTACAGCCATTTTTGAGAACACAACTAATTTCGAAAATTTTTCTATGAAAAGTGTCGTTTTGGGAGGGGGAGATTTTCTTGAAACTCTTCGTGTCATCTTTGAAAGATGCTGAATTTAAATATCAAGTTTGGTATTTGACCGACTTTTCGCTTTGGAGTTATGTTGTTCACTGACACGCAGGCATACGGAACTTTTTCGATAAAGTATGCCTTATATTCACATGGCTTTCTCTACTCACTCTTCTACAGACTATTCTTACAAAGCTTTTCTTGCATCTATTTCATGTTAATGTGGATAAAACTTTATTACTTATTTACACATTTCGTTGTAGGTATAAGTAGAACATATCAAGCCATCGCTATATGATAGCTTTGGATTGGATTGGCTACGGAGGGAGCTCGGCACTGATTCACATAGAGGATATTGTGCCTACGCCCCACAGGAGGCGTTTCCGAGAGGAAGGATGAGGCGAGAGAAGACACCGGGCGTCCGGAACCAGGAGTGACGGCAGGAATGGAAGGGCCCCTAAGTTTCCAGTAAGAGACTTCCCAGCAGACGAACAGGCAGACCGGGGACCCCACCCTGCACAGAGGGGGTCCAACGCCCCTTAAGGGGGTTTGGATACCCCCGGCAGCCAACCGAAAGCCGATGAACGGAGAGAGCCTCAAAGAGCATCCTTTTCCCCTGCCATCGCCGACACTTCTAAACCTGAAAGAGGTCAACAAATGAATGATAATGGAGGGACAGGAAATTTGGGGGTGTGAGAACCCTTCCCTGCATTCGCCTGGTGACCCAGGAAAAAAAACGAAAAAACCCACTAGTCAGGAAGGTCGGCCACGGGAATCGAACTCACGACCTCTCGAATGCGGGCCATAGACATGATAGCTTTGAAATTCTGTTATCTTTGTATGAACACGAAAAAGAAAGAAACAAACAAACAAACAAAAATAATAGCGATTTGCGCTTGAGAGAAGTACATATAAAGTATTTGAAAATTCAAACCAATGACAAAGACTAATTCAGAATAGATTAACACCATAAAAATGTTATCTGACATAAATTTGTGCTTTAACAATATCTACATTTGTTGTGCAGTAAGATTTTCTCTCTCTCTTACGGTTTACCAATTATCAAAAGTCATTCACAATAAAGACGAATTTACAGACTATTCCTAGATATACATTTTATTTATTATGAAAATAGTTTAATCATATGTATTTTAATCAAAATCGTTAGAGCCACTTTGGAAAAAACAAAAAGTTCGAAAAATGTCCAATGTAAAGGGTAATTTGGAGTGGGGGATTTTCTTCAAAATCTCCGTGTCGCGTCCTTGGAAGATGTTGAACTTAAACACTAAGTTTGGTTTTTAACCAAACTTTTGTTTTGAGTTATGCTTGTCACGGATCCACATACACTTAGACCTTTTTCTAAAAATACATCCTTTGGATTCAGGGAGTCTCAAACGTGATTTCTGGCGAAATTATGACATTGAATTTTTGGGTGGAATACAATACTTCGTCTACTTACTGTAATACGTAGTAGGGAAAATAAACGTGCTCTCTTTGTATTCAGGGTTTTCTCAAAACGTGTATTTCCTGTGAATCACGTTATTGAATTTTTGTGTGGAATACAATACTTCCTCTGCTTACTGTAACTACGCAGTAGGGAAAGCAAAAATGCTTACTTTGAATTCAGGCGGTCTCAAAACGTGCATTTCATGTGAATCTCGTTATTGAACTTTTGAGTGGAATACAATACTTTCCACTTATTATAGGCAAGTAGTAGAGACAGTAAAAAGAAGAGTTGTGGTATAGATAAGCGGCTGTTTATCGTTATGGCATCTTGCATGCAATCAAATAGGGAAAAGTGTAACTTAAGACTGTAACTTGAAATAATTTCTGACCTAAATTGTTGTCACGATTAAGGTAAAGTGTACGGAAAAAATCATACCTTATAGGGGTATTATGATAAATAAAGACCACGTAGGTGGATAAGGGTAGAGAAAATAGTGAATTTTGAAAACCAAACCATTTTTAACCCTTGCTTATTATACAATGATATGATGCTTCTAATACCAAAAAAATAGTTTGTGTACTGCTTATGTCGCTATGCTGAATGTTATTGCTGTTTTTTTCACAGTTGTTACTTTCTTACAGCCAAGTCTAGAGGAAATGTTTTGGAATGATATTTTCTTTAACACTATCACATCACCTAAGAGTAAGTATGAGCCAAGGCACCTGGCAAAACCTCTCGATAAAACGCTCCGCTTTCCTCCCCACGGCTACAAACACGTGGCACGGAAAACATTTGGAGCCGCCTGTACAATGCCATCATGTGGGACTCGTGAATAGGAAATTGTTAGAGGCAGACCAAGGCGAAAATTGGCCGACTCCTACACAACGCAAGCTAGTCAACACTGGTTCAGCATGTAAAGAAACAGATGGACATGAGAAAACCATAGAAAGTTCGACTTCAAAGTGGTGAAGAATCAATCTATAGTCAGCAGATATACAATATATAACATTCTTATTCGTACATAACAGGTTCTCAACAAAAAGTCATCCTCTGCTTTCTTTAAACCTTGTGTTTTTCTGCGAGTCATTTATACGTGCTTGATGAAACTAATTCAAACAAATTCCATTGCAAAAATACATTTCAAAATCTACACTATTGCATGAAATAGCAATGTTAAGAAGTATACCCCAATTTTATACAACTTTCCTATTCGTACAGTTGTTAGGAATGACCATTGCATCGTAAACAACTTCAACATGCACATGTTTCTAAGGTTGCTTAGGCTACTGCGCAGTTGTGTACATTCTGTCAGTAGTGATCGAAATGGATAAGAAAAAGGAAATTAGTTCTGATCTGAAGCAATTAATTATAACATTTTGCACTTAGAGGGTATTCTCTCAGAAAAATCTGACAAACAGTAAATAAACCACATTCTACCGGTCAGCATGTAGTCAAAAGTTTAGGGAGCAACGTTCTACGAAGAATTTACAAGAAAACCTAGAATATATTTTTGCTCAAGGAAGTAGGCTGAGTGTACGAGAGGAACGTTTCATTGTAAGCCGAATCCGAGAAAATTCAAAATTAACTGTTCCTCAATTACGACCATTAGTAGGAAATGTGCCTGGAAAGAAAAATTGAAATTAAATTGCGTTTTATTTATGGACGCTCCTCAACTGCTATAGTCCTTAGCGTCCCATTATATACTGGACATGAAACGACCAGTAATTTTTCCAGAGGCCTCATTATCAGGCTTGAGGTTATTTTACGTGCAGTAAATCTACGACATGGGACCACCGGCTTTACTTCCCTTCCGAAGGTAGCCATGCTAAGGAGTCTGAAAGAAGATATCTGATCAAACTGTTCGTCGTGTCTTATGGAAGTATGGATACCATGGCCGAACACCAAGGAATAAGTCTTATTTAAGTGCAGCAAACAGAAAGAAACGAGTTGCATTTGCTAAAGATCACATTCATAAGAATAAAAAATTTTAGAACAGCGTGATATGGTCAGATGGGACTAAGATAATTCTCTTCGGGTGAGATGGGATAAACAGAATCTGGTGTAAAGCAAATTCAGACAATGATCCCACCTCTTCGCACAGTTAAACATGGTGGTGGTCCCATTATGCTCTGGGCCTGCATGTCATCCAGAGGTGTTGGTAATATACAATTTATTGATGGCACAATCGACAACATGTGTATTTTGACATTTTAAAGAACAATGTAAATCAGAGTGCCAAGAAAAGTTGCATGGTACCTGGTTATAGGTTTCAGTAGGATAATGATATTAAACACAAGGCAAGACTGAACATGAATTGGTTGTTATGTAATGTACCCAAACGCCACCTCAGAGTTCAGAGTTGAATCCAATCAGGCATCTATGGACAATTCTGAAGAAACCAGTCCATAAAATCGGCATAAAATCTAAACAAGAGCTTAAACGCGTTGTGGAAGAAGCCCAGGAGAGCGCAAAAACGTGGTTACTTCTATGAAGAGAAGGTGTGAGGCAGTTATTAAAGTCAAGGGGTTCCTAACAGTACTAGATTATCAATGGTGTCTTTGTTATTTAAACTATTACTTCTAATGTACGAATAGAAAAGTTGCATAAACATGGACATGTTTCTTTCACAATTTTATTTATTTTAGTTTGTAAGTTCATAAGTTAATATTTAGTTAATTCATAATACAGCATGTGTTATATTGTTCAATATGTATAAAGTGTTAATTAAACTGTCTTCTAATAAACATTAAAGTGTTTTCTTAGAAAACTGTAGTGCACGAATAAGAACGTTTTATACTGTATTAGTAAGTAAAAGACAAAATACAGACATACAAGTAAAAAAATTTAACCCTAAAGCGTAACAGTTCACCGCGTCATAGAAGAAAAGCTATCCTCTAATTTGAGGCCTTTGCTCAAGGTACACACATGCATGGCTCTTTAATGTTTTGGGCAGCTGATCTGGAAATAAGTCGAGGAGGAGAGGCATGGCGAAGAGGTGAAACAAATGACAAACATATGGAAAGGTGTTAAAAGAAGACTAATAGACATCAGCCGATTGGAAATTAAATCGTATTGTAAAATTAAAGCTTCCCTAAGTCTAGCAAATGAAATGAAATTAAATGTGATAAAGCGGTATATATACTTAACTTAGGAAGAAAGGAAAGACCAGGAAGGCATGATTTAGACTGAGAGGCTGGAGGGCACAGAAAATGACTCTGGCAGCAGAATCTGCCCATTCGGTGGCTTGGATGAAGACTGAGTACACATTTTGACGGAATGGTCACAGTGGGAGAACCAGTGAACAATTAAATTCACAGAATAAAATTTTAAGTCCTGCTAGAAGGAGATTGGCATGTTGAGAAAACACGGGCAATTTCCTGGCTAACGTATGCGATGCCAGATCAAATTTGCTCAGTTAGAGGCAATTTATCCCTATTTTTTCTTTAATTCTTTTTTATGTCTCCTTCACTTGTATTTTAAGTATGTATTACGGCCTATGGCCTATTCACTGTTTGTGTAATAACTTTAATAATTTGACTCAAATAAAGATACCTCATCTTTAAATATAAATAATAAATGGTTCATAAATTTTATGAATCATTTACGAATCATTGTGATGTATATTTAAAACAAGAGTCTTGCAGGGGAATCAGAAAGTGATTTTTAAGAAATGCTTGAAATTTATCTGTCCCAATTGTGGGATACTGAGAAAAAACTGCTGTTACAGTATACAAGTTTATTCTCAATAAAAAGCAAAGGGAAGGAAACTATGTATTTACTGAGGCGAAGAGAAGTTACAATGCTATAACAGCACACATCAGAAGAACTGAAAGAATTCATAAACGATAAATTGACTCACTCTGGGAATGTAAACTAATTGTGTATGAACGTAGCGTGGGAACACTCCCAGACTCTTTTGTCAAGTACTTATTCTGGTCTATTTTTACGTAGCAAAGAAACTATAAAATGTCCAGAATATGTGCGTTATGAATAGATGATTCATAGCAAAGTTCAGAGTAATTAAACATTGCCTCTGAATACTGAAAAGGGTTGTACAATATTAATGACTGCCACCTATCAACACAAGTTAGACACTGGAATGAAAAATACTAGCCAACGTGAAACTGTTTTATAAAACATTGGGATGGAACGGGATTGAGAAAGAGAAGAAATGTGTCGCAGAATCAGAAAATTTAGGCAAAGATGTGCCCCTAAGCTTCAAGAACAGATCGGATCAAGGATGATTGTGGCTGGGGGGTTGGAAGGTGCAAAAACTAACAAACGATTCTGAGTAAAGTCTTTCTTTATTACGGAGCAATATAAAACCGGTGTCTTATATCAGTAGATTGCTCAGGTAACCAACATTGGCGAAGGAAATTGTTGAAGGGGTAAACTGATTTGGACAGGAAGAGGGTGGCGCTTGAGACTTACACAGAAAGAATACTAACATTTGGAAGCTCTTGTTTGTAAAGCGTGTACAATAACATGCTATGTATTGAAGTTGAATTTAATTCGTATATGGGAGTAGGTGAGGGTGACAGAGATAGATAGATAGAGAGCGAGAGAGAGAGAGAGACTATTGCAAATATAGTTGCGTTGTGTTCTTGAACTCTGCATTTTTACTTTCTCGACTACTTATAGGAAGTAGAGAAGTATTGTATTTCATCTAAAAATTCGATACGAAGATTTCACAGGAAATACATGTTTTGAGACTCCATGAATTAAAAACAAATGTTTTGAAAAAGGTCCATGTGGGTGTGTCTGTGAACAGCATAACTCAAGAGCGAAAAGTCGGTTAAATGCCAAACTTGTATTTAAGCTCAGAACCTTTCGAGGATGCTACACGAAGATTTTTAAGAAAATCTCCCACCCAAAACTACCCTCTACACAGAAATATTTTCGAAAATTTTGATTTTCTCAAAAATGGCTCTAACTATTTTGATTAAAATACTATAAGTTTAAAATATTTTCAAGACAAATGATATGAATATCTAGAATTCTCTGGAAATAATTCTTTTTTTGTGGAGTCAACCATTTCCGAGATAATCCTTTTATTGGTTTGAATTTTCAAATACTTCTCCTGGTCATACAGAGAACGGAATTTCAAAGTTATCATATAGTAACCAGCTCTTAAAAAATATTAGTATCACTTAAGCCTACTGTATTTTAACTACAAGGAAATGTGTGATAAAACCATTTTGCAAATGGTTATCTCGATTAATATGAAGTAGATTACCTTTTGTAGGAATACTTTGTAGAAGAATGGATAGAAAGTCGTGTGAATTTAACACACAACAATTTTAATTCACAGCGCTTCCAGAATACGTTCTTACCATTCGCTCAAGGTTTTGTATATCGGCAGCTGGCTGTGCCATTGCTGGTCGCGCCTGTGCTCTGACTTCGCTTCTTTAAACCGTGTACAAAATCTTACCCTACAGAAAATGCTGGAAATGTCGTCGTCCCTCAGCTAAACAGGCGCGGCCCCAGGTGAACACACCTCGACTGACACGACCTATTCAATCACAGTATGTAGCTGCTCAGTGCGTTTTTGTTTAATGTGTGTGAGGTTTACATTGTGCGTAACATTCTTTAGGCTGCCCCACAAATAAAAATCAAAACTATTAAATCTAAGAAGTGAAAGGGTCATATACCACATTGCTTACAATCTTCAAACAGTTCTCTTTTCATATATGGCTTCCTCTGGTTTATGAACAGAAGTGGAATGGTTTTTAAATCATCCATATCTTTTTCTTCGACAGTGAAGTAGAATATTTGTTTGTAGTTGGAAAATGCTTCATGTTTATCTGCACAACGTATGGGAGCCAATTTGTCGCGGTAACTTCGTGTTATCTATTGCTGGGCGCCTGTTATTGAATTAATAGTTTGAATTTTGGGTTATTTGTCCTCCGGCTAGCTATTATTACTACTCAGTCGAGCATATCTCTTGAACAGGGTGTGTAAACGGAAAGGATTTGTTACTGAAAGATAACACTTATAAAAGAATTTGTTTTTACACTTTTATTACCGTCACAATTAATTAATTTCACATATTGACTCTTGATACACGCCCGACTGAAACTGTTATATTTTATAATATCACTATAATCACTTATTTACTGCACATTATTAATTCGCGTATTTCACATTTATAACTAACTTTACGACGCGAGAGATTCTGTTAAACTGTGCGACGTATAAGCTTTGTATGATTCTGTTGGACTGAACGACGTATTACCCCGCGAATCCTTCTGTTGGACTGAGCGATACCCATCTCTGGCTTTAGCTTTTTATACTCCCTCACCCCGATATGCCTAAACATTATAACAGAGATGCTATTGGTTAATAAAGCGCGCCAACATTAGCGTCTATTTTTATATCCAATCAAAATTACGAACACATATGCTCTAGGGAAGAAATTCCCTCCATTTCTACAGAAAAGCGCGCTAATCTGACGTCATTTGTTTGTCTCTTATAATTGATAAACAACTCACCCCCTCGCTCATTGTTACCCGCTCTTATTGTCAGTTCCAGTGAGGCCGTGTAAACTTATTTCCTAACAATGCTTATAATTAACAAACATCTCAAATCATTGTCATACAATAATGTTAATTTACACTACAATCACTCTGGCATTCACAGTGTTGTGATATAAAATACTGCGTCTACAGCTGATTAAAAATGGTATCAGAATCTCCTTTCAATATCTCTTCCATTTACTTTCTGCTTGAGAAAAATCGGTCCGATTAAGCATCTGGTGATAATTGCACACCAAAATCCACAAAAGCACGTCCTGAATGGGGAAGGCTGGCGGCTTGGACTGAGTGGTAAAGATATATTTTTAAAGCCAGTCAATGTAAATATCATGTATACGGTCAAGAAACCCATTCAAAGGATATTCTGCAAGTTTATTCGTAGACAATATGCAATAAACATACCTCTATCAGCACAACCACAATTCGCTGATTGTCAGCGGCAATACAGTAGAAATTAATTTCTACTTGATAATTTTCTACAGAATATCTTAAGTTGTTTATAATTGTTAATGAAATTAATAGTAGAATTAGATGCAAATGCTCCGTAAACATGTTATCTGTTTGCGGCAGAAGTGGATAGTGGCTCTCATGAGGTGTTGTTGGTGATAATGGAAATAAGATAATTTGTTTTTATTTCATGTTGTCCGACAACTTATAGGACCATTACAAGCAATCATTTACCAATCGCTTTAAGACTAATAGCTACCTAATATAGCATCCGCAACAATTACGGGGTAGCTGACGTAAATAACTAATAAACGAATTTATCTAGGTATTACCAGGCATTAACATCTTAAAACATTGTTCAGTATTAGAGCAGGCAATTATCCTAACAATGCGTCAATGAATCTTTGCAGGAGGAATTTTTTTTCTTATATATAAGATATTCGTGTAAAAATCTGAGGTGTAGCAGTCATGTGATTTTCTCTGTCCACTTCACAGCAATTCTACAAACGATCTCTACCGTATCATCCTAATATACGCTCAAGAAGGAAAGACAATTCTCAGTTTCGGAAATAGCAAGTGCTTTGAGAAATGTTAGATATAACACACACCAAATTGTTAATTGCTTATTTTTCATACTACGAGCCTCTTATATTTTTATGGTATGCCAATTGAATAAAATTCAAAGAATGGAGAGGACATTACCGATGGCATTAATGTTATTCATAATGCCAATATCTCAGAATTATATTTTACTCAACATCTTTAGAGCCAGTTTGAAGAAAATAAAAGCGATTGTTTGAGGAAGTCCTCTCTTTGTATCCTAAAATACACCTGACTTAAGTACTCTATGCAAGAAAAACAACTGTCCTCATCAAGCCAGAAATGTAACCAATACTCTATAAACAAAATTTTAAACGGAAAAATTTGCAAATTAATAGTATAATTAATGGAGCAATATATAGGCTTGCAGTTTAAAGAAAATACAGTAAGAAGTTTAATTATATATCTGACAGTTTTTGAGTTGAGCATACTGCTTCTTGAAATTGATTTTTTTTCAAGAATTGCAAATTTTAGGGATATAAAAAATCGACACAATTTCCGTTTCAAGGTGTTGTAAATATTGTGGCGTATTCAAGTGTTTTAGCACTCTAATCATGCTCTTTCAAACATGCAATATATGTTTTGATATATCATGTTGTGCTATTTAAATTCAGTTTTCTAATCGTGTTTTTTTAGTAAATAGGTGCGCTCAATTCTAAAAAACTGCCTGATATGTTATTAAACTTATTACTGTAGTTTATTTAAACCGCAAGCCATATATTGCTCTATCGATTATACTGTTATGTCAAAGTTTTCTTTAAAACGTTGTATGTCAAATATTAGTTACATTTCCGGTTTTTGAAAGCAGCTGTTTTTCTTTGAAATAACGTTTTAAACTTTGGCAGTAAAATATAAAGTGTGTTAAAAATACTAATCAGCAGAGAGAAAAATTAAACAGCGCAAAAATGTGGAAACTGGATGTGAGTATACGTGTATAAGACTTTGAATTGATTGGTACTAATAATAGCATTTAGGTCCACTTTGCACAAAAATATAAAGAAATAATCATGGATTATAGCATACTTTAGCTATAGTAAACAATTCTGACTTGAATCTGTGATTTCATATTGAGGAAGAAGGTAAAATTTAATTAAAAGTGCATAGCTTTCCCAGGTTAATGCAAAGTTTGGTATCAATCATGACTTTCTTACTTGCATTGCTCCCTCTCCCTCTCTCTCTTTCCCTCTCTCTCTCCCTCTCTCTCTCTCTACCTGTCTTCCATGTGCGACACAGACGGATATATTCTAGCAGTGTTTTCCTTTTCGGTTTCTGGGCATCGATTTTTAAATTCTTTGCTTGAATGGAGAAAATGAGAATTGAAGTAGTAATAAATAATAATAATAACAACAACAATATGTGACGCTACGATCCTATGGACCTACGCCTACCAATACAAACACGAGTGGCCGAGGCCGTAAAGAATGGACTCGTGAACGGGAGGTTCGCGGTTCAAATCCTGCCAGGACCGTCCTCCCTGATTGAGGTTTTTTTCCACTTTTCCCCAGTCTTCATAACTAGCAAATGCTGGTGAGATACCCTAAAGATAAGTCTAAAACGTTTTCTTCCCGAATTATCATTTCATTTATCATCAGTGTCACCGCCTGTGGTGCAGTATTTAGTAAGAACGGACGCTAAACACTACTAAAAACGGCCTACTAACTGGGATGCTGACCTCACATCTATATATGCATGGCAGAGATGGACGATCATTCAGCCAATGCGGGGAGATGTGGTGAGTACTATGCTTCCCCCAGCCGGAACGTTGGCTTTTGGCTACTTAATCGTAGTGCTCAAAAGCACACGGTGCTGTGTGGACACCGGTCATCAGTAAAAACTTCGCACTTCCATGGGTAGACTAGAAGCTATGAAAGCTCCGTGGCTGAGAGCAAATAAATAAAGGAAATGAAGAAACTTAAAATGCCTTTAGCTTTCTTAAATAATAGATTAGTATTTCTAATTTCAGTTTTAAAGAATTTCAATACCAGTGTGTTTGGTATTCGGAAGAATTAAAACGTACTGCTTGACAACCCAAACAGACATATCTAAGTAATTGTTTCTCAAACGCACTACTACTCGATAGACCGTCTAAACGGAGTATATTTAACATTGGCAAGGTTTACTACTATCGCACTTCCAAGAAGAACGAGGATAGCAAACACTGTTACGCATATTTTCCGATCGCTTGTCCGGTAGCAATGGGTTCCTCGCATTTTTTCCAACCGCACGGGTGAATTTCGGGTTGTATATATTGCTTCCACCACTCAGTTTGTGGCAACTTGGGAATAACATGCATGCCCATCGATTTGAAAACTTAGTTTGATTCCTCACGTAACTAACGCTCCGTCATTAGACGGAACTAGGCTCAGTACAATCGTAGGATTAGGACTAGGACTAACGGCGGAGGGGGACTGATTTATCACCTGGACCTACAAGATCTTATATGCTTGAAGCCCCTGACAGGGTGCCGCCGGGAGGGAGGGGTGAGGTGAGAGGAGACAGAGGGCGGCCGGACACGACAGGGCAGAGGGCGGGGTCCCACCTTCTTACAGATTGAATCTCCCGAATTGCAGCTAGTGCAACGGGCTCCCCTCCCCCTGCGGATTTACACATCTCCTGGAGGCCATTCCGGGGTATCAAGGGACACACAGAGCATCCTTTTATCCTGCATTGAAGCGTCGAGACTCCCGCCCGATACCCTCAACCCTGAAACAGACCAAGCAGATTAAAGCTGTAGTGAAATGGAGGGAGAAAAAATTCGGGGGATGTAATGAACTTTCCTAGCAATCGCCAAGCGACCTGGGGAAACCCCGAAAAAACCCATAGATCAGGAAGGTCGGCCGCGGGAATCGAACCCACGACCTCCCGAATGCGGGCTACAAACGTTACCGCCTGAGCCATCTCGCTCAGTCAGCACTATCTTAAACACATCCGTTAATGGCGAGATTTGTAACCTTAACACAAAGATTATACTGTAGCCGTAGCTAATATCAATCATGTAGTATCAACAAAAGTATCCGTTGATATTTTCATGAAAGTAAAATCAAGATGAGCGATATTTTTTCTCCTAGAACGGAGTCTGCAAGACGCGGTTCAAAACGCCTCTATCAATCTTCGGTTGCCAGAGCGTATCCGGGTAGCCTTGAAACAAATCTGGAACATGACGTTTTCTGGTTTGTAAGTACATAATTAGTTAGAAAATGATAGACTTTTTATGCAAAAAGTAATTTGTTACATTGACTTGCAAGTACGTAAAATTGATGTTGGTGCAGTAGAAATCATAATGGAAAGAAAATTGAGCCACGCCTATACCGAGGCGTTACAGGTTCCAAACAAACTGCAAACAAAATCATGTGCCGCAACTTCAGCTTGGACAGATCAACAGTTCTTTTTTTAGTTCATTCATTCCTCAACAGTATTTGTCAAAATAATAGTGAATTAAAGCGAAATGTTTGTCCTAATGAAAAACAAATTAATATGTTTCGTCGAAATCATTCTTCAACGGTGCAGTCCACTAAATCCGGGATCCAGGGTTGTCTACTCTATTAACTCGTATGCAAATAGAATTAAAATATCTAAGATCGGCATCCAAATTTATTGAGTTAACAGTCAACCTAATAAACAAAATATTTTCCGAAAATGTTACTGAAAATTTTACCGTGGTGGTGGTGGTGGTTGTTTGTTTTTGAATGAAACAATAAGAGAACAATTAAAAATATTTAATTTAAATGACAAAATGAGGAAGTATAAAATGAAATGGAAAGATTATATCTCCCGAATGCCAGAGGAAGACTGACAAAATAGGCCTTGCAATACAAACCAGTTGGTAATAGAGATGTTGGAAGACTACACAGACGCTGGGAAGATTCCTTGTGAGTCGAAAAAAACCTATGACCTTACTTGACGGTTGATGATGTTTCGCGCATAATTTCGGGGAAAGCATGCAATGAATGGCATTGGAGTGACATCACATCCCACACTATTGGCTTGCTTTGACCAGATGGGTAGTAGACAACAACGGTCTGCAGGTATTTTGTTTGTATTGGTATGTGAACCTACGTATGGCGAAGTTGTGTAAACCAATCAGTGCGTTACTCCTTGCCTTACAAATGAATCATTATAAAATAGAACAAGAAAACCTTCGGAAAGTTTTGCCCTGAATGAACTAACTTTGATGGATATTTGAAGATGATTGCATGATTCTACGGTGCTTTAACATCATAGCTGACATGCGCAGTATATCCAAGGAATAAATCATAAAAAAAGAATCGTAAGATGATCTATGTCTGAAAGTTGTGCCTAAACAAATAAAGAATGCCTGTGAGAATGCTCTGATAGCATTATCCTATAATCAGTGGTAGTGAATCAATTCATTTTTCAACATCACTGCAATATTAACCTTTATTAGTATACCAAAGCATTTAATTGCATTAAAAGAACAAACAATGAAATAAACTATGAATTTAAAAACTTAGGGAAATAAAATGGTAAATCTTGCAACTGTTTAAAAATACGTACACGAAGTTAACACAGTGCAAGAAAAATGGTAGTGCTAGCACAGTAATTTCCATAAAGGTATCCATACAATAAAGAAGGACGTTAAAGTATTTACGGAAGAATATGTCCCTGGAGCAGAGTTCTTTGATGTGTCGGTAACAACCCTCGAGGTCCTTAACGTTATAACCGCATATGGATTAAACCAGGAAAATTTACAGTACAAGTTCAGTAGCAAATTATATGGAAGACATTGATTTTTCAAATGTATATTGAAAATATCTGATGTGTTACACTCACGTGACTTTCTCTACTCTTGTACAAACTATTTTTACAAAATCTTATTCTCCATCTATTTCATATTAATCGAGATAAACATTTTCAGAAACGATCTTTTGACATGCAAAGAGAATTACATTTTACACATAGGGACCACTTCTAAAAATATTTGACTATCGCTTAAGGCGTACTATGGTCTCCTTGTTTTGTATTTGCAACGGCAATATAGAAATACAGTAGCCTTTAAGCATAGACATATATCTTAATAGCTGGTTGCTATGTGCAGCACCATTCTCTTTGCCATAGATTAATACTCTTTGCATATCCAAGTAAATCTGATGTGTTACACTCACATGACTTTCTCAACTCTTGAACAAACTATTTTTACAAACGCTTATTCTCTATATGCTTCATGTTAATCGAGATATCGAGATGTTAATCTTATTGCTAATTTTCTTGTAGATGCAAGAGGAATTGGTAGGCTTTAAGCGATAGTCAAATATTTTAAGAGGTGGTTGCTATGTGGAGTATTCCATTCTCTTTGCATTACCAGGACAAAAAAATGAATAACGAATTTGAGAAAAAGTATAAGTATTGGAAAATTTAAGGGAATAACAAGCAATATCTCGAAAATGGTTCTCAACAACAACAAAAATGTGTATGACATAAAATTGTGTATTTTAACGCGATCTACATTTCTTGTGTAGTAAATTTTGTCTGTCTCTTATGGTTTAGTTATGCAAAAGTCGTTCACAATGAAGAATACTTTTGGAGACATTCCCAGAAAATTCGAGATGTACATTTCATTTGTCATGAAAATATCTTAAACATATGATATTTTAATTGAAATCGTTAGAGCCATTTTTGAGAAAATTAAAATTTTCGAAAAATGTTCCATGTACAGGGTAGTCTGGGGTGGGGGGATTTTCTTGAAAACCTTTGTGTCGCATCTCTAGAAGATACTGAACCTAAATACCAAGTTTGGTGTTTATCCGACTGTTCGTTTCTGAGTTATGCTGTTCACAGACACAGACAGACACACAGTCACATACGGACATGTTTCCAAAAATGCTTTTTTTGGATTCAGGGGTCTCAAAACATATATTTCCGGTGAAATCTCGGTATCGAATTTTTGGGTTGAATACAATGCTTCCCGTACTTACTATACATAGTAGAGAAAATAAAATGTTCGGTATTTTTTATTATCCATAGCATTAAGACAACTTTCTACTGAAATATATTATACAATAATGACATAAGTGTATAATAATTTTTTTTCTGTGGAACCAGCACTCTAACGTTACTGCTCATTTTATTCATTAAACTAGCAAAGCTAACACTGTTCCTTTAATGCAGTAATCAGTCCTCGCCGTCATCCCACACACTGCACATTTTACTGTTCGGCGGATCTGACCTTATGTATCAAGCGTGATTTTCACATAACCACCTGCAATGGAAAACTCTTGTTAAAGGAGTTTGAATTTCGAAACATTTTTCTATTCATCTAGGAATGATAGAGCAAAAGTGTTAATAATATTTTTCAACGTACTCGTGTATATCATTAACGGTTCGTTGAAAGGATGAGCCTACACTAACCTCTTCCAGCCAGCATGCGTTTAATGCTTGGAGGATTGCTTCTTAGATGGTTCGAGTATCCTGATAATCTTTCCCTCGTGTATAGTTTTACTTTCTCTACTACATATAGAAAGTAGGGGAAGTATTATATTCCACCCAAAAATTGGATACCGAGATTTCACCGGAAATACATGTTTTGATGCCCCCTGAATCCAAAAAAAAGCATTTTTGGAAACATGTCCGTGTGTGTGTCTGTGAACAGCATAACTCAGAAATGAACAGTCCGATAAACACCAAACTTGGTATTTAGGTTCAGTATCTTCCAGAGATGAGACATGAAGGTTTTCAAGAAAATCCCCCCACCCCAGATTACCCTGTCATGGAACATTTTTCGAACATTTTAAATTTCTCAAAAACGGCTCTAACGAATTTGATTAAAATATCATATGTTTAAGATATTTTTATGACAAATGAAATGTATATCTCGAATTTTCTGGGAATGTCTCCAAAAGTATTCTTCATTGTGAACGACTTTTGCATAACTGGTAAACCATAAGAGATAAACAAAATTTTACTACACAAAAAATGTAGATCGCGTTAAAATACACAATTTATGTCATATACATTTTTTTTGAGTGAACCATTTTTGAGATACTGCTTGTTATTCCCTTAAATTTTCCAATACTTGTACTTTTTCTCAAATTCGTTATTCATTTTTTTGCCCTGGTAATACAAAGAAAATGGAATACTCCACATAGCAACCAGCTCTTAAAATATTTGACTATAGCTTAAAGCCTACCAGTTCCCCTTGCATCTACAAGAAAATTAGCAATAAGATTAACATCTCGATATCTCGATTAACATGTTGCATGTGGAGAATAAGCGTTTGTAAAAATAGTTTGTACAAGAGTTGAGAAAGTCATGTGAGTGTAACACCTCAGCTTTTTAGACGTAGATTCGGTCGTATATCCAAATAAATGGTTTGGCATTGCCCACGTTACGAGTGCATCTTTCCTCGCTTTTTTATAATCGTGATTAACACAATTTGTTTCAATAATGCAAACTGATAATTATGTGAGTTTAAAACAACTGCCAATGTTATTTTATGAACTATAAACTCTTTGCATATCTTAATTAGTTTTTAAGCTGCGAATTCGGAGCCTGTACTGGGAGTGTCCTACAGACCAGTGAAACAGGCTATTAAGTGCTGGGCTCAAGCAGAACACAAAAACTACTGGAACTCCATTGAGGGTTGCAGACATTCCAAGTTGTTCATTACAGACCTGGATAACAGCCGAGCAAAATACTTGCGCGGTCTTAGTAGAAGAAGACTTGCATGGGCAACAGGATTCATTACAGGACACTGTGCCCTAAAGTTTAATCTATACAGAATGGGATTGTTTAACAACCCTATCTGTAGAAGATGTCTAGAAGGAGATGAGACTGTTACGCATCTACTATGTGATTGCCCTGCTCTTGCGAGTCAAAGAGCAAGTATTTTTGGCAGTCACTTTCCAAAGATAGATGAACTATCGAAAGCCTCAGTTAGCAGTCTGGCTAAGTTCATATCGAGCAACAGACTACTTAACTGATGAAAGGGGGGATGCGCAATAGATCTTAAGGTCGCAGTGCTTGGGCATAAAACCCACCCCTTCTCAAACTAGAACTAGAAGCTGCGAATTCATCCTAAGGCAACAGTGGCATAATCCAGATTCAGGCCCGTTCACCTGTTCGCTAGCCGTTTATCAGCACGGAACACGGAAGGAAAGAATCGACGAGAATCAGTACCAGTAATAAACAAAAAACTACGCACCTTGTTATTATTATCTTTGCAAATGTTTGCTCAAATTTATAATTAGAGTATCTCGTGGGAACTTTCAAGATTTTAGAGGGAAATTACTCTGGTGTGGTTTGTTCTGCGGTAATTTCTTTCGTCTCGCATCTACCTTTATCGTGTTCAAATATTTCATTTGCGGTTTAAGCTGGCTACAGCTCTCTAAGAAGCCTTTTAGCGATTAAAACAGTCTTGACTCTTGCCACAACTATTTATAGCAAGAATGCAGTTTAATAAGATTGTAAGAAATATTGGGTTAAAGCAATTAACAAATTAATATAGTCATACTCTGAATTACGTATGTTAGTAACGTAAATATTCTCAAACAATGATATTCGCCGGATGGTTGTATTTACTTTGTGAAAAAAATTTAATTTATTCGATACGACTCAACATTCTCGAAAACTGGATCACCTCCAGTTCAAAGTTAGTACTCCAGATGTTATTCTATCTGAACATGTGTGTTTGAGTTTTACTCACATTCGTATCTATGCCACATTATCCTGAAGTTCTTTAACTCATTTTTACATTTTATAATGATCATTGAGTCCTCCGAAGCTATAAAATAAGCACAGTGATAGAAAAGTAAAAACTCTTATTTTTCGAAAAAATAAAACTTCGAGCCCCTTGTAAGGATTAAAATGCTGGATATGGTGAGATATAACAAGCAAATTTTAAGGAAAAGTGGATGGAGCTACATTAACAAACTATATTAGAGAAAAATGATCTGGGCGATATCTGGAGAAGGAGGGAAAATAATGTAAATGGGTTTTGGAAAGATGTTAGGAGGAGATTTGAAGATATAGAAATACAAGATTTGCTTAGGAACATAGGGGATAACAGATCACTAGAGTCGTTTGTACAAATAAAAAATACATGGGAAAGAGAAGAATATGTGGACAAATTAAATAAAGAACAAAGAGTGAGTATTGCTTGGGTTCTAGCGACCGTGTGGAGGCTAAAAGGGATGAGAAAAGGTTTCCAACAGAACCTGTGTCCTTTATGTGGAGGGAATGGACATTTGTAACATATAGTTTTTTTTAATGTAAAGGGACAGAGCTTTGGAGGAAAGAGTGTGTAAGTGACAAATTGCTTAAATTAGACATAAAAGTAGCCTTAATTAAACTTTTGTACAAAGTTAGTAAGAAGGTAGGCTAGTACGTAATTAAAGTTAGGAAGAAATGATAGTGGTCTATAAAAAGAGAAGTAAATGAGACTTAGACTATGACGTGTTGCGAAAACAAAGGTTTAATTAGTACTATTTCGAACAGCGCGTTTAAATTACTACTACCACTATTATTATTATTATTATTATTATTATTATTATTATTCATAGGCAATGCTTTGATGATTATTATATCAATAGTATTATTAATATTGCTATCATTGTTAATATTACAATTATTACTATTATTATTAGTGGTAGTGGTAGTAGTTGTAGTACAAGCTACAAGGAAAACCTAGGTTTTGAGTATGGCTAAGATAACAGCCTGGGCTGACGATAGCCATATTCTGTGTATGGTGACTTAGTACAAATAAATAAATAAATAAATGAGCAAAGCATCGATTCAAACCCAATATGTGTTTGCTACGTGCAACAACCTCGGTTCAAAACTCTCCTTCATTTCATACATTTCATAACCTCATTACAGTCTTAAATATTGTGTAAAGTTGTTCTTAAGGCAACTCATTAGCGAAAATCATAAAATCTGCTATTCTTAACTTATCAAATTAAAACTTCTACCGCCACGATAATGCAATAGGATGCCTTATCACAGTGCTCCTTGCGAAGATCCAGTATATATTTGACTCAAAACCTAATTTTGTGCTTTTAAGAACAATACAACCAATAGGAGTTGGGCTATTTTAAGGAAATACTGTAAGATAGGATAGAAAAGTGGCGTAGAAAATTTGAATTACTGAGTCGTCTTTAACTTGCACACTAAGCATTTTATTTATTCACTCCGTATACTAACCGTGAAAATTTCACTGTAAGAGTATGAAAGGAGTGTTATCACTATCACAAAAGGCTGAAAACACTTATTATAAAAATTCTGATGTGATACATTCACATGACTTTCTCTATCCTTTGTCTTTATTAGTGCGTATAAAACTATTAGTACTAAAGCTTATTTTTCTATTTACTGCATTTTAATCTAAACAAACCTTAGTCAAAAGTTTAAGTACTGGTTCCATGCAATCGGAGAAACAGCTGAAAATCAATGGGACTTAAGAATGACAAGTATTGAACAATTCCAACCTTTAATAATGGATATCTCAGAAACGGCTTATGACACAAAAAAGAGCTTATGTAATATACATTTTGTTTTAAAGAAATCTACATTCTTTTGTGGTACGTTTTCATGTCGCTTAACATTTACCAGTTATACAGGATTACACAAAATTCCTTCCGAATCAAAATTTTCGAAAAATGTTCCATGTAAAGGAGAGATGATGGTGGTGGGGGATTTTCTTGAAAATCTTCGTGTCGTATCCTTGGAAGATACTGAACTCAAATGCCGAGTTTGGTATTTATTCGACTTTTCGTTTTTGAGTTAGCTGTTCAGAAACACACAGACATGTTTCCAAAAGTGCATGGTTTGTATTCAGGGGGCCTCAAAACACGTATTTAGGTGAAATCTCGGTATCGAATTTTTGGGTGGAATGCAATACATTCTCTGCCTACTATTTATATAGTAGAGAAAGTAAAAACTATACAAAAGTTCAAGTATGAGCAAAAGCACTTATGGACCGCCCTTTAAACAATGCCACACTCCATAAATATTCGAATATTCAAAAAATAAAAGCGAAATTAAACTAGAAGTGAAGATAACGAAGTGTTAAAACAATAGCTAATATTTTGCCAATTTTAGCCGATAATTGCCTTAATGCGCCTATATCTTATATAAAATACAAATATGAACAGACGTATTAGAATATTTTCTTCATTTTAGTTTGTAGACTAATTACGAACATTTGGAAATCAGAGTCCATATGATACACCGACAGCTCACCTCCGCATTTATGCCTCACATTCGGGAGGGCCCGACTTCGAATTCTACTGGGATTTTACGGGAAATGCACGTTTTGAGGTTCTCTTAATGGAAAGTAAGTTGAAAGTTCTTCCCACCCCGAACAACTGCTTACAGAGAAAAACATTCGTAATCATTTTTTTTTATATTTCCTAAAAATGGCTCTTACGATTTCGATTAGAATATCATATTGTGTCTGAGATATTGGTATGAGTAAAAGTTTACCTCGGAATTTCTGTAATAACCTTTGAATTCCTTTACGTTCTCTCTGAATTTTATATAGCAGGGAATCATAAGAGATTTACAAAATCTTACTACAGAATAACTACAGAGATCATTTCAATATTCAGCTTGTGACAACTTTTTTCGTATCACTAGCCCTTCTAAAATATTCCTTGCTGTGTGTTTAAATTTTACTAGTTTACTCTTGTTGGCTATCTATTTGAAAATGTGCGATTCTTCTTTTTTTCGTGTGTACTCGTTAGTGATAACACACGCATGGTATAAAAGTTAAATGCTGTTTCTGCATTTTCCAGGTAACCAAGTCAGTGTTGCCTAATTTGAAACCTCGGCAAGCATTTATCATGATTAACATAATGCCAGTAGCAGAATCACTTTTTACATGAGTGTGTAATATGTAAGGGGCCCTAGGGCCGGTTTCACAACCGATGTTAAAAAGATCCGATGTGTTACATTCACATGTCTTTCTCTGCCCTCCATCGTTTATTAGTGGGTATACAAAATATTCTTAGTAAGGTTTATTATTTTTTTCCACTTCATTTTAGACCAGATAAACCTTTGTAGAAACACCCACATTACATTAGTTGTAAGCGCAAGAGGGATACGGAAAACAGAATCGAAATTCCTATCTCTAAATGCTGGCCTTGAAATTCTCGTGGCATCACTTTAAAAAATCTGATGATACATTCATATGACTTTCTCTACTCTCTATCTTTATTAGTGGATATACTAACTAATCTTACTAAAGCTCATTTTTCTATTTTCTACATTTAATCCAAATAAACCTTTAAAAAATAGCTAGTTAGCTACATTACACATTTCGTTATAGATACAAATGTTTAAGAATAGCCGCTATATGCTGGCCTTAAGATTTCATACTCTTTCCATGCATTCGCGATAAACAACTGAAAATCGACAAGTCTTTAAAATAATTACAAGTTATTGAACAGTTTGAACCATTAATAACGGATACCTCAGAAATGGTTTATTCCATAAAAAAGCTACTTGAAATAAATTGTGTTTTTGAAGAGATTACATTTTTTTGTGTACTACGTTTCCCTCTATCGCTATCCTCTATGTTTGCCAGTTATACAAAATTATATAAAATCCCTTCCGAATGAAGAGGATTTCACAGATATTCCCAAAAAATTCAAGAAACACATTCTCATAATCATTTAAATATCTTTATGTTACTTTAACCAAATAACTTTATGGTACTTATTGAACTTAAATACCATGTGTGATATTTATCCGACTTCTCCTTTATGAGTTATGCTGTTCACATGCATACACACACACATACTTAAGACATATTTCTAAAAACATTTTTTTATTCAGGGGCCTTAAAACACTCATTTCTGGTGAAATATTTGTATCAAATATTTGCGTGGAATGCAATATCTTTTATGCACGTGGCAGAGAAAGTAATACTGTAACTTCTTGTTTGCTAACATTATGTTAAAATTTTAATAATTTATGCGTTTAATCAAGATTCTATAACGAGTTGTTAGCTAACATCTTTTTAACTGAAAGAAAACTGCGAAACACCACCTTCGAGAAGGTAGTGGCCGAACTGCACCCTTCTGAACGCGCTCCGATGCACTACTACGCATCGCAGTGCTATCTGTTTCGGTAGCAGACAACCAGTTACGTTCATAGACAATTGCCAAGTCATTTTCCTGATTGCTTGGGGTTAGAATCTGAGACGGTAATTTGTATCACAAATTACTCAGATGTGGTTAACGATAATAATATGAATATGTATTTTTATGTAACATTGATTTCAGAGGTTTAATAATTGTAATTATTAATGGTAAATAATAATTTTCGGCTCTACTGAAACTGTTAACAATAACAATACTGCAATGAAGGGTTTGAGTTGTTTATCGTTACCGGGAACCAGGAAGTTACGTAATGTTTCGCGCCTTTTCAGTAAAAAAAAGCTTCCAGAATGTTCTATAAAAGTAATATGTATTAGTGGTTTTCATTGGATAGTAAAATAGACGCTAATGTTGGCGCGTTTTATTAGCCAATGGTAATTCATTTATAATCTTTAGGTGTATCTTGGGGCAAGCCTATAAATAGTCATGCTCGAAGTCAAGCGTCCCCCAGTTCGTCAAGATTCACGAAGCATTACACATCGTCTCCCGCTCAGTTCATCAAAGATTCGTGTACAATACGTGACTACATGTCGCCTATCGGTCCTTCAGTTCGTTAAATTACACGCAGTGAAAATTATTAAAGATCTAAAATATTACAAAGTCACTTATATACAAAAATTGAAGTACGTGAGTTAAAAGTAAGAAGTTATTAGAAACAGTTTCAGTATGGCGATTATCAAGATAAATTTGTGAAAGTGTTAGTGCACGTGTTCGACAATAAAACATTATAAAACACATTTCTTCACTAGTAATTTTTTGGATAAAAGATTCCTTTTCCGCTTCACACCCTGCAAGAATTAAATGCCTACCTAAATAGTTGGCCGGAAGACAATATACATAACCTTAAAACTAATTCATATAGATTGCTACGTCAGAGGGAACTACGAGCCAGACCAACGAATGACGTCACACGAGATGGCTGCACGCGTGAGGTAAACGACATTACGTGAGAAACATTATCCACCACGTGGTGCTCTAAAATATATATACAATTTGTGCTATAACTAATACAACCACAAATTGGCTCCCATACGTGGGGCAGTTAAAATGAAGCATATATACAATTTGTGCTAATACCACTTCAAATTGGCGCCCAACGTGGGGCGACAACTAGGAAAGGAAGGCTAGACGACTAGGAAAGGAACAAGAATAATCAGGAAGAGACGAAAGCAGCAGTGAAACGACCTACAAGACGTAGATTCCGAGACAGAAGGGTAATTCAGCTACAAGAAAACATCGAAACGACGTAGATTCATCACGATACAACGCAGAAGCGACATACAAACCTAGGAGAATGGGGCAGAACGCTGGACATCAAAACTGCAGCATCAGACGGCATCAAAAAGGTAATTAAATGAGACTGAGAAGTGGTAGGATAATAAAAACAATGGCTACCAATAATACAGAAGAAATAATTATGGAGGGAGATAGTGTAACAGTTAGCTGTGATCCAATACAAAGTACAGGGAATAGCCCAGATTTTTTGGGGTTTGAAGATGAAAATGTTAGTGTAGAAAGTGAGAATAGAATAGCAGGAAATGTTAATCTTGATACTAATATGATGATTATGGAAATGCTGAGAAATATAAGGGAATTAAGGGAAGATATGCAAAAGAATAATGAGAAATTAGAAAAGAAAATAGATCAAAATAGGGAAGATCTTAGTAAGAAAATAGATCAAAACAG
This sequence comes from Deroplatys truncata, assembly GCA_030765065.1. Classification (NCBI taxonomy): domain Eukaryota; kingdom Metazoa; phylum Arthropoda; class Insecta; order Mantodea; family Mantidae; genus Deroplatys; species Deroplatys truncata. Next base: position 133,338,672 of record CM060978.1, read on the forward strand.
GGAAGATATGCAAAAGAATAATAGGGAATTAAGAGAAGATATTGATAGGAGTTTAGAACAAAAACTAGATCAGAATAAGAGAGAATTGAGGGAAGATATTGGTAAAAGCTTAGAACAAAACAGGGAAGAGATTGAAAAGAAATTCATGGAGCTAGATAGTAGTATGATTAGAATGAAAAATGAAAATCAAGAAATGATAGCACATGAAATAGGTGAAGTTTCAAAGAAAATGTTAGACATGAGCAGGGAAATATCCAACCAAAAAAATGAGGTTAACAATAAAATAGAGCATGTTAATGTAGAAGGCGCAGAGTTAGGAAGTCAAATGAGTAGTATTTCAAGTGAGATAAGAGAGATAAAAGAGGTTAGGAATGTAGATGTAAATGAGGTGCAACTTAATTTCAGAGGGGAAATATCAGAAATACAAAATGAGTCAGTAATGCAAAGAAGTAAATTGTACCATGATGTTCAAATTGAAAACTCCAGTTCAGTACAGTTCATTACAGATTTGTCAGAGTACTTTCAAAGTAAAAAGATAGCAGAAGAATTGAAAATGAAAGTTGTTAAAAGATGTGTAGTTCAAGAAACTGTAGATTGTTTTCAAGTATTATCAGGGAACGAAATGTCATATGAATACAAGAGGTTATTCATGAACAAAAATTTGAAGGTTAGGTTACGGCTACGAGTAATGTTTAGCCACACACAATTTGATCCAGGAGGGTAAATAGCAATGTGATGTAAAGTAAATGTGGGATAGTTAAAGACGACTTGCAGAGAAATGTATTGGAACGTAAGAGGGTTAACTATTTATATATATGTCATTTGAAAAGAGAAATAAGTTATAAAAAAAAAAAAAAAAAAGAGAGAGAAATGTTTTAAAAAAAAAAAATATATAAATAAATAAATACATTTTAGTAACTGTAACAATATTTGAAAAGAAGAAGGTAATAATTGAAACCTAAAATGATATTAAATTAAAAGTACGTAAATACAACTCCGAGATTTAAAAATTAAAAATGCAAAGATTGAAACTTAAGATGATATTAAATTAAAAGTACGTAAATACAATTCAAAGAATATTGTTAAAATAAAATTCAGAATAACAAAAATTGGTAAAAACAAATAAAACAAATACTTATGCGGCAAACAGAAAAGGTGAAACATTGTCAAGATTTAAGAGATGTAAATATATTTTTAAAGTACAAAATAACAAAAATTGGTAAAAATAAATAAAACAAATACTTATGTAGCAAACAGAAAATGTGACACAGTGCCTAGATTTAAGAGATGTAAATATATGTAAAGGGTGAATATTTTGGTAAATATGTATGGTAATTACAAAAAAATTCTTGAATTGATAAATTTTTGGTAACAATATAAAAAAGTAAACCATTTTTTGTAACACTAGTTAAATAGTTTAGGGTATAGTATTTGCTATAAAAAAAATTTTGTGATATCAGATTAATATCTAAATTAATTAAATCAGAGCCAGTAAGTAGTGGCGAGATAAAACATATGTCGTGTGTTAAATACGTGTGAAGTGTAAAGTGAAAGTGAATAGCGTGTGTTACAAGATTTAGGAGACTAAAAACAAAATTATAAAATTTCCAAACAGGTTATAAATGTTTATAATTATATTTTTAGTGGGGCATATGAGACGGTAATTTGTATCACAAATTACTCAGATGTGGTTAACGATAATAATATGAATATGTATTTTTATGTAACATTGATTTCAGAGGTTTAATAATTGTAATTATTAATGGTAAATAATAATTTTCGGCTCTACTGAAACTGTTAACAATAACAATACTGCAATGAAGGGTTTGAGTTGTTTATCGTTACCGGGAACCAGGAAGTTACGTAATGTTTCGCGCCTTTTCAGTAAAAAAAAGCTTCCAGAATGTTCTATAAAAGTAATATGTATTAGTGGTTTTCATTGGATAGTAAAATAGACGCTAATGTTGGCGCGTTTTATTAGCCAATGGTAATTCATTTATAATCTTTAGGTGTATCTTGGGGCAAGCCTATAAATAGTCATGCTCGAAGTCAAGCGTCCCCCAGTTCGTCAAGATTCACGAAGCATTACACATCGTCTCCCGCTCAGTTCATCAAAGATTCGTGTACAATACGTGACTACATGTCGCCTATCGGTCCTTCAGTTCGTTAAATTACACGCAGTGAAAATTATTAAAGATCTAAAATATTACAAAGTCACTTATATACAAAAATTGAAGTACGTGAGTTAAAAGTAAGAAGTTATTAGAAACAGTTTCAGTATGGCGATTATCAAGATAAATTTGTGAAAGTGTTAGTGCACGTGTTCGACAATAAAACATTATAAAACACATTTCTTCACTAGTAATTTTTTGGATAAAAGATTCCTTTTCCGCTTCACACCCTGCAAGAATTAAATGCCTACCTAAATAGTTGGCCGGAAGACAATATACATAACCTTAAAACTAATTCATATAGATTGCTACGTCAGAGGGAACTACGAGCCAGACCAACGAATGACGTCACACGAGATGGCTGCACGCGTGAGGTAAACGACATTACGTGAGAAACATTATCCACCACGTGGTGCTCTAAAATATATATACAATTTGTGCTATAACTAATACAACCACAAATTGGCTCCCATACGTGGGGCAGTTAAAATGAAGCATATATACAATTTGTGCTAATACCACTTCAAATCGCGATGTCAACTAAATAAGTCTAAGTACGGAGGAAGTCATTTTCACCGTTCGAAAAGGAGTTAATTATAGAACTGGTTGAGTATAGAGGAATTTATCAAGTGCAAAAGAAGCTGATGGCTTAAATTAAAGGAAAGATAGAGCATGCGACGCGTTTCTTCCAGGTTCAGTAAGCAATTGCGGACATTTTATTCTAACATAAAAACAGTGTTTAAAACGGTATAAAACTGAAGTTGGGATCGGCATTGAAGCTGAAGTGGACGAAAATGTGTTATCACTGATTGAGGTTCAAACAGACCCCAACAAAAGCACTGTTCGCTTCTTGAAGCAATTGCTTTGGAAACCTTCTGGAGAAATCCACAAATGGTAGCTTTTACAAATTTCAACATTATCGCCTACCATTAAAGGAAACGTGCCAGTAGCACAAAATCCCTGCATAATCAATACTTGTAGTATAGGAGATAAGAGACATTTTGTGTTAGAAGTATTCTGGCCTTTCGTATTTCTTTTATAACCACGATCACTGCTGCGTTGGGCTGCCCGTACCGCTTTAAACATCTCCTCTCTTGCAGGATATTAAAATCACGATGACGCACAGCTCTTCTATGGAATTACATTTAGATTTTCAAATACAGCAACCTCGCCAACAATTTCATTTTCGGCAGCCATTTTCTCACTTTTAACATTTATTAAGCACCTTAACAAAAGGGAACGGCGATGTTAACTTGACACCAAGTTTAACAGTCATACCATTCACATTGTTTAATAAAACAAACTTTACATTAACTTCAGTGTTAAATCGCTTTAGCACAGTGTTATGGTTTAGCATCAGTTGGTGAAATCGGCCGCTTGTGGATTGGCAGCATTGGTTAATGAAGGAAGTAGGAGTGTTTCATGTTTCCCCCCTAATTTTCACTATAATAATAGTGAATATAATAATAATAATAATAATAATAATAATAATAATAGCCTAACGAGAATCTATGTCATATTCATCTGTGGTTGAATCCATTCTTCTGTACAGTATTACAGGATGGGGCACTTAATTTATCATCGGCATTATGATTTGAGTATTGGTACAAAGAAGATTAACTAAAATACGTCTAAAAGACTATTTATTATCAAAAACATTTCTGTTCTCAAAGCATCTAATGAAACTACAGTAAACATACCACAAAATTTTGCTATATTATGTACACATAAAAATAACACTCTCTCATTGTATCAGCATAATTACAAACTATTCGATCTGATTCTGTGATATTGTCTAAATGTTTAACTGCAGGCTTTAAACACAACGTCAATCTTGGTCCAAGGTTACACAGTATAATTATTAAAACTGTTCAGTTTTGTTGCCCTGCAGCAGTTGTAAATAAAATAGAATCAGAAACATTATTAGGCAAGATTTTGTATAGTAAAGTTATTTATGAATTCCATAAATTCATTTTATTAATGACTTATTCCTTTCTCTACTAGTTAACTAGAGTAAGTAGAGCAAGTATTGTATTCCATCCAAAAATTTGATATCGAGATTTCCTCAGAAGTGAAACTTCTGAAACCTTCCAAAAAATATTTAAACTTTAAAATGAAAAGCGGTTAAATATCAAATATGTATAAGTTCGGCATCTTCTAAGAATGTTTAGAACATTTTCATTTTGACGGAAATGGCTAACGATATTGGTACGTTTAAAATATTCTCATGACAAATGAAATGTATCACCTTAGTTCTCTGGGAATAGGCTCTAAGGTTCTCCTCATCCTGAGCGACTTTTGCATAATAAGTAAACCGTAAAACGAAAACCACACAAAAGATGTAGATGTCATTTAAGCACACAGTTTGTCAACATTTACTATTCTGGAGTTAACTACTTCCGGAAAGTTCCTTATTATAGGCTTGAATTTTCAGATACTTATACTTTTCTCAAATGAGAAGTCTTTATTCGTTTTCCTATCGTGGCCATGCAAAGTGCATGGAATTTCAAAGGCATCACATCAGACTATCGCTTCACTTACCGTTTCCTACAACGAAATGTGTAGAGGGGAATTGAAGGTTTATCTGCATTAACAAGAAGTAGATAGAATTCTAAGCTTTTGTAAGAATAGTTTGTAGAAGGCTGAGTAGAGAAAGTCGTGTGAATATAACACATCAAATATTTTTACTTTCTCTACCACGTACATAATAGGTAGAACAGTATTGCGTTCCACCTAAAAATTCGATACCGAGATTTCACCGGAAATATATACTTTGAGACCCCCTGAATCCAAAAAAAAGCACTTTTAGAAAATGTTCCGTGTGTGTATGTATGAACACATAACTCAAAAACCAAAAGTCGGATAGATACCAAATTTGCTATTTAGATTCGGTACCATCAAAAGACGCGACACGAAGATTTTCTAGAAAATCCCCCACTCCAAACTACCCTTTACATGGAGCATTTTTCGAAATTTTTTATTTTCTAAAACATGGCTCTAACGATTTTCATGAAAATATCATATATTAAACATGTTTACAGGACAAATGAAATGTATATCTTAATTTTTTGGGAATAGATTGTGAAGTCCTCTTCATTTGAAAGGAATTTTGTAGAATCTTGTGCAGCTGGTAAACCTTAAGCGATAGACAAAAACGCACCGTACAAAAAATGTAGATATCCTTAAAACACACAATTCATTTCAAAGAACTTTTTTTGTAGCCTCAGCCATTTCCAAGATATCCGTCATTAATGGTTCGATTTGTTCAATAATTCGTCATTCTTTATAAGTCCTATCGAATTTCAATTGTTTCTCGCGATTAATGGAAATAGCATGGAATTTTAATGCCAGCATATAGCAACCAGTTCTTAAACATTTGACTATCCTGTTCTCTTTGTATTTATAACGAAATGCGTAATGTAGCTATTTCTGCAAATGTTTACTTGGATTAAAATGTAGAAAAATAAGATTTAGCAACTATAGTTTGTATACCCACTAATAAACGATAGAGGCTAGAGAAAGTCGTGTGAAAGTATAACTTCAGCTTTTTTATAAGTATTTCGTTTGCATGGTGTTCTTTCTAAAAGAAGTTTTTCATCTAAAATCTAGATGAACAATATATATGTTCCATAAGCAGCAGCCTAAGAGATACTAATATATCCCGACAATACTGCTAACTTTCATTTATCTGTGCGCCGATCGAAGCAATGTTCTGCGTTGCCGATTACAATGAAAATAAAAGTACAATATCCGCATACGTAATTCATGTACGCGTGGCAGACCTTTGACTATGACATGTTTATCAGATCGACGTACCGTTTGCTGTCCGATGCACTGACAGACAGCAACTTGATGCATGCCAACTGCTTGTCTTCATCATCAATGTGGTCAACATCGTCATGGCTATCGTACATCTTCAACAAAGTTCAACTTCTGCATCTATTCCCTTCTCGTTCCTTTCTCGGAATATGTAAAATTTGCTCGCTTCATTATGCAATTATCTCATTCATTTCATCTAGATGCAAAGATTATTATTGTTTAATCTGTGAATCTAGGACATTTCTCTTTATCAGCTTAGCTACGTTTTCCTTCTGGGTGTCTAGGTAAGATGAGGCTGATCAGTTGCAGATTTATACATAGCATGTAAAGTGTGGTTTTCACTTTCTCTGCTACCTACTTACAGTAAGTAGAGTAAAGTATTGTATTTCACCCAAAAATTTGACGTCGATATTTCACCGGAAATACATGAGGCCCCCCTGAACCAAAAAAAGAGAGACATTTTTAGAGAAAGGGCCTCATGTGTGTCTGTGTGTGTATGTGGCTGTGTCTGTGAACAGCATAACTCAAAAACAAAATGTCTGATAAATACCAAACTTGATATTTAAATTCAGCATGTTACAGGTATGCAATAGAAGGATATTCGGAAAAGAATTCCCTCACCCAAACTAACTTTTACATGGAAAATTTTTCGAAAAGATTTATTTTTTTAAAATTACTATCTTGATTAAAATATCACATATTAATATATTTACATGAAAAATATAATACATATCGTGAATTTTCTGGAAAGAGCCTGTGAAGTCATCTTTATTCGGGAGGAATTTTTTAAGATTCCCTCTATCGGGTCAACCATAAGATAAAGACAAAACACCTATATACAAAATATGTAGATATCTTTAAAGCATGCAATTCATTTCCAACAACCTTTTATGTGGCATCAGCTTATCCGAGATATCGGTTATTACTCGCTTAAATTTTTCAGTACCGTTGTCATTTTTCCTTTCTCTACTACGTATAGTCAGTAGGGGAAGTATTGTGTTATTTATTGTTACAAACATTGTCAATGCATATACATTGCTGTGAGGTAAGACTGTCGGGGAAACTTGTGGGCTAATTAGCGTTGTACACATGCGCAGTTGTAGTGACGCGACTGGCTAAGAGTGGGTAACAGTCAGTTTGAACAAACCAACAAACAGTGCACTAGAAGTTGGCGCCGAAAGCGATGCGACGAGTCGGGGGGGGGGGATATATTGTTTGTGTTTTGGATTTGTGTTAGTATTATTTTCACCCTCCAATTTATAGACAACTTTAGGTCCGTACCAGTTTGCTCTTCTGCCAAACTAGAGTAAACATTGAGCTAAATGACAGTTTTATTTCCAAGTGAAACGTAGAGTAGGCATTTACAGGATTCACCAGTTGGCGTCCGGATGCCTCCGATGTAAACACCAGGTCTACAGATGGAGAAAGCTTCGTCTCTGTCTCCCATTCTTTCCAAGTAACATTACATTACACCACAATTACAGACTTTATCATAGTAGTCACGCTACATATGGTGAAGTGGCCGGTTTCATTAACTTATAACACTATAGTATTGCACTCCGCCCAAAAATTTGATGTCGAGATTTCACCGAAAATACCGGTTTTTAGGCGCCCTGAATTCAAATAAAGCATTTTTGGAAGCATGTCCGTGTGTGAGTCTATGGTTCCGTGTATCTGTGTATCTATCAGTCTGTGAACAGCATAAGTCAACAACTAAAAGTCGGATAAGCACTAAACTTGGTATTTGAGTTCCAAGAATGCGACACACTAGAACGCGTTTAGTTTTCTAGAAAATCCCCACCCCAACTACCCTTTACATGGAATATTTTTCGAAAATTGTTATTTTCTAAAAAATGGCTCTAACGATTTTGATTCAAATACCATACATGAAAGATATTTACATAACAAATAAAATTATATCTTGAATTTTCTGGGAATAGCCCAGAAAGTCCTCTTCATTCTGAAAGAATTTTGTATAATCTTGTATAACTTGTAAACGTTAAGCCATAGACGAATACGTATTACACAAAAGATTTAGAGCTCTTTAAAGCACATAATTTACTAAAAAGAAAGTCTTTTGTGGCATAAGACGTTTCTGAGATATCCGTCATTTGTTCAATACTTATCAATCTTTTAAAATGGCATCAAGTTTCGCGATTGCATGGAAACTGTATGGAATTTTAATACCAGCGTATAGCGTCCAGTTCTTAAACATTTGACTAACGCTGTTCCCTTTGTATTTATAACGAAATGCGTAATGTAGCTAACTAGCTATTTTTGTAACGGTTTATTTGGATTAAATGTAATAGAGAAATAACCTTTAATAAGAATAGTTTTCATATCCACTAATAAAATTGGAGGGTAGAGAAAGTCATGTGAATGTATCACATCAGATTTTTTGAAGTGGTGCCGCGAGAATTTCAAGGCCAGCATACAGAGACACGATTCTGTTTTCTGTATCCCACTTGCACCTACAACGAAATATGTAATGAAACTGTTTCTGCAAAGCTTTACTACGATTAACATCAATAGGTAGAAAAGTGAACTTTCGCAGGAGTAGTTTGTAGTTTCTGTAAATATAAACGTATTGGGTAGATAAAAGTGCTGTGAATGCTATACATGGGAATGTTTACCTTCTTTACTATGTATAGTAAGTAGGGGAAGTATTGTATTCTACCCAAAAATTCGATACCGAGATTTCACCGGAAATGTGTGTTTTGGGCACCCATAATAAAAAAAAGCATTTTTAGAAAAAGGTCCGCGCGCGCACTTGTGTGTGTGTGTGTGTGTGTGTGTGTGAACACCATAACTCAAAAATTAAAAGTCGGATAAGTATCAAACTTGGTATTTAAGTTCAGTATCTTTCAAGGATGCGATACGAAGATGTTCAACAAAAGCCCCCACTCAAACTACCCTTTACACGGAACATTTTTCGAAATTTTTTTATTTTCTAAAAAATGGCTCTAACGATTTTGATTAAAATACCATATATTAAAGACATTTACATTACAAATGAAATACATATCTTGAATAGTCTGTGAAGTCCTGTTCATTCGGAAGAAATTTTGTATAATCTTTTGTAACTGGTAAACGTTAAGTGACAAGGTACTACACAAAAATTGTAAGTCTCTTTAAAACACACAATTTATTTCAAATAAGTTCTTTGTGACAAGTCATTTCTGACATATCCGTTATTAACGGTTCTAGCTGTACATTTGTTGGTCTTCTTTTAAAGTCCTTTCAACATTCAGTTCTTTCTCGCGATTGCACTGAAACAGTGTAGAATTTTAAGGCCAGCATATAGCGTCCAGTTCTTAAACATTTGACTATTGCTCTTTGTATATATATATTTTTTTTATTTGGATTAAAACATAGTAGATGGTCATAAAAATAAGCCTTAGTAAGAATATTTTGTATACTCACTAATAAACGATAGAGGGTAGAGAAATTCATCGAATTTTTTTTATCTGTGTTCTGCTGAAAAATGTCCCAGGATCCTTTTACTCCAACTAAATCGTTACTTTCCTAGTTAATTATAAAATAAAATTTTGCTACAAAAGAAGTTTCAATAACACTAGTCTGCATGATATCGAATGACTGAAAACTAATATGTAATTCTGACTCACTTTTGTATGCTGATTTCAGAACTGCTTTTTGTGTTTTTGTATCACGTACAATCTTTTCACAATTTTACTTAAAAATATAGAGTTGAGCCAGTAGATGATGAGTATTGTTGAAGAGAAATTTATCAGTTCTTGGAGGGAAATTTCTCAATACAGGCTTGTAAGTCTTTAGCTTGTTACACCTGTAGATGTTAGTTGCTATTTGTAATTTAGGCATTGTTGTTAATATGAGAGGCTTGCATTACCAGTGCTGTATCGTGACTGAAGTTATAAATGCATTATGTCTACACGCAAGGGTGTGAACAATCCAAATGTTATCTGCTACATTTGTGGAAATTATACAGTGCTTCAGCAGAGAACTGATATAACAGACTTTGGGAAAAAAGTGTACCATGCTTATTTTAAAATGAAACATGGTGAGCAAGACAAGGCCTGGGCTTCAAAGACAGTTTGCCGATATTGTGTTGAGAGGTTAAGATTGTGGATAAAAGAGAAGAAATCATGCATGCCATTTGAATTCCCATGGTGTGGAGGGAGCCTAAAGGCCACCTTAAAGACTGCTATTTCTGTTTAGTTAATTTTCAGGGGTGCAATTCGAAAAATAAGAAACACATTGTGTATCCAAGTATTCCTTCAGCCATCAGGCCAGTTCCACACGGAGAAGATCTGCCTGCTCCTCTTCCTCCAGCTGTTTTAGAGAACTTGGAAGAAGATGGTGTTGCAAGTGAACCTCATGCAATCACCGAAGACGATTCCGATGATGTCTACCGCCCTGAATACGACGTGACTCCACAACTGTTCCCTCAGAGTGAACTAAATGATCTAGTACGTGATTTAAATTTGTCTAAGGAATCTGCAGAGTTACTAGGTTCCCGTCTTAATAATAAGAATCTTCTGGAACCAGGAACACGTTACTCATGGTACAGACACAGAGAACAAGAGCTAGTTCCTTTGTTCTCACAGATCGAGTCCTTTGTTTACTGCAATAACATTAACGAGTTAATGCACTTTTATGACATTGAACATGATCCTACTCAGTGGAGACTTTTTATAGATTCATCAAAGAGGAGTCTGAAAGGCGTGTTACTGCATAATGGGAAAGTGTATGGGTCCATTCCTGTCGCACATTCAGTTCAAAAGACAGTTGAAAACATGAAGATACTTTTAACAAGTATCCAACCGAGGAACACAAATGGCGTATCTGCGGTGATTTAAAAATTATTGGAATACTATTAGGACAACAAGCTGGGTTCACAAAAATGCCTTGTTTTCTGTGCGAATGGGACAGTCGGCAAAGCAAAGACATTGGAGTGTAAAAGTATGGCCACAGCGGAGAAACTTGTTGCCTGGAACTAAAAACATCCTGCACGAACCACTTGTAGAGAGACAAAAGAGATTGCTTCCGCCACTACACATAAAAATTGGGCTTGATGAAGCAATTTCTACCACAGGATGGACCCTACTTCAAGTACCTTTCCAAGAAATTTCTCTTCATTACACAAGACAAATTAAAGGCTGGAATTTTTATTGGTCCTCAAATAAAGAAATTGATGAAGGATGAATATTTTGAGAAGACAATAAATGAGAGAGAAATAGAAGCATGGACCGACTTCCGATATCAGTTACTGAAAACTTCTTAGGCAATAACAAAGATCCTAATTACAAGGCCATTGTCGAAACAATGTTGGAAACTTTCAAGAAGATGGGTTGTAACATGAGTGTAAAGTTTTCTGAATTCAAATATCGACAACTTTCCAGAAAATCTGGGACAGTATAGTGAAGAGCAGGGTGAACGTTTTCACCAAGATATTAAGGAAATGGAGAGAAGGTACCAGGGGAGATGGAATGAAACTATGATGGCCGACTGCTGTTGGATGTTGAGGAGGGACAGTCATCTTCAAGGATCTGCAAGGAAGTGAAAGAAGAGAAAGTTTGAAAAAATTAAATGAAACACTTTGGCTTCTTGTTTTGTTAAAATGTAGTCATGAAATAAATTAGGGGAGTTCTTGAGAGTATTTTTAAAATGTTTCTTTAATAAAAACTTACCTTGTGTGAAATGGTATTTGAATATTTTTCTACGCTCATTAGTAAAATTGTCAAAACATTACTTCTTATTTTGTGTAAAAACCTGATCTGATAGAAAAAAAAACCGAAGTTATTTCTGAAATCAGCATAAAAACTTGATTCAAGAACACCTACTTTTAAGAAATCATCTGACAAAAAGTTTGAAAATTCAAACTAGTGTAATAGGTACATGTGTGAAATTAGCTACATAGTTTAAACACCTGCACTTTAATGTTATCTAAATTTATAACAACTTCTATGTAACGTTCTAAAGATATTTTTAATATGAGTTACTTGTAACATCCATTACACCCATGCAGTTATTTAAGCAATCTAGAAACACTAACTTTACCGTGTACCTAAATACGTGTGCACTTTTTCTATTCACATTTAATAGAGCATTTTTTGGTAATTTTTGTTTTGGACGAGTACTTGATACTAACTTGTATAATGTGTGTCGTATTTTCTTAATCCACCACATGTTTATTTTTCCCACGTACTCTTCTCTATATTTTATTGTTAGTTTGCCGGTCCACCGCCGGGAGTCGGTCGTGCCGTACTTGCCTATCGTTCGTTCGTAGGTGGGGAGGGCGCCACCCTGGGGCTCTGGCGTTCCGGCCGCTTCGGTTTACCTTGCTGTGAATGTGCTCTTGTACTTCTCTGGTACAATGCGCGATCTGATAAGGTCCCCCACAACTTTCATTTTGTTTGCGAAATGTAATTTGCTTTTGCTTCGTTTTTCTGGCCGTCCCTTGGTTCCTGCTCCGTTTGTGAGAGAGCCCTCTTTGTAATAAAATGTGCAGCTGGAAGTTTTAGAATTCGGAATTATCACTTTTAAATCTGTATTTAGGGCTTTAAATTTTAGCCGAAAGGTTCTCATGTAATTAAGGGTTATTACTATTATGGCCAATTATTGAATATCAATTCCTTTTTTTTTTGCATCAGATAGTAGTTGCGTCAGAAGACTTACAAGAATATAATAAATGTTCTGCAAGATGCGTCAAGAATAACGTTGTAAAGCTTATAATCATATTTATGTTTGATTCCTGTGCATTTGCCAAGAGATGGAAATATATTTCCTAAACTATATATTCCGTGTTTTTGTGACGGCTTTTGGGTGAATAATTCCCCTGCTTTAAAATGTTAACGGAAGAGCAGGAGGGAGGTGCAAGTGGATATCTGAAAGTAAAATATAACTTTTTCAAATATAATGCGTGTTACAATTTATATACACAAGAGTGGGTAGGCCAATTGTTATGTAATTTACTTTTAAATGCTATATAACATACTTTAGATATCACAAATTCGATAGTAAAATATTTAAGAAGTTATACCAATTTTTGGTTACCATTATTCATGTATGTAAACTGGTTGTCAGCAGAAACACTAAGTTTACGTAGTTTCGATTGCATTGTACGCTTAAGAGAGAGATGTAAGTTTGGGTATGTTAAGGGGGGTGATGAATGGCATTGCAGTTAGCTGTATTTTCCTAAAGCTATAGCCCAAGTGTTTGCACGTTTTAGGATGTAATAAGAAATGGCTTGGCATAGTTTTATTGTGGCAATCTATCAGTTTTTTAGTTATTAAAATTTAATTTTTTCTTAATTTGAAATTAAAAAATGAAAGTCGTTTTGATTGTTTTTTAAAAGTGGTTAACTATTTCTTCAAAATCAGAGATATGTTTTGAAGAACGCTGTGCATTGGATTTTGAAGATCCCATTAGGTTTTGAATGCACACAAATACAGTAGAAACTAAAAGACCGGTCATACTGTTCTGTAATAAATGGGGTTTACCTTAGATATGACATGATTAGGTAGCTTGTAGGTGCCAGAGTACATACAGAGTGAGGTGCTTAGTACGATGCAATTTTGACAAAAAATGGCTAAGTTTCAACCATTCAATCACCTTAAACGTTTATCTTATGCTTTAGTTGTATTTAGAACACAGAAATAAACGCTTTTGTTACAGCTGTTCAAAACGTCACGCAACAGGCAAGTTGACCGCAGAAGAGAGAGAGGAGGTGAGAGCGGCGAAGGGAACTTATTAAGAAATGAGAGAGAGAGAGCGGAGGAGGGGACTTATTAAGAAATGAGAGAGACAGCAGAAAAGTTTGAAAGAGGGATAGAGAGCAGAATCCAAGAAAGGGAGAAAGATGGTGAAGGAAGGACAGAGTGAGAGAAAAGACAGAGAGAGAGAGAGAGAAAGAGGGAGAGGAAAACAAAGCAGAATCTCTGCATTTAACGGAATACCTGAGTAAAGCTCCGGGTTCTGCCAGTTTTATATAAGAAATAAAGAAATGTGTATTAAAAAATTTATGGCAGATATGCTAGAAAAAATAAAATCTATATAGATCAATTTCAGCACGATCATATTGTCAAAAGAGCTTATTATTAGTTCATTTTAATATATAGTATTCTCCATTAGCTTAAGGAAATAAACTCCTGCAAAATTGCTCTTAGTAACTTTGGTAAAAACGGAATTAATGCTACACAGGGGAGCATATTTGTGACATTGCACCATATTTTAAATAGAAATCAAGTTTAGGAGGGAATAAGTGATGTAATATAAAAGCATCCAGTAAAGCCAGCAACGAGTGCCACCGTCTTGACTTTCTGTTTCAGCAACTATACAGGCTAGAGTCTGCCAAGTTTCACAAATGTAAGTGGGTAGCGTTATAATGCACAACATGGGTAGGTGTCACATCTGCTGAACCGTTCTTGGACTAAGGCTACTCGTCACAAAATACGAGCATTCGGAAAGGAGAAAGAAAATATAGTTCAACATTTTGTCACCGTAATGTATATGGTATATCTTAGTGAAAACCTTTGTAGTTTGTGTGTTTGTAATTTTTGTACAACTTCAGTTTAATAAACTTCCACATAATTTATTGATAGTTGATAAATATTACTCCGAAATGTGATCTAAGAATTCACTCTCTTACCCGAAGCTGTCGATTCTATCCCTTGGTCTCATTTTATTGCTACCACGAAAACAATTATGTAAACATTGCAGACATATGTAAATACCATTTGCAATTTACTGATGTAAGTAGTTCACAGGGAATAATAACGAAGTAACCCTATTATGATCGCCGGAAGTGTAAACCCAGGGTTCCTGCCATAGCAGGAGGTAAGATGCGCGATGTAGCATTTACATTCACAGCTATATACAATATAAATATGTACAATTATTCCGTTTCAAACTTCTTTCTTACCCGTTTTAGAAAATATGAACTTATATTCTCTGTAATTATTATAAAACTTAAGGTACTTGATTTTTTTTAAAAAGTCCTCTATTCATGACGAATTTACATATTATACCATTTATATGTTATATTATGTGATTCTTTTATCCAAGTTGCATTGTTTAGTACTCTTTCCTGCCTAGCAATGACTTAAAAAAGCAGTAAGTGCGCAGTAACAAAAACATGCAGAAATAGCATTTAAGTGTTTAACCATAGTGACAGTAAAGGCTCTTGCGATGGAAAGAAAAAAATATGATGTGTAACACTCACATGACTTTCTCTACTCTTGTATAAACTATTTTTACAAACGCTTATTCTCCATATGCTTCATGTCAATCGAGATATCCAGATGTTAATCTTATTGCTAATTTTCTTGTAGATGCAAGGGGAATTGCTAGGCTTTAAGCGATAGTAAAATATTTTAAGAGCTGGTTGCTATGTGGGGTATTCCATTCTCTTTGCATTACCAGGACAAATCAAATCTGATGTGGTACACTCACATGACTTTCTCTACTCTTGTACAAACTATTTTTACAAACGCTTGTTCTCCATATGCTTCATGTTAATCGAGATATCGAGATGTCAATCTTATTGGTAATTTTCTTGTAGATGCAAGGGGAATATGGTAGGTTTTAAGCGATAGTCAATTATTTTAACGCTGGTTCCTATGTGGCGCATTCCATTCTCTTTGAATGTCCAGGACATAAAAAACTGAATAACGAATTTGAGAAAAAGTATTGGAAAATTTAAGGGAATAACAAGCAATATCTCGAAAACGGTTCACTCCGCAAAAGAAATGTATATGACATAAATTGTGTATTTTAACGCGATCTACATTGTTTGTGCAGTAAAATTTTGTCTATCTCCTATGGTTTACCGGTTATGCAAAAGTCGTTCACAATGAAGAATACTTTTGGAGACATTCCCAGAAAATTCGAGATATACATTTCATTTGTCATAAAAATATCTTAAACTATGATATTTTAATCAAAATCGTTAGAGCCATTTTTGAGAAAATTAAAATGTTCGAAAATATTTTATGTAAAGGGTAATCTGCGGTGGGGGGGATTTTCTTGAAAACCTTCGTGTCAAATCTTTGGAAGATACTGAACCTAAATACCAAGTTTGGTGTTTATCAAACTGTTCGTTTCTGAGTTATGCTGTTCACAGACACGCAGACACACACATGGACATGTTTCCAAAAATGCTTTTTTTGGATTCAGGGGGCCTCAAAACAAATATTTCCAGTGAAATCTCGGTATCGAATTTTTGGGTGGAATACAATACTTCCCCTACTTACTATACGTAGTAGAGAAAGTAAAAAGAAGAATCGTATACTCTTAAGTATGTCAGTCAGATGTACTTGGGAAAATATAAACACGCAAATTGGAATATTTGGAAAATGGCTAACCCTAAAAAAAGAAAGAAGAAAAAAAAGAAAGAAAATATGTCAGGAAAGTGTGTGTTTTTATGAGAGCTTTATTTTTCCTGTAGTAAGCATTAAGCATTTGCCTATCTGTTACTATTTCCTAGTTATACGAAATTATACAAAATTATGCTGAATGAAGAGGACTTCACAGGCTATTTGCAGAAAATTCAAGATAGGCTTTTGATTAGTCGTAAAAATATCTTAAGCATATTTTAATCAAAATGTTGTAGTAGCAACCATTTTTTAAAATATGGCGAAACCATTTTCCATGTTAAAGGCTAGTTTGGGGAGGTGAGATGGGGATATTTTCTTGAAAACAACTAAATACTGAGTTTAATATCTATCAGACGTTTCGTTTTCTGAGTATGCTATTCATAAACACACAAACTGAACTACCTTAATCTATTCACATCTATCATGGAGAAGTCTAAACGCTCGGAATGAGGTCATGGCAACACCTACTACGAGGTAGAGGAATCTCCGTCAAAAATGTATGCAGAAAACACGCAAGTCAAGCAGTCTGTCCTTTAATTTCACTATGTGAACACTGGGTTTCACATATATATATAAATATTAAGGGAAGCAAATATTGATTGAAAATGTTACACAATTAAGAACACCATGGATATATAAAGGCGGATATATAAATCTTCACATTAACTTCACCTTGTAACAAACACGCAGGGAAAGAACAAAGGTTTTGGGAGAGATCAGCAGCAAATCGTTCCATCTCACGAGACACTCAGCATTTCACAAACAGCTAAGTTTATGAATGCTGAATGAAGGCTATATTGAACCATTTAAATAGACTCTAAATATTTAACAATTTAAATAAACTCCGTATATTAAACAACAAGAATAAAACAACGCACACTAAATGGAAGCCAGAATGTAGAATATCGAAATTTAAACTGCTCCAAAAGAAATACAAATATGACATGTTTACCGCGCGTGGCTCCGCGTACCCATTCTCTTATATCCAATAAACACAAATTGCAAGGCAAACCCAAGTAAAGGCCACACCAGACAACCCTCGGATTCAAAATGAATATGGCAGCTACGACATTACAGAAAATTCGCCGAGATCCGAACATTTCAGCGGTGGAGAAAGAAGGCGACTACTCGAGGTGAATTCAACCAAGGTCGTCTCAATGTAAACAGGCCGGGAGCCAAACTGTTAACTGCGTCATCTTTGGAGACCTACCCTTTCGTAGTTTAAATCTACACCATAGGGATGCATCTTAGTGAATTTGGAGAGGTAAAGATTTCTTAAAATGGAGCGAAAGAATACTTAAAACAGTGTAGTTATCAATTCAAAACACCAGGAAAGTATTGTGTGCTTGGATGTACGTTAAACTATTTAACTATTTACAAGTTCCGTAAAGTATATCCGTTTTCGTTCCAAAAGGATCCACACAGGAGAGAGCAATGGGTACGTGCTATTCACAGGAATGATTATGAACCACGTTTGTTCTGGTATGTTTTAACTTTTTTGGACAGCATATAGTAAATAAATTTACTGCACGTGATACGATGGAAGTGTTCTTGTACCCAGGACAATTCCTAAACTTATTGTTATTGAAAATACTTGAACTTCACTATTTTCTATTTTACCACCCTATCTGTTTTCTGAACTAGCTCCCAAAGAGTTAACTGACTTAAATTGGAAGGATCCACCGTCTTCATAAAATACAACGTTACATATTGGCTGAAAATTGATACCTCAGAAGTTTCCAAGATTGTATCGTTGTAAACTAAATGCAAGTTTATTATTCAAGTTTCACACAGTAGATTATAATATCAAATCAATAATTCAAATGGGTACTTGGAAAAGTAATGGTCTTGGATAAACAGTCCAAATGTGATGCTCTTTTAAAGTCATCTGAATGGGTACGCAATTGCAAGCGAATAAACAGAAAATAAACTACTTTAGGCTGCCAACGGTTTAAAAGAATGTTCCAAGGAAATAAATGAAGATTTCACATAATATCCTAAAACTAAATTCTTAGAAGAGTAGATAAGACTGGTTAATCAAAAGATAATGCAATATACTTTAACTATTATCACGTGCTGGAAACATTTTAGAATATGTCAAATAGTACACGCATCCTGCTTTGAAACTAAGTGACTTTAGGAAGGAAACAATAAAGTAAAGATTTAAAACATTTCCCTGAAATGAGAACACTAATCTTCTTGCAGTTGTGCAATATATAATCTATTGATTTAAATTTTAATAATGTTAAAAGATAACTACAACTTTCAATACATTCGACATACATATTTAAAGCTTTGTTCTTCGTGCACAATTACTTCACAATTATATACTCCATTACACTATGTCTCTGAACCCGGTCTACTGAAGTTATCTTTCAACGCTCCACGCGTAACAAAGATTTAATTTAGAAATTACTTTTAAAAATGTGAAATTTAGACAAGCCCAAAAAGTGGGGGCGTACTAGCTTCCTGAGACCTGTAGCTAAAAAGTTCTTTCCACGTCGGTCGCTGAAATCTTCATCTCTTCTCTTCCTCGTGGTAGCCTCTCGAGGCAGCTGCGGAGTAGATCACGTGACGTAATGTTCTTCTTCCAAACGTGGCACCACCAATACATGCTGATAGCATCCATCTATTGAGTGCTGGTAACCGCTTCCTCCGGCCGGTAATACAGGCGATGTTATGCCAGGCTGCTTCATTGGCATACCAGGAACAGAGGAAGATTATCATTAGCCGAATTTTCAGATG
This sequence comes from Deroplatys truncata, assembly GCA_030765065.1. Lineage (NCBI taxonomy): Eukaryota > Metazoa > Arthropoda > Insecta > Mantodea > Mantidae > Deroplatys > Deroplatys truncata. The sequence continues at coordinate 133,357,762 of CM060978.1, forward strand.
ATCTCTTATTTACTTTCCACCCTTTGGCCAGATACGGCAAACTAGTATTAGGAGGGAGTTCTTTTAGCACTGTATCCAGTAAAAGATTTAGCAGCTTAAAAATTGTATGAATATGATTCTTGTTATAATTAAAGCTTTGAGTTAATGTGGATTTAAGATGTTAACTTGTATATCAGATAATAACAAAATTAATACAAACACTTTAGAGAAACCGGCACGAATTTTTATGGCACATTTAAAAATATAATTTATGAATGTAGGATCATTCGTATAAAGGAACAGAATACAATTACCCGAATTTATATTGCAGGTAATGCAGCTAATTCTTGGAGTACCTAATTTAAAAGTGAAAATTATAGGAAAATGTTATACTGTGAACCCAGAATGGATTTTGAATTTCAAACTTTTCAAGTTAGCGCTTACTTAAGAGTGACAGATAGGGAGGCCTGGAGTGGGCATCACAGTTCACGTATGATATAACGGCATGCATGCACTTTCAGTATATTTTAGTCTTTAATTTCTGAAGTATATGAACAAGGAGTTCTTAAAGTAATAAACCAGAAAAACGTAATTCTACATTTAGGTACCGAGACATGTGAATTTACAATATTGGTGCCGACTTCAACGCTAGTGATTGTAAATTGCAGAGTGCTGTTTTGCTGAGAAAAATAATTCAAGTAATATCTAACATCATACTAAAACGAACTACTATATTATTAAGCAAGACAGTTTGCCATGAGTTGCAGGCAAAGTAAAAACGAAAGTTGCAGACCTATTTGCATTGAGAGGGTAAGATGATGGTTTGCCACAAGCTATATAAAGTATACTTTATATTTATTTACTAACACACATTAAGCTTTAATACGGAAGCGTAAGAATACAAATGATTGCGTGCTTATTTCAGCGCAAACATGCTAAAAACACTTGTGTACATGGACCTCGCGTTGTGACTTCGCGAATCGCGCATTCAGGCTCGTAGATAGAGACGCCTTTGACTCAACCCGGCTGAAGTTGAAGACTCGATAGTGGCGCAACGAGCGGTGTAGATAAAAACACAGTAAAAATACAGCCACATCGCTCACAGAGAAAATGTGAATTATTAATTATTATGTAACCGATCGGCACAAGGCGTACCGTATACCTTCCACTTGAAGTGCTATCTTTGGACCTCAAAACGTGTAGTTTCGGTGAAGTATCGATGCAGAAGTTTTTTTACACACTAAACTGCCTCCTATACCTTTTTTAAGTAGTGCAGTTAGGAGTGCGTAGTTGTCAGATGGAGGGGCTCCAGTAACTGAAGCACAGCACCTCAAGTAGGCCATAGAGGACTCTTCTGTGTTTCCAAAGTGACTCTGAGAGGAAGGGAAGATCGACGATGTGCGTCAGCAAGGACGGTTTCCTAACAATTCCGACATAACATCAATCTTGATGCCGGCTAGCCCTACCTTAGCCATGGGCAACCTTGCGTATCTCGTGATTACAGGAGACACTCCCAGAAGGGAAAAAGGCCCCCAGCAGTCCCACCATGCACCAGGGAGAACCTTTCCGTAGCGCAAATCCCACTGTCGCCTGATCCTACAACTCTGAAACAGATTAAAGTAAATGATGGAAAGGAAGGGGAACCATACCAGCATTCACCTACCGACGCAAAGAAACCACGAAAAATCCATGGTCAAAGTGGCCGATCCAACGGGAATCGAACCCAAATACAAGCCTCCCGTGTTACATGGGAGGAATTTCGCTCGGTATACCTAGATTGACAGTAGGAAAAAGAGAATGGTTTAACTAAACCCTCATATGACATAGTTACGAGACATATAAATATGCGGAAGCCTTCTTTACAAATTCAGAAGCAGATGTGATATTACAGGTTAGAGTCCTGTGTGTTTCTGACGTAATACACAACGTTGAAACATGCAAAACAGGTTAAGTCTTCTCGCGCCTTATTTGATGTCCACTCCCTCCTTATTTCTATCTTCCGTTAATTTAAAACACCTTCTATAGCCCGGGAGGTTCTAAAAGAGACAGAAATAAAACAAAATAATAAAAAAAGAAAATTGGTGGAGAGTAATGGCTTCTAGTCAGAAGGAAAATCAGTTACTCTTTCTCTTTCACTGATATATGCGGAAGATTTCCTAATGTTTCTTTATTTGCTCATAGCCTAATGGTCGAACCACCACACAACACCAGCCCCTTGGAAGATAAGCAGGTAAAAGCAAACTAGCGCCCCCAGGGAGGAAAACAAGTACTACAACGGAGCAAAACGAGAATAGAGATACATCGAAGAGAGCCGATATCAGTGTTGTAATATCTTATTAGCAAGAATCCTCAAGATGATGAGAATATTTTATCTCTGCTTTGAGGAAAGTGGCTGACGTTTTCGATTAGTGATCGATATATCAAAGGAGTAACCGGAAAGTAATCTAGATTTGTTCAAATGTTGTCTCAAGAAATTAAGAAATGTAATAGACTGCTTTCCTTATCACCTTTTTTAATGGATGTCACGTATATTTGCACCGTTAGATCTTTGTTAACTTCATTGCTAAGTAAATGAGATTCAGCTCATAGGCTTTCAACAGAATTTCCGGAGCAAATACGCCCTTTACCTTTGTATTCCTGGAGTTTCTCCATTTTGGAGTGTCACATTAACATTTAAATGCCTTTTATACACAATTCATTGATTTATAACAATCTATCTCCAATTACTGACTTTCTGAAAGCAAGCATCCCAAATTGTTACAAAAAAGGTAATAATTTCCGCTTCATAACTTCCGCTTTTAAATCCGATACGGGTAGCCGAGATGCTTAAAGTGCGGACTTTTGAAAGGAAGGTCTGAGGTTCAAATCCCACCAGAATTTTCCTCCCAGTCTGAGCTTTTTTTCAGGGAGAGGGAGCTACCCTAAACTTAGGCATGAACGTTTTCTTTCCAAAGTTTCTGTACCCATTATCATTTCATGTATCACCACTGTCACCGCCAGTAAAATTGAGTTTTATTTATGGATGCTCTTTAACTGCTATAGTTCTTAGCGTCCCATTCTATATTTGGCGTAAGTAGTATTAGTCCCGGATGAGCCAATTGTTTTAACGATAATCCTGCCGCTAGGGGCGCTGGTGTCGCTAGTGTCGGTGCGTGCGACGGCGGCGGCGGTGGGTTTGAAAAGCGCCCTGAGCGGTAGGATTATCGTTAAATCGGTTGGCTCATCCGGGACGAGTTGAAAGAATTGAGGAAGTGACGTGTAGTGTTTTGATTGGTTCGTTAATTTGGGGTGGGAGATGAAGGAAGGAAGATGGAAGAGTATGGAGTTGGCGTGATGGAGAGGAGCTGGGTGGCGAGGTGTTGTCTGTGCGGAGGTCGGTACTGAAATGGGGGAAAAGATGGGGAGCGAGGGATAAAAAGTGTAAAGGAAAGTGACGTTTGAAGTTGTGATTGGTGGGAATAAGAAGTGATTTTATTGGTGGAAAGGAACAAATGAGAGTTGTTGATTGGTAGGAATAAGAGGGATTATGATTGGTGGAAAAGAAAAAGGTGTGGGAGTGGGGTATGTTGGAGGTGATGGGGAAGGTAAGTTTTGCTAGCAGCAAGATTTGCAAAAGCTTGTCGTGAACTGATCAGCAATTTTTTTTGAACGTTGGATGGTAGTTTTTTGTTGAGTGGATAGAGAGATGGGGGCGATATGAGATGCGGTGGCGAAAATGGGAACTAAACAAGGTGTTTGAGACAAGAGGTTTAAGGACGAGGAAATTTGGAGGTTAGTGGTGAACATGGCGGTCGCAAGAGGTGGGGGGTAAAGAGACGCGGTGGTGAGAATGGGAACTAAAAGAAGATGGCGGTAGCAAGAGCTTAGAAGAGTAGATTTTGAGGTTAAAATAGTGGGAACTAAAAATGGCGGAGGGTCTGCGACAAGGAGATGCGGTGGGAACTAAACAAGATGGCGGTCGCAAGAGGAGGGTAAGGAGATTTGAGGTTACAGTACCAAAACACGAAAGGATATATTCCTACGCCAAGCAGGTCCGAAAAATAATTATGCGTGTGGTACTTACCTGGTACCGGTGTGGATGCGGCACCAAAAGCGCGGCACGCGACGCGAAAAAATAAAAGCAAACTGTTTTTGAAAATGCTTAACCAGCTTTAAGATCAACCAACATCACTACGCACTGATATACCTAGGTTTTTAAAGCGGTACAGACACCCTTTGCAGAGGCGTAATTTAACTATACCAAAAACCTGGTACTGGACCATCGTGATGGTCGCTAGCGTACGTAGGAGCAGGGTTCTCATAGCCGGTCGAAAGCGGTCAAAAACGTGTACGACGTAGGTGTTCACCGTAGCTGCTGCCGAGTCAACCGTCGAGGTGCGAATGAACGAGATCTGTTCTTGCCGGCAATCTGGTTGGGAGATGAGAGGCGCGGTGGTAAAAATGTGAACTAAATAAGATGGCGGAGGCACGAAGTTGAGGTTAAGGAGCGCTGAGGCGTTGTCTGTGCGGCGGTTGGGGTCTGAAAGAGGGGGAAAGATGGCGAACGAGGGATAAAAAGTATAACAGAAAGTGACGTGTGAAGTTGTGATTGGTGGGAATAAGAAGTGATGTTATTGGTGGAAAGGAACAAATGAAAGTTGTTGATTGGTGAGAATAAGAGAGATTATGATTGGTGGAAAGAAAAAAGGTGTGGGAGTGGGGTATGTTGGAGGTGATGGAAAAGGCGAGTTTTGCTACCAACAACATTTGCAAAAGCCTATCCAGAACACATCAGCAATTTTAAATAACTAGTGTTTCGGGGTTTTCTCTGGTTGGTAGACGAATGCAAGCTGTTTCTGCCATACTTATATTATTCGTCTTTTCCTTTTTTTTCTTTTTTTTCTTTTTGTTTTTTTTGTTTTTTAAAAATAACTAGTTTTTGGGGGTTTTCTGCGGATGGTAAACGAATGCAAGCTCTTTCTGCTCTTTCATAGGTTTTCCCTGGTTGGTAGGCGTTTTCTGTACTGGTTGACGAATGCGTTTCTAATTTTCGAGGTTTTCTCAGGTTTTTTAGCGGTTGTCCCTGCCCGGTAGGCAAATGATGAAGTTTTACCTTGTCGGCGCACGGATACTAGGCACATACTCGCGCGCACACACACACCCGTTGCAGCTGCCATACTTATATTATTCGTCTTTTGTTTTTTTAAAAAAAAATAACTAGTTTTTTGGGAGTTATCTGCGGTTGGGAAACGAATGCAAGTGCTTTCTGCTTTTTCATAGGTTTTCCCTGGTTGGTAGGCGTTTTCTGTAGTGGTTGACGAAGCCGTTTCTAATTTTCGAGGTTTTTTCAGTTTTTTTTTTAGTGGTTGTCCCTGGCCGGTAGGCAGATGATAAAGTTTTTCTATAATGTCGACGTTTTGGCTTGTGGCGCACGGATCCTAGGCACATACTCGCACACACACACACACCCGTTGCAGCTGCCATACTTATATTATTCGTCTTTTCTTTTTTTAAAGAAATAACTAGTTTTTTTGGAGGTTTTCTGCGGTTGGGAAACGAATGCAAGTGCTTTCTGCTTTTCATAGGTTTTCCCTGGTTGGTAGGCGTTTTCTGTAGTGGTTGACGAAGCCGTTTCTAATTTTCGAGGTTTTCTGAGGGTTTTTAGTGGTTGACCCTGTCCGGTAGGCAGATGATAAAGTTTTTCTATAATGTCGTCGTTTTGGCTTGTGGCGCACGGATACTAGGCACATACTCGCACACACACACACAGACACACACACGGACATGTTTCCAAAAATGCTTTTTTTTTAGGATTCAGGAGGTCTCAAAACGTGTATTTCCAGTGAAATCTCGGTATCGAATTTTTGGGTGGAATGCAATACTTCCCCTACTTACTATACGTAGTAGAGAAAGTAAAAAGTATAAGTATTGGAAAATTTAAGGAAATAGCAAGCAATATCTCGAAAACGGTTCACTCGACAAAAGAAATGTATATGACATAAGTTGTGGATTTTAACGCGATCTAGATTTTTTGTGTAGTAAAATTTTGTCTATATCATGACATTATCTTAAACATATGATATTTTCATCAAAATCGTCATAGCCATTTTTGAGAAAATTAAAAAAGTGTACTATCTTGTTTTCATGGGTTTTCCGGGTCGGTAAGCGTTAGAATACTCTTAGAGCTTTTTTTCAGGTTTTTTCGCGTTTTACCTGTCTGGTAGGCAGATGATAAAGTTTTTCTATAATGTGGTCTTTTTGGCTTGTGGCACACGGATACTAGGCACATACTCGCACACACACACACACACACACAAACACACACAGACACACACACGGACATGTTTCCAAAAATGCTTTTTTTTAGGATTCAGGAGGCCTCAAAACGTGTATTTGCAGTGAAATCTCGGTATCGAATTTTTTGGTGGAATGCAATACTTCCCCTACTTACTATACGTAGTAGAGAAAGTAAAAAGTATAAGTATTGGAAAATTTAAGGAAATAGCAAGCAATATCTCGAAAACGGTTCACTGGACAAAAGAAATGTATATGACATAAGTTGTGGATTTTAACGCGATCTAGATTTTTTGTGTAGTAAAATTTTGTCTATATCATGACATTATCTTAAACATATGATATTTTCATCAAAATCGACATAGCCATTTTTGAGAAAATTAAAAAAGTGTACTATCTTGTTTTCATGGGTTTTCCAGGTCGGTAAGCGTTAGAATACTCTTAGAGCTTTTTTCAGGTTTTTTCGCGTTTTACCTGGCAGGTAGGCAGATGATAAAGTTTTTCTATAATGTCATCGTTTTGGCTTGTGGCGCACGGACACTAGGCACATACTCACACACACACACACACACACAAACACACACACACACACTAAAATAGTAGCGTATAAAAAAATTTAACAAACCGTAGATTTTCAAGAAAATTCCCACACCGCAAACTACCCGTTTAGCGGGAGAAAGTTCATTATTTTTATTGTTTTAAAAATGGCTCTAACCCCTTTTGATTACGGTACGGTATGTTTAAGATATCTGCATGACAAATAAAATGTATAACTTCAATTTTCTGGGAATTGCTGTGAAGTAGTCTCATTGTGAATGTCTTTTGTACAACTGTTAAACCGTAGGAAACGAAGCCTTACTGTACAAGGACGTTAAAGCACACAATTTATGTGTATTATTATTATTATTATTATTATTATTATTATTATTATTATTATTATTATTATTATTATTATTATTATTATTATTACTTTGTGGCGTTGTCTATTTACAAAGTTTGCATGTTGATTTTAATGTTTAAAAGCTTTAGACCTTTCTCACTAAAACTGGTCATTCTTTTAACTTTTCTTTTTTCATTTTCATACAAAGAGAACGGAATTTCACAAGTGAAACAGCACTGGAAAACTAAATACTTGTTTTGAGGTCCACTGAATAAAAACATTTTTAGAAAATTCTGTGTGTGTATGTGTCAGAGCAGCATAACTCAAAAATGAAAAGTCGGATAAATACTAAACTTGGTATTTAGGTTGAGTACCTTCCAAAGATACGACACAGAGAGTTTCAAGAAAACCCCTCCACCCCAAACTACCCTTTACATGAACTATTTTCCGAAATGTTTTATTTTCTAAAATTGTTTCTGACGATTTTAATTACAACACCATATATTAAAGACATTTATATGAAAAATAAAATGTATATCTTGAATTTTGTGGAAATAGCCTGTAAAGTGCTCTTGATTCGGTTGCGATTCAGGAGGTCTGAAAACGTGTATTTCCGGTAAAATCTCGGTATCGAATTTTTGGGTGGAATGCAATACTTCCCCTACTTACTATACGGAGTAGAGAAAATTAAAAAAGTGTACTATCTTGTTTTCATGGGTTTTCCGGGTCGGTAAGCGTTAGAATACTCTTAGAGCTTTTTTCAGGTTTTTTCGCGTTTTGCCTGTCCGGTAGGCAGATGATAAAGTTTTTCTATAATGTCGTCGTTTTGGCTTGTGGCACACGGATACTAGGCACATACTCGCGCACACACACACACACACACACACACACACAGACAGACAGTCACACAGACAGGCACACACACACGGACATGTTTCCAAAAATGCTTTTTTTTTGGGGATTCAGGAGGTCTCAAAACGTGTATTTCCGGTAAAATCTCGGTATCGAATTTTTGGGTGGAATGCAATACTTCCCCTACTTACTATACGGAGTAGAGAAAATTAAAAAAGTGTACTATCTTGTTTTCATGGGTTTTCCAGGTCGGTAAGCGTTAGAATACTCTTAGAGCTTTTTTTTCAGGTTTTTTCGCGTTTTCCCTGTGCGGTAGGCAGATGTTCACTGGAAAACTAAATACTTGTTTTGAGGTGCCATGAATAAAAACATTTTTAGAAAATTGTGTGTGTATGTGTCAGAGCAGCATAACTCAAAAATGAAAAGTCGGATAAATACTAAACTTGGTATTTAGGTTGAGTACCTTCCAAAGATACGACACAGAGAGTTTCAAGAAAACCCCCTCCACCCCAAACTACCCTTTACATGAACTAGTTTGCGAAATGTTTTATTTTCTAAAATTGTCTCTGACGATTTTAATTACAACACCATATATTAAAGACATTTATATGAAAAATAAAATGTATATGTTAAATTTTGTGGAAATAGCCTGTGAAGTCCTCTTGATCTTGTATAACTGCTAAGGTTTGAGAAAAACATAGAATACAAAAAATTTAGATCTCTTTAAAAACACACACACAATTTATTTGAAATAACTTTTTTGTGACGACAGCCATTTCCGAGATATGTGTTATAAATGGTTCGAATTGTACAATGCTTAGCCATTCTACTTTACTTCTTTCAAACTGCTTAAAAATCATATAAATGAATGTATCACCTCATAATAAGCCTCTATATACGAAAAATGCTGAGTATTCAAAAAGTCAAGAAATTCGATTTTCTAGCCCCTAGTGAGTGAAAAATCGCGTTTACTTCACTTCTTTTTTAAACACGCACTTAATTGAAAGTTGGCACACCGGGAAGCTGTTTCGCGCTGTGGTCAGCCGACTACTTCGTCAGCAATCGCTCTCACGGCCATGTTTCATGCTATCGTGCAAATTGCACAACGCGCACAGCACGTGCTTCCCCGTGTGATAGCCAAACACAAACACAGCTGTAATAGCTTGGCGGTTTATTTCAAGTTCATACTGCTTTTCAACGCATTTCATTTAGAGGTATTGTTTATTTGTTTTTTGATGGCAATACGTTTTTGGCATAAGTTTCCTTTGCATTAATTTTATAGAATGGATTGCGAAAATGGAAGTTTTGTATTTGTATTTATGACAACTATGAAAATACAAGGAGAAGCACAGGCTTTTTCCACCTACCATGCTGTTGCTGATGTTGCGCTTGGCGGCCATTTTCCACAGCAAAGAAAATGCCTTTGTTTAATTTTTTTAACTTAATGATTTTTAAAAACATATATTGGTTTTGTTGATTTGTTTGTGTTTTAAATATACACATAAAATGAGTGCTATGGAGATATGAGGAGATGGAAAGCACCCTAACTTGGTGAAGTACAATAAGGAAAAAAAGAAACACGTATTAAGGACAAAAGCACAACATGTGCAGTGTATTATGGAAAGCAGAAAAAAACAACCAGAACATTTGGAAATATAAGCAAATAAAAAGTTTTAACAAAAAAGAGTTGCGTTAAACAAATTTGTTTTAACTTGCAGACTGTATTAAACACACATACACACACACACACACACACAATAGTAATTGTTTCAAAATGGAAATATACAAAGTTTGAACATAAAATTTGTTTTAACACCATGGAAATTTATGTAACATACATTGCTGTGCACCGTGGACAGCAAAATTGATTTGCTGGTTGTAAATGTTTGTAAATTATTGTTATGTTGTTGATGAAACAAGCTCGTCGTGCTTGACACTGTAAGCACAAAGGCAAATAAGTATTGCAGCTGACGGTGCTATACCAGACGGTATAGGGTTCGTATCTTTTCGCCCGTAATTGTTTCTGTGATTTACGATACTTAGTGTTTAGAAAAGCAACACAAAACTTTGTTGTAATGTCACATGGCACGGCATACATACATTGAGGGAAATTCAGATTTTCCGCTTCAACATTTGCACTGGATATTGCCATTTTTTGCTGCTACATACGCACGTACAGTTGCACTCCAAATTGAAGAAACAAAAACATTACACTGCGCAAGAAAAAACGTTTCGCTACACTTAAAAGAAAAGAAAGAAAAAAGAAGAAAAAAAACACTGCAACAAGTGTGCTTAACGCCGGTCCAAATGGCTGCAAAGCGCTATGAAGACCGGCGTGCCCTTTTAGGCTGGAAGCGTGATAAGGCCTCTCTAGCTAAAATTTGCCGCCGAGCTTCTCTGGTGAGGGGGACGAGCATTGGTATGGCTAAGTCAGCCACGCTCTCGTGGTGTTCGTGGCCGACGGCGGTGCTGAGCTGTTGTTGGCTGTTATCCTGGTGGGTGGTGAGTGCACAACAGTTTTCTCTTGGGTGCCGGATGACTGAGGCACGAGAGAACTCTGCAGACAGATTTCTGCGGGCTGGGACTTTTCCAAATTTGGAAGGTGTGCAGCACAACACCTTTAGCAGGGACGGGGTAGCAGAAGAAACATTGCTAAAACGAGGGTTCAGCAGAGGAGATGGGGGAGATGCTCTGGGTGGGGAAATGTACTTCTGGGGCGAAATGGGGGTAAAAACAGGTTGCAGGGGTGAAGCAGCAGGAGGTAATGCGACACTGGTGGTGTGGATGGTGGCGGTGGGAGAGGAAACACTTAAAGGAGGAGGTGAGCAAGAAGGGGAATGTGGAGAGAAGGGTTGAAGCTCAATGTTATCTAGGGACGTGGGTTGGATGTTGGGGAAAAATGAAGGCAAGGACAAAGGCGAGGAACCAAGCGGTGTTGATGTCAGTTGACGAGGTGGTGTGAGCTCGGGGTCGGAAGAAAGGATGATAAGTGAGGAAGAGGAGGAGGAAGAGGATATGAGAGCTGGCGAGTATGATGGGGAAAAGGTTAGATGCGGGTGCGAAGGTGTTGCTCTCAGAGGTGGCGAGTAGTATGGGTGCTGAGGTGTTGCTCCTGCATCAACGGTGTTGAAGTCCCCGGCGTCGGACAAAAGCCCGCTGTCTGCGCTGGTAAGCTGTTGCAATGAGTTGACAATAGCATCCAGCGATGCCTCGGACGAAGACAATTCAGAAGAACCGGCACCGATGTTGTTGCACACTGGTTGCAGCTGTGCAAACGCAGAGCTAAACTGCGGCAACGGCTGATGTTGGACAACGTTGTTCCCTTGTGGGGGTGGTGGTAGCGCAACGAAAACCTGCTGCTGCGGGTTGTAATTGTAGAATTGCTCACTAGTTGTGAGCAATTGCTCGTAGACCCTGTTGGTGGTGGGCGACAAAAAAAAAAGTTGCTGCGTGACGGTAACTGTTGAGAAAGGCAGCCGCTCCATGATGCTGTTGCAAGGTCTGGATGTAAACTTGCTCTAAAACTTATATGTCGGCACTGGGTTTTTATAAGTTCGCTTATTGCAACTGCAGTTTCAGCATGCGTGTGAAATTAAATGCCTCATTAAAAATCCTGAAGCCTTATTTCGCCACAACTTGCCAAGTTGTAATCGCAGACATTTCCGGTCACACCATCCATCCATCCACCTTTTCCCATCCATCCTTTTCCCTACCATCGACCATAAAACTGCATTTAAAAGATTTTCTCGCTGACGAGCATCCGCTCGCACGGCATTTTTTTGTTTTAAAGTTACCGTTGAGTTTGCAACTCTTTAAACGCGGCTGCTTCGTCAGCATCCGTTCTCACGGTGATTTTTAAGTAATCGCGCAGTGTGCAGCTCTTTAACCGTAGCTGCCATTTTCAAACACACATCGCCTGCTTCATCAGCACACGGTTACACGTACTGCTGCTTGCGCTGCGCATGAGAATTGTGATTTTTACTGTTTTCTCCGATACTAACGTCAGCAGAACTATAACGCTTGCTACATGTTGCTAATAGTGGTTGAGCTTGCACTCCGACTAGGGCTTTTCGCAGAAGGTTAAGTATTACCGCACGGCTATGTGATTTATTAAATGCGTGTTGCACACTTTTGTGTTAAAATATATACATTTTCAGTTTTGTCATTGTGTGGATTTTGTTTGTTAAATTTTTTTTAAACGCTCCTATTAAAGTGTGTGTGTGTGTGTGTGGGAGTGTGTAAGTGCGAGTATGTGCTTAGTATCCGTGCGCCCACAAGGGAAAACTTCATCATTTGCCTACCGGGCAGGGACAACCTGAAAAACCTCGAAAATTAGAAACGGCTTCGTCAACCACTACAGCAAACGCAGTATTCCTGGTATATAGGCTTATTATGACGTGGAACAACCATTTATATGATTTTTTTAAAAAGTTTGAATCAAGTGAAGTAAACGCGATTTTACACTCACTAGGTGCTAGAAAATCCATTTTCTTGCCTTTTTAAAAACTCAGTATTCTTGGTATATAGGCTTATTATGACGTAAAACAACCATTTATATGATTTTTAAGCAGTTTGAAAGAAGTGAAGTAAACGCGATTTTACACTCACTAGGGGCGGAAAATCCATTTTCTTGTTTTGTTGAAAACTCAATATTCTTGGTATATAGGCTTATTATGACGTGAAACAAACATTTTTATAATTTTTTCGAAGCTTGAAAGAAGTGAAGTAAACGCAATTTTACACTCAATAGAGGCTAGAAAATCCAATTTCTTGACTTTTGAATACCCAGAGTTTTGGGTGGAGGCACTTCCTTGAAAATCTCTGTGCCGTAACTTTGGAAGGTACTCAACTTAAATTCCAAGTTTTAGTATTTATCCGACTTTTCATTTTTGAGTTATGCTGCTCTCACACATACACACAGAATTTTCTAAAAATGTTTTTTTATTCAGGGGACCTCGAAACAAGTATTTAGTTTTCCGGTGAAATCTCAATATTGAATATTTGGATGCTTTTTCTGCTCTCCATAATACACTGCACATGTTGTGCTTTTGTCCTTAATACGTGTTTCTTTTTTTTCCTTATTGTACTTCACCAAGTTAGGGTGCTTTCCATCTCCTCATATCTCCATAGCACTCATTTTATGTGTATATTTAAAACACAAACAAATCAACAAAACCAATATATGTTTTTAAAAATCATTAAGTTAAAAAAATTAAACAAAGGCATTTTCTTTGCTGTGGAAAATGGCCGCCAAGCGCAACATCAGCAACAGCATGGTAGGTGGAAAAAGCCTGTGCTTCTCCTTGTATTTTCATAGTTGTCATAAATACAAATACAAAACTTCCATTTTCGCAATCCATTCTATAAAATTAATGCAAAGGAAACTTATGCCAAAAACGTATTGCCATCAAAAAACAAATAAACAATACCTCTAAATGAAATGCGTTGAAAAGCAGTATGAACTTGAAATAAACCGCCAAGCTATTACAGCTGTGTTTGTGTTTGGCTATCACACGGGGAAGCACGTGCTGTGCGCGTTGTGCAATTTGCACGATAGCATGAAACATGGCCGTGAGAGCGATTGCTGACGAAGTAGTCGGCTGACCACAGCGCGAAACAGCTTCCCGGTGTGCCAACTTTCAATTAAGTGCGTGTTTAAAAAAGAAGTGAAGTAAACGCGATTTTTCACTCACTAGGGGCTAGAAAATCGAATTTCTTGACTTTTTGAATACTCAGCATTTTTCGTATATAGAGGCTTATTATGAGGTGATACATTCATTTATATGATTTTTAAGCAGTTTGAAAGAAGTAAAGTAGAATGGCTAAGCATTGTACAATTCGAACCATTTATAACACATATCTCGGAAATGGCTGTCGTCACAAAAAAGTTATTTCAAATAAATTGTGTGTGTGTTTTTAAAGAGATCTAAATTTTTTGTATTCTATGTTTTTCTCAAACCTTAGCAGTTATACAAGATCAAGAGGACTTCACAGGCTATTTCCACAAAATTTAACATATACATTTTATTTTTCATATAAATGTCTTTAATATATGGTGTTGTAATTAAAATCGTCAGAGACAATTTTAGAAAATAAAACATTTCGCAAACTAGTTCATGTAAAGGGTAGTTTGGGGTGGAGGGGGTTTTCTTGAAACTCTCTGTGTCGTATCTTTGGAAGGTACTCAACCTAAATACCCAGTTTAGTATTTATCCGACTTTTCATTTTTGAGTTATGCTGCTCTGACACATACACACACAATTTTCTAAAAATGTTTTTATTCATGGCACCTCAAAACAAGTATTTAGTTTTCCAGTGAACATCTGCCTACCGCACAGGGAAAACGCGAAAAAACCTGAAAAAAAAGCTCTAAGAGTATTCTAACGCTTACCGACCTGGAAAACCCATGAAAACAAGATAGTACACTTTTTTAATTTTCTCTACTCCGTATAGTAAGTAGGGGAAGTATTGCATTCCACCCAAAAATTCGATACCGAGATTTTACCGGAAATACACGTTTTGAGACCTCCTGAATCCCCCCAAAAAAAGGCATTTTTGGAAACATGTCCGTGTGTGTGTGCCTGTCTGTGTGACTGTCTGTCTGTGTGTGTGTGTGTGTGTGTGCGAGTATGTGCCTAGTATCCGTGTGCCACAAGCCAAAACGACGACATTATAGAAAAACTTTATCATCTGCCTACCGGACAGGCAAAACGCGAAAAAACCTGAAAAAAGCTCTAAGAGTATTCTAACGCTTACCGACCCGGAAAACCCATGAAAACAAGATAGTACACTTTTTTAATTTTCTCTACTCCGTATAGTAAGTAGCGGAAGTATTGCATTCCACCCAAAAATTCGATACCGAGATTTTACCGGAAATACACGTTTTCAGACCTCCTGAATCGCAACCGAATCAAGAGCACTTTACAGGCTATTTCCACAAAATTCAAGATATACATTTTATTTTTCATATAAATGTCTTTAATATATGGTGTTGTAATTAAAATCGTCAGAAACAATTTTAGAAAATAAAACATTTCGGAAAATAGTTCATGTAAAGGGTAGTTTGGGGTGGAGGGGTTTTCTTGAAACTCTCTGTGTCGTATCTTTGGAAGGTACTCAACCTAAATACCAAGTTTAGTATTTATCCGACTTTTCATTTTTGAGTTATGCTGCTCTGACACATACACACACAGAATTTTCTAAAAATGTTTTTATTCAGTGGACCTCAAAACAAGTATTTAGTTTTCCAGTGCTGTTTCACTTGTGAAATTCCGTTCTCTTTGTATGAAAATGAAAAAAGAAAAGTTAAAAGAATGACCAGTTTTAGTGAGAAAGGTCTAAAGCTTTTAAACATTAAAATCAACATGCAAACTTTGTAAATAGACAACGCCACAAAGTAATAATAATAATAATAATAATAATAATACACATAAATTGTGTGCTTTAACGTCCTTGTACAGTAAGGCTTCGTTTCCTACGGTTTAACAGTTGTACAAAAGACATTCACAATGAGACTACTTCACAGCAATTCCCAGAAAATTGAAGTTATACATTTTATTTGTCATGCAGATATCTTAAACATACCGTACCGTAATCAAAAGGGGTTAGGGCCATTTTTAAAACAATAAAAATAATGAACTTTCTCCCGCTAAACGGGTAGTTTGCGGTGTGGGAATTTTCTTGAAAATCTACGGTTTGTTAAATTTTTTTATACGCTACTATTTTAGTGTGTGTGTGTGTGTGTTTGTGTGTGTGTGTGTGTTTGTGTGTGTGTGTGTGTGTGTGTGTGTGAGTATGTGCCTAGTGTCCGTGCGCCACAAGCCAAAACGATGACATTATAGAAAAACTTTATCATCTGCCTACCTGCCAGGTAAAACGCGAAAAAACCTGAAAAAAGCTCTAAGAGTATTCTAACGCTTACCGACCTGGAAAACCCATGAAAACAAGATAGTACACTTTTTTAATTTTCTCAAAAATGGCTATGTCGATTTTGATGAAAATATCATATGTTTAAGATAATGTCATGATATAGACAAAATTTTACTACACAAAAAATCTAGATCGCGTTAAAATCCACAACTTATGTCATATACATTTCTTTTGTCCAGTGAACCGTTTTCGAGATATTGCTTGCTATTTCCTTAAATTTTCCAATACTTATACTTTTTACTTTCTCTACTACGTATAGTAAGTAGGGGAAGTATTGCATTCCACCAAAAAATTCGATACCGAGATTTCACTGCAAATACACGTTTTGAGGCCTCCTGAATCCTAAAAAAAAGCATTTTTGGAAACATGTCCGTGTGTGTGTCTGTGTGTGTGTGTTTGTGTGTGTGTGTGTGTGCGAGTATGTGCCTATTATCCGTGTGCCACAAGCCAAAACGACCACATTATAGAAAAACTTTATCATCTGCCTACCAGACAGGTAAAACGCGAAAAAACCTGAAAAAAGCTCTAAGAGTATTCTAACGCTTACCGACCCGGAAAACCCATGAAAACAAGATAGTACACTTTTTTAATTTTCTCAAAAATGGCTATGACGATTTTGATGAAAATATCATATGTTTAAGATAATGTCATGATATAGACAAAATTTTACTACACAAAAAATCTAGATCGCGTTAAAATCCACAACTTATGTCATATACATTTCTTTTGTCGAGTGAACCGTTTTCGAGATATTGCTTGCTATTTCCTTAAATTTTCCAATACTTATACTTTTTACTTTCTCTACTACGTATAGTAAGTAGGGGAAGTATTGCATTCCACCCAAAAATTCGATACCGAGATTTCACTGGAAATACACGTTTTGAGACCTCCTGAATCCTAAAAAAAAAGCATTTTTGGAAACATGTCCGTGTGTGTGTCTGTGTGTGTGTGTGCGAGTATGTGCCTAGTATCCGTGCGCCACAAGCCAAAACGACGACATTATAGAAAAACTTTATCATCTGCCTACCGGACAGGGTCAACCACTAAAAACCCTCAGAAAACCTCGAAAATTAGAAACGGCTTCGTCAACCACTACAGAAAACGCCTACCAACCAGGGAAAACCTATGAAAAGCAGAAAGCACTTGCATTCGTTTACCAACCGCAGAAAACCTCCAAAAAAACTAGTTATTTCTTTAAAAAAAGAAAAGACGAATAATATAAGTATGGCAGCTGCAACGGGTGTGTGTGTGTGTGTGCGAGTATGTGCCTAGGATCCGTGCGCCACAAGCCAAAACGTCGACATTATAGAAAAACTTTATCATCTGCCTACCGGCCAGGGACAACCACTAAAAAAAAACTGAAAAAACCTCGAAAATTAGAAACGGCTTCGTCAACCACTACAGAAAACGCCTACCAACCAGGGAAAACCTATGAAAAAGCAGAAAGCACTTGCATTCGTTTACCAACCGCAGAAAACTCCCAAAAAACTAGTTATTTTTTTTTAAAAAAACAAAAGACGAATAATATAAGTATGGCAGCTGCAACGGGTGTGTGTGTGCGCGCGAGTATGTGCCTAGTATCCGTGCGCCGACAAGGTAAAACTTCATCATTTGCCTACCGGGCAGGGACAACCGCTAAAAAACCTGAGAAAACCTCGAAAATTAGAAACGCATTCGTCAACCAGTACAGAAAACGCCTACCAACCAGGGAAAACCTATGAAAGAGCAGAAAGAGCTTGCATTCGTTTACCATCCGCAGAAAACCCCCAAAAACTAGTTATTTTTAAAAAACAAAAAAAACAAAAAGAAAAAAAAAGAAAAAAAAAGGAAAAGACGAATAATATAAGTATGGCAGAAACAGCTTGCATTCGTCTACCAACCAGAGAAAACCCCGAAACACTAGTTATTTAAAATTGCTGATGTGTTCTGGATAGGCTTTTGCAAATTTGTTGGTAGCAAAACTCGCCTTTTCCATCACCTCCAACATACCCCACTCCCACACCTTTTTTCTTTCCACCAATCATAATCTCTCTTATTCTCACCAATCAACAACTTTCATTTGTTCCTTTCCACCAATAACATCACTTCTTATTCCCACCAATCACAACTTCACACGTCACTTTCTGTTATACTTTTTATCCCTCGTTCGCCATCTTTCCCCCTCTTTCAGACCCCAACCGCCGCACAGACAACGCCTCAGCGCTCCTTAACCTCAACTTCGTGCCTCCGCCATCTTATTTAGTTCACATTTTTACCACCGCGCCTCTCATCTCCCAACCAGATTGCCGGCAAGAACAGATCTCGTTCATTCGCACCTCGACGGTTGACTCGGCAGCAGCTACGGTGAACACCTACGTCGTACACGTTTTTGACCGCTTTCGACCGGCTATGAGAACCCTGCTCCTACGTACGCTAGCGACCATCACGATGGTCCAGTACCAGGTTTTTGGTATAGTTAAATTACGCCTCTGCAAAGGGTGTCTGTACCGCTTTAAAAACCTAGGTATATCAGTGCGTAGTGATGTTGGTTGATCTTAAAGCTGGTTAAGCATTTTCAAAAACAGTTTGCTTTTATTTTTTCGCGTCGCGTGCCGCGCTTTTGGTGCCGCATCCACACCGGTACCAGGTAAGTACCACACGCATAATTATTTTTCGGACCTGCTTGGCGTAGGAATATATCCTTTCGTGTTTTGGTACTGTAACCTCAAATCTCCTTACCCTCCTCTTGCGACCGCCATCTTGTTTAGTTCCCACCGCATCTCCTTGTCGCAGACCCTCCGCCATTTTTAGTTCCCACTATTTTAACCTCAAAATCTACTCTTCTAAGCTCTTGCTACCGCCATCTTCTTTTAGTTCCCATTCTCACCACCGCGTCTCTTTACCCCCCACCTCTTGCGACCGCCATGTTCACCACTAACCTCCAAATTTCATCGTCCTTAAACCTCTTGTCTCAAACACCTTGTTTAGTTCCCATTTTCGCCACCGCATCTCATATCGCCCCCCATCTCTCTATCCACTCAACAAAAAACTACCATCCAACGTTCAAAAAAAATTGCTGATCAGGTCACGACAGGCTTTTGCAAATCTTGCTGCTAGCAAAACTTACCTTTCCCATCACCTCCAACATACCCCACTCCCACACCTTTTTCTTTTCCACCAATCATAATCCCTCTTATTCCTACCAATCAACAACTCTCATTTGTTCCTTTCCACCAATAAAATCACTTCTTATTCCCACCAATCACAACTTCACACGTCACTTTCCTTTACACTTTTTATCCCTCGCTCCCCATCTTTTCCCCCATTTCAGTACCGACCTCCGCACAGACAACACCTCGCCACCCAGCTCCTCTCCATCACGCCAACTCCATACTCTTCCATCTTCCTTCCTTCATCTCCCACCCCAAATTAACGAACCAATCAAAACACTACACGTCACTTCCTCAATTCTTTCAACTCGTCCCGGATGAGCCAACCGATTTAACGATAATCCTACCGCTCAGGGCGCTTTTCAAACCCACCGCCGCCGCCGTCGCACGCACCGACACTAGCGACACCAGCGCCCCTAGCGGCAGGATTATCGTTAAAACAATTGGCTCATCCGGGACTAATACTACTGGCGTAAAAGACCAGACATTTTGCTTAGAGGCCTCTATCTTTTACGTGCCGTAAATCTACGACAGGGGACCACCGGCTTTACTTCCTTTCCGAAGTGGAAGAATCCATGCTAAGGATTTTTACGCCCCCCCCAAAAAAAAATCAATCTCCATCCGCGGGTTTGAACCGCGCCCTCGGGACCTAGAGGTTCGTACCCTTAGACCACAAAGGCCGTCATCACCGCCTGTAATGCCATATTATGTAGGAAGAGCGGGCGTTAAACACTATTCAAAAGAATTGACTACTTTGTTAAGAATAAAAAATTTGAAATAACAAGAAGTCATGTATAAAAGTTGCCTTTTCTTCGTTTTGCAAATGTAAATATTATTAACGTATAGTTCAATGTTTTATCCGACAGACGGAGAAATGGAATCGACGATTTTATTTCGACTATGAAATTACTAATTCCGAACTAGTGTTCCCCTTTTAAATGTGGTCACCGCGTGTTGTAAGAAAGTCCTTTTGAAGAACTCTATTTCTTTCGGAGTTTACTTTGATCTGGTATAATACATGTTACGGAAATGACAATACCAACTTTCCTGGTATCCAAAGAAGTATTTTCATTAATTTCTTAAACCATCCTTCCTTCCTTCCTTTCTTTCGTTAGAGTTCCAGTTAACTGATGTTTGAATTGTTTAACTTGTGAGATGGCGTGTGTTCTAGTTGTTCCGGAGGTAGCGTGTGCTGTTTGTTCTGTTTAGTATTTTGGAGGTACAACAAAGATGACCATAATGGAAACACAAGTTAACTGCTTATCGTTATTTTTAATGCTGCTAATAACTACATATCAGTAAATATCTCTTATAAATCAATTTATTTGTTATTACTTTGATTAAAGCATTTCTGGATGTTTATTTTCGCCAATGCTTAGGTATATTTTCGCTTCTATTTATTTAAATCTTTACTTCCCAGGAGAATGAAATATTTTTATTTATATTTACTGCAGTTACAGTTCTATGTGCTGTATTTTCTAGTTTATGGTTCCCTTGCTGCTCTACGGATAGTAAAGTTTAAATGTTACCACCGTAAATATGTAATATAGAAATAAACTTTATGTTATAAATACATAAATCTAAATAAAGTTGTACAGTTAAAAGAGCAAAGTATATCTTAACAGCTAGGCAGTAACCACCAGAATCCGCTAAATGGTATTATAGGTTTATTTTCTTAAATACTAACACACTTCACTAATAATAATAATAATAATAATAATAATAATAATAATAATAATAATAATAATAATAAAAACAGTCTGGTTAATCTACTTTCACGTTGCTAAACTAGGCTAAGGTTAGAAAACTGAATCAGATTTGTAGAAAGCAAAGTCACATCCGGTATTAGAACCCTGGATTTCAGCTTATTATGCCAACGTTTTACCAGCTACCATGAACAATGCCACACACACGTATATGTGTATATATTTGTGCGAAAAGTACATTTTTACTCAAGAATAACAGAATCAATTACAATGAAACATTCATTAATACAAGATTAAGTTCCACTTAGATACTAGGCAACTTTGCGTTTCAATTAAGCTCCAAAAGGAACAGTTTATAACGGGGCAAAAAAATAAAGAAATTAAACACCCTCATATTAATGAGTTGTATGTAAACGTCGGTTTAAGAAAAGTTATTAACATCCTTTTCTGACTGGATTGGATATTTAAATCAATAGAATTAATGCTTAACCTTTCTTTCAAATTGTCTATATAAATCTAAGCAACGACCGAGGTCATCTAGTGAATGAATAGTGGTTACCATCAGTCCGAAAAGCAAAAATGGAGAGATTTTAAATCAATCTCAAATTTGTATTAGTACTTCTAGTTTGCAGCACTTTTCGCCATTTTAAATATTTTAGCAACAAAAAGGAAGGATTTTGCAAGAGAGAACCGTGGATAACCTGTAGGTAATAATGCTGGACTGTCTGTTAAAGGTGTACTAAACATGACACATCAAGAGAAATGAAAACTTCAATTGTTACATTTTTAATCATTATATTATTGTTTCTGTTGCCAATCCAAAAATGGAAACACTTCAAAAGGAGTTGTTATGAAAGGTTTCATTGTAGGTTAAGGTGAAATAATAATATAATCGAGTTCATTTCATGCATTATTACGTCAATGTGTCATAAAGGGTCGATTATGCCAGATGTTGACCATTATAATCACTTGTCTTTCTAGAATTAATAAAAGTAATGCTCTATATGCAAAAGAGATAAACTTTCTGATTTATTCCTAATATTGAATGAAGGATTAAATTTTGGAAAGTTTTAAGTTTGTGCATGCCATAGCCAAGACCCCAAAGCACGGTTGTTGCTGATCAATGCGACTGGCGACTACTTCACACACATGGTGAGCGATCATTCACTCGGTACATGGATCATTTTCCTCATGCTAATTAGTGAGAACTGGCCATATACATGGGCCAAAAATCCACACCCCAATGGTTGGGCTTGAACCCACGTGTTTTCCCTGGCTTAAGACCAGAACACAGGCCCCAGCCTATTAGCTCACGGCGCAGACTTTTATGTCTGTTACTTATATGAAACTACACCCACATTCTGTGTAGAAAACATCAAAATATGGGCTGTATTTGAATAAATGAATTTTTCTTTCTTGGTTTGTTCACATTCACTGAATACTAAGCATAACATTAAAACCAGTTTGGTATAGTTTGATTGCTACCAATATCCCAGAAAAAGATTTTATTCCTGGTTTTAGAAACATATGTGAATCAGTTTGAAGTATAGATGGAAGAAGGGAGAGAGACAGGGGGAAGAGGAGATGAAAATAAGCATTTGACCGTTCAATGGGGTAATCCGAGCAAAGCTACTTGACTTAAGTAAAAACAAAAACAAAATAAAAAAACAGAGTATAGAGAATTGCATCATGTTAACATTTAAACGACTACTTTGAACAACTGAACATTTTCGGAGAGGGGTCGCTTCAGCGTTCACACCTCAAATTCCTTCCAGCTTTCTAGAATCATTCCTTGTTTTGCAAAGGCGAAACAAAAATCTATAGGCTATTTGGACGTGTAATTTCGGGTGAGTTAAACACCATTTGGAGGTATATTCCAGCTTGGACTACTGAATTTTTTTAAGATACTCTGCAACAGTTCGTTCTCTGTTTTCAGAAGGTAGCTGAAGCATCAAATATTCATGTGGCGGTGATATCCTCCAGACTGGTGAAAGAAGCCTTGTGTTGCATGTATAATTCATACTAAATAATGCTATGTAATAACGACCTCTAGGGTGTTCCTCAATTACAAAATCCAGCAAATAGGAGCAAGTTAAACGTGACCTCAAGGTTTTTTGTCCAGAAAGCAAAACACGGGCGTAATAGTCCCATTATGTATCATGTATATAGCATTATTTTGAGATGTTTAAGAATTCCTTTCTATCGACTCACCAGGCCATGCTACTATTTAAAAGCTTATTCCCAAATGCACCAACCAGCCTTTTCGAAATCGCGGTTAAATTAACACAGTGAAATTTCCACAAAATTTGTGCACCATTGGCTTCCTGATATTACCATGGCTTCAAACAGTGGAATAAACGGATATTCCATAATAATTGCACAAAACTGCACTTGCATTTCACAAAACTTCATCTCTGTAACTATTAATGAAGGAAGCTATTAAGTTTCAATAGATCAAATATTACCAAGTATTGGAAAGGTAGAATCAGATGACTGAAAAATTCAATGCCATAGCCTCCTAGTGGTTTACCGGGAAAATGCGAATCAGCTGGAGAATTTAATGTCGTGTCGGCTTGTTGCCATGGTAGCTCAGTGGTTAGAGCAACGGGACGGAGACCGGGAGATCCGTGGTTCAAATCCCGGCTATGGCATTGAATTTTTCAGTCATCTGATTCTACCTCTCCAACCCTGCCCAACACACGGCTTGTGTGAAAGAACAATCAATTCCATTACCAAGTATTGTTTCATAAAAGCAATCCAACTTTTTATAATAGCAGTTTTGGCGTTCAGACCAGTGTTTGTTTGTAGCTGATGAAAATTGACAGTCACTACGTCTCTTACATCCTCTTTAAGTGTAAGAAACCTTAAAGTATACGGTAACTATAGTCCTTTTTCTGATTTGTTCGACTTCTGGAAACAAAATATCTCAAGCAGCCATGAATTCAAATGTCTCTGGAATCCGCGGATGCCGCCTATTACTTCCATGCAAGAAAGAGTATAGAGAAGTGAACTACGGTTACACGATCATCTAGGCAATATTCACATCTCAGCACACTCTAGGATTCTTTTTATGTATTACTTTCTGTATTATTTACCTATAGTAAGGAGAGAAGTATTGCATTCCACCTAAAAAATTGATACCGAGATTTCACCGAAAATACGTCTTGAGACTCCCTGAATCCTTCATCCCCACAAAAAAAATCACGAAAATCGTCCGTTTGTGTGTGTTCCCCATAAATAGCATAACTCTAAAATGAAAAGTGAATTAAATACCAAACTTGGATTTAAGTCTTCTAAGAAGATCTTCATGAAAATTCTCCACCACAAACTACCTTTACATGGAGAAAGTTTCATTATTTTTTATTTTCTCAAACATGCTCTAACAACTTTTATTAAAATCCCACATATTTAAGATATGTATTTGCATGAAAAATAAAACGTATTCTTAAATTATGTGACGTTGTGATATGAGCATTTTTGCATATGTGACCTGGTTGCCCAGATCGGGTATTGCGCAAGAGTGGAGGGGATAAACCAGTTTTAGCATAGCGTAACCACGCCGAGTTAGCGTGGGTCAGTCAGTCGAGCCAAGTTACTGCTAGAGGCAAGTCGTAGTGTGTGTGCGCTGTTCATACGAGCAGTATGGCGTCCTCACCGACAGGCGAGGAAGCAAGGAGGTAATGTAATCCCTTTTCATCATTAAAGTCATTTGCCATCCATTTTCATTATGTGTAAAATTATTATAGTAGACAGTCCCTTCCCTCATCCATACCATGAAATAATACTATTACTAGGAACATTTTGATATATTTTTATAATTTCTCTCAGCTACGTCTCCCGTCTGACCTCGCATAATGTGAAATATAACTTTAAGGTCCTTCGGTACCAGTCGCTCTACCCCCCATTGAGCTAAAATAATAAAGAGGTAACGACAATATTTAAGATATGTATTTGCATGACAAATAAAATGTATTCTTAAATTTCCTGGGAGTAGCTTCAGAAGTTCTCTTCATTCTCACGAGTTTTATATAATTGGTAACCGTACGAGATAGACAAAATCTTACTACACAATAAGTAGTGATCTCGTTAAAGCACACAGTTTATGCCGAATAATTTTTTGTGGAATTATTCATTTCCGAGTTATTCCTTGTTATCGGTTTGAACTTTCAAATATTTATACGCTTCTCAACTGGAAAGACACTAATTTTTTTCTGTGGTCACGCAAAGAGCATTTTAAAGCCATCACATAGCGACACGCTCTTTAAAATTGTTACTATCACTTTACCTTCTGTATCCTACAATGAAATGTGAACTGAAAGTTTATTTGTATTAACAAGAATTAGATAGAATAATAAAGTTTTGTAAAAATAGTTTGTAGAAGTGTGAGCAGAGAAAGTTCCGTGAATGCAGAACCTCGAATTTTTTCTAGGGATCGACATAAAGTACTACGTTTATGTTTCTCCTGTTGCCATTAACCCGCAATTCACACAGTAAACAGCGAATCCTGCGCTGTGTGTGTATGTTGTCGGGAGGGGGGGTCACACGACACACACTTGGATATGTGGCTTGTGATCAGGTGCATGTTCGAGTACTTCGGATGTATGCAACAAAACTTGGCGATTGTTGTCTATTATCGCTTACTGGGAATGCTGGCGCAAGTGGGGCACAAATGCTATGAAATGATGCAATCACTCCACGGAACCTCATCTTTTTATAATTCCATTTTATTATTACTATCACATTTATAACGTTTGATTGAACCTCGTACATAAAATCGACTTAATTTGACCTGAATTACACAAATATAAAACCAGGCGGTTATACAGGATATGTTTGTCAGAACCTTAATTACACAAGCAATCACAGTAGAAAGTTCGGTCCAGGGCTTTACAATAAGTTTATAATGAAATTCTTAATTATTCAATTTGCTAATGCTTCTTAGTTTAGAAATCCAATAAAATATAACATAATGAAAAATTTCAAATAAATATATAAGTGCACTCTTTTAATACTGCTTACGTTTAGTATATTTTGTATTGCTGTGGAATGCCCCTTGAGTACGAGGTGTTTCTATTTCAGTGGGTGCTAGAAAGTTAATTTTTAATGTAAATATGTATTAAATGTAAAGGTACGTATCACGGAGGGGCCCCCGAATCCGGGACAGAGCACAGCGCGCAGGCCAGTCGACTCTTTTTGCTTCCAACGTGACCCCTGGGAGGGAAGAATTAGGGGAAAACCCGAAGGGTGCAAGCATGGACGGGGTACCTAACGTTTACAGATAAGACGCATCCGACGCCGCACGTCCCTGCCCACAAGCCACCAACCCCCAGGGACCCCCGGAGTGGAGTCCCACGCTGAGGAGAGACCTAACCGAGCGGTACCGTGGCTACGCCAGAGAAGAAACATTTTTACAGAGCGCAAGTCACCGCCCAGCCGCAACACACTGAACACCGTCGCCTGTCCTGCAACCCTGAAACAGATGATAAGGAAGGTAATGGGTACAGGAAATGAGAGGAAGGAGTGTCGTGGTAGAACAGGAACCACCCTAGCATTCGCCTGGCGACCCGGGGAAACCACGAAAAACCTATGGGCCAGAGTAGACTGTCGCCGGGATTCGATCCTGGAAGCTCCCAAATGCAGGCCACTGATGTAACCGCCTGACCAATCCCGCTCGTTGTGAATATGTATTACTGGTTCTAGCAATAAATAAGCAACACAAAATGTGGACCTTCTGATCCATCTCGTTTACAGCGCTTCAAATCTTCATATGTTTCATCTATCAGCTTGCAATTGGTAGAAATTCTCGTGTGAGTTACACGACAGAATGTTACATTGGTGTATTTATTGTAACTTATTCCGTTAGTGCTGTCCTTATTTTATTCACACATTCTGTTCCATAAACACTCTTTGGCATATGTCAATACAGACAAATAATAATAATAATAATAATAATAATAATAATAATTTATTCAGTGGACTTTAACCAAAACTTTTCCGATTTGGGATTGCCAGAAAAAAAGCTTATCAATATATATTTTAAAAAATTAATAATGAAATATTGTAAATAAATCCATAAAACAGACAAGAAAAAAACATATGAAAAAGATTATTTTACTCTCTATCATAAAGATATAGTAATGTATCTTTACCAATAATGGTATAGATGATAGATAATGGTACAGAAAATTGAAATTGAGCCTTTTATTGTTGTAACGGCTATTTGTTTAATAAAATGTTTTTCTAGTTTAAAATCTCGGCAAAAATTAACAAAAGCGGGAGGTATTGTTCCTGTTGTGCCAATCATTAAACCAATCACTATGATGTCCTGGAGATGATAATTTTCTTTATACTACTGGATGGTGGGCTCACGTTATTAAAAATAACAATAATATCATTGTGATAACACAGAAATAATATTCAACATGTAATATGTTGTGAAAGTTGTCTGAATACCAATCCTATTCGCTACGTGATCGTCCAATGTTTGTCTAGCCCAAATACTGGCTTCAGGAGATCTGAATAATATACCTACCACTTAAATGACGAGACTGCCTCCTCCGCAGCGGTCTTTTAGCTTATGCAAATGCAGTCCGCCAATTAAAGCATCCTGATGATGTAAGTATCACAACGTTATCCTGTAAGGGGCAACGGGACACGCCTTAGCACCTCCTCGTGGTTAGAGGCAATGCAACCGTCTACTGTTCGTGATGTCGGTTATTAAGGCGGGTCCGTTATCCATGTCACGCTTAAATCACAAGTTAAATTTGTTTGCTTTAACGATTCTCAATCTCTTTGCTCCTCGGTATCACAGCCTTACAGTCTCATTTAAAATTACTTTCCATTTCTGGAGCGTAAACTTATAAGCATGTCACCGCTGGAATATAGAGTAATAATGGAAACCGGTTCGTGGAAAGCGTTGTTAGTTTCAAATTAAATTTATATATAAGGTATGAAGCACCTACCAAAACTGCTCGTTTGCTGAGGTTTGTTATTCCTCAGCGTGAGCTTTCCCAAACCTCTTAATTAGTAATTAACGAACAATACAAAAGTAGCAAGTGTTACTGTTATTATACATAGTAGGTGGAGAAATTATTGCATTCCATCGAAAAACTGGATACCGAGATTTCATCGGAAATACGTGCTTTGAGGTCCCTAATACAAAAGAAAAGCACTTTTAGAAAAAGGTCCGTGTGTGTCTGTGAATAGCATAACTCAAAAACAAAAAGTCGGATCAACACCAAACTTGATATTTAAGTTCAGTACCTTCCAAAGATGCGACAGATATGCTTTCGTCCAAACTATCCCTTACATGGAACATTCGAAATTTTTATTTTCCAAAAAATGGCTCTAGCGATTTTTATTAAAATACCTTATATGAAAAATATTTACATGACAAATAAAATGCATATCTTGAATTTTCTGGAAATACCTTTAATGTCCTCTTCATTCAGAAGGATTTAGTTTAATCTTGTATATCTGGTAAACGTTAAACGATATATGAAAACGTACTATACTACGAATGTAGATCTCTTTAAAACACGCGATTTACCTCGAATACTTTTTTGTGACATAATCCGAGATATCCGTAATAATGGTTCGAATTGTTCAATACTTAGCCATTCTTTTAAAATCCTGTCAACATTCCGTTGTTTCTCGAGATTGCATGGAAACAGTATGAAATTTTAAGGCCAGCATATAGCGTGCAGTTCCAAACATTTGACTATTGCTGTTCCCTTTGTATCTAAAACAAAATGTGTAATGCAGCTATTTCTGCAAAGGCTTATTTCGATTAAAATGTAGTAGACAGAAAAATAAGCTTTAGTAAGACTAGTTTGTTCCCACAAAATACACACCCCATCTTCCTATTGTACAGAAGGTCATACGAATGTATCACATCAGATTTCCTTGTATCATACAAATGTTCAAGCGTTGTTTTCTGCTGCTGCTGTGGTGGTAGCGGAGCTTTAAAATGCTCTAGATTTGGAGTGAAATCTTCTCCCAAATAGCATCATTAGTGACAGATGAAACAGTACGGAGGGGCCCAAAATGTATGCTATTTTTAAAATTTGAAACCAATAAAGATACCTTATCTATCTATCTACTTTCTTAAACATGCACCTAGTAGATGGGACAATGTATTTCACACAAAAATTATGTATTTCACCGAAAATACATTTCTTGAGGCCCAGTTTTAGAAAAACGTCCGTCCGCGTGTGTATGAACAGCATTAACTTAAAAAACGAAATGTTGAATAAGTATTAAACTTGATATTTAGTTTAATATCTACCTCAAACTAACATTTACATGTACAAATTTCCAATATTTTATGTTCTATTTATGATTTTGAGTCAAATGGCATATTTTAAATATATTCACATGACAAATAAAATGTATGTATTGAATTATATGAGAGTAGTCTGTAGTGAAGTCCTCTTCATTCGGGAGGAATTTTGTATAATGGTAAATCATAAGATACAGATAAAGCTTGTTTCACAGAAAACATAGATATCTTTAGAAAACACAGTTTTGCGTTAATTTTTAAGTGATTATAATTCAGTTGTTTCTCGCGATGTCATGGAAAGAGTATGGAATTTAAAGACAAACGACCCGCATTTAGACATTTGACTATCCCTCTTGTACCTACAACGAAATTTGTAAAATAGGATCTGCTTTGTGTTGATTAACAAGAAGTAGGCGCAACAATAAGATTTTGCAAGAAAGCTTTGTAGAAAGTGGGTAGATAAAGTCATATGAATGTTTTTAAATTTTGCATTGAGTTGTGGCAACAAAATGCAGTATTACATTGCCTTCAAAGATATCATAAGTTGGACAGTTGGTAAGGGTCAACATACAACACAAAATGGCAATGAGGCAACTTAACTTTCAAGTAATGCCAGACCATTTTGAATTCCCTGCAGTCAACACTGACTTAACACCTGTGAGAATCCTAAAGTGCAGAAAACTAGCTGCACCAGCTGAACTACAATTGCAGAGAAATCCTGTGGTAGCTACAACAGTCTGTTGTTCCTGCGGTAGTTCATCGAACTGAAGTGTCTCAATACTAATGGTAAATATTTTAACCATCTAATTATATTTCAGAAATAAAGAATAACTTAAATCTCGCCTTTAATGTCCTCTTACATCTGTAAGAAACTTCAAAGCAGATAGTTTGAAATGAGTATGTAATTGTTGATACCTCTGGATTCATTATTATTTGGTGATGACCAGTTGATAAATGCAGAAGAATTGAAGACACTGAATAGTTGCCAAGTAAATTAATAGAAAACTATAAGAAACGGGGACTGAAATTTAATCTGAGGAAAAAGCAAGCAATAAGCTCATATTTATTTTTAAAATATTAAATGTGAAACAGGTTTGCGCGTATCCCAATGGTTATTTAAGTCAAACTTCACAGAAATGAAAATAATAACATGGAAGAACGGTTTTATTATTGTTCTTTTGTTGTTTGTAGATGACTAAATAGTTATCCCACAAATTGAATGTGATTTGTAACATATATTGCCTAAATTGGGAGAAAAATATTAAGTGCATTTGTTTTTCTTTCTGTACATTGCCTTTCAAGTCTTCTTTAATCTCGCTGCATTTCGTTTAAACGCGAAATATTAAGGGATAGACGAAACGGGGAATATGTACATTTTGTTAAGATATAAAACTTATGTCAAATAACACTTGTTGCATTAAATTCCTAAAAATATTGATTTTTCATTATATATATTTGAAAATTTAATAAATTCTAATATGGAAACTATAATTCTAAAAGCTGCTACAATAGGCTAAGTATTGTAAGTGCCTAAATGATGTGGATATTCACTGTTGGTCTTTGAATGCTACAATTATTAAGCTTTAAATGTGTTACGGCCTTCTTTTATTTTCATGAACCAATTCAAGAGTACGTATATTACCTAAGTATAATAACTAATAAATGAATTACAACTATACGGGCTTGTAGGCCGTGGTCTAGAAGGCATGGTGGAAACGTCGGTATCCATGATGCCTTCTAGACCACGGCCTACAAGCCCGGATAGTTGTAATTCATTTATTAGTTATGACGCCGGTCGTGAAAGCCTCAGTATGTACATACGTATAATAAATTTGTGAACTAGCAACTTATAAGCAAAATATCATGAATGGCACGATTAGTTATTTGATGATAGAATATTGCTCAAGTCGTCTTTTCCTTCATTGAACCAAGTGGTTTTTCTATATGGTGCGTTAGTTAGGAAGATAAGACATTAATAATGTCGTAAGAAATCACTTGCAGTCCTAAAACAGAACTTGGGATACTGGTGTACGTATGTACTACTCTGCTTCATGTTTTTACAAGTTCAAAATTATAAATTTGAGCAACTAAAAAGAATTTACATTCTTAAGGCCATTGTGTAGAAAATGTTAAGTAGAAAACTTTATTTTAAAATTTTGTAGAATGGGTTTGTGCTAATCCCTAATGAGTAGTTTTCAAAACCATTCATGTAAGACAATGAACATATGTCTGTAGTAACATAATCTCTCCAAGTGTTATGGACAAATCCACTAGTAAGTGTGTGAACTTATCTTATGAGAAGCAGATGCTCTGACCATTTCAACGATAAAATGATATATCAAATAGTATATCCATAAAATAGAATCAATTATAGAACAGAGGCTTGCTGTTATGAGTTTCTACTTCACATTTTATTTCCCCTAAGAGTAAACAGAGGAAGAAAGACATTTCTACAATTCCATCCATTCGCCACTGCCACACCGAGAAAAAAGAATCTGGTGTGACACATTCCAAGAAATGTTTTACCCTATATGATTTATTAGTGTGTATACAAACAATTCTTACTAAAACTTATTTTTCTGTCTAATACATTTTAATCCAAATAAATCTTTGTAGAAACATCTACATTATATTAATAAACTTATCAATTTGATACACCCCTTCCCATAAATGTATTGGTATTGTGTTATTCGCCTATTCCTTATCCATCAGGAATTATTTAGACACATAGGCCTGAATACTTCACAAGACTCATAAAGCACTCCGCTGATAGTCCAAGTCATAGCTTATCATAACCCTGACAGAAATCGCATTATTAATGGCTCAAATTACTTAAAATATAAAGGTTAACACTTATAGAAATGGAAATTGTAACCGTATTTGCACAAATTCGTTAGATGGTTATAAGCACAGTAACCACTAAATACGTTTTCATAAACTAGAGAAGCTACAGTTTCACTTCAAGTTTTTATAACATTCGAAACGCAAGAGATTAGGAAAGTAGCGAAACTAGCAGAAAACCATACCTAGATAAAAAAAACTATCTCTCATATACCCAACAGCCCTAGTACAGTCCCACAAAAGTGCAGTGTAATTAGCAAATGTTAACCTCTTCAATCTTATTATAAGCCCCATCAAAATAGTATGTCTAATCCTTAATTTACGTATTTAATTACTGCGATGCAAAGGTTATTAACTTAAATACCTGAAAGCAAACTTATACAAAAGGAACTAAAAACTTAACTTTCCCTCTTTAATGTTGTGCTTAATTTTAGGTTATGAATAATGTATAACGGGCCGTTACAACCCATTATTACAACATTAAATTGCAATTTTTACTTGACCTCCTCCTGAGGTCCCATGAAATCCTATTCGCTCTCAGCATGTCATTAAGCGTTTTAGCGTTAATCATGGTGATGATCATCATTATGGTGGGAAGCTGGGCTTTAGTTAAGGCAGTAATTACTAGCAAAAATCTCCGAACATGCTCCTACCACCATTTATTAACGGTTCTTCTAACGTGCAGACTGTTCCTCTTTGGCCCTGTGTTTCCGTAACAATAGTTCGGAGCACTTATTTTATAGCTGTACGTTCGCCAATAAAGTGTCGCATTAAACAATTAGTACTGACTTTTATACTCTGCCTAGTAATAATAGTAATAACAAATTATATAAAAATGGCTAGGCTACTACAAGAAGTTATGCACAATGCCGATTAAATCCAAAATAACAAATAAACCATTAATGAGCTAGATTAGTGTCGAACGAAATAAATCAGGAAAGCTACAGCAATTTATGGCAATAGCAAACTACCAAAATATGCATCCAAACAATTCTAAGACCAATCTTAGATTTTTTCACATTCTGAAAAAATAAAACATGCCTATTCAATGCCCACTTTGTCTTATGAAGCTGGTGCTTAGAAAAGAATATAGATCAAATGTGATTATTATAGTGTGCCATTTTCTCCCCTCCCGCAAGTTTGAACTACGTCCATAGTATCAGAATGGCATATTCAAGACGGCGCGGGTTGGGCGTCGGAGTATACCATTGGCGAATAAAGTCGCCAATAGTGAGGTGGTGGCAGCACTACAACGGAGGAAATGAGAACTATTTTGGGTGACTTGGCATGAGAAAGAAGGCAAGGAGACTCTGTTAGGCACGCCTACCGGTAGCACGCAAATACGAAATGTGAGTCAAGGTGCACTATTTCTTTCGGATTATTCAAAATTTTCTAATCAACAACTTTTTTGAGTAACCTTCCAAAGTTAATTAACTTGAAGTGCCAAGTATACAGGGGGAAACAGACAAGGTGAGATGGCTGTAACGTTCTCTTATGTCAAATAAATAAATAAATATTGTTACGTTGAGAGAAAGCAATATTGAAACGCTGCTTGTACAGGATAATCTATAATATTAAAATACTTTCAAAATTGTAACGAAATCAATATATATATTGTATTTCATTAATTTTGTAATAATTACGTGAAGGTAGAATGTTTCTTTGGGTTGTTAAATATCTACTATTTTTCCGAATGAATAGATAAGGTCGTGTTAATAATATGCCAAGCACTGTGTTACGCGAGAAGTTAGTCCGAATTACCAAGTAATTACTATGTGATAGAAAGATTTATATTATTGGAAAACATAATGGGAGAAATAAAATAGGAATAGAGGTATTCTGTTTTTTTTTTTTTTTTTTTTTTTTTTTTTGCAAGTTATTCCTACCTATACCAAGTATACCTTATACTGAGCATCCTTCACATTTTACATACATAACTGGATTATGGGTTAGGTAGTAATAAATAAAAGTAACAATAGTTATATCTGTTTATCAAATATGATATACAGCATATACTATAAAATAGTAACAGATTCAATAACACATACCATTTTTTTTCTAACGAAGTATTCAATAAAGTAAATAGATAACTGCTATGGTCAAAGGTTAGCAAGGGAGCTAACCTTTATTTAAGAGAGATAGCAAAAGCCATGTAGAATAACTTAGCACTAAAAGTACGTGGTTCAGATCTTAACAACACTAAAACAATACATTCAGAACTTCGCCAAGGTTGCTACTTTTTAACACGAATGTAGATGAAATTAGAAGGCAATGGATAAAAACTTAAATTGTATCCATATAATCTTAATAATATTTCCAGACGAGGGGCATTGGGGTAGCGCAGTGGTTTCATTTCCGGCTCTCCTACTAAGGGTCCGGGGTTTGATTCCCGGCTCTGGGGTGGCGATTTAAGTTGGTCCCATCCACGACTTCACCTCTTATTTGCTCATGTTATGAAGTATCCCCAAAGCCCAACATTGTTTGGAATCCTCATCGTGTTCCTACCATCGGAGGCAACGGATTTCACCTGCTGGGTCCCCCCACTTTAGAAATTGATCCAGTCATCGCTTTGTGGAATAAGGTAATCCCGAAGGTCAAAAGCCATATGGGGAGCGTTAGAAACAACGACGACATTTCCAGATGATCAAGTGATTTTAACCAACTCTAAAAAAACTTACAAAAGCAACACACCTATTATTGAATAAAACACCAAAAGAATGTAATATGACGACATGTTAATAAAATTATGGCTATCTATGACACACAAATATAAGATCTAAAATAACTACAAAATATAAATGCTTCGAATACGTTAATGAATTAAAATAACTTAAGATAAATATCACCAAATAAAGAATTAAACCAGACAAAAGGTATCTATCCAAAAGGTATCAGACTCCGACTACCGCAGACACTGAATCACTTCGCCCTGAAGATGCCAAGCGCTGTACTTGGCGAAACGTCGGTATCCACCATGCCTTCTAGACCACGGCCTACAAGCCCGGATAGTTGTAATTCATTTATTAGTTAGCAACTTACGTTTCAGAATAAACAAAATATCTTTTGTTGAGCCAAATTCTTTGTATAAATCCACAACCCTCTGTTGATTTAAATGATTTCATTCAACTTCATTCGGTCTTGAATGTCATATTTCTACCATAAACCTTGATTTGATCTTTCTTACTGTTTTGTCAAATGCATATTTAGGTGTAGCTTCAAAACTCTAGCATGACTGCCTGGGTGGTCTGCTGGTTAGCATGTCAGATTTTTAACTCAGAGAATCTTGGCTCGATTTTGCGTTGGAGGAAGATAATTTTCCTTTAGACAAGGTTATTCCGAACCTCTAGATAAAATAAAAACCGAAGGATTAACACAAGCTGCAAACAAACGAACTTCTTTGCCGCTGAGCGTTTTTTTTTTCCACAGCCAAAGCCACCGATATCATCTTAGACGTTCAAGGCGGCATATAAATAGAACAAACAAAACATTCTGATGTGAACACCATCTAACCATGACAAAGTCATATGTATTTGTAACAATTTATACCTAGTATTTACATAAAATATTATGTACGTTGCAATGTATATTTTACATAGGGATGATTTCAAACCAGCAATTAGTGCCTACTCACACACAACTACCGGAAAAAGCCTTAAAATGCTTAGCCACATAACAAACTCTTGTGATTGAAAGAAAAAGGTAGAATAACAAACTTTCAAACATATCCATCAAATGGCGTAGTTGGAAAGTGCAATGTGAAATATTTCGAAGACGACTAACTCTAGTGAAAAAATATTTGACACAAATTGTATCTCTTGTGAGCTCTGAGTTTACCCAGCTGTAGAAAATTTGCAGACTCTAACAGTATGAAGAGCTTTTTACAGGATATTCACAGAAAATCTTACGTCACTTGTCACATTAACATCTCAAATATATTATAATTTAATTCTAATTGTTAGTTCCATGTTTTTGGGAAAATGAAAATTGTAAACTTTTTTATTGTTTTATTCATATCCTTCCTATAATTGCAATGGTCACATTGGCGGCCATTTACCTTTGGAGCATTTTATCTATCGCTAACGGTGTCAATTCGTATAGTGTTGTCATTGGATTTCTGGTTTCCCTTTGGGTTTTATACATTAAATGACACACGCACACACATGCATGCTCTCATTCAAACCAAGAGACTCTTGGGAGGAGAGACTCTTGGCTAAAGAAAAATTCCCACCCATTCCGATAGTCGAACTCGGGACCCCTCGCACAGCTGGCAGGTACTCTACCGACTGAGCTACGAGGCCAGTGCACTAAAAATAAATTAACTTTAATTAGTTATAATAAATTTAACTTCTTTCACAATACTAATACACTACACTTCTTATATCATTTTTTGAACCTTTTGTCATAGAAGATTAATCCCCATCATAAATATTAAGAATTTTAGTTAGTAATGAGGTGTTAATCGTTTTCAATGATATCAAATTTTTTATTAAATAAATTATATTCTAGTGAATTTGTTTCGCATGTAGAAGATAGTTTGGGGTAGATGAATTTTCTTGAAAGTGTTTTTCTGGCACTTTCTGTTTCAAGAATGGAATTCTGCATTTATCTTACTTTTAGTTTTTTAGCTATATTGTTACACACACACACACACACACAAAGAATCTCGGTATCAAAATTGAGTTTTATCAATGGACGCTTTTTAACTGCTGTGGTTCTTAGCGTCCCATTGTATACTGGGCGTGAAAGACCAGTAAGTTTCCTCAGAGGCCTCTTTACCGGGCTTGAGGTTCTTTAACGTGTCTTAAATCTATGGCACAGGACCACAGATTTACTTCCCTTCCAAAGGAAGCCATGATAAGGATACGCCCGAAAAAAATCCATCGCCCTCCGCCGGGTTTGAACCCGCGACTTCGCGAACTAAAGGCTAGCATGGTAACCACTACTCCACGGAGGAAGACAAATCTTGGTATCGAATTTTTGGGTAGAATGTAATACTTCCTCTGCCTAATATGGAACATGTAGTAGAAAAAGCCAAAAAGGAAGAAGGAAAATACAAAACGAAAAAAGGATTAAGATTTGATAGGATGTGAAACAGTTTTCTGTGCAATAGATGGAGCGGCGAAATCACCCTTGTAGCCGTTTCTGATCCAAGTTTATTGTTTGAGTGTTCACCTCTATTTGCGCAGATAGTCATAATTGTGGTCTATAAAATTAACCCTTGGAAAACATTTTCACCCGAAGGTCTTGTCTGGGCAGTATAAATCTTATGTTCCTAAGGATAACATTATATAAAGAGTGGAGTGAAATTTGTTTGGAACTGTTCTGTACTCTAATTGGTTACAAATGTTCCAAATATTAAATGGTCAGAGGCGTACTAGAAAGGTAATAAATATTAAATTACCGTTATAATGATGGTAACAATTTATGCCCTCCAATATCAAATAACAATTATCTGTATTTATAAAAAACAGGATGCAATTCTAATTTGCATGGTAAATAGAATATATGTGCAGGTGTAAGGCCACATCGTCGCTCATCTGACGAAGTGGCGTAAGCGCCAAAATTGAAAAAATTGAGATATTTCGCCTGTACACTCCATTTGACCGTATCTATATTCTGACAAACTGGCGTACCTCCATCTCTAATAGTTACTTTGCAGTAAACATCGTGTTAAGATCGTAAACGCCATTGCTCACTCATTTTTTTCAGACGAACAGGCTTATGAGACTCCCAAGTCGCTTACGTCTCTTCGTTAGATACTACCATTACTAAAATTGGTAAATACGTCTATGTGCTCAGTGTAATGCTAGCTACTCTAGACCAATTTTTGCCACCTGATACCAACAATGAACATGTGTTTATAAATTTGGACAAGAAAAATCTGCTTCAACAATATTGATTGATCCGAATACACCTGCAACAAACTAATGCAGTCTCAGTAATGCAGCAGTCTGTTATGAACAGCTATTAGTAAAGCGGAGAGATGGATCTACGAATGTGGTGTAATGCAACGAAATTTAATGCACTGAAAGTGATGCGTTAAAGATAGGTGCTGAAATAAAGCATAGTGGTTATCAGACAAGAAGTATTATTATGGGAAAGTGATACAGATGGATCTTTCAAAGGAAAATCGGAACGAAAAATCAGGAACGGAATCTATGAATGTTGCTCTCAGCGTTTTAAAGATCCACACACAAGACAGTTTTGAAAATGTAAATGCTACATCTGCAGACAGTGCACAGGGAACAGTGTTGTCATCAAGAAAAGGAAAAATGGCTGGAGTAGCCATTTAGTGACTGTAACAATAGTAACTATGATCCATCGTGTAGTGAAATCAGTTTCTCAATTGCAAAAATGAAGGTTACGGCATTTGTTTACTTTGTTTATGTTTGCTATGTACAAAAAATTCAAATAACAATAACGAATGCACTTACCATCGCCCAGAAGAGTATTCTTAAGAATATTTCATCCAGTCCTGACACTGTCTAAAATGTATTCTATGCATAATGAAGATAACATCTCACAGCCAAAAGCCAGTTATCAAATACTTAATCCAGAGTAAACAAATCAATGAGTCTATCATTCCAGTATCCTAAGGAGGACTAGTGCAGCTTGTGTGCAACATAACGTCATGTGATGCTGCAAAGAAAGTGGAGTGGCAGGATATGTACGACAAACACACTGAAGAAAAGAATGCTTTAAGAAATAAGAAAAACAATGCTAAAATAGCTGCCAAAGAAAACCCAAGATAATATTCCTCGTGGTATTTGATCTTCAGCAAGTGATTCAGCTGCCCCTTTCCAAAGAAAGTGCTGTATTCTATCGAATGCATTTGTCAGCACATACTTTCACGGTTTACAACATTTGTATCAAAGAGTGTCTTTGCTTGCAAAGCGAGACTATCAGTAAAAGGGGATCATCTGAGATTGTAACCTGTATGGGAATCTACCTTCAACATCTTGATGTCCACGGTGTAAAGGATGTCAGGCTGTTTTCTGATTCCTGCAGTAGCCAGAATACCATTGCAGTGATCATGCTTTGTACATTCTAAGCAACTCAAAAGAATTCACTATCAACTTGGGCTTCTTCGAAGCTAACCACGGTCAAAACGAAGGTGATTCTGCCCACAGCACTATTTTAAGAGCCCTGACTCAGGCATGGAACATCTTCATACCTTGCCAGCTGGTATATTGCGAGACTTCCTCGAGTGCTGCTCCGTATGAAACACATAAGGTGGACTACTTAGAAAACCAGTCAAGAAGAAATAATATTGTTATATATGGATTAACGGAAGAAGAGAATGAAAGCTGGGACATCACGGAGAACAAGGTGCTAGACGTTGTGGACCAGATTGGAATTCATCTCAGGCCTGACGACATTGAAAGAGCGCACCGTGTCGGCAAAGCAGGCAACAGGCGGCCAATTGTATGTAAGCTCCTGTCATATAAGTGCAAATCCGCCATTCTCCGAGATAGTAAGTATCTTAAAGGTACAGGTGTGTTTATAAGAGAGGATTTCAGTGAAAAGATCCGGCGAGAACGAGAATTTCTTCATCGCCATATGATAAATGCAAAATCACAGGGTTGTCATGCAGTAATCAAATTTGACAAACTTTTAATAAACGGTCGAATAAGAACCAAAGCAGAGCTGGAAGAAATCGACAAGAAGATAGCAGAAATTCAAGGAGAGGAGGTTGGCATTTCTGCAGAGCATCGAGCCCCTGAAGGCAGTATGGTTACACCTCTACCGGAAGGGACAGCAGGTAGCAGGGACCAAGACGGCCAGACGACAAAAACAATGTCAACGTCAGCAGGGGGGAGGGTGTCAGTGCAACCAGCCCGCAGGTCACAAAGGATAGGGAGAATCAGCACACTAGGAGTAGGAGGTAAGAAAACAACAAACAGATAGGATGAAGATGCCCAGCTGTCAGTGGGGTTTTGGAATGTGGAAGGTTTGAGGGGAAAACTGGCTAGTGGTCAATTTTTGAACTTTGTAAATAACTTGGACATAATTGGGTTAGCAGAGACTTGGCTAAAAAACAATGAAACTGTGGACATAAGTGAATTCCAAGGTGTTTATAGTGGTTCAGAATTGAGAGGTAGAAGGGGGAGATATCCTGGGGGCGTTGCTACTTTCTTTAAGAGTAATTATGTACAGTCTATTAAGGAAATACAGAGTCATCTCAGGGGAGCAACCTGTATATATTGTAATATAGCTAATATTAATATTGTTTTTATAACTGTATATCGCCAGCCGGTTACGTCCCAGTATGCTGAGCCAGAATTCTTTTCAGATTTAGGGGAAACAATTGTAGAAATCAGGGACGAATATCAGGATGTAAAGCTAATAATAATGGGTGATCTGAATGCTAGGATAGGGCAAGAAAATATTACAATTAAAAAAGGGGACTTAGATAACAGAAAACCCGGCAGAAACAGCAAGGACTCAATCCTGAATGCAAGAGGAAAAGAGTTATTGTTCTTTTGTGACGCCTACGAGTTAGAAATAATGAACGGAAAATACGGTTCGGACCTGTCAGGGGAAGTAACATTTGTGCATACAAATGGGAGTAGTGTCATTGACTACATTCTGTGTTCACAGGACGTATTGCCGTTAGTTCAAAATTTTAAAGTTGAAAACAGCATTGACTCTCATCATTTTCCACTGATAATGACTTTAAAAGTATCTCAGCTAGTATCTTATACAAGGGATGAAAGCGCATGCGAAACATTGACGCCTTTGTTTAAATATAGATGGAGGGAGGCAGGAAAGGAGATTTTTATTAACACTTTAGAAAACGAAATTATATCTTTTGACGTAGATCAACACAAAGGAACTGAAATTATACAGAACATAACTAATATTATACAGAAAGCAAGTGCGCACATGCTAACAGGAAGGGGTAATGCATCAAACAGCTTAACATCAAATAGTTGGTATAATGATCAGTGTAAAACAGCGAAGAAAGCAGCGGAATTTGCACTTGTCAAATACAGAAGAGAGGGGGGTGAAGAACGTAGAATTTCTTTTGCAAATCTAAGAAAGTCATATAGGGAAGTCCTAAAGCAGAGCAAAACAGCTTGGCAGGACGCAAAGGCAGAAGAGGTACGTCAAGTAGTCGAAAATGGGGAAATTGGTGACATGTGGAAAGTTATTAGACAGATTCGAAGGCGAAGGTCCATTCAGGTAACTATCCCGGCTGGAGAATGGATAAAGCACTTTAAAACAGTCTATGAAGGAGGGGAGTTTAGAATACAATTAAATACTTTGGCCGCTGAAGGGATGACTGGGGCTCCAATTGTGCAAATGCTTGATTATGAAATTAGCACAGCAGAGGTTGTTCGTGCAATAAAATGTTTAAAAAACGGGAAGGCAGCTGGTATAGAGGGCTTGTCAGCTGAGTTTTTCAAGATCTCGCTAGAAGTTAATAAAATGGTAGATTTCTATAGAAAAAGCTTCAATAAAATATTTGAAGGCGGAGAATATCCGGAAGCATGGAAAACCGCCATTATCCAACCTCTTTACAAGGGCAAAGGGAGTTACAGCATTCCAGGAAATTACAGGGGTATCTCGCTGCTCTCTATATTTGGAAAAATTTACAGTAGAATCTTATATGAAAGAATCAAGTGTTGGGCCAAGACACATCATAGGATTTCTAAATTTCAGGCAGGATTTAGGGAAGGTTTCTCGACTATTGACAATGTCTTTGTTCTGAAAACAATAATTGATGACAATTTGAGAAATAAAGGTGGTAAGGTATATACTGTATTTGTAGATTTTAAAATGGCATTTGATACTGTAGAACGCAGTGCTCTCTGGGAGAAATTAACACGTAAAGGACTTTCGGGGAAAATGATTAGAGCACTTAGGGCAATGTATAAAGAAGTTAAGTTTGTTATCAAGACCGATCAGCACAATACATCAGAATGTAACATAGCGCAGAGGGGGGTTAAACAGGGTTGTATACTATCTCCGTTACTTTTTAATTTGTTTATTGATGATGTTGTTAGCGTGATGACGGAGGAAGACATAGATGCACCGACAATCGCAGACCAAAAAATACCAATTCTTTTGTACGCGGATGACATTGTAGTTCTTTCTAAAACGATAAAAGGTTTGCAGTCTGGTTTAAACGCTCTTCGACAATACTGTAGGCAATGGGGTATGGAGGTAAATATTCTTAAAACTAAAACAGTCACCTTTAAAAATGGATATGTGTACGGCCAACATGAAAAGTGGACCTATGGGGAGGAAGAAATTCAAAATGTTAAACACTTCGATTACTTAGGAGTAAGGTTTGATATGGGCGGAAAATGGAACAAGAACATGGAGTTTATAAAACACAAAGGGATTGGACAACTTTCTGAAGTATTAAGGATATTGACACGGGTACCAGATATGCCAGTAAAAACATTACAGACCATGTATGAAGCAATGGTTAGGTCCTCATTACTATACGGCAGTGAAGTGTGGGGATGGGAGAGGGTGGATAATGTAAATAAAATACAATGCAATTTCTGGAAGCGCATTCTAGGGTTGGGGAGGGGTACTTCAAACTACGGAGTTCTTCGGGAGGTAGGATGCTGGGAAGATGCTGTATTTGCTAAACTAAACGTAGTTAGGTACTGGCTGCGAATAATTAAAGGCGATCAAACAACTCTGAGAGCAATATGTTATCGTCATCAAATAAACAACATAGGGCATCCAAAATGGTGGGCGGCGGGGTTGCAACGCGAATTATCAAAAATTGGCTTAAATGATATCTGGCAAAGGGGTAATGAAAATACACACAGTGCTGTAAGAAAGGTCAAAAGACGACTATGCGATATAAACAGGCAGAAAATCGAATCTGAATGTAGACAAAGATCAACATTGGAGCTACAAAATGAAATAAAAACTAGGTGGGGTAAGGAAACATATATTTTGGAATTGAGTATAAAACAGAGGACTGGAATAGCATGGCTTAGGTTGGGAGGGTGGAAAGCTCGCAAGATTGTTGATGACGATGGCAGAAGGATTTGCCCATTATGCGGGGAACAAGAAGACTGGACGCATATTTTGGCAGCATGCGTGCAGACGGAGGGTATTAGGAAAAAACTATTACCGGAAGTATTTTTGGCTTCCAACAGACGGAGGACAGCATGCTGGGACATGATTCTAAACAGCCAAAACTGGCCAAGCTTGGGCACATACTTAATGGAAGTACGTGTACTAAGAGATAAGCTGTTTATGTAATCTATCTTTAAACATACGTGGTGCTTGAGTACTTGTGCGCGACTGTGTGTGTGTGTGTGTTTGAGTGTGTGATTCAGTGTGGTTTTTTTTTTCAATTTTATATGTATGTATGTATATAGTGCGGTGATTGTAAAAAAATAGTTGTTTTCTGTTGATACTGCAAGTCACGTATACAGACCAGGTATTTATCTAGAGAGCATGTACGGTCTTATGACCCATGCGACTGTGTTATGCAATTAATGTAATACTAAATACTTAATAAATACCACCACTACTACTACTACATTCTACGAGAGTATATGATTTCTTGGACTACAAAAGCATTTCAGAGAGCCTACAGATCTGATCCCCGGGGATTTCAATCTGGAAATAAAGTAGATTGGACTGCAATCACAGAAGTCAAAGTGACCACAGACGATGCCGCTTGCGTCTTTGTAAAAAACAGTCATTTGGCCAAACATTATGAGCGACTATCGCTGAAATCCAGGAACACTTCAAGGGTT
This sequence comes from Deroplatys truncata, assembly GCA_030765065.1. NCBI lineage: Eukaryota > Metazoa > Arthropoda > Insecta > Mantodea > Mantidae > Deroplatys > Deroplatys truncata. The sequence continues at coordinate 133,401,390 of CM060978.1, forward strand.
TTGAAGCTTCCTCTGCCTCGGCTTAATGCCACCTCTCCAAAGGTTTCGGCTGAGAAGTACAGCGATCTACAGGGGTTATGCAAAGAGCCAACACAGTAATAAGAGATGCTGTTTACAAAACGTTCTACAAGGAACTGCAACACTTCTAGGTTGTATTAACCCATGGACATTTTCAATACTTGTTTGTGTTTCTTAAAAGCATTTGTAAACTAAACAAAACGTTATTGTATGTAATTTGAAAATAAAGTAAAGCATACATATTAATATTTGATATTGCTATGGTTAAAGAATTTCCTATCTGTTTGTTTCCTGAAAGCATTTGTAAACATATTATTGTACATTATTCATCAAACTATTGCCATTCAAAATAGCACACCTATACGCCTGATTTTGCTATTGTTAAAATAAGTTCATAAGTTGTGTTTCTTTAAATATGTGTAAACAAACAAATATATTATTTGCTAAATTATTGCAGGTAATTAAAAATAAATAAAATACACTTAAACACTTGATATTACTGTTGTTAAATACGTAGATACTCTATTTATTTTGACTTCCAACGTTTTACATTGTACTGTGTTCTTAGAATAGAAATATATACGTGAAAAACATACATAAAATCTGATGTGTTACACTCACATGACTTTCTCTACTCTTGTACAAACTATTTTTACAAACGCTTAATCTCCATATGCCTCATGTTAATCGAGATGTCAATCTTATTGATAATTTTCTTGTAGATGCAAGGGGAATATGGTAAGTTTTAAGCGATAGTCAAATATTTTAACGCTGGTTGCTATGTGGCGCATTCCATTCTCTTTGCATGTCCAGGACATAAAAAAATGAATAACGAATTTGAGAAAAAGTATAAGTATTGGAAAATTTAAGGTAATAGCAAGCAATATCTCGCAAACGGTTCACTCAACAAAAGAAATGTATATGACATAAATTGTGTATTTTAACGCGATCTACATTTTTCGTGTAGTAAACTTTTGTCTATCTCTTATGGTTTACCAGTTATGAAAGTCGTTCATAATGAAGAACACTTTTGGAGACATTGCCAGAAAATTCGAGATACACATTTTATTTGTCATGACAATATCTTAAACATATGATAGTTTAATCAAAATCGTTAGAGCCGTTTTTGAGAAAATTAAAATTTTCGAAAAATGTTCCATGTAAACGGTAGTCTGGGGTGGGGGATTTTCTTGAAAACCTTCGTGTCGCATGTCTGGAAGATACTGAACCTAAATACCAAGTTTGGTGTTTATCCCACTGTTCGTTTCTGAGTTATGCTGTTCACAGACACACAGACACACACACAGACACACAGGCAGACACACATACAGACACACACACGGACATGTTTCCAAAAATGCTCTTTTTGGATTCAGGGGGTCTCAAAACATATATTTCCGGTGAAATCTCGGTATCGAATTTTTGGGTGGAATACAATACTTCCCCTACTTACTATACGTAGTAGAGAAAGTAAAAAGAAATACATAATGATACAGCCCAAAAGGATAGCAAAAATCAGCATAATGTATTGATTATGTGTATAGTGTAAGCGCCTTACTATCATGGGTGAAATCTTTCAAACCAGCGTATCTCCAATTTAGGCCTTTTTGCCCTATATAGTAGCCAAATCCTAGAGTCTAACATTAGTCGTTATTAAGAACAACTATTAAAGATTTGAATCACTGTATAATATTTGATGTGTCATTTTATGCTTTTGAGCCCTAGGTCCCTAAGTAAACACACTTTTCTTTAAACTGCTCTCCTGTAAAATTACGCTGATGTCGCTTACGTCTTTTCGTCTTTTTAGCGACGACATAGAAACAGTTTCACTTCTACGCGGGTGCTTTGATTTACATGATTCAGTGTGCGGGCGTGGGACTATACGGAGTGTGTTGCCAGACAGATCTCATACAGGTTTATGTTTTTTTTCTTGCTGTTTATATAATATTTTTTACACTAGCCGTATGTAGACATTAAGTTGGAAATCTGAATCACAGTATAAAGATTCAATACTAGCGCCGGGACTCGAACCATAGATGTTCGGCTTTCTCTACTTGAACTATTACGCGCATTCAGCCTTGTCATCTTATTGAAGTAACCCTCAAGATAATCTCGAACACTCGCCATATGAAACTTACAATGTTAGAAGTGCTTTTAATTTCTAGTCTTTCTTAATGTCTAAATCTCTGTTAGAGTTAATTTCTTTTTTTCTTCTTCTTCTTTTTATAACTACTTTTTCACACTAGGCGGTAGTAAGAATAATTATATACCAAAGCAATAAAAACAAAACTGAATGTGATATGTCCGGCTTCACACTGACTACGTGTACAATAATCATATTTACAAAGCCATCTTCCGAATCTATCAACAGCAACAAAGTATGTAACTGGTATGTATAAACGACTACGCAACAGTAGCATGGAAAGCATCTGCTTAATCTCTAGGATCGGAACTTGTTTTTGGCATTCCTTTCGAAGAACAATTGCTGAATGCATTAGTTGCTCGCACCAAAGACAGTGGGTTCAAACAGAGGATACAAGCACAGTAAGCGAATGGTGATCAAATAACCACCTCGCTAAACTCAGTGTACTAAAACTAAATAGATTCCAAGTAAACCTAATAACTGGGCTGTTAACGGGCCATTGTAGATTAAGGAATAAGATTACAATAGGAATCTTTAAACAAGAACCAGTATAGGTAAGATCGGTGAATCGGTACAAAAAATGAAAAATTCCATATATTGGTTCCATTTTCAGCACAAATTACGTTTGTTCCATTTCATGGTTTTACACAATTACAGTGTAGTATGTTTTTTTAAAAAAAAATTGAAATCTTTGTTGCGGCACTCAATGTGCCTATTCACCCTTATGAGCAAGAATGAATCGGGACGGTCACTTTGGTGAATCGGGGCAGCTTTCGAATAACATTATTTTGATAATATCTACCTATTAATACACATAGTTATTCTAGAGCATGCTGTATACAATTTCTTTAAGATGGTATCTTCAAATTACGCATCTACCACATGGAAATATTTCATTTTCCTCGACCCCAAAACACTCTTCGTGCTAACTTTTTCGTCTCTTCTTTTCGCTTGGCAGCGGATCCAGTCTGTCGGTTTTGATGATGTGGGATCACTGTATTTCACAAAACAAAGCCCACACATCTTATCAATTTCTTGCTCCTCTCCTTCCTCTGATTTGGATTATGTTATTAATTCTGGAAGCAACTTTCTTCCTCGTTTGCTCTGCATCTTCCATTTCTTTTCATCTTTTCTCTTCTTTCTAACCGAATACTTTCTAGGAAGGTTAAAAGTTATGCTCATTGTTTCCCAGTGGATAATTTCCGACTTTTTTGGGGGGAGGGATGGAAGTAGATCATGGAAAGACAGCGAAGGTGATGACAAGGATTCTGTCTCATTTTCACTGCGGTCTTGGAAGTTGACGGCACAGGAGATTGTCTGAGTATAGCAAGTCTTCCAAATCTCCCTCTGGCGTCCAAGAATGGGAGATCTTACATCCGGTAGAAAATCATGTCCAGAAAGAACATTTTCATTGAATGTTGGCCTAAACCCACTCTCAGCACTGGCCGGTGTAGCTGACTTCAAACAAACTACTTTGAATAACCTTCCTTCCAAATGAGGGCTTATTAATTTCCCTCTCTTTTGTGTTAGGCACGAAAACGTTACACATATGTAACACGTAGTTGGTCCAATATAAGTCTTAAGATTTTAATCATTTATTTTAATTGATTTAAACTTTTTTATTGGAAACCAAATGTAAATAAAAAAAATAAAAATTTAAGGATAAAGTAAAAACCTTTTTAATGCTAAATACATCAATACCTTTTCTTCAATGAAACGTCACTATCACATTGTATATGACAATGGAGACACGAACGAGAGACACCAAACAGCTGTGCTGCATGACGCACGCTTCTCCCCTAATGAAATGCAGTTAAGAGCTTTGCGCCTATCATCTTCTGTCCAACTATGTATTTCACTGCCTATGTGCAACAAAATAAAATAAATGAGCAAAATGTGTAGTTCCCATTTAGCCACAATTTTATGGCCCTATGGACCTGAAATATAGTGTGATTTTTCATAGGTTGGTAACGCTTTATCCATTGTTGACAAACATGAGACTGTCTTAACCTCTTTTCAGAAGAATACCCTATCATTGAAGCACAAACTGATACATAATCAGAGCAAGAGAGTGTTAATTACGCTTTTCACATGAAAATAAAATATTAAAAGTAAAATATAAATCACCTTCTTACTCTCTACTGCTGCTCTTTATGTTGCGATATCCAGAAAATGAACCTACACGGGACGACGTTTTAGTGGTCTCCTGATGCATCAAGTACTGATGCTAACCGTCTTCCTCATGCGCGATTAATTTAAAATAGAGAAAAAACTTCTCGAAATTATCCCTATTCATCTCCTGTCCTGATTCACCCGGGGTTACCCTATAGGCTAGGTAATAAGAAGACGAAACTGCTTCTCCTATAATCTTTAAATGTAAAGCCTTAGCTAGGAAAAGACACAAGCTACTGGGTATTTGAACCTATAGAAAGATAAGCATTCCTACAAAGAACTTAGTTACAAATCTGTGCTCAAAGGAACGGGTCTATTTAACTAAACTATAATGATACGAGAATAATAAATAAATCACAAAAGTTTCAGCATTAAGATAAATATAACCCACCTGCACCTAATATACCATAAATCAAATCAAAATGACATGTATCCAACTCATTCAATCAGGTGAAACAAAAACCCCGTAAATACGCCTATAACTTTTCTTTTATGTTCTAAGTTGGAGCCATTCATATCAAACCAGAAAGAGATTTATTGTGAGGCAGTATTTTATATCACAACACTGTGAATGCCAGAGTGATTGTAGTGTAAATTAGCATTCTTGTATGACAATTATTTGAGATGTTTGTTAATTATAAGCATTGTTAGGAAATACGTTTACACGGCCTCACTAAAACTGACAATAGGAGCGGGTAACAATGTAGCGAGGGGGTGAGTTGTTTATCAATTAGAAGAGACAAACAAATGACGTCAGAGTAGCGCGCTTTTCTTTATAAATGGAAGGAATATCTTCCCTAGAGCATATGTGTTCGTAATTTTGATTGGATAAAAAAATAGACGCTAATGTTGGCGCGCTTTATTAACCAATAGCAGCTCTGTTATAATGTTTAGGCATATCGAGGTGAGGGAGTATAAATTCCGAGCCAGAGAAGGGTGACGCGCAGTTTTACAGAATCATTCACAAGGCAAACGTCGCGCAGTTCAACAGAATCATTCACGGGTAACACGTCGCGCAGTTCTACAGAATCTCTCGCGTCGTAAAGTTAGTTAAAAGATGTGAAATACGCGAATTAATAATGTGCGGCAAATAAGTGATAATAGTTACATTCGAAAATACAACAGTTTCAGTCGGGCGTGTATCAAGAGTAATTATGTGAAATGAATAAAGTGTGACGACAATAAAAGTGTAAAAATAAATTCTTTTATCAGTGTTATCTTTTAGTAAGAACTCCTTTCCGTTTACACACCCTGTTTAAGAGATTTGCTCGACTGGGTAATAATAGCTAACCGGAGGACAAAGAACTCAAAATTCAAAATTATAAAACTATAACAGGCGCTCAGCAAATAAGATAACACGAAGTTACCGCGACTAATTGGCTCCCAGAACGTGGGGCGAATTAACCAGGAAGGGACATAATAACTAGGATGTGGAGTGAATGGAGCAGTGGAATTAACTACAAGACGCAGATCCCAGAAACAACCACCAGAACGACCGACGACGCGGATGAGTGGACATCAATAACTACGAGAATAGAAGGCAACAGGGGAATTCGACTACAGGACACCAAGACAGCGAGACGACGCAGAGGCGACATATACATCTAGGAGAGAGGGGCAGGAAGCTGGAAATCAAAGCAACATCAGATAGCATCATAAATGTTAGAAAATTGTAAATTTTTTGTGTATCGTAAAATAAAAAAAAAATTGTGAAAGATTAAATGTTGTTGAGAAGTGGTAGGATTAAGAAAACAATGTCTACTAATAATACTGAAGAAACAATTATGGAAGGGGATAATGTAACAATTAGCTGTAATTCAATACAGGTTACGGAAAATAGCTCAAACAATGTAGGATTTGAGGGAGAAAATATTAGTGAAGAAAGTGAGAATAGAATGGCAGGAAATGTTAATTTTGTTGCTGGTATGATGATGGAAATGCTGAGAAATTTTGGTGAAATATTAATTATGAATAATAAGGAATTAAGGAAAGATTTTGATAGGAGTTTAGAGCAAAAACTAACTAAGAGTAATGAGAAATTAGAAAAACTAACTCAGTATATGGAAAAGAATAATAGGGAATTGAGGGAAGTTATTGGTAGGAGTAATGAGAAATTAGAAAAACTAACTCAGAACATGGAAAAGAGTAATGAGAAATTAGAAAAAAAAATAGATCAAAACAGGGAAGATATGGAAAAGAATAATAGGGAATTAAGGGAAGATATTGGCAAGAGCTTAGATCAAAACAGGGAAGAAATTGAAAAGAAATTTATGGAGCTAGATAGTAGTATGATAAGAATGAGAAATGAAAATCAGGAAATAATAGCAAGTAAGATAGGAAAAGTTTCAAAGAAAATGACAGACATGAGCAGGGAAATATCTAACCAAAAAAGTGAGGTTAATAATAAAGTTGAACATGTTGATGTAAAATGTACAGAGTTAGGTAGCCGAATGAATATCATTTCAAGTGAGCTAAGAGAGATAAAGGAGGCTACGAATGCAGATTTAATTCAGGTGCAAGTTAATTTCAGAGGCGAGCTATTTGAAATTCAGAAGGAGTCCGAAACACAAAGAAATAAGTTGTCTGAAGAAGTTAAAGTTTTGTCTATAGATTAGGATCAAAAACTAACTTCTGAAATTAACAAGCACCAAGCTGTTCAAAATGAAAACTCCAATCCAGTACACTTTATTGCAGACTTGTCAGAATACTTTCAAATCAAAAAGATACCGAAGCATTGAAAATGATAGTTGTTAAAAGATGTGTTGTTCAGAAAACTTTAGATTGGCTACAAGGGGGTGAAATTTCATATGAATCCTTTAAGAGGCTATTCATGAACAGATTTTGGAAGGTTATGATAGAGCTACAAGTAATGTTTAGCCATGGACAATTTGATCCAGTAGAGGGAATAGCAATGACCCAATGACCGCTAAGAAAAGAAAAAAAAAGCAAATCCAGGATAGTTAAAGCTGAACTGCAGAACAAAGTATTGGAATGTAAGAGGGTTAACTATGTATATATGTCATAAGAAAGGAGAAATAAATTCAGGACAAAAATAAACGTTTAAAGGGGAAAAAGAACATTTTCTTAGTAAGCTGTAACAGCATTTGAAATGAAGCATGTAATAATGATAATTTAATGTCATATTAAAGTAAAAGTATGTAGATATAATTCAAAGAGTATTGTGAATATAAAGTACAAAAAGGGTAAAGATAATTAAAGTAAAACACTTATGTAGTACAAAGATAATGTGAAATTATGTATAAAATTAAGAGATGTAAATATATTTGTGTAGAGGATAAATATTTTGGTAAATGTGTTCAATAATTACAAGATGCACCAGGTTAAAAATCTTGAGTGTATAAATTTCTATGTCAATAATCTAAGAAAGTATAACCATTTTGTAACAGTGACCTAAATAGTTCAGGGTGCAGTATTTGCCAAAAAAGATTGTTGTAATGTCAGATGTACGTATATAAACACATTAGACCCGAGCCAGTGAATAGTGGCGAGAAAAAGGCAAGATGTATAACGTGTGTTAAATGGTGTGCAGTGTTAAGTGCAAGTGATAAATACCGCGGGTTACAAGATTCAGGAGACTAAAAACCCAGTTATAAAATTTCCAAAAAAAATTGTAAATAATTCTGTTTCTAGTGGGGCATATGAAGCAGTATTTTATATCACAACACTGTGAATGCCAGAGTGATTGTAGTGTAAATTAACATTATTGTATGACAATGATTTGAGATGTTTTTTAATTATAAGCATTGTTAGGAAATAAGTTTACACGGCCTCACTAAAACTGACAATAGGAGCGGGTAACAATGTAGCGAGGGGGTGAGTTGTTTATCAATTAGAAGAGACAAACAAATGACGTCAGAGTAGCGCGCTTTTCTTTATAAATGGAGGGAATATCTTCCCTAGAGCATATGTGTTCGTAATTTTGATTGGATAAAAAAATAGACGCTAATGTTGGCGCGCTTTATTAACCAATAGCAGCTATGTTATAATGTTTAGGCATATCGGGGTGAGGGAGTATAAATTCCGAGCCAGAAACGGGTGACGCCCAGTTTTACAGAATCATTCACAAGGCAAACGTCGCACAGTTCAACAGAATCCTTCACGGGTCACATGTCGCGCAGTTCTACAGAATCACCGCGTCGTAAAGTTAGTTAAAAGATGTGAAATACGCGAATTAATAATGTGCGGCAAATAAGTGATAATAGTTACATTCGAAAATACAACAGTTTCAGTCGGGCGTGTATCAAGAGTAATTATGTGAAATGAATAAAGTGTGACGACAATAAAAGTGTAAAAACAAATTCTTTTATCAGTGTTATCTTTTAGTAACAACTCCTTTCCGTTTACACACCCTGTTCAAGAGATTTGCTCCACTGAGTAATAATAGTTAACCGGAGGACAAAGAACCCAAAATTCAAAATAGTAAAATAATAACAGGCGCTCAGCAAAGAAGATAACACGAAGTTACCGCGACAATTGTTTGCCTTCACAGTGTTACGTTCTATTCTTAATAATATTGCTTATTTAGGAAAGCAGTTGATGGATTTATTTACATTGTGTTAATTTAGATTTGGTAAAGAACATTTGACGAGGTTAAATGTGCTTACGACCTTCTTGCCACGGAAGCTCAGCGGTAAGAACATCGGCACGTAGGGCCGAGGAACCGCTCGATTCAAATTGCAGTCGTGGCATTGGATTTTTCAAAGTGAATTCAAATTGCACCAAAACCCACCTCGCAGTCACCCTCCCGCACGAACTGCTTGGATAATTTGTCGATAAGTGGCTCCAGTTACACATTCGCCTACCTGTACCATGTATTTCATTTCCATACCTTTTGACCTGTGGCGTTGAAAGGTCAATCCGATATTTACTTATCAACTGTGGAAATATGTACATTAAAAGAAAAAACAGTCAGACTGACCGGTAATGAGATTTGAACTCCCGACCTCCCAAATGTGAGCTACGGATCCGCCTCGTTCGGTATAGCTACAAAGTCAACCTACTTTTTTCTTGATTACTCACGTTTATTTTCTAATATACGGCTAAAATGTGGTGGTTCTGAAGCTGTCAAACTGAACCCCACTGTTACAATTAATATGCCACGTATAATACAAATTATTCTTATAACTGAACAATTTTAATTTTAATTCAATAATTTCCCCATTCTTTTATAATAATTCCAAAATTGTGCAAAGAAATCTATTAAAAATGTTGGAGTTTAATAATCAACGTGTTGAGAAAGTTATATGCTTATATAACCCTCTGTCATTAGTTTGAAAAGCGCAGGTATAATATTCACATCCTCTAACAGTTATGTCTCTAGTTTACCTAACCAGTCCATTCTGCGACTAAATCCTTATTATTAAAAACCTGTTGAAAGCTGCAATCATTCTAGCTCACGCCCATCGTTACAAGAAGTTCCTTATTGCTCTATTCTCCACAGGTAGCCATGTTACTGCTGCATTCAGATTGCTCGTCAAATCCCAGAGGCATAGAGATGAACACAAATAAACGTATAATCCACTGCTTTTATATTATTACAAGAAAAAAGAATGCTCAGCGCCACTTCACTAACTTAATATCTCAATATTTTAAAGACATAACTAGTTCCGCATACCACATGCTTTGTGTTGACCTTTCGTGTACATAAAAGATATTGATCTAAGTAGAGAACCATTGTGGAATAATCGCAACACTTTCAGTAGCCGTTACCAATACAAGGTAATATATTGTTCAAATAAAATCTGATGCTTTCTTAAACCTTACTTATAACACGGTACAAACAACAAACTATTTCAAATTAACCAAAACGATGTACACGGTTTGTATAGATGTGGAGACAATACTCATCTGTTTATATTATTGTCATCATCACCAAAAGCATGGTTTAGGTCTTACGCCTGTTCCTTCTCCAAGTTTAACTGTCTATTCCCCATATTTTTCCTGGTTTCATGGTTTGAATTTTTTTTAAGTTAATAGGCGCTTTAACATATTAGTCATATCGCGACTTCACAACTTTCTATAAAATAGGTATTTAACAATAAAACAATGAGGTTATATAGCATACTGGCAGTTTTGAACCATTACAATGAACTAGTATAAAATTGATGAACATTATATACCTTTATATAAATATATACTTTTAAAAAATTCAACTATCTTAGGGTACATGAATAGTTGAGTGTTGTTTGTAAATCATTGGGTATCTGGTAGTGTTGTCTCCATTGATTCCTATTGTGGAAATTCCACGATTATGTGTTTTGTCGTTAACAATATGTTACACTGGTGACAGATGGATTGTTGGTCCTTTGAAAGAAGATAACTCTGTCTGATCTTGGTGTGGCCCGTTCTCAGTCGGAATATTAAAACCTCATCTTGCCTGAAAAGAGAATTATTGGGAAGATGTGTCGGAAAAGCTCGATGTTATATCATGGAGTTTGCTTCTCGTGGAGTCAAACCATCCTGTCTTCCATTGTTGGTAGAGTTTCCGATTATAACATTAGCATTTTATTTATTTCTTGACGTTCTCCACTGCTTAACCTATAGTAAGTAGAAGTATTGCATTCCACCCAAAAGTTCGATACTTTACCTGAAGTGCACGATTTAAGGCTTTAAAAAGCATGTGTGTGTGTCTGTCTGGTACAGCATAACTCAAAAACTAAAAGTTAGTTAAAGTAAACTTGGTATTTAAATTCAATACCATTCAAATATACACCTATAATGACCCTTTAGATGGAAAATTCTCATTTTTTATTTTCTCAACAATAGCTTTAATAATTTTTATTTAAAATACCATGTGTTAAAATATTTGCATGACTAACAAAACTTAAATCTTGAATTCTCTGCGAAGAACCTGTGAAGTCCTCTTCGCTTTGAATTATTTCTAACCGTAAACCGGTAAGAGATAGACAAAATGTTACTACACATATAAATGTAGATGTTAAAGCACAGAGTATATGCCAAAATAATTTTTTGTGGCGTTAACCATTTCCGAGATATTGCTTTTTTGTTATTTGAGTTTTCCAATACATATACCTTTTTAAGTAGCAAGTCTCTATTCGTTTTCTTCTGGTCGCCATGCAAATAGAATGAAATCTCAAAGCCATTACATAACGACCCGCTTTGAAAAGAATTGACTATCACTTAAGCTTACTGTATTCTCCTTATAGTTTCAACGAAATTTCTGATAAAACCGTTTCTGCAAGCGTTTATTACAATTATCATGAACAGGATAGAAGAATAAAAGTAGAAAAAATGGAGAGTTGGGGCCTCAAAGGAATACCGCCAGCTCCGCCCCCTTCCTTTGTGGCCTGACCCTTAAAAGCCGCCAGCTCCTCCCCGTTGCTTTGTGACCTCACCCTTAAAGCCGCCGAAGATGACCCCTCCTTTGTGGCCTCACCTAATGTCGCCAGGTTCTGTGCCGGTGGCCACACCCCTTTCCTTCGTGACCTTACCCTTAAAGCCGCCGAAGATGAACCCTCCTTTTTGGCTCCTAGCATGTCGCCAGGCTCTGTGCCGGTGGCCATACCCCTTTCCTTCGTGGGCTTACCCTTAAAGACGCCGAAGATGACCCCTCCTTTTTGGCCTCACCTAATGTAGCCAGGTTCTGTGCCGCTGACCACACCCCCTCTTTGTGGCATCCCCTCCCCTTTGCGGTCTAACCCCGTAATCTCTCTACACCCTCCCCTCTTTGAGTGTGCTGGTCTGAATGGCTCCCTGTAGAGTAGTGGAGGAACGCTGGCCACAACCCCTCCTATGTTTGCTGTAGAGGAGTGTAGGTAATATGGTATTTTTCCCGCACGCAGGCCACCCCCATCTCTCTCTTGCGGCCTGACCTATACTGCTGACGTCATGGCATTGCGCCTCTGAAGGGCTGGACGCGAACACTCGATCGAAGTATCCCCGTCGCATTATCTTGATTAATGTAATTAAACGATGCTCCTCGATCGATGAATACGATTAAGTATTTTTGATTGATTAATGTAATAAAGTGTATATGAATTGACTCGCGCGCACCTGATCGCCATCGTATATGTGTGCGTGGGTCTTAAGGTGATTATTACATGTGTATAATTATTACGACTAATAACATTTGTTTAAATCTACTTTTGAGGGAAAATATATTTTAGGTTTATAAGAATATTACAACACTTAGATGAATCCATGGCTGAAAGGACAGAGTTGCCGTAACGATACGTTAACGTGTGATAATTTCGCTGAAAGCCCGGGCGCAGCCCTTCCTCTATGCGGCGTCACACGCGAGTGACCGGGACCTCAAGAGCCGCGATCAAGCTAGGATTCACCCCCTCCAATCCCTCCCTCACTGTACAGCTCGCCTCCTCCAGCGCGTGTGCCATCTAGGCGAGAGGGTGGAAAGCTGGCTCTTCCGCTGAACGACGAAGAGGGCTGAACATTTTAAAATTTTAACGAATGCACGGCGGCGGCCATGTTGACTCCAAGAAAAGCTAGCATAAATCATTTGAAATGTCCGATAAGGAACTTCACGTTTCAAGATATTTTTCCAAGGTTTGTTTACACATAGGGGCGGCTCTGAAAATAAATACGGTTAACATTATAGCTGAATATTATATGTTATTAAAAATAAATGATTGCGGTTAACATTATTGCTGAATATTACATATGTTATTAAAAATAAATAAATTCGGTTAACATAATAGTTAAATATTACATACCTTATTATAAATAAATAATGGTCTCGCTGATCGATAAATACAATTAAATAATTTTGATTAATTAATGTAAATAAGTGTATATGAATTGACTTGCGCATTTGGTTGCCATCGTATGTGTTCGTGTGTTAAGGCGATTATTACACATGTATAACTAATACGACTAATAAAATTTGTTTAATTCTACTTTTGAGGGAAAATACATTTTGGGTTTATATGAACATTACATCGCTTAGGTGAATGCATGACTGAAAAGACATAGCGTAAATACCTAACGTGAGACGTTAACGCGTGAGTCTTTCACTGAAAACCCGAGCGCGGCTGACTTAGTAATGATCTCTTGCACCTGCATGCATGGCTTGACCTCGTCATCCCTTCCCAAATACCCCTTAACTCTCCGTGTCAGTCACTGTCTTCCGCGCAATTATTTTCCGCTCTCTCTAGTGGAGAGCGACGAAAGTTCGAGTTAAATATGTTCTTAATAAATAAAAACTGAACTAAATAAATAATGAAATATGGAGACTATCCTATACAAGACACATTCCTTGTTACTCTTTACCAAACAACTGAATAGTAGCAGAAATATATCAAGACAGACGATAAAGCACTCCACGCGCATAGGTATGGACTTTAAAACAGTCATTTTCGATAAAGTACCCCACCCGCTCACGCATGCAAGCGCATAGGTAGGGAATTTAAAACAGACATTGTCGATATAGTACCACACTGCCAGCGCAAGCATACGCGTAGACATGGCCTTTAAAACAGACATTTTCGATAAACTATAGCATTGTCAGCACAAGCACGAGCGTAGGCATGGACTTTAAAACAGACGTTGACGATAAAGTACCGCACTGCCAACGCAATTACTCGCATAGACATGGACTTTAAAACAGACATTGTTGGTAAAAATACGCATCCATTACACTCTCTCTCTTTGTCTCTCTCTCTCTCTTACTTCTTTGCAGGCCGGGCTTTAAAACAGACATTATCGATAAAGCACTCCAGACGCGTAGACATGGACTTTAAAAGAGACATTTTCGATAAAGTACAGCATTGCCAGCGCAATCACTCGCATAGACATGGACTTCAAAACAGACATTGTTGGTAAATATACGCATCCATTACACTCTCTCTTTCTGTCTCTCAATTCTTTGCAGGCCGGACTTTAAAACGCGCATTGTAGGTAAAAATAAGCAGCCATCACACACACTCTCTATCTCCCTCTCCCTCCCTTTGCAGGCATGGACTTTAAAACAGACATTATCGATAAAGTATCATAGCCCGCTCACACATGCAAGCGCATAGGTAGGGACTTTAAAATAGGCATTGACGGTAAAGTACCGCACTGTCACCGCAAGCATCCTCGTAGGCATGAACTTTAAAACAGTCATTGCCGATAAAAAACTCCTCCTTCACGTAAACACTGTCTCTCTCTCTTACACGCACTCTCTCTCTCTCTACATTACGGCAACGATTTATATTGCGGTTTACACACCCTTGAAAAATATATTGTACATGGTTGAAGAAGGTAAACCCAAGCACTAGGTGATTTAATGGCCGGGATTCCTCAAAAAATATAGCATCTAAAGAGTGTAAAAGGATTTTCCCCAAGACACTGCAAAGTACATCCAGAGAAAACCTGGATAATTTATTTTCATTACTAACGCAAAATTTATATTATCGTCAAGAAAGCTTATTTGTTTATTCCATTTTAAAAAAGATTGGTGTTTCACCATCTATATCTAAAAAACTATTTCGTCCCCATCATTCGAATGTATACATATCATAATTCTATGAGAGATAAAGTGTCTATTCACATTCGAGTGGTCGCGGCTTCTAATCCCAGTTAGGTGATTTACTGTGCAAAGCAAGTCCTCCCATTAAGAACTCTATAAGTGTCGGTGTAATATTTTCCTACGGGGTATGATGTATAGGACCTGTACGTAAACATTCGTTAAATGTGCAATTATTATTCCCGTAACAAAAACGAACATTATTCGTGTAATAGACTTTTGATTGTTTAGAAATGTAGCGTCTAAACTGGTATTGAATACCAGAGGGAAATCGAACTCTGAACTCAAACCAATAAATACACGGACTTTCAAAGCATGCATTATTCTCTTAGTAAACATAGGACGAGAACGTTTTTAAACACCGCTCCCTTCGAAAGATATTTTGAATATTCCAGCAGAGAGATCGAACCATTACGAAGACTTCAAATTATAAATTTCATATTTGTTTAAAAGGTTTTTCTTCACCGGGGATCTTCGAGAAATTCGACGAATTATTCGGTTGCGCACCCCTTGCAAAAATATTTTGTATACCCTTGAAGATTGTATACCTGGCTGGAGGGTTTCTGAAATTCCTCCGGCGACCGGCTACCGTCATATAGCTCATTTAGGACAATGTCGAACAATACTTCTTCATTAAGGAATCTATTGTGCTTTAAAATGATTTCTCTTCCGCTGAAAAACCCGTACTTATCAGAAAATTCCTCTCATACAGACGACTGTGTAAATATCATAATTTAATTGTTTGCATGATATCAACAATTAAACTAATTTTTATAGAATTCTAAACAAATAAATATGATTTGGAGAGGGTGATATGAAGAGTATAGCATTTTAGAATTAAAATGCGAGAAAGAATTCAAATTAAGTGATCGAATGTATGTGATAGATTTTCTTAATGGGTCTTTGAAGCTAGCCTGTTTTAGGTCTACTTTATAGATGAATGAAATATTTGATGAATGACAGTCTTATTTAACATGGGTAAAAGGTGTTTAAAGGCTGTTTTGATAAAAATTACGTCGTGGTAACGTGTGAGGTTTGAACTGGAGAGGTCGCCGTTTCGATTCCAGGTGACCGCCCTGTCTGACTTTAGAACCTGCATGAAGGTCTACGAATACATAGTCTGCCCATTAACGATTCTTATAAACGAGGGTGTAGCCTTACAAGGAAAATTATATCAACAGAAACAATGCATTCTTTTTCGCTATTTTCAATCTCAAATTATTACTAAATAATACCTTGGTGCTAGCCTCAGCGTCGCCATTCACATTCATATCATGTTAGAATAATACTTTGATTGCAGACGGACGCTTCAAATATAATACTGTAGCGAATATTTTGGTAATACATAGATACAGTGCAAGCCATCCCATTAACGGTCTTTATAAGCAAGGGTTCAGACGGTAACGTCTGTGACTTGCATTCGAGGTCGGGGGGTTCGAGCCCCAGCAGCCGACGGTTGCCCATGGTTGCTAGGCGAATGCTGTGAAGGTTCGTTACAACCGCGAATTTTTTCCTCCACCCCGTTTCACCGATATTCTCCTTTTACTCAGGCTTTCATCTCTCCGGCTCTGACTGGTAATATTTACTACTGAACGTCGGCACTCATGTGATACAGATGCTTTATGAATAAAGAAACATATGTATGTAGCTAAAAGGACAGGTATGTCTTAGTGTTTAAAACAAATTTTTCGCACCCTCGAGGTAAAATACAGGGAATACCTCAAAACACGCATCCCGAGAAGTTAAGTGTAAATGTCCTTATATAGAGTGCTATCCTTAGACAGACGCAAGAGGAAGGGAAAGCCATTCGAGTGCATGGTTTATACTTCTCTTTTTGATGTGACAGCATATACAGCTAGTAATTCCACATTCTTAAACCTATCGACCGCATACTCTAGTCTCGCATTTTTTGCGGTTTTCCCTGGTCCTCACGGGAATGCCTGGGCGGTGTATGCTAGGGTGATTTCCTTTCATTCTATATAATTTGCATCTTTTACGCTTGCTTCTAGGATCCCTATTTCGATTACCGTCAGCCACTCGCTGAGACCTTTGATTTTTCGTGGTTTTTCCTGGTCTGTAGGTGAATGCCTAAGTGGCGTATGCTCCCACGTTTTCATTTTATTTCATTCGCATCTTTAACATGTGCTTCTAAGGCCGCCTGTTTGGATTAACGTCGGCCGCTCGCTCAGACCTGAGATTTTTCGTGGTTTTCCCTGGTCTGCAGTCGAATGCCTGAGTAGCGTATGCTGCCAAGTTTTCTTTTTATTTCATTCGCATCTTTAACATGTGCTTTTAAGGCCGCCTGTTTGGATTAACTTCGGCCACTCGCTCAGACCTGAGATTTTTCGTGGTTTTCCCTGGTCTGCGGCAAATGTCTGAGTGACGTATGCTACCACGATTTCCATTCATTCTATATAATTTGCATCTTTCATTTCATTCACATCTTTTTGCTTCTAGGTTTCGTTGCGCATGGTGAATGCCTGCTCAAAAAATACTTGTTCTTTCCTCGGTTGACAACCTCACGAGTTCAGCACCCGAATCTGCGCTATTATACCCGAACAATACATACATCTTCACAATACTTTACACCTAATCTAAGCATCCGAACCTGTACGGAGACGTCCGAACACCACCGAACAATACATTATCGTTGCAATACTTTGCTCACTCACTCTAAGCACGCAAAGCTATACGAAGACCTATGAATACATGCAATCACACATAAACACCTCTGACCGACTCTAAATACTCGAACATGCAGGAAGACATACGGTCATGTGCTTATCAGAACCCATAATCAAATTGGAATGACAGGCTTTAATGTAGATATTTATTTACAAACATAACAAGAACACATCACATCTAAACACTGTCTTAGACAGGAACTTTCTCTTTAAGACACGCTATGTATGCTAATCGGTTGTTTAGATTCAACAGAGGTTCCAAACTTACATTTCGGAAAAAAATTGTAGCAATTTAGGGTGCTCTTAAAGTTAAGATAATTTTATCAAGGATTCTCTTAAAGGAAAGCATGACATGCAACATTTACCAGATAATGCTTCTTACATAGGCTTACAATAGCGAATTCGCGACTTCAGATGCATGTATCCGACAATCAACTAATTTGTTCACGGTTTTGCTATAGAAATCTTATTGGGTGTGAAAGACTGGTAATTTTGCTCAGAGGCCTCTATCAGGCTTGAGGTTCTTTTACGTGCCGTAAATCTACGACACGGGACCACCGGCTTTACTTCCCTTCCGATGGTAGCCATGCTAAGGATTTTTACGCCCGAAAAAATCCATCGTCCTCCGCTGGGCTTGAACCCGCGACCTCGGGAACTAGAGTCTTGCGTGGTAACCACTACACCACGGGCGACGACACACAGCTAAGGTCATTTGTGTGTAACACTAACTAATCGAGTGGAATGGCTCAGGTCGTAAATCTCTGACTTGTATTCGGATCGAGGGTTCAATCCCAGTAGCCCACCCCCGATTCCCAGATGTTTTTTTTTCTTTAAGGTTTTCCGCTAACTAGACGAATGCTGTGAAGGCTCGTTCCACCTCTGAATTTTTCCTCTCATAGTTTCACCTCCATGCTCATTTTACTTTTCTTCATCTTCTCGGTTGTTTCAGGGTTGAAACTAGCGGAGAGGGACTCTCGGCGTAAGCAGAGCTTATGCTCTCTGTAACTTTCATCCATGGAATGAGTGTGGCCCCAGAATCCTGGACCTCTCAGGAGATGTGTAAGTCTGTAATCCTCGAGAGGAGCCATAGGTTGCGTCAACTGCCACCAGGGATTTTTTTTATCCGTGAAAGGTAGTGGCCCTGCCCCTTCCCTTTGACTGTCACACGTCGTCACGCTACGTGACAACGTCGTCACACGACGTTACTACGTTGTCACACTACGTGATAACGTCGTCACACGACGTTACAACGTCGTCACAAGACGTTACAACGTCGCCACGCTACGTAACAACATTCAGAAGGCCCCTGACCATCAACACACAGGTGACAGAGACGCGGCACGAGTCGGAACGTTCCGAGATCTGGAAACGTTAGGGACACCCAATGCAATGCAACCTATACAGATCTAAACAGACCGCCAAACTTTACTTCAGAAGGTAACAGTTCGCTGAAATGTAGATGGTAGAGACGCGCAACTAGTTGGAACGATTCAGGGGCTGGAGGTGTTAGGGACATCCAGCGCAATGCAAGCTGTACAGATCTAAACCAACCACCAAACTTTAATTCAGAGTAACAGTTCGTTGACATGAAGATGGTAGAAGCGCGCAACTAGCTGGAACGCTCCGAGATCTGGAAATGTTAGGGACAATCCGTTGTGCGGATGACGACTGTTTCCAGAGAGCATCCTTTTCCACGAATGTTTCCAGAGAACAGCCTTTTCCCATGCTCGCACTCGCAATCTTCGGGTTACGTGATGCTGTAACGTAGTGTTACGCTTTTAGGACGGTTCAGAAGACATGACGGGCAAAAGGCTGGTAGCTCCTACCCTTTAAATATTTGAACTTGGAGTCTGTTCCATCCAACCTGGCTTCTACCGGCTCCGTGAACAAATGTTGTCTAGATGACTAATGTTTCAGGAGAGTATCCTTTCCCGCTGCTATGCATAGATCGAGGTCCCCTCCGCTGTGCTCATGCGAGTTATATACATAGTTGCGTGTTATAAATTCATTCATTCGCTTTTAATTCCTTCGAGCGTTAGCATTTACGTATACATTTATTTTCTTTTACAGTTTTAGCATGAGCTATTGCCGGAGAAAATCTGTGCAACCAAAGTATGAGAAACTCAATGTTTCATACATTACACATGAAGGAAAACGAGTTATTAAATGCTGTATATGCGATCGGATTTTTAAGAATCGTTCTTTGTCAAGATTTAAGCTTCATAGAGCAACATGCTATACTGAATCGACTCTCCTCGAAGATCCGAGGATATATAGATGTTATACCGGATCGGGCCTCTATCCTTCATTCGAGGCTACTGCTGGTGAGGAATCTGGATACAGCGGAAGTCGCGAGAATATGAAGTCTTCATATGATGATGATTCAGTGATATCTACGCTTGAAAATCCGAATAGACATAAATATATTGAGGTTGCTAATTGCATCGAGGGACGCTGGTAATAATAGTCGCACACACAAGAGATTGAGGAAATTATAAGTAAGCTGAAAGCTTCTAAAGTTATAGCATGACAGGATCGAGAAATTGTGTTGGAACTTTGAAATATCAAGAACTTGTACTTATAAAATACATCACCCAGTCATTGTTGAGATGTTTAATTTTTTTGCGGATAATGCAGGTCTCTTTCTCTGCGATGTATATGATTATATAACTGAGTGTTTAGAAGGTCTAGACTATCACCTTTGTCTTTAGGAAATATGTAGGGCTTTTGTGAAGGAATGTGATAGGATAATGTTTATAAAAATAAATGTTGTTTATATTACATAGTCCTCATTTTTATTAATCTTTTTATACAACTCATATCACACACTGAAATATTAAGGTGGTTCTGGCTTCTAGATTCCCATTTATTCAAGTCTCTTTCAGTAATAGTTCAATAATTCTTTTTGTTTAGATTTCATGTAGCATCAATGTTTTAACATATTGCATACTCCTTTAAACAATTTTGAAATTATTTATGAAATGAATGGTATTGCCAGGTATAGCAGTAATAATGAGTACATAATTTATATATTATTGCTATATTCTACACACGCGAATGTTTTCCTTGCATGTTCCAGGCTGCACGGTACTACAATTCTTCATTGAATGAGATCACTGGGAGTTGTTGAGAATGTTCCATACACATTTCTGCTTATGTTGTTTTAAGCTATCTCGTTCTTCCTCTTAATTTACATTCATCTGTGCATTCTTGTTACAAACATTCACATTATTTGCAACTTGTTGTAGGTATATGCTTCGAGGTGAAGAATCATTGCAAGTGGTATTAAACTTCTTTCTGCACGAACTCACTCAGACTACAATCTAGAAGTTACTTACACTATTTGTTTTAATACAGTGATGCATACTTTTGACAAATGTTATCCTACTGCAAATTATTTGCAACTTGTTGTAGGTATCTGCTTTGAGGTAAAGAATCATTGAATAGACTATTAAACTTCTTTCTGCATGACCACGCTCAGACTACATCCTAGGCGTTATTTACACAGTGATGTATACTTTAGACAAATGTTATCCTAGTGAAGCGTGAATTTATAAACTCAACGATTGTAACTCTAAATGAAACTTTGAAAGGATAGCCGAATTATTTCTACAAACCTTAACAGGAAGAAAAGACAATTTACATGTCTTAAACTTGCCGGCTGGTACTAATCCATGATATAACATTTGGAACTTCCCTGGCATTTCCTCCAACTGCTGGCTTGTTAGGGTTGAATATCTTGTCGGGAAAAAAACTGCTTATCACCTAAAACTGCAACCACTCTAGCACCGTATCTCGTATGAATTTTTCTTATGGCTTTTATATTACAAGGCTCCTCTGGCTGAAGATGTTGTACTCTTTGAACGGACGGGAAAATGCTGCCCCCAGCCAAAGTGTTAAGTTAAGATGCCAAACTTTCTGCATTAGGAACAGAAAAAAACGTTCTTTATTAGAGAATATATTACATAACAAAATTTCATTAATTTGAAAGGTACAAAATTATTAACTTTTGCTGTATAATATAATAATAATAATAATAATAAAAATGATAACATGTGTAAATATAATTGAGGTACTGATTCACTAATGAAGTTCATTATGTACTTATTTCTCGATTTAAATGCTTTAATATAATGTAAACATTTACTTTGTTAGAGCGAATGATTCGCGCAACAGACTTTGGTAATATTCAAAAGCAAAAACGTTAATAAGGTATTCACATAATTGTATTTTCTCCAAAAGGAATATAATTCACTCTGTGAAATCCTGTATTTAAACATCTGGAATAATAATTGCTCAACAAGATGAATACTTAATTAAACTGTTCACATTTTATAAGAAAATGAATTCGCGCAGTTAGATATTAAATGTAGAATAAGCTTGCCTAAAATGAATACTTAACTAAACTGTTCACATTTCGGAAAATTCACACGTCTAGCTATTAACTTTTAGAATGCTCAGCTATTTACATATAAATGTCCGACATTAAAAACAAGAACGCAATTATAAGTGAAATGTACTGAAAAATAACTTTTTCTTAATGAAAATGAATTGGTGTTACAACTTACCAGACATGATGTGCGATGAAATTTCACGACGTGAAGTAAAGGGTGAAGAGTGCTTAGATCGCCGGAGAAGCTGCTGCATTTATATAACTTCCCCCGATAAAAGCTGAAGGGGGAGAGAGGTGTGATGGTATATAATACAGTGATTTTGATTGCCTACTCCAACCCATCGAGCAGAAAGCGGTGCGGGGGAGGATGCTAGTCTCGCACAGGGGTATTTCATAAAACACGTTTAAACATGAAGCTGGGAAATCCCTCAATCACGCCGCCTCTCCATAAGGGAAATGCTTCTGTATATGACGCTAGGAAATAACAAAAATATATATTACTTTTATATTATCGCTTAAATTCAATGTTTATTATCACCCCAAAACATAAATATTCGCACTAGTATTATATTTGAAGTGTCCGGCTGACACGTATTATCTAATAATTTTAGAGAGAAAATAACGAAAAAGAAGGTATTGTTTCTGTTGATATAATTTTCCTCCTAAGGTTACACCCTCGTTTATAAAAATCGTTAATGATCGCGCATTTAAGAATGCGGAATTACTAGCTGTATATGCTGTCACATCAAAAAGAGAAGTATAAACCATGCACTTGAATGGCTTTCCCTTCCTCCTGCGTCTGTTTAAGGATATCACACTATATACAGGACATTTACGCTTAACTTCTCGGGATGCGTGTTTTGAGGTATTCCCTGTATTTTACCTCGAGGGTGCGAAAAATTTCTGTTTTAAACACTAAGACATCCCTGTCCTTTTAGCTACATACATATATGTTTCTTTATTCATAAAGCATCTGTATCACATGAGTGCCGACGTTCAGTAGTAAATATTACCAGTCAGAGCCGGAGAGATGAAAGCCTGAGTAAAAGGAGAATATCGGTGAAACGGGGTGGAGGAAAAAATTCGCGGTTGTAACGAACCTTCACAGCATTCGCCTAGCAACCTTGGGAACCCAAGAAATCCAGGAGTTAGGAGCGTCAGCTGCTGGGGCTCGAACCCCCCGACCTCGAATGCAAGTCACAGACGTTAGCGTCTGAACCCTTGCTTATAAAGACCGTTAATGGGATGGCTTGCACTGTATCTATGTATTACCAAAATATTCGCTACAGTATTATATTTGAAGCGTCCGTAAGCAATCAAAGTATTATTCTAACATGATATGAATGTAAATGGCGACGCTGAGGTTAGCACCTAGGTATTATTTAGTAATAATTTGAGAGTGAAAATAACGAAAAAGAAGGTATTGTTTCTGTTGATACAATTTTCCTCGTAAGGCTACACCCTCGTTTATAAAAATCGTTAATGGGCAGACTAATGTATTCGTAGACCCTCATGCAGGCTCTAAAGTCAGACATGGCGGTCACCTGGAATCGAAACGGCGACCTCTCCAGTTCAAACCTCACACGTTACCACGACGTAATTTTTATAAAACAGCCTTTAAACACCTTTTACCCATGTTAAATAAGACTGTCATTCATCAAATATTTCATTCATCTATAAAGTAGACCTAAAACAGGGTAGCTTCAAAGACCCATTAAAAAAATCTATCAGGTACATTCGATCGCTTAATTTGAATTCTTTCTCGAATTTTAATTCTAAAATGCTATACTCTTCATATCACCCTCTCCAAATCATATTTATTTGTTTAGCATTCTATAAAAATTAGTTTAATTGTCGATAACATTCAAACAATTAAGTTATGATATTTACACAGTCGTCTGTATGAGAAGGATTTTCCGATAAGTACCGGTTTTTCAGGGAAGAGAAATCATTTTAAAGCACAATAGATTCTTTAATGAAGAAGTATTGTTCGACATTGTCCTAAATGAACTATATGACGGTAGCCGGTCGCCGGAGGAATTTCAGAAACCCTCCAGCCAGGTATACAATCTTCAAGGGTATACAAAATATTTTTGCAAGGGGTGTACAACCGAATAAGTCATCGAATTTTTCGAAGATCCCCGGTGAAGAAAAAGCTTTTAAACATATATGAAATTTATAATTTGAAGTCTTCGTAATGGTTCGATCTCTCTGCTGGAATATTCAAAATATCTTTCGAAGGGAGCGGTGTTTAAAAACGTTCTCGTCCTATGTTTACTAAGAGAATAATGCATGTTTTGAAAGTCCGTGTATTTATTGGTTTGAGTTCAGAGTTCGATTTCCCTCTGGTATTCAATACCACTTTATACGCTATATTTCTAAACAATCAAAAGTCTATTACACGAATAATCTTCTTCTTTGTTTCGGGAATAATAGTTGCACATTTAGCGAATGTTTACGTACAGGTCCTATACATCATACCCCGTAGGAAAATATTACACCGACACTTATAAAGCTCTTAATGGGAAGGCTTGCTTTGCACAGTAAATCACCTAACCGGGATTGGAAGCCGCGACCACTCGAATGTGAATAGACACTTTATCTCTCATAGAATTATGATATGTATACATTCGAATGATGGGGACGAAATAGTTTTTTAGATATGGATGGTGAAACACCAGTCTTTTTTAAAATGGAATAAACAAATAAGCTTTCTTGACGATAATATAATTTTTGCGTTAGTAATGAAAATAAATTATCCAGGTTTTCTCTGGATGTACTTTGCAGTGTCTTGAAGAAAATCCTTTTACACTCTTTAGATGCTATATTTTTTGAGGAATCCCGGCCATTAAATCACCTAGTGCTTGGGTTTACCTTCTTCAACCATGTACAATATATTTTTCAAGGGTGTGTAAACCGCTATATAAATCGTTGCCGTAATGTAGCGAGAGAGAGTGCGCGTGAGAGAGAGAGAAACTGTTTACGTGAAGGAGGAGTTTTTTATCGGCAATGACTGTTTTAAAGTCCATGCCTACGAGGATGCTTGCGGTGACAGTGCGGTACTTTACCGTCAATGCCTGTTTAAAAGTCCCTACCAATGAGCTTGCATGTATGAGCTGGCTATGGTACTTTATCGATAATGTCTGTTTTAAAGTCCATGCCTGCAAAGGGGCGTGAGAGAGAGACAGAGAGAGTGTGTGTGCTGGCTGCTTACTTTTACCTACAATGCGTGTTTTAAAGTCCGGCCTGCAAAGGAGTGCGAGAGAGAGAAAGAGAGAGAGTGCAATGGATGCGTATTTTTACCAACAATGTCTGTTTTAAAGTCCATGTCTATGCGAGTGATTGCGCTGGCAATGCTATACTTTATCGAAAATGTCTCTTTTAAAGTCCATGTCTACGCGGCTGGAGTGCATTATCGATAATGTCTGTTTTTAAGCCCGGCCTGCAAAGAAGTGAGAGAGAGAGAAAGAGAGAGAGTGTAATGTATGCGTATTTTTACCAACAATGTCTGTTTTAAAGTCCATGTCTATGCGAGTGATTGCGTTGGCAGCGCTATACTTTATCGACAATGTCTGTTTTAAAGTCCCTACCTATTCGTTTGCATGCCCTGCCAGTGCGGTACTTTATCGTCAACGTCTGTTTTCAAGTCTATGCCTACGCTCGTGCTTGTGCTGGCAATGCTATACTTTATCGAAAATGTCTGTTTTAAAGGCATGTCTACGCGTATGCTTGCGCTCGCAGTGTGGTATTATATCGACAATGTCTGTTTTAAAGTCCCTACCTATGCGCTTGCATGCGTGAGCGGGTGGGGTACTCTATCGAAAATGACTGTTTTAATGCCCATATCTATGCGCGTGGAGTGCTTTATCGTCTGTCTCGATATATTTCTGCTTCTTTTCAGTTGTTTGGTAAAGAGTAACAAGGAATGTGTCTTGTATAGGATAGTCTCCATATTTCATTATTTATTTAGTTCAGTTTTTATTTATTAATAACATATTTAACTCGAACTTTCGTCGCTCTCCGCTAGAGAGAGCGGAAAATAATTGCGCGGAAGACAGTGACTGGCACGGAGAGTGAAGGGATATTTGGGAAGGGATGACGTGGTCAAGCCATGCATGCAGGTACAAGAGATCATTACTGAGTCAGCCGCGCTCGGGTTTTTAGTGAAAGAATCACGCGTTATCGTCTCACGTTAGGTATTTACGCTATGTCTTTTCAGTCATGCATTCACCTAAGCGATGTAATATTCGTATAAACCCAAAATATATTTTCCCTCAAAAGTAGAATTAAACAAATTTTATTAGTCGTAATAGTTACACATGCGTAATAATCGCCTTAACACACGAACACATACGATGGCAACCAAATGCGCAAGTCAATTCATATACACTTATTTACATTAATTAATCAAAATTATTTAATTGTATTCATCGATCAGCGAGACCATTATTTATTTTTAATAAGGTATGTAATATTTAACTATAATGTTAACCGTATTTATTTATTTTAATAACATATGTAATATTCAGCTATAATGTTAACCGCATTCATTTATTTTTAATAACATATATAATATTCAGCTATAATGTTAACCTATTTATTTATTCAGAGCCGCCCCTATGTGTAAACAAACCTTGGTAAAATATCTTGAAACGTGAAGTTCCTTATCGGACATTTCAAATGATTTATGCTAGCTTTCCTTGGAGTCAACATGGCCGCCGCCGTGCATTGGTTAAAATTTTAAAATGTTCTGCCCTCTTCGTGTTCAGCGGAAGAGCCAGCTTTCCACCCTCTCGCCTAGATGGCACATGCGCTGGAGGAGGCGAGCTGTACAGTGAGGGAGGGATTGGAGGGGGTGAATCCTAGCTTGATCGCGGCTCTTGAGGTCCCGGTCACTCGCGTGTGACGCTGCATAGAGGAAGGGTAGCGCCCGGGCTTTCAGCGAAATTATCACACGTTAACGTATCGTTACGGCAACTCTGTCCTTTCAGCCATGGATTCATCTAAGTGTTGTAATATTCTTATAAACCTAAAATATATTTTCCCTCAAAAGTAGAATTAAACAAATGTTATTAGTCGTAATAATTATACACATGTAAAAATCACCTTAACACCCACGCACACATATACGATGGCGATCAGGTGCGCGCGAGTCAATTCATATACACTTAATTACATTAATCAATCAAAAATACTTAATCGTATTCATCGATCGAGGAGCATCGTTTAATTACATTAATCAAGATACATGTGACGGGAATACTTCGTTCGAGTGTTCGCGTCCAGCCCTTCAGAGGCGCAATGCCATAACGTTAGCAGTATAGGTTAGGCCGCAAGGGAGGGATGGGGGTGGCCTGCGTGCGGGAACAATACCATATTTCCCACACTCCTCTACCTAGGAGGGGTTGTGGCCAGCGTTCCTCCACTACTCTACAGGGAGCCATTCAGACCAGCACACTCAAAGAGGGGAGGGTGGAGACAGCTTACGGGGTTAGGCCGCAAAGGGGAGCGGAGGCCACAAAGAGGGGGTATGGCCAGCGGCACAGAACCTGGCGACATTAGGTAAGGCCAAAAAGGAGGGGTCATCTTTAGCGGCTTTAAGAGTAAGGCCACAACGTAAAGGGGTGTGGCCGCCGTCACAGAGCCTGGCGACATGCTAGGAGGCCAGAAAGGAGGGGTCATCTTCGGCGGCTTTAAGGATAAGGCCACATAGGAAAGGGGTGTGATCAGCGGCACAGAACCTGGCGACATTAGGTGAGGCCACAAAGGAGGGGTCATCTTCGGCGGCTTTAAGGGTGAGGCCACAAAGCAAGGGGGAGGAGCCGGCGGCTTTTAAGGGTCAGGCCACAAAGGAAGGGGGCGGAGCTGGCGGTATTCCTTTGAGGCCCAACTCCCCACTCTTTTTCTACTAATAAACTTTTGTAAGAAAGTTTATGGAACAGTGGATGGAGAACGTCATGTGAATATAACCAATAAGATTTTTTTTCTAATTGTACAATTTGCATTGAAATCTGTTTTTTGCATCAAATGTTAAAAGCATATAAAATTTAGTTTAGAAAAACCCCTATTATAAACAATAATTTTGAAACAATGAATCGATATTCAAAACCATTCGTTTCGAGGAATCCCGCAAATCTCTCGATATTATTAGAAGTTTATATGTGGACAGAATCATAGGTATAAATTAGGAGTAAACACGAAATATAATACAAGGGTGTCCTCTCTTCCAGGCACTTTTTAATATTTATAAAGACAATTTTACCATACATTTTCTGAATTCAGTTACTTCACAAACACCCTGAACACGTTTCTGTTTTATTATTTTAAATGTACGCGAATACTATAAATAATGAAGCCCAAAACAATGGCTTTAAATAAAAGTAGCTCATAAAATTAAAATTAAAATTGGGGATCAAAATTTCAAAAGGGCTCTCTACTTGATCCATTAATATGATAATTAAACAGACAGAAATTAAGTAAAAATCAAAACATGTAAATACCAAACTATATTTGTTGAATTATAAGAATAAATTTAAACAATCAAACTAGTAAAGAAACTCTAAGTTTTGTAATACTTGATTTTACCGAACTTAGCTTATGACAGTGAAATATGAGTAATAACTTAAGGCAGCCCTGAAAAGAATCCAAAAACTGAAGACCTATCAAAGCATGGGGCGTCAAAGACCCGTCAATCTCAAAATGACAGTTTAAATTAAATATGTAAAGGGTGAATAATTAATAAGATAAAGAGATAATTGAATAACATATAACTGAGTGTATACTGGAAGATACCTGTCCCAAATAAATGATCGATCCTACTGATGCCTCAATGCTGGAAGACTTATGAAAAGTTGGAAAGAATATGAGAGTTTGGAGTCGAAATGATGTCTGCTGTCTGAGATAATGATGATGATGATGATTATGACAAATGTTTGCCATTAGTCAAAGAGGAGGAAAACTTCTAATTTTCAAATGGGTTACATAGTGGCTCACCAAACTGGATGATATAAATAGTAAATATTTCGGAAATGGTTATTACATCATTACGAAGTTACATTTTTCCTGCAGTAAGGCTTAGCCTAAATCTTATTGTTATTAGTTCCATATTATTCGAGAAAGATGAAGATGATCACACAAATCATATAAAAATTCAAAATATAAACTTTATGTGATATCATTTCAATCTTATGACATTTTTAAAGAAAATGTTAGAAAACTGTTGTGAATAACAATAATAATTATATTATTATTATTATTATTATTATTATTATTATTATTATTATTATTATTATTATTATTATTATTATTACCATCATCATGCTGCTTGCAGGAGCGTAGCGAAAAGTGTTCTTTGATTCAAAGCAGAAAGATATGATTTATTTTTGATACAAATTTGCCTACCCACTAACAATCGCCAGCATTATTGCAATGCTTTTCTTCATACTGTTCAGATAACACGAATTTTTTTTCTATCCGTTTTAAGTTCAATTAAGTTAAGTTGTTTCCTCAAGCTGAGATTATTCACTGCAACTCGGGCATTCTTCATTTACAAACAATGTTAACCTAGAAATAGTTTTAAAATAATCAATATGGATTTGGTTACAGAGAAGTAAAAACAAAATTCAGTTGTTTATGACACATTATTCTTTAAATTTTTGCTAGTAGGCCACGCATTCGTGCCAAAAAGACAACAATCACAAGTTTTCAAGAATTTTACATAAACGGCACACCAAAGTAAACTTTAATCTGCGAAAATATTGTGTTCAAAGAAGCACTATTTTGAAAACGGCCAATGCTACGAAAGAGAGTTATTAACAACAAAGTTTTATCTTGGAATCCAGAAGCTATAATGGCATGAATCGGAAGACAGGAAGTGGTAGTTTTGCCTATCCTTTATGGTTTGCCATTTACTTTAAATTTAATAATACTCGTATAAGCAATTCACATCCTATTTATAGAAAATTAGGAATCTCTTTTCATGGCACTACCTTAATTACACAACATTTTATTCAAAATCATTAGAATGAGAAGATAAAGATGTAAAAATAAAAACCTTACGTAAATAGTCGTGTTTGGCTGGGGTATGTCATGATAATCAGCGCCTAGTATACTTAGTTGCTAACTTTAACTCCAGCCAAAACAGGACAACTCAAAAATGTATTATTATTATTATTATTATTATTATTATTATTATTATTATTATTATTATTCACAACACATAATGAAATTTTTACATTATAGCGGTTACAACAGGAAGCATCCATTTATTTAACACGATACTCACTGTTAATACTGCGAATCCAGCCATTTCTGCGAGATTCTAGTTTCTTTGCTAGTTATATTTTGAAGTTATACATCTTTTCTGATTTCACAGCTTTAAAAGGTGCTTTCCTGCTGTCGGATTTGACAAATTTAGCAAATTCAGCACATTTCATAAAATTCACAAATAGTTCGGCTTTCCCCATTTCCACTTTTGGGCTTTTTCTTTCATTGCTCCAGATATTTAGCACCACACTGAAAATCCGCTCATCAAACGCATTAGACAGTGGCACTGCTAGCACATGTTGAACAACTTTCAGCAAATTATGTGCTTCGCATCTTTTAAAAAACGTCACCGATTTGTTTGAAATGTTTGAGTTTGGCAAGTCCTTAATGAATGGCAAGACGTAAGAAAATAGTTCTTTACCGTTTACATTTATGTTGAAATAAACTATAAGTTTCATTATGTTCTGCATTTTAAGAGGCTCTTCAAGATTTAACTGAGAGCTAAGCTTGAAAATTGAATCTTCACTGAAGTCAAACCATTTTTCTAGATATTTCAGAATCCTGCTGTAAATTTGCTGAGCTTCTGACAAACTTTGCTTGTTCATATTATCGACATTTTTTCAGCTTTTGTGATATCTTGAATCCGAAGAAATTATTGCTTTGTTTATTAATAATTCCTGTATGCAACTTAAGGAATACAGAATATATTTCAGTTATCTGTATATAATCACTCTCCATAAGTTTTATGGTTGTATTAAAAAAGTGCAAATCACTTTCATCAAAACACACAATTTATTTTAAATAATTTTTTGGCATAAGCCATTTCTGAGATATCCTTATTAAAATTTCGAATTGTTCATATTTTAGCCATTCTCTTAAAGTCCTGTCAGCATTCAGTTGTTTCTCTTGATTTTATGGAAACAGTATGGAATTTTAAGGCCAGAGTATAGCAACCAGTTCTTAAACGTTTGACTATTGCTGTTCCCTTTGCATCTATAACGAAATGTGTAATGTAGTTATTTCTGAAAATAAGGTTTACCTGGATTAAAATGTAGAGATAGAAAAATAAACTTTAGTAAGAATAGTTTCTATACCCACTAATAAACGATAGAGGGTAGTGAAGGTCATGTGAATATATCACATCAGATTTGTCTTAATACTACTTTAATTTCATTGGTAATGTGTCCCAGCTCTTGTTCACCCTGCCTATATCATTACAAGTCTAGCAGTAGTTCACTTTTAATCCTTACATATAATTTCCCCATATAACATATTTTAGAAAACCAGGTATGACAGATGTTCTTCTTACCTATCATATTACTTCTGCATATGGGTTTCTGCTATTATTACTATTAGTATTTCGTATTGTAATCGATTTAGTTTAGAGAGAATAAGCATGTTTTTCTTAGGTATGAGATAATCCCAACCCAGAGACATTCCCGTGGAGCCTTTTCTGCGATTCACACAAACCTAAAATCTTTAGGTAGTTGCTCCGTGTGAAGACATTTTGCTATGCCATGTTATTGACTGGGTCATAAAATGGAGGTTCCCCCGCCCTGCGAATAGATAAAGCAGTCATCCAGCTCATTATTTATAACGTCTGTAATAACCATCTTGTTTGATATCGCGCGACAACGGTGTATTTAAGCCTTAATAAATCTTGACTAACTGTCAGATGTACAAAACACATTGACCCTATCTAATCGCCTATTGACTTCTGCTGAAGGTTTCCTGTTAAAGTAATACACCTACCAATGAAGGAGTCTTACCACAAATCTGTTGCTTTACTCTCATTTTTAAGATACCTCTTGCCATTTAATCATTGTAATCTAGTTCACAGCAAGGCCTGTGTTGTTACTAAACAAAACGAAGTCTGCGAATTTATATTTTACAGCTACATCAAAGGTTCTTATGTAGCGGCATACGCAGGTAGTGTTTTACGCGCTGAGAGAGATGTTAATGCTTCATTTTTCTTCTCTGACCTTCAGTTGCAGAACAGCAATAAAATCAGAGTGTACTGCACAAACTTGTAGTCAAATTGAGTAAGTGCAGGTCAAGAAATTGCAACTCTGCACTCTTACTAGCGATTATAAATGTCACTAGTCAATGACTTAAGTAATGTCAATAAGTTATGGAATAATTATAATGTTTAATACCTTCTCTTATAAAAGTATTCTTTCTATACTAAAGCTACACTTATCCTTCCAATATCTCTAATTTCTTATGCAATTACGGACAGGACCATTGACTTTTTCTAACTGAACAACATACGCTGAATGAATGGTAATTGAATCTCTTTTGCTGTACCCAGGAATTTAAGGTCAGAGAGGAGCATTCTCTGTGCTGCTGTCTGACAGTGTGAAAGAACATTTGATAATCATTTAGTGACCTAATAGTGGTTAACTATAAAGTCCGAGACGTAAAGTACTTACGAGACTGTAAGTTGTCATTGGGGTAGGTCCTCTCATAATAAATTTGTAATCGCCTTGTGGTTTACTGCGAAAATGTCACTCATTTGGGGAATTTAATATATATGCCGGCCTGTTGCCATGATAATTCAGTTAGTAAGAGCAGGTGCACGGTAAGACGAAGATCCCTAGTTCAAATCCTGGTTGTGGGATTGAATTATTCTGTTTGATTTTACCTTTCCAACTTTAGCCTACCTACGACAAGTGTGAAACAATTATCACTGTGCTATCACAACTTAATTTTCTTTTTTTCTAGGTTTAAAGTTGAGCATTCTTCTTGCAAATATACTACAGTATACCAAATGAATCAGCTACCAGTAGTTATTTTTAAATTATGTCTTCTTCTAAGAAGCAAATATGTTTAGGTCTACTAATAGTTCAAGAATAGACTCTCAGTGGAAATATTGTTTTAATGGACACACTGTGCTTTGGATGAAAATTCGTTTATAACCATGCTATCATCATCCTCAGTCGCATGGCTGACTGTGTCACAATACTATGCAGAATTGTACCTTTCAAATTCCTGCCATTAAAGGAACTACTAGTATCATGGATCCAGTGGAAAAATCAAGTGAAGACTGCCATATACAATTAGAGGAGACATATGCTTTGAGTGTCACATTAAAGGAGACCTGTTAAAACATTAACGTTAATTTTTGTTGTGAACTACTTCATGTGCATTTGAAGCCATGCTAAGATACAGCACAAAGAAAATCTGGAAGTGATAACCAGTCCGTGTAAGGCCTGAACTAGATTTGAAACCAAAATATTCTGAGCCTCAAGATTTGAAGTGGTTACATGAAACTATTCCAACGTATTTAGTGTTACGGAGTATCAGTTCCTGTTTAAATCTTCATCCATCTCCAAGAATATGCGTGACAGAAATATTTTGCCAATCGTTTGTAGCAATGAGTGGTTCCATCTTTCAACTGAAACCAATGGAATGGACACTTCATCCAATAGGATATTTTTATTGGTTGCTGCAGCGAGAAGGGCGGAATGTTTTCTCCTCAGACAATTCTGGAAGTAGTAGGCCCGATGATGCGAGTCCGTATGACGCACTGATACTAACGAACCTAGAATCAGCCCTATCGCTTCCAGCAAGGATTCTTATTGACCTAGTTGTACTTACTGTATGTTGACCGAGATGTTATCTCATTTCACAACTGAACAAGATCATACCGGGTTCTTCAATAGACATCTCGGTACAATGTAGAAGTGAGGTCTTCCTTCGTAGTTATCCTCTTGAAGGTCCTGCACATTATAGGTTGCCCTTAATCCGCTGCGTTATTTAATATGTACCGGGTGGTTCCGATAGGTAATGCAGTAGGTTGGGTGGTCTACTCCATGGTTACTGAAGAGGCTTCTGTTGTAATATACTGAAAACTCAAAGATGATGTTGAAAAAAAGATCCGCCCTGCTCATGCGCAGCAGCTCTGTTGGTATGATCATTCACGACAACAGCTTCTCTTACAATTAGAGCATCAACAACCACAAAGTATTTCTATCTCACACATAGAGGTTGATTTCACGCATGTTGCCGACCATGATTCCGCAGTCGTTGTTCCATTGATGCAAAAATACTAGTCCAGTCGTCTAATCAGAAACCTTTCCCTATAAAGTGCTCGTACTTATCTGAAATTACGTTGACACTCTCCAAGTACTAACATTATCAACCAATCCGTAGCTTCTGTATCGTGGTAGCCGTTCCATGATAACACGAGTGAAGAACTAATTACAGCGACGGATCGCAAGTCACTTATTACTAGATTGCAGCATGTATACGTCAAGAAGCTAAGTGTTGCAGTTGCGCAGTAATACACATTCCAGAGGACATAACACCCTGCACAAGCAGGTCACCCATCCTACTACTCAGTATCTGTCCCAGAGTGAACGTTACTAGGAAGTGGCAAGAACTTTTAACAAACAAATGTACAATAATTAATCCAAAGAAACCGATGTACGAATATATTCGCAGACAATCAGGCTCCTACTAGTCAATCTGAAGATGATCTCCAAGAGCCATCAATAACACAGAAAATAACTAACGGTTAAAACTTAAAAATTTGACTGACAAGACAGAAACTATGGCATTTCAAAGGAAACACCATATGAGATGTCTCGCACCCTAAGGGGCACGACATCACCACATACACAACTAAGTTTTATAAAACAGATACGAGATCTGGATAATAAATACAATTGAACAGCAGAAGGAAACTTGCAACTGCAAAAATTACGTTCTTACGTTTCGTAGTAGCAAGCGTTACTCTTTGCGACAGGAAAAGAAAGGAACATAAAGCAATATCTTCCATTTAACTGAGCTATGACGTAGAGAGGAAGAAGTTGTACACGATCAAATGCAATCGTGTATGGAATCCAATGATTATAATCAAGATTCTATGTATAATGTCCCTTTCTGGTACCCAAACCTGTAACCATAGCTCTTATGTTCATTTACGGACTGTCCTGCGAAACCAGGAGTACTCCGTTTAGGTAAACTCGCTGAACTTCTGAAACATCTAGGCTCTGCACGTAGACCTACACTAATACTATCAGTCATCTCGAGACTGAGATTTATCTGACAAGAGTACCTGGTGAAAAAGAACGCTACCTTTAGTGCCTTCTTATCACCTCACCATTGTCGTCAGTATACGCATGATTCATATGACCATGTGGACGTATTCTGTTTTTGAACGATTTGGGTCTCTAATTCATTTGCAAAGACTTTAATCGTAAATTACTACCGAGATCAGAATACACTGGTTGGCGTTCTGGTACCAGCCATATTTCATTTAACTGCCCGTTTGCATTTAATGGCAACAATAATTCTTAACTAGCACTTTCTAGAATAGGTATTCGCAGAAATACGGATAGACTCCGCTTAGGGAAGTGGTAACGTATAGGTAAACTTGATTGCTTTAGTGATTCACCGAATTTCTTCAGATCGTTTTATTGCAAACTATTAGTTGTTTATCCAGACTGAAGTTGTACCAATGTTTTTGATTTCATATAGTGTTTTCGTTTATTTAATATTGGCAGAAACTTATCAACAATGTTCCACACCAGCCAATCTCTTACTGGTTTGAATTCAAGTCCGACACACACGCATTAGCCAGGTCGGTGAAAGAGTAATACGGAAATATTCCACCTGAGTGGCTGGAAGACATTCCTCGCAACATAGATTCTGACCAGCCCCCGGTTGAGTCCATCTCCTATTGGTTTGTTATGAAACGTTTAGTATTTAAACGTTAACCTATGAGCACAGGTCGGTCTCAGCGTCAGGAGGGAAGGAAAAGGGCGAAAGTAAGACAAACATTAAGTGGAGTGCTAGAACACAATAACGGGTGGGAGCTCGGCGTGGCTGAGGCGGTTTATTATTACCTTAACAATATAAATCATTGCGCATTATATCGGCACGATTCACTACGTTCGACTATACATTATGCCCATAGTAAAATAATTAAAGTAAATAATAATATGCATTTCTGTATTAATTTAATATAATTTAGAAGTCCGTGCTCTGTTGTTCTCGGCTCATGCAGAGTTGTCTTTTGTAGACAATAAGAAGACCGTTTTGTCCAGGTTGTCACGTTAAAGTTGTTTTGTAGGCGAAACAGACGTGTGCGTATGTGTATATGCTAGGATCAAGTTTGGAAAAGAAGGACGTGAATTACATTGCTATCGTATCAGTTCTCATGAGAACGCTCATGCTTCAGATTCACCAAATACAACTAAAGGGGGAGTTTATATAATATTACCCGACAAATAGAAAAAGGACATTTGTTATAAAGAAATACGTAACACGAATAAAATTAAGAAAACATGTCATGTGACCTAATAGAAGAAGAAAAAATCTATATGGCGAAATCTTTCATACCGGAGTAAAATCACTCACGATTTCGAAGTCCACAAAGACAGATGTGCGAGTCAATACTATCAACAGTAGTGTTGGTGTATCGGGCATGTGATCTGCGAAATGTGTACCCGGCGTTTAACAGAAGTTTACAGTGAAAAGTTCCCGGTTTAGCAGCCGACACGAAGATATAAATGTGTTGTGTGGTTGGAACGCGCTAAGGGAAAGGAACAAGGGAGGTTATGGAAATGTCCGTATGAATTAAGTTTTATAATCATGAACGGTGTCTGTATTTAACATCGGAACATCATGACCCGAGATACATACTTCATTAATTCGCCAGCACAACTCCCCATCTTCCTCTATGCTCTCCCTCAGGATCATCGATCCTGCCGCAAGATGTAGGTATATCAATCAGTCCAGTAGATTTAGTATGTACAGTTTATCCTTAAGCGAACAAAAGCTTCTCGAGTTAAAACATTTCAAGAGAAAATTTCGATGTAATCACACTTAGTCGTGCTGGGCGGGCTGCCTAGCACTACAATTTATGAGCGGCTTGAGTTAGACGCCCTGTAGTGTATACATACATGCTTGGAAAGCAGCCTATGCACTGACACATGCCTCTGCTTGCGTGTTAGCAAAGTGGCGTTACTCCTAAAAGCGTATTTTCTTATTATATCCCTCTTGAAGGTTCATGCATTAACGACAGTTGGCAAGCCTCAGAGGATGCAAGCACTTCCGTTCCCATAGCGAATTTATCGATGCAAGCCAACTGCTTGCACATTTTCTAATTGCAAATTAGAATTGCGCTTCATTACAAATGCTGGCTAATTTTAAGAAAGGGAGGACAAGGGAGAACATTCCTTGCACATAAACTGTTGTTTACCTACGGCACTGGTGATGCATAATGAGAGACGCCTATGTTTTATAGCAAAGCCTACTTTTCTGAATCATTACTCAGTAGAGAAAAGATCTGCTAAGCGAATCAAGCAGTAGACATACTAGAAAATCCTAATTTTATTTTTCAACAGGGAAAAACTACAGAGCATTTGTAGCATCGCAATAGATAACCGTAGAACACAAACCTTCGATGTGAATTTTGTTAGTTGATTGTGTTGATCGATAAGATATTATGAATGGTTCAGAAATCTATAAAATTTTGATATAGTTCAAAAATAGAAAACGTTAATTTAATAATGTAGTAATGAAACATCACATGAGTTTCTACACCCATTGTCATGTAGTAGTGATACTAAAATCACAATCTATTATGGTACAATCACGAAGCCTAATGTGTTTCTTTGCAGT
Organism: Deroplatys truncata; assembly: GCA_030765065.1. Classification (NCBI taxonomy): domain Eukaryota; kingdom Metazoa; phylum Arthropoda; class Insecta; order Mantodea; family Mantidae; genus Deroplatys; species Deroplatys truncata. The sequence continues at coordinate 133,439,201 of CM060978.1, forward strand.
TTGGCCGATTACAACGCTCCTAGCGGCCAGCTACTAGCGGAGTGGTTTTAACCAACCAAACAGCTGTTATTGTTGTTTGAGGGGAAAATACACGTTATGCGAAATGTTTGTTAAGAATAATAATATGGGAAGAGGGGGAGACATTTGTAGTGCTATAAATTGTACTAAAGGAGAGAAAAGGAGGCAAGATTTATCCTTCTTCCTATTTCCGAAAAAATTGGTAAGATGAGTTCGTAAGACATTCTACCCATTAGAATGTAAACATTCAAGTATTATTGACCAAGTTATGGTTGACAGAATTTATGAACGAAAACAACCGTTCATGGTTTCAATAAATGTCATTATGTCTACATCACCTATAAAGTGATATTTAATGTAATAACACCACAATAAAAGTAGGTATCTTCTGTTATCTGCTGAGATGAACTTAGTTGCTAGCTACCAAAATCACTAGTATAAAACCGATGCATTTTCTCTACATATGGAGTTTCCTGCCTGTGTATGGTAAACCGCTAGGATTTTAATGTATCACAGCATGCAACTGTTAATAATTATACTTTAATATCTGTGCAGGAATGCCTTTAGTTAGGTAATACTATGGTAATACATGTTTTGTGGTGCGCTGCAGCTGAGATGATACTTAAATGAGATTATAAGGGTCACAAATTCATAATAAACAAAATAACAGGCACCTAATCTCTGGGAAAATTTAATGCAACAGCGAATATAATTTAAGCAAAAGACAGCTAATGCTACGAAAACGGTATTTGGGATAAATTACCCATTCGCTTTATCTAAGTTTTCCCTTAAATGCTTATTTTTTATTGTTCCTCAGATATGTAAATCTCAGGAAGAATGAAGAGGACTTCAGCAATAATTTAAGAATATTACCTTCGATGTAGAAATCTCAAACCGAGGTATAGTATAAATAAAAGCCTTGTGGATTGTAGAGTATACAAGCAGGGACGCCAGTTGGAAAGGTTTTCGGAATCATTACTTACTCTAGACGAAGAGTATAATATTATTGGAAAGCTATATGCTGGTTTAAGCCCATGTTCTTTGTATAATCGCGAGATACGAGTGAATTTGAAATTTGAAACCAATAATATCTCGGAAAGGATTAATGCCACAAAAATTATTATTTCACATAAAATGTGTGTTTTAACACAATCTCCACTTCTTATAGTTTACTAGTTATAGAAAAGTATAGTAAATTTGTTCCGAACAGAGCATGTTCAGAAGCTGTTTCTAGAACGTACAAGATATAGTTGTATTTTCCATGTAAGTATCTTAAATATATACAAATTTAATCAACATTGTTAGAACCATTTCTTGAGAAAATAAAAAATAATGAAAAATATTCCGGATTGGAACTTTGTCTCACTGTAGCTTCACTAATGTAATCAACTCCAATTTTTCCCGTCGCTTCACATTTCTTCGAGATGTGGCAACTAATGAAATACCCTAGAAGCAGGTTTTTCCTACTTCCGCTTCAGTCGTTGAGGCGTCCAACACAATACCGCTCTAATCTCTCTCAGTAGCAGCACTCCCTCTACGTCACAACCATCATCGCAACCTCACTCGGAGAAGACGCTGCATAACTAACACTTTATGTCGCATCAAGAACAACCCACTAACTCGCTCACTCCGAGCACTCTAGGTATAGCCGCAGAACTTTTCGAAAGAGTTCTAGAATGTTCGGGAGACGAGGAGAAAAAATGTTCCAGAACAACCGTTATCTCTTGATGGCGCTTTTGATGTTTACGTTGGGCGATACGCTTTTGCGTCCACTTATCTCTTTCCCACCAGATGGCCGGTCGATAGGCATCGGATAAGCTCGGACCATATACGCTGCGTCACAATATGAAGGATTTAGAATGAGGAATTTTCTTGGAAAATTTGCATCATCCCCTTTTTTCAATTTATTTATTGTCGCTTGGAAGATACTGTACCTAAATACCAAATTTCGTATTTAAAATACTTTTCGTTTTTAGGTTACGCTGTTTTCAGACACACACACACACGCGCGCGCGCGCGGGCCTTTTTATAAGATTATTTTTCTGCATCAGAGGCCAACAAAACATGTATTTTAGGTGAAACTTGTTAAGAATTTTTTGATAAAATACATTACTTCATCTACCTACTAAGTACCTGGTAGAGAAAGTAGAAACATCTGCTAAGAGTGAAGCGATCTTTTCCAGAGCATTTAAATTAAAGCGTCTTTTAAAAATGTTCCAGTAAATTTATGCGAATAACGATTAATCATGTTATATACATATTTTTACATTTTCTACCATGTACGTAATAAGTAGCGGAACTATTGCATTCCACCCAAAAATTCTATGTCCAGGAATTCTTTAGAAGTACATGTTTCGAGGCCCCTTAAGTGAAAACCGAGCATTTTTTGAAAAACGTCCGTGTATGTGAGTGTGTGCGCGCGCGTGTAAACAGAAAAACTCGAAAGGATTCTGCATAACTGGTAAATCATAGGAGATGTAGATTAAAACACAATTTATTTAACATAACTGTTTGTGCCATCAGCCATTACCGCGATGTATCTTGTTATTGGTTTGAATTTCTATACTATGGTTTTTGAAGCGCTGTCGGCATTCAGCTGTTTCTGGCGATGTCATGGAGAGGGTATGGAATTTCAAGCCAGTGGAATACGACCCTTGTAAATGTCTGCTTCACTTCGGTCTCCTATGTACCTGCAACGAAATGTGTAGAAACTATTTCTGCAAAGGTATACCTCGATTAACTTGAATTAAATAGAAAATAAGCAAAAATAGTTTGTAGAAAACACATAAAAGTAAACGATGGTGAAAAACATGTAACATATCAGAACTTCTTTTTAAACTTCTCTCAAAACTGTTTACAATTAAAAGTAATGTCCAAGTACTTAAAAATATGTATGATAATCATCATCATCATCAGCGTCACGGATTAGGTTTTCGACCTGTTCCATCCTCTCAAAGAATCTGATCCGTTTATCTCTTCACGGGTCTTTTTTTCTCTCTTTCCTTTAGGTTTGTATTCTAGGATGTTCTGGGAATGTGGGATTCGGCATCTGTCGTACATAGCATTTATTTTTATATTCTTTTATTTCGATTAAATATGTTCACTACTTTCATTACTTTATCACTATTTTTTTGGCTGTCCTATCTACCAGCGACACACTCAAGAATCTCATTTCTGATGGTTTGTTTTTTGCTTCTGATTTTTTGTGATAGTCCAGCATTCCGAACCATAAAGGTGCTACTAAAACTTTATAAAATTTCAAAACGGCATACTTTCGAGTTTTGCTTATGGGGGTTCTTCTAATTTTTCCACATATTAGATTAAAATTTTTAATTGTTCTAATTCTCTTGTATTGACATTTTCACAAACTAAATATCTAAAGCATTTTACTTGCTCTATTATATTATTATTAATTACTATTGTACACCGCACTTGTGCTTATCCCTTGAAAGCTAGAAGTTTTATTCTTGATGGAGATATACTTAGATTACAGCTAGAAGCTGTGTTTTGTAATTCATACATTCTGTCTTCTGAAACAGCTATTACTAATTGACCGTCAACGAGTGGAACAGTTGACAAGTCAATTTTATAAAATTTCTTTGTGAAATCCAACTATTCTTTTATGACTTGGTCAATGTATAAATTAAACTACATGGGTGATAATGGACACCGTTACCGAACACCTAAATTTATTAAAACATTTCTTTGCTTCTTTTATCACCACTTGTATTTGTATTTTTGTTTTTGTTAAAAGGTCCCAATAACTCTTATAAAATGTTGCGGAAAATATTTTCCCTTTAGTATTTCCCATAATAAGTTGCTTTTTACATTATCAAAGGTTTTTACATAATCTATAAAAGCCATATGTATTGAAAGATTGTACTCTCTTCTCTTCTCCATCAGCTGGGAAATCACAAACGCATGAATGCGCTTTTCTATGGATATGTTGTTGCTGTTAGTAAAATACTTTCAGATATTGTGTTTAACCGGTTTGTTAAAAATTTTCCGTAAAATTTATAAGAGGAATTCAAAAGACTTATTCCCCTGTAATTTGAAAAGTTTTTCCCGTCACCTTTTTATACAGTGCTATTATTATGGCTTCTTTCCATTTATCTGGAGAAAATCCGTTCTCCCAGCGTATGTTTATCAAATCTAAAACCCTTTCTAAAAATGTTTCACTTGCATACTTTATTAAATCATTATTTATTTCGTGCCTGAAGACTTTTTATTTCTAGTTGTTTTAAGGCTTCTTGTAATTCATTCATAGTGATAGAATCTATATGAGGATCATTTTCTTATAATATCCAAAGAGGATCTTTATATCTGTATGATAATTTAATAGTAATTTAAAAACCAAGGGTAACGAACATCTCAAACAGTTAATGCTCCAAAGAAATATTTTATATAAATTGTGTGTTATAACGAGATCTTCGTTTTTACAGAGTATACATTTGCCTGTATCTTATAGTTCACCAGTTTTAGAAAATTGTGCAAATTATTTCGGAATAAAGACGGTTTCTCGCATTCACAGAAATTCGAGATTACATTTTATTAGTAATTTAAACTTCTTAAAACATATGTATGTGTTTTAATCAAAATCGTTACGATTTTTGAGTAAATAAAATATAACGAAACATTATCCATGTAAAAGCTATTATGGGAGCTTGAAAATCCTCGTATTGTACCTCTGGAAGGCGTTGAAATAGAATACGACATAATCTTGCGGGCTCAGGGGACAACAAAACGTGTATTTCCGGTGAAGTCTAGTAATGAAAATTTATTTGAGATGCAGCATCTCCTATATCTACCATAGGTAGACAAAATAAACATTCAAATTAAAAATTGTTAACGCAATCATTTTAATAACTTTATAAACTTTTCGAAGCTGAAACAGTTAAAATTTGTAAGGTAAAGTAATTATTATGAAACTAACCATATATTTTACGCAGTTAAAATCCAACGAGTTGAAGGCGACTATATCAATAGCTCATGTTGTGCATGTTCTTTGAGTTACTTTCTATAGTTTATGAAATAGTGAAAAAAGTAGATGAATAGTATCAGAGATTAACGGCGGAGTAAACTTCAACTACAGCAATAAAATTTGGTGAGTTTTTAAGTATTTAGTAAGTGTAAAACATATATAAAATCAAATAACCTAAACATAGCATAGGTTAAAACAAAGGAATGACTGCTATCAGCAGCCATCATAGTCCACTTAAAAACTCTAACCATAATGATGTTGCAAAGCAACCGACGGAAGAACATAAACAGAAAACATCCCAATACGTCACTAAACACAACAAACCATAATGACATTACACCTCCGCAAGTAACATACTCCAAAGTCTTACGAGTGACTCTCAAAAGAGAACAATCAATTGTCATCGAATCAAACGAGAACATATCAATTAAAAATCTGATGTGTTACACCCACATGACTTTCTCTACTCTTGTACAAACTATTTTTACAAACGCTTATTCTCCATATGTTTCATGTTAATTGAGATATCGAGATGTTAATCTTATTGCTAATTTTCTTGTAGATGCAAGGGGAATTGGTAGGCTTTAAGTGATAGTCAAATATTTTAAGAGCTGGTTGCAATGTGTAGTATTCCATTCTCTTTGCATTACCAGGACCAAAAAAATGAATAACGAATATCTATTTGAGAAAAAGTATAATTATTGGAAAATTTAAGGGAATAACAAGCAATATCTCGAAAATGGTTCACTCAACAACAAAAATATATGACGTAAGGTTACCAAGTTTGGTGTTTATCCAACTGTTCGTTTCAGAGTTATGCTGTTCACAGACAGACACACACGGACATGTTTCCAAAAATATTCAGGGTGCCTCAAAATATTTATTTCCGGTGAAATCCCGGTATCGAATGTTTGGGTGGAATACAATACTTCCCCTACTTACTGTACGTAGTAGAGAAAGTAAAGTTCTAGTTGTAGGAAAACTACAGAACCCTGCCAACATATGTTTTGTATCAAGAATATCAAATGGTCGAGTCTGCCTATATTTGACAAACAATAAGATATAGATGAGCTTACAAATAAGCACAAACCATAATAATAAAAAACAACGAACCACTGCACCTTAGACCTCTACTGACAAAAGCAACAGAATTATCCTATGCAATGTGTGCCCTATAATCCCAAATAACTCCATAGAGGAAAGTTTACTTCATGGAACGTAAACCCAGCATCATCAATTGAGTACATAAGAGCAGGTACCTCTATACCAGTCTTTTCCCATATCATGAGCTTTCGTTGACAAGTACATTGAAAAAGGTGTTGTTTTAGGGGGAGTTGTATGTTTATTTGTCCCACGCTTTGGGCGCCAATTTGAGAAGGTTGTGTTGAAGGAGTTGTATTATAGTTCTTATGTTGGGGAACCGAACTTGAAGTTGGTTACAACCGCACGTATAGTACCCGGTTTCCGGTAGCCTTCGCCCCAAATGTACTTTCCGGTGGCCTTTGCCTCAAAAAATGTTAAAAGAAATATATACTGCGTCAGTATTTTTGTTAGAGACATGGATGTCTTAGCAGGGCGTGGTGCGACTGAAGAATGTAGGGTTACACAGATTTTAAGTTTTTCTTCACTCCATTTATTAATTCTTGACACGATTTAAATAACACTTCACTGATATAGAGAGCTGTGATATTCCTTTGTTAATTACTTGCACTTTTTAAAGATGTTATATATTTTCTCACACTAAATACGTATTAAATTTCTCGAGGACGCATCTCGCGTCTGATTAGTAACACTATCTGCTAGCAACGCGTCCAGTTATGAGCACTGTCTACAAGCAACTGACTTCTAGATTTATAAATGTTGCTATATTTTAGTTTCTGATTGGCTATTCCTAAACCAATGTAATACTTTTATTTAATTAAAGCTTTTACTGGTTGTTGGCTACTTGAAGTAACTTATTCTAAGAATGAACAAATACAAAATGGTGAACCCAATCTCCAAATCAAAAATACAGACATAGACCAATTAGAATCTACACAACAAACCAACACGACTAAAGAGAAAATCGTAGACCAGTTGGAAAATTATACTGATCAAGATATTTACGCAGCACAAATGGAAAATGAATTCCCGCCGTTACCCACATGCATTAGGAAAGCAAACATAAAAAGAGCTCAATAGCATCTTCTAAATCCACAAACCAAGCCAACAATCAACCAGAACCCCTAAACAAAACTCAGACGAGGAAACCGCATTCACAATCAAAATGGAAACAAAAAGGCAAAAACCCCTAAAAAGAAAGCAAAAACACAGAGTGGTCAACTTAACATTGGTGAATCTCTTGGTTCTACAAAAATCACTGATCTTCACCCAATGAGTTCGGTTTCAGTTATGAACAACTGAAAAGATTTTAGGACAACGCTTCAGAACTGCAGATGTTGTAAACATAGCAAAATCCTTCACAAACAATATTGAAAGTTTCGCTGATAGCTTACACAAGATACATTCTTTCCTAAAATCTCAAGGTATGAAAAACAACCGGAACATAATGAAAAATCAAAACAATTATATGAAACTGCCAAGGAACATTAAAACAAACATCCTGTAAATAACCACAAAATTGTTACGTTTCTTCTCCAGTGGAATTTGAATGGTTTTTGGGTTCAAAATAAATACTTGCAACATTTAATTGCCTCACAACAGCCAGTTGTAATTTGTTTGGAAGAAACAATTTTAAAGATGATTACATGGCAAAGATTAAAGGATACTTCTCTCAACATAAACATCGTGCTAATGCTAATATTGCAAGTGGAGGTGTTGCCACTTATATACGGCAAAACATACTGTTTCAATAAATAAATAAATATCAATACAATTGCCAACCCCGATATTGCTATGTATATGTAACTTATGGTTACCCAATATCAATATATTATATGTCCGACTATATGAATTGATCCAACAAATATAAAAGCCTTTCATTCTCGTAGACGATTTTAATTCCCATAAGTATGGGGAAGTGCTTACACTAATGCTAGAGGAAAATTAATAGAATCGTTAATAAAAAACAGAACTAGTAACATTGAATTTCAGCAACCCTACACACTAGTATCAAACGCAATACCTTTAGCAATATATACCTCTGCCTTAATACGTCAGGTATAGCACTAGAGTATAATTGGTTAGCTTATGAAACTCTTCTAGGAAGCGACCACTTCCCAGTCTTAGTGGGAAAAGGAAACCAAAAACTTTAATATAATTAACCGATAAAGAAATGGAATACCCAAAAAGGGAACTGTCAAAATATAAATCAGAGCATGAAAGAAATGCACCCAAACTAATAACTGAAAAGAATTTTGTTTTTCTACAATCAATGCCATAGTTCGCCAGTTTAAAATACAATTTTTACCTATGTAGAAATGAGCATTCCTAAATTCTGTGCTAACTCTAATAAGAAAGCAACACGCTGGTGGAATAAAGAATGTAAATCAGCATTTAAAAATAAAAACTAGGTGTTTTATAAATATAAATGACATCCAACACTAGAAAATAAATGCAGAGCCTTTGCAAGACGAACAATAAAAGAAAGCAAAAAGATATCGTGATTACCCTTATAGTCTTCTCTTTCACACCAACGCCACAAAATGTAATTTGGGAGAACTTGAAAAAGATACGCGCTAACAAAGTTACATCTCCCATAACCTAATTTTTAAATTGTAACACAAATTGTTATGTGGAAGATGCTTAAAATATTGCTGATTACCTAGCTGAAATCTTCTCGGGTATTTTAAGTGATTCCAGCTACGAAGAAGATTTCTTGAAATTTAAAACCCACTCTCCTGAATTAATTATAAGCGACGATATCGATCTAAACAACGTCAATGAAAAGCTGATCAACACGGCAATTATTAGCAATAGATATACGAGAAGCCTGGGACCCAACAGTATACCCTTCGAGTTCTTAAAATATCTCCCAAAGAAAAAAATACCTATTTACTTGAAATTTTTAAGTACATTTGGAAATAAAATATATTCCCAGACCAATGGCGTGTGGCCATTGTAATTCCAATACCTAAACTAAACAAAGATTATCGACTGCAGGCCAATTGCGTTGACTTGCCAACATGCAAACTGCTAGAGAAAATCGTAAACAAACCACTAAGATCGGTATTTGAAAAAAAGTCTTTCTTCACTTTAGGGGAAGATAATGGGACGTTCTCTAGCTCTATAAAGTTTATAATTAAAAGAAATAATAATATCTTTAACATAAGAACTAATAAACCCATTAATCCAGCCGTACTGCAACCTCGGAGTCTTACGAAGTAAACCAAGAGCAGTGATGGATTGCACTGTACTGCACGCACAGTGACTAAAAGAGGTAGCTCCCACTGATAAGGGAAGTATTCCAACTGGACAGACCCGATTTATTTCTAAATCAGTATATACATCGATTTTCTGTCTATAAAAGCACGCTAAAAGTCATTCCGCTAGCTTTTTCATTTGTCGCCACATATCGTTATTCGAAACTTGCACTTATTGCGCTAACACCTAGAGTGTATAGAACAGGCATCGGTAGTCTGAATGTTTAAAAATGCAGATTGCTCCTTTGGATCTTGGAATGGACAGATTGATAATGTCATCTTTAACGACGAGGAAGTAACCAAATAATTGCTCCAAAATCAACAAGATTCTTGCAACCCCTAGACGTATATTATTAGACAGCATAAAACTGTAATCGGCAATAAAATATTAGCCATGGCAGCAAAGCAAAAATTACACGATAGAGGTTTTATAATGAAATTGGATTCTGTTTGTACAACCAGTACGATTCACCAAGCTGATATATGCAAGGCAAAACTGTGGATACTGAAGAACAGGGGCGGACTTTAAGAAAACAAAGTTCCATGTTACGCATTGTATGAAGGTGAATGTGAAAATGCAGCGGCCGTAAAGTTTTTGTATTGCTCCAGGTTTCTGTGTTCAAATCCACATTGCCATTAATAAGATGAGTGATAAATATGGTCCTAAGTATATAACATCCATGCGTAACGGTTGCACAAAGATATTCCGTGTTAATAGGATAGTATGAACAACGGATGTAGTCGGAGTCTATATGCGTGCCAGAGCAGGCTTTGCATTGTTACTGACATGAAAATTCAATACAGCAAAAACTACAATACCTTGTTGAAACCAAAAACAGAACAATATAAACGTTAATATTGGCATGAAGGTGCGTCAGATGATCCAAAACATAGAGCACCATTGAAGGAAAAAGAGAAGCAAACTTTATTTTCTTAAATGTTGTATTCAACTGAAGAATATCAATGCAGCTAATCAATTATGCTTTGAGAAAGAATGATGATTACATGTGTAAAATCTCTAACTAGCTGAACAAGAACGTTGTTTCTTATTATCTATCGATATATTACTGTGAAATATAGAAAAATTTGGTCTTTTAAACATGCAGCATTCTTATACTTTATTGTTATTAAGGTTAGGCAAATCCGATCTTCTATACCCTGCCGAGGTAACAGGTTTTCAGTAAACAATCTTACACATTTCCTACTGTGAGTACTAAGTTATGATCCTGCCTCCAGACAAAATAATACTGCTTCAACAGGTTATTAAAAACAAGCAAACCTTTCTCCAAACATGTTCTGTTTCACAGTTTCCAATCACATTACACTGAATTAATGCACAAGCAACTGCAGTTCGAGCCATGATTTAAATCATAAAAGCCAAATGAGATATACCGAAGCATCAAAATGACAGCACAATCGGTTTGTTTTGTTTTATTCATTTTACGCTGTTACTTCATGTGATGAAACTCCAGAAGTTTTAATGTTTCATTTAAAAATAAAAGTTTTTCGCCGGAGAATGAATAATCAAGATGTTTTAGACCAACAACTCAAGAATTTTAATACTTAATTTTAAATGTATAGATATAAAATTAATATATACTTGGTAAGTCTATGGTTGATAATCAGCGATAGTGCAGATAAATCTTATTTGCCTTATTTATTTGAGAAATAGTTGAATGTCCCGCTCCTATTTATTCAGTAATACCGGGCAAAGAAGTTAAAGGGTCTTCTATTTTTATACTAATGAAGAAAAACTGTATCTTCCCAAAACCAATACAAGGTTCTGGACCTAATATGGCCGCTTCTGCAAGAACTATTCTGATTAATAAATTGTTACCTTGTCCAGTTTTTACTGTCACTTCACTAACTTCCCACTGACACTTGCTTCGTAACGTAGCTACATAATGAAATATGCATGACGTAGCCACTTCTTCCGGACGGTCCACTTGCTGGGGAGTCGAACACAAGACTTCCCCAATATCTCGCGGAAGCAGCACTTGTCGCACATCACAGCAGTCGTCACAAACACTCTTGGAGAACGCTTATCTCGAACCAGAAACTGCACGCTAACTCGCTCACTAGCTTAAGAAAACTCTCGCGAAAGCTCCAGAACATTCGAGAAGGATAAAAAGTTCAGAATATTCTGTTATCTGACATAACGATTCCGGTGTTTACGCTGGCAAGAGCGCTACTGATCTTTGTTTATGTCCGACTACCCTTCGCCGCCCTGCTGAAAAAACTTTAGCCATAGCCGCTGCTTCACATATGCTAGTATCTCAAAAGGGTTTGGTAAGAAAACTGTTCATAGAAGCTGCACTTGAAATTTGTTTAACAAGCCTATTGTCCATCTGTCCAAAGGAAAAGAATTAGATGTGGGAAAAATTGTTATTATTCAGTAAAATTTCCGATGTTTCCGTTCCAAAGCTACCACATTCAAACAACGCTTCCAAAATCGCAGTCAAACGTCCATCAGTGCACATGCATAACTGTAACAGCTATTGGTGCACTGTTACCTGACTCGGTTTCTTTCGCTTCAGGTTGTAATTCTTCGTCTTATTAAAATTGGCCCTTCCCCCAGTTAACAATAGTTTACAGTTATTCACATTAGGGGAATTCACGTCCATTATCGTCGTCGTCATCGTCATCGTCATCGTCATCGTCATCGTCATCGTCATCGTCATCGTCATCGTCGTCGTCGTCGTCGTCGTCATCGTCGTCGTCATCGTCGTCGTCGTCATCGTCGTCGTCGTCGTCGTCGTCGTCGTCGTCGCCTGCATCGTATCATTTTCCATGACGCTAAAGATTACATGCCCCAAAACAGCATCTCGGGTAATTATCGTTCAATAGCATAACGAAATCTGCAGGAAAATTTAATTATGATTATGAATTAAGATTTCTAGTGGGCGCTGCCCCTCTATTTGAACTTGAAAGCCGGGACGCTTACAAGGTCTCGCATCATATACATACTTGTAATTGTTGTATTGCAACAAAATCAGAGCGCCTTTTTTTCTTTCTTTTTTTAGCTAATTATAAAAATACTCGAGTATAGTGCAAAATTGGTGGACTATTTTTTTCAGGGAGAACGGTTCCATCCTCGGAACCATTCCAAAATAACTGTTACGTTACCTTTTTTTTATCCCTCGAAAGAATATTGTAGCATTACTGGTCAAGGATATGGTTGAATGGTGGATGCCACCTATGCGCCACATGTTTACGTATGTCTAAACACAATACTCAGCAGAAACGTCTCTCAACAGTGATGTATCACATAATAGTGTCGGAGCAAAATGCTGCTTTCTTCCATCTACAAAAAGAATAATAACCTAGCCTCGAAGTTTGAATGTTTTAAATACTTACATTCCATTTATTATTTTGGATAAGTTGAAGCAATATTCACTCTCATAAGTCTAACATTTGTTAATGACCAAATACGTGGAACTGAGCCAGGGGTTATGTTCTTGAGCTTCGAGCTAACTAAGGGCTAATCCCCTTGGGTGAAAGCTTGTTTAGATGTCTTGTTTATTCAGTACATTGACTACCGTCTATGTCCCTGTGTAGCTACAACAAATTTTGTACTGAAGTTAGTTTTGTCAAGGTTTATCAACTTTAACAGGAAGTAGACACATAATCAGAACTCTCATTCTAGTTTTCATTCTAGTCAATTTCCACAACCAACAACCTTTTCTTGGAATAACTTAACGTAAAACCACAGATGTTGTGCCTTTTATTACTTTCTCTATCCAATCTATCATATACCTATGATAGGTAGAGGAAGTTTTGTATTTAAATTAAACATTGGATATAAAATTATCCGAAAAAAACATGTTTTAAAGTGCATGCAATAGAACGAAGAACGTTTTTGGAAATATATCCATGTGTGTACAATGGGGAGGAAAGAGAGAGAGAGAGAGAGAGAGAGAGAGAACAGCGTAACACAGCAACGATAAACTTTGGAATAAATACATCTTCTTCTTCTGTCTCAAATTGATGTATCCATCGTTTTACTGGCCTTCCTACTAACCTCCTTCCGATTGGATTTAATTCATGGCTGCATATTCTTGCTATACGTCTAGTTGAGGTTCTATTTACATGGCATTTCCAGTTATGCTGGTATTATTTAATGATATGTACATCATTATATATTTTTAATTCTTTTCTGATATTCTCATTTCTTCTTTCGTCTATATCCAGCAACTAAACACTAAAAATAAATACTACATAAAATAAATAATAAATAAATGCTAGACTTGTAACTTAATTTCAGCATATTCCAAAGCTAAGACAAGAAGATTTTAAGAAAATCCCCCGCTACGCCAACTATCCTTCTCATTGAAACAATTTCAGTGGTTCTAATTGTTTTGATTACAATACCGTATGTTTAAGAATCTCGCATGAAAAATAGAATGTATATCTTGAGGTTTCTACAATTAATGACCTTTAAAGTCTTTTTCATTCAAATTAATTTTTTATAACTCAAAAAGCGCATAAAATAGACAAAAACTTATACTTCTGCAAGACGCGCAATCTTTGCGAAATATGTTTTCTTGAGATATTAAAAATTTCTGAGATATTCTTTGATATTGGTTAGAATGTTCCAATAGCTTATTCTACATTTTTAAGTGCTAAGCCACCAATCACTAGTTTGTAGGGATGTGGTACAAAATTGAGGATAATGACACGCTGTATCCTCCTTGTGCATAACTAAACGAAATGTGTAATTAAACCATTTCTGCAGACGTTTATCTCGACTAACAGAAAATAGAATAGAAATAATAGGAAAAATAAACTTGTTTAAGAATACCCTATTAGGCGGCGCCGTAGCTGAGTGGTCAGACCGCTCACCTGTCACCAAGGCACGTGTTCGATCCCAGGGGCCCGCATGTGGGATTATGTGGGATTTGTGATGATCAAAGCGGCGTCTGTGGGCTTTCTCCGGGTTCTCCGGTTTCATTCTACCAACTGTTCCATCATCACCTTTTCTTTCATTCATTCACCATCATTTCACATCATTTACTTCCTCGCTCTCATACAGGCATCGGGCTGATCACCCATCCTGAATGTTCTATTTGATCCAAAGCGTCTGCTCGACAGGCGTCTGACCCCAGGCCCGCTTGTAAGTCCTGGGGATAAATCCTACATACAAAGAGGGTAAACAGAGAAAGAAGAAGAACAGCTTAAGAAAAATATAAAATATACGACAGTGGGTAGGGAAAGTAATGTGACATTAGACTTCATTATTCCTTTCTGGATGCATACGTTGTTTTACAAAAGAATTTCGCGGTACCATGCAAATAAGTATTAGAGCTTAACTCCTACCGTCTTTTTGAGTTTTATACAGCGCTAAAAGCACAGTTAATACTGGAAATATTAGAGAAGTAGGCATATCAAGTTCACTCCCTAACTCTTTGATGTCTGCACTGCTCGCTTTGCTTGATCAGTATTCAGTTCAGGTAATTGCAAGATGGCATACTCCTTTATAGATGCAATCTGGTGCGCGGATAGTAAGTGCCATTAGAGACGAGACGGGATGATAATGTGTGATACACACTAGATACATATAATAACAGTTATTTACGATGCGATAATCCTGACTTGGGAACATTTTCTCAAACAGAAATAAATAAACTCGGCAAAATAATGGATTTGTTGCTTGTCTTAAACAGGAGTTATGTTTACAAATTGCAAAGATGGTCTGATATTTTAAGTATAAATATGTCTCGCAAACTTTGCTTTACTCTTCCTACTGCGAATTAAATTTAAAGCAGAGATTTGGTATGAGTGTCAATATTAGACAAAATTCTAAAAACAACCATTTTAATTCTGCGATGGAGTACACACTCCCCCAAAGCCCACACCAGTAACCAAGAAAGCAACTAAACCCAATGTGAGAGGGTTTCCATTTCAACTATTATTTTATCAACTAAGTGGTTATCATGAAAGTTTCCGAAAATAACGTTCATGTTGTGTACTGTGCCTATTGTTGCTTTTTTATTTTGTAAAGCTACTGTCCAGTATGCTGGATCTTTCTTTGTTTGGTCGTCCTTTCACCACAGCTGGCAGATCGACCAGTGACAGTGTAGCTGCCGCTGGGCACGCCTCAGCACATCATACTTTTGCATCACTTAACTTAGTACTGAAGTTGTAGTTGTAGTTGTCGAGGTCGTTTCGACAATCACTGAGATGCTGATAAAGTATTGCCGTGTTATTAGCGCTTTTGTACTGTTTTCACAACTACTTTACATATGCTGACGTTAACACGAATAATTTCAGCGTATGATAAGTGTTGAAAGCAGTCCATGTAGGTGATGCTATGCGTAAGCTTGATACCGTAATTATTGACGGGAAGATATAAATAATTAAATAAGGAAATGATAGTAAGATAGAGAAATAATTGCAATAAATCCTTTCCGTATATTAAATCAGTGTATAATGTATTAAGCTTGAGTCGGCGAGCAAAGTCATTAATAACAGCTGAAGTAGCGAACGTGTTAGTATAAAGATTCTTGGAATGCAGTTAGTGTTGTAGTTCAGTACGTTTCCAAAGCCACGTAGACCAGAATTCTACAAAAGAGAAAGGGAGACAATTCTTAGATTCGCGGAGGTACCGCCTAGTAACAGTGTCGCATATGCATACTTAAGAGTTTTCAGACTGCAGCGCATATAAAGGTTGGTAGGGGAGTAATATGTAGCCGGAGCTTGAGTTAATATAAGTGCATGCAATCTAAATCAAACACGCTCTTTTCGTGCACACATTCGTCATTGTGACGACTGGTGTATTATTTTAAGCGCCCAGTGACGCGCTTGTGTGAGTAAGATTTAGCGATAGCCGCGAAGGGTTTTGCTGATAAGCATTTTAGCGACTCACGGCAATTTACGCTTCTAGTTTCTTTTATTACAGAACAGTTATTTCAAACCGTAAAATTGATAGTGCACAAGTTAGCAGGTATGATAATTCACTTGTAGATTCAAGTGGTACGACTCATAATCAGTTTCATTCTTTATCTTCAAACGCTCGGCAACTCGCTTCAATAGCTGAAGTATTAGATCACACGGAATTTCTCAGTCAATTAAATTGGTGTTACGTTTCACAGCCGCTCACGCATACCCTAAGAGAAAGATCTCATAGCAAACCACTGTAGCAACCGGCAGCAGAAATAGAAGCAAAGGGTACGGCTACCAAAAAAATTATCATCACCGGCTATAAAAAAATGATGCCTCATCGTGGTAAATACGTCGCCAAGCTTTTAATAAATTGAAAACTGAAAATTGATCCATTCTTGATAGAAATGAAGGGTAAGAAGTCAAGGGAAACCAGACGAAGTTCCACATATTGGAAGAAACGAAACGAAAGAAAGAAAGGGAAAGAAAAAGAAAGAAAGAATAAGCTAGCTAAAACATTTCCTTCTGTAATCATTACAGAAAAAATGCTGTAATCGAGGTTTAGCTTTTCGTACCAATACATTTTAATCTTCCTCCTAATTTGATCCTTCTGCAACACGTTTTATGTATTTTCTTACGTAAGTTGTATTGCTTTTATACTGCTTAGGGAATTAATTTTAATCAATTTATTGTCCGTGAATGATATCCTATAACAGGTTGAAGCAATTACTTTACATCAATTTGAATCTCCTCTCACTGGAACTGAAAATGAAACGATTTTACTTATGATTTTCGTTTGTAATACAGAACAAATTAAATCGGCATATATTTTGCTGAGCATTATAAGCAAGCGCATTTCACTTAAGCCGAATGCAACTCACTATAGATATGTTAACAATATGCTAAAAGCATGCTACTTATACGTTCTTTAAAACAAGAATGAACAGAAGAAAAGTATTCAAAGATAATTTGCTTGCGACTATAACTTATCCAACAAGTAAAAGAGCAATGCAGTACGGATAGCTTGAGAAGAGATCTGGTTGACAATGAAGTTAACATTGTTTGTTAGGAGCCAGCTGCACGCACTTTCTCGGCCTCTAGAAGACATAGGACAAAACTCTCAAGAAAAACATAGTCCGCTTTCTAATGTGGCTCCTCTAACTTTGTTTGCTGCAAGTAACTGCAGGGCTTTGAACTTAAGATTGATATAAATCCTGCAAAATGTATAGTTTTTATTTAGGCAATAATTGGCACCTTCTGTTATTGGCCCAACAAGATGCAGAACTTTGTACTCATTTCATGTAAGATTAAAGCATTTATTATTATCTCGTAGTTGATCTAACATTTCTTGCGTTTAGTTTATGATGAACAGGAGATGTTCACAACTCGCGAACTGGTTTTTCCTCTAAACTCAGCAGCTAATCACGTAAAAGACTGTCCACTTCATCAGACGCATGATCACCAAGGGTAATGCATAACTACAAAATAAAATTGAGATTATGAAACAAGATATTAGGTTCGGGAGGTCTTGTTCCTGTACAATCTGACAATGCAACAGTAAATCTGTCGTACCAAGCTTTCTCACACCAGCAATATCAATAACCCTAGGCATTCACAACGAAAGTTTTTATCAAGACAAAGGCCACCATGAAATGTATGAATGGATATTTCTCATAAGCAGGCGATAGAGCTAGTGGGGACTGAAAAGGGAACTGATACTTTGTGGGTGAGGGATGGAGTGACGAAAGCGGATCGCTTATGTTAGGTATTGAGAGGTGAGAGGATTGGGATTAAGTTTTATTGATGAAACGATTGCAACTATTTCTGTTTCAAACCTTAAGCACTTTCAAAACTGTTTAAACTTTTAAATAAAGACATTATTTTTGTTGATTTTTAAGTATAGAGGCTTAAAAGCAGAAGTTCTCATACAGGTTACCACAAAGCACATCGCAGAACAAGAAATTTCGAAGTACGTATTGGACGTATTTCAGTGATAGTTATTATTATTATTATTATTATTATTATTATTATTATTATTATTATTATTATTATTATTATGTATTCTTTATTGTCGCTTCAACCTTAAAGCCATATCACGACTACGTTTAGAATCAGAACATGATTACAATGAAAATACGATATTTTAAATAGTAATAGTAAATATAACATTAAATTCTCTGGATGCGTGTGCTATACATTGTTATACAATTTTGTCCCTTTCATGAAGTTTAAAGTTCTTTGTTGTGCTGAATTTAGGGCGCGTGGTAGGCTGTTGGGGATGTCACATCTTTCTCTGTGTTGTACATAGCGACGACAGATTGTAACAGATGATGAACTGTAAGGTTGGATCTGCAGAGGTCGCACACAGGAGGAAGGTCACGGTTGAGAAGATGTTTGTGAGTTATAGAAGTATGTCCAATACTTAGTCGAGTTAATACAACTTGGTGTTTGCGGTTGAAATGATAGTGTTGAAGTTTGGACTCGGAAATGTAGACACCGAGTAACTTGCTTCTAGATGTGTCTTTTCATGTCTCAGTGATAGTGTAAACGGGTTAAAAAGGAAATTTTTTTAAATGTTTTTCCAGTAAAACTTAATTTTATTTTGGTTACCTTTCTGTGTTTTCCTACTCTGTTTACTGGCTGTTATGAACAAAATGAAGTTATATGTGTTGCCAACATTGCGCACACTTTACCATAACCCAAGAGTAGGTATATTGCGCTACAAGTGTGGTAAGTGCATTATTGGAGAACGAGGAAGAGTTGAAAATACGAGAACATCCCAGACTCTCCAATGTACTTAACGCGTAAGTATTGCATACTATTTTTTTCGACGTATTATATAACGTATTTATACGAAAATCGAATTAATAATTTACTAACAACTGTTGAACATGGCGATTCCAGTAGCAAGGTCGCCAACATTATCTTTGGAGGCAAAATAGTGATCGGTAATCCACGCCTGATTATTGACCTTAAAAAAATTAATAACTTGCAGCTCATGCTGATCTACTGCATAAATTAAATCACAATTGAATATTAACAATAAAAACGAAGTAAATATCCAGATAACATTTAGTTAATGGTAAAATTCAACTATCAGATATAATTATACTCCATGTCTGTAATTGTAAATTATTTATTATATCAAACGTTAAGAGGGTTTACTACAGTTCATGTACATACCTGCAGTAAATTAGGAAAAACATTCAGATAGGTTAGTTTACAGCACAGAATGCATGAAATTATTCAACTTTCCACCATTACGACATGAACGGGAAGTGGATAAAGAAACAATACCGTCGAAAAAATACGTAAGGAACCTGAGCTGGATCTCTGTTGTCTGCTCTCTAAGTTGTAGTTTATATTGAGAGTGAGATATTTATTACGTTGCCGGTCGAGAGTGGTATTGGTGAACAAACTGTTCAGTTGCTTTTACACAGTTTTACATTTTATTCTTTGATATCACATAAAATAGTTATCACCACACATACGAGTATGTTAAGAGTACACCTACATATCTCACATATTTGTAGTCCGCAATAAGATTTTATCTGCCTAATCTCACTTATTAGCAGTCAGCAATAAAATTTGGACTGTAGACTGTCTCAATTACGGAATTTCTCAATGTTACTTGTTACTATAATATCGACATAAAATGGCGGTCAGATAATACAGTGACACCCGAAGAAGTCAATTTTTCACAACAGCGAATAGTAAATAATTATATTATTTATATCGCTTAACGAATATATACGTTTAATGCCAATAATACACCGTTTTTTCAATAAAGCAAAGTATTTCATTACTTTAGTATTCTCGATACTCGACGTTTCTGCGACAATCTGTCAGCCTACAATGCATATCGTCAAGCGCTTTTGTAACATTTCAAACGGAATATTGGGGATGAGCGAGAACCGAATAATAATAATAATAATAATAATAATAATAATAATAATAATAATAATATTCATGGTTAATGACTCTCTCATCTTCGTGTAAATGATCCGACCAATATTTCTTCTATAAAAAAGGTCTATAATTCCATGGGAGTTTTGGAGCCCTGTTTTTATCCATCCTTTCTACGTGTTCCTTCCACTGCTGCTTATATCTTATATTTATTTCGCTTAGGCTCCCTACTCTCAGATCTTACTGAATGTTTTCTTGTTTCCCTATTTGTATTATAGCCCGCAACCCGTCGTAAGAATTTCACCTCAGCAGCTTCTGTTTTTCTTCTTTGGAACTTCGTTAGTACCCATATTTCACACCATATGGCAGGGTTGCGACTCCAACCCTGTGTAAGGTTTTAGGATTTATTACAAGTTTTAAAAGGTATTTTATTTGTGGCATATATAGTCTGAAATCTGCTAAACTTGTTGGAATAAACATTGTGGCATAAGGGATTTATTAACCCCAGCGACTAATTAACCAGCTATCTGTTCCTATCGAATTTGTAAATTTCCAAGATATTTTAATGACGCAGGCATTGTCTCTGCATTGTCCCATAGCAGACTTAGGAAAAATATTGGCACAAAAATAGCAATTACTTCCCCTCACTACGCCGGGTATTATTCACTTATTATCTTTTAAAAACTAAATTGTAATTGGACTGGATTCTTGGATCAAATGTGCGACAATACTAAGAATATAAAATGCATACTTCCAAACATTAAGTGTTATGCATGTTTACGTAAATCGTGGTTAGAAAGCTGGACGTTTTATTCCCATTCTTGAAGTTTAATCTGAACGGCAGATTTCAATATGCACGAATAAAGTAATCTTAGATAAAAATACTAATGGGAGGAAAACATACTGGATGCAATGTGATACTGGGTAACCAATAACATTACAAGTTTAGCGTCGTCAGGTTAAGAGCATAATGTGCTGCTTTATCATATACTAGCCTAAATAAAATCATCATACAGCTTCAAACTATAAGCGAAGCAAAAGGAACATTATGGACTCAACCTTTGTCAGTTTGATTTTGATACAAGAAAGACTCAAATCATTTTAGAATGCAAAATCGTGCACAAGCGATAAAAGCCTACAAGATATGTTTATACTCCGTGACAAAAGATATCAGCTTTACCATTGTGTGCATCATAAAGTGAAATTGATATAGTAGCAATAACTGTTCATGAAAATGTATTGAATTCATTTTCGCTGGAGACCGAGAAGTAAATAAACCCGTACTTCATCGCTCGGTTCCATTTGGAAAGTATAAATTATACATTAGGAATAACACTTTAAGGAATAACTGGAAGGAGAAAGGGATATCTGTTTTCATAGTAAACAACCTTTTATGACACTGAACCTGAAACAATAGTATACCTGGATCCGAAACTAAGTGTAAATCAGATGCAGCAGTTAAGTTAGCATTCTAGTGGTTAGAAATAAAATCAAACATATATTCTCACAGAGCTTTTCTATACTATGGGTGATTCACGAATTTGCGTTGTTTACACATTCCGCAAAATTGATACCTGTTCACATAAACAAAAATCACAGCGAAAAGCAAACTGTCAATCATTTTATAGAATATGAAATACAATATTTTCCCTGTTATATCTATTTTCGTAAAAGTATTTTAAATTAATCTGGATTTTAATAACTATGTTATTATTAATTAGTATCATTATTACTATTATTCTGATATGTATTAAATCAGCTGATAATCTATGGATATAGGAGCTCATTTCTATCTTTTCTAGTATAAAGTATTGTTAACTATTCCTTCTTATACCCTCGTTCATATCTAACTATAATTTTATAAGTACAATGTACATTTATAATACATTGCATCGAACTTGAAAAACTGATTATCTTCTAAAATACGAATCTGTGTTTTAATTCATTTAATATGAGGTATTTCATTATTAATTTGCAAATTAAAGCTAAATACGTTATATACATAGCCAAATAGTAATTTGCTATTTCCAAAAACATTCAAAATTAAAAGTATATACAGAAAGACTATTTACACGTTTTATGCACAAGATGTTGTATATCTCAGAGTTAAAGTTGAAATGCTTTAAAGATACGCTCAACATGTTTACCTCACATTCAGTTAATATAAATCGGTATGTTAAAATATAAAGCTTTACAGTAAGACGAAGACACATGTCTAATGATAAGATGGCCCCCAAGCCTTTGGAGATGATGGATGTTAAGTGATGTACTACTAAATGTCCCAACTTCTATACTTAAAGATAATTTATTGCGCATTCATCCATATGTTTTGCTCCTAAGTACCTATTTCTTTTACAAATTTAAATGCTGTAAGTAAAAAAATAGCTTACTTAAAAATAAAATGTATACATTTTGTATTTTTTGTAAATAATATTATATCTGAAAATATAGCTTTAAAATAGTAATTTAGTATAGATTATAATGAACAGAAGTATTGATTGTGATGTTTTCATATGGTGTTTGAAGTGAGTCGTTACATTTTAATTCACATCACAATGGCGCTTGATGTTAACTGAGAAGCGCTTTCGAGAAACGTGTTTCTCTCATCATCAGCTCCAGGCGACTGAAGTCTCGCTCGCACCCAGTGTTGCCAACACTTCCTCGGAAATAATGCCTATATGATGTTTGCAGAAGTTAAACCGCATAGAGACATTCTAAATATTATAATTGATTAGATAATTCCATAATACTTAAATATTGTAAAAGAATTATTTATTTAATATAAAATTGAAATGGAATAAGGTATATTTTTGCCAAGCACCAACACCGTATGTTAAATATAACTGGTACTGAAATATGAAGTTTAGTGAAATTCTTTAGGTAAAATATGCAAAAACTGACCAATTCTATGCGTCAAAAATCATACATTTTGGTCGCATACTCCAGAAAGTCGACCTTATGATTATTACACATTTTAATGACATGTCATGACTCATGATAGGAACATAATACAACTACACGGTAGTGGGGATTCACCGTAACCATTTATTCATTTTGCATAGATAAAGCGCAGATGAAATTATGCTATTTGGCTAGATTTTGGCTAAAGGGATTTGTTAAATAGGCTACATTTCAAGTTATAAGCATTTTACTATTTTATGTGACTAAACGCTACTGTGAAAATGTTAGATTTAGCCATAAAATAGCTAAGTTGGCAACACTACTCGCACCCCTGACCCCAAGAAGTATTTCAGTAGACGATTCTTCTGCCCTCTGCTGGAAAACATTTGGAACTTGTGGTGTTGGATTTGTTGCCAACTGTAGTGAAGGTTGGGAGCTCATCTGTCTTCTTTCTTCTCTCTTGTAATTTGATTGGACCAGTTGCACTAAGTAGCCTGTAGGCGGTATTTCAAAGTTCAAAACATTCTTGATATTGAGATGGATGAAAATCTTTTCCCAAATTTCCAGGTTGGCAACTCCTGATTTATCTATTTGTTTCAGTTTCATATTTCTCTGGTATTCACTTAGTCTTATTTTTAAGTTCCTTTTGTTCTATCTATATATGAGCCTTGACAATCTTGACACGAGATCTGATAAATACCTGAGTTTTTTAAATAATCAGTTGTGTTAGTCAAAGGTGTATTCAGCATATTTCTCAAACTGTATTTATTCTGAGGTGCCAGTTGGATCTGATATTTTCTAAATAATTTTTCAAAAGATTTTAACATCACTGAATGATATGTAAATTTCTTGTATATTAAATAATTTTTATTCAGATTCTATAGGGTACTAATTATATGTAAGGTGTTTCTTTTTGTATCTAGTAATTAAATTATTAATGAGTTGAGGTTTGAAGCCATTTTCAATAGCTACATTCTTGATATAATTTAATTCAGTGACAGTCTTCTTTTCCAAACGCACGTTAATCAATCTATAGACCAAACTTCTTAAGACAGCATGTTCGTGTGAAGTAGGGTTATAAAAATTATTTTTATATAATTATCCACATGTGTAGGTTTTCTGTAAATACCAAACTTTATATTTTTATCTTTTCTTTTTACAAGTACATCCAAAAAGGGCAATGCATTACTTGTTTCTATTTCAATAGTAAATGTAATGTGTATGACTTTTTGTTCAAAACATCCAGTGCTAAATTTAAACAATCTTGAGGAATAATAGCAAAAATGGCATCTACATATCTGTACCAAATCTTGAAAATATGTGGGTATAAAGTAGTAACTGCTTTTTCCAAGAAGCTCATATAAAGATCTTCAAAAGGAGGAGATAGTGAGTTACCCATTGCCGGGCCATATGTTTGCTTGTAGAAATTCTTATTAAAGGTAAAATAATTTTGATTAATACAGCAGGTTGTAAGTGTGATCATTTCTTGAATATAATTCTCTTGTAGGTTGAGTGATTCTGGCCAAGTTTTTAACAAATCTGGAATGCTATCTGTGAATTGCATTTGTGAATAAAGATGTAACATCAAAGAACACTAGTATATCTTCTTTACTGATTGTGAAGTTCTGAATATTGTTAATTAATTCTGCAGAGTTCTTGATACTTAATGATGAAAATTTTTCTAAGGATATGAATTCTTTTGTCAACCATTTAGCTAAACCATAGCCGGACGAACCTATATTATTGGTGATAGGTCGCATGCTATTATCCGTCTTATGAGTTTTTGGTAAGCAGTATATTTTAGATTAAGTTGGGTTACTACTTTTAAGCTGTCTTTTTTTATCAGTTGATACTATAGTTGATTTTGATATCACTTGGTTAACCTGTTTTATGCATGAATTTAAAGGATCTTTACTAATCATGTCACATAATCATGTTTTTTTAAAAACTCTTCAACTTTATTATAGTAGTCGCCAATATTTATTTAGTATAATTATAAGCAAAACACATTGTGTAATAATGGAGCATTAAAATGTATACTGAACAGTGGTAATTGCCCAAATATTTGTTTTACTGAAAACCGTAATAATTAATTTGTTTAAATCATGTGTAGGTACTATTCACATACCTTATACGTATTATATCTATATAATTAATATTCTAATACCTCAGGATATAATGAAGAGCAGGTGTTCCAAAAATCATTATAATTCATGCAGTAGTTTAGGAAAAAAGGTATTACTACTGCAAGAATACGTTAAAAAAAATTAAATTACGGCATACTTCGTTTTAAGTTTCGAGAATAGCAAATAAAAGTTGACGATGGTGGAATGGCTTTTCGTTAAGTCATATGATTAGGCTTATTTTTAACCTCTTCACTCAAATCTTGCTTAATTTGTTAGAAGATGCGTTAAAACAGTAGTAATACAGCAATATACGATAATTTTATTGTGAAGTAAAACAGAATCTGTTACACTGCTATGGCGGCCTGTAGAAATAATGCAGAACAAAACAAAACTAATTGACTTTAAACAACACTGACTTACATTCAGGTATTGTTAGTAGAGATTATACATATCTAACATAATCCACCTAGCCAATTCACTAATTATAGCAATTAGATTCCTTTTCTTTAGGAACCGGTTTATTTTTCATTGATTTAAGTTTTGACCTCCCATTAGAACATGCACAAAAATAATCTGCAACTGTGCACTTTTAAACATGTCAATATAACCTGTACGGCAAATGAATATTTTAGAAGCAAAATAACTTAAAATAAGCATTTTACAACAACCTAGTTACTTCTAACATGTAGAAAAATATATCATACAAAAACAAACATGTATTTAAATACTACAACCATATTTGCTTTTCAATAGCTGCTATGATGATGCTAAGAATATTGCCAAGAATCTTTGAAGATTCCAAAATTAGTTATCAGCATTGTATAAATATTGTAAGAATGAAACACTATGGGAGCCACACCTTCCTTTAAATATCTGAGAATGCAGAATTTTAAAAATGGCGTAAAACACATTTCTG
The DNA here is from genome assembly GCA_030765065.1 of Deroplatys truncata. Classification (NCBI taxonomy): domain Eukaryota; kingdom Metazoa; phylum Arthropoda; class Insecta; order Mantodea; family Mantidae; genus Deroplatys; species Deroplatys truncata. The sequence goes on from CM060978.1 coordinate 133,465,289, forward strand.
GAGCAAATTTTAACAAAACAAAATCTGATGTAGTACATTCATAGTAGGTATAAAAATAATCTTTAGTAAAACGTTTATATACCCACTAATAAACCATAGAGGGTAGGGAAATTCATATGAATGTATCATATCAGATTGTTTAAAACTTTGAGTCAAGTTTTCAAAAGTAGTTATAATTAAATGGGCTAATTTGGCATACTATCTTCAGTAGCACAAGTGCTGATAGTACTTTCGGTAATTCAATTGAGGTTAACGAATACTTATTGACATTATCTAATAATGGTAAGTATGAGCTTACATGAGACGGCATTCGGTTAACGTAATTTCAACACGAAAACTGTTTGTTTTTTTAGTATAATCACTGAAGTCATTACAATGCAATCTTTTGTACTTTTAGTGTAATCACGAAGTGGCTTACCTGTTTCATCTTGTGTTACGCTTGATTCTGTACTGCTTCTTTTATATTTGGAATTCGCAGATCACCAAATCTCACCATCTTTAGTCTGTACCAAACCGTCAATAGTGAACACGAAAAGTAGGCTTCCTAGATTTTGTTTGTGTGGTACGTTTTTGACTATCGCTTAACGTTTATCAGTTATGCAAGATTATACAAAACTTCTTCCGAATGAAGAGGACTTCGAAGACTATTCCCATAAAATTTAAGATATACATTTTATTTGTCATGTAAATGTCTTTAATACCTGGTATTTTAATCAAAACCTTTTTAGTCGATTTTTAGAAAATCAAATGTTCGAAAAATATTCCTTGTAAAGAGTAGTTGGGGTGGGGAGATTTTCTGGAAAATCTTCGTGTCGTATCTTTGGAAGATACTGAACTTGAATACCAAGTTGGTATTTATCCGACTTTTTGTTTTTGAGTTATGCTGTTCACAGACACACACACACAGACATGTTTCCAAAAATGCTTTATTTGTATTAGGGGGTCTCAAAACAAGTATTTTCGGTGAAATCTCGGTATGGAATTTTTGAGCGGAATGTAATACCTTCTCTACTACTAGGTACGTGGTAGGGAAAGTAAACAATCATGCGCTTGTGTGCAGACACTTTTATACAGTAAACAATTGCACCTGTATGTAGGCTAACAATGAATATTAATGCCAACATTTGCCTTATAGAGGTGGAAGAGTATTAGGACTCGGTTTATTCTTCATCTTGCTGATAATGCACTGGGCTCCAATAAACTTAATTGCGAAGCAGCAGGTTTATAAAAATGAGTATGTACGATGTATTATATTTTAGATAAATTAATCATGGACAAGCTTTGAAAGACAAGGACAAACACAGGCTTCCATGCAAGAATTACTAAACAAAGAATAGATTTGTAAATGTCACCTTTCGACAACAACCGAGCATCGTTAAGCAGATAAAAACAGCCAAATTGACAGTGTACATCTTGTCACAGTATGCAAATGTTGTTGGTGCAAAAGACCGTCCGAAAACGTTTGCAACCAGGCAATATCAGCTATCTGCTAAACCAAGGAATTGTAGATAGATGAACTCGATATACATGATTATACATTCTAAGTTGGGAATAATGAATTATGCTTCAGTGAATACTGTGCAAACTAAAAAATAAAATAAAAAGGTTGCCACGACTGGAAGTGAGCTAAAACTACACAGCAATTGAACAAAAATGAATCCTTCCGTGCTTCGAAGGTCTTCGATCCTAATAGACTCTTTTGAGGAAACAAGGAAAACAATTTGTGCTTTACAGGTAAGGTAAGCCTTTGATTATGTGATTGAAGTTCTTTAAATAGCCTCAATTGTATATTTATCGTCAGGAGATAATTTTGTTCAAGTATTCAATAGTTACAAAACAATTACGAACAGCAGTCGGTCGGCAAAGATTGGGATCAAACTAAATGAAAACCCATAACAGTACATAAAGAGGGATTTAAACAGTGATTAGACCTCCCACTCTCTCAACTTACTTGTCTAGGACAAAAATGTACCCGTGATGCATTACTTTCCGATATCACGATAATAAAGAAATAATACATTAATTTTCAAACTATTTAATCAAAGACAGAGACTATGTCTACAGTCTTCTTGCTCTGCTGAGTTGACAAAGTCGTTTGGAGGACGTAATATAATTATGGTAGGATCTCTGTTGCTAATAAAGTATTTAGGAAAGTACCAAGAATGCTGTCTTCTTCCATGTTGTCAGAGTTTCTAGAATATCATATTTATACTATACCTCACTTGATTTGGGAAGCTATTAAATCAGCATGACACAACCATAGTGTCTGCCCAAGGCAGAGTCTTCTTTACAAAGCCAAACTCTCTTATTCCACCCTATTTTCCGTTTGCTTGTTGGTCTCGTATATGAACCTATTACCTATATGCCCCATACCGTACCTTTTACTGCTCCCAACCTCTTCCTTTCACCATTCATTCCAATACTCCAATCAGTTTTTCATCATCCAATGCCTCAGCCAGTTTCATTTCTTCTTCCTGATCAATTTCAGAATTCTTCCTGCTTCGCCAGCTCGAAAACACCTTACAAAAATTATTGTTCAATACATATTCGTAAAATATTCCTGTGGTGATTTATTTCCGCTCTTATATCGTAATATATAATGCAATAATGTTATTCTTCAAATACGTTTTGAGACAGTTATTGTGCTAATTGCAGACTGTAGCTGGTCGTCACAGCCTCCTGTCTTCCGTTGATGACATCCTCGGCTGGCTGAAGTGATCAACTGATTAAATTTTAGGTTATTTTGTATATGCAACATTGGTGTAGCATAGATATAGAATGGTAAGTATATGTGACACGATGATCCCAAGTTGTGTTATCAAATGGACTAAAAGAAGTAATTCTGATTTATCTTTAATAGTATCCAAGCTTGCCACTGTTGACGACGATTTATCAGATTAGCTTTTTGCTTATTAATCACCTAGTTGCACACACCGGTACTTTATGTGCTGGATAACGCACTACCTTTAACACTTTATGTGTATGTATTTCTGTGAACTAATACATATGTAAATCTACACTCGTAACCTGATTGAGTTTGGAAGAACGAACTGCTTCGCTGTTTACTTATAATCCCTATAATTAATTTCGCACGCCAAATTCTTGCGCTGAACGGCGTCATGGTGAGGGAAAATCTGAGAAAAACTGAGTCGGTGTTGATCTATGCGGCGACTTAATAGTAGATGTCAAGGTTCCTACGTCGTCTTACTTCTCTGTTATCATTGGCTACAATTTCGCGCCTTCAGACGCCGTTTCGTACCTCACCCCCTCCGATTAAATAACTGAAATAGTACAATGGAAGAATAGAAGTTTACATCAACGTATGTAACAATAGTTGTTGCAACTACAAAGCTATTGTAAAGCGTGGCTCTCTCGCTTGAATGTTACTCTTCCTGAAGCTCTTTTAACATGTCATCAACGTTTTAGTCTTGCGTTACAGCATCTTAACTTATGTTTACTATTTTACACCATAAAACATCTATAAATATGTTCAATGAGTATTACAAATTCTATTTCATATGGTTCTATTCCTTAATTCCACAGCTGAGACGATACTACTGCCTCAGATTCCTGAATTTCTCTGTCACAACTGATGCTATGTTGCACTAGGCACTGTAGTTGAATGTGCAGCAAATAGCGACAAATTCCAAGAAAGTGAGTTCATAACAAACAGTAGACTGCATTAAAATTCATATGTTTATAAGTAAAAAGGTACAAAGAGAGAATGACCTTCCTTAGCGGATGTTGGGAGTCTGAGATTACCGCGATACTACACGAAATTGGATTAGCTAAGTCCAAGTTGGCCATGACTGAACGGACATACAAACGGATAAACAAAACCACCAACTCATTCATTAGTAATTCTATTTATTCCGTAAAGCCTGTGGTATGAGCGAAGGAAGGAGAATATGAGGTAATTGTGTTGGCTGCTCCAGAAAGAAAAGGACAATATCAAGGTCATGAACATGTGATTCTTATTCCGGTTCCTGCCGAATGCCTTTGCGTACAGACTGTGGAGGTCATTCCACATTGATACTCGAAAAACCAGCCTTCCGCCTCTTCGACAGTGGCGCCCATCCGGGTTGCGTTTCTGGAATTAAACTAACTCGACCAAACAAACAAATTAAATATAATGTTGCTAGACAGAATGATACACATGTAAGTAATATGCTTGATTCATTTTCTAAGCTGTACTTGAAGAAAATTTAAACATGTTATAATGCCAGGTAGCAATTTTCTTGAACTTTTTCCCTGTCTCCTCTAATTGTTACTCAGTTACTTGTCCGCTGTATTTATTTTTGTCTAGTACGAAACCAATCTGTTTATATTTTTCTAACATACTATAAATTGTGGATTTGTTAGGAAAGGTAACTTCAGGAATTGTTTATATAAACCCAACCCACAGTCCATACATGACTCCGTTTGAACAAAATTTAACACAAACACATACTACTGCGTTGTATAGATCATAATAACTACACACAGTTGAGACACAATCAACAGATAGATTCACATAAGTTATTTACACTGCATACCCGAACTGCAAAAGGCGTTACTCTCCTAGGTACATGAGCTAGACTACCGCAGAGCGATGTCATCCGACTCGATACCTGTTACAAGTCAGACCCAGTGTCCGTCATTTAGGATAAACTACTATATCTCGTATATTAGCTGGATTAGCTGGCTTACCCGGCGTTGCACGGTTAACCTTTTAAATTCGAATGACGAATTAATTAATTGCATTTATCCTCTCCCGCTCTTTGTAAAATTACTGTACAATAATACAGAGGACTTTTATGATGAATCCTTCCCTTTACCCTTATAATTATTATTTCGTACAGCCCCAGTTATTCCTAATAACGGATGAAAAATCTGCTAATATTCACTCAAAAGGATGTAAAACAACGGCGGGACTTCTGACCTGCTTAACCTACCACCGAGGTGTTAAGTTCGGGATTGCTGCATAGCATATAAGTACTCTTTGGCGGTGGAGCAATCATCTATTGGAATAGTCGAGTAATGTTTTAGATAACTGCAGTAGGTGAAATTTTAAACCTTTGTACCCTCTCTTTGGCCCCACAGTTATTTAATAGCATAAAACCTACACAGTTTTCAGAATTAAAAAGCCCTTAATTTATGCAATGAAATAGAGGTGAGCTAGTGGATATAAAGATTCCCTACTACCAGGCTACAATTTTGTTTTGAAAAGAGACATAGTCTGTCACTTCAGTACATACTCTATACAATTAGAATAAGGGTTATTCAGAGGTTTGGACGCTTTTTTATTACACTCACATCGGTTAAACTCTGTGTCGACTGAGGTGTTTCAAGCTCTGTGAATCTGTCTTCTGTTTGCTTTAAGTCTTACATCGTGGCCATTTGTGTATATTGCTTGGAATAGCATGTAATCGGCCTTTGTTTTTACATGCATTTTATGTGGAGTACAGCAACGAATCGACTTTTGTTCTTACACACTTTCCCTGTGGAGTACAGAAACTAATCGACTTTTGTTCCTACATGCATTCTCTGTGGAGTACAGCAACCAATCGACTTTTGCTCCTGCATACATTATCTGCGGAGTATTGTAACTAATCGACTTTTGTTCCTATATAGGTACATTCTCTGTGGAGAACAGAAACTAATCGACTTTTGTTCTTACATGGATCCTCTGTAGAGTACAGCAAACTAATCGACTTTTGTTCCTACATGCATTCTCTGTGGAATACAGCAACTATTTTCTACTCCATGGTATTCTTAAGAAGGTTTGTAAATCCTATTTAGCCCTTTAGTAATTTATGAATTGAAATTAGAAGGTAGATTATAACCCATGTACGTCAGAAAGAATAAAATGCTAAAAGAATTATCAAAATCGGTTGAGTGGTTTTTAAGATTACACACACACTCACTCACTCTCATATACACACCTTCTCTCTTTATATTAGTATAGATGTGTGTGTGAATTCTGCAAGTACTTAGGAATATTAAGTACACTAATCCCAAATTATAAAATATTTGGGATCTATACTCCATTTTTCAGCCCTCAGAACTAGAATGTGGTAAAAATTTTATCACATTTTAATAAGGAATCGAAAGTTATGCTGTACTAACCATCTAATCAAGGATAAATTCTCATGCTCTTAAACCCTAAATGTTAAAAACTTTCATAAGTCAGGAAATTTTTAAATGTTTTATTTATGACTTTTACTCCTAAATCTATAATTTCGAGAAATCTGCTGGCATATTTGTTATAAGAGAACAAAGGCTCTCGTAATATAAATATTTATCTGAAGTAGAACAAAATGTCGTATTTATGATCTGCTTTATTTAAAATTAGACGTTGGGGAAGTATTCTGGAGAAGTGTAAAGCCATCATGCAGAAATATAATTTTCAATATGAAAGATATAAGAAGATATTAGAAAAGTATATCTTCTTCTTCACTATCAAGGAGTAGATTTGCAGCCTATTCCGTCTTCACCCCAGCCATCTTTTCCTTGGTCCTCCTATTTTTCGACTACCTTCTGTTTGTGTTTTGTTATCTGTTTCACTATTTTTTCATTTTCCGTTCTTGTAATATGCTGTATCCATTGTTGTTTATTTTTTGTATTCGTTCATTAATGCAAATTATTTTTAATTCTGTTCTTATTTCTTTGTTTCGTATTTGATCCAGTATTGTACAACATTTTACTTTTCTTAAAAAGTTCATCCCTGCAGTCTGTATATTTTGTTGATTCTTTTTACTTTCTCTACTACATATGGTAAGTAGGGGAAGTATTGCAACCCAAAAATTCGATACCGAGATTTCGCCGGAAATACGTGTTTTGAGGTGCCCTGAATCCAAATAAAGCATTTTTGGAAATATGTCCGTGTGTCTGTCTGTCAGCCTGTGAACAGCATAACTCAAAAACTCAAAAGAATATCGGATAAATACCAAACTTGGTACTTGAGTTTATTATCTTCCAAGGATGCGACACTAAGACTTTCAAGAAAATCCCCTCACCCAGACTACCATTTACATGGAACACTTAAAAAGTTTTGATTTTCTCAAAAATGACTAACGATTTTGATTAAAACATCTTATGTTTAAAATATTTTTATGGCAAATGAAATGTAATCTTGAATTTTCCGGGAATGTTCCCAAAAGTCCCCTTCATTCTAAATGACTTTTGCATAACTGGTAAACCGTAAGAGGTAGACAGAATTTTACTACACAAGAAATGTAGACCTCGTTAAAACATAATTTATGTCAAATTTATTTTTTTTTGGAGTGAACCATTTCGAGATATTCCTTGTTATTTGTTTGAATTTTTAAAAATACTTCTACTTTTTCTCAAATGGGAATTTGTTATTCGTTGTTTTGCTTTTATTTAATGTCCTGGACATGCAAAGAGAATGGAATGCTCCACATAGCAACAGCTCTTAAAAGATTTCACTATCGCTTAAAGCCTACCATATTTCCCTTGCACCTACAAGATAATTAGCAATAGGATTAACATCTCGATATCTCGATTAACATAAGTAGATGGAGAATAAGCGTTTGTAAAAATAGTTTGTACAAGTGTAGATATAGTCATGTAACACATCAGATTTTTTGTTATTGTCCACGTTTCACTTCCATAGGTTATAATTGGTATGGCCATTACCTTATAGAATATTAATTCTGTCTCTTGCCTTGTTTTTTTTTTGCCATAACTTTAGTTTTCTTACATGATATTTTGAAATTATATTTCTCACATTTTGGTTTAAGCGATATATTGCTTGTTGTAAGTCATTCTCAGTTTTAGAAAAGCATATAAATATATAATTGGGAAGCTACTGGATAAAATATTCAAAGATAAGCGCGGACTTTTTAGGGGAAAATAAATCGCTTCTTTTAATGAAAATTTGCTAAAATGTGGTGAATGATTACGAAAATCGTAATTAGGAACCAAGATCCAAGGGGCACATATTCGAATTCTCATATATTTATCCACTTATTTAAGCCACTGAAAAAAATGAAGGTTGTGCCTATGGATTTATTTTACACATGCAAACTTCATTTTGCTTTAATAATAAAGGTCCCCATTACCTCAACACTGTTCAAAGAAATACTGAAAATGAGTAGCTGCTTCACACAAATCCTTGAGATTGAACAATTGAAAGTATTATCTGAATTCAAAAGGTACCTGAGTCACCATTACAGTAAATTAAGTGCAATCAATTCACAATTTAAAAAAGGTAGATGCGTTGCGTTGACAAAAGTTGGTAAAACTAACTTCCATGGTTTGGGAGTAGCGTGCCTGTTCGAATCTTGGGGCTCAGATATCATTTCAATCATTTTAGTCATTCATTATCCGATATGAGCTACCCGGTTAAAGGACCTTAAAACTTCAAGCAAAAAAATTAATAATAATAATAATCATCATCGTCATCATTGTTGTTGTTGTTGTTGAGAGAAAGATATAAACGCAAAACTTATTTTAGAATATTTCTTTTCATAGTTCTTCTTTAACTAAATATGAAATACGCAAAATAATTATAGTTCTTACCAAAGTATTTCCTATCTGTCTGCCTGCCATACACTTTTACATGTTAATTTAAAGAATCTTTCGAAACGAATTGAAGAAATTATTAATGACATAGTTGCGCAAGTGAAGATGGAGTGTTTTGATCTCCACAGTCAACAGTCCTTTCCGATTGGCAGATTATGAGTAATGTCATGCTTGTAAGGGCCGTAATATTATGTAAAAATATATATCTGTATAATTATAAATAGTGCTTAATTTATGACGTATGACAAAGAGCGTAGGAGGACATAGCATTTCGACATAAGGAGATCTCTTGTACCTAGGCTTCTAATGCGGCGCCCCCGAGAGGGAGAGGTGAAGTGAGAGGAACCAGAAGGCACGGCAGAGCAGAGGATCAGGTCCCTACATTTTCCAGGTTTAAAGCTACCCGGTGGCAGCTGGTACAACCGTCTCCCCCTAAAGTGCACATCCCACTGGGAGGGCCCGGGACCCGGAGATCGCCCCCATTTCGGGAGACAAAGTGTTACAGAGAGCGCTCTTTTTCCCTGCTCTGCAGCTGAGACTCCCGCCGACACTTGCAACTCTGAAACAATCAAACAGATGAAAGGAGAAGTGAAATGAGAAAGGAAGTAAAATGGAGGGACAGGAAGTTCGGGGAATATAATTAACCTTCCCAACATTCGCCTAGCGACCCGGGAAACCCCGTAAAAACCCATGGGTCAGTAAGGCCGGCCCCGAAAATCAAACCCACGATCTCCCGAACGCGAGTCCACCCGCTACTGCCTGAGCCACCTCGCTCGGTTGCTCAGATTAACAATTTATCTACTTTAGATGTCTGAGACATCAACTTTTAATGTCTTTACGGTAAATTTTCTTGCAAACTCTGCCACGAAACTAAAGTTGAGATATGTAAAGAAATTGTGAAAAATACAAAAGCTATTGGATTTAAAATCTTTTCACGTGTTCATTTGCCAAAACAATCTTTTAAACACAAAACCAACGAAGCTATGTGTTTGATTAATCCTTTCCATATGAAACTGGTCATTATTCTTACATTTTTGCTTTCTCAATCACGTACATAATAGGTGGAGAAGATATTGCATTCCACCCAAAAATTCGATACCGAGATTTCACCGAAAATATATGTTTTGAGGCCCTGAATAAAAAAAATCATGTTTAGAAATAGGTCCGTGTGTGTGGCTTTGTATATCTGTGAGCAGTATAACTCAAAAACGAAAAGTGCGATAAAAACCAAACTTAGTATTTAAGTTCGGTACATTCAAAAAATTCTATACGTCTATTTTCAAGAAAATTCCCCACCCCAAACTACCTTTTCAAGGAAAATTTTTCGACTTTTTTTATATTTTCTAAAAAATCCAATGACCTTTTTTTATTAAAATGCCACGTATTATAGATATTTACATGAGAAATAAAATGTATATCCTGAATTTCCTGGGAATAGCTCTGAAGACCTTTTCATTGGAAAGGAATTTTGTATAATCTTGCATAAATGGTAAACGTTAAGCGATACACGAAAACGTACCACACAAATATTGTAGACCTCTTTAAAAATACACAATTTACTTCAAATACGTTATTTGTGGCATCCGTCATTACTGAGATATTAATTATTAACGGTTCCAATAGTTCATTACTTGTCTTCGCTTGAAGTCCTTCAGCATTCAGTTGTTTCTGTTGATTGCATGGAATCAGTATGGGATTTTAAGGCCAGCGTATAGTATCCAGTTCTTAAACATTAGACTATTGCTGTTTCTTTTGTATCTATAAGGAAATGTGTAATACAGGTATTTCTGAAAAATTTTATTTGGATTAATATGTAGTCGATGGAAAAATAAGCTTTAGTGAGAATGGTTTGTATACCCACTAATAAACGATAACGGGTCGAGAAAGTCATGTGAGTGCTTCACATCTGATTTTATCACTTTCATTAGTGCCGCTTCTTATTTTCATTATCGTAAAGAAATGCATTCCACAACAGATTCACAAAACTCACTTTCGAAACTTGTACCCTACATGAAAAATGCTTCTGACTTCTACAAAAATATTTGAGATTTCCTCACGTTTGTAAATATGTCAACAAATCTTAACATACATCAATTTTAACAAAAGATTTGATAAATTTGTAACACCTGTTCCCTAATAAAGGTTTACGAAACAAAAATGGGTGGTATTTGAGCAGCTTTTGCTATACTAGCCAAACACTAAAAGTTAAATTAAATATAATTCATATTTTTTCTTGCAAAACAAAATTGAATGGAAAACTATCTGTTATGCATGTAAACTTCAATATGTGTTCCGCCTCGATCTCTGCAATGGCGATGTACCATGTCGTCGTCGTCCTCTCTAACGCTCCCCATATATGGCCGCCGTGATCTTCGCGTTACATCATTCCACCAAGCGATGACAGGACACATTTATGAGGTGGAGGTACCCAGGGTGGAATCCGTTACCTCCGATGATAGGGTGATGAAGATGGCGGTGGAATGAGAGAATCTACACCTTTTACCGTGGACTCCAAATCACGTTGGTTATTGGGGATACTCCACGTGTGCAAGTCAGAGTTGAAGGCTGGATAGGGTCGATCTAAAATCCCCACCTCCTCAGAGCCGAGAAGAAACCCCGCAGAACTGCGCCCTGTTCTAGTATGCATTTTTCGGTGTATTGCCGACGTCATTTTTTGGAAGGTGTCACGAATAGTAGTTTTAAAATTGATGCTGCTTAACGAGACCCCACAATCTGTTATCTGATATAGTACCTACCTCAACAAAGCTCACTCTAAATATTTTGTTGAGTTTTATTTATGGATACTCTTTAACCGCTGTGTTCCTTAGCGTCCCATTCTATAATGGGCGTTAAAGACCGGTAATTTTGTTCAGAGGCCTCTTTATCAGCCTGAGGTTCTTTTACGTGCCGTAAATCTACGACACTGGACCACCGGCTTTACTTCCCGTCCGAAGGAAGCCATGATAAGGACTTTTAGCCCGAAAAAATCCACAACCCTCCGCCGGGTTTGAATCCATGACCTCAGAGGACGACTAACGCACTTTAAACTCCTGCGTGATATCAATCATAAATTTTCCAGTATGTGACCATTCGTAGATCCATACGGCAGCAATATATCCTTGCATCCATTCTAAAGCAACTTGTATCCGCCTTGTGAATTATTGTCGAATAAGCTAAACTCTTGGCACAATTATTGACTACGGCATATCATTTGGATTGTTATTTATATTGCATTGCTGTTATTTCCGAGTATTATGGGCTCTAATTATATGTAGAAATTTGTTCTGCAGGAAGAAAAGCAGGTGTAGTGGAAATTTTCGTCCTCATTGCATGTAAAAGTGTCATACAAATATACAAACCTGTTATAAAAGCCTGTAAAGTTTTATGAAACAACAAACGATCACCTTTCTCAGCTACTACAGTTTAAGTTAGGTATATGAAATGTGGCCTTGATAGAAAGTCACACTGGTAACGCCACACCACAGATATACTCAAGACAAGAATGCCCATTTGCACGGCATTGCGAGTTGCCGTTGCAGGATTTCGGCTTCAGTTTTGAGACCTTGTAGTTAAAATGGCAGCTAATTTCTTGAAAGTATCCTTCTTATCCCAAATTATTTCACTTTGAGGAACTTCAGCATAGATTTTGACATCATGCTAGTATTTGACATACTTTTATCGTATCAGCTTAAGCGATTACTTTAATTAAGGTGTCGCTTGAAGGTGAAACGTTAATTTAATTAACATGTTACAAAATCTGTATCTAATTTTCCATATTTCACTGGCTTAAGGAAACTTTGAGTGCGCATTTTTAAACTATTCGCGCAAAGTAAATTTTATTCCACTTTGTAGTATCAACTATTTCGGCCAAATTTATTTGCCAGAAATATGGCCGTTTATTGGACAGCAGAAGGCGGAAATAATATATGTAATCCAGTGAAGTTATGTAGGAGGAGACTAGATAGAGTAATTTTTAACACAGGAATAGAAAATGTGAGTTTCGCTAAATCAATATTTATGTACCGATGTACATTGCCATTCAGAAAACATAGAACTCGTAACTTCTCAATCCTATGAAAAAATCCAAGGAAGTATTACGTTTGCAAATTAATACTTGAAGCAGACCTTGAAAGTTACTCATTTTTATAAAGGAAGTTTATCTCGAGGTTTACTCAGTAATATATCATTTTTGGTTAACACTTACAAAATTATTAACTACCTGTAGAGAAGTTTAATAAGATACCATAAATTAATTTATCTCATAAAACTGTTCAATGCGCTGCTTTAAAGGGAAAATCATAAATTTTGATCTCTCGGTTGGATGCTTGCGTGATCCAGACCACTTGTATAGGATGACTTAGTTACGTAAAAAGTTGGTAAAAGAACCAAATTCCCTCATACGTGATTGAGTTAATCGTGTAATTTGTGATTGGAAGTGTAAATAAAAATCGCTTGGTTCGGCGCTTTTCTAGTCAAGTAGTGATGGAATTATTTATCTCGGGGTTAAGGCTAGTGCAAGATGCCGATTTATTACCGCTCAGTTTGGAGAGCACAAATTTACCAACTTGTAGGTTTGAAATAAATTCCCCATTGAGCCGCTCACGATTTAATTATTGTAGGTTAAACTACGTTTTACACGTCTATCAGAGATGATGTTAATGCTTTTAGACTCCATTTCCAGTCACGGAACCTCATTTTCTGCGCATTATTTATTTATGTTTTCTATTTTCAGTGTATATAGGATAGGGTCTCATAAATTGTACACGTTGGTACTTAGATTGTAGCGGTCATCTCGTATGATAGGTTATTTGTATAGTGGCGCTACCAAATAGAGAGAATATTGATCCAGGGGAACTGAAGTGAAAATGGTCATCGTAACTGCCTGTTAATGTGAGTTCATTGTTTTTATTTGCCTATCCATGAAGTAACTTTTGAATAACACAGCTAAGCTTTTATAAACTCATCAATGATGGGCAGCAACAATGTTTTGAAAAACTTTCTGCTTAGCAGAAAATGACTGTTTAACAAATAAAACCATTCTTACATAATTTGTATCGATAATAGCTACTTCTTGTAGCTTCGAATGGTACACTTTACAGTAATGACCTTGTAAAAATAATTTACCCAAGTTTCCCATCTGAAACATTATTATTATTATTATTATTATTATTATTATTATTATTATTATTACTTGTCAATACTCCAGGCACATGGCTTTAGAGTTTCCTATTATAGGTTCTCTTTAGATGCTACATAGACGTTGGGCATCGTAGAAATTTTATACCAATTCGTCTTTCATTAAAGCAGGTTAGGAAGATCACGATAAGATCCCTAATCAGATTGGTTGGAATAACAATCATCACCACCAATCATCATCAGCTACGTCGTCTTCCCTGGTGTAGTGGTTATCATATTAGCCTCTAGTTCCCGAGGTCGCGGGGTCAAACCCGGAGGAGATCGGTGGATTTTTTTCGGGTATAAACATCCTTAGCATGGCTTCCTTCGGAAGGAAACTAAAGCCGGTGGTCCCGTGTCGTAGATTTACGGCACGTAAAAGAATCTTAAACTTAATGAAGAGACCTCTGAGCAAAATTCCGTCTTTCACGCCCAATATTGAATGGGACGCTAAGGACCACAGAAAGTTATAGAGCGTCCATAAATAAAACCCAATTTAATCTTTAACCATCTGCTACAAGGTAGACCGGTACCGGGTCCGTTCCGACTCAGAATACGTCTTCCCATCGAAGTCTTGGACGACCAATGCTTATTTTTCCTTTTGGCCTATATTCATAAAGGCATCTAGCTGGTCTTAATGGTGTCATTCTTAATATGTGTTGGTACCATTTGTTTATTTTCATGGATCGTGTTATTTATATCAGTTGTGCGTACCTTATCGTTCCGTACTTGATTTCTAAGAAGCCATTCACAATGAAAATGAAGCATTAACATAAGATGTAAAGCTTAGAAATAAACTTAAGGTGATGTATTGTCATTCACATCACAAATGTAGCCAATTGCAAGAGAGGGCTAAACACCTGATCTAATATGGGGACGTGGAATGCATCAAAAGAGGTTATGTACTTGTATCAAATGAACAAGAGCTAGCTGCCCGGTTAAAGGATGTTAACTCATAAAAAACATCACCTACAATAACAATTTGTTTTGCTACGATATTAATAGATATCCCAGGTACTCCTGGCCTGTTATCTTACACAGTCAACACATGGTGAGGGAAAATCTAATGTGAGATGGCAGAATGATCATGTGATGAGAATCGCTTTGTTATTAGCTATTTTCTTATGTTTGAGTAGAAAAACTTGATAGTTTCTAAGTTTACGTTTAAATAAATGTTTATTTTTATGTTTACGTGATTCATTGTGAATGGTTCCATTACAATATATAGCATCTAGGTTTACGTTATTCTTACAGTTAATTTTCATTGCGAATAGGACCCAAAGGTATATCCAGCCGAATAGCTTAAGCATTTTATTTCAGCTGTTTCAGTAATTCACTTATTTTTGGTATTCATTGTCAAGTTTTCGGATCCATACATTAACATCGGTGAAGCCATGTAGTTATTCGTTTTCCTTATTAAATTTGTTTTTCAATCTTCTTTTTCCACATAATTGCTGAAACTTGTGTGTTTTATGTTCAGTACCTTCTTGGTATATAGAGATTTTATACACTAAATAGTTAAAACTTCGAACTTGCTTAATGGCTTTGCTATTTATTATTATATTTTATCTTCTGTTGTACTTACCTTGCAAGGCAATGCATTTAGTTTTGCCTTCGAACTCCTTCTCTCCTAGAATAACGATTTTAACCATAACTACCCCTATGTACGATTCTCAGGGTTACCATACCGGTAGTCTCGATGGGTACTTTCGATTGAAATTACTTTCCATACTAACGTTGTAAAGTATATTATAAACTATTATTTACCAAAGAGTGAAATGAAAGCCCATTGCAAATATTGTATTATTATATTATTATTATTTAAGCTAATATAATAAACAAAGCTCGTGAAAGTTTAGCCTGAAAACCTGCTAGCATGAAAGAAATACCATGTATGTATTCAAAAAGCAACAGTGATAAAAAATATACTACTGTAAATAGTTTCGGCTTTCACCTTGTTGGGAAGAAATAAATTCAACAAAACGTTTGCAACTGCGCTCTTAGTTCCATAGTTTTACTCCAACACTGTTTACTTCTCTGGACACTTGGTTACACAATTGTTTTAAAAATTGTATAATATTTTGCATTAATTACAGAGCAGGGTATGCGCTAAACAGCTTACTTAATTATTATAGAAGTAAGCGAAGTGCGTTTTTTTTTCTCCATCGCATTATATGGCCACATTTATAAAACTAGTGATACAATTAGTATAATATGATGTTAAATTGTAACTATCAAACCGCGGAGTTTTGAGTCTTCTCACGTCCTGGTACGCAAGCGTTTAAGGAAAGAAGTCTGAATGCTACTGCGAAATGGACTGAATACTGTATAGAGTCCACCTTCGTTAAAAAGTCTTAAAATGATACAAACTGTGCAATCATACTTACATTTGGAAGTGTTCTTTTTGGAGAGAAGGTCATCCAAATTGAAAAACCAAAGATTCTATTTGAATCTCGTAGCTGTAGTGCTTTTTGTGAAGTTTTATGATTTTATTTCTCGGTATAGTGTATATAGTATACATGAATTCAAATCTAAGCTTCATGTGGCAGGTTTTACTTTCTCTACTATTTACCTTTAGGCTTACTAAATGGAATTAATAAATGCACTCCTGCTGAAACTAAAGTTGAAGAATGAACTAAAGTTTTAAGAAGGGTAAGTAAAACAAGTAAAACAAAACAAAGGCCCTCCCTCCAGAAGTATTAAGAAGAGTGGTGGGTCCCTTTTAAGAAGGACAGTGTAAGTCAAGGGTGGCGAAAACGATTCCTTCCGCGAGTCACCAAATATGCAACACATACTGCATCACTCAGCAGCATGTGAAAAACAAAGGGACGGTTGCAGAGAGAGAACGGCGCCTACGAGCCAAAATCACTCGCGAGTCACGTTTTCGCCACCTCTGGTAAGTAAAACAAAACAAAGGCTTTCCCTCCAGCATATTGCGTTGCACTCGAAGATTCAATATCGAGATTTCTTCCGAAATACAGTTTTGAGACTTCCCGATTCAATACAAAAAACATAGTATTATTATAAACAAATAAACTGAGCGTCTTCTAAGGATGCGACACGAAGCTTTACAAGAAAATCCCTCACTCCAAACCGCCCTTTATGTGGAAAAAATTCCTCTTTTCTCTCTCTCTCTCTCTCTCTCTCTCTCTCTCTCTCTCTCTCTCTTAGAAATGGCTCTAGCGATCTGGATTATTGTACCATATGTTTATTTGTATACAAAATAAGACGTATATTGGAATTTCCTGCAAATAGCCTGTGAAGCCCTCTTCATTCTGAATGACTTTTGTGTAATTGATAAACTGTAAGAGGTAGACAAAATGTTACTACACAAAAAATGCAGATCTCGTTTAAGTACACAAGTTTATCTCAAATACAATGTTTTTGTGCAGATACCATTTCCGAGATCTTCTTTATTATTGGTTTGAATTTTCAAATGCTTATACTCTTTTCAAGTGGTAAGCTGTTATTCCTTTTTTCTCTGTGTTATGCAAAGAGCATGGAATTTCAAAGCCATTACATTGGCACCCGCTTTTTAAAAATCTGACTATCTCTGTAATCTCCTGTGTCCTCCATCAAAATCTGTAAAATGTATAATGAAAGTTTATCTCGGTTAACAAGAAGCAGATAGAGGAATAAGCCGCTGTACGAATAACGTTTAGAGATTGAATAGAAAAAGTCATGTGAATGCAACACGTCAGATTTTTAAGTTCAGTCTTTTGTACTGATACAATACAAACAACTTTTTTTTATCAGAAGCTCGCTTTAACTAAGCGTTTCTAGCATCAACTTTGCAATGCATAAAACAAGTGAAGACGTGGTATTTTGCAAATTAATCTTATGCTGAGGCAGTTCTTTATACCATTCTAGTCGGTTTCTTCGGAATCACCTGAGAAACCATGGCTGGTTAACTCTTGCGCTGATCTCTGGGAGTGAAATGTTTTTAGTAAACCGAGCGTATTGTGGCAAGTTGATTAAATTGTTTAGATTCGTAATTATAATTTTGTTTATTTGTTTCTGGTACTTCGAGCTTGCTAGATTGGCTGTAGATGGGGTTTTTCAGGATTTTCTTCCCCTAGACCAGCATCATCCTAATGGCAGATAACGAGGGTGACTTGCTAAGATTACACTATAAATTCCATCCCATTGTCAAAGGTTTAATTTTAAAATCTCAGCTACTAAAACTAAATCCATGACCAAAAAATGAATCCCCGTTGGAACTTGAGGGAAGGGGGATTGAGCAGATCATGGTTTTTATGTGTCTAGGAACTGAGATAACTAGTTCGGGATTACTTTAAAATAAAGCTGTACTTTAACGTTAAGTTAACCAATAAAGCACCCGGAATAGCAGATTGCAGGAATGATATCTGCAAGCGTAAATATTTAAATAATGAAATGAAAACTACAATTAATTACATATGGAGAGATAACTTACCGGCGGATTGAAGGAGGTCACCTGAAAGGCCAAAGAGACTTTGGAAAGACTTTTTTTCTGGATTGAACAGGCTGTAAGCCTAATATATAACCATGCAGAGGAGAAGAAGAATACATAATTTTGATCCCCCTCTTCTCCAAATACCTGATCAGTATGTTCGATCCTTGAGGAGTAATTAATACTTGAAGAATGCAATCATCTCCTTTAAGGAAACCGTATCAAATCAACGCTAATCCTGTTGGGGATTGTTCATTTCGCACCTCTATCATTTCATTGTGTTCTAATCTTCTTTAACACGTGTTCATCCTCAACGACATACATGCAAAATGACCTGATATATTATTCATGAGCATGTGCCATAATGGAACATATGCATCCTAACACAAACGAGAAGGTTATTGTGTTTTCGCGCTTCTCCTGCCGGGCATGCGCGGTACTGTGTTCAGTAGATTGCTATATTTCATACCGGTAACACGCTGAGTTACTAGCCATTAACATTATGAGAAGAACCAGATAACACAGAATATTAACAGCTACATGTATGTAACCCAACATGAATGAGATAATTAAAGTACGGCGATTGTTGCTGTAATAAATACATGCCCGAACTTATGTTTCAAACGATTAACAATTTGAAACCTAGATTACAGCAATGAATAATAATTAACACACAAGGAAGCTTTGATTACTTCATTATGAATTTTTGATGACCTTAACGTCTGCTAATATCCAACTAAGGAACAATTAAACACTTAATGAATTAGGAATATAATAATAGGTTTTCTATCTGCACCTTAATTTTTAAGAGCTGGTTGCTATGTGGAGCATTCCATTCTCTTTGCTTGTCCAGGACATAAAAATATAACGAATTCCCGTTTGAGAAAAAGTGTAAGTATTAGAAAATTCAAACAAATAACGAGGAATATTTCGGAAATGGTTCACTCGAATAAAATGTATATAACATAAATTATGCGTTTTAACGAGATATACAATTTTTGTGTAGTAAAATTTTGTCTGCCTCTTACGGTTTACCAGTTATGCAAAATTCATTCGGAATGAAGAGGACTTTTGCGGACATTCCCAGAAAATTCAAGATATACATTTCATTTGTCATGAAAGTATAAAAACATGATATTTTATCAATATATGATATATGAAATCAAAATCGTTAGAGCCATTTGAGAAAATAAAAAATTTCCAAAAATGTTCCATGTAAAGAGTAGTCTGGAGTGGGGGATTTTCTTGAAAATATTCGTGTTGGATCTTTGAAAGATACTGAACCTAAATACCAAGTTTAGTATTTATCCGACTTTTCGTTTATGAGTTATGCTGTTCACAGACACATTGGCGGACCGTTTTCTAAAAATGCTCTTTTTGGATTCAGGGGCCTCAAAGCACATATTTCCGCTGAAATCTCGGTATCGAATTTTTGGGTGGAATTCAATACCTCCACTACTTACCCTAATAGAGAAAGTAAAAATGCTGCGTACGTTTGCGTATGTGGTTAAATATGATCTTGTATTTATGTTCATTTTTCAAGGATGAGACATGAGGTTTTCAAGAAAATATCTCCACCCCAAACTACCCTTTGCAAGAAAAGTGTTCATTATTTTTCACTTTCTCAAAAATGCCCAATGATTTACTGAAACACCAAATCTTAAGATATTTTCACGACTAAATATACGTATACTTTGAATTTTCTGGAAATAATTGTTAGCCCATAACAAAACGTTAATCCACGAAAGACGTAGACCTTAATTGAAATATACCACTTATGCGTGAAAAACAATTGTAGCACAAAGCATTTTTGAAGTATTCATTGATAGATCTTTAAGCTTCCCCAGATTGAACTGCCATGCGGCATCTGTAAAGCATCTTAGGCGATTCTCCTCAGGGATAGGTACACTTTAAGTACCCTCTCGGGCTGACCCTAGCCTACCAACGCTTCGTCGTCTTTTTTCCCCGCATTGGTTCATTAGTAAAACACTTGACTTGCTATGTACAAACAGTTGTGTTTTGTTTTCTGTACGGTGCAGCCAACAAAGTCCATATTGCTTAATTTCATATAATTTCTAGTCAAAACGTATCATGATCAATGTAGCATAAATAGAATAATCATTCTTTATGTAACTATTGCAATATAAAAACGATTGTGTGAAGTGATAAGGGGTAGATAAAATTATGTAATTGGACAGATTAGATTTTTTTTCCATTTGTTAAATGCAAGTGTCGAAGGAATCAATTTTTGCGTGTTTGAGGGAATTATTAAAAATAAAAAGCGAGGTACAAAAGTTATGTACTTTTGATATACTTGTTCAGAGACTAGAAGAGGTAAAAGTATACAAAAACAGGAGCTTTCTAATAAAGAAGTCAAAGCAATAACATAAATCCATATTGGTATCTGGAGAGAGTTGTTACTACCAATATGCAAAATACATGTTAGCATTTAGGGTTTCTTCTGGCCCTCGAACGTGGTCGCTCAAGGCTCTGGTTGCGTTGACTTCTCTATCATAATTCTCTGTGCATACTAAACAGGTTGGAGGAGTTCTGCAGGGCACACATCCGGATGGACTTCCATTCACTTGATCCCCAAACCCATATACCACATTCTGAAGACGATGCCTCAATCCCTATATTTGAAAATCAACTTGAGAACTTATTCAAAGAGTGTTGAATTAAATTGAGCTTTATTTATGGACGCTCTTTAACTTCTGAGTCCTTAGCGTCCCATTCTATATTGGGCGTGAAAGACCAGAAATTTTGCTCAGAGGCGTCTTTATCAGGCTTGAGGTACTTTTACGTGCCGTATATCTACGACACGGGACTACCGACTTTACTTCCCTTCCGAAGGAAGCCATGCTAAGAATTACGCCCGAAAAAATCCATCGTCCTCCGCCGGGTTTGAACCCGCGACCTCGGGAACTAGAAGCTAGCATGATAATCACTACACCACGGAGGATGATAATTCAAAGAGTGTGTAGAATTATTGGCTCTAAGTAAAGCAGAAAATATATTCGTGCTATGATTAAACACATTAATTCACAGAATGAGCTTCGTAACTAGATGGTGATTGATTATTTTAATCGAATACTACCTACTGATGAAAGTCATTTTTACTGGAGCAATTAAAGTAGGTATCGTGTTTTTTTTCCTTTCGATTTTTTCAAGTTTTTGTCTTCCTCAAACGATATGACTTAATTTTCTGTTTTTTATGACGTTACAATAGCTATCGACACTCTGGTTGTTTCTGTGTTTTTTCCCCTCTTAAATTGTCGTTTTTTACCAGCACAAACCAATCTTACTACGTGCTGTGTAAACGGGCAGCTCTTTATTTTCATTATGAGCTCACCTAGTTTGCTACTGAAAGCGAGCTAGTCAATCACATGGCGGGAGTGGAAGCCTAGAAACTAGAAGCTTTTAGAAGAAGATTTCATCCTGTTGTGCGGCCTTTCATTAGTCTACTTCGGTCGCACTTTCTCCGAAGTCGTGTACTTAGGCTGCATGCAATGGGAGTTACTAAAAAATTTGCTTTCCATATAGCTGTTAACTATATAGCATAAATTGCATCTGCTCTTTTAATCCAGATATGGTTTTAATCTTAAGTAACCTACTGTATTTAAAGCCTGCTATTTACTTTGAAAATTTATTGGTAATAATTTGGTCTCATTGTGGATTTTATTATTACATTTAAATGCAAACCCAGTGTTTTAACTAAGCAAAAGTAAAGTCACCGATTTAGACTGTACCCTTCTGTATGTGGTTAAACGAGGAACAGATCTAAGTGTAAATAGCTAATATTAATGTTTAACCCCAAAAACACTTTTATTTTGTTAAACTTTATCTATTGGTTAACGTTTCATTACAAGTTTAATTTGCATTAACTCTAATTATAAAGAGTGGTTTCTGTTTCCTCTTAAAAGATTCAAGACTTGACTCTCTACTAAAACAATTTTGATAACTGTTGAAATAATACGAGAAAGAGAAAGTAGTATGTCATTCCTTCGTTTTTGACAAACACTTATGCTGGATTGCTAATTTGGGGCTTTTTAAGTAGGAGCTTCTAGATAGGTATTAAAAGGATGTTAGGGATTAGATTATATTTTCTGAATAAATCGACAAAATCTGTATTTTCCCCCGCGTGTCTTTATTACTTGTACATTTCATCCTAAAAGACAGAGTGCCACTCGGAAGCAGAGTATCGCAAGCAGCTGCAGCATCAGAGAGCCGGACCTCCGGCGCGATCATAGGATTTGCTTTTTATTTCTGTGTGATACAAACGTGAGGCATACATAATGCCCTATTACTCTTCCCTGAGCTGGGGTCTTATAGAAAAGTAATACAACATAAAGTGCTGCCTCTTCTGAAAAGTAGATAAAGGAGGGAGAGGGGAGGCAGGCATTTACCAGAGGCAGACTGTCCATTCTTCTTCAGTTGCAGAAGAGCCCAAGTCATGTAGTAACAATAAGCGTTTCGTTATCTGGAAATCTGTAAGGAGCTTTTAATATCTTACTGTGGCTTTGAAGGTTTTGATACCCGAGCGACCTCAGAAATTTACACCTGCTACATTTCAGTTCATCTCTTACTATTAAGCCCATTTTGAAAGGCGCTTTGTTGTAGCTAAACAAATACTTTAAAACTTTTTCTTATCAATAAAAGCTGCGTGAACCTATGTGTTTAAAACATTAAATTCACCCAACTTCATGGAACTTTCACAATATGAACGGCACAGGGTGTCAGGGCACACATTTTAAAAATAGGAACCGGGGATTGCAGAACCTTAGATACGGCACTGCGTGTTAAATTTTATATACGTAGTCTAATAGAATGAAAACCAACTGGTCACAGTTTGACACCACGTTTTACTATCATTAAAAGCTTGTTTCAAATGCTTTACAATAATGCTTGCGAACAAAACATTTGGCACATAGGCTTACGTTCACCTTGTGATTTGCTCCTGTGGAGTGCATTGAAGGAAGCAGTTTACGATACGCCAGTTGGAAATGAACACTAATAAAACGTATAATAGCTGCAGCAGAAATCATTCAAACTAATCCTGGTATTTGAGCGAGATGGCTTGCCCGTAAAGTATAAGGCTCATATTCGGGAGGTCTCGGGTTCGATTCCCGCCGGGCCCGTTACTCTGACGTTGGGTTTTTTCGTGGTTTTCCCAGGTCGGTAGATCAATGCTGGAGTGGAATTTATTCTACAACGATTTTCCTTTCATCTGTTTCATTTCATATGTTTCAGGGTTGCAGGATCAGGCAGCGGACGATGGAGTTAGAACTGTGTAAAGATTTTCTTCTTGGTCCTTGGATGGCCAGTGATGGGCTTTCCTGTGGGGGGCTGTTTCCGGGACGCTTGTCTTGATGATGGTGTAGGCAGGCGCGCGCCAGCGTCAGGACTGATGTCATTCTAGAGTTGTTAAGGACCCGTACTTGCTAGCGCGCATCGACGTCTGAATCTGGTCGCCCTTCGGGTTCCTCCCTCCCTCCCTCTCAGGAGTCACAAAGGGCCTACAATGGTCTATGTGCGGCGCTGAGCTCCAGTAGCTGGGGGTCGTCTCCGTCTGACTAATCCTAATCCTGGGATTTTCCAAAGAAGGCGCCAATCTTTGCTGCACCGTTTTGTTACTTAACAATGACTCCGATGTTGAATTTGAACATTTGTTAAAACATGGTGTGCGTTAATCTTACACGCACTTAATAATAGCAATGTCTAACTTCACAAATAAAAGGACATTTTCAAATTTACCTATTTAACTTTTATAACTCCTGGTTCCTATCCTTAAAATACTTCATTTTGATCAAGCTTTTCATCCTGAATTTCATGTCCGTAACTTTTCCTCATCCTGCATATCTACAGGTAGGGTAAAATGCGTAACTCCTGAATAGTAATACTGTAGAGGAACAGATAGTTTGACATTTAAAAACTTGCACAGTCGCATGCTGAATCAACACATTAAACTTAATATTTTGCCTATAATTCTTAGTCAGAGGTTACAACGCAAATTGACAGCGTTGCAGTGCGAGACTTGGTTGGGAGTTATCAACCTGACGCCGGGGAGAAACAGGTTGTAGCACATTGTACTGCAGATGCACAAATATTATAAGCATATCATTATTTCATTTCCATTTTAACCGCTTCATTTCCATTTTAACCATCTTTTTCCCTAAAAGCTATTTTTCAAACTTGACGCATCATAATTATTTTTGCTTTTAAACGTGTCCCTACCCATATCGTAGGGTAACTCGGGTAACTCAGATGGCGAAAGTATTAACATAATCTGCAAGTCGGAGGCTAGCTTTTCCAGTTCTCACTTGCCACCGAATCTTTGATAAAGGACGAGGTGGATCCAGGTAAAATAAACGGCGATTAGTTTTACGTATATTGACAAAGTTTCGGTAGCAGTGTGGGGGATCCTTGTTACGTGTTTAACTCAAAACAAACATCAATGAAATGTTTCAGTTTTGTTATTTACTTAGCCATGTGATTATCCATATACTGAACCAAACTAATGAAATATGTATGCGGCAGTAAAGCTAGTTAACCTTACAGAGTTGTTTTATAGCCGTATTCTGTTTTACCGCAAATTGGTCAGTAAATTAATGTCCTTTTATTGCACACGAGGAGAGAAAATATTAAACAAAATCCTTTACTCTCAAGAACCAGTTTCCCTCAAACACTATAAGATGAAGTTTATAAGCATAATGTTTAGATGAAAAACTTGTCCAAGGATGTGTATGACAAGTTTGTTCCATAAAACTTAACATTTACTATAAAATACTGTTATTCAGGCTATATTTGTTAGAATGATACATATGGACAGCATGCTTTCACTCACACAGCTAAAGTGGAAAATGTTCTCTCCTTTTCATTTTTTAAATTTTACTTTTTCCTCCATAACTGTATCTGAAGTTAACCAAAAATTGTGAGAGCATATTAGCCCGCATAATTCTTTCGCTACTGAATGGGTGTAACATCACAAGTACATCATATGAACCGTACTCTCATATGAAAATTAAATTAAATTGAGTTTTATTTATGGACGCTCTTTAACTACTATGGTCCTTAGCGTCGCATTCTATATTGGGCGTGAAAGACCGGTAATTTTGCTCAGAGGCCTCTTTATCCGGCTTGAGGTTCTTTTACATGCCGTAAATCTACGACACGGGACCACCAGCTTTACTTCCCTCCGAAGGAAGTCATGCTAAGGATTTTTACGCCCGAAAAAATCCATCGCCCTCCGCCGCGTTTGAACCCGCGACCTTGGGAACTTCTAGCGCGGTACTGAGACATACTGTAAACCGGATTAGGAGACTACAGTCCGAAAAGTTCTACCTGCTTTGATGGAAAGTATATTTTTTATGCATGGTGTATTTTATACTATAGGTCAACTAGTTGCCTTATCCGCATTATAAGGCATATATATTGGTTCCATTAAGTCCCGCATATATCTTTAGAGCTTAAGTTCAGTAAACATTAATCCAGACATTAGCTACAATCATACTAAGGGGCCATTTGCCAAAATTTAGAAATGACTTTTCTCTCCCAAATTCATTATTAATTCAATTTCCATATTTTTATTAAGTTGTTGAAGTAAAACAGACTTTTCCATAATTGTTGCAAAAAAGTGTGATATGATACATTCACATTAATTTTACTACCCTCTATCCTTATTAGTGGGTATAAAAACTATTCTTATTTAAGCTTGTTTTTATATTACTAAATTTTAATCCAAATAAACCTTTGCAGAACTAGCTATATTATACATTTCGTTATAAATTCAAACATAACAGCGATAGTCAAATGTTTAAGAACTGAACGCTATACGTAGCCTTAAAATGTCATACTGTTTCCATGTACTCGTGAGAAATAACTGAATGTTGACAGGACGTAAAGAAAATGTCCAAGTCATGAACAATTCAAACCATTAATAACGGATATCATAGAAATGGTTTATGCTACAAAAAACTTATTTGAAATAAATTGTGTGTTTTAAAGAGAATTACATTTTTTGTGTAGTATTTTTCCTCTATTGCTTGAAGTATACCAGTTACACAAGATTATACAAAATTCCTTCCAGATGAAGAGAGCTTCACAGACCATTCCAAGAAAATTCAAGGTATACATTTTATTTGTCATGAAATTTATCCTTAGCATATGGTATTATAATCAAAATCGTTAAGAGGCATTTTTTAGAAAATCAAAATTTTCGACAAATGTTCCAGGTAAAGGTTAGCTTGGGGTGAGGGGATTTCCTTTAAAATCTTCGTGTCGCAGTCTTTGAATATACTTGACTTAAATGACAAGTTTGGTATTTACCCGATTTTCGTTTTTGAGTTATGCTCTTCTCTCTCTCTCTCTCTCTCTCTCTCTCCCTCTCTCACACACACACACATGGACATGTTTCCAAAGAACATTTATTTCCGGTGAAATTTCGGTATCAATTTTTTGGGTGGAAAGCAATATCTGTCTCCATCTACTATGTTGATACGTGGTAGAGAAAAGTAGAAAATTAAATACTTTTATGCTTACTGTTACATCTAACCATGCAATTTTATCTCCCCCTTTAGTATACTATTTTAGTAGTTCAAGAAATGTGTCTGGTATATTACATTGTTTAACCGAGCAAAGTAGCACCACGGTAACGTGTGTGACTCGCATTCGGGAGGTGCCGGGTTCGATCCATTGGTGGTCTTCCCGCGGTGTTCAAACGAATGCTGGGGTGTTTTCTTCTCTGCCACGATTTCCTTTCCAATATTTTCCTTTCATCCCGTTTCCTTCTCATCTTTCAGGTGTAAATTAAAATTAAATTTAGTGTGGAAGATCTTTATTTGCTAAGGTTAAAAGCATACCATTAGCATCAGCCATTTAATTTAAAACGCTTATTAAAATGCAAGATATTAAGTATTCGAAAATGGTGTTAAAGTGTTGCTTTAGGACGCCATAAATCACAAAGCCTTCGTATAGTGTAGATCATAAGAAATTAAAATGGTACTACTTCTATAGTTTGTCGCTTTGACAAGTTTATGTAATTTTGAATTTGGTACAGCAATTCTAAGAATTAGAATATGTTGGTGTAACAAGAAAGAAACTCTACTAGGTAAGCTTAAGAGTAAAAACAGAATGCAGCATGTCTCCAATATTTTAAAACATTTACATAAATGAAATTATAAAATGGAGAATAGCATTAGAATATTATGATATAATTTAAATCTAAAAGTTTTATTTTGGCACTTTCTTTGTTGATGACCAAGTAATAATAGTAAGCTCCTAAAATAACTTAAAGCAAAGTACAAAATGAATAATACATCTATGTGGATATCAATCAACAAAAGTAGTCCTGATGTTTTATGCAAGAGAGCTCGCAACACCAAATATCTTCTTTCTCTGTTTACCCTCTCCGCTATTACGGCTTACACCCTCCATTCAATGGATGGCTGTGGTCAGGATATGGATCTGAGAGAGCAGCTAGGGTGGTGAGCCCGAAGCCTGCTATGAGAGCGAGGGAGATGAAAGCGAAATGATGGTGAGATGAAGGAAAGGAAAGGATATGATGGCGCGATTGGTGGAAAGAATGGCGGGGAAAAACGGAGAACCCGAGAAACCCGCCCAGACGCCGCTTTGCCCACCAAAATTCACATGCGATTCTCTGGAATTGAACCTGGGTCACCTTGGTGAGAGACGAGCGGTCTAATCTCTCAGCCACGGCGCCGCCGCAACACAAATATACTAATAGATGGTTTTGCAGCACAGATAGGTAAATTCAAACATTTATGATGCAGTGTCATTGGGGAAAAACATCAGATCCAAACCGAGATGAAAAAATTTGGAGAGCAAGGGCACAAATTATTGTTCTTTCAGTATTTCCTAATAGAGTTATTAAAAGGTGTTCATCAATTATATTTGCTGCTAGTCGAATTACTACGATTTCTTGTCGAATAATAATTAACATTACAAAATAAAATAAAATAAAATAAAAGATATCCAAAATTGCAATTTTAGAGTGTCGGTGTCCAAAGCGCTCTGGGGAGTTGAAACCAGATATTCATGGCAAATTATAAACGAAGACTATAAACAAATTAAAATAGGATTTTTAACAGTAATACAAGGATACAGAAGAGTAGAATTAAGAGCTGTTAAAATATATAACATTTACTTTAAATGAAAAAATAAAGCTATATCATTTAATGTATGATGAATTGAGAGTAATAGTTTAACAAAAATATCCTTGAGATATTAACAGACAAGAAACATAGGCAGCCTTAAGCGATATTGGACAGGATAAAATATGTAAACTGCTACAGGCTACAAGATGCCCAAAGCATGAAAGGTGATGATTAATGAAGTTGTTTCAACATAGCTTAACCCTGGAGATGATAATAGTCCAGCTCTGCACCTGCAGAGGATATGGGCAGTTTTTCCACGCTACCGCATATAGCACTGCGTCTTGTAATTAATATGATTCCTCCTACTGGAAGGCCCCGTGTTACTGGATGAAGGTCAACGGTCCCAGTTCTTCGTGAGGCCCAAGGCAAGCAGCGGGCGGACGAAGGTACAGCTCCTGGTATGTGACGGGTGTGGTCACCTAGACAGTGGTACAGTGGCGGCTACAGTAAGCGAAATATACACCTCCGGATGTGCTTGGTCGACGAGGTCGAGGTCGCGGACCACCGCTCTTCGAGACATTGAGTTTTAAACGCTATTAAAAATTAATTTTCAATTTTATCCAGGTATTTATTGTTAATTCATAAGAGGAATTAAAGCTACCTGTGTCAAATTAAAGTTTAATAAATTCATTATCCATTTTCTCTGCTATTATCAAGATACCACAATGAGATTTCTTCTGTGCATACACGAGCACTGTATAAGAGCATTGGCCTTGTTGCATTAGTGCACTTGGTTTAACAATTGA
Source organism: Deroplatys truncata (assembly GCA_030765065.1). Classification (NCBI taxonomy): domain Eukaryota; kingdom Metazoa; phylum Arthropoda; class Insecta; order Mantodea; family Mantidae; genus Deroplatys; species Deroplatys truncata. Next base: position 133,494,343 of record CM060978.1, read on the forward strand.
GTTTTGTTGTCTTTTTAAAAAATCAAGTTCTTAAAAAAATTATGCTTATTAAAAGGTTTACATTATTTAATATGGGACTTGTCTCAACCACTACAATTTCAAACTGTAATCAATATCCTTAGAAAATTACAAAGTTCTAACACATTTTGTGACACTCAGTGTCATCTCCTCTCTCCCCCCTCCAACTTCACGTGTTGAACGTGGTCAAACTTTGTTTGCGGCGACACAGTGCTAAGTGCTAATAAAATACGTTGAGCGATAGGCAAACCGAAGAATATAATCAGGGGCATTGGTTAAACCGTTGTCCGTCCAGTGGCAAATCTTTTCTAGCACTTAAGGCTCCTGAGGAAATATGTTATTATTTGCGATAAAATTAAAATAAAATGTTAAGAAAACCTAAGACATGCAGAGTGGAGTAAACAAACAAATAATAATAATAATAATAATAATAATACATTAAAACGTTTTTGATCGAGCAAAAACAATAAATGTTATAACAAATTATTCCGGAATGTATAAATACTAATCTTACATTTCAAATCATCTTTGCCATTTTAACTCTCCGCAAGTTTCATATCTTCTCTAAGAAAAATCAAGGCAAAACACTTCTGCTGAAAGGAATTTGTACCAAGTTACACTGATGACGGTTTATGCTGATGAGACTCCCAATGAAGATGCCGACACGCGCGGATGACCTTCAAATGATGGATATACCCACATTAGTTGATGATTTTCTTAAAGGTTATATATCGAGTTACACTGATGACCCTCCTAGAGGTTGGATGAGATTACACCTCTGTCATAGACATTTTGTAGGTAGATAATGTCCTGGTGGGAGAGATGAATAGTAGCAGCCGTACGGAGCTTTGTAACCAGGAGTCAATCGCCGCGATGTAGGTGACAGGTCCCTAACATTTTAGAAGTGCTCAAGGACCTCTCCCTTTGCTCACACTTTGCTACCGATTGGATAGGAGAGGTTACATCACCTCCCCTAAGAGTTATTACGGTCCCAGGAGAGGTCAACTTAGGAAAGCTCTTTATAACTGTTACAGATATTCGTACACGAATCACGGCAGGTTATTAAAATATGCCCTTGAAATAGCAGTCCTACTATAGAACAGATGCAATTATAGGAAAAGAAGAAAACTGGAAATTTTGGGCATTTTGGAAATTTTCAAATGACATTTGCTATAAAGGATAGGGGAGAACCCCTAAAAGCCTTCGACCAGAGTGGCCGGCATCGGTCAGAACCTCCCGAATGAGAACCATAAGTGTTACTACCATAACCATCCACACGACATTTCTTAACAATGGATTTAGACTTTTCCTCAGATTTTACTCATTTTCTATACTTAAATATATCTGTCAATTCGTTTATTTTAGATAAATTTTTATTTATTTTTGTCTTTTGTCCTATTGCAGGTATTTTTAAGTCTTTCAGTTAACCCTTTTTTCATATATTTCATTTGTGAGGTATTGCAAACTTAAGCAATAATTTACATGTTTTGCGATTTTTCCATCTTACTCCCATGGCACTAAAATGCATTTACTTTTAACATGTTTAAGCTATACTTTATAAATTGTGATATTCGATTGTAAACGCCGAAATGAGGATATTTTTAGTAAACAATCTAAACATTTATTATTTGTTTTTGATGGTGTTTAACACCCGTTCATACTATAGATGGCACCACAGGTGGTTGACACTGATGATACATGCAATGAAGTTATATTTGTGAAAGGAATTTTGGGAAGGAGCTCCAAGCCCAAGTTTAGGCTACCTCTCCGGCGTATACCGGTTATGAGTACTGAGGTAAACCTGAAGAAAAACCCTCAGTATTCACAATCAGGGAGAACATGCAAGCGGGACTAGAACTGCGGCCCTCCCGAAAGCAAGCCTCTCCTACCACGGAGTTATCTGGCGGAATATTTGCTTCTAAAATTGCTTACTTTGAATATCAGAGATCTTCTTGAGTTGTTTCAGGTGCATATGTTCTTTGAAACAGTTGATTTGCAACGATTTTTACATGCGCTCACGCAAAGCTATTTCACACAACCTATTTTTAAGGGTCTACAGAACTTTATCACCCAAGAATTCAAACATTCACTTGCATTTTTTCGTTTTTGCAAACTTTTGTTTTAACGGTGAAATGCAGCTTTGCTAATAAGCGTGTGTGTAAATGAAGCCAAGGCCTCAAATAAAGCTATATCCCAGATATTTAATTCTTTATTTTTCGGAGTTGTGTAATCTGTTCTAGACCAATACAGGGAGGGTACAGATCCACTAGCAATAAAAGTTCAAGCTAAGGAATACATCATATTTATTGCTATTTTAAGTTTATTTCTTTAATCGAGACCCAATTGCTAAAGGTAATGTTAAATAAAACACTAGTTACAAGGAGTTCACTTTTGTGAAATAAAAGTAGTTTTAGTGTTTTTTCCTTTTAAATGACTTGAAGCTTCGAGCTCCTGTTTTCTCCAGCATTTACTTTCCTTATCACTATTTTATCTACCTATAAATGGTTTAAAACACTATTTTAATTGTTTCATTTGTATTTCCCTCTTTAATTCTTTTGGTCATATCGGGGACTTTCACTTGAGAAACAACAGATGGTGTTACTGCTCACTAAACTAGGCTTTTCTTAACGTTGGGTTTGTCAGTTTGTTACTACTAAGCACACTCACGTACACACCTACATCCACACCACCAGACTCTGTGGGAGATAAGGAATGATTTTGGTTAAAGAAATTCCCCCCCAGCTAGGAATTGAACCCAAGACATATGGGTTATATTTTAAAATACTGGGACACTGTAAGCAATATTGCGTTAAACTTATAACACCTTTCTATTCTAGGAGAAAAATAGCTTTTCAAAGATGATTTGGGCAATGACATTTTTTTCAATGCTCTAAGTACATATTACACGTATTTAGATTAATCAAGTGCATTTAAATATAATGCCATATTTTGTCATGAAAATTTTTTAGTACATTTGAAAATTTTATGGCAGACATAAAAATTATATGGATGTTTACTTTATGGAATATATGTGTTGGTCATGGATTGAGATATGAGAATCATAGCAGGAGCATTATACTAAAGTAATACATTTAAAAATTCTCCTTTGAATTATATGTGCTTCATAAAATACTATGAGCTTATTTAAACTTATACACTAGCTTTATTGCACTTGCATGTTAACATTTTTTAAATTACCTAAGTTAAAATTTTGCTTTTAAATTATACGCGCTTCCTGTTCAAATGGGATTTAAAGCAGATACATATTAACATTTTTTTTCTGATGCGGCTAATTCTTTAATACACTTAATAATGTACTTTGCTTAGGATCTCTATTTGGATAATGTAATATTGTGGGGGAAAACTAAATCTGTTATGTGCATATTTTTGGGAGTTAGTAATATAAATGTTTATTTCAGATAGGTAATTATCATCAGCAAATATAGTCAACATTACTGACAATACACAAATGTTCAGAAAAGTATTTATAAGAATCAAAACAGAGCAAGTTCAGAAATAAGACTTATCAGCCTTCAACTTGACACCACAGAACTACTATCTGACCAGGTTTGAACAATTTAACCTATTACAGCCTTAAGTTGAAAGGTTTCTGTCTGCATGCAGCACAATTTTATAAGGCAACCTTCCAAAATGAGTGTTTCTCTCCAACGAAACTCTCAAAATTGCTCAATTTGTGAAATCTTTTTTCCATTTTTGTTGATATTCAAGCATTCAAATGATGGTAAGATATGCAGAAATAATGGCTATGTTTTAGAAATAGAAATTTCTAGTCTCAAATGTAGGTACCCTTCAAATAAACTAAAAGTTTCTATTTATTCTTAATTGTGCAGGAATATTTTTATTTTAAATTATGATTGAAGCATTTTATAATAATTAAAGAGTTTGTATCATTATATTGTTGAAAAGTGGGCATACATTTTTAATTTTCGATCGTAATGATACAAAAATATTAATTATTCTTATTTTGTGGCCTATTTTCCTGTTTGTGTATGATATTAGTTATTTTAGTTACCGAAATATTACCAAAAGTTGATCTAAATATTACTCCATTTATCACACTGCAGCATTTCCAACAAAAGAAAATTTCCGGTGTACCGATAATTTTGGCTTATACCAGGTGGCCAATTCGCGCCATATTTCATATGTGTAGATATTCCTTCATGCGTTGAAAGACTTGCAGAACTCAATCAGGCAATTCCAGTAAACACAGGTCAGTGAAGAAATGGCGAATTAGTGTCAGCGGGCTTGTTTCTTTATTATTATTATTATTATTATTATTATTATTATTTATTTATTTATTTATTTATTTTTAGTTCCATGCCCCGCCTTTAACTATACAATGGTCTTATCGGCAGCCTTTCCTTTAGATCATATTATTGCCTATAAACAATGTTGTTAACTCGTATTCGCTTGTCTTCGGGTTTCTAGTAATCTTTGGGCTTAATCATTAGATCACACATACATACATGTTCACACTCTTGTTCATACTTCCAGACTCGGGGAGGAAAGGGAATAATCTTGGCTAATTCCTACCCTCAGCCGAGAATCGAAACCGCGACCCCTCGCACGGCAGGCAGGTTATCTACGACTCAGCCACGGGTTTAGGCGGGCTTAGTTCTACTCCTCTTGCTATCAGCATAGACGTTGAACGGATGGCGCTCATTGAGAGGCACTTCGCAGGCTTGCAATAAATACGTGATGATAGACAAAACCAGACCCTTGCTCTAGAGTGTACTTCTGATAGACCGAAAAGATCTTAGAATATTTTCCACTTCAGTTACACAGGCTTTATTTTCAAGGGAATAAACTCACTTTTTAGATTGACAAACAATTAAAATGTCTTTATTTGACCTAGCCGTATTCGCCCATAGCTATTTTTATATTGTGTTTACGCTGTTATTGTCTAACATTACGGACTATAAGCAATAAACACGAAGGCACGGAGTATTTCACTGCCATTTTTTCGCCTGCTATTATAAATTTGGTTATTATTGTTATTACTATTATCATCATCATCTAACGGTAGTTATGCTGGCGGATTTCGTTCTTTGAATAGGTGTTCGAAATTTTGCCCTTTTGATTGATAAGTTGTTCCAACCGTCAAATGTATCCATATGGACGTTTCTGAGAGCAGCAACGGCAGCAGCGGCAGCAATGGGTTCTTAAGGCGCTAATGCACCTGTTTCCCACTGATCTGTCTTTACTTGTAATTGTCCCGTTGAGCTTTGCAACTCTTAACACACGAAGTTTTATCTGCTCACGTCAAATACGACGAGGTTGGGCCACCTGGTATAATGTTGACAGCAAAGTTAACAAGTTTTGGTGATACTTCAAATACAGCAGCAATAACGCAAATTACCATTCGTCTATATGGCTTTTAAAATACTGCCAATACTAATGACTAATTTTCCATAGGAAATATTCTCGAAAGTAGGATAATTGAGTATAAATTCACTGCAGCTGAACTAAAGTCAGAATCCATTCCTATTTGGATTCTGTGTGTATAAAGAAGGAGCATTCTAATCATTATATTCCATTCTGCTATACCAGGTGAGTGAATCTCTTTGTTTCCCTGCTAAGCTATGAAAGTGAAATGGTTAATATTGCTCTGTTTACCTAAGGTTATAGTATCTCATTGCAAACACACCCTCTACGAAGAAAAATGACACCTATAGAAGACCCATGCAATAAGAACAGAAGACTTGAAAACACACCGACTGCTGGACTAGGTTAAAATATCTTACCCAGGTATAGCAAGGTGCAATCTACTAAAATAGGCATACGTGGAGAAAAATAGATAATGGTGGTTGCAGAGTAAGAAGACATATTATGAGCTGGCCGCATGTCTGTATACTCTGCAGCGAGTTTTCTGGTTTGGTAGTTCAAACCCTGCTATGATTTATGTATTCACTGACACCTCTTCATTAGTTATTTTAATTACTATCGCACAAACTATCGTATGGAAAATAATACATTTTAAACATAAACGTATACAACCACCTGTTCGGGGTCAAAAACAATCATTACAAATAGCGAGAAAACAATAAACGCTTTTAAGAACAAAAAATAGATATTAAATAAAAATAAAAATCTTATATACAGTCACACCTATCTCTACAGCTTCAAATAATTTTTCAATTCACGTTTAATGTTCACGATAAATTTTTGCCAAAAAAATCTTTCAAATTAGGCACGAAGCACCTACAGGTACTCATAAAAATATTTGGTCAAGTTTTCTTCACCTCAAACCTTTACTTTCCTAAATACAGCTGTAAATATTGAAGTAACAATAGATTCAAATAAGTACATTCCTTTTGCAGCAATAACCAGAATAACCATATTCCTCTAAGCTACAACACCTGTTGTCAAAAGACATATTCGTGTACTTGCCAGAATTTCAAAGTAAATTAAATATTCGGTCAACAAAAAAGTATGCGTATTCCCCTCGCACTGGATGAATTTAATACTTCGTGGGGATTGCTTTAAGCTTGATTATTTTTAGTGGGCGTGATTTTTTATTCAAAATTATTTTCCCCGTATAGACCGGCTCAATTTTAACCCATTCTTCTAGCAGTCTTTCCTTAAGATGATATTTTTAGTAGATGGGAGAGTTTTCATTCTTTTATACATCTTATTCCATAAATTCTCTATTGGGTTAAGATCTGGACTCTGTGGGGGGGCCGAATGTATGACTTTTGGGTATTATATAACAACCATTCATTAACAATACAAGCTTGGTGCTTTAGGCCACCTTTTCAACCTATTTCTTATCCCTAATTGTGCACAAATGAAGATTTTCTCTGGGAATGTGTACTGATGTTTGTAAATGTAAATCAAATGTCTCACTCCACCTGCTGATCTACACCCCCATACCACCATACTGCCACATTTGTGTTTTACTGTAAGGTATAAAATCTTTTTGTCCAACTCTGTATTGAGTCTGAACGAAACGCAAGTCTACCCTTCTGTATGAAATACATAAACGGGACTTTTATCAGCAAAAATTACATCATTCCATCATCAAAAATTCAGTCATTCAGTTCATTATTCAGATTTTTCAGTCATTTGATTCTACCTTTCCTACCTTGTCCAGCACATGGCTTGTGTGGAAGAACAATTAATTCCATTAATTGACTTAACAGTGGTTGAAACTATGAAGCCCGTGACTTAAAAGTACTTACAACATTGTAAGTCGCTATTGAAGTATGTCATTTCAATACAATTTGAAATCTTGTGGTTTACGGGAAAAATGCGAATCATTTGGAGAATTTAATGTTGTGCCGGCATGCTGCCATGGTAACTCAATGGTTAGAGCAACCGGACGGAGACCGGGAGATCCGTTGGTTCAAATCCCGGCTATGGTATCGAATTTTTCAGCCATCTGATTCTACCTTTCCATATTTTGTGTTATTTTTCACGGTGAGATAAGGGTTTTATTAATTCATTCCGATACTATTTAATTAAAATGTTCAATGAAATATATAACGTTTCATTAAACCGGTAATATAAAGCTCCGTCATACACTCTTCAAAACCAGCAGAATTATAACCCTACCTGCTGAAGAAGCTCAGTTTTATTTACACAAGGTTCAAAAGCTAAAACGTTCGTCGTTTGATCTGAATCATTTTTATAGCCTGCTAAATAAAATTTATAACGGAATAAATCACAGAGCATTGGAATTTGCGGTTAATTGGTTGTTAGGTAAATGCTGGAAAAGATAATGAACCCTCATTACTTTCCACTTGCCTTTTCTTTCCGCTTTATTCCTTGTTTATCGTTTCTCGGTTAGAAAAAGTGCTCTTTTCCTCTTCTAACTTCTATCGCTGCGGTAAGCTAATGGAATACTGGTTAATGTTTTTGTCCTAAGCTCTATCTCTGTGCCTGTGACTTAGAAGTATTTTTATTACTAATGATGGAATTTGACAGATTTCTTTCAGAAGTGTCCCAAAGCACTATTAATTTAAGGAGCAACATATTTCGGAAGTTAGGTGGCTACGCCACTGTAGACCAAATATGCAACTTTTGGAGGTTAATGGCACTGGTTACTCCTGATGGCAAGCGAGGGTGGCTATCCTCCGCGCTCATCATCTCAAGCTGTGAGCTGAGCCTCGTGCATCTTTTCATCAAGCAAATAAAAAAATAGATCCCTACTATGAAGTTAATTTCATTCTGCTGATTTAATGAAGTGTAAAAATTACCATAAACACTCTCTATAAAGGTTAAGGCATTACTCCAGAAACGTTTCATTTTTACTCATTCTTCTTTGATATTATACAAGCACGGTTTTACTTCTCGTTTATGTAACAAAAGCTTTCACATCAGCAAGTCTAAGTTAATAATAATAATAAGCTGTATAACAATATTAGGATTTCCGTACGGTTGCCTTACTGCACTCAGCCAACTCCATTATGTGTGATATATCACAGCTGAGTGATGTAACACTATTCGAGGATTCCTTTGTAAAGAGTATTGAAGGAAAGAAAGATAGGCTTTGTGTCTTATCCCGCTGAAAACTTTACCCTTTCCCTTACCTCATCTGCCTTACACACCTGAGTTCCTATAACTAAAAGCCGGGACAAGAAGAGACTTTTTCGCTGATGTCACAGAGTGTTCAGTTTGATCTCTCTGTCCTCCTGAGATATCCGAAAACACAGTGAATTCCTCTCATCTGATTCATATATCCCGTAATTCCTTTCAAACTGCTATTGTGGAAGAATATTTATTAAGTATAAATTATATGCTATATAAAATATTATAAAATATATTAAGTATTCTGGAAATTAGGGTTACCTGTAGTATTGTAATTCATTTTTAAAGGTACCACATTTAAGAGTTAGGATCACCTTGAAATTTCGTATGAATTAGATTAGGGAATTCAGAGTGTTTTCGGGTATCTCCTTGTGGTAGTTCAGAGATAGTTGAAGATGTTTTCTTGGAATTCCAGAATTTTTCAAAACGCGATTCAGCTTTCCAACACTATCTATATATGGCCAGCGTGAAGTGAAGTTCGATAATGGTTGTCTTTAGTTGTAGCCCCGCGTATGGAAAGCCAATTTGAAGAAGGCTTACTTTGAAGGAGGAGTTGTATTGTTACGTTTAGATGCCAATTTGAAATAGTTGTATTGTGTTATTGTAGTTCTACTGTTGGGGAGCCAAACTTGATGAAGTAACTGCCCCACGTATGGTACAAAGTTTCCGGTAGCCTTCGCCCCAACATTTAGGAATAAACTTTGTATTTTTATGCTTCTTTAAATATTATATATATTTATGTTTGCCTCGGCTGCGTCAGTATTAATTTGTAGAAACATGCATCTCTTAGCAGAGGGTGATGCGGCTTACACAGATTATAATTTTTACTTCACTCCTTTTATTAATCCTCCACACGATTAAATAACATTTCACTGATATAGAGAGCTGTGAGATTATTTATTAATTACTTGTACCTTTTAACACGTAAACTTTATAATATTCTCGCCATAATGAACTTCGTACACTAAATACGCACCGAGCGAACGAACTGTTCAGGTACGTTGCCTTCTAGCGACTGGCGTTTACTGCTTCAATTTGTAAATTTCTATATTTCAAGTCTGTGACTGGCTAATCCTACTCCAATAGAATACTTTTATTTAACTTTCAGCTTTTCTAGTTTTTAATTGGCTATTTATAAACTGTTTTAAGTATTACATTATTGTTCCAAGAATTACTTGTAGCATTATTAAACTTTCTAATTTATTATTGCCTCAAGGTTACCTCATTGTTACCTTATTGTTAAGAAACGTTCGGCTTCTATTCTCACAGCTTCTACATTATTAAATTACTTGATACATTCACATAACCTTATTTTACATGTACATAACAATATAAACATAATACAATGACTGTTACATAGAGTTTATATATTATATTATACACATATTGCTTTAAAGCAGGCTGCTATTAAATTTTATATTATATAATTAGACTGAAATCATTTAAGTGTTAAAAATACTGCCTCCTAAGGAATAGACACAAATAAATTTTAATATTTAGTTAATTAAAATTCGAAAATTAAGAGCATTTGTAGCATTTCAGGAATAACCAAGATGACCTCGAGGTTCAGCTGGATATATGAATCAGAGTAGTAATAGGGGAATCCCTGATTAGAATCCGACATAGTATATAATGTATGGAATTAATAAATTTAAATAAATGTCTTCAGTATGATTATGTTTAAAGCGCATTTAATGGATTGATTACCCCTTATAAGGGTGCTTGTAATATTTGTTCACTTATGCTTGTTATTCCTTAAAGTGCATATTTAATTGCAGTTTGTGTTTTTCAATGTGGCAATCAACTTTATCATTTATACTTACTCTTTACAATGAATTGATTATATGCTTACGTGCTTGTTTATACGAGTATATACCGGGACGGATTGATAAGTCCATGGCTTTGACGAGAGTAGGCGTTCTAATCACAGGTTTCTTGTTTGCACCCAACTTTTACATATATTCTGGGTATAATCGCAGAAATTTGTCATTTGTTTCTTAGAACATTGTTGAGGGCGTCTAAAATAAGCAGATGTGTGTTGCTCGTAGAAAATGGAGAAAAGTGAATTTCGTGTTCTGATAAAGCACTACTTTTTATGTGGTAAGACGGTGAAGGAAACGGAAGAAAAACTGAACAAATATTATGGGGACTCTGCTCCATCACATGGCATGGTTCACTAGTGGTTCACAGAATTTCGATGTGGCCGTTCGAGCACAAGAGATGCCGTGCGCAAAGGACGGCCGGTTGAGGTTACAACAAGAAATGGTGAACAAAGTTCACGATATTCTGTTGGAAGACCGCCAAGTGAAAGTCCGTGAGACAGCCAAGACCATAAACATCTCCAGTGAACGGGTGTGTAACATTCTGCACGAATTTTTGGGTATGAGAGAGTTGTCAGCAAGATGGATGCCGTGACTGCTCACAGTTGAGAACAAGCGGAATCTTGTGACCATTTCACAGGGATGTTTGAACATGTTCCAGCGCAACCCAAATGAGTTTTTGCGGCATTATATCACGGTTCATGAAACTTGGATCCATTACTATCAACCTGAAACCAAACAACAATCAAAGCAGTGGATTTCCTTCGGCGAACCTGCTCCAAAGAAAGCGAAAACCATTCCTCGGCAGGAAAAATCATGGCTGCTGTCTTTTGGGATTCACTAGGGGTGATAGACAAATACTATCTGGAATGGGGTAAAACGATCACAGGTTCATATTATGCAGCAATGCTGGATCAGTTTTACAAGGAATTGTTAAAGAAGTGATCCCATTTGTGAGGAAAAAGATTTTCTTTCACCACACGTCAGACATTGCCATTGCAAAATTTGTGGAATTGGGCTACGAACTGTACATCAACCACCATATTTTCCGGATTTGGCTCCGAGCAGCTTCTTCCTCTTCGAAAACCTGAAAAGTTGGCTCGCTGGGAAGATTTTCAGTCCAATAAGCACATCATGGCAGACACAGCCCCATATTTTGTAAACTTCGAAAAGTCATATTTTTTTGAAGGATTAAGAAAATTGGAGAAGCGTTGGGCAAAGTGTATTGAATTGAAAGGAGATTATGTTGAGAAATTAAATTGATTTTTTGGAAAAAAAAAATGTTATTTTCTTTCACTGGCTTATCAATCTGCCCTCGCAGTGTTCGCAGGTTGCTATGGTGGTGGGAAATTCTCATCAATCTCTACCTACACTTACAGACAAAACATACATACTGAAAACATACATATTTCTCATCGCTCTACCGTACAGCTGCTGAGGACTCCTATTGTTCTTTAAATTATTGTACTCATTTCACATAAAACGTAGCACCAAAATTGGGTTTCAAGATATACGTATATATTACGCTTCAAATGACGACTAATTATGCAGTTTGAGAAATATAATTATCAAGTCCCAGCTGTAGAGTTCTTTTTGTTTTTAATTCGATTACTCACAGCATCAGTGTCATTATCATTATTATTATTATTATTATTATTATTATTATTATTATTATTATTATTATACGTCTGCAAAGCACTGCCACATTAAACTCCTGCCGAAAGTTCTTTTTTGTAAATACTGCTCAATAAATTACTTCAATAGGTCCTGGACAAGTTGTCAAGACAGACGAGTCGGCCTTTAGGAAATGAATTAACAACCGGAGCAGAATGATCAGAGCGTGGTAGGTGGACGTGACCGATGAATGCGGAGGTGTTTCCTGGTAATAGTTCATCCACATGCCTTTTATCTTTAAAGTTGTTATTCTGGACAATAAAGAGCGTGCGACAATAATGATGATGAAACGTTTATGGAGAGCTTACAATAATTTATGTATGCATTATAAGATTCAGTGGTAAGAAAAAGAACCACCATCTTAACTTCCTTTATCCTAATAAAAAATTACCCGAAGATTAAACGGTGCACTGTCTAAAGACGAATAGAGAAATATGAGGTATCACTTAGAAGCATGCAGGATCTCTTTGTGGGTTGTGTGGCAGCCGTGCATATTTTTATGTATGTTCATTTCATTAAACTACTTAAGGTTGCAATTTTTAGTTTTTTCCTAAATTGAGGAATTTTGTGCAACATTTTCCAAGAAAATGAATTTCCTACAATGTATTGAATACACACCTTGCAGTCTTGATTTGCACCAACAAATTTTCATCTGTTTCTTAGTTTCAAGAAGTTCCAAGAGTTCTGATTAACAAAATGTACAAATACGATTGACATGTACCATCGTATTTGATAAAGAGGTGAATAAGTAGAGCCCCGTTAAGAGAAGAGCCTCTGATGGCAGAAACTATGTGGAGAAGTTTAAGGCATGTAGCATAGAATGAAAAATATGTTGAAAGTAGCATATTTTTAAAAGAAAAAAAACACTTACACACTCTTCCTTGATTCTTACATAAAATTGTATCTTTATCAGGCGTTAGAATTAAACTGGCGCTATTCACTGTGACTTAGGGCTGAAATGAATCCAAGGAAGATTTGGAAGACACGCTGATAGGGGAATTTGGAAGCAATTTACTCCAGAAAAATAGAATTTTCGCCATGACACAAACTTGGCAATGTATGACATCCCAGTCATTTGCCACGGACATACATATCGGTACTATGGGAGAGCAGTTCACGTAACACAACTTGAGCAGTGGTTGTAGAACTCTTACTGCCTTCCTCTTCCTACAGCTACACCCAATTAACCTCTGTCCGAATTATATCATTTTTAACCCATCGACCCTCTTCTAAATCCTTTCGATATTCTCTCACTGCTATGACTACCATTCTGATAAATAACGTGCCTGACGCACGGTTTCTCTTCTCAAAAGGCGTATTCTATCAAACCATGTCGACTAGCATGTCATACCTGTATCAATTTCACGACGACATAGTTACATCCACTGTCAAATACAAGCAACCCAGACTCCATAGACTGACTCGTAGAAACGAGACCAGTTGTCGGGCTCCTTTAGACGCCCTAATACAGACGTAAGTACAACTTATATTTATTTACACAATCCCTCTTTTTTATTCTTTAATTTATATAGCTCTTAACTTCTACAGTCATATCGCGGTCTTTCACTGGACAAAGAACTACCCCGTTTACTACGTTTTTGCTGTTAGCTTTTACCGATTTTTATTAGGAAGCAACTCACATTCATGTTTTTAGATTCTGCAGAGGATATGGAATAGTTATAATTAAAGAAAAATTCCTCCGCCCCAGTCGCAAATCGAATAGAAAAGTCTGGATTCTCATCGGGATATTTATTATAATACATTGTTCTTTCACACAAGACGTGTGAAAGATGAAAGATGAACCAGATTGAAAAATATCTACATTTATAAATGAAAATTTCGTAAACAAAAACTTGTGCACTCGCACAAAAAACAAAAGACGCAAAAACGAAGCCTCACCAAGGCGGGTCTGCGCAAGAGAAGCAGCACAAGGTGGACGTTAACAGCTGGCCAAGTTCGAGCAGAGGGACAGAGGTAAAGTTGTTTAGTACCTTTTATGTTAGCGAGAAAAAAAAGTATAAAATGCTTGTCTAACAAGCAAAATACTTCTTAAAATAAAGTATTATTTCTTCAGAAACAAAGTGAAAATAAGTGTGAATGATGAAGAGAACTTTTTGCCTAACAACAGAAACTAGTAATGTGTATTACTGGTCAATAAAGAAGGGTAGTAATGCAAAGAACAGTTGTTCCCTAATGATACAAAAAGGAAAAGTAAAGTAAGGGATTTCTTTTCAAATAGAGCAGGATTAATCGAGAGGGAAAAACGTTGAATGTTAAGTGTATGGTCCGCCATCAACTAGCAGTCACGCGGGCGCACTACAGAGAGAGAAAGAAAGCGCGAGCTACAGGAAAGGAAGAAAGAAGGAGTGTAAGAAAGAATAAATGAAATAAAGAGATAGCGAATCCACAATGCATAAAATAGCTCCATCCTTACGTAACTTATCATGCGGTAAATGTATTTAGCAGAGCTTAATTAAATGAAATAAATGTATGGATGTTCTCTCCTGTAGTCAATGTTTATTTTCTTTCCCTTGTCGGAAAATAAATTTTGCTTAGCTCTTTTAAAATTAATTTTTCATGTTCAGCCTTAAAAGCAGAGATAACCTAACCTTTTTATTGCAGCAATTGTCGTAATATAACTTCTTTAATATGCATTCTTGATACAGAGTAACCTCAAGGTTAAAGAGAACGTAGGTTAATAATAAACAATAATAATAATAATAATAATAATAATAATAATAATAATAATAATAATGATCAACTTGAAACCAAAATTTGGCATCATAGAGAAAATAAAAGAATTTTCAGAAAACATAATATGCAAATTAATTTACGAAAATTATAAATACGATGAATGATGGAAAAATTTCTTGAACGACTGTTTTCACAAAGCTTGGAAACACATATAATTGTAAAGTTAACTGATAGTATGGTTCTCGTGTCATGCAAAGTGTAATATGAAGGATTTCTTCAGTGGCCATCGCTCCCAAAACAAACGGTTTAGTCACGACATATTGCAGATAGATTTCTCTGGGCTAAACTTCGCTCTTCCTTTCGCGTTAATGGTAGAGTAGTGTTAAACCACCGTTCTTACTACATACGGCGCCACAGGTGGTGGAAACTGATGATGCAAGAAATGAAATGACAATTTGAAAAGTAAACTTGAGAAGAAACGTTCCAGGCCTAAGTTTAGGGTACCTCACTGGCGTTTCTCTGTTATGAAAAAGGAAAGTCTGGAGAAAAACCTGTCAGGGAGGTCAGTCCTTGTAGAATTTGAACTGCAGACCTCCCGTTCACCAGTCCGTGCTTTAACGACCTCGATCACTCTTGTCGGTCCAATATTTCTCCATTATACTTCTAACCTTGTCAATTATGAGAACTATTGCATTAATCAAAGCAAGCATAAGCCTAACAGTTGATAGCTTTCGGTCTTTTTTCTCCTTATTTTGTGGAGTGTACCTACAGAGCCATATTTTCATCTAGTGATGAAAATGTCAACTAATCTTTTATCTAACGCTAATCACTTCAGCATGCCTAATAAATATCAATGTCATACTTCATTACAGCCCACATTGAGTAGTGTTATTTTTAATGAAACACCCTGGCAATTGCGATAGGTCCGTAGGGAATAAATGGAAGGTCCGCTCTTGATATAAAACTAAATAACATCTTCAATCTGAGCACATTAATATATGCTGAGAAACAAAAAATAATTCAACAGTCTAAGAAAGATTTACAAAATGCACTATATAAGCGCCATTGAATATGTCTGGAGTATAATTCGAACGTTTTAAACAAAAAGCTAAAACTATGGCATTTTTAAAAAATAACCTATAAGAACTAGAATTATTTTAGATAATCATATACTGGAGCACGTGTTTCATTGGAAAATGACGTAACATAGTAAAGATAACGGCATACTAATAAAAAAGATCTAATGTGCTACATGCACACGACTTTCTCTAACCACTATCGTTTATTTTGATTTAATTTCTATGAATTGTTTTTACAAAAGATTATTTTTCTATCTACTTCATGTTAATGGAGATAAACGTTTTCAAAAACATCTGCATTAAACATTTCGTTAAAGGTACAAGGGGGATATTTATGCTTTATCCTTTTGATGATTATGCTTTATTAGACTTTATTTTTATAAGGCATTTTTTTAGACAAATAAACTTCTGTACCTTTAATGGATTTTTGTGTCAGTGAAATAAGTTTCTTAGAAAAATAATATGAAGCTATACAAGAACGTGCTACAATAAGTGAAGAATTAAAGAACTGAACTAAAGAACTAAATTAAAGAATTAAATAACTAAAGAATTAAAATCAGTCATCTATGTCCTCTCGGTTCCTATACCACACTCTTGAAGTTCATTAGTGATCGTTTTAGGTGAGATTCAAGATTTTCTTCTCTCAGACATGACTGTTTAGAGTTTCAAATCCAATTAAGCTAGAAAAGCTTCTCTCAACTGAAGCAGGTGATGGAGGAACCATAATTGCCTTCATTGCCAGCTCAATTATTGTAGGCACCTTAGAGGAATGTTTCTGCCAGAAGGATAAAGCAGTAAAAGAAAACAAATCTTCTCTATGTACTATTGCTGCATGGGTTGATAACAGCAACGTTAGAGAAGAGTTTCAGTTCACCTGAAGTGAAGATAGAAGAAATCTACTCAGGAACGGTTAATTTTGTATTCCAAATTCTGAACTTCCTTCTAAAAGTTTTGTGCCGGATGGCATTCATTCACATATCTCTAAAGTTTTTATATGCTACACCAGAGCTTTGAAGCATATGAAGAATGATGATAGAATAAGGCATAACTGTGTTGCATTAGTATTATCTGATACCAAAACCTGCATTTCTTTTTACATATACTATAAGATATTTAAAATATAGCTCTGAGTTGCGATTGAAGGGTTTCATTTTCAACCAGTTGTTTTAAATCATGACCATCTTCCAGATCGATCCAATGCTCAACTGCATTTAAATTGATACAGTAATGTTTCCCGGCCTTCATGCAAGTGCCCCAATGATTAATTACAGGAACTGGAGTTGGATAAAATGATTTTATTCTTTTAAGCAGTCCAGTAATATCCCCCGTCTTTAAAGCAGTCTTAACAGCTGCAAAGAATTCATCAGCAATTTTATGAGAAAACCTAATATCTTCAGCACAAAGATGCAACGTATGAACCCAAAAGGTAGACTGTAAAAGCTGAAGTGCAATTTTCCAGCCAATCATCTGTCAGTAGAAAACATACATATTGCACTGCCCGATATTAAAGTAATAAAGTTAGACCTATGTACCCAATAAAATCCAGTGTGTAAATAATCGATTGGGACAAATCAATCTGCGTCGCGCGTTCGTGATGGAGAAGACTAACTTGGTCAAGAGGGAGTATCACTATACCTAAAATTAGATAGGCTATCAATTTATTTGAATCATTTAAGTCACCGGGACGTAATTTAATCTTTCCTGCATTTCTCCAAAAGGGGTTGATGGAGTTCAGTCCTTGCTCTGCAGAATTTACAGCGATTGCTAAGCTTTTGGCTACGTTCCACTTTCATGAAGGCAATCTCGACTTAGTTTATTCCTAAACGGGTATACGAGCATCCCAGCTACGCCGAGGTGAAGGTATATCGCCCAATAAACCTCTATCTCTTTTTTTCTTAAAACATCACAGAGATTAGTTGATAAGACACGTAAGGGACACTGTACTGGGAAATGTCCCACTATACAGATATCAATTTGTCGACCGATCTGGGAAATCGACGGAAACAGCACTTCATCATGTAATGTCTGTTATAGAGAAGTCGTTGGCGTCCAAAGCGATTGCCATTGGTGCACTTCTTGATATTTGAGGGCTGTCTCAGAAGTACCGACCTAACAAAGAAAACACAAAAATTTTGGGAAAAACATCTTTATTTCTCTACATAGTATCCTTTCAGCTCAATACACTTTTCACAGTAATGTTCAATAGCTTCGATACTCTGATTATAGCGAGAACAGTCGAGTTCTGCAAAATAGCTATCAACTGCAAACTCCACCTCTTCATTGTTGGCAAATCTTTTACCACCAAGCCATTTCTTCAACTTTGGAAACAGAAAATAATCAGAGGGGGCTAAGTCTGGCGAATAGGGTGCATGAGGAAGCAATTCGAAATTTAAACTCATTGATTTTGGCCATGGCGATAATTATATGTAAACTAGTGTATTGTCGTGATGAAACAAAACTTTCTTTTCCACTAAATGCGGCCGGTTTTGCTTTATTTCATCATTCAAACGCTGCAACAAGTTTGCATAACACTCACCATTGATTGCTTTTCCTTTTTGAAGACAATCAATGAAAATTATCCCACGCGCATCCCAAAAAACTGACGCCATAACCTTGCCTGTAGATGGAAGTGTCTTCACCTTCTTTTGAGCCGATTCGCCCCTTTCAATCCACTGTTTACACTGTTCCTTCGTCGCAGGTGTGAATTGATGGATCCATGCTTCATCCATGTTTATGAA
Source organism: Deroplatys truncata (assembly GCA_030765065.1). Classification (NCBI taxonomy): domain Eukaryota; kingdom Metazoa; phylum Arthropoda; class Insecta; order Mantodea; family Mantidae; genus Deroplatys; species Deroplatys truncata. The sequence goes on from CM060978.1 coordinate 133,512,916, forward strand.
TCAACGCAAAAACTCGGCTTTATTGCAGCGAAACTTCGCCAAACACTCGATTGAAACATCCTTACGACGCTGCTTTTGTTCTATTGTGAGTAAACGCGGCACCCATCTTGCGTACAGCTTTCAGTTAGTGTGCGATGTACAGCACTTTTTGAAATGAAAATGCGATGTCTGCTAGCTCGCTCACATTCAGTCGACGGTCATCCAATACCATTTTGTGGATGTTCTTCACAATTTCCGGTGCTCACCTCATTTGGTCGACTACTGAGATATTCGTATATTGGCAGCTCGTACGGCCTCGCTTAAGCTCTGCCACCCAATATATTACTGTTCTAAACGAAGGAGCATACTCTCCCTGAGTAGAATCTAGCTCAGCTTTAATATTGGTTGGAGTAAGAACTTTCAAATGAAAATACTGTATCACATAACGATGGCCAGTTTTATCCATGTTTACAAATTCGCTGAGAGAGCTCACTATTAATGGCTGTCAAACAATTGGTAACAACGTAGCATCGTCCAACTTAGGCTTTATAAGGGTGTTTACTTTATACCATAGTCATTTGTTTGAAACAACAACTGTTATATATATATATATATATATATATATATATATATATATATATGCGTTAGGTCGGGTACTTCTGGGACATCCCTCTTAGAAGGTGCCTTTATAAGACCTCCTGTGAAGTAGTTATGAAGGGTCTTTAAGAGAATGATGTACCACCGATTATAGTGGGTACATTTGATGTTAACCAATAGGGAGCTGAACTTGAGTGTCTTGGGGTAGATGCTAGATCTACTTGCTGCCAGGGGCTGTCTGCAGGGACGGATCAGCCTACCCTAGCGGTGGATGGACTATTGCAGCAAATCAATGATGCGGGTTTTCTTATCAGTGCATGTGCGGACGATATTGCTGTTGTCAAAGGTAAATTTCCTCATAATGTTGAATCAGGAAACTAGAGACATGGCGTGACGGAACCAAACCTTCTAACCATTGAGGTAAAATAGTGGTAGTAGCTTTTACCAGAATGAGGAATACTGAGTCTTAATGGAACCTACTTTTTGGTAAGGTTATATCTATCATATTCATCACAAGTCAAATACTTAGATCTTTTAGACAACAAATTGACTTGGAAAGTCCATTTAGCTCACTTAATTGCCAAATTGCCAAAGCTTTGAACCTGTATAAGCCTATTTGGTAAGACGTGGAGACTAAAGCCTAAAGTGGTTCATTGGAGGTACACCGCGATGGTTAGACCCCTTTTATCTTACGCTGCAATGTATTGGTGGCTACAATTAAATTAAGGACGTGCAACATTAAACTTTGGAAGTTGTAAAGGATGCTTTCAATGCCATTACAAGGGAATTGAAGACTAACCTTAGTACAACCATGGAAATGCTATTGAAACTTGCCCCCTTACGCATCTCGATCAAGACATGGGCCGTTGGGACATTCTATAAGTTAAAGCATCAAACTGAAGTTCCCCTTGATTGGCACTTGGATCACCTCAAACTACCCTGCGACAAAAAACTGTTTAGGATACACAATATGAGGAACGACGTTTTGAACTCAAAGTTTTGTTTGACACAACGTTCATTGTCTTTAACCTAAACACCTCAGGTCAAACCTGAAGGAAATGAAGGCCTAATCTGATATGCTGGTGGAACTTAAGCCATATTTTGGACAGCAGCTGGCCTCTATGGAAATGGTACCAAGCTATAATTTAGCTTGGGCGAATGCGCCACGGTCTTTCAGGCAGAGATGTTATGCTTGTGAGGGTGTAAGAAGACGCAATTGTAATAGACAGGTTCTTATACTCTCAGATAGCCAGGCAGGCCTGAAGGCCCCCAATAAACCCTTGATTAAGTCTAAGTTGATCTTATAATGCCGCGAGTCTCTCACGGTACTAGCTACTCAGTTCAGCTGAAGCGGATGCCGGGACATGTGCGGATTCTTGGCAATGAAAGAGCAGATGGAGCTACTAAGATGGGAACTGAGCAACCTTTTATTGGACCTAAATCAGTACTGGGGTTGGCTATCAGGGAATGGTTGCTTAGAGAACACGAGAAATACTGGAACGCATCTGTAGGGCTCAGACACTCCGATGTTCTTATACGGAGATTGAAGAGAAGTACTAAAATTCAGCAGGGAAAAACTCTAATGGACAACGGGACTCTTTACAGGACACCGTCTCCTTAGACGGCTCCTTCACAGAACGGGACAATAAGTGAATCCTACCTATAGAGGTGTCAAGCAGATAAGAAAGCTGTCCATCTATTGTGTGACTGCCTAGCAATTGCTCACCAGTGAGCTCTCATTTTTGGGTATAATCGCCAAAATTGGAGGGGATTGGAGGAGCTTTCAACCATCAAGGTCCAGAGTCTGATTCAATTCAACGTCAGACTTCAGGAACGACAATAATAAGACTGGTCACTCGCAATAGATCTGCAAAGGTCGCAGTGCAGGGCAGAGTTGTCCCCTTTATCACACTTATATAAATTGTATATAGAATGAAGAGGACTTCGCGGACTATTCATAGAAAACTCAAAATATACAATAGTAGGTATTATCCAAGTGAATATCTTTAAGAAGTAATTTTTAATCAAAATCGTTAAGCTATTTTTATGAAAATAAAAAGTAACGAAATGCTTTTGATGTAAAACATAGTTAGGGATGGTGGGGGTAATTTTCTTCAAAATTTTGAAAAGAAGTTGCTGAAATTAAATACGAATTTTGATATTTATCCGACTTGGTAGTCACACTGTTCACACGTATACCACAGATATTTACTTTAAAAATTCATTTTATTAGAAGGGTTTCAGTGAACGTCAAAGTAGATATACATATATTCCCGCCGAAATCTCGATATCTAATTTTGGTGGAACACAATAATTGCTTTGCCTATTATGAGTAAGTGCTGGAGAAAGTAAAAAGGTGATGATAGAGACGTATATAGAATTTTAAAAAGTGTATGTCCATTAATACTTTATTATATCTATGAGAATGTGGAATACTGAGAAAGAAAGGGAAACGCCAGGTTGTACAAGATTAAATAAAATAAGAAATGAGCTTATAAGAAAGGAATCAGGGGTACAGTCAGTTATGCAATAGTCTTTCAATACAAAATCAAAATGCAAATGTCATGTTTTATATAAGTCTGCTTTAAGAATACCAAAACAAATTCTTGAATACAAACCAATAGGCAAAAGATACAGCAAAGTTTTGATAGAAAAAGAAGAAGAAATTACGATGCTGCTGCTGATAATGATAGAATCGGGTTTCAAATCTAGGCGCTCTTAAAATAAATATATAGCATCACTCAGCACTAGTTCTCAAATGGAAGTTACCTTTGCAATGAGACAAAGCCGCTGCACACACACACGCTGCTACCGATTATAGACCGCGACAACCATCTGCAAGGTCTCGCCGCTCGGGTCCGGGACATAATCCGTCCATCGACGCACTAATGACATGAGTTGTTCATCGCTTCTGCTCTGTTCTGTGAAGAGGAAAATAAAGTATACTATCCGGTTTTATTTGGCAAGGACTTCCACGCGGTCCAGCTGCTAGAATAAACATTCTGACAATCTTCAGGAGAATGGCGACTACCACATTGGAAGTCGATAAAGTCGCCATCCTTTTAACGCCATGATTTCTTGAAGATTCCTTGGTTCTTCTATATGCAAACATGGTCTCTAACACGAATTCCCTGTTTTATAAAGCCCTTGCCTTTTAAAACCAGGTTATATTGTTAGTGTTTTTTCTTTCTTTTTTGTTCCAGATATATGTTGCGTTTAACATCGGTGACTTTGCCTTTGAAACAAACGCCTGTGTTAATCGTATTGCTTTTGCTGTCGGTTTAAATGACACACATTCACGCATACAGAGTCTAGGGAGGATAGGAAATAATTCTGACTGAAGAAAACGTCCCGCCCTTAAGCAAAAAAAAACCTAATTCAGGATCACTGGATTAGCAGGCTAGCATGCTAACCACCAAACACAAAGGAGTCAATGCATTTTATCGAGAACTAGGAATCGCTTAGTATAAAATATAGAGTGCTTGTAAAGTGTTCTAAACGTAAGTAATAAGAAATTGCATAATCTGAGTGGCTATTTTATACTCCCACTATTTTCATCAACCTCATGTTTATAACACTGAACAATTTTTAAATGCTTATTTTCTTTGTTTACCATTTATAAGAATTATGCCGATTTTTGGGTTTATGATTAGGAAGAATTTTATTTAAATAGATTAAATTATTTGTTATGGGATGTGTAAATAATTAGCTTTTCACCATCCTTGATCTAATACAACTCTGTTTTCTAGCGCACTCAGGGCTTTGCGTGTAAATCATCACTAACATGAATATAACATTCATATGCACTAAAAACCTACTCGCCACCATCGATTTAATACAACTGCATTTGCTAGTGCATACAGGTTTGTGCATGCAACTTATCACTATTATCACTATTGCCACATTAATATGTAATTAAAACGTGAAAATACGCTTGCAAATGTGTATTAAAATGCAAAAAATGCACTTAGTACTGATATGTTCTCCTAATATGGCACCTTAAGAACTAACAAATAATCATGCACTTTTACAGTTACATCGGGAGGATAACTATTATTATTAATGCAACATAACATTTTCAAAATTCTGGAAATGAAACAATTTCATGTCTTATGCCTATTTAATGAACACCAATTGAGACCTACGAAATTATTACTTTCTATACTTCTTTACCTATACTAAGCAGAGGAATTGTGCATTTCACTCCAAAAACTTGATAACCTAGACATCACCGGAAATATGCGTTTTAACACTCCCTGAATAAAAGAAAAAGCAAGAAGAATGAAGATTCCAAATGAATCTAAAAGTGCCTTGGATTCTTGCCTCTTGTGCACATCCGCCATTGCGAAAAAAGGCTATGTGAAAGCTCACAATCAACTTGGGTTGCTAGAGCTAGATAAGAGTGGGGGTGGAGGCATGAATAGAGAGGAGTTGTTTTACTAATCTCTTACCAACTTAAAACACGGCTCATTATATCAGCACATTTTTTCTCCCAAGTTTACATGATATAGAAAAAATAGCTATAGGCGGATACGGATAAGTCACATTTTAGTTACTTGTCAATCTAAAAACTGACCCTGTGATCTCGAAAATAAAGTATGTGTAACTGAAATAGAAAGCATTCTAAGACATTTTCGATCTGTTTGCACTGTTTTTGTCTATCATCACGGACTGTACATTGCAGTGGAAGCCTGGGAACTACCTCTGACTCATCGTCTTCGCTTATAAGTAAGAGGAGTAGAACGAAGATTGCTTACACTAATGCGCCCCAGTTCCCCACTTACTTGTGTTTACTTGGAATTGCCCCTTCGAGTTCTGCGACTGTTTTAACGCACGAGGGATATCTACACACGTGAAATACAGCGCCTTTGGGCCATCTGGTATGTTGCGACGCTCTTATTTTAGCAGAGGTAAGAATGAACGAAACTTGTTTTTAAAGTTGCCACAGGTACACTTCCTGAGGAACACCAATTTTCTCAACGCTGATCCGCGGAGCATAAAAATAAATATCTATCAACGCGTACTTCGGCGGTTGTAGAAAATATGGTGTCCTCGGTACTAATCCCACATTGGTAACTACTACTAGCGGAAGGATTTGCTCCCTCGCTTCTTATTTTAAAAAACATTCTGTGCTCACGAAGGCCTAATCGCGTCTGATGTCTACGCGAGCTTGATAGCGTCTCTTCTATTCCTCGACGTTGTTGATTGTTCTTGGTTACCACGTATTTTCGTATTTTTACTTTGTCTTCTACGTATAGTAAGTAGGGAAAGTATTGCATTCCACCCCAAAATTCGATACCGAGATTTTACCGGAAATATATGTTTTGAGAACCTGAATCCAAAAACGTCATTCTTAGAAAAAGGTCCGTGTGTGTTTGATTGCGTGGATGTATGTGTGTGTTTGTGTAGATGTGTGTCTGTAAACAGCATAACTCAAAAACGAAAAGTCGGATAAATGTCAAACTTGGTAATTAGATTCAGTATCTTTCAAAGATGCGATTCAAAATTTTCATGAAAATCCCCCCATTCGAGACTAAACTTTACATGGAGTTTTTTTTCGAAAATTTTGAGTACTGCAAAAACGTATGATTGAATAATAGCAACAGCGGATTCTAGGGCTAAAAGCATAATTATTAGGCTTAATGTTATTTACAGTTGTTGGAGGTGGTGTATTAAATTGAGTAATTTTTTTTACTCCCTATTTAATTTATATAATATTATTTATGAAAATAATATGACGCTAACATTTTGATTAAAATGTATGTTTAAGATATTTTTATTGCAAATGAAATGTATAGCATGAATTTCTGGGAATGTCTCCAAAAGTCCTCTTTATTCTGTATGACTTTTGCAGAACTGGAAAACTGTAAGAGATAGACAAAATGTTACTACACAAAAAATGTGGATCTCGTTAAAACACATAATTTCTGTCTCATACATTTTTTTTTTTTTTTTGGCCGAGTGAACTATTTCTGAGATATTCCTTGCTATTTGTTTCAGATATACTTTTCCTCAAATAGGAATTTTTTATGTCCTGGACATACAAAGAGAATGGAATGCTCCACATAGCAATCAGCTCTTAAAAGATTTTAATATTGCTTAAAGCCTATCATATTCCCCTTGAACCTACAAGAAAATTAGCAAATTCTCAAATGTTTATCTCAATTAACATGAAGTAGAGGCGTTTGTGAAAATAGTTTGTACAAAAGTAGAGAAAGTCATGTGAGTACAAAACATCAGATTTTTTTATATTGTTTACGCAGCGTTATAGTACTTTCTGTTGACTATTCCTGTTCTGAATCACTTTCCAACAATACCTTGATTCTTCCTACGCATTTACATTTTTTTTGCTATCCCATTACAAATCAATTATTGTCTTTATATATATATACATTATATAAAAAATTTAAAATGTATTTACAATTATTACTTTCTCTACCATGTACAAAGCAGGTAGAGAAGGTATTACATTCCGCCAAAATATTTGATATCGAGATTTCACCGGAAATACATGAATCCCCTGAATCCTAAAGAAATTTAGAAAAACGTCCCGTATGCGCATGTGCCTGTCTGTGTCTGTGAACAGCATAACTCAAAAATGAAAAGTCTGATAAATACCTAAGTTGGTATTTGGGTTCAGTGTCTTCCAAAGATGCGACACAAAGATTTTCAATAAACTTTCCCCACCACAGACTACACTTTACATGGAACATTTTTCGAAATTTGTAATTTTTTTAAAAAATGACTAATGATTTTGATTAAAGCACCATATGTGAAACATATTTATTACATGACAAATAGAATTAATATCTTGAATTTTCTGGGAATAGCCTATAAAGTCCTCTTCATTCGGCAGGAATTTTGTTAATTCTGTATAGCTGGTAAACGTTAAGCGATAGTTGAAAACGTACTACACAAAAAATGTAGAGCTCTTTAAAGCACACAATTTATTTCAAAAAAGTTGTTTGTGGCAAAAGCCATTTCTGAGGTATCCGTTATTAAATGATTGAATTGTTCATTCCTTGGTCGTTCTCTTCAAAATTCAACTGTTTCTCGCAATTGCATGGAAACAGCATGGGATTTTAAGGCCAGCGTATAGCGCTCAGTTCTAAAACATTTGACTATCACTGTTGCCTTTCAATCTATGACGAAATGTGAAATGTAGCTATTTCTGCAAAGGTTTATTTGTATTAACATATAGTAGATAGAAAAATAAGCTTTAGTAACAATAGTTCGTATACCCACTAATAAAGGATAGAGGATAGAGAGAGCCATGATGAATGTATCGTATTAGAATCTTTTATAAAGGTTTATGCTTGTAGAATTCTTTACTTCTTCTTGCTTTTATTCCAAATATGTTTCACGAAGCTTTTTCTCTAAATTTTAACATTCAGCATAAAGATAAAGAATTGTAATTGTTATTTATTTATATTACTTATGAGTGTTCTCGGTTGGAATCTCATCTCGCTTTATAGAGGAAGGAAAGCAAATAACTTTAAATCAGTGGGCCTAATATGAAATGAGTGATCATTCATGGTGTTTATCATTTCCAAAGTCGCAGTTCTGTAATCTAGCTAAATATATGTTGGTTTCTTTCCGGCCAACAAGTTACGACACAAAAGTAACAGCTCATGAGGAAAACATTCCTGTTTCTGCTATAGCAATCCTATATGTGATCTCCGTTACAAGAGATCTGCCTTAATTTGAAAAAGGGAGTGGGGCTACGGTATAACATTTGTGCAAAGTGTTTACCCATCAGCTATCACGCGCCAGACGTATCTGAGGACTACCATCGCAGCAGCCATCAGGGATGGACAGCAGGTGAGTTGTGAAAGCGGCAGGCCTTCTTGCTGCAGATTAACCTCCGCTACCTATATTACTAACCAGATTAATAATGTCAATTGTTGTTTTCAAATAGATTCTCCTCTGCGTCCAAGATTACAAGGTCTAAGATATAAGGGATTCTAGCAAATAAGGTGTTAGTTCATTATCATCCTTTTGGTCAAGGAAGTAAGGCATTCCAGGAATTACGAAATCACGATTTCATTCAGAAACACAGTTCTAACATCTTCTAAAGTGTACACACAACATTCAGATGGTTACGTTTGCACCACTTCCTCTACCCACTCTTCCTCTAACTATCTACGTTCCTTCTATCTAATTCATATTATTCGAAATAAACTCTAGCAGAAGTTAGTCAATTCGGTGCGGGGATGCACGAAGCAGAAGTGATAGACAAATCTTTAAAAAGTGGGTCATATGCTGGGTTTGAAGTTCAATACTCTTTGTGAGGTCACAAGAAACAATTGAATAGCGAATTAGCATTTAAAGCATTGGCAAATTCAAAATTCGCATTACGAACATCTTGAAAATGATAGTTAATAAATTTAGGTAATTATTTGTCATTACACCAAATACATATTTTCGTCTTGTATTGTATTATGAAGCGGAGGGGATACGGCACCGATCCAGGAATGAGGATATTGTACCGACGCCTCACGAGGAGGCGCCCTCGGGGGGTGGTGAGGATGAGGTGAAGGGGGGTACGGGCGGCCGGAACCAACAGAAGTGTCACAGAAATGACAGGGTCCTTACAATCTCCAGATTGAGACGCCCCGGCAGTCGGACAGGCAGATCGGGGACCGCGCCCCACCTTGGATCAAACGTCCCCCTCCCAAGGGGCGGCCTTATACTCCGGCAACCAGCCTAAGGCCGAGGGACGGAAAAAGTTCACAGAGAGCATTCTTTTCTCCATCACCGACACTTCCAACGGTTAAATAGATGAAGGATGAATCAAATGATTAATGGAAAAAAATGGAGGGACAGGAAATTCGAGTCATCCTCCGTGTTGTATTGGTAACCATGCTATCCTCTAGTTCCCTAGGCCGCAGGTTCAAACTCGGCGGAGTGCGATGAATTTTTTCGGGCGAAAAATCCTTAGCATGGCTTCCTTCGGAAGAGAAGTGAAGCCGGTGGTCCTGTGTCGTAGATTTACGGTACGTAAAAGAGCCTCAAACCTGATAAAGAGGCTTCTGAACAAAATTATCGGTCTTTCACGCCCAATATAGAATGTTACGCTAAGGACCACAGCAGTTAAAGACCGTCCATAAATAAAACTTAATTTAATTCAGGAAATTCGGGGTGAAACAAACTACTCCATCACGATCCGGGAAAACCTACAAAAACCCCATGGGACAGAGTGAGTGGTCGCAGGGAATCGAATCCGGGACCTACCGAATGCTGGCCACAAACGCCACCGCTAAGAAATCCCGCTCGGTATCTTCGTTTTTGTCTATCTTATATGCTTTGTCTGTTATAAAAATATATCAGAATGAAGAGGACTTCACAGGCTATTGGCAGAAAATTTAAGACATACGGTATACATACGGTATTTCATTCGAAATCGCTGGAGCCAATTTTGAGGAAATCAAAAATAACAAACTATTTTTCATGCAAACTGTAATTCGGGGTTCCGATATTTTCTTTAAAATCTTAGGATCGCATCATTGGAAGCTGCCGAACTTGAGTGCAAAGTTTGGTGTTTATTCGACATTTCGTTTTGAGTTATGATGTTCGCACAGCATACTCACACACACTCAAACATGTATGCATGGATCTTTCTGCAAAAATGCTCTTGATTGCATTCGGAGATCTCAAAATTTATACTTGCGGTGAAATCTTGATATCAAATTTGTTGGGTGGAACACAAACTTTCCTCTATTTTCTATATGTAATAGTAGAAAATGTAAAAACGAGAAGTCTGATAAACATCTGATTTCGCACTTAAGTCCTATAATTACTTTCTCTACCACGTACATAGTAGGTATAGAAGGTATTGTATTCAACCAAAAAATTCGATACTGGGATTTCACCAGAAATACCTTTTTGGGGCCTATGAATCCAGAAAACGTTTGGAAAAAAGCCCGTGTGTTTTCTGTCTGTGTATGTGTGTGTGTGTGTGTGTGTGTGTGTGTGTGTCTGAACAGCATAATTCAAAAATGAAATGTCCGATAAGTACCAAACTCGGTATTTAAGTTAAGCATCTTCCAAATATGCGATACAAGGATTTTCAGGAAAATATGTATATCCCAACTTCCCTTTACATGGAACATTTTTCGAACATTTTTATTTTCTAAAAAATGGCTTTAAATATTTTGATTAAAATAACCTACATATATTAAAGATATTTACGTGACAAATAAAATGTATATTTTTATTTCCTGGAAATAACCTGTGAATTCCTCTTCATTGGAAAGGAATTTTGATAGTCTTGTATAGCTGGTAAACGTTAAGCAATAGATGAAAACGAACTACAAAAAATTGTAGATCTGTTTAAAACACACAATTTACTTCAAACGACTCTTTTTGTGGCGCCAGCCATTTTCCAGATATCCGTTATTAATGATTTGAATTATGCAGTACTTCGCCGTTCTGTCCTGTCATTATTCAGATGTTTCTCGCGATGGCATGGAAACAGTATGGATTTTAGGGCCAGCGTATAACGTCCAGTTCTTAAACATTTGACAATTCCTTTATATCTACAACGAAATGTGTAATGTAGCCTGTTTCGGAAAAGTTTATCCGATTAAAATGAAATAGAAAGCAAAATAAACTTTCGTAAGAATAATTTGTATACCCACTAATAAGCGATAGAGAGTAGAAGACATGTGAATGTAACACTTTTTTACTTTCTCTATCATGTATATAGGGTAGAAGAGGCTTTACTTCCCTTCCGAAGGAAGCCATGCTAAGAACTTTTACACCCAAGAAAAATCCACAGCCGGTTTTGAACCCGCGACCTCGGGAACTAGAAGCTAGCATGATAACCACTACACCATGGAGGACGACTAAATGACCGAAAGGTCTATGCTTAGGCATAGGAGGAGAAGGAGGAGGAGGAGGAAGAGTAGGAGAAAGAAGAAAACTTCAAACATAAACAGCTAAAATACAATGAGTGTTTCGGAAACGGCAATTTTTCGAAAAGAAGTATATATATATATATATATATATATATATATATATATATATTACGCATTAAGGGATATTCCCAGATTGACAAAATATGTAGTTTGTGTGTGATCCCAGTATCACAAACGTATACGATACTTAAACACCTGAGAAATTATAAAATTGAGAAAATATTTTCCTGTAAATTTTTGTTTGGTGCAGATGATATTCCTTGAAAATAGTTGCTCGCATCGTTAAAAATCTTGTGTTACATTCACATGACTTTCTCTAACCTTTATTGTTTATTTCATTTTAATCGAGATAAACCTTTCCGGTAATACCTGCATTACACATTTCGTTATAGATATAAAAATAATAGTGATACCTAGTCAATTTTTTAAGAACTGGACGCTATATGCCGGCCTTAACATTCCATACTATTTCCATACAATCGCGAGAAACAATTGAAAACGAAAGGACTTAAAAGGAATGACCACAATACGAACCATTAATAACGGATACCTCGGAAACGGCTCATGCTACGAAAAAAGTTATTTGAAATAAATTGCATGTTTAAAGAGATCTACCGTTTTTGTGTGGTAAGTTTTCTTCTATCGCTTAACGTTTATCAGTAAAAAATTCCTTCCAAATAAAGAGGACTTCACAGGTAATTCCCAGAAAATTTAAGATATGCATTTTATTTGTCAGTAAATATCTTCAATGTATGTTATTTTAATAAAAATCGTTAAAACCATGTTTAAAGTATAAAAAATGTCGGAAAATCTTCCATGTAAGGCGTAGTTTGGGGTGGGGGATTTTCTTGAAAATCTTCGTATCGCATCGTTAGATTTGGTGACTATCCGACTTTTCTTTTTTGAGTTATGCTATTCGCACACATACACACTGAAGTTTTTCTAGAGGAACTTTTTTTGCGTTCAGGGGGCCTCAAAAAATGTATTTTCGGTGAAATTCGGTGTCAAATTGTTGGGTGAAATGCAATACCTTGGATTATAGTAACACGTAAACATAAGCAGATGCCCCTCATATGATTTTGTATCTTAGGAAGACATAACCTATTCCCTTAGCGTTTCATTCTAAAATGTAGCCAATGAATAATATGTATTCTCTATCAGAGAGCTCTTTGTTTCTTTAATCTACGTATCGCACAGATTTCTCTAATTGTGAGATTCCTAACGCCTATTGACGCGGCAATATTGCAACTCGTTAAGCCCGCAGTGGCACTTTCGAAATGCAAGTGCTGTTTAACTGCTTCACCTTGCCCTCATCTCTGGGTATTCATAGTCAGCTATCTATTTAGTCAGTAAAGTCGTACTTATTTGTTAACACGAGCTTAAACTACAACGAATTGAAGCGTTTAATTTGTATTGAAAGAAAAGCCTTAAAGAGGCGATTTTAATGTGCACTAGGACAGAAATTTTGGCATACCACCTGAAAAATATTGATTTTAGATTTTTGTATAGAAAAGTTACTAAAGCTACACATATATATTATATAACTATTTTAACTTATTCAGGCATTTTAAAACCACGACAAATGTATTTAAATGTCGTAAGCCGAAATTTTCATAGAAGAAAAATTATTTTTTCTCAGCACGACATACTTTAGTAGTGCAAATACTATAAGGGACTTAAATGTTAAAATAAAATTCCTAAAAATCGGTACATTTGCTCAACATTAGTATTGGGACATGAGTGACCTACTGCTCAGTGTTTAAATCCATGCACAATTGTTTCTGTGTGGGATCACATATTTCTATGGATTTTATTATTATTATTATTATTAATATTATTATTAACAAGGCAGGTCTCACCTTGTATGCTTCTACCTGCCCCGTCATTATCCGGGCATGTCGCACCGCCGATTATTAACCTGGGCCCACCCCATCCGATTCCGCAGACGAGATAGAACATCCAGCGGGTCTAGCTACAACCCCAACAATATATTTCCGACCGTGAAATAGCGGGTGTCTTTTGACAGAGAGCAATTAGACTCGTGATGAATGATCTGCAGTTTTCAACCACTACATAATTGTATCGCTGAGCCAGAGCAAAATTAGTCCGTGAGAGTTGCCAGCTATAAATGAATTACAAATCTACTGCTGCTTTAGAAGAATAAATAAACATGCACGATGGAATATATAGTAAAATATAGTAATTAAAATCATATATTAAAACTGCATAACTAAAACACAACGAAAAGGAGCAGGTCTGTAATTTATTTCTTAGCGAAACAATGATTGAATCTGCTATCTTAGGTAACGGCATGAACTGCGTGACATTTCTTGGTGCAAATAGTTACAGCTAAGGATAATTACTAAATTTATTAAATGACATTAAGAAAGCAGTAGAGGAAAATTATGTGAGTGATCTGCTGCTCAGTTTTTAAATCCTTACACAATTATTTCTGTATGGGATCACTGATTTCTATTAATTTTTTTGAAGCGAATGCTTGAGCTAGGAAGTCCCTTAGATCATGTTCTAACTTTCGCTTTTGGGGAAACAAAAATTACTAGAAGTGTTTATTTTAAATACACTAGATTAAATGTAGTAAAACTGGCATAGTTTTACCAAGAACCCATTTGCAACCATTCCCTAAAATTTGAACTTAAAACTAGTTAGAGGAACATGAATATATAGAACCTTCTCGAATTAAGTTACAAATACATTAGTTTATGGCTTCTACCACATTTCCAACAGCCTGTTGGATTTGTATGCTTTTCCAAATTTAATACAAGAAGTTTGGACTTGACCTCTACCAAATTCCAACCTCGGTACTATGACCGTGAACGTGGCAATGGCTGTATAAATAATACAAAACCAATGCCAGGGCTTTCAACTTTATAACATAGCTCTCGAATAAAGTTATTAATATCCCGGTATTTCCCATTAGCGTTTTTTGGTATCCAGCATTAGTTTCGGTTAAGCCAATCAGACGTTGGTTTGTATGTCACATTCTTAATGCGCATTCTGAAGAAAAGTAAGCTCACACCGAGGTAGTTAAGGCACGCACTCGTTAACTGGAGATTAGTGGTTTAAATCCCACTAGGACAGGCTTTGTTCGAGGTTTTCCTCTGGCAAATGCCGAGAAGGTATTCTTAGGCCTATAAGTCTTCCTTCCTGAATTTCCTATTTCAAATATGTCTTCATATCATGTATTACTAGTGTCCTCCGCCTGTGGTGTCATGTGTAATAAGATGTGTTATATACCAAAAATGTTAATCAATAGATTGCAGTATTTTGTGCATTGAAATATTTTTGATAAAACGCACCATAATATAATATTTAAGCCAAGCAACAAAATTAGTGAACTCAACGACGAGTCTCATGAAAAAAAATACTTTATAAAACTCAAATGTCACTGATAGCCGGCTAAAAGAAGAAAAGAAAACAAAGGAAGGAAACGCTTTTGATCCCGAATTCCTTGTACTTCGGTAACTGTTTCAGCCTAAATTACAATCAGTTTTATAGGTTTACGGACATGGTTAAAATTGAAACAAATTCAGTATCTGTGTTGCTTAGTAAACTAACATATTTGCTCAAATAGTTAACTTTAGGCACCATCAAATGCAAAAATACGAAATTAAGTTAGAGATTAGAAACTAAATCGCTAACAAATAAGGCTTTTTCTGACAGGAATATGAAATAAAATGGAGATACAATTAAGACAAGTATAGTCTAATGTTAATTCTCTTAAAGTCAGATAATTATAGTTACAACCCAATAGCTTTAGCCGTCCCCTTCGATGCAAGTCGGGTTGCATAATTCGGAGGAACCGACCAGCGACTAACACCACGAGTATGCGTAAGTATACGCAACATCCTAAATGCTAAACTGTAAAATAACCATGAAACTATAGAAGTAGAGCAGCCTTAGAATAGCATAATAAGGCTTAATTGCGGAGTCAGGTTGATAAACAATAAGCAGACGCTAAAGTAAAACAGTTCACACGTGCAACAGCAGCTCAGTACCTCCAATACCAAAAGTAATAATAATAATAATAATAATAATAATAATAATAATAATAATAATTTTATTTCGTACCGCTAGTAACTGCAATGGTCATATGAAGAAGCGGAAATTTTGTCCGGCAGAAGTTCTTTTGCATACCAGTAAAATATACACTTATACTAACACGAAGCTGTGGCGCTTAGATATACTCAAAGGGCATACTTCCAGAGTGCTCATGGAAACACTTGATTTTGCTGAATGACACGAAAAAACCCTTATCCAGGAAGTTCAGCCCAACTGAGCTTCATATTGTGTTCTCTCGAATACCAGACAGAAAAATCAATCCGCTATCACATTGAAATGCCTAGAAATGAATGAAAATGATTCCATTATATGTGTCAAAATTTTTCGGTAAATTTGGCTTAACAATTGATTTTAAAATGTATAGAAGACTATCATGAACATCGAAGAGTTTTTTTTTTTCTTCTTAATATGCGTTTCGTAACTTTTGACTGTTTCTTTCTTGGTTTGTTCTGCGTGTTTCCGCAGTTTACATGTATATATTGTAACGTCTGCTAACACTCCATAAAATACACTTTTATTATTGATTTTGGAAATATTTTATGAACGAATACGCCGTATAAAGTGCAGGAGGAGGAAGATAGAGAAGGGTACGCTCACTCAAGGATAACATGAACAAATCAGTGTGTTTTGCCAGCCTAACAATAACATTGCCAAGTTGAATTGGGCCCCTCCCCTCCAAATATCTCTCGTATTTGCTCATTATTTATTGTCCTTTCTGCCTTCGAATCATTGACAATTTTGGGTATATAGGGTGAACACAAATGATTGGGGAAGTTTAACAAATTTACTGTAGGTATATTAATTAAATATATCGCTACAAATCGTTATAGTTACATTTAAAACTCATTCTTAGTGCCCATTAAAGGTGTTGAATATGAACTGATTAATCCTGTAGTGTAATTCATCCACCCACAATGAAGCAAGTTTAAGAATCATATTAGAAGCACTTGTGATGGGGGAGATAATAGTTTTACCAAATGGAGTTGATAAAACTACCAATTCAATTGTTTCCGTAAGATTTTCCAAGAGATTCATGGTAGAATATGCAATTCTCTGCTTCCTTTGTAGCCTTAGCAAGAATTTGGCCCGCGCACACTCAACTCTTTCTTCGGATAAAGGAAAACGCGTTAATTTTACTTTATAGGTAGAAGAATCGTTTATCTTTAAACTGTTTTAACACCCCTCAAAGAATAACACTTGCTGGATCTTTATAGCACTTTGTTCTGAATTGTTGCTGAACCATTGTGACTGACCTGAGTGACATTCCAGGATAGTACAACCCTCTTTTGCCATGGGACAACTACAGAGGTCTCGCTACTAAAATGGAAAGGCACACTTTCTGGGAAATTGAAACAAAATTTCAGAGATATTTGTCTTAAAACATTAAACCCAATCATCATATCTAACCTAAAACCCCTCCTTTTATTTTTGCCCGCCCATAACTTATATTCCCTGAGTATTCTTATCCAACCATATGTTCGGTATGAAAGTGGACTTCTCCTTAGTCAGTGCTTTGTCCCTGTTACCTCGAAACCCAAAAAGTGGAACATCGTCATACAAGAGTCTGAAAAAGTTTAAAAGTTCGAGAGAAATGCCTATTATCAAAGTGCAAGTGCTGTTTCCCAACTGACGTAACTATTAAGGCCACAAGGTATTCTGCTACTCTGTACTTTATGCCTTAGATTTGTCATTAGTATTGGAAACGTTGCCTGGCCGCGGAGGGGGAAGGTCTTAGTACTCAATGATTCAGACGACCATACCGTGAAACTCTATTTCTGCTAGTTGCTGGCTGGAAAAAGACGAGGAGAACCAAGCACAGTCCGCAATGAGATAACCGACGACTGCTTACAGATTGAGCGGCCGGCAACCTCAAGGAGGTATCAAAGCTCTGTAGTAGGGTATTGGATTGCCAAAAGCTAAGCTAAGGGAAGATAAGCCTAATCAAAAATTACCGGAAGTCATGAGCCGTAAGAAGGAAGTCCTGATTTACCTATTTACCTATCTATGGGATGGTAATCCATAATGGGAACATAATACTTACTCATGTGCTTCAAGGACACGTCGAGAGAATGCCTGATTGAAGACTCACAAAGCAAATAATGAAATATAATCCTAAAGGAAGGAAATCTATGGGCAGACCCTGGAAACGATGGCTGCACAACCTAGAAGGCGGAACAGGCACTTTATTATGTATGCCATGAAGTGAAGATGATGATTAAGCAAGAATTGTGGTAAGGTATAGTTTTCGGGCTTGTGGTCCGAGGTGTAATTGGATAAAATCTTCCCCTCTGAGCTCCTGAGAAGGAAGCTGCGATGCGCGACTGAAGATGGATGCTGCAGCTTCGCCAAAACGTCTGGAGGAGTTTATCCGGGTAGATGGCCCACAAACCCGGAAACCGTGCCTGACCTCAATGACACCGGCCATGAGAGGTTTCAAACCTAGAATGGAGAATGGATTTTTGTTTTGTGTATATCTTAGGTGATTCACTTTATAAAAATCATTATGTACAGAAAACAGGATCTTTTATCGCAATTGGTTTATTCCGGTCAACGTTTGTGAATAACTGTAAGAGATATGGAGCTGAAATGTTCTACTCTTGTGTAACACTAGTTATTACGCTGCTACCAGAACTTTTATTGTTGGATTATAATAAATGCGTAAGTTATGGATGGACACGCAACATCCAAAAATTAAATATTTTTGTCTTCAAAATATTTAAAAACTAATATAATAACAGAGTTGTGAACTAGACAGCTACATTTAAAATTTGAGTTGGAAAATGTTGATTCACATCACATACATGCACTAGTTGTTATCGTAGGAGCGCTTTCGAGAGATGTTTCTCCCATCTTCAGCTGAGACCAACTAACTGGATCTCCCTTACCCCTCACCCCAATAAATGTTTCATTAGACGTTATTTCTGCTCTCTGTTGAGAAAAATTGGAACCTGGTGATATTGCTGCCCTCTGTGTTGTCGGTTGGTCATTCATCATACTTCTTTCTTCTATCTTGTGATGTAATTGGTCTGCATTCTGTTGAGGAGACTTGGAAACAATTAATCTTGAATTTGCTGCCATCTGTGGAGAACATTGGGAACTACTATTTTCTCTCTTGTTACTTGAATGGATCAACTGCATTAAGTGGTCTGTCGGTGGTATTTCAAAATTCAAAGCCTTCTTAATGTTGAAATGGATGAAGATCTTTTCCCATATTTCCAAATGTGAAGGTATCTGACGATAACAACTAGCGCATGTATGTAATGTGAATCAACATTTTCCAACTCAAATTTTAAATACTACACAACATCACAATAAACAATACTTCTGGTTTATTATAAAATAGACAGCTACAGTTTTCTATTAGAGAGCATAAAATGTTTGTGCATTGTAAAGGGTTTCAGGCAAAATTCCAGCTCAAGACACTATTTTTTAGAACACATAAGCATTTTTAACAGATGAAACATGCAACTCAGAAACAATATACTCCTCAAAAAGTTTAGAATAACTCATAAAAGTATCCACCAATTCATGATTTAAAGATCAATGACATACGTAACTCATAAATGTGTAATAGCTTACGTTGCAGATTACATTGTCACTTAAATCCAGACCAAAAGCTACTGCACAGTTAATACGGATAACAGCAGTAGAAGCCCAGACACCTGCTCGTGATAGCCTTAGCCATGAAACCTGCTGCTCCACCAAGCATATCTGTTGCGGAAGTCGTGCGTTTAAAACAATGCACACCGGTTTTTATGTATCAAAATATCTTTAGGCGTAATCGTACCTAGCGATTTCAACAGCTTCACGTTTAATAAGGCGAATAAGATAATTATCGCGGTAAATAAATTGCCATGCTCTGATGACAGACAGAGTATAATATATTATATTCTCCTGAATTTGAATGCTACTCCCAACAAAACAACTTAAAAAAAATCTAATGTGTTGCACTCGCATAATATTCTCAACTCACTCTTGCAGAAACTGTTCTTACAAACGAGATGAACACTTGCAGAAATTTTCTTATTGCACATTTCCTTGTAGGTACACGGGAGTAGAGGAACACAGTAGGCTTCAAGTGATAGTCAAATGTTTTAAGATCGGGCTTATAGGTAATTGCTTTGAAATTTTGTTATCTTTGCATGGCCAAGAGAGGGGAAAAAAGAACGAATGTTTTTCCATTGGGAAAAATGTAATTCTTAATTTAAAATTCAAACCAAAACAACAAAAAATCGGAAATGCTTGGCGACACAAAATGTGACAATTTGGGTGCTTTAACTAGACCTCCATTTTTTTATATAGTAAGATTTTGTCTAACTCTTTCGGTTTACCAATTATAAAAAAGTCATTCAGAATGAAGAGGACTTTAGTGGTTATTCCCAGAATGTCAAGATAATTTCTTGGTCATGAAAATACCATGGTATAATATTTTAATCAAAGTCGTTAGAGCCGTTTTATGAGAAAATCAAAAAATTTGACCATATAAAGGGTAGTTTGGGGTAGGGGAATTTTTCTGAAAGTCGTAGTGTCGCTTCCTTGGAAGATACTGAACTTAAATATCAAGTGTGGTTTATAACCAATTTTTCGTTTTTCAGTTATGCTGATCAGATTTCTTAGGAGACTCCAAAGTATACATTTCTAGCGTAATCTTCGAATTTTTGGATGGAATATAATACTTTCTTTCTGTACTTTATAGGTACGCAGTAGAGAAAGTAAAAATGTTAGTCACAGTTGGTCAGAAAATCGGAATGATTACACGAATATCAGACCAGACAGGAGATGGAACTTTAGTTTGGAAATACTTATTTTTTTTAACCAGTGATTGAATTTTGGCTTCATATTACTATTCTATAAGGAACTATAAGTAGTATTCTAAATTAAATACGAGGGCAGTCCCAGAAGTACCCGACCTGACGTATATATAGCGGTTGTTGTTTCAAACAAATGACTATGGTAGAAAGTACCACCCTTATAAAGCTTAAGTTTGAAGTTTGACGATGCTACGTTGTTTAGTAATTGTTTGGTAGCCATTAATAGTGAACACACTCAGCGAATTTGTAAACTTCGTTAAAACTGGCCATCGTTATGTGATACAATACCTTCATTCCAAACGTCTTAGTCCAAGTATATTAAAGCTGAGCTAGATTCTACTCTGGGGGAGTCTGCCCCTTCGTTTACAACAGTAAAGTATTGGGTTGCAGAGTTTAAGCAAAGCCGTGCGAGCTGCCAAGACGAACATCGCAGTGGTCGACCAAATGAGGTAACCGCGCAGAAATTGTGAAGAAAATCCACAAAATAATATTGTATGACCCTCGACTGAAAGTGCGCGAGCTAGCAGACATCGCATTTTCATTTCAAAAAGTGCTGTACATCGCACACTTACTGAAAATTTAGACATGAGAAAGCTGTTCGCAAGATGGGTGCCGCGTTTACTCTCAATGGAACAAAAGCAGCTTCAGGAGGATGTTTCAGTTGAGTGTTTGGCGATGTTTCGCTGCAATAAACCCGAGCTTTTGCGTCGATTCATAACCATGGATAAAACATGGGTCCATCACTTCACATCTGAGACGAAGGAACAGCCAAAACAGTGGATTGAAAGGATAGAATCGGCTCCAAAGAAGGTGAAGACAGTTCCATCTGCAGGCAAGGACATGGTGTCAGTCTTTTGGGATGCGCATAGGATAATTTTCATTTATTATCTTCAAAAAGGAAAAGCAATCAATGGCGAGTGTTATGCAAACTTATTGCAGCGTTTGAATGCTGAAATCAAGCAAAACAGGCCGGATTTAGCGAAAAAGAAACTTCTGTTTCATCAAGACAGTGCACCAGTTCACACATCCATTATCGCCATGGCCAAAATCAATGAGTTAAAAGTTCGAATTCCTTCCTTGTGCACCCTATTCGCCAGACTTAGTCCCCTCTGATTATCTTCTGTTTCCAGAGTTGAAGAAATGGCTTGGTGGCAAAAGATTTGCTAACAACGAAGAGGTGGAGTTTCAAGTTTATAGCTATTTTGCAGAACTCGACGGTTCTCACTATAAATAGGGTATCGAAGCTATTGAACATCGCTGGGAAAAGTGTATCAAACAGAAAGGAGACTATGTAGAGAAATAAAGACTTTTTTCCCAAAATTTTTGTGTTTTCTTTGTTAGGTCAGGTACTTCAGGGACAGCCCTCGTAATATGTTTAAAAGTTTGCACAATTTTGGAAGAATATATTATTTGCTCATTATAAGCCTACATACTTGTAGAGGCAGATCGAAATACTTTGCTTTTTTATTCATTCTGGCTTTTTCTTCTTAGAAAAATAGTAGTTATATTATAAAACAGGCTTGGAAGATAATAAGGCCCGTTTTATTGCAAATGAAACTCTGTCAGTAGCGAGGCAATGTTCCTCGATGATTTTCCAGAGAAGATAAAATAAAGGTAAGTGATATCCTGTTGAATCCCATTGCCAGCGCTACAAATGTGATTTTCAATTTTCTAAAGCGTAAACTAAGGCATCTAACCTATCCCCTGGCGCAATCTAAGCCGTTTCCTGCTGATACTCAAAGCAAGCTTTCAAACGCCGCGTCGGGTTAGACGAAATTCTATCAAACAATTCCCCACTGCATTGGAATATCCTTATGTTTTGTTTTCTTTGCATTTTAAAATATAGCTTGTGTTCTATGTTTAACATTGTTTATATTACTATTAAACTAAAACCTGCGTTCTATTATTTAAGTGGCAAGGGATTCCGTCGCATATTATACAGCACTTTGAGACTTTGTGGTTCCTAAAAGAGGTGTAGGTAATCAAAATCAGTTATCAGGATACACTAAAGTGTTCCATTTACTGGAAGAACTTTCAGTTTTATAGCCTATTTTAAAAATGTTGCACTTTACTTACCAAAACTAACAGACATGCATTACGTTTACGGTGCTGCTTGGGGAAATGCGAAGGGCACGAGCTCTTTATGCTGAGCTTTACCTAAGGAGACATTGCCTCATCACAGCATCGTTACTGCCGTACATCAACGACTGCGAAAAACAGGAGCTTTCCAAAGAACAAAATCATTGTTCGGGAGACCAATGAAATGCAAGGACAGTGACTCTCAAAGAGGAGGTTCCTGACCGGGTCCATAATTCTCCATTCACAAGCACAAGAGCAATAGCATATGCCATGCATGCAAACCAGTGTTCGCTTACTAGAATTCTGCGCCAACAGCAATCACATCCGTATCATCTCACTGAGTTGAAGCACTGGGGCGAGATACACTATATGATCAAAAGTATCCGGACACCTGCCTGAAAATGACCATCGGTAATGCTGGAAGTCAATATGGTGTTGGCTCCCCCTTAGCCTTGATGACAGCGTTCACTCTCGCAGGCATACTTCCAATCAGGTGCTGGGAGGTTTCTTGGGGAATGGCAGCCCATTCTTCACGGAGTGCGGAACTGAGGAGAGGTATCGATGTAGGTCCGTGAGGCCTGGCACGAAGTCGGCGTTCCAAAACATCCCAAAGGTGTTCTATAGGATTCAAGTCAGGACTCTGTGCAGGCCACTCCATTACAGGGATGTTATTGTCGTGTAACCACTCTGCCACAACCCGTGCAGTATGAACAGGTGCTCAATCGTGTTGAAAGATGCAATCGCCATCCCCGAATTGCTCTTCAACAGTGGGAAGCAAGAAGGTGCTTAAAATATCAATATAGGTCTGCGCTGTGATCGTGCCACGCAAAACAACAAGGGGTACAAGCCCCCTCCAGGAAAAACACGACCACACCATAACACCACCACCTCCGAATTTCACTGTTGACACTACACACGCTGGCAGATGACGTTCACCGGGCATTCGCCATATCCACACCCTGTCATTGGATCGCTACATTGTGTACCGTGATTCTTCACTCCACACAACGTTTTTGCCACTGTTCAATCGTGTAATGTTGACGCTCCTTACACCAAGCGAGGCATCGTTTGGCATTTTCCTGCGTGATGTGTGGCTTATGAGCAGCCCCTCGACCATGGAATCCAAGGCTTCTCACCTCACGCCTAAGTGTCATAGTACTTGGAGTGGATCCTGATGCAGTTTGGAATTCCTGTGTGATGGTCTGGATAGATGTCTGCCTATTACTCTTTACGACCCTCTTCAAATGTCTGAGGTCGGCCTGTACGCTTTTGTGCTGTACATATCCCTTCACGTTTCCACTTCACTATCACATCAGAAACAGAGGATCTCGGGATGTTTAGGCGTGTGGAAATCCCGCGTACAGACTTCTGACACAAGTGGCACCCAATCACCTGACCACGTTCGAAGTTCGTGAGTTCCACGGAGCGTCCCATTCTGCTGTTTCACGATGTCTAATGACTACTGAGGTCGCGGATAATGAGTACCAGGCAGTAGATGGCAGAAAAATGCACCTAAGATCAAAAACGTATGTTTGTTGGGGTGTCCGGATACTTTTTATCACATAGTGTAACTTTCCACCCCGACTACAGTTTGTTGAGTGGTTTCTTCATAAATGCATTGATCAACAAAGATTTCCTGCAACAATAATGACGGACGAGAAGGTTTTCACACACACGAGAGCATTTTAACACACATAACAGTCACATTTGGTCACAGGACCCTAGAGCTATTAGGATTACAGATCACCAACCCGGTTTGAATTTGGGCTGGCTATGAATGACACACTCTAGGGGCCTAATTACTACCTCAAGTTTGACGGGCTACATTTACCTACAGTTTTTACAACATACATTGCCGGAACTTCTGGAAGACGTTCTTTAGGAATGTGCCAGTTAATGTGGTTCCTAGGCAATGGGACACCTGTGCATAATTCCGGTTACGTAAGGGGTTTCGTAAGTATAACGAATCCTGATCGCTGGATCGGTAGAGGAGCACCGAAATCATGCCCATCACCTGATCTAAACCTTCGGATCTTTTCCTTTGACATATTCAGGCTCTTGTGTACGAAAAGCCGTTTAACAGTGAAGAGAAGCTGTAGGCCAGGATCTTTGTAGTATTTGAAGAACTCTGCAATCATTACACGACGCTGTCAACTATGTTAAGAAGTCAAAGGTCGGCATATTGAACATCCTTTATAAACCCTATGTACTTATTCAATTCTTGTTTTGTTCTTAGTTTAACTATTTTTGAAGCATTTTAAAAACATGTTTGCACCATTTAACATCGTTTTAACGTTTGCCAAGTAATTTGTATAATGGTGGAGAAAATTTGACCAACAATAGTATTATTTGCATATACTATTAATAACCTGTATTCACAGCTGAAATGGTTAAAAGCAATTTTGGCCTACTTCAGGGCACATAGATTTAGTACCACATAGTTATATAAAGATTCGCAAGTTTATAAAACAATTTAAGAGAATTTTACATTGTTTAAAATTAAAGATACCAGCTACCCTTATTTCAAAACTCTCCCAATGCCTTGTAACAAAAGATGCATGTACGGCGGAATTTCATCTGACCAGATGCCGTGTTTGAAAAACGTTAATGCCCTCTAGCATTAGCCCGATAGAAAGATGTTTATAGGCATACATTCGCTAATATATATAAACACATTTCGAGGCTCACTGATCCAAAAAATGAAGGCTTTTCAGACAGCATAACTCCAAACGGAAAAGTCGGTTAAATACCTAACTTGGCTTTAAGTTCAGCATCTCACAAAGATGTTCGACAAAATCTCCCCACTAAAAATACGCTTTAAAGAGAATATTCGTCGAAATTTTGGATTTTCTCAAAAATGCTGTTACAGTTTTAATTGCAAAAACATATGTTTATGATATTTACATGACAAATAAAATGTATAGCTTGATTTTTTTCGCAAATAGCCTGTGAAGTCCTCTCCATTCTGAATCACGTTTGTATAAGTGGTACACCGTATGAAATAGACAAAATGTTACTACACAAACAATGTACTTCTCGTTAAGCACACAATTTATGTAAAATACATTACTTGTGGCGTACAATTTTCTGAAAGAGTTTTTGTTATTGGTTGAATTTTCAAATAGTTTCACATTTTACTTTGTCTATCGCCTACCTATAGCATGTAAGGGGATGTATTTTATTCCACCAAAATGTTTGATGTAAAGATTTCATCGGAAATGATGTTTTGAGTCCCCTTTGAATTTATAGACAATCATCTTTAGAAAAAGGTCCATGCATGTGGCTGAACAACTTAGCCCAAAAACAAAACATCAGATAAATGCCAAAATTTGGTATTTAGATTCAGCATCTTCCGAAGATGCGACACGAAGATTTTCAAGAAAATTCCTCCACCCCAGACTACCACTTATATGAAAGTTTTTTGAAATTTTGGAATTTCTAAAAAATGGCTGCAATGGTTTTAATTAAAACACCGTGTATTTAAGAAATTTACATGACAAATAAAACGTTTATCTTGAAAATTCTGGGAATAGCCTGTGAAGCCGTTTTCATTCGAAAGGAATTTGGTTTGATGTTGTACAACTAGTAAGCCATGAGAAATGGATTAAAATATACTACACAAAAAATAGAGATTGGTCTGAATTTTTCAATACCTTTGTCATTTTAAGTGCTTTCGCTATTCAGCTGTTCCTCGGAATGTCATGAAACATTTGGCTATGTATGCGAGGATGCAAGAAACTTCATAGTTATTCTGCATCCCCTTTGTATCTACAACGAAATGTGTAATGGAACTAATTCTGCAAACGTTTATCTTGACAATAAGGAATAGATATAAAAATAAAGTTCTGTAAGAATAGTCTGTAAAGGAAATCTATATAAAAATAAACGACAGCAGGTGAAAAATTCATATGAATGCAGCATATCAGATTTTTCTCGTAGTCATGCAAAGAGCATGGAATTTCAAAGCATTCACATAGCAATTCGGTTTTTAAAATATCCGACTGCCACTTTAGACTGCTGTATCCTTTTTGTACCTACAAAGAATGTGTAAACGTGTAACGAAAGTTTATCTCAACTTAAGTCTAATGTGATACATTCACATAACTTTATCTACCCTCTATGGTCCATTAATGGGTATACAAACTAGTCTTACTAAAGCTTCTTTTTATTTCTATTTCATTTTAATTCAAGTAAACCTTTGCAGAAAGACTAACATTACACATTTCGTTATAGATACAAATCAAACAGTGATGGTCCACAGTTCAGCAAGTAACATTTGATGTGCTGTGTTTTACCTTCAAGTAGCTGTAAACCTCGAATATGTATTTCTCTCTTACGTATTGGTCTATGGTGAACTTTTTATCGGTCACCACATCATCGGTCCGCATAACTTGCAGAAAAGTGTAATCCCATCCACGGAGTAAACGTTTTCACATATCGCGAAACAAGTTATTTAACTTGTGCTCCACGCTGTGCTGTGCTTTACTTTAGGCTTGATTATTTCACACTACTTATACAATTCTTTATACTGTGTAAAGGACACGTAATCTGCACCTGCTATTCAGATGACTAACAAACACAATGAGCAGGAATGCGCCTACTTGCTGCTTGTTATGTATTGTCACAACTGGTGACTCGGCAATTTTATTATCGGTCCTTAAAAGGGGAGGAAGGTGGACTGCGTCTAATTTCTAGGAAATTAAGTGTAATTCTAAATCTGGTATTGCCAAGAATCAAGTAAATCAAGTTACTAAGAAATCAAATGTAAGAATCGGGAGTGCTCCTTTGCTCTTGAAAACAAAAACGGCAAAATGTAACTAAGATGTATTTTAAAACCCGTAAAGTATTTAAAGGTACATTAAATATAATAAAAAAACCATAAAAATGTCATATCCAACAAAATTAGCAAAAATTAAGGAAACATGCCCCAACAAGCATATTAGTTTAACTCGCTTTACTATGAAACAGATTTGTATGGTGACTTTCCGGTCTTTCAACTCTCTCATAACTTTCGTTTTTATCTCACACAGCTTCTTTTTCTGTAGTTCACCTTCACTGGGTGCTCATTTCACTAATGTCTCTTCACTAAGATGTACCAATTCAATTCTGCAACACTTCACTTCCTTCGTGACCCAGCCTCTGCACGCCGGACGGTTCACTCGCAGGGAGTCGAGTTCCACAACCGTCGCTCCGCAGTAGCACTCGCTGCACGTCACGACAGCCGTCACCAACTCGCTCGGAGAATCGCTCTTGATGTTGCAAGGAAAACTCACCCGCCAACTCGCTGACCGATGCAACTCAACTCTCAGTCGACTCGCCTCGACTCGTACTGACTGACGCGACTCATCTATTGTCGCCACTCGTCACCTCGACTAACTATTCTGTCGCACTCGACTCGCTTTCAACTCGCGACTGACTCCTCACAAGAGTGCTCGCTTATGTAGGTAGTGGAATCTTCCACAGAAGGTTCTCGAACGTTCTAGAACTATTTTGACACACTTTCTGAAGAAGGGAGGAGATAAAGCTCCCAGAAATTTCTAGATCTCCAGATAGCGCTCCTAGTGTTTACGCTTCCAAGCGGTCGTTATCTTGTTCACTCCAAACGCTCGATATCGACCTACCGGTAATCTTGAACGACAGCAGCTGCGTCACACAGCTCCCTCTCAGAGCTGTTCGTCCCGGACAGCTCCACGATCTGTAACAGAGCCATAACAATGAACTAACCAGCTCCTCCATCGGGGCCGAAATCGGGTGCGTAACGGGGGCCCCAGGACCTGTGGTAAACTACGCATCAGTGACGTAGTTTCTTCGGGGTTTCATTCGTATCCAGGCGACCACCGGTACTGCTGCATGGGTTTCCTCAAGGACTTTATAGGCCTTTTTTCG
This sequence comes from Deroplatys truncata, assembly GCA_030765065.1. Lineage (NCBI taxonomy): Eukaryota > Metazoa > Arthropoda > Insecta > Mantodea > Mantidae > Deroplatys > Deroplatys truncata. Next base: position 133,541,267 of record CM060978.1, read on the forward strand.
GGAGCACAGCTGTTCTTTCCTAGTCCTTCTGGCTACAAACTCTCACACTCCGGTACTCCGTTGCTGACCTCCAGGGAGTCCTACCGCGTCCAACAGCTCTTATAACTAGAGCCTCTGGGGGAAACATCCGTCCACTCGGGTCGTACGCCAGATTCTTTATCCTTCATGATCGGTCCCATGCATCAATCCTCCAACTGTGCTCTCCCTAAGGTGTCCTGGTCAACTATAAGTTGACTGGGCGTAGGACTGCAACACACTCCGTCACCTGCTGGTCCAGTTGTTCGCGCATTGCGGCCTCCATCATCCTCTTGTTTTCTTTGATTTGCCCGTCTAGCCGTTTTCTTGCTGATCTAGTCGCTTCTCCACCGCATTAATGTCATCTTCCATATAGATTTAGTATATTTTAACTCTTTGCAACGTCGTCTTTCAGGTTTTTTACCGATGCATTTAGCTCAGATTTTACAAGGTTGAATGTCACCAACCAGATCAGATTTCATTTCTCCATCGCGGTCTTCATGTCTGTTTTCACACTCCTCATCTCACTTCTTATTTCCTCCATTCCAGATTTCATTTCCGTCACCGTCTTCTCCATTTCGGTCTTAATTTCTGTTTTCACACTCTTCATTTCGCTTTTCATCTCCTCCATTCCCGTCTTCATTTCTTCCTTAACACTCTTAATTAAATTTAATAACTGTTTTAAGTATTTCCCACTCCGTGGCTTTTGTATCCCACTCCTGACACCATAATGACTTTCCAGTTTTTCAAATGACAATTTTTTCAATTCTCATTGCCACTGTTTCGTTTTTGAAGTGAAGCTCCTTTAGGCGCGGTAGGGCAATTTGGCCTGGATCGGTCGAAAAGTGAAACGCAGGAGTTGGCCGGCCTGATCGAGACACTCCAACCGACAGTTGAGAAGAAGGGAGAATCATTCTACTTTCTCTGTCGCATACGTAGCGCTTTATTCACGGAGAGATTACATTAAATTCCCTTATTTTTTGTATTGTGTCAATGTGATGTCTTAATACTTAAACGAGATACACACATTCGTGCACATATTATGGAAGCTTTTAATGTATAAATGCAAACATATTAAAGGGATTATTAAGGCATATGATTCCCGTCTGTATATATAACATGCAGCTTGCCTTTAAAAGCTTTACACATAGTCCTGTTTGCTTGATCCTAGGAAAACAATATACCTACCTATCGTATTGGCATTTCTTCTACAGTCCAGTGTACTGGCACATTGATTGATTCCCGTTCCATATGCTCCCTTCTGTTGTCATACCTATGCTTTCTCAATAATTCATGTAACGAAAAGAGCTCTACGCCACTTTTTAAGTCCTGCAAGATGCAATTCAGTGGCAAAGGGGAAAGCGTTTTCAATGTTCTTATGTTACATTTTCAGTGTTGTCAATCTGCACCCTTCTTTTATTACAGTGTACTAAATTACTGCTAACAGTGTATGTAAGCCCCGTTTTTTAGTTATTAGTTAACAATTTTCATTGTGTGACAGGTGAAACGGGGAAAAATACAAGCACAGAAAGAGTGTGAGTACAGAACGACAAAAAGCAAATAAACCATCAAAAAAAGCGCCAGAAAACTACTTTAGAAAGAAATATAGAGTTTCTAGGCGAAAAACGTTAAAGGAACACGGTGGACAACATCACGGCCCCAAATATACTGGATGCATGGATACCGTCGTTAGGTGAAGACACAATAAGTGGTATGGGGGATATGAATACCACTGACTCAGGAGTAGGGTCTAAAAGTGAAAATACACGTGCTATAAGAGATGAACGAAATAAACCTAATACATTGAGCCATCGACAAATAGAAATAGACCTACTAGTGCATACCCAAAATTACTATTCTTTCATCCTGACCAGCGCGAATTTGATAAACAATTCTTCAACAATCTGCTAGGTACAGTGTGTTCCATTGCACTCACATCAACGAAGTATTCTATCGTTATTTAAAAACGTTAGTCTTAATTATTTGTGTTAATTCAGCTATCATACACTCATAATTTCTTTACTAATTAACGAATACAAGAAATATTTCATATAATTGAGAGATTTTTTCAGTCAAATTCCACATAACCATTCCCTATTCCTGAAATAATAAAATCGTCAACAAATGCTAGAACCTAAGATGTTTCACCTCTAATGCGCGAGTGTCTCACGCATTCTTTTTTATGTAGTCCACCGTCACTGGGAGTTCAGTTCATCAATGTCCCTTCACTAAGGTGAACTAGCTGAATACTCCAACACTTCGCTTCCTTCGTGACGCAGCCTCTGTTTATGTCACGTATTTTAGTTTTCTTCTTTGGATTTTAAATTTTATCTTTGTATGGACGCTGATGACCTTAGATGTTTAGCGCCCTTACACCCCATCTCATCATTATCATGACGCAGCCTCTTCACGCCGGAAGGCTCACTTGCCGGTAGTCGAATACAAGACCTCCACAACCATCGCTCCGTAGTAACATTCGCTGCACGTCACAACAGTCGTCACCACCTCACTCGGAGAATCGCTCCTGATGTCGCACGGGAAACCTAACCTCCAACTCGCTGACCGACACAACTCAACTCTCAGTCCACTCGCCTCGACTCGTACTGATTGATGCGACTCATTTTACTGTCGCCACTCCTCACGTCGCACTAACTCCACTGTCGCATTCGACTCACTTTCAACTCGCGACTGACAGACTCCCCACAAGAATGCTCGCTTATATAGGCAGTGGAATCTTCCACAGAAGGTTCTCGAACGTTCTAGAACTATTTCAACACAATGTATGGAGGAAGGGAATGATAAAACTTCCAGAAAATTCTAGTTATCTCCCGATAGTGTTTACGCTGGCAAGCGGCCGTTATAATGTTTACTGCGAAAGCTCGGTGCTGACCTCCGGATAATCTTGGGGTATAGCCCCTTCCTCACAATATACAACTCATTCATGCATTAGACTTATAAGAAAGAAACAAAGTGATCGAAATCCTATCCCTGTAACTGAGTTACACTTACTTTCCCATATGGTGCACAGAGTACCAAGTGGTAAGCCTATCGCTTACGATTATTGTTGTTATTATCATGAATTATTATTATATTTTAGATATAACATTTTTTCTTGACCTGAGAATAGCTCCCAGATGCACAAATTTCACTGAAGACTGCAGCAAACAAAGAAGCCAAATAAAACTATACTTGGTGTTTCGAATTGGTACTTTGTGTGTGTAAAAGAGAACTCTCTACAACTCTAAATGTTACACGGGCACACCTGATCGCAAAAAGTAACTGGTGACGCAAAAAGTAATAATGCGTATTCTGAAACATATCATTTTGTAATATTTAAGCATTTCATAATATAAATGTGTTAAAAGTATTATGTTTCAATAAAAATAGTAATAATATTGTAATGTGTAATCACCAGAGAAACAGAAAAAAACTTTTATATTATTCCTTACAGTACTTGTTAGTAATAAGTTATTTATATATGTACCTGAATTATGTTTGTGGAGAGCTACGTCAGAACTAGAATTTCCCGGTAAATTAGGATTCTGATGGATCAGGTTTGTTAGAACTACAGTTTTCTGGTAACATCGTTTAAGTGACTTAGCACTCCAACTGTAACCTATAAGATGAAATAGAAAAGTGTAGGTGCGACTTAAGCCGGACTGGTGCAAAACCTAGAAAGTAAACTTAGTGCAAGTATTTGCACAAGTAAGGCTACAAGTATTAGAAATAGAACTAGACCGAATAACAGAACGAGTTCTCGACCGAGTACCAGAACGAGCACTGGTCCAGTACTAGAACCAGTGCTGGAGTACTTAAACGAGTACCGGATCGACTACTACGAGTGCTGGACCGAGTACTAGAAGTAGTGCTGAGCCGAGTATTAAAACTAGTGATAGACCGAGTACTAAAGCATGCCAAGTACTATAAAGAGTACTGACCGAGTACTGGAACTAGGGTTTGACCGAGAACAAAAATCATGTATTAGGCCAAGTATTAGAACGACTGCTGGGCCGAGTACTGGAATATGTGCTGGACAATTTACTATAACAAGCGCTGGCCGAGCACTAGAAATAGTGATCGACCGAGTACAAAACCATGTGCTAGCCCAAGTAATAAAACGAGTGCTCGACCAAGCACTACAAGTAGTGCTGAACCGTGTACTAGAAGTAGTGCTGAGCCGAGTACTGCATGTGCAGGGCCAAGTATTCGGCCGAGCTGGTGCCGAGTACTGGGTCGATTTCTAAGCTGAGTGCTCGACCGAGTTTTGGGTGGAGTACTGGGCTAAGTGCGGGGCTGAGTACTGGTTCGAGTGCTCGTCTGAGTACTTGGCCATCTACTTGACCGAGAGCTGAACCAGGTGCTTGGCCAAGTGCTGTTCAATTGGTACTGGGCCGAGTGCTTGCCGAGAGTTGTGCCGAGTATTGGCCCGAATAATGGGCCGTGTGCTGGGCCAAGTACTCGGCTGAGGCCTATGTGTTCCTTTGCTCTTGAAAATAGTAAAAGGCAAAATGTACATAAGATGCATTAAACCCCCCTGAAGTACTTAAAAGTGATTAAATGCAATAAAAGCTCTAAAAATGCCATATCCTACAATATTAGTCAAAATGAAGGGAAATGCCTTAAAAATACGGTTGGTTTAACTCGTTTTACTATGAAACAGATTTATATTGTGACTTTCCAATTTTTCAACTGCCACCTTTCACAGTTCTCACTGTCACAGTTTCGTTTTTATGTACGAGTAGTTCACCTTCACGGAGAGTTCACTTCACCTGAAGTAATTCAATTTTCCATCACTTAATTTCCTTCGTGACGCAGCTCTTACGCCGGACGGCTCAGTCGTCGGGAGTCGAACACAAGACCTCCACGATCGTCGCTCCGTAGTAACGCTCGCTGCACGTCCAACCGTCACCAACTCGCGCGGAGTTGCTCAGCTCTTGACGTCGCACGGGAAACCTACCCGCCTAAAGCTGACCGACGCAACTTAACTCTCAGTCGACTCGTCTCGACTCGTACTGACTGACGCAATTCACTCTACTGTCGACACTCTTCACCTCGCACTGACTCCATTATCGCACTCGACTCGCTTTCAACTAGCTACCAATGGCCGTGTGCACCATTCTCGATTACATTTTTACCGTGGTAAAATACGGACTTTACCAGGATTAAGTCATTCGTGGTGCATCGACGGCGGTAAAAGCTTATTGAGGATTTTACCGCGGTTAAATCTGAACGGCCATTAACGGCGGGTTTTCGTCGATTATCTCCAACTTCACTTGTGTCTGAATATTAAAATGTCGGAACGGTGTAGTTAAGAATTCCCATCTAAAAGAACCACTCCATCTTCGCCAATGAATGTATACTGATAAAGTTACTTTAAGTAATTTTTAATGCCTTAAGGCTTTTTGTGCAACAGGTGCCTTATATCCTGACCCAAGTCGTAACGAAAATCCACACAATGACAGCGTTACATATATAATTATGTTGGTTGAAGCATTGTTCCAAGAACAAGGCAGAAGTAAGAGGGCAAGGAATGTATTTAGTGCAATTAGCCATTTTCAGGAATATTAGGATACATTAATTGCACAATATAAGAATCCGGTCACCTAAAGAGGTCAGTGCCGAAATCTGAAGTTGTCATCTGGTGCACCTCATATTTATGAGTTTTTGACAAGGGAACGACTAAATCCGGCTGAAAATGTGTTTAAAATATAATGTACCGGTTGGAATAATTATTAATGCCATTCATGTTTAAAACTATGTAATCGGCAGCTAGTGCCATCCAAAGTCCGCGTACCAGCCTCGCTCCGTCCTAGTTATACAGGTGATTGTACACAACTACGGAGTTTTGCAGATAAATACCTTGATGGGTGGTTTAACAGGCACAGGTTTGGAAAATAACAAATCTAAACACTGGAAAAGCACCAAATAGTTGCAGAAACAATACCGTATAACAGAGAGTTATGACAAACAGATCCACAAAATACAGGGTTATTACAAAAGAAGTAGACAACTTTGGAGTCATATGAAACACAAACTAAGCGTGATATCAACATAGATTTTACGGTGTTATGTTGGGAAACTTTGGAAGTTTGCATCGGTAGTTTTATAGTTGGTAATCATGTAAGTCATTGTTGTTGAAGATGCAAAAATAACGAATTCTGTGGAAAAAGCATATTGTGTACTAGAACTCGCTAAAACAAATTCTGTAACTGTTGTCCAACGATATTTCAGAACACGTTTCCAGAAACCACCACCAACTAAACAATCGATCTATGATTGGCACAGAAAGTTTGAGATAACAGACTGCGTATGCAAAGGAAAGAGCCCGAGAAGATCACGCGTATAAGAAGAGGATGTTGAACGTGTTCGTGGTGTTTTCGCAAGAAACCCACAGAATTCGACACAAGGGCAAGCTTGGAGTTACAAATTTCACAACCAACTGTATAGAAAATTTTGCGAAAGCGTCCAAAACTGACGCAGTTCTTGCAGCAGCTACATGAAGACGACAAAGTCAAACGTCAAGATTTCTGCATAGAAATGTTGCGACGTAATGAAGAAAACGATGGCCTCAGTGAACGAATAGTTTTCATTAATACGACAACTTTCCGCTTGAGTAGAAAAGTGAATACACGAAATATTCGAATAAGGGGAAGGGAACTGAAAAACCAAAGGCTGTGGTGGAACATGTGCGGGACTGTCCCAAAATTAATGTGTTTTGTGCGGTATCTCACACCAAGGTGTATGGCCCCATCTTTTTTTGCAGAAAAAAACAGTAGCAGGACCCACATATGTCGATATGTTACAGCTTTGGTTCATGCCCCAACTGTATGAGGAAATGGAAAGGGAAACCTTTATCTTCCAACAAGATGGAGCACCGCCTTACTGGCACACAGATGTTAGACTTTACTTGGATGAAATTCTAGCTCAGCGTTGCATTGGCCGCGGTGCAGATGAAAATAACGCTTTCGTAAGTTGGCCAACGAGGAGTCCCGATCTCACGCTATGTGGCCTTTTCCTTTGGGGATTTCTCAAAGACAGAGTTTTCATTTCTCCACTTCCACATGATTTAAATGACATGAAGGAACGTATCAGAAGAGCCGTGGCATGTGTCGATGCAGGTATGTTACATCGCGTTTGGGATGAACTTGATTATCGTCTTGATGTCTGTCGTGTGACGCAGGGATCACACATTGAACATTTGTGAGCTCACAAACTAAACTTCAAGACTTCCTCTACACAACAGTGTAAACAGATTCATTATATCATTAATAGTTATGGATTTATAACATATTGAAACTGTTATTACTTTTGTAATAACCGTATACATAACCGAGATATTATTTAGCAAAAAGCAACACGACATTTGCTTGAAATAGTATATAAGAATACATGCAACAGGTATCTGTCCATATTTCCCAAACTATGTTGCCGTATTGTGGTACATTCTTTCTTATTCGTCATCAAAGTGCAAATGTGGCGTTCAGTGAAGTGTTAAAAACACAGCGGAATGGAAGAGTATGTACACATAACAAGGGCATTATGTGGACATACCACATCTTCTTTCGTGTATCCGCACTGCAATAATCCAATATCAAAAGCCGGAGTGCTCACATTATCAAATGATGCAACATGAATGAATATCAACTTCGTAACCGGACCTTTGCCATACACATGCTATAACATCTGCTTGGTGCAGAAAGTTGGTTGTAGAGGACAGAGTGAAGACGGATATGAAATATCGATCATGTAAAGTAAGCTGTGATTTATCAGTTTGCAAGCATACAAAATCAATGAGATATCTGCCACAGAGTTTGTAATGTCTAAAAAATATACATCCAGAAGTTGGCAGTATTTGGTCGTCTTCAGTGCAGTATGTTTAATGTAATATCCTTGTTGGGAAACATTCTCCTATCAGGCTTCAGTCTTTGTGTCCTGACCAGGTATCACACCTTTCTCACCAACATGTTCACCGCGGACCGAACCTAAAAAGCGTTTCATGTGCTCTTTGGTCATTTTTCCAGTTTTACTCCCTTGAACATGGATGTTCTATAGACCCATTGCAGCTAGCTTCTTTGCAACTTGCGGATCAGACATCCCCTGTGATTCTTGATAACGGATGTAAAACTTGAAAAGTTGAATCAGACGACTGCAAAATTCAATGCCATTGCCGAGATTTGAACAACCGGGCGGACACAGGGAGATCCGTGGTTTAAATTCCGGCGATGGCATTGAATTTTTCAGTCGTCTGATTCTACCTTTTCAACCTTGTCCAATACACGCTTGTGTGCAGAGTGACATTTAATGTATTTTTAGGGGTTTAGTTTGCTATATTTGGGTGATTGTATATTCTGAAATTGCAATACTGCCCGGTTGTGACGTAGAGTTTGTGGGTGGAGCTATTAGGTAGATACTAACGCGTACTGAGTCTTCGAACTCTTTCTGTGTGCTGTCGTCGGACAGTCGTCATGGATTGAGCAGCATCTCTTCTTCCGACCATCAGGTGCTGATTCGGAATTTGTCTATTTATAATAAGTTGGCTTAGTTCTTTTGGATCCGTGTAAGGTTATTGAAGGTAGTTTCCCCTTCTTTCCTGTTTATGCGGAAACTAGGAAAATTGTAATAATAATGCATGTATAGTTAGTAATGTTCCCGGTAATCCCTTGCTCTATCCTCTAAAATTGTCTGAGATTGGGACATATTTGGTGGAGGCCTGGGCAGTATCCTTATTTAATACTTTGTAGGGGATTTTTTTTCCTCGCCTTAAAACTCAAGCTCTTTTGATAACGTGTTTTCTGCACCACGTGCCGCTAAATGAGCATTCCAGCCTGTTTTAAGTACTTGTGTGATTGATTATACCTTGCAAGTTGCTTCTTTGTTAACTTTTGACCATTTTTAGAACTATTTGTGTTAAATTTCTGTTCTTTTGATGTAATTTATTGCTTAGTGTGAAACTAAAGTGATTTTCTTTGCTTCGATTAGCGTTTTAATTCCATGATTTAGATTGACACTGTTTTTCGCCATGATGACTTAATTTAATTTAATTAAATTTCTTTAGTATATTTCATGGTTTATTTGCTATTCTTTGCTGCATTTTTCTTGTTTGTGTGAATTGTATCAGACTTGCGTCTTAGAAATTGCCCTTAGCTTACCATGTGGTGAATTACGTTTCGAGTTTTTGCCGTAAGTTTCCTAAGTTCTGGTTTCTATTTAAACTTTTGATGACAAATTCCAACATTCTTTTGAAATTTGTGTTCTATTATGTACAGTTTTTAAATTTCCTTATGCTACGTAATTCTGTGCATTTTCATGTTTCAATTTTTAGTGTTTCTGCCTTATTTTATTTTGGGCTTTTCCTCCGTTTTTGTGAATAAAACACAATTAGAAATATGAAAGGTTATTTTAGCTTAATGTAAGAGAGGGTTTTAATGAATGTGATGATGTAACACGTGATGCAATTGTGATGAAGTGCTGTTAATCTTTTTGGTTTGCGTAATAAGGCAACAGCATGTGAGTTGGTTTCGACCAGGTTGGTGTAATATTCTGTGATTTTTATGTATTAACTCAAGCTTATATTTTTCAACGTCACTTGTGTTGCGGTCGATATCTTTTTGCAGTTTTAGTTCTCTCTTCACGTGTCATTTCTGCGTCAAAATCTTGATTTACAAAGTCAAGTGGCTTAAATTTTAAGCATGTTAATATGTAGCTTTGTGGTTAACCCCCTTTCAGATTATCGCCGTGGGCGTTTAGATTTAGTCAAAATGGTTGTTTCCGTTTTATTTGTGCAACTTGTGACAGACCCGGTACTAGTTTAAGTGTTCTTTTCCATATGCTTTCTTTTGGTGTTTTCTGTGTTACAGTTCTCATTTTTCCCTTTCAATTCGATGTTATTAGCAGTTATGTATTTTCTATCTTCTGTCTTCTGTCAGTTATGCATTTTTGGTGTTTTCTTTTTACAATTCCGATTGTTTCCCTTTCAACTTGATGTTATATTTTTGTAGCAGTTATGTTGGTGACTAGCTTGTATACCTGATATTCCCACTATGAATTTGAAAATTGCAAAATTTTGGTATTCTATTATACCTCTGAAACAGGTTTTAAACATGTTCGGTTTCCCTATAGTTTTAACAGAGTGACGAAATTAAACATGATCAAGTCAAATTAAACCAAGAAGTCAAATTTGCTTTTTCCATGTTAGTGGTATGCAGCTTAAGCTATGTAATTTTCTGCCTTAATCTTTCCAAAGTAAAGTTCCCATTTGACTTGTTACGTATTTGTTTTATTTCCCAGTTCAATATTGCCTGTAATAGTATTCTTTTCTTTCCCGTGTGTGTTTTTCAGGTTATCTCAGTTTTTTAGGTACATTGTGCTGAAATGCGGTGTTCCTTTTTAATGCAGTTAATTTCATTGCTGTTAAAGGCATACTTAGAAATTGTTTCTTTCATAGCAGTGGCTCCTTTGTGATTTTTCAAGTGAAATATTGCCTAGTAGTCCGCTTTCTTCCAATTACACACAGGATGTTTGAACTTTTTGGGGTTCCTTATGGGGATACTGTGGGACAGCTGTCTCTATTTCAGAGATGCATAGTGAAGTTTAAGCAAAGGACTTCATTATGACAGAGGTTATATGTGCTTGGGTAATTGTTGTCGTTCCTGGTAGTGATGATGATGTGGCACAATTATCACTATTTCAGAAGTGTCTAATAAATGTACCAGTTAAGGACTTTGTTATGACAGGAAATGTATGAGTGTACGTAATGAGTAACTGCTATACTCTCGTTATTGTATGTGTATGTCAGGGCATATTTTCTGATGTCTTAGTGCACCGCTAACTGCATTATCATGTTAACTTGAAAGTTTTACCATCAGCTGACTTTTGTTATTTACGATTTTATGTTGCACATTTGCTTTGGGCATTATCCAGTGCGCAGTGTTTCAACCAAGTTTGTAATAGTACATCAGTTCATTGGTTTCATTAGTGTTACAAGAAGGTTGGGAAACTTGTGTAGAGATATCCTGGAAAAATAATTAGTGAGTACTAGAGGTAATGTGTACCTAAGTGTATCACATGTTTTGGGACCAGCAGAATTTTTATGAATGTATTGTGAGATGAAATTTTCTGATTGTGTTTTATTAGTGAAGTTTTTTTTCCTTGTGTTATGTACTGCTTAAATTTTGCTTTTGTGGAATCATTCTAATTTATTTCCAGATGTAATACTGTGTGAGAAAGTTAATTTCTTTATTATGATGTGGTATGTTCTGTTGTATCACTATATTTTGTTTCTTTCATGTATCCTTAACATGCTCTGATGATTTTCTTTTACAGAGTTGTTGCATAATTTTTTGTTGCCGAGCCTTGTATTGATGAAGTTTCGCCCCGGTGGGATTGCGACAGGGTTTCCTGATGGTAGTGGAGTGTTAATGTGTATGACATGTTTGTGCGCATTGTTTTAGTTACAGCGTTACTTGGATGGGTTTGCTACAATGTACCCTCGATGCGCATTCGCTGTTTTTTTCTGTTTGATCTGCAATGTGCCGTGGATTAAATAAGATTTAGATGATACTGGCTTGATGGAATTGCTGAAATGTGCCCACCATGGCTCTTTGTATTGACATTTAGAAATGGTTATGTAATGAGTTGATTTTATTGAGTTTTAATGCAACAATTTTTGTTTTTTCAGCATGTATTCTTTCACAGCTTCATACTGACATTTAGTGAAATTCTTGGTATAACAATACAGAGATATTAGATCGTTTCTTCTCGTGATGTATTAATGAGTTTAGTAGCGTGCATTTTCACATGTTTTAATGATTACATGTATGCTCGAGCTATTACTTTGTGTTATGTGCTATGTTGCAGATTTTACTCCCATGTGATAGCACTATAGAAGAATGACTTAATATTTCCTGCGCAGGATTGGTATTTTCCATTATTCACAGATATTTGCATGTGTAGTTACATGTGTTTTGCATCAAGTACTGAGCCAATTATGGCTCCCTCCCAAAGTTTGAGTAGCTGCTGTAGCATATATGGGCCGCAGTTATATAACAACACTCTGGAATTATTGAGTACAAGATTCGGCCCCTGTAACAACCAAGCCAGCAACCAGTGTAACAAGTCTCGTTACCCGCTGCAAGACATTACTACAGCTCTCACCAGGATGCATGCGCTCAGCCAGCATAGACGACACTGGAGTTGTGGCGTCACCAACGTCATCATGTGATCTCTTCGTGTGTGCCTCGAGCAAGAGCTATCGCCCTGGAAAAAGTAGGGTGACTCTCTTCTCGGCTACTGACCAGGAAATACTTCTTCGGGCTTTGTGTCTTGGAAGTGGCCTCACCACATTTTTCAGCTTATTTAAATTATACACACATTCTTTTGGTCGTCAGTAATTTCAAAATTTAGTTCTTATGTGTGGAGCGGCGAACTTACATTTATTAGAGCGAGTATATATCTTTTTTGAAATACTGAAAATGTGCTAAATTATATTAAATTGCGAATATGCTGCAAAAAGAACAGAACTCAGGAACTTAGAATCCTGTAAATGCCTATGTCTACTTTCCATTTAGAAATAAAACTGTTTCATTTATCTCAATACTTACTCTGGCTTGGCAGGAGAGAAACCGGTACAAACCTAAAGTTGCCTATAAAGGAAGAGTGAAAATAATACTAACATAAATCCAAAACACACAATATATTTATTCTTTTAACTTACATATTTCACATCGTCATCTATCACATAGAATATACATTTCTATTCATTTTACTGTTCATTCAAGAATATTAAAATGGGTACTATTTTAATCAAAATCGTTATAAACCGTTTTATAAATCTTTGAAGTTGCTTGTGGTATTAAATACTCGAATTCATTTATTTTGTAAATTTCATACCTAAGAGCTGTTCAACGCCGGCAGCTACGATTCCACATAACATCCACGGAATTGTTAGATTAATCCTTACTTAATATCTTCTAAATGTGTTATCTTAAGACATGATTGTCATCCTAGAATATTATTTTATTTCCGAAACGTATGTGACCGACTCTCAAGAGTGGTTCAGAAGTTGAAAGGATGAAGCAGTACGAAATTTCTAAATAATAATATGCTAATGATGATGATTATGCATATAATTGAATGCTATAAATCTAGCAGTAAAGTATGCTGGAGTACTGCAATATGGTTCTCTGTCTTGCACAATTATTAGGGGCAATTCAAGAAGTTACTTCGAATGAGAAATAGTAATCAACAATGTACCCACCACTGTTTTATTATTAGTGCGAAAATAAGCAAGCAAATCATATGAAATAAACCATATCCGGATTCTTGAGAACCAAAGCGAATTTGAATTCTTTGTTCACTGAGGCGTTGCTTTTGTTAGGAGTGAAATGGAACTGATAAAGTAATTATTGACGGGAAGATATAAAAACTTAAATAAAGAAATAATAGTAAGATAGAGACATGATTGCAATAAGTAATTTCCGTATTAAATCAATGTATAATGTAATAAGTCTAAGTTGAAAGATTTGTTCATGTTAAGCAAAGTCATTAGCGACAGTCTAATACAGAAAGCATTAGCGTTGAAAATTTCTGAAAGGCAATTAAGTTGTAGTTCAAGACGTGTGTTACGTAGGCAGAAATTCTGAAAATGAGACAGGCACTTATTCTGAGACTTTAGCCATGCCCCCTAGTAACGAGGTAATAAGGCACATAAGGAGTTTAAGCATTGGCCTGTGCGTGAAATAACGTTGGTGGAGAGTAATAAAGTAGACGGGCTAAAAATAATAAATGTTCATGCAATTGAAATCAGAGACTTACTCTGGTACCGTCATCGGCACTTACTGTCGTGTGGTATTTTAAGCGCTTAGTAATGCGCTTTGTGAGAAAGATTTTGCGGCTATCGCAACGGATCTTTCCGAGCAAAATTTTAGCAACTTACAAGTTATGCCTCTAGTTTCTTTTATTGCGGAAGCAGTAATTTCAGACCATGAAAGTAATATTTCAAAAGTTAGCAGCTATAATAATTCAGTTGTTACAATTTCTAGTACTACAATCCAAAGTTAGTCCATTTCTTCATCTCAAACGGTCGGCAACCGGCTTCAATAGCTCAACTATTAGATCACATTACATTTCTCAATCAGTTTAAACTAGAGTTGTCCTTTCACAATACATCCACGCATATCCTGATAAAGTACTCAACCCTACCACTGGAGCAGCTGGCGCTCAAGACAACAGAATGAGCTAAGAGATAACGGGATCAGAAGCAGATAAAGTATATGCCATAAAAAGTGACGACCATAGTCTTGCTTCACGACGAAGGTAGATTTTTCCAAAATCACATTCACGGAAGCAAGGAATTCTAAGAGGCTGGTCCCATAGCTCAGTCGGTAGAGCACCTCCCTACTGTGCGAGGGGTCCCGAGTTCGATTCCCGACTTGGGGGAATTTTCTTTAGCCAAGATTGTCCCAAGAAGTATGAAAATCGAGCGTGAATGTGTGTGTGTGTACATCTAATGATTATAAAAACCAAAGATTACTAAAAACCTAACGATATGCAAATACGACTTAACATCATCGCCTATAGGCAATCATATGTTCCAAAGGAAAGGCCTTCGAAAAGACCATTGAAGTTAAAGGCGGGGAATAAATGGAACTTTAAATAAGTTAAGAAATTGAAAATGTTAAGTGATTAAAACCCGTTGAGCTAACGTTTGTTCCTACAGCTGAAGTGATTCAGTTCTTTATCAGTTCTTAAGAGTTTACTTCTTCAAAAAGTCAACCTTGTTCGAGTACCCCTATTATAGGCCACCCCTCTCTTCTTTACTCGTATACCAACTGTGACAGCTATACACTTGATTCAACATTTCGCAACTATCAAAGCTATAATTTATGTAGTGAAGCCGTTACCATCACAAAATAAAATGCAAAAGGTTTTGTAATTAAGACGTAAACCGTATGCAGCTGAATACCATTAATAATCTATGTTACATTCCAATGACTTTCTCTACCCACTATCGCTTACTTTATAGAACTTCAACACTTTCTCATTTCAATTTTATTATCAAGTATAATTTATACATAATGGCAGCCTGTATATACAAGAAGCTGTGTTTCAATAAACAATTAATAAAAATATATTAAAGTTTATTTTTCTAACTACTTCATGTTAATCGAGATAAACCTTTGCAGAAAGAGTTACATTACGCAATTCGTTGTAGGTATAAGGGGAGATATAGGAGAACGAATCTATAGCCAGATGTTTAAAACCGAATCGCTTTATGTTGGCCTAAACATTGAAGAAGTGTTATCTTTACGCTCTTAGCACCACGCTTTGGGCGCCAATTTGAAGAAGTACATTGTTATTAGCACCACGCTTTGGGCACCAATTTGAAGAAGGGTGTATTATAGTACCACTGTTGGGGACCCAAAACTTGAAGTAGTTGCAAACAAAGTTTCTGGTGGCCTTCGCCCCAATTTTACTTTCCGGTGGCCTATGCCCCAAAGTTCACTTTTCCGGTGGCCTTCGGCCCTACCTTTAAGAAAATCAACTTTGTATTTTAATGTTTATTTAAATATTATATATTTATGTTGCCTCGGCTACGTCAGTATTAATTTTCAGAAACACGTATCTCTTAGCAGGGGGTGATGCGGCTAAAGAATGAAGGCTTACACAACTTATAATTTAAATTGTATACGTCTCACACTGAATACGTACCCAGCGAACTGCTCAGGAACGTTGCCTTCTACCATCTGCCGTCTACCGCTTAAAATTGTACATTTCTCTATTTCAAGTCTCTGATTGGCTAATCCTACTCCAATAGAATGCTTTTATTTAACTTTCAGTTTTCTAGTTTTTAATTGGCTATTTATAAACTGTATTAACTATTACATTATTGTTCAAAGAATTATTAGTAGTATTATTAATCTTTCTAATTCATTATTGCCTCAAGGTTGCCTCATTGTTACCTCATTGTTAGTAACTTTAGGCTTCTATTCTCACAGCTCCTACATTGTTAAATTACGTAATACATTCACATAACATAATTAAACATGTACATAATAATATTTCCTCCGCTAGAGCTGCCGCTGCCACGGTATTCACTCTCCTTTGCCCAATCTCCAGTCATCATTTTGTTGTTGGCCATATGAGGTAAACCAGGGTCATTTATGCCAATGTCCCGTTACATGCAGGATGCTGTATTATTCTGAATTAATGTCGAGGGGAGGAAGTGGCACAGTTCAAGTTTGCAAAGATCCTTTGGCTCAACTATGAGCTTAAGGTTGAGGCTTTCCTTCAACGCTTCTCACGGCGCAACATTTGATCCCGAAAGCAACTAATCACTGGAGTACCAAATAGCATATCACCACGTACCAAGAAGTTCAAGGTAGTCCCATTAGCGGGAAAGTCATGGTGACCATTTTTGGGGATTTCCAAGCTGTCATACTTCTAGACTTTTTGGAACAGGGAACCATGAGAACATCTCAACGCTATGTGGCAACGTTGAAGAAGCTCCCCGTACGGATGCTCCGCGTCCGGAAGAATTCGAACTCACTTAGATCTGCACCATGACAACGCCCGCCCTCACCGAGTCGCGAAGACGGCTGCAATGTCTGCATTTCACGGAGATTCTACCGTATCCCCCGTACAGCCCCGAGCTCGCACCTTTCAATCATCACTTCTTTTCGAGGATGAAAGACCACCTTTCGTTCTGACGAAGTAAAAGCTGGCATTAGAACCTGCTGTAGATTACAACCAACCGTATTCTTCTCCGACGGGTTTGACTGATTAGTCACGCGATGGCGTAAATACGTGGAACAGGATGGGGTGTACTGAAAACTGAATATTGCAATACATAAAGGAGACATGTAACCATCGGTTATAATACTTTTAAAATGGGATAACAAATAGGGAAGTTGTGGCCATGGAGGCATTGCTTCCCAATCTCCCCTCAGTGAATCAGACTGAAAAATTCAATACCATAACCGTAATTTGAACCCAGACCTCCGGCTTTCCGTGCGATTGCTCTAATCAAGTCAGCTACCATAGGAACATTCCGTACGACATTAAGTTCCCCAACTGAAACATTTTTTTCGGTAAATCACAAAGCATTTCTCAGAAACCCGAAGATCGTGGTTCAAAATCTAAATAATGCATTGAATTTTTCCGTCTGATTCCATTTTTCCAATCTAAATGTTAAATTGCTTTGAAAAGCTCAACCTAAGCTTCGAAGTTTTATAGATGTAAGCTGCGATTAGGAAAAAGGAATTTCAGGAGTCACAGCCTAGGGAAAATCGCAAGAAACGCTAGCTTGGTAGTATGTATCCTATTCACAGGAATAAGCCTGTGTTCAATTCAAAACGCT
This sequence comes from Deroplatys truncata, assembly GCA_030765065.1. NCBI lineage: Eukaryota > Metazoa > Arthropoda > Insecta > Mantodea > Mantidae > Deroplatys > Deroplatys truncata. Next base: position 133,558,638 of record CM060978.1, read on the forward strand.
TTGTCTGGCCAAGACTATGCATTGCGTCCAGGACAGTTTGCAACAGAATGTATCATTTACGATGTCATACAGCCGTAAATGTCATACACAATTGATTGGGAATGTGAACGGAAACGAAAGCAAGAACGTGAAAACCGATGTACATTAAATCGAAAACCAGAAACAGCAGTCCTGACTTCAGTTTACTAGAAATTTTGGCTTCTAAGATTATCCTACAATTAGCCGAAATTGGGAGCCAAAACGAGAAGAGCAAGCGAAAGACTTAAGCGCTTAGTGCTTTCAATGCACAATGCAATGAATATGGAAACAGCAAAATGTGTCAACTAGTATATCTATGTATAAAGTAGCAAATCGATTTAGTGCTTCTAGATATCACTTGTTTAGAAGCGACCAATGACATTCTTTCTTTTTAATGCCGGTTTGCCAGTTTGAATGCAATAGATAATTTTAAAAAGCGATACCGTTACCGTTAGTGATTAACTAAATGCAACTATCTACAGCATAAACAAAACTGAGAAGTGAAGTACATGCAGCTGCCGGTGGGCATTTCCCTTGTTTTTCCGAGCCTATTGCTAGAGAGAGCGCGTGGATATTATGGGGAGTCAATCGTCTCGTTTATGCGCCCCGAGAAACTTCCCGTGGATTGTACACACATTTAAAAACGGGTGTTTTAGCATTTTCCCCGTTCGTGTTCCCGTTCCCAGAACCGGCCTTTAAAGTTGGAATATAGTGTATTAGTACGGTGAAGGCTTTCTTCTACTTTCACGAAATCGTATTTTCTTTGCACTGCTGCGTGCTTCGCGCATCTGGCGAGAGCGTGCCCAGACTAAACACTAGACTGTTCCATGTACTCCCCGCACTACTACGAAGTCTGTTCAAAATATTCCGGAACTTTGTCCACGACAGTTTTCTACACTTACCTTTTACTTATTGTGCATGGTCTCCTTTGAAATACTCTCCTCCACAATTGATACACCGCTCTCAACTCCGTTTCAACTTCTGGAAGACAGTCTTGGTAGATCACTTTCTGGATCGCGCAAGTGTCGTCTACCAATTTCCTTTTATCTCGTCTATCGTTGCAAATATTCGTCCTTTCAACGGGGGTTTCAACTTTGGAAATAAAAAAGTCCGCAGGGGCCAGGCCTGGAGAGTACGGAGGATGAGGCAGCACAGAGATATCGTTTTTTGTGTAATAGTCACGTACCAACAGGGATGACTGTGCGGGTGCATTATCGTGATGCAAGAGCCATGAATTGTCTCACCATATTTCAGGCCGTTTCCTTCTCACATTTTCTCGCAGGCGTCGCAACATGTCCCGATAGTAACATCGATTAACAGTTTGTCCCTGTGGCATGAATTCATGATGAACTAATCCTTCAAAGTCAAAGAAAACTATCAGCATCGCTTTGACATTTGACCTGACGAGCTTGTTTTGGTCTAGGAGAACCTTTCCCGACCCATTGTGAAGATTGAACGTTGGTCTCAGCATCATAACCATAGACCCACGTCTCATCACCAGTTATTATTCTCTTAAGGAACATCTCGTTCTCCTTTGCGCGATCCAAAAGCTCTTCACAGATTTCTGGTCTTAGCCGTGGGACGAACTTGGCGGCAACACGATGCATTCCAAGATGCTCAGGATTTCATGACATGATCCAACTGAAATTTTACATTCTTCTACAATCTCTCGGACAGTCAGTCTTCGGTTGGCACGCACAATTTCGTTGACGTTCCTGACATGAGCGACGTCGGTAGACGTCGAAGGGTGTCCTGAACGAGGGTCATCTTTGACTTCCATCCGGCCATTTTAAACAGTGTGAACCATTCGTAACACCGAGTACGGCTTAAGCACTCATCACCGTAGACTTCTTGCATCATTTGATGTGTCTTTGTAAAGGTTTTCCTGAGTTTCAGGCGAAATTTAATGCAGACGCGTTGCTCCTCTAACTCTGCCATCTCGAAATTCGCTAACTGTGCGACACAACGTTCTACTCAATACAACACTGAACAATAACTAACAGACATAGAATAATGAAACTTCCGGCAGTTGCACATTAAACACAGGCGTGTGCAGGGATGCCAACCTTATTCTTCTCCAACACTCCATTGGTGCGAAATTATGAATGTTCCGGATTTTTTTAACAGACCCCATTATGTTAGTTTACTCGTTTACCTTGGCTTTTAAGTCTGCTAGCTCTATAAGATTATTTCTCTGAATGCAGGACACGCTTATTGGTATACATAAATGGGACAAGCAGTACCAGTACAAAATATTCGTAACCACGAGCACTTGATTGCGTAAATGAGGAAATCCTAAGATCTTAACAAACGTCATAAAATGATCATAGCTATAAGAAAAGGTCATTCAGATGACATTTCAAAGCAAACAGGTATTGCCATAAGAGAAAGACCTAACCCCAAATGATGGTCACGAAAGAAGATAAACGCTCTGACGGACATATTCTTTGCTTAGAGTCTTTTGAGACAGTGGGTGGGGGAGGTATAAAAGCGGTTATTTATGCCCAAGTCGCATTCGTGTGGTGTCTCTTTGTGATAGCTACCGCACCGGCCGCGCGATGTCCTTATCTCCCCCTTCCACTGTCTCAAAAGACTCTGTACAAATAATATCCGTCGCTAATAGTGAGAGAGTTTATGCGTTTTCTGTTATTTTGTAGCATTGTGTTCGAAGTTTAAATTGTAAGAGAAATAAGTAATTTTGGAATAGATAGGTGAAAAATGACTTGGGCAGCAGATAACAGCAATGAGCCAACATTTTAGAAAGCTCCTGTATACTTTAAGAAGAGTGCAGTGTATATGGGGCGAGCATTTTGTCTGTCGCTTGCAGCTGGCTTCTCTCAGCTTATTTGGCTATACATAATAACATGAAATACAGTATAGCTAGAGATGGTAGGTAAACATTATGATTAACTGCTTGTCGCTTAATGAAACACAATTTAGAAGCTGGGAGAGGATAATTAAGCATTAACCAGTTAGCAGTTACTTTTTATTTTTAGTTAATTTCAACGTAATGATGTAGAGTACACATACTGCTAAAAAGAGAACTGTTATAACATTCCGGTCCTTCAAGATCTGCCTTTAGGAGAATTTTGTAAGACTCTTGGATTCTTCAGCAATTTATTTAATACTATGTATCATTCTTTCAGACTTAATATGTGAACTTCATACAGGTTAGTTTTGTAACGAAGCGTAATGAACATTCATTTTATTAAATGACACAGCTTGAAGGATCATCTAAATCTCTTGCGTTAACTATGCGCTCTAAAAGGATAAGGTGAAACTTTTGCCAATTTTTTTAACAAAAGTCGCGTTTTCTGAGCTTCAATTTAAAACATAAACACCACAAAGTGTATGCACGCAAAGTTTGAAGCACAGCGGCGTGTGCAAGTTTCCCTAACCAAGCGAAAGTCTGTGGCCCGCATTCGGGAGGTCCCGGGTTCAAATCCCGTGGGTCGACCAATCTGTCTGAGGTTTTTTCGCGGTTTCCCTCAGTCGGATTGGATATTTAATACCACGACCCAAAGTCTAAAACAATAGTAAAATTAAAAATAAGTGGTAATAGCGAATGCTATGCCATCTAACCACAGACAATGTAAGCCATTAGATTGGGCAGCACCCTAACGCCATCTGCACGGCACGAAGCAGAAGATCCGGCTGCCATGAGCTGGGCGTCTATGTGACGAAGGAAGATAGCATTTCCAGGGATGAGACCTAGAAGGCTAACAGTCCGCCTTTCAGTGTGAGGGCGGCGGTTAGACTGGACGGCACCCTAATGCCGTCTGTACGGCATGAATCAGGCGGTTATAGGGATGAGATCTAGAAGGCTAACTGTCCATCACATATCGTTCTAAGAGTTATCCACCAACAGATCCGTCGCGATATGACCACGGAGTTAAAGCGACGTAAAATAATTACTTTTAATAAACAAAGATTAAAGCTCACTATTTCCATACACACCTTATCACCTTGGCCATCCTCATCATTTAATTTATGTTCTCAAGGATAAATGAAAATGTCCTTTCATTTTAATTTAAGACAGGTATTGTCCTTTGTTCATACGCGCGATACTTATAAATCATTCTAAGATCGAGCTTTATGCTTTGCTCTGCTGCCAAGCAGTGCCCGAAGATGACGCGAGAAACCGAGACAGTACATAAGCGTCACCTCGTGTGCAACCAGCAACGCGTCAAAGTGGATCACATAATTTATACATATTTCGTAGGAAGTTCATATTTGAGTGAATGATCTCGCTTCTCTCGCTGAGACAAGAGGGTGATGAAACGGCGTCCCCCATCTTGAGGCCACTTTCGCTACGCCATTCTCCACCCAAGTCTGATCTTTTAAACATCGTCATGTAGAATAAATGTTTGGCAAATATGCTTACAGCCAATTCTTAGTGAGGTTTAGAGCTTTTTAAAGGAAACGCACAGTACAAATGTTTTCAAAATTACATAATTTATGACTGGAATTCTCAAGGGTTTTAAGTGACAAAACGCCAACATTAACAATGTTAATTCCCATCTCATCAGTGACATTATCAACGTGCCGGTTAACACTTTTGAAGAGCCCATGACTGCTGGAGTTAACACCAGTGTCATTTATTGCATCAGTTTCAACTCGAAGATGAACAGGAACATAGCGCTTTCATTCATTCGCTGTTTAACCTCATCTTATGTAGGACTTGCATCCCCCAGGATTTACAGGCGGATGCCTGGGGTCAGAGGCCCGTCGAGGAGCAGACACACTCATGGAGCAGACAGAATATCCAGGATGGGTGATCAGCCCGATGCCTGGAATGGGATGAAAGAAGTAGATGAAACGAAATGATGGCGAAATGGATGAAAGGAAAGGTGATGATGGAGCAGTTGGTGGAATGAATGGCGGGGGAAACCGGAGAACCAGGAGAAAACCCGCCCAGACGCCGCTTTGTCCACCACAAATCTCACATGCGAGTCCCTGGGATTGAACCCGGACCGCCTCGGTGAGAGACGAGCGGTCTAACCACTCGGCCACGGCGCCGCCACATAGCGCTTTTTAGAGGAAAATGGCCTTGGCTTAATGCACCCTTCTGAGAAAATATCCCAATTTCCTAAATTTTGGCGCTTAACACCTTTAAGAATTCTAGTCTTCAATTATAAGCCATGCATTTAGTTAGTCTACTGTTATTTAGATTTTGCTGTGTGGTTAATTTACACCTTTCACTAAGCGGCCCATTAATTTCGGGGGCCTGTTTTCCCTCTTCCTTTTCATGACACGTTTCGCCTCGCAAGAAATACAATGTTGTGTTGCCTCTATACCTATCTCCTTCCACAAGCTACATTGTGGAGAAAGGCGCAGCTATATGCTTTAAAATTTGGAATAGCATAGTTCCTGTTAGTCAGTTGTTTGTGGTCCACAGTAACACAGGGGTCAGTTATCGTGGTACACGACGTTTAATTCCGGAGAGGCTTTTTGTAGACGTGATTTGTGACAATGAATTTTGAAGGCAAAAATGGTCTATACCTTCACAGCAGAAACAAAAAGTAAAGAAACAAAAATTGACAGACAAAGTTAGGCTACGTCTAAGTTAGTTCTCTATGTATATAAAATTCCAAAAACTGTAGTTTTATTTGCTGCCTGAGAAACATGCATGTGCTGTCATAATTGAGAGTTTGCGTGCAAACACTAGTTGTTCGTCCCCCTGGCATCTCTTAAACACTTTCCCATACATACCATTTTACATGCTTCAAACATTTAAATAATACAAGATTTGAATTAATATAGTGTATCTCTGTTCCTTTTATGACAGCTGGTGGCACAATTCACTTTCAGTTACATAAACGTAATCACGCAGTCCCAGATAAGATGAACAGATTTTCATTCACGTTACTGGGTTAATTGCACTCTCTACTTTAGTAATTGCCCCATTTTTATACGGAGGTGGTCACCCCTGTAACATTACTTGGGTTGCGCGCGCACATGGAGAGTTGAGGCGTTACCCGGCTGGCTACCGAGGTAGCGTGGGTCAACATCGTGACTTGGTGCAGGGGCCGTAGCCCCGCGGGTTAGGCGGAGCTCCCCCTTCCCCGGTTGGCCGGCACAAAACGTTACATCTTCGCTCCATTGTCTGTCCACATTTTTTGGAACTTCTCAACAAATTGCACTGCCTCAAGAAGTTCGCTTTACCACACGCCCGTCCTCGTTAAACGCCTCTAAACTTCCAGTAAGGCTTTCGTCTTAGATGATCAGAGAAATTTTGACTTAATTTGGAAAATGCCTAAGACAGTGCAGAAGGAGAAAGTAGGAAACACTGTATAGATGAATGCGAAGGCCTCCACGGTCGGTGGTCTACCGGTCTAAGTCGGCTCTTATTCTTTTTTCTTTCTTTCTTTCATCGTCGTTTCGGTATCACGAGCTTGTTCTCTAGTATAGATAGCACGTTTAACATAAATCAGTTTGTTACTTTAAACAGAATACATTAAACTCCAGGGTGTTAGGCTCTATAGACTATCAAAGTACGTTTGACAAGGTGAACAATTTCAAAAAATGGAATATTTTAATAAATAAGCAAATTTCACTGCACCTGTTTAGTATTTCCCATTGTAAACTCTGAAAGCAAAGTGGATGTAAGATTGAAAATACTTATTGCAGAAAACTATGGATTAAAACTCAGTGCATCTTCTTCCTTCATATAACACAAGATTAGCACACCTGGCTTTAAATACATGAAACCCACTTTAAATCCGTATTAATCACGTTTCTTGTCCTTACATCACACCCCAAAATTGGCAAACTGACAACTAACCTACAGCGTTTACTGTCAAATCCACTGTAACCCATCACTATCACTATTAAAGAGTAGTTGCAAAATCTAGAATGATTTATGCTGGGTATGGCATGTCGACTGTGCTTTTAATAAACGCCAACTTCAAAACCGTTCCTTCCAATAAGAGATACGAAATTAACACTGTCCTTTAGGGCTCAATAGACAACTTTCAATAGAAAAGTGATAATTTCGTAGAGTTCTTAATGTTGTAAGAGAACTTACTTGAGAAATAATTATACTTTTCTCCCCATTGCTACCCATTTCATATATTTGAATTTAATTATAATTTGAAGTTAGTCATGTTTTAAAACATGAGTTTTTTATATTATGTATACTAGGTCTCAGTAAAATGAATGCAGGTTACTTGTATTGCCAGATAACCTCCATGTGTGTTGTTTTGTACCATGAGTCGGTGATGGAGTACTATAGGCCTAGAGGACAAAAATACCAGATAGCATTTCTCCGCACAGGCACCAAAACCTAAGTAGATTTTGATTTCTTTCAGTAGAGACACACGAAATCTCTCATCTACTTGACACTGGTGAACTTAAAAGGAGAGGTGATGGCGATAATCGTGATAGCCGGCGCGGAAATCAGAAAGCAGTCAGGAGGCGTAAAACTACGTCAATGATAGGCATTTGGAACAATGGCTATAAAACACAATTTACTCCAGAAACACCGACTTTAATTTCTATTAATTATTTTTTATACTGGCATGGTGCAGATAAATGTTGAAAATGAAGTTCTATTTTTGTTACAGTTAATAAACAATAGTTGCATCGAACATTTGGTATTGCATTCTCAATGTAACATGTATTCCTGACACGGTTTAATACATCAAAATACTTCCTCGTGTGGACGTCCCTCAGCATCACAGTTCAAGAAAAATTTTAAATCAATAAAACAAGATTCCGAGCTGGAGGAGAGGCAGAACAGTTTATTATTATTATTATAATTATTATTATTATTATTATTATTATTACAGTTAGAAATTATATAAATCGCCTCTGTATTTTTCTGTACTCTGTGTTGTTGTAAATATTGAATCCTTTCTGGGTATTAAGGCCTAATTCCTATGTATTTATGTTGAAATACTTAAAAGGTTCCAGAGTTTAAAATAAGTAATGATATTGGACTGTGTATGTAAACACAGAGTGAGTATAAATGATTCATCCAATTTCAATCCGCTCTATTTTCCGAAGTAATGCGCATAAAATAATGGCTGAAACTTTGAAAGAAATTAAAATTCTTATAGCATTCGCTATAAGCATTATCATCCTGTGATACGTTTCACGGCATTCAATGTTGATGGATTCCATGGCGTGTTACCTTAGTTCTGCTAGTATAGGTGGCAATGGAAGTAACGTATCAATGCAGAATGCTGAGACGAACTGACTCCTCTTCTTGGTGTTATTAATAGATTGCTTTATCACAGCTAAATACGCCTCGCACATTCCAATAAACAAAATCTCTCTTCATAATTCCTCTCCCTTTTTATTATTAATTACCATTTGCCTTTGTATTATATATCATTTATATTATTGTAATGAAAACTTGTGAGGTTTGTAGTTCTTTTGATGCATCCGCCATTATCAGAAGATGTCAGCAAGACATCCAGCCTAAAGATTTGCCTATCATGTTTTAAAGTGTCGGGTTATCAAATGATTTTCCCGGTCAACCACAAGGAGATCTCAAATTGTATTGAGATATCGTACCCCAAATGCAAGTCAGCTGGAGAATTTAATGGTAGCTCAGTGGTTAGAGCAACCGGACGGAAACCGGGAGATCCGTGGTTCAAATCCCGGCTATGGCATTGAATTTTTCAGTCATCTGATTCTACCTTTCCAACAAATTCACATGTTATTACGGAAGCCATAGTTTTGAAATATATTCCAAATTTATATATATTTTCTTTTGTTTATAAGCTCTGTCTAATAACAATTATATCATTTCTCTTCTATCTTTTCTTCCGCTCTGGGATCACCTAATACACTTGTCTACCCTCACATTTTTGTCCTACACCCTTCTGCACATTCTATTTCTTGATGCTTCACTAGAGGGCGATTAACATTCCTTAACATTCTGGAACATTGGTGGTATAGAAAGTTGCACATATATTTGACCCTATTACTGCTCAGCTGGATGCAGCAATGAACAGTGTTTTATTAGGATTTGCTCAATATCTCATGCACACAATGCTGTAATAAATAAAGAAAAAAATCCGATTTGATACATTCACATGACTTTCTCTACCCCCTATGGCGAGTAAACAAATTATTCTTACTCAAGCTATCTACTAAATTTTAATCTACATAAACCTTTGCAGAAATAGCTACATTACACATTTCCTTATAGATACAAAGGGAACAGCGATAGTCAAATGTTTAGAACTGGACGCTATATGCTAACCTTAAAATTCCATACTTTTTCCATGCAATCATGACAAACAGCTGAATGCTGAAAGGACTTTAAAACAATGACCAAGAAATGGACAATTTGAACCGTTAATTACGGATATCTTAGAAATGGCTTATGCAACAAAAAACTTATTTTAAATAAATCGCATGTTTTAAAGAGATCTACATTTTCGTTTCATCGCTTAACGTTTACTAGTTATACAAGATTATACAAAATTTCTTTCGAATGAAGAGGACTCCATAGGCTATTCCTCGAAAATTCAAAATATACATTTATGTAGCATTTTAAACAAAATCGTTAGAGCCATTTTTAGAAAATCAAAATTTTCCATGTAAGTGTTAGTTTGGGGTAAGGATTTGGTTTAAAATCTTCGTGTCGCATCTTTGGAAGAAATTGAACCCAAATACCAAGTTGGTATTTATCCGACTCATCTTTTTTTTTTCTTTTTAGTTATGCTGTTCATAGACACACACACCGATATGTTCCCAAAACTTTTTTATTTGGATTCAGGGAACCTCAAAATATGCATTTCTGGTGAAATCTCGGTAACGAATTTTTGTTTGGAATGCAATACTCCCTACTTAGATTACGTATTAGAGAAAGTAAAAATGAAACAGTTGTAGATATTTTAATAAGGATGCAAACACACTGCCCCTTTATATTAATGTAGGGCACTAAACGCCGTTTGCAAACATAGTGGAGACCTCGTGTAGAGAATTTACACTTAAGAAAGTACTACAGGTGTTAGATCAACAGTGTTGCCACATAACGACAGTGAATGCAACTCTAGTAGTCCTTTGTTTCTGACATCATGCATAGATGTATTCAGAAGTTTAAGCCGCAATAAAAATATAATTTTGGGGTAATGTAGCAGAAATAAATAGAGAATGCACCAACGAACAGATAATGTGACGCACAAGATTAATCTGGGATGAATTAACGCCGCTAGTACAACTAGTATTACAAAAATTAAGGATATATTTTAGATGTTTTTACAATAGAAATATTTTAGATAATTTTACAATATTTTATGAAGAATAAGCTGAGGGAGCCGAGGATGGCGACGAAATTCCAACACTCATGCGTTGCTCGTTATAATCTGCTTCTGCTTTCCTTGTTTTCATTTTTTAATAACTTACAAGAACGTAGATCACACAGCCATTGTCTTCGTGATCCTTATAATACATTAATAACACGAAGGCAATGAAGCAGCAGTCAGTGACACACGAATTAGTAATAATTATGGAACTCCTGTACAATACGACAGCAAAGGAAACACAAACATGGAGGGATGTTCCAAATTGTTACTAATGCTTTTTAAGTAGCAAAAGCACTACAGTACAGAAGGAAACCGTGTATTTAATAACCTTTATATATAAGATTTGCCCTGTTCCTGTGCATCATAAACAATACCTTGAACAAATTTAACCATGCTCTGCTTTAGAATAGGGAGCGAGTACCGAAAAATCAAAGTCCATAAGCCCTGTAGCATTTTCTATATTGTACAAAGCGCCTTCAGAGTTTATAGCGTGATTTGTAGAACTACCTATTCCTGTACACCATAAATAGTACCTTGAAAAAATTTAAAAATATCCTTTTTTAGAACAGGATCGAGTACACGAAAAATAAAAGCCTATAAGGCCTGTAGCATTTTCATATTGCACAACGGAAGTTATAATATGACTGCAATTAAGCGCTAATTCTCGGTCCCAGCGGAGAAATGAACATGGAAGCTCTGACCACCATAGAACATGATGCTCTACTAAAGGATATTCAAATCCCGAAACATACAATCACAACATAAACAAAACCAACAAATCATACTGTGCCAGAGCAAACCATTCCTCTTTTGTGATGCGGCAACCCTCTTATGTGGGGCCACTAGCATGTGCCCATCAAAGCAATTGCATTTCTAAGCTAAAAGCGTATAGCAATGTTTTTCTAGCTCTGCATTTTAATACATGATTTCTCTATTTGTTTACTTTGTAAATAAACACAATATATTTCTAAACATTAACCCAAATACGTTTAATATAAATTCATTTGATACTACCATTTCAAACAAAAGTTACTTTAAACATGAATATAAAGTTAAAATGAATTGCTTTACTTTATTTCTTTGCCAAAAAATTATCATACTTAAGGAACTCTTTGAAGTAGCAAAGCTTATTTTTTCATCTGTAATCGAATTCCTTTATTGGAATGTCAACATTTTTTAATTCAAGGATATGAATGCGAAACTTAGAATTGCACTCTTTCTCCGTTCTCCACCCTCTGCCAACCTAAGTTGACTTTCAGAAAGCAAAATATTAAGCTGCGGCGACTTGCGCCTCTCTAGTGAGCCTACAAACTTGTATACTAGGCTGTGTGATAGATGTCAGCAGTGTATGGTTTCCGTGGCGGATTAAGCTGGTCTGCTCTAGTATCAACCAAAATGGATAACAGATGGCGGAAAGCATCATAAAACGGAGAATTCAGCCAAAAGCAATTGGCTTCTTATTATGTTCCGCAAACATTTATATCGATTACCCTTACGTTCAAAACGTTGTTTTAGTACACACATTCCTAATTATATAAGTTTGTTTATGAACTAAACCAAGTGAACTTTGTGAGCGGAGGTTGAGAGAGAGAGAGAGAGAGAGAGAGAGAGAGAGAGAGATTATGACATTTTCTAAGCATTATCATTTCACACTTTGACGTCGACATCAGGGCTTGTGTTTGTATCGTGCTAAGGACTAATTTTTTACTTTCTCTGCCTGTACGCAATAGGTAGAGAAGGTAGTATTTCATTCCCCCAATAATCCATATCGAGATTTCACCGAAAATACATGTTTTAAGACTCCTGGATCTAAAAAGAAGAATTTTTAGAAAAATGCATGTAAGTTTGTGAACAGCATAACTCAAAAAAGATAGTCGGATCAACACCAAACTTGGTATTTAAGTTCCGTATCTTCCAAAGATGAGATTTTCAATAAAATCCCCCCACTCCAAAGTACCCTTTGCATGGAACATTTTTCGAAAACTTTGATTTCCTAAAAAATCGCTAACGATTTTTATTAAAATACCATATATTAAAGATATTTACATGGCAAATAAAATGCATATATTGAATTTTCTGGGAACATCATGTAAAGTCCTCTTTATTCGGAAGGAATTTCGTATAATCTTGTACAACTGGTAAACATTAAGCGATAGACGAAAACGTATTGCACAAAAAATGTAGATCTCTTTAAAACACACAATTTATTCCAAATAAGTTTTTCGTGGCATAAGCCATTTCTGAGATATCGTTATTAATGGTCGGAATTCTTCATTTCTTAGTCATTCTCTTAAAGGCCTGTCAACATTCAGTTGTTTCTCGCGATTGCATGGAAATAAAATGGAATTTTAAGGCCAACGTATAGCGTTCAGTACTAAAGCATTTGACTATCGCTGTTCTCTTTGCATCTATAACGAAGTGTGTAATGTAGCTATTTCTGCTAAGGTTTATTTGAATTAAAACTAGTAGATAGAAAAATAAGCTTATTAAGAATAGTTTGTATACTCACTAATAAATGATAGGAGGTAGAAAAAGTCATGTGAATGTATTACATTAGACTTTCTTCTGTAATACCTAAATATCGTCCTGTATAACACAGCTGAAAAAATGAGGAACTTTCAAAACGCGTCTATCAAGCATTATTTGCATGCTATAACCTTATAATCAATAAGTGAGAACACAACGACAATTTCTTCGGCTTCAAACACATCTAGCGGCTCTACATTTACTTTCACCGGGTGCTAATTTCATAATTGGACTTATAATTAATAAAAAAATAATTTGAAAACATATATTTTCTCTTATATCACTGCCTAATAATTAAAACGTTTCGAACTCAAAAATAGCTCATTTTTATTTATTTCCACCTGCTGAATTAAAAAATCAGCATAAAAACTTCGGATTAGCTCTTGCCTTGAGATACAGTGACGTGTCATTTTTAGTCTACATTTTCAGTTTGGGGGAGTTAGTACACCTGTCAGGTGCCAAAAAACGTTTTCTACCTGTTTCTAGGTTATAAACATAAATATTGTCGTTTTACTATTATTTTCACATTGTTTCTTTGAAAGTAGTGCAGAATTTCTGATTTTGGAGTGCTTTTGAAGTGTAAAATCTGTTAAATCAAAATAGCGCGTAGACGTGTAGAGCGAATAATTTTTGCTACATTTGTGCTGAAGTAACATTTTCATCACAGACATGCAATCTGTCCTTTCAGCATTATTTTGGTATAAAAGTAGGTGACCAGGATAAGTCATGTTACCTATAGGGGCAGGATTGTCAATGTAGAAAGTGAACAGTTCAATACCCGAATGCTCCATCTGCTATTGAGACTATTCCACATTAAGATAGTATACCAAATCCTACTCCACCCCAAATTATGAGTTGGAAGTAGAGAACGAAGACAGTGTGGAAGAAAAGGACCCAACATATCCCATGGCCCTGATTTTTAGGAAAAAGGTGATAAACAGCACAGGCTGAGTCAAGCGGAATTGAGCGATCTCATTCGATACCTTGACTTGTCAAAGGAGAAGGCAGAACTTCTAGATTCAAGACTACAGCAATGAAATCTTCTCCAAAAGCAGAAGGATCCATTTTGGGGGGGAGGGGGGATAATCTTAATGTTTACTGCGACGTTAATGGCTTGATGAAATGTTTGGATTTAAACCATGATGTTAACTGTAGGAGGCTATTCATAGAGTCCTCCAACTTTAGTTTGAAAACTGTGTTATTTCACAGCGGCAACCGTCTTCCTTCTATTCCTGTTGGTTCTGCAGTCCAGTGAAGCAGACTTTAGCAAACATGACAGGCCTCCTCGACTCAATCAAATATGCTGAACTCAACTGGAAAATCTGTAGCGATCTAAAATGCATCGCTGTATCTTAGGAATGCAACTGGTATACACTAAATACTGCTAATTTTCATGAACGTGGGACAGTAGGGATAGGAAATCACATTATATTCGTGCAGACTGGCCTCCAAGAAATATTAACTCTAGCGAGAAGTATCGTTGCCAAGCCTCTCGTGAACCCAAAAGTTGTTGTTCTTCCAAATAAAGTGGGTTTGATGAAAGATTTTTTCAAGGGCATGAACCAAGAAGGACAGCCCTTTAAGTATTTAAGGGACAAATTTCCTACACTAAGTGATGCAAAAGTTAAAGTATTTTTTGGGCCACAAATTCGTCAACTTGTAAGGGATCCTGCGTTCGATCGAGTTTTATACAGGAAAGAAAAGGAAGCTAGGGAAGTCAAGGGAGTTATTCATGAATTTTAGGCAACAAAAGAAATGATAACCACACTCACTTGGTGACGGTACTTCTGCAAAAATACCATGAACTAGGATGCAACATGCCCCTCAAAATCTATTTTTCTCCATTCCCCCTAGACTTTTTCCCTCACAGATGTGGAGCTGTCATGATGAACACGGAAAAAGATTCCATAAGGAAATTACTGTAATGGAACAAATATGTCAAGGCCGTTTGAATGAAGCAATTACTGAAGTGAATTACTGCTGATGTAGGGATGATCCGGAACTCACAAGGCGAGCCAAAAGACAAGGATCTCGTGAAGCCACCACCGGATTCTCTTCAGACCCGACCACCTACGAGGTATTCTTCCATCAACTTGGAGCTTTTAGAATGTAACTGTCATTAAAAAATTTTCAAATGGACTTTCCAGTGTCCTTTAATTAAAATGTATCGTTTTCTCTAAATCCCTTTAAATAAAATACTTCCACCTTTCGTATATTACAGAAGCTAGAGCTAATAAACTTTTTCTTTGTCATATTAGTTTTTTCTCAACCAAAAATTAGTAAGATTTGTCTCCTGAACTGAAGGAAACATTCAAATCTCTTCTTTTTTATTTTTGGCCGGTGTATTTGTGATTAGTTGGGCAAGCTAATAGTGCCCTTAGATGTCGCCACTAATAACTACGCCCAAGGTAGTGAAATAACATGTAAGCATTACCATAGAGAAATACAATAATAATAAGAAGAAGAATACATGAGGAGAAACGTGGTGGTTGGAACTCTGAAGCTTTGTTGGCAACCCATCTAGAAGAAGGAAATTCCGAAATAAAAACCCCGATCTGGGCCTCTGGGCTGGTAACCCGACTATGTAAAATATACCTTACTCATTTCTCTCACAGTACACAGTCGTAAATATTCCATCCAGCGTGTTGAAAAAAGGAATAAAGTCAAACAAAGAATTATAGAAGCTCGTCAGCAGTCGTGGAATATATGCATAAGCGAATTCTCTATGACGTTCACAGTAAACGGAATTTTCATATGAATTATCAAATTTCTTAATAAATCGGAGAACAATGCAGTGAAAATAAATGCCATAAATAAAAAAATGGATAAAACACGTGGAATGATATAAAACGAAGAAAAATCAAGCAAATATGAAGAAAGTATTAAAACCGAATGGATTAAGCTTCAAGAGTTTCAGGAAGTATTAAAAGAAATTAAAAACAGACAAGTAACAGATCCAGATAAAACATGAAAATCCTAAAATATGAAAGTATTCTTACATTGGCGCTATTTAATTTAATTAACGAATGGTAAAGGAAATGTCTTGTATTGTTTGGTACAGATTTCCGTCATTGCTCCGGACGCACTTCAGCCTATTGTGCTATCTGTATCACTTTAAAGTCAATGCATTATGCCTGCACCCTTTACCAAGGAATACAGTTTCACAACAGACATGGTTTCAAATTCTTCTGGTTCTAAAAACATTTTCCCAAAACCAATATATCTCTATGAGCCATGACCTCAAAGGAGCATACAAAGTGCTGAGCTGTTTCAGTTTCCTGAATCTGCAAGCTAAATTATCCTGAAACACTCCCATCATGTTAAGATGCTTTTTCGCAGGAGAAATGCATTGATTGTTCTCAACTGTAATCTGCTACATTAAAGTAAGCTTTCAGCTCCTTTTACTTGGTTTCGTAATAAATAGTTTAACATGTTTGTTTCCTGGAGTTTTAAGCCAGGTTTAGAAGAAATACAAAACTCCAGAAGATGAAGTTATGTCACTATTTAAAAAGAGAGACTAAGAGGATGCATACATTATCTTTATTCAGTTTATAAAGTGTATGCAAGAATTATAAATAAAAGGCCCATAATAATAACTGCGCAGTGCTAGAAGAACAGAGTGGATTTAGAATTGGACACACAAAATCATAATAAATACAAGTACATCTGTGCCCAGACAAGGTTAGGTCTTTAAAAAAGTATAAATAATTTAATTGTAATGAATCGTAATGAATTATATAACAATAAAACATTTTAACTGATAACATATCTACGCAACAACAAATATTCGAAAAAACACAATGCAATTTACAAATCCATATAGCTTTTATTGGCCTAGAAAAGCTTTCGACCGAGTAAATCGACTTAAACTATAGAAACTATTATGAAAACTCAAGGATATCAAAAAATGAATTAAATTACTAAAATATTTATATTGGAACTCCAAAATCATAATAAATACAAGTACATCTAAGACTGAGCCAATATTAATAAAGAAGTAAGACAAGAGTATAGTATCTCACCTACTCTTTTTACGAGTAATTTACATATGAATGACATCTTCCAGAAATGGATAAAGCTCAAACACGGGAGTAAAATTAAATACTTTTAGTTTAGGTATTTTAACATATCCACCTCTGTAAGTGAGGCTGGCAGTCGGGGTGGCAGGCCCAGGACCTGCAGGACTGTAGCGCCACAAAATAAAACGGAGAATTTTAATATATGTTGACAACCGTTTTTTTTAATTCAAGAAAATGAGCATAGTTTACATAAGGCCTTAAACAGACTAAATAAGGCATGTGAAGAATAGGATTTTAAAATATGTAAAAAGAAACTAAATAAGCGCATTTTGGGAAAATAAACATGTAAGAGTGAACATTGTGACTGATAATAAAATCTTACAGTAGGTAAATGTCAAGCGTCAGTTATTTACAATGCAATTTTAGTATAAACAGAAAAACATAAATGGAGATAAATATGAAAGTAACTGGATTCCAAATGATGTGCGTGACGACTCATAAACATTTAAAAAATAAGATACAAGATTAAAATTTTATAAAACTATAGATGTTGTTACGTTGCTTTATGAGTGCGAAACCTGGGTATTGACAAAGAAGTTGGAAAATAGAATACAGGCTCAGGGATGAAATTTCTCAGAAAAACCAAAGGCTGTGCAAAATTAGATAAAATACACAATGAAGGTATAAAAAGAGAATTAAATATATATTCAGTAAATGATAAAATCAAAGCATATAAAAAATGGAAGCAAAACATGGGAAAAAATGGAGCCAACTAGATTACTTCTAAGGCAACATATGATTATAAACGAAGGGTAAAAGGAATTTAAGAAGACCTATGCGAAGATGGAAGAAGCATTTTGCCTAGTCCCTGAAGTGGAGTAGAAATTGATATCTCTTGCGCAGCAACTGCCATCTAGTACAATAAGACGTATCACACATTTCCCGTGCCCAGTAGATGGCTGTACTTGAAGCGAAGCCCGTCTAAGACAAACGTGTGGCTTTGTTAAATATGAACAAGATTGCCCATTTTATTACCGTACCATTGAATGAGGTGAGAAGAGTAGAGTAAAGGTGAAAAATAATTTCTCTGCCTTGTTTTTAATTAAATTTAAGTGTAGTGATCCTGTATGTCAAAATGTATGCATGCTAGGGTGCGAAGAAGAGCTTTTGTTTTCATTTCCAAGGCAACCAGAAAGACAAGTATATTCACCTTTTCACAGCCTTTATTAATGACTTAAGACATTCTTGTCAGTCCGATACCCCCCTCCTTAGTTTAGCGTCCTTTAACCAGTTAGGTTATTCACATCAGATAATTAGAGGAATGATGAATGAAGAACGAACTTGTTGAAATTATGTTCAAGCAAGTTTTGAGGTCAGAGCTAGACCTATCCATCGAACGAGTTTTGTGCACTATTTTCTACATTCATGCCTTTGAACACAAATGAGCTCCTGCATACGAGCGGGTTGGTTGTACTTGATTCCGAGCGGTGTCCCTCTCTCAGATCGTTCCGTTTATTTTACCGAACGGGTATATGTCTCATTTCCTTCAAACACCTAAGTGACCAAACCCAAGGGAAGGGCTCAGTCCGTTTACTTCACTAGTGTTGTTGCGTTCCTATACGCAGGCTCAAGTTCGTGATAATGGAGTTGTGATAAAGTGAAGTACAAGCGCGGTCAACGGTCACAGCCGATATGTGAATATATGCACTGACAATGAATTACTAACAATAATATGCTTAGTCGTCGGCTGTTTTACATTAGTTTACTATTCGGTTATTGTATGTAGATTATGAGGAGATTTTGAAGTCATGAAAAAGTTTCAGCTTTCCTAGAATTTGTATTGGGCATTTTTTTAAGCATTGTCCATTACTATCACATACCCTTCTTCCAGTCTCTGAAGAAGATCGGTAAGCCATTCCCTAAACACTTCATTTCTCTTTATGACAATCACCACCATTTTTTGACTGAAACTTTAAATCTGTCCCTTCTATGAAACCATATTGGCCTATCTGGCTTGGCAGATTATTAGATACTATGATCCTTTACCTAATGGAACTCATTCACGGCAACATTCATGTTGGAAGCTTAAAATGCTAAAACCGAAATAAGCTATTGTTTTTATTATAATTTACTATGTTATAGTCTCCTTCAGCTGAAAAAGTTGATCACTGTGTTCCTTTACAGCAACATTATTTGCTGGAAGTATAAATTGCTAAAACAAAACTAAATTATTACTATGTTATTTTATTTCATCCGAAAATTTCCATGACTTTGTTCATTCACAGCAACATTTTTTTACCAGAAGCGTAAACTTCTAAAAGAAAAATAAGTTACTATTTTAAGTTATTGATTCTTTAGCTCGAAGCATACGAGATAGAGCACGGTAATGTATAGTATTTTCATCTGAGCTTCTAATTTAGATTTTGAAAATGAACTACATAATGTACACATGAAATTAGTCCAGGACCAGGTCATACATATTCAGCCTGAATATACATTCTGTGAATGTTATTTTAAAGAAAACTGTCTTTGGTTTAATTTTTATCAGATTTCATGTTGTACAACTTTGAGTTGCTCTCAGATATCGTAATTTATCATTACCGAGTTTTTCTCAGCTTTTTAAATTTGTATCTCATTAAAAGAAAACGAAAATTTAAACACAATAAACTTCTTTTTCAGTAGTGGACCTAGCTGTATATGTCATTAATGTAAAGTAACAACTTTTGAGTAATTAATCTAAATTTGCATTAAAGGTCGGTAGTAACATACTTTATTTTAATATCAGTTGTGCAATTTCTGAACTTCAACGAATAACCATTATTTCATTTGTTGCATTATAATGTAATTTGTAATGTTTATTTATACAGATGAGTAGTTGTTTTTTCCCCTCACAGAAACTCGGAATGAAATTGTATATGAGGCTTTTATGATATTTATTTTTGGAACATATTTTCATATCCATTTTGCTCAGGGGTAATGTAAAACAAAACATGAAACAGGAATTTGCGTATCATAATGTAGTAAAACCAATCTTGACCATAGCAATGGGTAGACACAAAATCGAAAACGCTGTAACATGTCATAGGCTACTGTCATTCCTTTGCCTTAACGCACTGAAGCAATACGCCTGACCACACCGCTACGATGTGAACTATCAAACAGCGAACACCCGAACGGGTAAATACCCAATAGGGTCCGTTTCCCACGAACGGGCATGTAAACCAGAAGCTTGACCATAGATCGGTATATTCGTTGCGGCTTTTCGAACGAGTTGGGCTGGGAGAAACGGGCGAGTCCAATCATGTACAGACGGCTCCAAATGTTTTCCGTTGCACCGATAGCGGGGCAAGCGGGGTGCTTATCGAGAGGTAATTCCAGATATCTTAACTCATACCCGCTCTACAAGTAAGGTTAAGAAATGTAACAGGCTAAACAAAATATCATTCCAACACATTTCCCTTAGACTTGGCTGTAAGAATGTAATAACTGTGAAAAGAAAACAGCAATAACATTACAACACAGCGACATCAGCATCCCCGAATTTCCGGACCTCCATTTCATCTCCATTCTAATTTCCCTTCATCTTTTATCCGTTGGTCTGTTTCAGGGTTGGAAGTGTCGGCGATGGTGTTTTGGTGCAGTGTGGCAGGGGAAAAGCATGTTTTTTGTGACTTTCTCCGTCCCTCAGCTTTCGGCTGCCTGTCGGAGTATCCTAACTTCCTTGAGAGGCGTTGGACAACCTCTGTGCTGGGTGGAGTCCCCGGTCTGCCTGTCCGTCTGACGGGGAGTCTCTATCTGAAAAGGTAGGACCCTGCCATTCCTGTGCCGTTTTTCCTGGTTCCGGACGCCCGGTGTCTTGTCTCCCCTCATCCTGCCTCTCGGAGACGCCCCCTTGTGGGGCGTAGTCACAATATCCACTATGTGGATCAGTTCCGAGTCCCCCCCGTAGCCAATCAATCCAAAGTAGCGATCAGTTTTGATGGATTTGGCTATCGCTTTAGCTTAATATGTTCTGGTTGTACTTACAACGAATTGTGAAAATAAGTGATGAAGGTTTATGGGTATTAACATGACATAGGTATAAAATCATAGGTATAAAATAAGCTTTGTAAGAAGACTGAGTAGAGAAAATTACACGAATGCAACACATCATATTTTAGGGCAAAACCTCCATATGCCTGCGTCTCTGTGAACAACATAAATCCAAAGCGAAAAGTCGGTTAATTACCAAAGTTGTGACAAGGATTTTCAAGAAAATTTACCCATCCTGAACAACCCTTTACATGGAAAAATTTTCGAAATTTATTTTCTTAAAGATGGCTCTAATAATTTTGATTAAAATACTCACTGTTTAAAATATTTTCATGACAAAGGAAATATATATTTTGAACTGACTGAGAAGAGCCTCTAAAACTTTCTTCATTCTGAATAAGATTGGACAAAGTTTTGATACACAACAAATGCAGACCCCGTTAAAGCACGCAGTTTGTTTTATATATATTATGAGATTAACTAATTCGCAGGTATATTTTGTTATTGGTTTGAATATTTTTGTAACTGAGAAGTCGCTATTCGTTTTGTTTTTATCGCGGTCATATAAACAGCATGGAATTTCAAAGCATCGCGTAGTGACATGCTTTTTGAAAATGTGACTATCGCTTTATCTACATATACCTACTACAACGAAACGTATAAATGTGATTTTTTTCTTTTTGTATTTAATTAAAGTCCTTTAACCGGGTAGGCCATTACGGAGGGTGAATGAACGAAATGGTTAAAATAATGCTCAAATGGGCCCGAGGTCACTAAATTAGAATCAAACATTTATCTTCTCAGGATAAGAGGAAACCCTGGGAAAAAAAAGTTACCCAGGTATTTCACTTTAACCGAGATTCTAACTCGGGACCTCTTGAATGTGAGGCAGACTCCTACAACACACAGATGAGCTAAATGCGATTTGCAAGTTTATCTGGATTATAAGAAGTAGACAGAATAATGAGATTTAGAAAAAAGAATTTGTAGAATGGTGAGAAGAGAAAGTTATGTGGATGCAACACGTTAGTTTGTTCAATTTAAAATTATAATTTTATCTATATTTAAATATAACTCTTCAGAATCATAATTCTCGTGGTAATGCAAAGAGCGTGGAGTTTCAAAGACACCACATAAAAATCTGACTATCGTTTGAGCTACTGCATTCTTCTTAAACTTACAACGAAGATTGTAATTGCCGTTTCATCTCAATTAACAAGAAGACTGTTTCACTGAAGCCGTGTGTAGGACAAGGTTAGAAAGATAGAATCAGATTGAAAAATTCAATGTCATAGGCGAGATTTGAACTACGGATCTTTCAGTTTACGTCCAGGTGGCGCCGCGGTAACCCGTGCAACTCGCATTCGAGAGATCCCTAGTTCGCTTCCCGGCTACCACCAAATCTGATCCACTTCTTTTTTAGAGATTTCCCGGGTCGTCAGGCGAATGATATGATTTCTCTCAGCCCCCGAACATCGTTCCATTCCTCATTTCATTCATCCTTATACCCGTTAGGCCTGTTTCAGGGTTGGAAGTGTCGGCGATGGTATTCCGCTGCGGCGTGGCACAGAAAAAGGATTCTCACTGTGGAACCTTATCCATCTCTCTGTCTTCGGCTGGTTGCCAGGGTATAAGGACCGCTTCTTGGGGGACGTTGGACCCTCTGTTTGGGGTGCGTCCCCGGTTTGCCTGCCCAACTGTCAGGGCGTCTCAATCTGGAAATTTTAGGCATTTTGTCATTGCTGTGCCGTCACTCCTGGTTCCGGCCGCTCGGTGTCTCTCACCTCGTCCCTCCCTCCCGGGAGCGCACCCTCGAGGGTCACAAGCACAATATCCTCATTCACTGGATTGGGGTCGAGTCCCCTCCGTTACACATTACATTCCATTCTAGAGAAGAGAAGCATTTTAAGAATTCAGAACGTGAATCGCAATACAAGCCTTTGTTTTTGGGAGGGAGGCATCTTCAGATTTGTAACTTGAAAACAATTTAGTTTTCAGAATAGAGTGCTTTCAAATGAACCAATTACAACAAAAGCACATCAACCTATTTGCGTTAACACTTCGGGTCACTATTTTGAAAATTTAGCTTATGTTATCCTAAACGAATAAAACAGCTATATAAAAACTGCATATTTTGCGATAAAGGTTGTTTCCTCGTATCTATTAGCATTTTGCATACAATACCTAAATAGGTGTTTTTACTCTACGTCCACTATACGACTGGCACGGTTTTTCTTCTTTTCACTTGTGAGTGTGCACATAAGGGGTGTTATGTTTCAAATAAAACAATCTTTATTCGTTTTTCAGTAACAAACGCAAAATATATCTCATTTTGAAGAAAATTTAATGTTATACTTAATTGTTTCCAAACTGCTTCAACAGTTTGACATTAATATAACTTTTGCTGCCATATTTTTAAAACATTACTTGAATATTATCAGAACTGAATGCCAACTGTATGGAACTACACACTTAGCGCTAAACGTTGTGATCGATATATATGACAATTAAAAAGCAAAACGAACTTATATTCAAGGTAATAAATACCCTCGGAGCACGCGTAGAACGTTCTATTGGTGATAATTATGAAACTATTATTATTAATATTATTATTTATTACTAGCAACAAACGTTAAAAACAAGATATACATTATGCGAACCTTGTTTCTCAAGAAAATTACTGAATCTTAAACTTGTGTAGCACCCGCATAAAGATTGCAATATTTGATTTTTAAACAACATATTATGCAAATAATGTGTTAATTTATTTCGCTTGAATAGTTCTAGTAAAGAAAAAAGTATTTGGTTTCGTCTTCTTTCTTCTTAGAGTCAGGTCGCTGAATGCATACACAGAAGTAAATGTGACCTTTGAGACGATACCGGCACGCTGGCTATAGCCAGGTATGACTAGTCGAGAAGAAATTTCTTCCCCCTCTTCCTCTACACCCCTTGGCCCACCGGAAAACATTTGAAGCCCACTGTACGGGTAAAATGTATCCTTGACAGCTCTAGTCAGAGCTTCGGAGCTTAAGAAAACAAATGTCACTCTAGCCGAGATTCGAACTTTTACTTTTAGAACGTTAAATTCTGCACAGATTTAAGTGTAATAAAACTAATTTTTAATTTTAAAGAGTTAGAATGGATGAGGTTTCGTTCGAAGGAATTTTGATTTCGTAATTTACTGTAATTCCTGCTAGACTTAAGACTATTGCTGCATTTCAGTACAATAAACAAATGTTGATTCAAAATACTCCTTTTTGTCGGAACAGTATTAATTCTCTGCAGGCTAGGTTTTTTTAAGCTTTAGATTTGCTTCAGCCTAGAAAAAAATGGAAGGATAGAATCAGACGGAAAAGCTCAATGGTATAACCGGGGTATGAACAACGAATTTTCGACAGCCGGGCGTTACTCCATTCAACTAAGCTAGCATGACAAGCTGTGGGTAGGAAATTAAATGCCTCAATTGACTCCCATTTTTATATTTTCCCGGTGAATCTAAGAAATTCTTAGATTCATTTGGAGATAAGGTATACCAATGGCGACCCTGCATTGAACAGAGCATGTTCTACCTCAGTTGAATTTAAATGAAAACTTAAAGAAAGTGGGGTGGGGGGTTAATAATAGCAATTTTGTCCCCAGATGCCAGCACGATGGGTAGGAATAT